>JASDDO010000029.1:227110310-229510310 GCA_030015575.1 Agapanthus africanus | reverse complement strand
ACAAGAAAGAACAAATAGCAAATAACAACAACTAGATTAGCAAAGGAAAATACAAGCAAATATAATTAACAATTACAACAAGATAAGCATGGTAAGAACAAGAACTCCTTTATTCGTTCTTCACTCACAAAAGCTCACTACAAGTTTTTTAATGGAGAAGAGATGAGAGGAGGAAGAAGAACAACAACATAAAACCTAAAATCTAAATACAAGAATATGCCCCCTTGGCTTCACAAGGTTCTGGGCTATTTATAGGCTGGAAAATGAAAACCTAGGGCAACATTCAGAACTAAAATGGAATGACCAATCTGCCCCCAAAAACACTCCCTCTGAGGAGCCAGTACGGACGCGTTTCCGCGGCCTAAGCATGCTATTGCCGCGGAAACGCGGCCGTTTAGAGGAGTTGGCTCCTCGGACTTTGTGTGCTGCCCTGGTCTTTTATGTCCTTCTGTCTAGTATATGTTGTTTTTGATAATCTCTTCACATTGCTTCCAGAATTTTGGTTGATCAAAAGGTGATTGGATGTGTATCTTTTGTCATGATTTCCTCGAGCTCCGCATAGATTTCTTGGACTTGGTGTTGCCATTGTGCTTTGTGCATGAAGATGACAATTGATTTGCCATTTTGTCTCTTAACTGGTGTGTGGCAACATACGGAAAAATTTAGCGGAGTTAAAATTCCTAATGGATAAATGAATTTTTCACACCCGTGTTTTATAAAAGCCTGTCTTTTATCAAGATTATTCTCACACAAAGAACCGTTAGGAATTTTAACTCGGAGAGAACACTTGCTTGACTTTGTTTTAATCTGGACTTTTTAGGCTTCTTAGCGAGTTTTGGGCCAATGTACCCAAACCAGTTGGTTTTAGGGCATTAGGTGTAGAAACACCCCAGCGGACTTAATTACTCAAGTTACCTAGGTCCAAAAACAAAAGACAATTTAGCGTGAAAATCATGATGATTCAATGCGAACGGAGATATAACCGGCATTTCAATTATTTTTTGGATAAAAGACGTGTTTAGTGGGTTCGGTGTGTAATCATTCCAATCAAGTTCCAGATGGGTTATTTTTCAGACTTAGTTCCAATTAAGGCATCAATAACATTCCTTCATATTCACTTCACTTCATAAACTAATCTTGATATTACTTATTTCAGAACAAACCTATTTGATCCTCAGAAAATCATTTATCCATTTAAAAGTTTTTAGACATAAAAGACTTGTCATCTAATTTCCAAAACTCACGACACGTGTAGTGTGATGTAAAGAAGTATATCGGCTATAGTTAACTTCAAAGGAGAGTTATCTTTCAGATTTTCAAAATCTAAAAATAAGATTTAGTTATTCTTATCTTATCAAACAAAACCGTCGAAATATTGAATCAGAGTTATCCCACTAGCTAATCTTGACAGAATTTTTTTTATGTTTTTAGAAAATTTTCTGATTTTTATGGGTTTTATGGGTTTTAATATGCATATGCAAAATATACATATGAATGCGAAGGTTAGAAATGCGTACCAAGCGTACCCCCAAACTTAAACTGGACAGTGTCCTCACTGTCATTGCATGAAGAGATCTTTTGAAGGGTCAAAATTGTCGGTTAGATATACACAAATTCTTTATTTTATTTTATATATTTTTTTATGTTTTTAAAGAATAAAAATGGAAAAGAATATCCATAAATAAATACAAAATGGTATATACATACCCCCAAACTTATTTGGAACAGTGTCCACTATTCTTGGCTGGATAACCGAAGTTTGGTGGTAGGCAGAGGAAGATTATGCAGGGTAAACCGGCTCCTGTAAGACCAGGAGCTCCTCTGTTGGTTCGGCGCTAAGGTACGGTTTTAGTCGGTGTCCGTTCACTTTGAAAAATGAACCGTCCTTTGGATTCTCCAAATCCACAGCGCCATGCGGATACACATTCCGCACAAAATACGGCCCTTTCCAGCGAGATCTGAGCTTTCCTGGATGGAAGTGTAGCCGGGTGTCGTAAAGCAGTACCTGTTGACCAGGTACGAATGTCTTGCGCAAAAGGTGTTTATCGTGAAACACCTTCGTTCGGTTCTTAACGACAACCGCGTTATCGTAAGCCTCATCCCTAAGCTCGCTTAATTCGTTCAACTGCAGCTTCCGATGGCTGCCCGCATCTTCGAGAGACAGATTCAGCTCCTTTATCGCCCAAAATGCGCGATGCTCTATTTCGACAGGGAGGTGGCAAGCCTTTCCGTACACAAGCCGATAGGGAGACATGCCAAGATCGGTCTTATAAGCGGTTCGAAATGCCCAAAGGGCATCAGTGAGTTTCAACGACCAATCCTTACGGTTCTTGAAAACCGTCTTCTCCAGTATCTGCTTGATTTGCCGATTTGAAACTTCGGCCTGCCCACAGGTTTGGGGGTGGTAGGGCGTGGATAGCTTATGATTAATGGAATATTTCCGCATCAAGGTCTTTAAAGTCTTGTTGCAGAAATGAGTTCCATCGTCGCTAATGATCGCTCGGGGGTGCCCAAAACGGGAGAAAATGTTTTCTTTAAGAAACCTAACGACAACCTTGTTGTCGTTAGTCCGGCTGGGCACAGCCTCGACCCACTTAGAGACGTAATCAACAGCGAGAAGGATGTACAAGTTCCCGAAAGAGCTGGGAAACGGCCCCATGAAATCTATCCCCCAAACATCGAAAATCTCCACAACCAAGATTGGTTGGAGCGGCATCTCGTTCCTCCGGGATATCTGGCCCATGTGTTGGCACCGGGAGCAAGTCTTGCAATAGTCATGAGCGTCTTTGAAGAGTTGTAGCCAGTAGAAACCACATTGTAAGATCTTCTCAGCTGTCTTTCTGGGGCCAAAATGCCCGCCACACGCTTGATCGTGGCAAAACGACAGCACACTCTTGAATTCATCGTCACGGACACACCGACGAATAATCTGGTCGGGACAGTACTTGAACAGATAGGGTTCGTCCCAGTAAAAGTGTTTTACTTGGGATAAGAATCGAAGTCTGTCCTGACTTGACCATTCAGTCGGTAGTAATCCTGTGGCCAAATAGTTCACAATATCTGCGAACCAGGGTTCGCAAGATACTGTCAAGAGCTGTTCATCCGGGAAGACGTCGTTGATCGGAATGTGAAGCGACGGCGAAGAAGGAAGTCGTGAGAGATGGTCGGCGACTACGTTTTCACATTCTCTTTTGTCCTTAATGACAAGGTCAAACACTTGAAGCAAGAGGATCCAACGTATTAGCCGAGATTTTGCATCTTTCTTCGCAAAAAGATGGCGCAAAGCAGAATGGTCTGTGTAGAGAATGACTGGATAGCCGATGAGGTAGGGCCTGAACTTTTCTAAAGCTAATACAACAGCTAAGAATTCCTTCTCAGTTGTTGTATAATTAAGTTGGGCATCGTTTAGGGTTCGGCTAGCATAATAGATTACGTGCGGCATCTTGTTGATGTGTTGTCCAAGGACAGCACCAATGGCAAAGTCGGATGCATCGTACATAATCTCAAATGGGTGCGTCCAGTCAGGTGAAGAAATAACGGGAGCAGAAGTGAGTGAGCTTTTTAATGACTCGAACGCAGTCACACAGCTCGAGTTGAAATCGAATGGCGTGTCCTTAGACAGCAAAAGAGTCAAGGGCCTAGCAATCTTGCTAAAGTCCTTGATGAACCATCTATAGAAACCGGCATGGCCAAGGAAGGCTCGGATGTCTCTGACGCATCTGGGAGGAGGGAGATTGGAAATGACCTCAATCTTCGCTTTGTCAACCTCTATGCCATTTTGCGAAATGATATGTCCTAAGACAATACCTTCGCGCACCATGAAGTGGCACTTCTCGCAATTCAAAGTGAGATCCTTGTCCTTACATCGGGTAAGGACAGCGTCAAGATGCAGCAAACACTCGTTGAAGGAATCGCCGAAGATGGAGAAATCGTCCATGAAAATCTCCAGGAATTTCTCCACCATGTCTGAGAAGATTCCCATCATACACCGCTGGAAGGTAGCGGGCGCATTGCATAACCCAAAGGGCATGCGACGATATGCGAACATGCCGAAAGGACAAGTGAATGTGGTCTTGTCCTGGTCTTTTTCGGCGATGGGAATCTGATTATAGCTGGAGTAGCCATCAAGAAAGCAGTAGTACTCGTGTCCGGCCAATCGTTCAAGCATTTGGTCAATGAAAGGTAGCGGAAAGTGGTCCTTCCGCGTTGCGGCGTTGAGTTTTCTGTAATCGATGCATACTCGCCACCCAGTTTGGGTGCGAGTAGGGATTAACTCGTTCGCCTCGTTAGTGATGACCGTTATACCTGATTTCTTGGGGACAATGTGAATGGGGTAACCCAATGGCTATCAGAAATAGGGTAAATGATACCACTATCCAATCACTTTACGATTTCCTTTTTCACAGCCTCCTTCATGACTGGATTGAGTCGCCTTTGTGGATCCCTGGCTGGTTTGGCATCATCCATCAGATGAATGTGATGTTCAACGATCAGGGGACTAATCCCCTTGATGTCCGCCATTGACCAGCCAAAAGCTTGCCTATTGCTGTGCAAGACCGCGAGAAGGGCTCTCTCTTGCTCGGGAGCTAGAGAAGCCGAGATGATAATAGGGAGGGTCTCGTTTTCACCCAAGTAAGCGTACTTAAGGTGAGATGGCAAAGGCTTGAGTTCGAGCATTGGAGGTGAAACGATTGAAGGCAAGATTGGCGAAACGGTCTCGAACTCAAAGGATTCCGGCAAAGGTTCAAAACGAGTGTAAGCGACCGAGTTGGATGGTTCAGGTAACTCATCCGGAAATTCGAAGGATTCAAACTCGGGTGGTGAGTGGCTAAGATCGTTCGAGAAAGTGAAACACTCGTAGTCATTGTTGGGTGCAGAAACAGCAGCAGGTTCGAAGAGGAACGCACTAGTGGCGTTAAGGTTATCGTGGTCAAACAAAAACTCCTCGAATTCACACTCTTCTGGGGTGATCTCCTGGATCAAGCAAACGTCTAGTATATGAGCATTAGGTTCGGAGGGCTGATTCCCCAACCTAAAAATGTTGAGTTCAATTGTCATGTTTCCAAAAGATAGGTTCATCGAACCATTTCGACAATTGATCACAGCATTTGAGGTTGCAAGGAATGGGCGACCGAGTATCACCGGAATTTGATTCCGGGGGTTAGCTACAGGCTGTGTGTCTAAAACAATGAAGTCAACGGGGAATATGAAGTCCCCAACCTTGATTAACACATCCTCGAGCTCACCCCTAGGATGGATGATCGATCGGTCGGCCATTTGGAGAGTACAGTGTGTGGGTTTCAGTTCTCCTACACCTAATTGCTCATATACTGAGTACGGAAGAAGGTTAACACTGGCACCAAGATCTAATAGTGCGCGGTTGATGTTCTTATCCCCAATGGTAATAGAAATCGTAGGACAGCCAGGGTCATTCCGTTTTTGCGGTAAAGATTGGGTAAGAGCATCACTCACAACACTAGCCGAGAAAACTTTCTTAGGTACCTGAGACTTCCTCTTTTTCGTGCACAAGTCCTTTAAGATTTTCGCGTAGGACGGGACTTGTTGGACAACATCTAAAAGGGGAATGTTTATGTTAACCTGCTTAAACAACTCCAGAATCTTCTCCATTTGTGGATTTTGTTTATTGGACCTCAACCGGTTTGGAAATGGAATGTTTTTAAAATTGGTTGAGTCCAATGCTGGAGGAGGAGATTGTGGAGTTGGAACGGATCCCAGAACTGGTGTTTTCGTGGAGTGAGAATTGGGTCCGTTTAGAGCAGAAGAAGAGGAAGGAGAGCCTTTTGAAGAATGGAGAATAGGCTCAGAAGACGAAGAAGCAGGAGAAGGAGAAGAAGAAGAAGAAAAAGCGGCCGGGGTGTCATCATTGATCCATGTGCCAATGTTGTTTTGCAGCATCCATCCCGATCTCAATGTGGTCACGGCACTCACATTATGGTTCTATTGTTCAAGAGCAACATGTACATTATGTGGGTGACCGGGATTAGGGAGTGGTTGGGACGGGAGCTTCCCCTTCTCTCGCTCGCTTAAGGCCGCATTCAGCTGTGCAATCTGGGCCTCGATGGTCTTGATGCTTTACCCGTGAGCGGCAGTGTGTTGCACTAAGGGCTGAATGGAAGACTGGATGTTGGCGGTGGACTGTGTCGATTATTTAACGAACGCCTCGTTCTATCGAGGAAACCTTATCGTTGTTTGACGGAACAAAGTTGTTTTGAGGAAAAGAATTGTTGGGTGCAAAGTTGTTCGTCTGATTTTGAAAAGGTTGGGGTTGGAAGGGCTGCTGAAAGTGATGTTGAGTTTGTTGTTGCGCCTGTTGTTGCGGAGGAGGAGGCCTTTGGAAATTGTTGCCTTGGAATTGATGCTGATTCTGATTCCAGGCGAAATTGGGGTGGTTCTTCCAACCGGGATTGTAGGTGGAAGAGTATGGATCATTCCTCGGTCTTTGCTGAAATGCAACATTAACCTAATCCTGTCCTTGCGATGGTGGATTGTAAGGACACTCTTCGGTTAAGTGAGAAGGATCGGAACAACAAGCACAAATGGTACGAAGGGGAAGAACAGGGGCAGGAGCAGGAGATGAAAATTTGCTCTCTATCGCTTCAAGTTTTCTCGTTATTGCAGCCATTTCAGCTTTCATTGCAATAGAGACATCAAGTTGGTGAATTCCTACCCTAGACTGACCAGTAGAAGTAGAGGAAGAAGAAGAAGTTGGTCTGGTACTCTCCCATTGAAGCGTTTGTTCCGCAAGGTCATCGAAGAATTGCCACGCTTCTTCGTCAGATTTCGATAGGAAGTGGCCCTGACAAATGGTTTCCAACAACTGCTTCGTTGCTGGGTTCAGGCTGTTGGAGATAGTGCCCTCAGAGTCAATTATTAGGTCACAGGTACGTGATTGTAATGATTGAGGGAGGACCTATCCAGGTAGGACAGTCTTACTCGAGATGATAGTATGCTATCTGGTTTACCTTTATCATCGTGTACTGTTTTAGGTGACCTGACACGTCGCTATTACACGTTGATAGAGCCCCTAGGATTCTTGCTTGACCACCAGCGGTATGAGGGCGATCATATAAGTGGGAGCTGGGGGTCTATAAGCTTATCCTTAAAAGGTCCCTAGTCGTGGGAGTTTCGAGACTGGGCATCGATACTCCATTAGTAGACTAGTGTATACAGTCGAGACCCCGACGAGGGGCGGTGGCCGGTCTCACAAGCCACTGGTGTCAGTTGGATCACCTAAGATGTATACAGGTGCTCATTGGGTTATGAGTACACCGGACAGGACTCGCCGGGAACATGCTAGTTGGTCATATACCAGACGTCAGATGGCAGTTCCCTGGTGACATGTGTGCAGGTTAGTTCATCGACCTGGGGATCGTCATTTGTCTCATGTGAGTTCCCACTGTACTTTGATTACTACCCTACCACGGCTCAAAGGAGTCGTGCAAACAGGTTTTAGTTGGGTACAGTCCCGAGCCACATGGAGGCAGTGAGCGTATCTTCAGGGGTTCGTCTCTCCCGGTATTGGGGGTGAGGTCGTGCTGTGTCTAGGAGAGCCATTACACAAAGTCCTTGGCCAAGGCAAGGAGATTTACTGGTAGGTATTCCAGTAGTATCTCAGGGTGTTCTGGGCTACACTCCGACACGACTTGTACCGCTTTTGGGGGTCTGACTTTTACCAACCCCCTAGGCCCGCCATGCGATACTCATAGACGAACGGACCGGACTGCACGGATATTGTCACTGACAGGCTCAGTTGGGTGTCGGGGTGAGCTTCCTCATCGACGTCCCATTTGGTCAGTACCTGGTAGCCCGTCACGTATTGGCTTATACCTCTGACGTGCTAGTGGTTAAATCCACAACCAAGGTGTTGACGAGTCTTTAGAGTCCACCACACTTTCAGTTACTCAAGTTTCGGGCGAAACGCTGTAGAGGCCGTATGGAGATATGGCAAGGTCCGATCAGATACGTGCGGTATTGCACGGATCAGGATCGGACAGTTTTGTACTAGTGGCCGTATAGTTATATGGCAGGGTTTGATCTGATACGTGCGGTATTGCACGGATCAGGATCGAACGGATTTAACTAGCCGGCTTTGGCTTAAGCTGGTCTTAGTTTAGTACAGTGTAGATTTTGTCTCATTGCATTTGTATCCGGACGGAATACAGATGCGGGTGTGTATGCACAGTATCGGGGTTTTCCTGTAATTTATTACGGGACCAGTTTTCTGGAGTTGCCAGTTTGCATTCCGTTCCGGCCGGTTTTCCTTTGTTCTTTCCCGGCCGGACTTTTCCGATGGAGGGGGTAATTTGCAGTTTTGCAAATTACAATTGTGGAGGGGTTTTCTTGTAAAAGATTGATATGATAGCTTTCATATTTTTTTCCACCATGCTTTTGCTTTATTGTGACATGAAAGGGTATGGTTGGATTTGATATGAAGCATGGTGTTTTGTTTCTTTGACCTTGGATATGGTCACCTTTCTCATCTCCTACACTCACCTCCCTTATTGCTTCATATTCTTTCCTCCTCCATTTTTCTAAGTTCATAAGTTTTTTCATGGTTGAGTGAGAAGAAGAAAAGAGAAGGAGAGAGCTTCATCCTTGAGAGTGTTTTTCATTCTTGATCTCTTTTCATGCCAAGAAAAATGAAAGCACCATTTTTCATACCTTCATTCCTCCATCTTCAAAAGGCAACCAAAACCCCAATGAGACATAAACCCTACACATCCTACAGCAAGCCTTGGGCATGTCGAGTTGCCGGCTTCATGCGCGAGTTGCCTCGGTATAGAGGCGGGAGCCCGTAAAAGACGAAGGCGATGTGGTGCCCTTTCCGGCGAGGAGGCGACGAGGAGGAGAAGGACGGAGATCCCGCGAGGAGATCGGAGTGGAGATGAAGACCGGAGGACTTGGATCGTCGGTATACATCTCTTCCCTTTCTTTTTAGTAGCGTAGACTAGTTAATGGTTCGATCCGGAGTTTAGTGCGCGGTGGTGCCGGTTTGCAAAGTCCGCAAAATTTAAGTTTATCACCGTTTCCGCATTCCGGCGTCGGATTGACTGCCGGGGCGCCGCCGTGCACTTACAGTGGTATCAGAGCCTCCCCATTAACTTAGTCTAGCTTTGTGTAATGTGTTTGCATTTCCGATCGATCAAAAAGTTCCAAAACTGCATTTTACCCACGACAGTTTCTGTTGAAATTTTTCAGTCTCGAAAAATTTTTCAGGTTGTAAAATATTGATGTACTGGATAATCTAAGAGTTCTGTAAAAATTTGATGAAGTAACTCCACAGTTGGAGCGCGGAACCGCCGCGAAAACCACCTTTGTGCGGCCCTTCCGCCGCGCACTATTCACATCACTTCACCATTTTTTTACAGAGGCCTTCTGGGCTTAAAATATGGGCTTTGGAATATTAAAGTTGGGCCAATTGTTTCTGTGAGTGCTACAGTTTTCTTTGGGGCCCACTTGTTAATTGTTTGATCAATCGGAAATTTTTTAAACACATTTTTCACAGTATTTACATTATATCTGCGACCGTGAATGTCACTCGATCGGTAAATCCGGTCTAACTGCTATAGCCCGGTTAGACGGATTTGCGAACGTGACTTTCATGTTGATGTTCTATGTATTTGCTGTGATGTTGCGGATCGGTCGTGGGGATAGCCTGGATGCAATGCTAGTACAGTTTTTGTTGTATTATGTACATTTGTTATTGCGGGGCGAGCGTCCGACATGTGGACTGCCGTCACTGCCTGATTGTATTATTATTTTGGGGCACGACCTGGTTGCGGTCGATGTACCCGGTGTATGTATATTTTACTTTCTGTACTAGGGTTGCCCCGCGGAGGGGTGCACGGATAGCCGGGTTCTAGAGGGCAACAAGCCCGCATCTCATGGCATTGAGACGGAGAGGGCTTCACTCTAGGATTGGCGGGCTATTCGCCGCACTCGTAGGGGGTACAGGTTTGACCCAGGAGGGGTGCCCAAGTTACCGGATTCCGTGAAGTGCTGGGTGGTCCATTCACGGTGCTGAAGGGGGCTGCCTCGCTTCAGGTTTTGGCGGGTGACTTGCCGCGCCCGTAGGGGTCTAGGATTTCATTGCACAGGCTATCCACACGACCAGGGGAACGTCGGGTTTCAGCAGTGGCTCTGTGAAACCCGGGGATCCCAGATATCTGTATTGTTTCTGTGATGCTATTCGTATCTGTGATGTTGCATTCTATTCACGCCTTGAGCGAAATATAATATATTGGTATATATATTAGTAGATGTTGTATATGTTTTTCATCCGCGCTAGTCCAGTCCCCGCTCTGTCGTTAGTAAGCTAACCTAACGGGTAATGACGGGACCCAGTGGCGAATGCGGATGGCATATACGTACATCAGTATATTTTCGTTCTTTGTGGTGTGATCAATTGATGGGACTGCATTGATTCGAATCAATGCAAAGTTAAAATCAAACCTAATCTGATGTTGTTGGAACACTTTTCAAAAAGCTGTTATTGCAAGGACGTTCACTTTTGTTTTGCATCGCGGTATTCATTCAGAATATCCTGCTCCTCAGTCGACGAGGCAAGGGCCGAGATCCCTTCACCGGGAGTGACCCCTTGGACAATAAGTTTGCGTCAGGGCATTAACTTCACTATAGCCGATTACTTTTGCTTTGCACCGTGGTATTCAGTTGGAATATCCTGCACCCCATTCTACGGGGAAAGAGCCGAGATCCCTTCACCGGGAGTGACCTCTTTAGCGGAAGTTGTCGTCACTATATTTCTAAAAAGCTATCCGTTCCTTCAACGATATCAAGTTCATTACGTTAAAGGTTTTCGCCAGAAACCATTCGTAGCCCTCCATCATTTCAGTTAAATATTCGGTAGTATTCAAGCTATGTATTTTGACCTCACGCCAAGGCATAGTGTTTGGTAGCTGCCGGGTATTTATCTGTTGCATAGATAGATGCGTTGGTTTGGGACAGTCGTACTACTATTTTGGCCTACGTCAAGGGTATGTACGGGTGGATTCAAATTAACCTGGATAATGATGGGCAGAACTTGACATGTGACTTATGATATTTTGACCTCACGCCAAGGTCATAAGAGCATGGGGCAGAAATCACATCGGGAGTTTCAAAAGTACTGAAACTTGCCAGATATGCGCATACCTTCTGGAGTGTGATAGCGTGAGCGGATTCCGTCACGTTATCATGCAATGATAGTTGGATCCCGATTCCCACTGATGAGTTAGTTTACTCCTCGGGTGACCCCGACTAATTCTTCTTTTAGGTTTGGAGGAGAATTTGAGGTACAGTGGGAGGATTCCAGATTAGATAAATTGGTGACCATTCTGATCTAGGTTAGAGTGCACGCTGAGTGTTTCTTTTCTCTCTCTCTTTGGCAGCGACCATTGACCCGACCCTAAGACTATGACTCAGTGACCAAGTTGACCGAACCTTCTTAAACACCGGCTTTTGGATTGTCAGAGTTGCAGACCTCATTGCCACTCCTACTTTTACCCTTTTCTCCAGGACACCCCGTATTACTGCGAACGTCCACTTCCATTGGACAAAACCATCGTATGGTTAGATACGAACTCGAAGGAATTCGAGGATGGTTTCTGGTTCTGGAGAAAACGGATAGGATTATTCAGTTGTCTTTTCCTTTTACCCTCTCTCAGGTTACGAGTACTCCTTGGTTTAGGGGTAGTACACCTATTATGCAAATTGGATTGTCTTCTTCCAAACCTTAGGCTGGTGCCGACCGGTAGGGAATGAAGAAAACCAATTAGCATAACGATGGTGTACAGAAGGTATTAAGTTCAGACAAAGCAAGGGATTAGTAAGAGGGCAAAGTAAATTGCAACAGATATTCACGACCAAACCAAATATTTCGTTACCACTCCCACATCACCTTTGTATTTCTCCAGGACACTCCGTATCACTACGAAGATCCACAGTTTATTTGGATACTCCATCGTATGGTTATATACGAACTCGAATGGAACTTGTTCCAGTTCGGGGATGGATCCTGGTTCAGGAGAAATAGGAATAAAGTACATTCAGGTGTCTTTTATCTTCACCCTCTCTCATTGCGAGTGTTCCTAGGATTGGGACAGTACACCCATTATGCTTATTGGATAGTCTTCTTCCAAACTATAGGCTGGTGCCGAACGGTAGGGAAGGAAGAAAACCATTTGGCTTAAGGGGTGTACAGAAGGTAAAGACTAAAGACATATGAAGGGATTTGGAGAGGTGGCAAAGAACTATACGGTTACAGTCGTGAATCTGGAAGAGGCATTACTAGGAATACCAGGATACCCCAACGAAACATTTCAATGTTTCAGTCTCACTGTGTACTATTAAAAGAAAACTGATTTCCCAATTAGACACTTACTCCAGGGTATGTATTTACCAGGTATGATTCTCACATCTGTATGGTTTTACAGATGATGAGTGGGAGTAGGTTATTGGGAATTGGGTGATTATCCTCATTATATCGGGATTCGTTGTAATCGGTGATATTTGAGGAAATCACCTGGCCTGTTTGCCGGTCGGCAAATATTTGGTTTTGAATATCCGCTGTTATGCACCAATTTCAAATTGATATATCTGTACGTCTATTTTCATAGAGTGAGATATACCTTTCTGAAATTATGTCTACGACATTTACCTATATCAGTGGATGGTTAGGTAAGGAGCATTAAACAGCAGTGTAATTCTTCTTAACCATAAGTACAGTTTTCAACCTACGGCACGCAGTGAATGAGTTATCAGACTCAAGGGACTTATACAGAGTATTGTATGTTGTCCAGGGTCCATCAGGACAGAGGGGATGGTCCTCGTACTATATTTGGTTTACTTATGACTCCTCTAATTTTTAGACCGGTGTTTCGTGGAAACACAGGGTCTAAGTTTTGAGGAGTTATAGGTATTTGAATAGAGTAGAGAACCAGGTATAGCAAGTATCGGGATTCTTCAAAGAGATCGAAGATGTAGATACTTGTGTATGGTATTCAGTTGATAGTAATGATAAAGAGATCTTGCTTCTCTTTCAGGTTACTCATAATTGGAAGTATTCCTAAGTTGAGTAACGCTGATCGGCCTCTTTCCATTTAGTTGACATGCACTGGAGACAGCTGCATGATGTGAATCTGGTTCAATTAAATCAGTGCCTCTGTTTCTATATTGGATATAGAACAGTTCATATCTTAACGATGTTAAGGTACGGGGAGTTGTCCGGTTTATGATTAAAACCAGACACTGGACAACTCAAGGCACGTTTCTGTAATGGCTGTTTGTGGGTTGACCCAGGCTATGACGAGGGTTGACTTTCTGCCATCTGGATGAACAATAGCGATATTGTTCTAGACTCGCCACAGTTTTATAAAAAATGGATTTTTTCAAGAAAACAATAGTGGGAGTATGGTAGAACTGGAAGTAATTCCAGAACCACAAACGATTACTGAAGATTTGATAAGGAACCTAAAGATTCAATCTGGATTGACATTCCATTGGCCACTCCGCAGATACGGTGGGTAACTTCAGGCACCCGAGAGGTACTACGGTAGCCTCAAGGACGGTGACAGGGAAGTTCTTGTTTACCCACAATTACCATTGCTGTTGTTCCAGGCTGCGAGACCCGGCGGGAGGATGAGTATAGCGTCGTTCTAAACTAGTTTTAGAAGTGTACGTCTATATGACTCTGCCAGAGGGTTGTCGTAGTCAGTGGGAGCAGCGGAAGCATTGGTGGACAGGCAGCTTATGTCTATTTATAGACTAAAGCAGATGTAGCGGAGATAGATCATCTATTTCTGACGTGACAGTCATGGGTTTGACTTCATCAGAATAGGGGATGGATCTGTTGAGAAGGTAGTAGGGTGTGATATCCTGGTATCTGGATGACATACACAGAATAGGAAAAGAAACTCCTATACTACAATCGGTTATACTTTGGTCGTCACACAGTTGTTTCCCCACAAAGGAAATGGATTTTATATCAGACGTACTGGTTACTAGATCTATGGTTTTAGATCTAGATTTGGGTGGTTTCCCAATCAGGGTACTTGACAGCATTCTAAGAGTATTTAGGATGGACGACTCCTGGCACGGTAGTGTACCTGCAGGTAATGGAGTCACCCTCTCCAAATGTGTCTTACAGACTAAAGGGGAGAGGGACGGGCATGATTGGCAGATCACTTGATCAGGCAATTGAGTCAATCGTGAGATGTCAAGTACCACACCAGATGTTGTTCTTGCACTAGATGCAATAAGTTGACATTAATCCAATCCTGGAGAAACAGTCCGAAGCAGTTTTAGAACATAAGTGGATGTTCTAGGGATATGATAACGACAGCCTCATTCAGGAAACAGTTATCATTCCAGGCTTCCAAGGTGACATGGACGACAAGGAGGTTGTCAGAGTTATAGTTTTCCTTCTGATGAGGGGCAGTATTTTGGACAGGTGGTCCAAGGCAATACTGAGGGAGGCATGGCGCGCAGGATACTGATTAAGTTCAGTTGACGATACAGTCTAAGAAGTTTGGATTTGGAGTTCATTTATGAGCTAGGTCCCATCAGACATCCAGACACGTTCTAAGACATGTATTGCTCATTTCGGGAGATGGCTTTCTCCGCGAACTTGAGATATAGAGAGACATAGAAAGAAACTACTAAGCGGATCCACTCACTGAGGCTATTCCTCGAACGCAATAGTTTCGCAAACGAGCTTTGTGAGACTGACTAGTAGAGGAGTTGGATGTTCGGTATCACACGGGCTGTGAGTATGCGACATCGCAATAATTAGCCTTGAGTGCAAGTGGGAGATTGTTGGAGATAGTGCCCTCAGAGTCAATTATTAGGTCACAGGTACGTGATTGTAATGATTGAGGGAGGACCTATCCAGGTAGGACAGTCTTACTCGAGATGATAGTATGCTATCTGGTTTACCTTTATCATCGTGTACTGTTTTAGGTGACCTGACACGTCGCTATTAGACGTTGATAGAGCCCCTAGGATTCTTGCTTGACCACCAGCAGTATGAGGGCGATCATATAAGTGGGAGCTGGGGGTCTATAAGCTTATCCTTAAAAGGTCCCTAGTCGTGGGAGTTTCGAGACTGGGCATCGATACTCCATTAGTAGACTAGTGTATACAGTCGAGACCCCGACGAGGGGCGGTGGCCGGTCTCACAAGCCACTGGTGTCAGTTGGATCACCTAAGATGTATACAGGTGCTCATTGGGTTATGAGTACACCGGACAGGACTCGCCGGGAACATGCTAGTTGGTCATATACCAGACGTCAGATGGCAGTTCCCTGGTGACATGTGTGCAGGTTAGTTCATCGACCTGGGGATCGTCATTTGTCTCATGTGAGTTCCCACTGTACTTTGATTACTACCCTACCACGGCTCAAAGGAGTCGTGCAAACAGGTTTTAGTTGGGTACAGTCCCGAGCCACATGGAGGCAGTGAGCGTATCTTCAGGGGTTCGTCTCTCCCGGTATTGGGGGTGAGGTCGTGCTGTGTCTAGGAGAGCCATTACACAAAGTCCTTGGCCAAGGCAAGGAGATTTACTGGTAGGTATTCCAGTAGTATCTCAGGGTGTTCTGGGCTACACTCCGACACGACTTGTACCGCTTTTGGGGGTCTGACTTTTACCAACCCCCTAGGCCCGCCATGCGATACTCATAGACGAACGGACCGGACTGCACGGATATTGTCACTGACAGGCTCAGTTGGGTGTCGGGGTGAGCTTCCTCATCGACGTCCCATTTGGTCAGTACCTGGTAGCCCGTCACGTATTGGCTTATACCTCTGACGTGCTAGTGGTTAAATCCACAACCAAGGTGTTGACGAGTCTTTAGAGTCCACCACACTTTCAGTTACTCAAGTTTCGGGCGAAACGCTGTAGAGGCCGTATGGAGATATGGCAAGGTCCGATCAGATACGTGCGGTATTGCACGGATCAGGATCGGACAGTTTTGTACTAGTGGCCGTATAGTTATATGGCAGGGTTTGATCTGATACGTGCGGTATTGCACGGATCAGGATCGAACGGATTTAACTAGCCGGCTTTGGCTTAAGCTGGTCTTAGTTTAGTACAGTGTAGATTTTGTCTCATTGCATTTGTATCCGGACGGAATACAGATGCGGGTGTGTATGCACAGTATCGGGGTTTTCCTGTAATTTATTACGGGACCAGTTTTCTGGAGTTGCCAGTTTGCATTCCGTTCCGGCCGGTTTTCCTTTGTTCTTTCCCGGCCGGACTTTTCCGATGGAGGGGGTAATTTGCAGTTTTGCAAATTACAATTGTGGAGGGGTTTTCTTGTAAAAGATTGATATGATAGCTTTCATATTTTTTTCCACCATGCTTTTGCTTTATTGTGACATGAAAGGGTATGGTTGGATTTGATATGAAGCATGGTGTTTTGTTTCTTTGACCTTGGATATGGTCACCTTTCTCATCTCCTACACTCACCTCCCTTATTGCTTCATATTCTTTCCTCCTCCATTTTTCTAAGTTCATAAGTTTTTTCATGGTTGAGTGAGAAGAAGAAAAGAGAAGGAGAGAGCTTCATCCTTGAGAGTGTTTTTCATTCTTGATCTCTTTTCATGCCAAGAAAAATGAAAGCACCATTTTTCATACCTTCATTCCTCCATCTTCAAAAGGCAACCAAAACCCCAATGAGACATAAACCCTACACATCCTACAGCAAGCCTTGGGCATGTCGAGTTGCCGGCTTCATGCGCGAGTTGCCTCGGTATAGAGGCGGGAGCCCGTAAAAGACGAAGGCGATGTGGTGCCCTTTCCGGCGAGGAGGCGACGAGGAGGAGAAGGACGGAGATCCCGCGAGGAGATCGGAGTGGAGATGAAGACCGGAGGACTTGGATCGTCGGTATACATCTCTTCCCTTTCTTTTTAGTAGCGTAGACTAGTTAATGGTTCGATCCGGAGTTTAGTGCGCGGTGGTGCCGGTTTGCAAAGTCCGCAAAATTTAAGTTTATCACCGTTTCCGCATTCCGGCGTCGGATTGACTGCCGGGGCGCCGCCGTGCACTTACACAGGCCCTCGTATAAAGTCTGGCACAGTTGCCATTTCTCAATACCGTGGTTAGGGCACAGAACAAGAAGGTCTTTATACCGGTCAAAGCACTTCCAGAAGGGTTCAGTAGGAAGCTGAGAGAATTGGTTGATTTCGTTACGGATCCTTGCGGTTTTATGATTCGGATAGAATTTCTTGAGAAACGCTTTCACAAACTCGTCCCAACTGGTTATGGAGTGGGAAGCGGTGCTATACAGACATTTTTTAGCAAGATCGCACAAAGTGAACGGAATGACCCGTAGCTGTATATCATCGTTCGACGGCTGGGTCGTTTTCATCATGGCACAAACGTTTTGAAATTTGTTGATGAAGATATAGGCATCGTCAGATTCAAGCCCATGGAATTTTGGAAGCATGTTAATGAAGTGGGGCTTAATTTCAAAATTATCCCCATTGGCCGGTGGAAGAGAAAGACAGGTGGGAAGTGCAGAACGGGTGGGATAGGAACGATCCTGGAGCACGATTCACTGCGGCGCTACAACAGGCGGGGGTGGTGGGTTATTTGCCTCCATAGGAGGTGGAGTCAATCCCGGGGGAGTCAAAGAGATGTTTGGATTAAATCCTGACATCGCGGAAGAAAAGGTTGGTGAAGGTGAAGGTGAGGATGTATGAACAGAATTCCGGTCAACGTCGGAGTTGGCCGGCAAAGGTAAGGGTGAATGAGGCGTGGACGGAGTTTCGACGTCTGAGTCGATCGCGTAGTCGGTAGCGACTAACGTAACACGGACTAGGCGGGCACTAGTGTCCCGAGTCCAAGCGGACATACACTAAACGAGTTTAGTATAGTCAAAGCAGAGAAGGTGAGGGTAAGAAAATGTCATTGGAGAAATACGATGGGTGGTGGGTGAAAAAATGGGATTTTGGCGTCAAAGGGTAAGTTTTTATGAAAGTTTTTGATTTTTTTTTCTTTTTTTTTTAGAAAGAGCTTTACAGAAATATGTACGGACTTACGGCTTTAAGCAATCACAAACAAGATATACACAATCACACCTAGATCTAGGGTCACCTAGGTCAGCTAGACAGCTCCTAACTGTTCCAAAGGGCTAGAAATAGGATCTCAAACCGCCTCTTCTCCGCCAATTGCGGCCAGGTAAGTGCCAGGTAAGTGGGAAGCTCCCCACTACGTAAGTAGTGGTCCTAATTAAGTAACCACTTGCCTTGGACACACTTGCCTAGACACCGCAAAGTCAGGATAGGATAAACGGCCGATGCCTGTAACTAGTCCTCTGTCCTAATGAGCGCGAAGTCCTTAGGGCTGAGTCTAGTATTTTTTAATTAACAATGGTCAATGCATATGCTTTTGTGATTTCTGGGGTCCTGGGAAGGGTGATGAAATCCCCACCAAATCTGAATTGGTTTCAAGCCCCTTAAAGTCCGTATTAATAAATGCAAAGCAGTAACAAATCAACTGCAATCAATTTTTATTTTTTTTAGCGCGGCGCAAAGAATCCTGCACAAAAACAATTTATTGGAAGGGGGAAGAGAATTTGCGCAAAGAATGCTGCAGAAAACACAGTTCAGTGGAGTTCAGAGGAGTGGGAAAGGAGAAAGAGACTCACCAAAAAACTGAAACCCTGAAGCCAACAAATGGCCGCGATTCCGCGGCCAACCACGTGCTCAGGCCGCGGTTCCGCAGCTATGTCGAGGGGTTGGGACTTCAAATTTCTGGTATGTGCTGTTTTGTGTGTCCTCTGCTTGTCTGGATTTTCTGAATCTTGATTTGCTCACTGTATCTGCTCCAGATTTTTACAGTAGACCATTGGTTCTTGTCTTGATCCGTCGCGGTGTAGCCGCGAGATATGGGTCTAACTTCCCACGTCTTTGGCACTGAACTCGGCCGTCTTTTTATCCCACACACTTGCACAAAAACTAATCAAAAATAACATGATGGTTTTTTTACAATGTATATTTTTTTTCGGTTATGTTTATATTCATAAATTAACCCGAAATTACACAAAGAAATAAACTACCGTCTCCCCGGCAACGGCGCCATTTGATTGGTAGAGATTCTGCGTGTTCAAGTTTAGTTAATTACCGCAATCAAGACGGTTTCTCTTGTAGCTAGCCGGTTGAGTACGGGTCATCCGCAGGGAGATGGGAATCTTTTTCTATGTGCTTTAACGAGTTAAGTCCAAATGTCCAGATTTGTTTGTGATTAACTATGTGCTAAACTGATATGTAAAGAGAGCTTGTTAGGGTTCAGATTAGGTTAGTTTGAGTTAGGAGTCGCTCACTTCTTTCGTTGCCACTCTTAATATCGGTGTTATGGTAATCGGCAACAACGGGGATTAGCACGACTAGGAAGGAACTTGCGAGTATAAGCTAGGCTTTCCAACGCTTAAGTTCTTCCTTTTGGTGCTTGTCCGTCCGTTCTTGGCTCTTAGCCTTAACCTCCGGTTAATTCAACCACAACCGGTCTCACTAAGGAATCACCGCTATCATGTAGGATAGGGTGCCGTAGGGAGCGGATTGTGGTTCAATTAACGGGAGTTCGATTTAAGATGTTGGGCAAGGAAAGAGTGAGAGAGATTTCCTTCTCTCAAACTTTCCTTATCCTACCCTAACAAGTATGGAAACTACTCAGCCATTATAAGAAAAATGAAAACTAAAACAAAGGAGGAAGATAGAAAGAAAGAGGTTAGAAGATTACAACTAGCTATTTGAAACCTCACCTTGGCAAGGATCAAGCGTAAGCATCATAGTTGTGTAAGGATAAAGAAAAAGAGAACAAGAAAGAACAAATAGCAAATAACAACAACTAGATTAGCAAAGGAAAATACAAGCAAATATAATTAACAATTACAACAAGATAAGCATGGTAAGAACAAGAACTCCTTTATTCATTCTTCACTCACAAAAGCACACTACAAGTTTTTTAATGGAGAAGAGATGAGAGGAGGAAGAAGAACAACAATATAAAACCTAAAATCTAAATACAAGAATATGCCCCCTTGGCTTCACAAGGTTCTGGGCTATTTATAGGCTGGAAAATGAAAACCTAGGGCAACATTCAGAACTAAAATGGAATGACCAATCTGCCCCCAAAAACACTCCCTCTGAGGAGCCAGTACGGCTGCGTTTCCGCGGCCTAAGCATGCTATTGCCGCGGAAACGCGGCCGTTTAGAGGAGTTGGCTCCTCAGACTTTGTGTGCTGCCCTGGTCTTTTATGTCCTTCTGTCTGGTATATGTTGTTTCTGATAATCTCTTCACATTGCTTCCAGAATTTTGGTTGATCAAAAGGTGATTGGATGTGTATCTTTTTGTCATGATTTCCTCGAGCTCCGCATAGATTTCTTGGACTTGGTGTTGCCATTGTGCTTTGTGCATGAAGATGACAATTGATTTGCCATTTTGTCTCTTAACTGGTGTGTGGCAACATACGGATAGAGAGCGGAGACAGATATACTATTTTATTTGTGGTTGGCAGGAATCCGGATTTTGTCGTGCTTTTCCATGAATTTCATCGTTTAGAGCCGAGAATCTGTATCCTGCAATTGACTAGCAAACACTGCTCAAGACTACCTACCAATAAGCAATATGATAAAAATTAGGCGGTATAAAAATGCAAAAATCTGATATGAACAAGTGGGAACACACTCGAGGCGAAGTAGCAGTGTCAAGTCGACGGACTAAGTTGTACTCATGTCACCTGGGAACTGATAATTGACGATAGGCATGGAACCAACCAACAGTTCCCGACGAGTCCTGTCCAGTATACTCGTAACCTAACGAGCACCCGCATACTATCTCCAGTACGACGTACTGATGGCTGTGAGACAGACCATCTCCCCTGCTGGGATATGAAGCGCATACGCTAGTCTACTCCGGGGTATCGATACCCCGTCTCGATAATCCTACGACTAGGGACCTGTATAAGGATGTGCTTGCAGATTACCCAGCCCCCAAAAGTGTGACTGCCATCACAAAGCTGGTAATCAAGCAAAGATCCTAAGGGCTCTACTAATATGTATAAGCGATATGCTAAAAGAAATACATGCACATATTGAAATAGAAACAAACCAAGTAGCATACTACCATTTTGAGCAAGATTGTCTATACAACTTTGAATATCCCAAGCTTCCATTATGTAATATACAAACTAGTGTGATACAGTAATGGCCTCTAGGGCATATACACTAACAATCTCCCACTTGCACTAGGGCCATGTACTTGTTGGAGATAATGGCCTCAAAGTCAATTATTGGATCGCAGGTACGTGATTGCAATGATTGAGGCAGGACCTATACCGATATGACAGTCTTGCTCGAGATGATAGTATGCTATCTGGTTTGTCTTTATCATCATATACATGCTTTAGTTCTCTATTGCATGTTGATAGAGCCCATAGGATTCTTGCTTGACTACCTGCAGTATGATGGCGATCATATACGTGGGAGCTGGGGTCTGTAAGCACATCCTTAAAGTGTCCCTAGTCGCGGGAGTTTTGAGATAGGGCATCGATACTCCAGAGTAGACTAGTGTATACAGTCGAGACCCCGAAGAGGGGCGATGGCCGGTCTCACAAGACATTGGTGTCAGTAGGATCACCTAAGATGTATACAGGTGCTCATTAGGTTATGAGTACACCGGACAGGACTCGCCGGGAACATGCAAGTTGGTATTATACATATCGTCAGATAGCAGTTCCCTGGTGACATGTGTACAGGTTAGTTCATCGACCTGAGGTCGTCATTTGTCTCGTGTGAGTTCCCACTGTGCTTTGATTTCTACCCTATCACGGCTCAATGGAGTCGTGCAAACAGGTCTTTTTTGGGTACAGTCCCGAGCCATATGGAGGCTAGTGAGCGGATCGGCAGGGGATTCGTCTCTCCCGGTATTGGGGGTGAGATCGCGCTGTGTCTAGGGGAGCCATTACACATAGCCCTCGGCCGAGGCAGGAGATTTACTGGTAGGTACTCCAGTAGTATCTCAGGGTGTTCTAGGCCACTCTCTGACACGACTTATACCGCTATTGGGGGTCTGACGTTACCAGCCCCTAGACCGATATGCGATACTCATAGACGAACGGACCGGACTGTATGTGTATTGTCACTGTTAGGCTCAGTAGGGTTTATGGATGAGTTCGCTCGTCAGCTTCCCTTCCAATCAATACATAGGCAAACGTTACGTACGGCTCGTACATCTGACGTGCTAGTGGTTATACCCAGTGTCAGTGTGTTGACGAGTCATTAAAGTCCCCTACAGACACTTTCCCAAGTTCGGGCGAAACGTTGTAGAGGCCATATGGTTTTATTGCAGGGTTCGAAAAATGCACGTGCGTTTACGCACGTGTCATATTTCGGGCGGATAATACTGGTCGGCTTTGGTTTAAGCCGGATCCGAGTATTATGCTGTGTAGATATAATATCTTTGTCTCGGTTGCATTTTTATTCGGTCGTAATACAAATGCGGGTATATTTATAATGTTAGGGGTTATCCTGAAATTCGTTTCAGGATCGCTTTTAGAAGTTGCCAGTTTCCAGTTTTCTATCACCCGTCTTTAACATTCGGTTTAATACGGATTTATCTTTTCTAGAGATGAGTGTGGAAGCTTCTAGATGATGACTAGGATGGTGCGGTGTTAAATGACTCATTAGTGCATTTAATGATTCATTTAATGCAAGGGTGACTAGGTTAATGACTAGGTTTATGTTCATTGGTTTGCTTTTAATGTGTTCATACAAGGTGTTTCATGACTCATTCTTTCATTCATGGTAATGGTCACTCCCCCTCTCTCCTACACTCACCTCCCTCATCCTCTATATATGGCCGGCCCTCCCCTCTTCTTCTCACTCACTCACTAGGGAAAAGATTATGATAGATTTGTATATGGAAATTTCATATAGCTCAAATTCTTATCACCCGATTCCAAAAGGCAACTTCATTAACCGTTCGTCCATAACTTTGAACGTAACGAGACAAAGTGTTCTACTCTTTCTCTACATCATCTTGGTCGTCTCTTCTAGCAAACTTGACGATCGAGTTGCCTCGGTTCAGAGGCGGGAGCCCGTTTAAAGATCCGTCGACGTGGTGCCACCTGGACGAGAAGACTGGAGATCGAAGAGATCGGAGCAGCCGCAACAAAGCGTAGGATGATGGTTGAAGATCGAAGGACTCGGATCATTCGGTATAACTCTTCTACCTACTTTGTAATTTGTTAGTTTAGCTTTAATGGCAGATCCGGGTTATAGTACGCGATAGCACCAGTTGTAAAAAGTTTTTGTTCTGCATTTGGCATCTGTTAGACGGCCGGGGCGCTACCGTGGACTTACAGTAGTATCAGAGCCTCACCATTAAGCTTTACTAACTTGTGCTAACGCGTTTAAAACATCGATCGAACGGAATTTCGAAAACTGCAATTTTCTGGGTTAAAGTTTCTGTCGATTTTTAAAAGGGTCTAAATATTATTTTGCATATCATAGAAAATAGAGCAGGCTTTTTTAAGAATTCTGGTGAAATTTGGTCAACTGAAGCTTCCAAAGCGCCGCGGAACCGCCGCGCAAACCCTATTTTGGCCGCGGTTCCGCCGCCGTTTTGGAGCTACAGTAAACCATTTTTCTACAGTAGGTTCTTTTTGTAAAATTGTTGTTTATGGAATATTTCTTTTGGGCCCAAATTTTATTACTGTACAGCAGATGTACGTGGGGCCCACTTTGGGAAATTTTGTCGATCAAAATTTTAAACTTGTTAGTATGCAGTACTTATATTATATCTCCGACCGGGAATGTCATTTGAGCGGTAAATTGCGTCTAATTGCTATAGCTCTTTTAGACGGATTTGCGAACGTAACATTCGCATTGATGTTCTATGTTGTGCTGTGATGTTGAGGATTTGTCGTGGTGGATAGCAGTGTGCAATGGTAGTGCAGTTTGGATTTATTTGTACATTTGATATTGCGGGGCGAGCGTCCAACTTGTGGACTGCCGTCACTGCCTGTTTGTATAATATTCTTTTGGGGCACGATCGGGCTGAGGTCGATGTACCCGTTGTACATATTTTTTACTTCTGTACTAGGATTACCCCGCGACGGAGTGCACGGATAGCCGGGTTCTGGAGGGCAACAGGTCCGTATCTCATGGCTTTGAGAGGCAGAGGGACCTCACTCTAGAATTGGCAGACTATTCGCCGCACTCGTAGGGGGTACAGGTTGACCTAAGGAGGGGTGCTTAATTTACCGGATTCCGTGAAGTGTCGGGTGTTCCATTCACTATGCTGTGGGGGACTACCTCGCTTCAGGTTTTGGCGGGTAACTTGCCGCACCCGTAGGGGTCTAGTTTTCATTGCACTGGCTATCCACACGACCAGGGGAACGTCGGGTTTCAGTAGCGGCTCTGTGAAACCTGGGGATCCCAGATTATTTGTATTGTTCTGTGATGCTTATTACTTTTCTGTAATGTTGCATATTATCACGCCTGGAACGATTATTGTATATTCGTATATATACTATTAGAAGTTGTATATGTTTTACACCCGCGCTAGTCCACCCCCCGCTCTGTCGTTAGTTAAGTAAACTAACGGGTGATGACGGGACCCAGTGACGAATGCGGATGGCATATACGTACATTTTATTTCCGTTCTTTTCTGGTGTGATTGATTGATGGGACTGCGTTGATTCTTCTCAATGCAAGAAAAACAAGCCTATATTTGATGTTGTTGGAACAAATTTTAAAAGGTGTTATTACAAAGATGTTTACTTTTGTTTTGCATAGCGGTATTCAGTTGGAATATCCTGCACCTCATTCGACGAGGAAAGGGCCGAGATCCCTTCACCGGGAGTGACCCCTTGGGCAGAAGTTTACGTCAGGGTAATAACTTCACTATAGTCGATTACAAGTTGCTTTGCATCGTGGTATTCAGTTAGAATATCCTGCACCTCATTCCACGAGGAAAGAGCCGAGATCCCTTCACCGGGAGTGACCTCTTTAGCAAAGGTTTTCGTCACTATATTTTTATAAAAAGCTATCAGGTTCCTTCAGTGAGATCAAGTTCATTACGTTAAAGGTTTTTCGCCAAAAACCAGCCGTAGCCCTCCGTCGTATCTTATGGATGGTCGGTAGTATTCAAGATATGTTTATTGGCTTTCGTCAAGGCATAGTGCTTGGTAGCTGCTGGGGTATTCATTTGTAGCATAGATAGATGTGTTGGTTTGGGACAGTCGTATTACCTTGTTGGCTTTCGTCGAGGGTATGTACGGGTGGGTTCAAATTAACCTGGATAATGATGGGCAAAACTTGACATGTGACTTATGATTTGTTGGCTTTCATCAAGGTCATAAGAGCATGGGGCAAAAATCACATCGGGAGTTTCAAACAAACAGCAAACTTGCCAGGCATGCGCATACCTTCTGGAGTGTGATAACTTGAGTGGCTTCCATCAAGTTATCATGCGATGATAGTTGGATCCCTATTCTCACTGATGAGTTGGTTTACTCTTCGGGTGATCCCAACTAATTCTTCTTTCAGGTTTGGAGGAGAATTTGAGATTACAGTGGGAGGTTTCCTGATTATATAAAGTGATAACCATTCTGATTTAGGTTAGAGTGCACGTAGAGTGTTTCTTTTCTCTTTCTCTCTTTGGCAGTGACCTTTGACCGACCATTGACTATGACTCGGTGACCAAGTTGACCGAACCTTCTTAAAATACTGGCTTTTGGATTGTCTATGTTGCATAAGTCATTGCCACTCCTTCTTTTACCCTTTGTATTTCTCAGAACACCCCGTATTACTACGGACATCCACTTCCATTGGATATATCCATCGTATGGTTATATACGAACTCGAAGGGATTTCTTCAAGGATGGATCCAGGTTCAGGAGAAATAGAATTGGTTTATTCAGTTGTCTTTTATTATCACCTTCTCTCAGGTTGCGAGGGCTCCTTAGTTTAGGAGAGTAAACCTATTACGCATATTGGATAGTCGTATTCCAAACCATAGGCAGGTGCCGAAAGGTAGGGAATGAAGAAAACCAATTAGCCTAAGTAGGGTGTATAGAAGGTAATAACTAAAGACAAAATAAAGGGATAAGAAAGAGGGCAAAGTAAATTGCGACTGTTATAATTCACGACCAAACCGCGTACTTCATCGCAACTCCTATTTCACCTTTGCTTTTTTCTCAGTTCGGGAGAAATAGAATAAGGTATTATTCAGTTGTATTTTATCATCACCTTCTCTCAGGTTATGAGTACTTCTTGGTTTAGGAGGGTACACCTATTATGCTTACTGGATAGTCTTCTTCCAAACCATAGACTGGTGCCGAACGGTAGGAAAGGAAGAAAACTATTTAGCCTAACGATGGTGTACAGAAGGTAATGAATAAAGACAAATAAAGGGATTTGGAGAGATGGCAACAAAATATACGGTTAAAGTCATGAATTGGATTATAGAAGAGGCATTACTAGGAATACCAGGATACCTTTACGAATCATTTTCATGTTTCAGTGCATTGTTAAAGGAAAACTGATTTCCCGATTAGATACTTACTCCAGGGTATGTATTTACCAGGTATGATTCTCACATCTGTATGGTTTTACAAATGATGAGTGGGAGTAGGTTATTGGGAATAAGGTGATCATCCTCATTATATCGGAATTCGTTGTAATTGGTGATATTTGAGGAAGTCGCCTGGGTTTTTGCCGGACGGCATGTATTTGGTTTTGAGTATCCGTTGTTATGAACCAATTGCAAAATGATATATCTGTACGTTTATTTTTATAAAGTGAGATATAACTTTTTGATATTATGTCGATGACATTTACCTATATCAGTTGACGATTGGGTAAGGAGCATTGAACAACTGAGTAGTTCTTAACCATAAGTACAGTTTTCAACCTACGACGCACAGGTTTTGAGTTATTCAACTCAGCGGACTTATATAGAGTATTGTATGTTGTCCAGTGCCCGTCAGGACAAAGGGGTTGGTCCTCGTACTATGTTCTATTTTACTTGTGACTTCTCTAAGTTTTTAGACAAGTGTTTTTGTAGAAATACAATGTCTAAGTTTTGAGAAGTTGTGGGTATAAGAATAAAGTAGAGAACCAGATGTCGCAAGTATCAGGATTCTTCAAAGAGATCGAAGATATAGATACTTGTGATTGGTATTCAGTAGATAGTAATTGTTAGTTATATGTATGCCCTAGAGGCCATTGCTATACATAGGATGTATATTGTAGTGGATGCTGGGACATATATAGGGAGGACTTTCTTGCTCGACATGATAGTATACTATCTGGTTACTCTTTACCTTAACGTGTATACTGATTGTCTCTCTGTTACATGTTGGTAAAGCCCTTAGGATGTGTACCTGACTATCTGGACTATGATGCGGATCATACTAGTGGGGACATGGTAGTCCATAAGTACATACTTCAAGGTCCCTAGTCATGGGTGTATCGAGACGGGGCATCGATATACCAGAGTAGACTAGCGTATACCTTCTCGACCCATACAGATGGGAGATGGATGATCCCATATCCATTGGTGTTTGACATCAGAGATGATATACGGGTGCTCAGTAGAGACTGGGTACACTGGACGGACTCGCCGAGAACTCCGAGATGGTATTATACCTTACGTCAGACGGCAGTTCTCTGGTGACACTGGTACAGAATAGTCTGTTGACCCGAGATCGTCATAGAGTCTTGTGTGATTCCCACTGTGCTTTGATTTCCACCTTACCACGTCCAAGAGGGCGTGCAAAACGGTGGTTTTTGGGTACAGTCCCGAATCACATGGAGGCAATGAGCGATAGGAGGGGATTCGTCTCTCCCGGTATAGGGAGTTGATGTTGCGCTGTGTTCGATTGGCTATAACCGGAAATCCCTGGCCAGGGTTGCTAAGATTTACTGGTAAGTGTTACCAGTAGTTTCTCGAACTGTTATAGACCTCATATCGACACGACTTATCAAGCTATTGGGGTCTGACGTTTACCACCCCTAGGCGAGATATGCGACATATCAGACGACGAGACCGGACTGTACGGTAAGTGTTACTGGTTGGATTCACAGGAGTGTGAGCGGGCTTGCTCGTCGATCTTCTCATCGCTCAATACCCGGGTGGCCGTTACGTTTAGCAGACCGCTTGCGGCTTGTGGGTGCTTGATATGATCATCATCTGCTACCGGCGTATTGACGAGTCTTTAGAGTCCTACACAGAGGTTTCCTGGCTCAAGCGAAACGAAATAGGAGCGCATATGAGATATGTGCGGGACCGAGAATAATGCGTGTATGTGATACCGTATTTCATTCTCGTGATGAATGTGTCGAATGGTTGTATGCGATATAACCTAGTTATCGAATCAAGGATTGATTAGATAAATCAATACATTGTATACTAGTCGGTTGTGTGCGATATGACCGGATCATTGAATCAAGTGTTGATTTAATGATTTAATGCATAATTATATATTTGATATATTACTTTGCATTAACTAGTATTGGTTCACTTTAAATGGATTTTCTCACTTGAAGTTCACATGTTGTATATGTGATATACTTTTGTGCACTTGATTGTATCATGTTTGATGATACATGCTTACTTGAGTTTGTGTAAAGACTAAACCATGGTTATATGAATGGTTAGGGTTTTGTTTTCTTTTTCATTTATTTTATTTATTGATTTATTCTTTATGGAAAATGAAAAGCATATAGAGAAAACTGGTTGCTAACTTTGTTTGTATTATGAAGCTTCATGAAGCTTTGACTTAGTGACCATTTTGTCTCATGCTTAACCCTAACCATTCCACTTAACCCTAGTCTATTCTCTACACCTAACTAAGGTTAGCATATGATAAGTATTGATTTTATTATTCATTTTAGATATACTTATCATAATATTATCATCTTCTTCTTCTTCTTCTTCAAGATGAAGAACCTTGATTCCATCAATGGTGATTGATGAAATGAGTGAGAAATCCAATTCTAAAGTGAACCCACCTCCTATTTCTTCATCCTCTACCTCTTGCCAAGTAGTAGAGTGTGTTTTCTTCACAAGTTTCATGACTTGGTGAAGTTGGAGCTTGATCTAGCGATGCCTCGACGTAGATCATCTTCGGCATCGTCGTCGATGACCTAGCCCGCTTTTTCTCCGATGAAGCCGACGCTAGAGCCCAAGATCCGATTTGTACAGCGAGGAGACTTCATCGCGGAGCCATGGAGGTGGAGAACCGGATCTACAAAGGTTGTATTTCCGTTTACCATTTAGTTAAGTTGTTAACTAGTTTCTTTTTCGCCTAAAATTCTAGCCAACGATCCGTATCTAGGGTTTCTCGGCACCGTAAAATTTGAAATTGGCATGGTTGATGCCTTGTGAGACCTCTTGAGAGTGTCTAGGAACCCTACATTGGTATCAGAGCCTAGCTAGAGCCTTAGGCGAAGTCTAGACGACGTTTGAAACCCGAACGAACCCGAAACCCTAAAACCCAAGTGCTCTCTGGACTTTTTCTAAAAACTGGGTTTTTTTCCAGATTAAAAATTCTTTAAAAAAATCAGCAGGAAAAACTAAGAATTACGATGCAAAATTTATTGAGTGAAGCTGCTACAGTGCGGCGGAACCACGGCAGAAGCTTGGCTTCTGCGGCGGTTCCGCGGCCAATAAATGGTATCACTGTTTAAGTTTTGCACAGTAATTCATGTTTTCAGGTGTTGAGTTTTCTGGAAATTTTTAATATTTATTCAAGAGTTGAATTTTCTGGGGTTGTTTTAGGGATTCGGTGTTTCGATCGGAGTATCAGGTTTTGTCTATGTGGCTTTACGGATAATTTTTGAATATGTTAAAAAGTTCGACCAGATATAAATATCCAATTTTTCCCCTGTCGGGAAATTTCCAAGTGTTGGATTTTTCCGTAGTTTAACGACGTTCTAAGTAGTGCAAGTAACGCGATGGACCCTCTAGAAGACAACAAACCTTAACTCGATTATGTGACCGTCTTGAACTGCCCTTTGAACCTTCGGGTTTGGGGCAGTACGGCGTGCCACATGTGAGGCGTTGGCTTGACCCTTCTACGGCTGGACCGTTGGTACTGAGGCACGAAATGAATGTTGTTAGACTTATTTCATGTGTTGGACTGTATCGGGAAAACTTGGGTGTTTGGATGTTCGATCGGAAAGTTTAACATTTTCTATTTTATTCGGAATGTGATACAATAATTGGAATTCACAAAAAGTTATGAGATAACTGAATGAATGTTATAAACATAGAAGTTTAGTTTCACTTGATCGGTTGCCACGGAATTTTGATGCGATCAAAAGTCCGTCGCAATCACGTAGCGTACGCGGATACTCGCCGGATAAACTTAATAGACAGCCTCACCCCATAGCCCCGACCAAGTGACTATAGGAGAACCCCGTCGCCGAAAGCATCCGTTCGGGTGCTCCTGGCAGCGGTGTTCCGCCTTGGTGCACTTCGTCGACGGCATCGGGGGTGCGGCCGTCTACTAAAGTTTGCGACGAGCATTCGATCAGGATGTCGGGAATCTTGTTGAATTGCCCGACTTGATATTGAAAAGTGTTTTCGATAATGAGACTAAAATGCGGGGTTTATAATTGTTAGGCATGCGATGTCTAAGTAATTCATTTGATTAGGCATGTGATGTCTAAAGAGGTTGCGGATTCCAACTGTTGTAGTTTTACACTTTCTTTTCTGTGACCGTAAGTGTAATATGTGATATCGCCGGTTTCATTGCTATATGTCAACGACAATTGGGATGCGCATATTTACTTACGTTGATGACATGTGATGTTATGTGTTGCTGGATATGTTATATTGGATCACCGTGTTTGAATAGCCGGGGTTTTTATGTGAGATGAGTGTTTTTCATTTTCATTCATGTAAAAACTTGTATGTAATATTCTTTTATTGGGGCGCTTCCAGGTTGCGGAAGTTGTCACCGTTGATGTATATTATTTACTTTTCCGCACTAGGATAGACCCAAGGAGGGGAGCACAAGAAACCGGGTTCTAGAGTCCAGTGGGAGACCAACTCGAGGAGTCGAGTCCGGGTCTCCTAACTCTAGAATTGGTAGGGTTGCTTGCCGCTCTTGTAGGGGTCTAGGGTTGTGGGTTTGGCTATTCATCGCGACCGTGGAATCCGTGTTTTATACTGGCTCGTATTGAAAACACGGACGTCCTAGTATATCCAATGTTTCATATGTTTCTTCTGCTGCGATATCTATGATGTGATCATGTGATGTTCTGTGATAGATACTGTATATAGTATATATGATATATTATATAGGCGTTACTTATGTTTTACAACCGCGCTAGCCCTGCCCCGCTCTGCCGTTAGTTACCTAACCTAACGGTGCACGAGGGGACATCGAGGCGAATGCGGATGGCATAAGTGTACGTCGTATTTATCTGTGATGTTTAGGTACTTAAATGATGGGACTTCATTAATATGATTAATGAAAGAAAAAGAAACCTAAGATGTTGTAGAATCGAATTTCAAAATAAAACAGGTAGCTACAGTTCTTGCTTTGCACAGCGGTATATATGATATATCCTGCACCTTATTCGATAAGGAAAGGACCGAGATCCCTTCAACGGGAGTGACTCCTTTAGCAATAACTGGTAGATGCTACAACCCTCGGTTTGTCTTTTGATTGCTTTTAAGAGTTTTTGCTTTGCACAGCGGTATATATGATATATTGATCAGTCGAAAATATTGTATATTTTAGCCGGCAAATTCCTTAACATTTGCATACATTTAGAAGTGTTCGGCATTCATATTCTACATATTAGCAAATCTGTCACAAATTATGAGATTGCATGTATTAGACTTTTAAACCGACACTTTAAAGGAAATTAACCGCATTTCATGGCATCGCATCATTTCTATATTTACGCAACACTTGTCTTGAGTATGTGCAGGAAATACGGAAGAAAAAGCAAAAGAGCTGATCAAAAATACGCCAACTAAATCAATTCAGATCTGGTAGCAATGCAGAAGGAATTATACAAATCAATACATCAAAAGAAGGCCCAACAATCATCATAAGACTGTACCAGAGAGTGCAAGGCCCAAGCCTATAACATGGCCGCGGATCCGCGGCATGGGCTTGCTAAGGCCGCGGATCCGCGGTGGGCCCAGGGAATTAGTTCCCCAATTTCAGTGCAAAATTCTCACAGAGGAGCCCACATTCATTTCCAATATGTAAAATTCCATAATTCTCCAGAAGCTACTGCCAGATCAGCAAAGAAGATTAGGGAAGGCTAATCCTAATTAAGCTCCTAATTAATCCTCTTCTAGAAGCTCCTCCTAACTAATCCTCATCTAGAAGCTTCTCCCCTAACTAACTTTTGGAGGGAAATTTGAATTTCTCAACAAACTTTAGGAGGGAAACTTAGAATTTGAAATCTTAGATCTAGGGTTAGTTATCTATAAATAGGAACCTAGACCTAGGGTTAAAGGCTAATCATTCTTTAGTGGTTCATTAATCTTCATTAGTTAAATAATCCCTCTTTCATCATCTTCTTCCACAAGTCTCGTGACAAGGCTTGTGCGAAACCCTAACCCTAATTCCACTCCAAATCCAAGATCTTGAGTACCAAATCAAGCGAGAAGCCTTCAACCTTTTAGGAGCCGAGCCGATCTTCAATCGGGCAAGTGATCCAAGCCGATCCGCGTTCCACGGAGACGAGCGAAGCCAAGTCGACGATCGAATTCTTCCTCTTGTAGTTCTTGAACGAATGTAATGAAATTGTTGATATAAATAAAAGGTGAAATTCTTCAATCTTGCTTTCTTTTAATTCTTGCATCATGATTAGATCTCAATTTGCAATTGTAGTTCTTGTGATGATGTTTGAGTAAAACTCCGCTCGTAAAGGAGTCGAGACGATTGTAGAATGATGATGTAATAAATCTTAATACGATCTTTAAGTCCTACGAGTTTTGTAAACCCTAGCAAGTTCAAGAATCGATAACCTAGTTTCGTAGCGATGCTTTCTTGATTGTGATCGCTCGAAATTAGGGATCTACGATCGTTTCTTGAATTTACTAGAGGCTAGAATATGAATGATATCAATGAAAGAACAAGAGATAAGATGAAACCCTAGTTTCACAAGAAGTCTCTAATTCTCATCGATCATCATCGATCTAGTATCAATTCATCGAAGGATAAGAATACGTAATTCTAAGATTACATCACATCTATAGATCCGATCGATTCCTACGAGCCTCATTTCGATTCTTAAGATTTGGTTTGGAAAAATCAACAAACGATCAATTCTTGATTCTATCTTTTAATGCTTTCTTAGATCTAGATATTTTCTTTTTTTTTAAATACAAAATTTAAATCATGAATTGTTTTGTTTTCTTTCCATTAAAGTTTCGACTCATCTAATTCAAAAGACAAACGATTAGACTTTCCCTGTGGACGATCCGCACTCACTTACAATCTACAATCCGACACCGTAGTTGATTGCGGTCAAATAATTTTTGGTTGTGATTTCTATACAATTTCCAACATACACAACGGAAAATCATATCAATCAAATGGCGCCGTTGCCGGGGATAGTGCGCTAATAGTTCGTATTTTGAAATTTGAGTTGAACAATTTATTCCATCATATTTTTTTAGATCTAAATTCGTGCAAACACTAATACGTGTGTTGTGATTTGTTGCGAGAAAATCTGGAATCATTGGAGCTGGAGAAAAATTTTTCTGAAAATTCCAGAGAGCTGTAAAGCTCAACAGAAAGCTACTGTTAAAAATTGGTAGAGTGAACTGTACCTGAAGGCGTGTTTCCACGGCAAGAACCCCTCTTCTGCGGCTGATCCGCGGCAACCCTAGCTCCTCTCTGCATCAATTTTGCTCTGTAACTTTCTCACTTTCTTATCTTCTCCTCTGTCTGCTCCAATAACAATTTTACTGCAGGTTTCTTTGCAAATAAATCGCTGCGCGCAAAAGCAAAATAAAATTTGTGCGTGTTTTTGATTCTTGGTTGTTTGCATATTAATACGGAAATTAAGGGGCACGACCAAATCCAAATTAGGTGGGGATTTCATTACCCTTCCTAGGCCCCGATAATCGCAAAACTTGCATCCGCATTGACCCTCATTAATTAAAAGAAATCTAGAGATGACTCTAAGGACCGTCGCGCTCAATTAGGACAAGAGAAGGCCGTGGGTAATTCATTGCTTATCCGCGTTTTCTTGTGGTGCCTAAGGCGAGTGTGTCTAAGGCTAGTGGTTATTAATTAGGCCCACTGTAGTGGTGGTTCCTTCCCACTTACCTGGCACTTATCCGGCCACAGGGGGACAAAGAGGCAGTGGAGGATTTATCCTGCGACTTGTCTTTTGGCAGTTAGGAGCGGTCTAGAGCCAGACCTTGGTGACCCCTAGATTTTAGGGTTTTGTGTGTTGCATTTGTTTTGTTGCATCATATTTTCAAAAATCCGTATCTTTTTAAAGCAAACACCGCATACATCATTTCCCCTAATTATAAATTCACGCTGCCACTTGTACTAACCCTTTTTAGTGCAAGATAGGCTGGACACGGGTTTCTAGTGCCCGTTAAGTCCGCGTTTCCTTTGATCGACCCAAAGTCGGTATTTCTACATTTACCTTTTCTTTTACCCACCACCACACCCACATCGATGGATCCACCTCCATCGAACTTCTTTTCCACTACTCTGCCGCCGTCCGTTGGTGCGCAGATTCCACCTCGCATCTCTCTCCAAGAAAGATGCTATCCTACACGAGGCCCACTTTCCACCTGTCTTTCCATTCCACCAGCCAATGGGGAAAATTTCCAAATAAAACCCCAATACATCAACCTTCTACCAAAATTTCACGGTCTCGAGTCTGAAGACGCATACGTGTTTATCACGAAATTTGAAAATGTATGCGCAATGATGGGTACTTCACAGCTTTCTGTGGATGCTTTCCGTCTACGTCTTCTCCCTTTTACCTTGTGCGATCTAGCCGAGAAGTGGCTATATAACACTACCGCACATTCCATCTCAAATTGGGACGAATTCGTCAAAGCATTCCTTAAGAAATTTTACCCACATCACAAAACAGCTCGAGTCCGTAGCGAAATCTATCAATTCACCCAGCTTCCAAATGAAACATTTTCAAAATGTCTTGAACGTTTCAAGGATCTGTTACTCCAATGTCCACATCACGGCATCCCGAGATGGGAACTGTGCCGAATCATTTATGAGGGCATTACTCCTTACACAAGACAGACCCTTGAATCCATGTGTCAAGGCAACTTTATGACTAAAGATGATGGGGAAGCCTGGAAATTTCTAGAAGATTTCGCTGAAAAATCTTTACAGTGGGAGGGTGTGAGTCAATCGTCTAGGGATGGCAATGATATTTCCATAGGAGTTAGAGCTGACATTGCAGCTATTAATAAGAAACTCGAGAATATGGAAAATAAATTTTTAGCCGCCGCCCTAAGTCAAATATCACTCTCCAAAACTGTATGTGGTTGTTGTTCTGATCCGTCTCATTTGACGGAAGAATGTCCGTTTCAAGGTCATGAGCATACCAATGCCACATTTCAAAGACCTAGAAACAATCCATCTTCCTCCACATATGATCAGGGTTGGAGGAATCACCCTAACTTTGATTGGAACCAATCCCAATTTCAAAACACGGTTCCAACCCAAAACAATTTCCAAGGGGCCCCTCCACCACAACAGCACCCACAACTTCAATTGAGTCAGCACCCATTTCAAGCACAAAACTTTCAAAATCCGGCCAACACTTTTGCACCGTCTAGTCCTTTGCAATTGACCGGTACAGATAATACCTCTGCACTAGCACAAACCTTGGATACTTTCATGAAACAATCCATCCAAGGGACGGCAAGTTTGCAATCATCCGTCGAGAATGTAATAAAGATCATTATCTCTCAAAATGAGAACATCAAATCGATGGAAGAACAAATTGCACAACTAAAAGCTGAAATGAGTGCACGAGAGAAAGGGAAACTTCCAGCTCAACCTTTACCCAATTCTAGCTATTCACATGATGTGGATGCAATCACGTTGAGATCTGGAAGAGTGCTTGACACTCACGTTGGGGAAGAGTTTGATGATACTGATAAATCAATCAATAAGACCCCGGCTGAGACCTTTCCTCACACACACACTTCTGACCCCAGTTCTTTTACCCCACCATCTTCTTCCGAGCCTATTCTTCGTTTCCCAAAAGGCTCGCCACTACAGCCCACCTCTTTTACCCCTCCACGGATGATCCCCACTTCTATTCCGGGATCGGTTCCACCCCCACTTCCTTCTCCTATGATGGACCCAGCGCTTATTGCTAAAGCACCTTATCCTAATCGGTTAAGGGCTAACACACCGAGTCCACATATGGAGAAGATTATGAACATTTTTAAGCAAGTAAACACCAACATCCCTCTCCTAGATGCCATCCAACAAGTTCCGTCTTATGCGAAAACTCTTAAGAACTTGTGCACTAGGAAGAGGAAGACTCAAGCGCCCAAGAAGATATTCATGGAAAAAACAATAGACACGGCTTTCCCCCAACAATTACCGAGGAAACGTAAGGATCCTGGATATCCTACTATTTCCGTTTCTATTGGGGAAAAACACATCAACCGTGCTCTACTAGACCTTGGCGCTAGTGTTAACTTGCTTCCTTTCTCAGTCTATGAGCAACTAGGTATCGGAGAGTTGAAGCCAACCAATTGCACTCTCCAGATGGCTGACCGATCAATCACCAAACCTAGGGGTGAACTGGAGGATGTGTTAATAAAAATCGGAGAATTTATATTCCCGGTAGATTTTATTGTACTTGATACACAGCCTGTAGCGAACCCACGGAATTAAATTCCGGTGATTTTAGGTCCCCCCTTTTTGGCCACTTCCAATGCTATTATCAACTGTCGTAACGGTTCTATGACCCTATCTTTCGGGAATAGGTCAATAGAACTGAACATTTACAAGTTGGGAAGTGTACCCTCTGAACCTACTGCTCAGGTCTGTTCTGTCGACTTAATGGATGTCGACAGCAGCGAATTTGATGATCCTCCTGTTATCGATCTTGACTCTTTTCATATGTTGTTGTTTGACCCAACAATGTATCATACACATACGGACTCTTCCACTGAGATGTCCGGGTCAACAATTAACACGGATTATGAACTGTTCTTAGAGTCTGAAGATCACCCCGCACTTTGTGATGACATTATTCACCGGGGTATAGATGGAACTTTTGAGGAGATCTTCGCTGATGAACTCGCATTTTTGAATGACACGGGTGTTGAGACGAATCTTGTCTTAATCAATGAAATTGAACCTCCACCCCTTCTTCTGAATTGTAAAAAGAATGCGAATAATCCAGCACATTCACTGCTTCGTCTCTCCAATACGAGACGCACACACACTCTATTCCACCCTTTACCTTTTCCCCACTTCTTCTTCCACCAACCAGAACACTGCATTGATAAAATTTTTGAATGGTTGGTGTTAACATTTGGTCTTTGCAAAGCTTGGCATCGACCAATGATTTTTAACCCCCACTTGTGATTTTAAAAGATTAACATTACATAACTCAAGTTTGGGGGGATATTTTTTCTGGCTCTTGAAAAGAAAAGTTTTACAAAATTTTGAGCCAAAAATAAGTTTCGGGGAGGTTCTTCACTTAAATATTTTGTCCCCACTAATAAATTCCTCCCAAGCTTATAGGTTTTTCGAGATTTAGCAGATGGCAACAGTGAGGACACTGTTGAAAACAAGTTTGGGGGAGGTTTGTGCTTATTTACGCATCATTTGCATCATACATTGCATAAGCACAAAACATTTCTTTAAAAACTATAAAAATTTAAAAATTTTCAAAAATTATAAAAATATTTTTTGTATATAAATAAGATAATGAAAGTCTAGATAGTGAAAAATTACATCCATGAGATTAGAAAAATTTAAGAAAACTAAGAAAATTAGAAGTTTTCTTATACGAACTAGTAATAAGTAGTTATGAGCCGTTGTCCCAAGGGTTAGTAAGATGAAAGACGTCACTAATCTGAGGATAAAAATAAGTCTGAAAAATAGTTTCTATTCTGGAAGCCAAACATTTTGAACGTTGCTATCCTGCTATTCGCACTTACACACGTCTTGAAGCCTAAGATGTTGTAGAATCGAATTTCAAAATAAAACAGGTAGCTACAGTTCTTGCTTTGCACAGCGGTATATATGATATATCCTGCACCTTATTCGATAAGGAAAGGACCGAGATCCCTTCACCGGGAGTGACTCCTTTAGCAATAACTGGTAGATGCTACAACCCTCGGTTTGTCTTTTGATTGCTTTTAAGAGTTTTTGCTTTGCACAGCGGTATATATGATATATTGATCAGTCGAAAATATTGTATATTTTAGCCGGCAAATTCCTTAACATTTGCATACATTTAGAAGTGTTCGGCATTCATATTCTACATATTAGCAAATCTGTCACAAATTATGAGATTGCATGTATTAGACTTTTAAACCGACACTTTAAAGGAAATTAACCGCATTTCATGGCATCGCATCATTTCTATATTTGCGCAACACTTGTCTTGAGTATGTGCAGGAAATACGGAAGAAAAAGCAAAAGAGCTGATCAAAAATACGCCAACTAAATCAATTCAGATCTGGTAGCAATGCAGAAGGAATTATACAAATCAATACATCAAAAGAAGGCCCAACAATCATCATAAGACTGTACCAGAAAGTGCAAGGCCCAAGCCTATAACATGGCCGCGGATCCGCGGCATGGGCTTGCTAAGGCCGCGGATCCGCGGTGGGCCCAGGGAATTAGTTCCCCAATTTCAGTGCAAAATTCTCACAGAGGAGCCCACATTCATTTCCAATATGTAAAATTCCATAATTCTCCAGAAGCTACTGCCAGATCAGCAAAGAAGATTAGGGAAGGCTAATCCTAATTAAGCTCCTAATTAATCCTCTTCTAGAAGCTCCTCCTAACTAATCCTCATCTAGAAGCTTCTCCCCTAACTAACTTTTGGAGGGAAATTTGAATTTCTCAACAAACTTTAGGAGGGAAACTTAGAATTTGAAATCCTAGATCTAGGGTTAGTTATCTATAAATAGGAACCTAGACCTAGGGTTAAAGGCTAATCATTCTTTAGTGGTTCATTAATCTTCATTAGTTAAATAATCCCTCTTTCATCATCTTCTTCCACAAGTCTCGTGACAAGGCTTGTGCGAAACCCTAACCCTAATTCCACTCCAAATCCAAGATCTTGAGTACCAAATCAAGCGAGAAGCCTTCAACCTTTTAGGAGCCGAGCCGATCTTCAATCGGGCAAATGATCCAAGCCGATCCGCGTTCCACGGAGACGAGCGAAGCCAAGTCGACGATCGAATTCTTCCACTTGTAGTTCTTGAGCGAATGTAATGAAATTGTTGATATAAATAAAAGGTGAAATTCTTTAATCTTGCTTTCTTTTAATTCTTGCATCATGATTAGATCTCAATTTGCAATTGTAGTTCTTGTGATGATGTTTGAGTAAAACTCCGCTCGTAAAGGAGTCGAGACGATTGTAGAATGATGATGTAACAAATCTTAATACGATCTTTAAGTCCTACGAGTTTTGTAAACCCTAGCAAGTTCAAGAATCGATAACCTAGTTTCGTAGCGATGCTTTCTTGATTGTGATCGCTCGAAATTAGGGATCTACGATCGTTTCTTGAATTTACTAGAGGCTAGAATATGAATGATATCAATGAAAGAACAAGAGATAAGATGAAACCCTAGTTTCACAAGAAGTCTCTAATTCTCATCGATCATCATCGATCTAGTATCAATTCATCGAAAGATAAGAATACGTAATTCTAAGATTACATCACATCTATAGATCCGATCGATTCCTACGAGCCTCATTTCGATTCTTAAGATTTGGTTTGGAAAAATCAACAAACGATCAATTCTTGATTCTATCTTTTAATGCTTTCTTAGATCTAGATATTTTCTTTTTCTTGAAATACAAAATTTAAATCATGAATTGTTTTGTTTTCTTTCCATTAAAGTTTCGACTCATCTAATTCAAAAGACAAACGATTACACTTTCCCTGTGGACGATCCGCACTCACTTACAATCTACAATCCGACACCGTAGTTGATTGCGGTCAAATAATTTTTGGTTGTGATTTCTATACAATTTCCAACATACACAACGGAAAATCATATCAATCATATATCCTGCACCTCATTCGACGAGGAAAGGACCGACGATCCCTTCACCGGGAGTGACTCCTTTAGCAAAACTAGAAAAGCCTCAAAAACACTCCATTTTAAAATCATTTGATTCTACAACGATATCAAGTTCATTACGCAATAGGTTTTCAGAAAAACCTGTCGTAGCCCTCCGTCATTTCAGATAAGTACTAGTTAGTATTCGTGCTACGTTTGTTGACTATGTTAAGGCGTAGTGTGCGGTAGCTAATTAGTGCTTATCTGCATAAGCATATGATGTGATTAGATTAGGGTAGTCGTGCGACTTTGTTGACTATGTTAAGGGTCGTGCGGGTGGGTTTAATTCAATCGGGAAATGACGGGTTGAACTTGACTAGCACTTATGATTTGTTGACTATGTTAAGGTCATATAGCTGCTAGGGGCAAAATATTATCGGGAATTTCAAGTGTTGAAATTTGCGATAATATTGCATACCTTCTATGAGATAGTTGGATCCCGATACCCACTGCGAGTAATTGTTACTCCTGGGAGAGTTTTATACATTACAATTAGCCGATCAAGTAGGTGTCTAGAAAGGTGTCAACGGGGTTACGCCTCTGGGAAAACGAGGTTTACATTAATTAGGTTCGTGCGAAAGCACGGGGGACCTCCCTCAAAGTACCGACACTGGCCTGGCTGAAAGATTGGCGAACTTGTAGTGTGTAATTAATCCCGGCTAGTCTTTCCTTTTAGGGTTTGAAGGAAGATTTGATAAAAAGCAGTGGGAGCCATCCTGATTAGATAAAATAATAACCAATCTGATCTTGCAAGAGCGCACGCTGAGTGTTTTCTTCTCTCTCTCTCCAGGTAGCGACCATGTCACGCCTTAATCAAGATAATAAAACGGATATTTGACCGAACCCGCTTGTTATACTGAGATGGGGAACGTTGGTCCCGCTCCAACTTATAATTGTTATAAGACAGAGCAGGAAATTGGGGAATACCAGATTTCCCGTGCCGCCCAAACGAAGAGAGTGCATGCTGATGCATCATCTTCGGGTGTGTTCATTACAAAGAACTGTTTCTCAGTATCCTCTGCGTCCTGGGTATTTGATACCAGATCAGGATCCCAGATATGTAATCTGTTACATAGGGCTACAGAAAGGTAGAGAACTGAGAACGGGTGATAAGTTTCATGAGGCAGAAAATAGGGCAAGTGTTGCAGCCAAGTCTGTTGGTCACTGTCATCCTGTATTCCAAATACATTGATTCTGAACGAATGTTATTAGATACCGAACCTGATATACAAAATCATATCAATCTCTTTATTAGTAAAGAAAGGATATAATTTTGTATTGTTGGATAATGTTTTAAACATTTCCTATATCAAAAGTTGATCGGTTCAGGCACGTTATCTAAAAGCATTAATGTTCTAAATCAAACTACAGTTCTTAGTATACAGAACACACACAAGAGGAAGAGTTCAGAATTGAACGAATCCTTCTTGAGGTATTGTAGACTAGGTCATATCAATGTGACCCGACTAGCTGAAGTTACATATAGATGCATATTTAAATGTGTTTGAATTTACATCTTGTGAAACTTGCCAGTCATGTCACAGAGATAAGATGACCACAGCTCTGTTTATTGGAAACAGAGAAAGAGTTAGTGAACTCTTGGGACTGATACAAGATAATGTATGTAAGGTCCCCTGTCTACACATGCCAGGACTGATTCTTTATACTTCATTACATTCTCTGATGATCTTTCGAGTTTCAGACCTATGTTCCTGTTGAAACACAAGTCCGAACCTTTTGAGATATTCACAGAATATAAGTTAGAAGTAGAGAACCAAAATACGGGTATAAGTATTATGTCCTTTGATGTGATTGAGGAGGAGAATACTTGAGCACGGAAATCCTGGATTATTCTAAAGGAGAATGAGATTCTCTCTCAGCATTACTCCTCCGTATACACCATAGCACGATGGTATAACGGGACGGAGCTATTGCACCCTATATGATAAGGTGTGCTCTATGATGAGTACTACTGAGTTACCTATTTCCTTTTGGGAGTTATGCACTTGAGAAGCTGCATACCTATTGAATAGGGTTCCGATCAAATCAGTTGCCTACCACTTCATATTTGATATGGAAAGGGAAGAGCCCATATCTTAAGTTGGTTAAGATTTAGGGTTGTCCGGGCTATGTCTAAAAGCATAATCCGGACAGGCTCGAGGCAAGGTCTGTTATGTACAGCTGGAAAGGTTCCAGCTATACAAACTGCAGCTGATGATTTGAAAGAACCAAAGGATTCAATGGTTACCAACGAACCTCAGCCTCTCCACCGATCTAGTAGGGTTCCTCACCCACCTGAGAGTTACTTCGGTTTCTCTATGACAGTGGGAGCGAGGATTGCATCATGAGATGATGACCCAACTAGCTTCGAGCTGGCCATCAGGAGTAAGACTCTGTAAGAATGGCTGGATTCTTAGTGATCTGAGATGGAATCCATATACACCAACAAAGTATGGACTTTGGTTGCTATATCTGAAGGGTTAAATCCCTATCAGGAGCAAGTATATCTTGAGAAGATTACTTGGTGTAGATGGAAAAGCTGAGACTTTCAAAGATAGAGTTGTTAAAGGTTTTCGTCATCAACCAGGCGTGGATAATGATGAAACCTTTTCCAGTGGCTATGCTTAAGTCCATTCAGATCCTACTTACCACGGCTACATACCATGACTACGATATCTGGTGGTTGGGTGTCATGACAGCTTTTCTAAATGATGTTTTGGAAGAGAGCGTCTATAAGTACACAGCCAGAGGGCCTCGTAGACAGTGGGAGCAGCGGAAACGTGTGCAAGATGTTTTATGTGATAAAGCAGGCATCGCGGAGTTGGAACGTCTGTTTTGATGTGTTAGTCAAAGAGTTTGACATCATCAAAATGGTAGATGAACCTTGTATATACAAAAAGGTAGTAGGGAGTATGGTGGAGATCCTCGTAGAGTACGTAGATGACATACTCTTGATAGGGAAAAAGTTTCCTATGCTACGCTCGATCAATCTCCTCTTATCACAATGATTCTCCACATAGGATCAAAGTGATACCTACTAAATCCTGGGTTTTGGATCTATGAGATAGATCTAAATGGATGTTAGGATACTCACTAGTTGTAGTGAGATGGTATCAGTTGATCCTGGGGAAAATCACTGGAAGTGTTCCAGGGTGATAAAGACGACTGAATGTCAGTCACAGGCATTGTCTTTACCCTCAGTAAAGGGACGGTATGTTGGAAGAGTTCCAAGCTAGATACCGTGACATACTAGACGATAAAGGCAGGATACATCGCTACTTAAGATGCTACCAAAGAGGCTGTTTGGGTGTATATTGGTTCATGAGATGAACTACGTTCCTACCATTGTGAGACAATGGAGTTGTGGCTTGTGCCAAGGAACGCAGGTCCCATCAGTGATCCAGACATATTCTAAGGCAGTATCACCTAATCATGGAGATGGTTGATCTCTAAGGGATCGAGGTTAGGAGAGTAGACTCAGAGGAAAACACGGCGGATCCACTCACAAAGGCCTTTTCCCAGAGAGAGACTTTTATGGGATGGTTGAGTATGAGATACTTCAACCACAGCTATCAGATGGCCCTAGTGCAAGTGGGAGATTGTTAGTTATATGTATGCCCTAGAGGCCATTGCAATACATAGGATGTATATTGTAGTGGATGCTGGGACATATATAGGGAGGACTTTCTTGCTCGACATGATAGTATACTATCTGGTTACTCTTTATCTTAACGTGTATACTGATTGTCTCTCTGTTACATGTTGGTAAAGCCCTTAGGATGTGTACTTGACTATCTGGACTATGATGCGGATCATACTAGTGGGGACATGGTAGTCCATAAGTACATCCTTCAAGGTCCCTAGTCGTGGGTGTATCGAGACGGGGCATCGATATACCAGAGTAGACTAGCGTATACCTTCTCGACCCATACAGATGGGCGATGGATGATCCCATATCCATTGGTGTTTGACATCAGAGATGATATACGGGTGCTCAGTAGAGACTGGGTACACTGGACGGACTCGCCGAGAACTCCCAGATGGTATTATACCTTACGTCAGACGGCAGTTCTCTGGTGACACTGGTACAGAGTAGTTTGTTGACCCGAGATCGTCATAGAGTCTTGTGTGATTCCTACTGTGCTTTGATTTCCACGTTACCACGTCCAAGAGGGCGTGCAAAACGGTGGTTTTTGGGTACAGTCCCGAATTACTTGGAGGCAATGAGCGATAGGACGGGATTCGTCTCTCCCGGTATAGGGAGTTGATGTTGCGCTGTGTTCGATTGGCTATAACCGGAAATCCCTGGCCAGGGTTGCTGAGATTTACTGGTAAGTGTTACCTGTAGATTCTCGAACTGTTATAGACCTCATATCGACACGACTTATCAAGCTATTGGGGTCTGACGTTTACCACTCCTAGGCGAGATATGCGACATATCAGACGACGAGACCGGACTGTACGGTAAGTGTTACTGGTTGGATTCACAGGAGTGTGAGCGGGCTTGCTCGTCGATCTTCTCATCGCTCAATACCCGGGTGGCCGTTACGTTTAGCAGACCGCTTGCGGCTTGTGGGTGCTTGATATGATCATCATCTGCTACCGGCGTATTGACGAGTCTTTATAGTCCTACACAGAGGTTTCCTGGCTCAAGCGAAACGAAATAGGAGCGCATATGAGATATGTGCGGGACCGAGAATAATGCTTGTATGTGATACCGTATTTCATTCTCGCGATGAATGTGTCGAATGGTTGTATGCGATATAACCTAGTTATCGAATCAAGGATTGATTCGATAAATCGATACATTGTATACTAGTCGGTTGTGTGCGACATGACCGGATCATTGAATCAAGTGTTGATTTAATGATTTAATGCATAATTATATATTTGATATATTACTTTGCATTAACTAGTATTGGTTCACTTTAAATGGATTTTCTCACTTGAAGTTCATAAGTTGTATATGTGATATACTTTTGTGCACTTGATTGTATCATGTTTGATGATACATGCTTACTTGAGTTTGTGTAAAGACTAAACCATGGTTATATGAATGGTTAGGGTTTTGTTTTATTTTTCATTTATTTTATTTATTGATTTATTCTTTATGGAAAATGAAAAGCATATAGAGAAAACTGGTTGCTAACTTTGTTTGTATTATGAAGCTTCATGAAGCTTTGACTTAGTGACCATTTTGTCTCATGCTTAACCCTAACCATTCCACTTAACCCTAGTCTATTCTCTACACCTAACTAAGGTTAGCATATGATAAGTATTGATTTTATTATTCATTTTAGATATACTTATCATAATATTATCATCTTCTTCTTCTTCTTCTTCAAGATGAAGAACCTTGATTCCATCAATGGTGATTGATGAAATGAGTGAGAAATCCAATTCTAAAGTGAACCCACCTCCTATTTCTTCATCCTCTACCTCTTTCCAAGTAGTAGAGTGTGTTTTCTTCACAAGTTTCATGACTTGGTGAAGTTGGAGCTTGATCTAGCGATGCCTCGACGTAGATCATCTTCGGCATCGTCGTCGATGACCTAGCCCGCTTTTTCTCCGATGAAGCCGACGCTAGAGCCCAAGATCCGATTTGTACAGCGAGGAGACTTCATCGCGGAGCCATGGAGGTGGAGAACCGGATCTACAAAGGTTGTATTTCCGTTTACCATTTAGTTAAGTTGTTAACTAGTTTCTTTTTCGCCTAAAATTCTAGCCAACGATCCGTATCTAGGGTTTCTCGGCACCGTAAAATTTGAAATTGGCATGATTGATGCCTTGTGAGACCTCTTGAGAGTGCCTAGGAACCCAACAGTAATGGTTTTGAGAAACTTATTTCTCTTTCAGGTTACTCATAATTGGATAGATTCCTAAGTTGAGTAATGCTGATTAGCCTTTCTCCATTAAGTTGATATGCACTGGAGACAGTTGCATGGTTTGAATCTGGTTCCAATTAAATTAGCGCCTCTATTTCTATATTGTATATAGAATGGTTCATATCTTAACGATGTTAAGATACGGGGAGTTGTCCGGCTTATACTTAAAACCAGACACTGGATAACTCAAGGCACGTTTCTGTAAATGGAAGTTTGTGGTTTGACCCTGGCTTTGACGAAGGTTGACATTTCTACCATCTGGAAGATCAATAGTGATATTGTTCTTGACTTGCCACAATTTTATTAAAATGGACTTTTTTCAGAAAACAGTAGTGGGAGTATGGTAGAACTGGAAGTGATTCCAGAACCGCAAACGATTACGGAAAATTTAATAGGACCTATATATTCAATCAGGTCTGACATTCCAATAGCCACTCCGCAGATATGGTGGGTAACCTCAAACACCCGAGAGGTACTCCGGCAGCCTCAAGGACGGTGACAGAGAGGTTCTTGTTTACCCAGACTTGATACTACTGTTGTTCCAGACTATGAGACCCGGCATGAGGATATGTATAGCGTCGTTCTAAACTAGATTTAGAAGTGGACGTATATATTATTCTGCCATAGGATTGTCATAGTCAGTGGGAGCAGCGGAAGCATAGTGGACAAGTAGCTTATGTCTATTTATAGGCTTGAGCAGATATAGAGGAGATAAGATCATCTATTTTTGATGTGAAAGTCATGGGTTTGACTTCATCAGAATAGGGGATGGATCTGTTATGAAGGTAGTAAGGTGTGATGTCCTGGTATATGGATGACATACATAGAGTAGAAAGTAAAATTCCTATACTACGATCGGTTGTACTGTGGTTGTCACACAGTTGTTTCTTCACAAAGGACATGGATATAATATCAGACATTCTGGTTACTAGATCTATGATTTTAGATCTAGATTTGGGTAGTTTCCCAATATGGGTACCTTGACAAAATTCTGATAGTATTTTAGAATAGATGACTCCTGGCATGGTGGTGTACCTGCAGGTGATGGAGTCACCCTCTCTAAAAGTTTCTTACAGACTAAAGGATAGGGGGATGTGCATGATTGGCAGATCACTTGCTTAGGCAATTGAGTCAATCATGAGATGTCAAGTACCACACCAGATGTTGTTTTTGCACTAGTTGCGATAAGTTTATATTAATCCAATCCTGAAGAAACATAAGGAAGCAGTTTTGGAACATAAGTGCATGTTCTACGGATTCGATGACGGCAGCCTCCTTCAGGGGACGGTTATCATTCCAGGCTTCAAAGGTGACATAGATGACAGAGTGATTGTCAGAGTTATAGTTTTTCCTCTGATGAGGGACAGTATTATGGACAGGTGGTCCAAGAAGATACTGTGGGAGGCATGGTGCTGGATACTGATTAGGTTCAGTGATCACTACTGTCTAAGAAGTTTGGATTTGGAGTTCATTTATGAACTAGGTCCCATCAGATATTCAGACATATTCTAAGACAGAAATTACTCGATTCGGGAGATGGCTTTCTCCGCGAACTTGAGATTAAGAGAGACATAGAAAGAAACATCAGGGCGGATCCACTCACTGAGGCTATTTCTCGAACATAAGAGTTTTACAAACTAGCTTTGTGAAACTGATTAGTAGAGGAGTTGGATGTTCGGTATCAAACGGGCTGTGAGTATGCGACATCGCAATAATTAGCCTTAAGTGCAAGTGGGAGATTGTTGGAGATAGTGCCCTCAAAGTCAATTATTGGATCGCAGGTATGTGATTGCAATGATTGAGGCAGGACCTATACCGATATGACAGTCTTGCTCGAGATGATAGTATGCTATCTGGTTTGTCTTTATCATCATATACATGCTTTAGTTCGCTATTGCATGTTGATAGAGCCCATAGGATTCTTTCTTGACTACCAGCAGTATGATGGCGATCATATACGTGGTAGCTGGGGTCTGTAAGCACATCCTTAAAGTGTCCCTAGTCGCGGGAGTTTCGAGACAGGGCATCGATACTCCAGAATAAACTAGTGTATACAGTCGAGACCCCGACGAGGGGCGATGGCCGGTCTCACAAGCCATTGGTGTCAGTAGGATCACCTAAGATGTATACAGGTGCACATTAAGTTATGAGTACACCGGACAGGACTCGCCGAGAATATGCTAGTTGGTATTATACATATCGTCATATAGCAGTTCCCTGGTGACATGTGTATAGGTTAGTTCATCGACCTGAGGTCGTTATTTGTCTCGTGTGAGTTCCCACTGTGCTTTGATTTCTACCCTACCACGGCTCAAAGGAGTCGTGCAAACAGGTCTGTTTTGGGTACAGTCCCGAGCCACATGGAGGCTAGTGAGCGGATCGGCAGGGGATTCCTCTCTCCCGGTATTGGGGGTGAGATCACGTTGTGTCTAGGAGAGCCATTACACATAGCCTTCGGCCGAGGCAGGAGATTTACTGGTAGGTATTCCAGTAGTATCTCAGGGTGTTCTGGGCCACTTTCTGACACGACTTATACCGCTATTGAGGGTCTGACGTTACCAGCCCCTAGGCCGATATGCGATACTCATAGACGAACGGACCGAACTGTATGTATATTGTCACTGTTAGGCTCAGTAGGGTTTATGGATGAGTTCGCTCGTCAGCTTCCCTTCAAATCAATACATAGGCAAACGTTACGTACAGCTCGTACCTCTGACGTGCTATTGGTTATACCCAGTGTCAGTATGTTGATGAGTCATTAGAGTCCCCCACAGACACTTTCCCAAGTTCGGGCGAAACGTTGTAGAGGCCGTATGGTTTTATGGCAGGGTTCGGAAAATGCACGTACGTTTACGCACGTGTCATATTTCGGGCGGATAATACTGGTCGGCTTTGGTCTAAGCCGGATCCGAGTATTATGCTGTGTAGATATAATATCTTTGTCTCGGTTGCATTTTTATTCGGTCGTAATACAAATGCGGGTATATTTATACTGTTACGGGGTTATCCTGAAATTCATTTCAGGATCGCTTTTGGATGTTGCCAGTTTCCAGTTTTCTATCACCCGTCTTTAACATTCGGTTTAATACGGATTTATTTTTTCTAGAGATGAGTGTGGAAGCTTCTAGATGATGACTAGGATGGTGAGGTGTTAAGTGACTCATTAGTGCATTTAATGATTCATTTAATGCAAGGGTGACTAGGTTAATGACTAGGTTTATGTTCATTGGTTTGCTTTTACTGTGTTTCATGACTCATTCTTTCATTCATGGTAATGGTCACCCCCCTCTCCTACACTCACCCCCCTCATCCTCTATATATGGCCGGCCCTCCCCTCCTCTTCTCACTCACTCACTAGGGAAAAGATTATGATAGATTTGTATATGGAAATTTCATATAGCTCAAATTCTTATCACCCGATTCCAAAAGGCAACTTCATTAACCGTTCGTCCATAAATTTGAACGTAACGAGACAAAGTGTTCTACTCTTTCTCTACATCATCTTGGTCGTCTCTTCTAGCAAACTTGACGATCGAGTTGCCTCGGTTCAGAGGCGGGAGCCCGTTTAAAGATCCGTCGACGTGGTGCCACCTGGACGAGAAGACTGGAGATCGAGGAGATCGGAGCAGCCGTAACAAAGCGTGGGATGATGGTTGAAGACCGAAGGACTCGGATCGTTCGGTATAACTCTTCTACCCACTTTGTAATTTGTTAGTTTATCTTTAATGGCAGATCCGGGTTATAATACGCGATAGCGCCAGTTGTAAAAAGTTTTTGTTCTGCATTTGGCGTCTGTTAGACGGCCGGGGCGCTACCGTGGACTTACAGTACTGGCATATCGAAGACCTATCATCTCGATCAGCCGCTCGAACTGAGTCTGGGGTATGGCCTTCGTGAGTTGATCTGCAGTGTTATTCTCCGAATCTACTCTCTTCACCTCGATCTCTCGGCGATCTACGATCTCCCTGATCAGGTGGTACTGCCTCAAAATGTTCCTGGACTTCTGATGGGACCTAGGTTCCTTCGCTATAGCTATAGCGCCGTTGTTGTCATAATACAGCGGTATTGGATCAACAATGGTAAGAACCACCTGAAGCTCCGTAAGGAACTTCTTCATCCAGACAGCTTCCTTTGCGGCATCGCAAGCAGCTATGTACTCCGCTTCCATAGTTGAGTCAGCATCGGTTTCCTGCTTGGAGCTCTTCCAGCAAACCGCCCCTCCATTGAGGGTAAAGACATAACCCGACATGGACTTGGACTCATCCTTGTCACTCTGGAAGATGGAGTCAGCAAAGGCCTTGATCTGGAGGTCTTTTCCGCTATACACCAAGAACATCTCCTTAGTCCTTCTCAGGTACTTGAGAATGTTCTTTACTGCTATCCAGTGTTTCTCCCTTGGGTCCGACTGATACCGGCTTACAACGCTTAATGCGTATGCTACATCTGGTCTGGTACACAACAACACATACATTATAGAGCATACCGCAGATGCGTGGGGTATAGATGACATGCGAGCCCTTTCCAAATCAGTCTTAGGAGACATCTCTTTGGAGAGGGTGATTCCGTGACAAGCCGGTAGATTACCGCGCTTTGAATCTTCCATACTGAATCGTTTCGGTATGGTGTCAATGTACCTGGACTGCGAAAGTCCCAACATCCTCTTAGATCCATCACGATAGATCTGGATCCCCAGAATGTAGTTGGCATCGCCCAGGTCCTTCATGGAGAACCTCTGTGACAAAAATCCTTTGACTGACTGTAGCATAGGAATATCATTTCCTATTAGGAGAATGTCATCTACGTACAAGACGAGGAATACCACAGTTCTCCCTACAATCTTACTGTAAATGCATGGTTCATCCGGATTTTTGATAAAGTCGAATTCTTTGACAGTATCATCAAAGTAGATGTTCCAACTCCCTGGGATGTCCGGTTCTCCTGAAACTTTTGGTTCTACCGAGCTTTCAGTAATAGCTTGTGGTTCTGGAATTTCTTCCAGTTCTATTGCGCTCCCACTTATCCGATTTTCTAAAAATTCAGTTTCCAAGAAGTGGGCATGCTGTGAAACAAAAACCTTTTGTTCCTCTGCGGAATAGAAAAAATACCCCTAGAGTTCTTGGGGTATCCCACAAACTTACACAGTACTGAGCGTGCCTCGAGCTTGTCCGCATGCTGCTTCTTTACAAAAGCTGGAGATCCCCATGTTTTAAGATACTTAAGACAGGGTTTCTTCCTACTCCACATCTGATATGGGGTGGTAGGCACAGTCTTGGTAGGAGCCTTGTTCAAAAGATATGCATCTGTTTCTAGTGCATAACCCCAGAAAGATCGCGGTAACTCGGCCTTACTCATCATGGAATGAACCATATCCAATAGAGTTCGATTCCGTCTTTCCGATACTCCATTGTGTTGTGGTGTGTATGGAGGAGTAAGCTGAGAGAGAATTCCATTCCCTTTTAAGTAGCCCAGAAACTCGGCACTCAAGTATTCACCACCTCGATCAGATCTCAGTGTCTTGATACTTTTGCCTGTTTGTTTTTCAACTTCATTCTTGTATTCCCGAAATTTCTCAAAGGCCTCGGATTTATGCTTCATCAGGAAGACATGTCCATACCTAGAGAAATCATCAGTAAAGGTAATGAAGTATGAATAACCACTTCGCGCATGTGTAGATATTGGACTACACACGTCACTGTGTATGAGTCCCAAGAGCTCGCTCGCTCTTACTCCATGTCCAGTGAACGGAGTCTTTGTCATCATCCCATGAGACAAGATTCACAAGTAGCATAAGACTGATATTCGAACAGATTCAAGTATCCCTCTTTATGTAACTTTGCTAACCGCGTCTCATTAATGTGACCCAGTCTACAATGCCATAAGAAAGCCTGATTTGTTTCCGGAGACTTTCTTTTAAGTATGTTCTGGACACTGAAAACCTGAGCTTGATTTAATACGTATATCCCGTTTTCTAATGTACCTGACCCAATCAGAACTTGATTTAGGTGGATGTGGACCACATCGCTTACAAAAGTAAAATCATATCCTTCCTTAGAAAGTAAGGATACAGATATGATATTACAAGTCACACTAGGTACATACAAACAGTTACGCAGAATCAATATCTGCCCAGTTGTCAATCCAAGATAATATTCCCCTACGGATTCAGCGTCCATGCTCATTCCGTTGGCAACCCTGAGAGTCATATCACCTATCCTGATAACTCTGCGGTTTCTCAGAGCCTGTAATGAATTACAGATGTGAGATCCTGATCCGGTATCCAATACCCAGGAAGTAGGGTTAACTGACATACAATTTTCTAATACAAACACACCCGAAGCCGAAGCCACAACTTGTTTCGAATCCTGGCTACTGGCTTTGCTAGCCCTGCAATCCTTCTGCCAATGTTCATTCCCGTAACAATAGGAACGTCCCTCCTTTACTACATCCAGTCCCGAAACTTTTGCCCTTCCCTTCTACTTCCCTGGTTTCCTTCAGGGTATAAGTAGAGGGCAGAGACTGTAGAATCAAGTCAGTATTTGACCCGTTCTCCAACGTGGTCATCAGGTCCGTGAGCTCATCAAAATAGCTGGTCTCTGTAAGGACGTTGTCCCCTACAGATGACCCGAAAGCCAACCTCGCTTGAAGCAATTCGTTCGAGGTCTCATATCTTGCGATACGAGATTGCTCTCCATATAAATCTTTGTTATGGAGGAAGATAGAAACTAAGTCCATCTTCTCGTGCTGCCTCTGGTATGCACCATCAACTGAGGACAACACGAGGCACTTGGCATTCGCATAGTCTTTTCCCGATGTCTTACGGATATCAATATCAGCGGCAGTGGAAACTGGTCCTGAGGCGGCAGGGGTTTGATTAGTTAAGAGGTGTCCCAGCTTGTCATGGGTAATGGACAACTGGACAGACCTTTGCCAGTCATAACAGTCAGATTCAGTCATTTTATTATCTAGATGTAACCTATGTGTGGTCACTGGGTCGCTGCAATTAAGAGAGAGAGAAGAAAACACTCAGCACGATGCTCTTGCAAGTTTAGATTGGTTTTTAGTTTATCTAAACAGGATGGCTCCCACTGTTTCTCGAATCCTTCCTCAAACCATAAAATAAGAATTAGTCGGGATCAATCTCACCGTACAATACTTGCTTAATAGTTCAGCCAGGCCAGTGTCAGTACTTCGAGGGAGGTTTTACGACACTTTCGCGAAGTTCCTTAATTAAATAACCTCTTTTCCATGTGGGAGTATCCCCGCTAACACCTTTCTAGACACCTACTTGGTTTATAGCATTGATCGTTAAGTGAAAAGTTTCCCGAGGAGTAGAGGATACTCACAGTAGGATCGGGATCCAAATATCATTGTGAGATAATGCTGAAGGAATCCTACCAATATTATTAAACTCCAAATGGTATGCAGCACTAGCAATTTTCAGTTTCTTTAGAAACTCCCGATATGGATTTTTTCCCCATGCTCTTATGACCTTGACGAAGGTCAACAAATCATAAGTCACGTGTCAAGTTCTACCCATCATTGTCCAAGTTAATTTGAACCGACCCGTATATACCCTTGACGAAGGTCAATAAGGTAATACGACTGTCCCAAACCAACGCATCTATCTTTGCTACATATGAACACCCAACAGCTACCAATCACTATGCCTTGACGAAGGTCAACAAACATAGCTTGAATACTATTGAATATTCATATGAAATGACGGAGGGCTACAAATGGTTTTGGTGAAACCGTGAACGTAGTGAACTTGATATAATCGAAGGAACCTTTATAGCTTTTAAAAGGAGTGGTTTAAGCTCTGCGTTTTTAAAAGTTTTCTGTTTTAAAAAGAAACATAGTGGTTTTGAAATTGTTCCAGGTTTATTTTCTTTGCATTAATTTAATGCGTCCCATCAATTAATCCTACCATTGCAGAAAATAACGAAAATATGACGTACGCTTATGCCATCTGCATTCGCCACGAGGCCCCGTCATCACCCGTTAAGTTACTTAACTAATGACAGAGCGGGGGCTGGACTAGCGCGGATGCAAAACATAAGCAACGCCTACTAGATATGATATATAGATATATATACATTCGTCAGATGCAATGATAGCCATTCCAGATCACAGATGAACACATTGGATATGCTAGGAATCCGCGCTTCGTTCGAGCCTGCAACGAAAAACGGATTACACGGTCGCGATGAGTAGCCAAACCCCACCCTAGACCCCTACGGGTGCGGCAAACTACCCGCCAAGTACCCGAAGTGAAGCAACCTCCCTCAACAACGTGAGTAGGCCACTCGGCACTTCAAAGTACCCGGTAGTTTGTGCACCCCACCTTGGGTCTATCCTAGGAGCAAAAACAGTAAAAGAAATAATATACAATGGCGGCAACAACCTCATCCCGGATGTGCGGCCATAAAAATAATATTACATCAATTTACATATTACATCAAATGAAAGATAAAGAAACTTTCATCTCACAAACCCCGGGTATTCATCCGCGACAATCCAACAAGTTCATATACACAAACCAACATCATATGTATAACCCCCACTAATTGACGTATAGCGATTAGTAGACGTTCAATACATATATCACATCACAGAATATCCGATTAGCAAAATTACTTAGAATTTCTATCGATAACTTGATTTGAAACTACCCCAAGCACAACACAGTACTCAGCAAAATCTGGGCAGAAACAAACTATCTCAAAAATCACAAAACCATCACAAAGAACCCCAGAAGAAATTTGGTGCACGGCCGAGTCAACTCGGCCGCGGATCCACGGCGGATCGCTTGGATCGGCCGCGGATCCGCGGTCTTATGAGTGACTCAGGCGCCCAAATTTCTACAATTTCCCCAAAAAATCCTGCACGTATTTCTAAGGTCCCCTGAAAAATTTTTGGACTAGTTTTTAAAAACGACAGAAAAGTGCTTTTTTCAACGCGTTTTGCCATTTTTTCCGGCGATCGAATTTCTAACACTTTGCTAACAAGTTAGTAATAGTTTAGCGAGGCTCTGATACCACTGTAAGTCTACGTTACACACCCCGGTGCTTATGGGGAGGCGGAATAGGTAAAAAACAATTTTTGACACAAGGTAACATGGACTAAAAACTTGAGGATCTTTGCCAAACCATTACTAACAAACTATAAGAGGTTCTATCTACTATGTTCAAGAGATTATACCTCACGAACCAATTCCTTCGGGTCTTCTCTCCGCTTTCCTCCTCGTCCATGCAAGCTCCAAGGATCGATCCGGATCTTGGTCACCTCCGCGGCCTCCTTGAGTCGAAGACGATCCACCCGAGAGTTTGTAATCCGAGCTCCACCTCAAGCCGAGGTAACTAGGGCAACAAGTATGCTACTCTTGATGTCCTAGGTGATATAGAATATGATGGTGGATTTATTTGTCTATTTAAATCCTAATTATCTCAACACATGAGAACTAAAAGATTTCTTAGTGAGGAGGAGGAAGAAGAATAAAACATGAGAGCTCCAAAATGAAAAGAGAGAATGCCAAAAGAATAATGAACCATGGAAAAATAAAAACCAATCTTTTATCATAATTATGATGGCTATGATTGATTTGACCACTATCATGTCTTAATAAAGCAAAAACAAAAGAAGAGTCTAGTGCTCTCATGAAAGATCCAAGTCAACGATGGTCAGAATGTCAACATGGTCAAGCATGGTCAAAAGGTCAAAGCAATTAACCATAACATAATTATCATTAAAAAGATTAGTAAATATTTTCCTCACCTCATAATGGTTTTGACCGAACCAACGGTCAAAACCCTAATGAGGCACCTCCTCCTTCTTCGCTCCTCACAACCGTGCATACACACCCGCATCTCTATTCCGTAGAATGCGAATGCACAGAAGACAAAACTAATCCATCCATACAATACTAGGATCCGGCTTAAACCAAAGCCCACTAGCATTGTCTTCCCGAACAGCATACGCGCACAAGTGCACGTAAGTGATCGTAGCCCTACCGTAAAACCATACGGCCTCTACACCTTTCGCCCAGTGCAAGGAAACTCTCTGTGTGGGACTCTAAAGACTCGACACTATGCTGGCAGTGGGTTTAACCACAGACGGCAAGCGGCACTAGCTGTACGTAACGGTCCCCAGGTAGATATCGATAAGAAGGCCGATGAGGTAAACCCATCCGAACTCCTACTGAGCCTGAATGTGACAATCTCCGTACAGTCCGGTCTGTTCGTCTGAGATTATCGCATGGCGGGCCTAGGCGGCGGTAAACGTCAGTCCCCTAATAGCGGTACAAGTCCTGTCGGAGTGTAGCCCAGAACACCCTGAGATAATACTGGAAACGCTACCAGTATATCTCGCTTGCCCTGGCCAGGGACTTTGTATAATGGCTCTCCTAGACACAGCGCGATATCAACCCCCAATACCGGGAGAGACGAATCCTATCTAACCGCTACTGCCTCCAAGTGCTTCGGGACTGCACCCAACTACTACCTATTTGCACGACTCCTTTGAGCCGTGGTAGGGTAGTAATCAAACTACAGTGGGAAAACACTCGAGGCGAAGTAGCAGTATCAAGTCGACGGACTAAGCTGTACTCATGTCACCTGGGAACTGATAACTGACGATAGGCATGGTACCAACCAACAGTTCCCTACGAGTCCAGTCCAGTATACTCGTAACCTAACGATCACCCGCATACTATCTCCAGTACGACGTACTGATGGCTGTGGGACAGACCATCTCCCCTGCTGGGATGAGAAGCGCATACGCTAGTTTACTCCGGAGTATCGATGCCCCATCTCGATAATCCTACAACTAGGGACCTGTATAAGGATGTGCTTGCAGATTACCCAGCCCCCATAAGTGTGACTGCCATCACAACGCTGGTAATCAAGCAAAGATCCTAAAGGCTCTACTAATATGTATAAGCGATATGCTAAAAGAAACACATGCACATATTGAAATAGAAACAAACCAAGTAGCATACTACCATTTTGAGCAAGATTGTCTATACAACTGTGAATATCCCAAGCTTCCATTAAATAATATACAAACTAGTTTGATACAGTAATAGCCTCTAGGGCATATACACTAGAAAAATTATAGCGTCGCAAGCGGGGTCTTCTGACGCTGCGAACAAGGGGAAGCGGGTGGTCAGATTTTCATAGCTAGAGACCATTTGTGAGTAGATTTAACATCTATGGGGAAATCGCCCGTATGGCGTTATGCGTCGGGGCTGATATGATAGGATAGCTGCATGTTATTGCATATTGGTTAATTTCATATGAATGTCATTGCATAGTAGTATCTGTTGTACCTTTAGATATAATACATTACTGACGGTTCATGTTGCACGAGCACTAAATTGTATGCTACACCCACATCGTCAGTAATTGCCATGACACGCACAAACCACCTACATACATGATATGGTTGTAGATAGGGATAGTGGAGGTAGTAACTCTTATTCTATTGTGCATATGAAATAGTGTGGACACATATATACGTGATATTGCTTTAGGCGGGGATGGTTGAGGTAGCGAACCTTAATCCATTTCACGTGTATCCTACTATAGCTACTTGTACATCCTGCATACATATTGACATGTACACCCACATACTCGATTACAGTTACATGTACACCATGCACACATACTGACATGTATACCGCATATTTTTGCTATAGTTGTATATACCCTAAGTGGTATTGTTTTGATATGTGATATTGAGTTGTTGATCATTGCGCTATGAAATGCATCATACCTACTTGCTTACATGTAGATACTTAAACCTTGCTACACTTACATGTACTCTTCATATGATACTGCACTTGTTTTTCGGAGGATTTTGGGAACCACAAGATACATTTTTAAAGGAAGATTCATTTAAAAGAGCGGCTTTCCCTAGATATACCCATATTGTTGTTTATGATGCATATATTAGTTTTCATGGATTTACGCATTGATATATGGATTTCATATGATTTATGGATTTGAGAACCGTAGGGGTATTTCAAGAAAACTATATATTGTTTGAAAACTCGGTTTCTCTTGATATGATATTTCAGTGCGTCCACCATGTGATTTCTCCGTTCTGAGATTTGGCTTGTGATACCCGATTCGAGGAGCAGGAGGCACCGTCTGTGGGTACATGGTAGACCCGGTATGGTACCCCGGGACGAGTGGTGATTTCATGGTGTATACGATAAGCCTGGCAGAGGGACCACCACCTACCGGTGATTGTATTTGGACTCAGCGGTTATCGTGGGGATACCGACCAGAGTGAGGTATGACATATCGTCTGGGCCAGTCGTGGTGACGGCGCCTGAATTATGAGGATTTACGTGTCGATGCTAGACACGGGTTTCATGATGTTTCGAGTGTCAGTGTTAGACACTCAGGTTCCATGAGACTTACAGGATGTGAGGGCCGATGTGAGGGCCGATGTGAGGATGCGGTGCCTGAGGATTTAGGATTTGATGTGTTAGTGAGAGACACTGGTGTTTTTCTATGCTGATGATTTTGCATGAGATTTTATTATATCATCCCACACACTCAGGATTTTGTTGTTATGCATTGCTTCATGTAGCTGTAGTACCCTGATGATGTACCTTTACATGATTGTTGCATATTCACTTATCATACTTATGCTATCGGATTACATGTGATAGATAAATCGCTATTAGTGCATACTTGCGATTACAGTATGATGTTGATTACTATTCATGAGTTGACAACTCACCCCCGTTGTACCACAGTGTTTTGCAGGACTTACCCTCAGAGTAGTCGTGGAAGGGCGTCTTATCATCTCTACTTTTGCGGATACCGCTACGTTAGACAGTGAGGCTTTTGCTTTTAGGTGGGTTTGCAGTTATCTGCTTGTATATTGTATATCTTTTTGTTGGATCTAGTATTCTCCATCTACCACTATTTGTACATGACTTAGAGACGAATTGTGAGGATTCAGTGTTGTATTATTTTGGTGACTTTGGGTGCCGTGCTCGTGGGAGCCGTTTTTGTTGAAAAGTTTACTTCTTTATGCAGTTTTCTTTTATATTCTTCGCTTCGGCGTCGTATTTATATCTTGTGGTGGTTGTCTCCACCGTTGGGCATGATTTGCTCCCGTTTGGGATGCTTTATATATTATCTCTGTTGTACCCGTTTTCGGGGCTAGTTTTTACAAAGGAGCTGCTGCCGAAATTTTTAAGAAAGAAAACTAGAGTTAGAGATTTTACTTGTGATTTTCTAAACGTTTAAAAACTATGTTACTCTTCGTTGATCCAATTTTGGGTGGTTTAGATTTCTGGGTTTCGGCTTATTTAAGCTGCGTACGCCTGTAGACGTTACGTAGTTTAAGTGCCGGTTACGGGCCAAATTTTGGGTCGTGACAAAGTTGGTGTCAGAGCGCTAGGTTTTTACCTTTCGGAGTGTAGGATGACCTTGGTATGATGGAGTAGGTAGCTTAAGCAGAGTGACGTAGTGTGTGTATGTTCCGCGGCATACTTACGACACGATACTCATCCTAAGTGACCTTAGGATTTATTGATTAATTTTCCTCCGTGATGATATACATCTTTGTGATTCGATTCCTGTTTCCTTATCGAATCTTGTTTCAATTTCCAGCCTATATGCCGCCGAAGACTACGAGGGCACAGAGAGCGGCCGCGAGGGCCGAGGTCAGAGTTGACTAGTCTGAGACGAGGACTGACCATGGCGGTACGCCTGTTGTACCGGAGCATATTGCTATGATTGGGGCTGGTATGCAGGACCTGCGCCAGATGATGGGGACCTTAGTATAGGCCATTCGAGCACAGGGGCATGCAGTTGTTCCACCCGTTGCAGGGACCACGATGGTACCTACAGTTCCGGAAGCCGCAGTTACAGCTCCGGAGGTTATTACCATGTCACTGGCAGAGTTCATGAGGCTGAGGCCTCCGGTGTTCACTGGCACAGATACTACTGAGGATCCGCAGTCGTTTATCGACCGGATGGTCAGGATTTGTCGTTCGCTCCGATGCTCCGACGAGAGATGGGTGGAGTTTGCGGGTTTCCGGCTGGAGGGTATGGCCCAGAATTGGTGTGAGTCGTTGGAGAGGGGCAGAGCCGCAGGTCTTGCTCCTATGACCTGGGCTGAATTTGTGACAGTATTCCTCGCCCGTTTTCTTCCACCGAGGGTCAGAGATGCGCGAGCGCACCGATTTAAGTCGTTACGTCAGACTCCGGGGATGACGGTGTCTGAGTATGATGTGCTGTTTACCGAGCTGTCTGTGTATGCTCCGTACTTGGTGGCGACTGAGGAGATGAGGGTGAAGAGGTTCGTTCGAGGCCTACTTACCCAGTTGTTCCTAGCCTTCAGCATTCAGCATTGCGACACGTATGTGGCAGCTGTCGATGATGCCCTATTGGTGGAGGAGCGTCTTGCTGAGTCATCGGTTGTTTCGGAACCGAAGAGGACTCATACAGATGTACCAGCACGGAGACAGAGGTTTGCACGCCGAGGCAGAGTTCCTTCAGACTCGAGGAGTAGCAGATACGTGGGACGGGGCCAGTTATTCAGCTCTTACTCCCAGGAGGGCCAGGGACCGTCTTATGGGTGCTTTGGGTGTAGCAGTCTACATCACCTTGTTAGAGATTGTACCGTGGTGCGTCAGAGAGGGCCAGCAGTACCCCAGATTACCTTACCACCTTCTCCGCCTCAGAGAGCGTTGCCTCTTTTTCCTGTGGTTGCGCCGCGTCAGACTCCTGCTCAGAGATGTCGTGGTAGCGGTGGTTTTGTGCCGAGAGGACGAGGTGGCAAAGGCAGGGGACTGCCAGTAGCCCGTAGAGGACAGACACGGGTTTTTGCCTTGACTCACCAGGACGCTCAGGCGTCCAATGCTGTGGTTTCAGGTATCCTTTCTGTATGTTCTTATGATGCACATGTTCTTTTTGATCCGGGATCTACGCATTCGTATGTTTCTACGCACTTCGTGCCGAGGTTAGGCCGAGAGTCGTGTTTGCTAGATCAGCCGCTTGTCGTGACCACTCCTGTGGGAGAGTCGTTTTTTGCGCGACACGTGTTTCGGTCGTGTGTTGTCCGTTTAGGTGACAGAGATATGTCCGTCGACTTGATCCTTCTTGAGATGTTGGACTTCGACGTTCTGTTAGGTATGGACTGGTTAGCTACTTGCTACGTGTTCGTGGACTACCGAGAGAAGACAGTTAGGTTTTGTTTTCCCGGCGAGTCAGTGTTTGTTGTGCAGGGGGACCGTGGTGCCGCCCCTCACAGTTTGATTTCTGTCCTTTGCGCTAGTCGGCTTTTGAGGAGGGGATGTCGGGGATTCTTGGCTTTCATTCATGATACTGGAGCCACAGTGGAGTCGTTGGACCAGGTTTCTACCGTGCGAGAGTTTCCCGATGTCTTTCCCGATGAGTTACCTGGGTTGCCGCCAGAGCGCGATATTGAGTTCTGCATTGATCTGATTTTTGGCACGGAGCATATTTCTATACCGCCTTATCAGATGGCTCCGGCAGAGCATAGAGAGCTTAAAGATCAATTGCAAGAGTTGCTTGATTTGGGACTTGTGCGTCCGAGTGTTTCGCCGTGGGGAGCTCCTGTTCTGTTCGTCAAGAAGAAGGACGACAGTTTGAGGCTATGCGTGGATTATCGTCAGTTGAACCGAGTTACGGTGCGGAACAGGTATCCTTTACCTCGCATTGACGATTTATTTGATCAACTCCAGGGTGCGAAACATTTTTCTAAGATTGATTTACGTTCGGGTTATCATCAGTTGCGGGTTCGAAATAATGACATTCCGAAGACTGCTTTTCGTACGCGCTATGGGCATTATGAGTTTTTGGTGATGTCGTTCGGACTCACTAATGCGCCAGCAGCGTTCATGGATCTGATGAACCTGATTTTCAGGCCGTTCCTCGACCAGTTTATTATAGTGTTTATTGATGACATACTGGTCTACTCTAGGAGTCGTGAAGAGCATGAGTAGCACTTGAGGATTTCTTTGCAGATATTGAGACAGCGCCAGCTGTATGCTAAATTCTCAAAGTGCGCGTTTTGCCTTGATAGAGTTGACTTCCTGGGTCATGTGGTGACGGGTGATGGTATTCTTGTGGACCCGAGGAAAATCGTGGCTGTACAGCTTTGGCCCAGACCTGTATCGGTGACTGAGGTCCGCAGCTTTTTGGACTTAGCTGGTTATTATTGCCGTTTTGTGCAGGATTTCTCGAGTATCGATGGACCGCTGACTGGACTTACCCGGAAGGGAGTTCCTTTTCTTTGGACTGATGCCTGCGAGCAGAGTTTTCAGCAGTTGAAGACTTGGTTGACGACAGCACCAGTTCTTTCTTTACCTTCTGGATCAGGCGGCTATGTTGTTCATTGTGATGCTTCTCGAGTGGGGTTCGGCTATGTATTGATGCAGCATGACAGAGTGATTGCTTACACTGCAGCTGAAGAAGCATGAGTAGAATTACCCTACTCACGATCTCGAGATGGCTGCGGTGGTCTTTGCGTTTAAGATTTGGAGACACTACTTGTACGGGGAGTCGTGTCAGATCTTCACGGATCACAAGAGCTTGAAGTATATCTTCCAGCAGCGGGATATGAATCTGAGACAGCACCGTTGGATGGAGCTAGTGAAGGATTATGATTGTGAGATCCTTTATCACCCGGGCAAGGCGAATGTGGTAGCTGATACTTTGAGTCGTAGGCCCGGGGGTAGCTTGTCCCAGTTGAGCGCAGTTCAGCGTCAGTCTTCTGCAGATTGGCGGCTCTTGTGTGATGGTAGAGTGCAGTTCGAGTTCACTTCCGCTGGGGGACAGTTTGCTCATGTCCGCGCCCGTCCACTACTATTTGATCGTATCCGTGAGGCGCAACCCAGTGATGCCCGTTTGTCCAAGATTCTTGAGCTTGTTCGACAGGGTACAGTTTTGGAGTTCATGATTGATGACCAGGGTATGCTACGATGCGGGACTCACTTATGTGTACCAGATACTGATGGGTTAAGACGCGAGATCCTAGAGCAGGCACATTATTCGGCCTTTAGCGTTCATCCAGGTTCCACCAAGATGTACCGTGACTTGAGAGACTTTTACTGGTGGGAAGGGATGAAACGCGATATTTCGGACTTCGTTTCGAGGTGCCTGACTTGTCAGCAAGTTAAGGCTGAGCACCAGAGACCGGCTGGAGAGTTGCAACCTTTATCCATTCCAGAGTGGAAATGGGAGCAGATTTCCAGAGACTTCATTGTGGGTCTACCCAGGACCAGTAGGGGGTATGACTCCATTTGGGTGATTGTTGACCGGTTGACGAAAGCGGCTCACTTCCTTCCAGTGAAGGCCACTTTCGATTATGCTCAGTATGCTCAGTTGTACATAGATGAGATTATGCATTTGCACGGTGTTCCCATATGCATAGTATCCGACAGAGGCACCCAGTTTACTAGCCGTCTTTGGCAGAAGCTTCAGGAAGTTTTGGGTACCCAGTTGAGTTTTAGCACCGCTTTTCATCCACAGACCGATGGTCAGTCGGAGCGGACTATACAGACTCTAGAGGATATGCTCCGTGCATGTGTGCTTTATTTTGGTGGCAGTTGGGATCGTCACTTGCCGTTGATTGAGTTCTCCTACAACAACAGCTTCCAGGAGACTATTCAGGTGGCACCTTTTGTGGCTTTATATGGTAGGAAGTGTCGATCGCCAGTCTGTTGGACCGAGCTTAGTGAGAGTCTGGTTTTGGGACCCCAGCTAGTTCAGGAGACTACGGAGAAGATCCAGTTGATTCAGGACAGGATGAGAGCAGCCCAGTGCAGGCAGAAGTCTTATGCCGACCGTCGTTATCGCAGACATGAGTTCGCAGTGGGGGATCATGTATTCCTGAGGATTTCTCCGATGAAGGGAGTTATGCGATTAGGGAAGAGGGGGAAGCTCAGTCCCAGATTTGTAGGTCTTTTCGAGATCCTTGAGCGAGTGGGTTCCGTTGCTTATCGTTTGGCGCTCCCGCCTAGATTTCCGGATGTTCACCTCGTTTTCCATGTGTCGATGCTTCGTAGATACCTTCATGATCCTTCTCACATGATTCAGCATGAGACCGTTCATCTTGAGCATGCTCTTTCATTCACTGAGCAGCCGGTAGTTATTTTGGATCGGCAGGTGAAGAAACTTCGGTCAAGGGTCTTGCCGTCTGTGAAGATTCTTTGGCATAGCCCTACTAGTGAGGAGATCACTTGGGAGGCCGAGAGTGAGATGTGGAAGAAATTCCCTCATCTCTTTGAAGGTATGCTTAGTAGTTAATTTTAATCCGGGGACCGAATTTCTATAAGGGGGGAGATTGTAACGTTTTAGAAATCGTTATGAGAATTTTTCTGTTTTAGGGTTAAATTGTCTGTATTTTCCATTTTAACCCGACTGTGTTCAAACGACCATATAGACTTGCCAGCACCTAGTTTAACTAAAATAAAGCTACTGCGCAAGGTTTGGGGGTATATGGGACGTTTTGGTTCAATTACAATTTTTCCCAATTTTAATTTTATTTTAATGCGGTATTCACATTTTGGGAAATTTCTCTTAAGTGATCTTTTCAACAATTAAGTTTGAGTTAATTCAACCCTCTCATAGTATCTAGATATTTGTATGGGTTTTAGAATAAAAGTTAATGAAAAAAAGAAAAGAATGCAAGAGGTGCATGCATGTGCATGTGAATGCATTTATGAGCATTAATCACTAGAAATTGCTAGAAAATTCCACACAAAACCCCCACCTCCTCCCTTGGACGAATCCTTTTCCTTCTTCCTGCCCTTGATCATTTCTCTTCCATTTTTGCATCAATCCAAACTCATAAATCTCCAAAATTCCAGAATATATCACAAAAATACATCAAGTCTTGGTTTTTGCTTCTTGATCACTTGGAGCTAGGGAAGCTTGGATCTTGCGAGCAAGGGTTGTTAGGTATAATCCCTAATATGTTAATTTAGAGTTTTTATGATAGGTAGCTCGTTGGTTATTGTTTAGAACACATTAGATATCGATTAGTGTGAATATCGTATTCTTTTATGTCTTGTAGAGTTTCTGGGATCTGCTCCGACCAGGAATTTTTACCGGGTAACTAAACAATATTGTAGTGATGTACTAGTTAACCTAAGACTCCACCTGAGACATGTGACCCAACCCACCGGCCTCGGCCGATGACCCTTTGGAGAATTCCGGCAACGCCGGCTATGTAGAGAGGTGTTGTGGTTTGGTTTTTGTGGGTAGTTATCTGCTGTGGTTTAGGAGTGTTTGGTATTGTTTATTTTTTTAGTAATAGCAGTATGAAAAATCTGGAATCATTTTCTTATAATATAGTGTTTTGAATCCGTGTGTTACGTAATCCGACATGAATCATGATCCTGCGCAGCTGCTGTACTCATATTGGTTTAGTGGTATCATTACGCACGTTAATGTTGGATATATGTATGCCCTAGAGGCCATTATGTGATAGTGGATGTATCTATACATGTATATATATATTCAGTTTGCATTCTTGCTCGACATGATAGTATGCTATCTGGTTCTTCTTTATCTGACATGTTTAATTGATCATGCTTTTATTCATTCATACATGCTGATAAAGCCCTGAGGATATCGGCTTGACTACTCTGATTATGATGGAGATTATACTAGTGGGACATCTGTAGTCTATAAGCATATCCTGGAACGTCCCTAGTCGTAGGTATATCGAGATGGGGCATCGATATACCAGAGTAGACTAGCGTATATGATACTAGACCCATACGATGGGCGATGGATGTTTCCACATTCATCGATGTTTGACATCAAGATCATACACGGGTGCTCAGTGGTGACTGGGTACACTGGACGGACTCGCCGAGAACTCCTATATGGAATTATATCTATCGTCGGATAGCAGTTCTCAGGTGACACTGGTACAGGTTAGTCTGTAGACCCGAGATCGTCATGGAGTCTTGTGTGTTCTCCCACTGCACTTTGATTGCCACCCTACCACGGCTCTAATGAGTCGTGCAAACAGGTGGCCGTTGGGTACAGTCCCGAGACACACGAAGACGATGAGCGATAGGAGGGGTTTCGTCTCTCCCGGTATTGGGAGTTGATGCTGTGCTGTGCTCGACTGGTTATAACAGCAAGTCCCTGGCCAGGGCTGCTGAGATTTGCTGATAAGTGTTATCAGTAGTTTCTCGATCTGTTATAGACCATTCACCGACACGACTTATTGAGTTATTGGGGTCGACGTGACCATCCCTAGGCTCGATATGCAGCATATCTGACGAAGAGACCGGACTGTACGATAGTGTTGCCGGATGGCTCGACGGGAGTTGTAGCAGGTTCGCTTGTTGTCTTCTGATCGCTCAATACCCGGATGGCCGTTACGTTTAGCTGACCGCTTGCGGCTTGAGGGCACTTGATATGATCATTACCCTCTGCCGGCGTATTGACGAGTCTTAGAGTCCCACAGAGGAGTTATCCAGTCCAGGCGAAACGTTGTGGTGCGCATATGCGATATGCGCATGCACCCGATTGAAATGTGCGTATATGATACCGAACATTGATCGGGTGAACTGCTTTTGGTGGGGTCATATTAGATATGACCGGATTGATAAATCAAGTGTTGATTTATCATTTAACCATTAGTTTTCTCACTCAAAACCTTTCTAGGGTTTGATGGATGTATGCATGCATGCATGTGTTTCTATTTTTCTTTTCTAGTTTCATGCACATGAAGATGTGCATACATGTACACATACATACATCAAACCATCATGGTTGATTATATATGGAAATGGTGGCAATATAAGCTTCACACCATAGATTAAACAATGGATAATTATTTGATTTTGGTTTTAAAAAGAAAATGAAAAGGAAAGGATAATTATGATAGTTTCTACATGCTTCTTTTAACCTAACCATTCTCACCCACCACTAAACCATGGTTATCTTTTCCTTTATCATTCTAAACCCAAGTTAAATTAATCATCCATCATTTAATCATGGTTGGAGTCAAGAAGAAAAGAAATATATATTGATATTCATTTTTCTTTTTCTTCTTAACAAAAAGAGTTATCATTTTATCTCTTGAAGAAAAAAGCCACCATTTTCATCCTTCTTCATCTTCTCCTCTCTAGTTTTTTCTAGTGAGAAAAACACAATCAAAGAAAGGTTTTTGAAGTGAGATCCAAAGCCACAACAACATTCTACACAAGCTTAGCCGTTTCGTTTAGAGTGTTATCTTCGGTTTAACGAAGTAGCGAGCTTGGACGGATATCTCCGCGGTGGATCATCGTGGACACAAGGGGAGTTCAAGAGGACCTCGTTTCAACACTAAAGAGTCCAAGGAGCGAAGCAAAAACGGGAGCTACAAAGGTTGTAGCCTTCGAACCCTAACTATTCTTAGCTTTAAGTTTAGTTAACCCTAATATTCTAGGATCTATCCTTTGCATGTTAGTTTAGCACCTTAAATTTTAAAACTTTGGGTCATGTGATGCTTCAAAACTCTTCATTGGGTGCTATACTAACCTTACAGTGGTATCAGAGCTACTAGGCATTGGATGTCGACCTATGGGGGGTTCTCACTGTGTGACAGTGTGGCGAAGCATAGGCTCTTACCCCCAGGGTGTCTCAAGACCGGAAGGTGTTCCGGCGGGTTGTAGTCCTCACGAGGGGGCATGCGTAAAAAGTAGCTGCTGAGGGACCCGTTGGTGCCACGGCGACCCCATTGGATCGGGTGGCTGCCTGATTTACAGTGGTATCAGAGCCGACCTAGAACATTAGGCGACGTTTTGACGAAGTGAAAACCCCGATCGGACAAAAATACCGTATTTTTTGATGCTCTCTGGAAATTTTCTAAAACTTGACATTTTCCAGAATTAAAAATATCTAAAAATCACAGCAGGAAAATATAAGAATTACGGCAGAAAAATATTTCAATGAACAGTACTTTTAGCCGCGGAAACGCGGCCTAAGCTTGCTTAGGCCGCTGTTCCGCGGCCGTACAAATGAATTAGGGTTTTCTGTTTCTGCAGTAATTCTACTTTCTGCATGTTTAATTTTTTGGGTATTTTTAAACTGAATAAAGTTTTGAAAAATTCTGGAGATGTTTTTGGATTCATCGATTCGATCGGGACTTTCATTTCGTAGCTTTTCCGGGTAAACTAGAAAGTATTGAAGTGTTTGAACGAATATCATTTACTCAATATTCATGGGGTTTAAATAATTTGGAAATACGTGCAAGTCTTTTTGCGGTGGTCCCTCTAGAAGACAACAAACCTTAACTCGATTATGTGACCGTCTCGAACTACCCTTTGAACCCTCGGGTTTGGGGCAGTACGGCGTGCCACATGTGAGGCGTTGGCTTGACCCTTCTACGGCTGGACCGCCGCTACTGTGTCACACTCCAAATTTTTTGAACCCTGCTCAAGTGTTGAGCTTTAGTGGATCTTGGGTGCTTGATTGTTCGTTCGAAAACTTTAATACTGTCTGTTTGTCTGGAATGTGATACAATATGTGGAATTCATATGGTTTAGGTATGAAATACGGAATATGTGATATTTCGCATTTATGATGTCTAAAGAGAATCTGGATTCCAAATATTGTAGTTTTACACTTTCTTTTCTGTGACCGTAAGTGTAGTATGTTAGATATCGCCGGTTTCGTTGCTATACATCAACGACAATCGGGGTACGCATACTTACTTACGTTGATGATATATGATATTATGTGTTGCTGAGATATGATGTGTAGGATTGTCGCGATCGAATAGCCGGGGGGGTTTTGTGAGATGAGAGTTTTGTATTTTCATTCATGTAAATTCAAATGTAATGTAATATTCTTTTATTTGGGACACTTCCAGGTTGCGGTTGTGTCACCAGTGTTGTATATTATTTACTTTTCCGCATTAGGATGGACCCAAGGAGGGGAGCACAGGTGACCGGGTTCTGGGGTTCAGTGGGAGGCCATCTCGAGGAGTCGAGACCGGGTCTCCTAAACTCCAGGATTGGTAGGGTCACTTGCCGCTCTCGTAGGGGTCCAGGGTGTGGGCTTGGCTATTCATCGCGACTGTGGAATCCGTATTTTCTATTCTGGCTAAATACTAAATACGGACGTCCTAGTATATCCCACGTTATATCTATATTTCTGCTGCCTGTGTTCTGTGATATCTGAGACGAATGGCTTATTATATATATATGATATATAGTAGACGTTGCTTATGTTTTACACCCGCGCTAGTCCCGTCCCGGTATGCCGTTAGTTAAGTAACCTAACGGTGCATAACGGAACATTGCGGCGAATGCGGATGGCATAAGCGTACGTGTTATTTTCGTTTCTTTTCTGTGATTGGCTTTAGGACTTAAATGATGGGATTACATTAATGTGATTAATGTAAAGAAAATAAACCTAAAAAGATGTTGTAGAATCGGATTTAAAAACTACTCGGCTATTTATGAAAAAGCTACATTTCAAAACTGCGGAGCTTAAGCCACTCCTTTTGAAAAACTGTTTGATTCTACAACGATATCAAGTTCAAAGCGTTAAAGATTTTCTTAAAAATCATTCGCAACCCTCCGTCATTTTAGGAAGTAGAGTACTTAGTATTCGTGCTACGTTTGTTGACTTTAGTTAAGGCGTAGTGTACGGTAGCTAAGTGATGTCTTCCTACACTGCATATGATGCAGATTAATTAGGACATTCATACGACTTTGTTGACCATAGTTAAGGGTCATATGGGTGGGTCTAATTGATCAAGAAATGACGGGTAGAACTTGACTGGTACTTATGATTTGTTGACCATAGTTAAGGTCATAAGTGCTAGGGGTAAAAATTACATCGGGAATTTCAAGTTTTGAAATTTGCAATGAGATTGCATACCTTCCATATGATGGTTGGATCCCGATCCCACTGTGGGCAATAGTTGCTCCTAGGAGAGTTTTACAGTTTATAATTAGCTAACTCATTAGGTGTCTAGAAAGGTGTTAACGGGGCTCCGCCTCTGGGAAAACGAGGTTTACTCTAATTAGGTCCGTGCGAAAGCACGGGGAACCTCCCTCAAAGTACCGACACTGGCCTGGCTGAACGGTTAGCGAAGTTGTAGACTGTAATTAATCCTGGCTAGTTTTCTTTTTAAAGGTTTGAAAGAAAAACTTGATAAAAAGCAGTGGGAAACATCGATTAGACAAGATAATAAACCAATCTAATCTATGCAAGAGCTTTCGCTGAGTGTATTCTTTTCTCTCTCTTAATGGCAGATACCAATGACTGGACTTAAGCTTCTACTAGATAAAAACAAACTGAACGGGACCAACTATAAAGACTGGCTAAGGAATCTGAAGATCGCCTTGACTTATGATAAAGTATCATATGTCCTCACGGCTTCAGCCCCGCCCGTCCCAGGCCCAAAATCCTCAGTTGCGGACATAGAAGTCCGCAAGACATGGGACGCTGACTGTGCCACGGCCACATGCCTCGCGCTTGCATCGATGGATAACACACATCAAAAGCAGCACGAGGACATGGACATTCACGGGATACTGCTCCATACAAAGGAGTTGTATGGGGAGCAGTCCCGCGTATTACGATACGAGGCATCAAAGAAACTGTTTCACATGCGGATGGCCCCTGGCACACCAGTAGCAGACCATGTTTTGAAGATGATAGCTCTTATAGAAGAGCTTGAGGACCTCGGATGGACTATGGACAATGAACAATATATAGATATTATTCTGCAGTCCCTCCCCTCCACCTTTGCTCAGTTCATAGTGAACTTCAACATGCATGGCATGGAGAAGGACCTCCCTGAACTCCTTAATATGTTAAGGAGTGCAGAGAGCACTATGAAGTCAGCAAAGACTCCCGTTATGACGATTGGAAAGTCTTCTTCTTCTCGCCCGAAAGCTAAGGCCAAGGGAAAGAAAAAGAAGAAACCCACTAATCCTAAGGGCGGAGTCAAAAAGGTGAAGGGAAAGGGAAAGTCCACGGCTGGAGACCCAGGGAAAGGCGAGTGTTTTCATTGCCACAAGACAGGACATTGGAAGCGCAACTGCACGGAGTACCTAAGTCTTAAGAAGAAGCATGGTGATGCTTCTGCTTCAGGTGCGTTTGTGACTGAAAACTGTTTTTCTATAAACTCTGCTTCCTGGGTATTGGATACCGGTTCAGGTTCTCACATTTGCAATTCTATGCAGGGGCTGAGAAATAGCAAGGTTTTGAAGACAGGTGACCATACTCTCCGCGTTGGAAATGGTTCCAATGTACATACAGTCGCAGTGGGAGAGTATCACTTGGGGTTGCCGTCTGGATGTATTTTGATTTTGAATCCATGTTATTTTGTACCTGATATGCTATGTAATATAATATCCGTATCTTTGTTGGACAATGAAGGATATAATTTTGTGTTGCAGAACAATGTTATGAACATTCACCTAAATCAAATGTTGGTTGGGTATGGTACACTTAATAACGGAATATATGTCCTAAATCAACACACAGTTTTCAGTATACAACACACTAATAAAAGAAAACTTTCAGAATTAAATGAAGCTTTTCTTTGGCACTGTAGACTTGGTCATATTAACGAAACAAGACTAAACAAGTTACATAAAGATGGATATTTAAACTCTTTTGAATATAAATCTTATGCGACTTGCCAGTCTTGTATCAAGGGTAAAATGACCAAAACTCCGTTTACTGGACACGGAGACAGAGCTACTCAGCTCCTGGGCCTCATACATAGTGATGTATGTGGGCCAATGTCTACACAAGCTAGAGGCGGTTTTTCATACTTCATTACATTCACCGACGATTTCTCAAGATTCGGTCATGTATTTTTATTAAAGCACAAGTCCGAAGCTTTCGAGAAATTCATTGAATATAAACAAGAAGTAGAAAAACAAACCGGCTTGAGTATTAAGATGCTTCGATCAGATCGAGGTGGTGAGTATCTCAGTACAGAATTTGCAAACTTCCTAAAAGAGAATGGGATTCTCTCTCAGCTCACTCCTCCTTACACACCACAGCACAACGGTGTGTCAGAACGTAGGAATAGGACCCTATTAGATATGGTCCGGTCCATGATGAGTGATGCTGAGTTACCTGTCTCGTTTTGGGGGCATGCGTTGGAGACTGCAGCGTTTCTGCTAAACAGGGTTCCGACCAAAGCCGTGTCTACCACGCCATATGAGATATGGAATGGGAAGAGACCGTCTCTTAAGAGAATTAAGATTTGGGGTTGCCCGGCCTATGTTAAAAAGCAGAATCCGGACAAACTCGAGACACGGTCAGTCATGTGTAACTTTGTCGGATATCCAAAGAATTCTTATGGATATCTGTTCTACCACAAAGAGGAACAAAAGGTGTTTGTTTCTCAGTATGCCACATTCTTGGAAAAAGAGTTTTTCACAGATAAAGATGATGGCAAGGTAGTAGATCTGGAAGAGGTTCTGGAGACACAAACTACAAATGACGATTTGGTTGAACCGGCTGTTGCAACAGAAACTGAAGAACCTCAGCCACTCCGTAGGTCTGGTAGGACTTCTCGCCCACCGGAGAGGTACTACGGTTTCCTCATTGATGGTGACAGAGAAGACTGTATCATGGAAGATGATGATCCTACCAGTTTTCAGCAAGCTATCACGAGTGGTGACTCTGTGAAGTGGCTGGATGCCATGAGATCCGAAATGGAGTCTATGTACACCAACAAAGTATGGACTTTGGACGTTGTACCCCCTGGGGTAAAACCTGTAGGGTGCAAATGGATCTTTAAAAAAAAGATTGGTGTGGATGGGCAGGTAGAGACCTATAAGGCAAGACTTGTGGCGAAAGGTTTTCGTCAAAGACCAGGTTTGGACTATGACGAAACTTTTTCGCCCGTAGCCATGCTTAAATCTATTCGGATCCTACTTGCTATTGCTGCTCACTACGACTATGAAATCTGGCAGATGGACGTTAAAACAGCATTCCTGAATGGAGATTTAGAAGAATGCGTTTATATGGATCAGCCAGAGGGCTTCATTGACAGTGGGAGCAGCGAGAAAGCATGTAGATTGCTTAAATCCATTTATGGGTTAAAGCAGGCATCTCGGAGTTGGAACATCTGTTTCGATGATGTTATCAAAGAGTTTGATTTCATCAAAAATCCAGATGAACCTTGTGTTTATAGGAAGGCTGTAGGAAGAGCTGTCACATTCCTCGTATTGTACGTTGATGACATTCTTCTGATAGGAAATGATATTCCTATGCTACAGTCGGTCAAATCATTCTTATCACTAAGGTTCTCCATGAAGGACCTGGGTGATGCCACATACATCCTGGGCATTAGGATCTATAGGGATAGATCCAAAAAGTTATTGGGACTGTCCCAAACCAGGTACATCAACACCATCCTAAAGAGGTTTAGTATGGAAGACTCCAAGCGGGGTGCCTTACCCGCTTGCCATGGAGTCACTCTCTCCAAGGATTCTTGTCCAAAGACCCATGAAGAGAGAGCTGGCATGAGCATTATACCTTATGCTTCGGCAGTAGGATCTATAATGTATGCGATGTTATGTACACGCCCAGATGTAGCTTATGCACTTAGTGTTGTAAGCAGGTATCAATCCAACCCAGGGGAGAACCACTGGACAGCTGTGAAGACCATTCTTAAGTACTTACGAAGGACTAAAGAATTGTTCTTGGTGTATGGTAATAAAGATCTCGAAATGGAGGCCTTTACCGATTCGAGCTTCCAGAGCGATAAGGATGACAGCAAATCTATCTCAGGGTTTGTATTTACCCTCAATGGAGGGGCGGTAAGTTGGAAGAGTTCCAAACAAGATACCGTTGCAGACTCTACGATGGAAGCTGAGTACATTGCTGCAAATGATGCCGCCAAGGAAGCTGTCTGGATGAAAAAGTTCGCCTCGGAGCTAGGAGTAGTTCCAACCATTATTGATCCTATACCTTTGTATTGTGACAATAATGGGGCAATGGCGTTAGCCAAGGAGCCCAGATCCCATCAGCGGTCCAGACATATCCTGAGGCGCTTTCATTTGATCCGGGAGATTGTAGATCGCCGCGAGATCGAGATTAAGAGAGTAGACACAAAGAACAACGCCGCGGATCCATTCACCAAGGCTCTCCCTCAGTCGCAGCATGAGCGACTTTTTGAGATGTTGGGTATGAGATACGCCAATAACTGGCCTTAGTGCAAGTGGGAGATTGTTGGATATATGTATGCCCTAGAGGCCATTATGTGATAGTGGATGTATCTATACATGTATATATATATTCAGTTTGCATTCTTGCTCGACATGATAGTATGCTATCTGGTTCTTCTTTATTTGACATGTTTAATTGATCATGCTTTTATTCATTCATACATGCTGATAAAGCCCTGAGGATATCGGCTTGACTACTCTGATTATGATGGAGATCATACTAGTGGGACATCTGTAGTCTATAAGCATATCCTGGAACGTCCCTAGTCGTAGGTATATCGAGATGGGGCATCGATATACCAGAGTAGACTAGCGTATATGATACTAGACCCATACGATGGGCGATGGATGTTCCCACATTCATCGATGTTTGACATCAAGATCATACACGGGTGCTCAGTGGTGACTGGGTACACTGGACGGACTCGCCGAGAACTCCTATATGGAATTATATCTATCGTCGGATAGCAGTTCTCAGGTGACACTGGTACAGGTTAGTCTGTAGACCCGAGATCGTCATGGAGTCTTGTGTGTTCTCCCACTGCACTTTGATTGCCACCCTACCACGGCTCTAATGAGGCGTGCAAACAGGTGGCCGTTGGGTACAGTCCCGAGACACACGAAGACGATGAGCGATAGGAGGGGTTTCGTCTCTCCCGGTATTGGGAGTTGATGCTGTGCTGTGCTCGACTGGTTATAACAGCAAGTCCCTGGCCAGGGCTGCTGAGATTTGCTGATAAGTGTTATCAGTAGTTTCTCGATCTGTTATAGACCATTCACCGACACGACTTATTGAGTTATTGGGGTCGACGTGACCATCCCTAGGCTCGATATGCAGCATATCTGACGAAGAGACCGGACTGTACGATAGTGTTGCCGGATGGCTCGACGGGAGTTGTAGCAGGTTCGCTTGTTGTCTTCTGATCGCTCAATACCCGGGTGGCCGTTACGTTTAGCTGACCGCTTGCGGCTTGAGGGCACTTGATATGATCATTACCCTCTGCCGGCGTATTGACGAGTCTTAGAGTCCCACAGAGGAGTTATCCAGTCCAGGCGAAACGTTGTGGTGCGCATATGCGATATGCGCATGCACCCGATTGAAATGTGCGTATATGATACCGAACATTGATCGGGTGAACTGCTTTTGGTGGGGTCATATTAGATATGACCGGATTGATAAATCAAGTGTTGATTTATCATTTAACCATTAGTTTTCTCACTCAAAACCTTTCTAGGGTTTGATGGATGTATGCATGCATGCATGTGTTTCTATTTTTCTTTTCTAGTTTCATGCACATGAAGATGTGCATACATGTACACATACATACATCAAACCATCATGGTTGATTATATATGGAAATGGTGGCAATATAATCTTCACACCATAGATTAAACAATGGATAATTATTTGATTTTGGTTTTAAAAAGAAAATGAAAAGGAAAGGATAATTATGATAGTTTCTACATGCTTCTTTTAACCTAACCATTCTCACCCACCACTAAACCATGGTTATCTTTTCCTTTATCATTCTAAACCCAAGTTAAATTAATCATCCATCATTTAATCATGGTTGGAGTCAAGAAGAAAAGAAATATATATTGATATTCATTTTTCTTTTTCTTCTTAACAAAAAGAGTTATCATTTTATCTCTTGAAGAAAAAAGCCACCATTTTCATCCTTCTTCATCTTCTCCTCTCTAGTTTTTTCTAGTGAGAAAAACACAATCAAAGAAAGGTTTTTGAAGTGAGATCCAAAGCCACAACAACATTCTACACAAGCTTAGCCGTTTCGTTTAGAGTGTTATCTTCGGTTTGACGAAGTAGCGAGCTTGGACGGATATCTCCGCGGTGGATCATCGTGGACACAAGGGGAGTTCAAGAGGACCTCGTTTCAACACTAAAGAGTCCAAGGAGCGAAGCAAAAACGGGAGCTACAAAGGTTGTAGCCTTCGAACCCTAACTTTTCTTAGCTTTAAGTTTAGTTAACCCTAATATTCTAGGATCTATCCTTTGCATGTTAGTTTAGCACCTTAAATTTTAAAACTTTGGGTCATGTGATGCTTCAAAACTCTTCATTGGGTGCTATACTAACCTTACAGTTAACCCCTATATGGACACTCGTGAGCTAGATCAGTGTTGGTGCGTCGTTTAAAATGTAGTTTTACATTATATTGGTCGATTTCTAAGTTTTGCTCTATTTATGTGTTTGTGAAATTATAGTGTCGCAAGCGGGGACTTCTGACGCTGCGAACAAGGAGAAGTAGGTGGTCGGATTTTCATGGCTGGAGACCATTTGTGAGTAGATTTAACATCTACGAGGAAATCGCACGTATGGCGTTATGCGTCGGGGCTGATATGATAGGATAGCTGCATGTTATTGCATATTGGTTAATTTCATATGAATGTCATTGCATAGTAGTATCTGTTGTACCTTTAGATATAATACATTACTGACGGTTCATGTTGCACGAGCACTAAATTGTATGCTACACTCACATCGTCAGTAATTGCCATGACACGCACAAACCACCTACATACATGATATGGTAGTGGATAGGGATAGTGGAGGTAGTAACTCTTATTCCATTGTGCATATGAAATATTGTGGACACATACAAACGTGATATTGCATTGGGCAGGGATAGTTGAGGTAGCGAACCATAATCCATTTCACGTGTACCCTACTATAGCTACTTGTACATCCTGCATACATATTGACATGTACACCCACATACTCGATTACAGTTACATGTACACCATGCACACATACTGACATGTATACCGCATATTTTTGCTATAGTTGTATATACCCTAAGTGGTATTGTTTTGATATGTGATATTGAGTTGCTGATCATTGCGCTATAAAATGCATCATACCTACTTGCTTACATGTAGATACTTAAACCTTTCTACACTTACATGTACTCTTCATATGATGCTGCACTTGTTTCGGTTGGACTGGTCAAAAACCTTCCCGGCTCTTTCAACGATCCGTCAACTTATTATGGTCAGACCGGTCAACAACCTTCTTGGCCCTTTCAACGGCCGGTCAACTCCTTCGCGACCCCCTAATGGGTCGATCAACTCAATCCCGGCCCCCTAATAGGCCGGTCAACTCATTTCGGTCCTCTCAATGATCGGACAATTTATTCTGGCTTACTAACAGGCTATTCAATCAAGACCCGGTCATCTCAACGATTGGTGAACCAAGACCCGACCTTTCAACGGCCGGTCAACCAAGTCAACATGGCTTACTAACGGGTCTTCAACCAAGTCAATACGGCCTAATAACGGGTCATTCAAGCCAAGAAAGCCTAGACTCCTTTCAAGGTCCGACCAAATGAACTCGGCTCCCATGGGCCTGTCTCGGTGTAGCTCAGCCTCTATAGGTTAGGCTGGGAGCACCTGGTCCCTCACGAACCGGGCTTGGTTTCCCGGTCCTACAAGGGACAGGGCTTAGGTGCCTCATCCCCATAAGGGACAGGGCTTTGTGCACTCGGTCCCATATGGGATCAAGTTGGGTTCCAAGGCCTCCCCAAGGGGCCGGGTTTGGCACTCCCGTTCCATATGCGACCAGGCTTAGGTGCCGGGTTCAGTGTACCCGGTCCCTCATAGACCGGGTTTGGGTGCCCCGGACCCCCATGGGGTCAGGTCTGGTGCATCCGGTCTCTCATGGACCGGGTTTGGTGAAAATTTGATCAAGTTGGACTAAAAAATATATTTAATATGTCTACACTTGCACTTTGTAGAAGGTTTTTTTTTTTCCAAATAACCCCTTTCCATTGATTTGGAAGGAATGCTTATTATTTTAAATTTAGAAGAGTTCTACTTATTTATAATTATGCCACCCCTTTATCCTATAAAAGGAGGATGGATGCTTCATTTTCCACACAACTCTCCACTCCAGAAACTCTACAATAATTCTTGTGTACTTTTTGTAAGTCGATGTGCAACACCCCACGACTTGCGAGGAGGCGGAAATATGAAAAACGATCTTGTTCTTTGCTTAAACATCGACTAACTACATGAATCGAAGCTAAACGATAACTAACATCAAACATAGAAGTTCTAAACTACTATGTGAAGTGATTATACCTAAAGAACCGTGTCCTTCGTCTTTACGAACTCTACCTCCTCCTCGGCCTTCTCCAAGTAGTAGACGATCCACCACGAGAGCTTTACTCCAAGCTTTGCCTCTAAACTTGAGGCAACTAGGTTTCTTTAAGTGCTAATCAAAGTACCTAAATGATATAGAGTGAGGGTTATGGTTTAATTAGTCTAACTAATCCTTGTACTCAACACATGAGAGGGGAGGATTAGGGTTTGAAGAGAGAGAGCTTGAGGAGAGAGAAGATGAACATAATAATGAAATGAGAAAATGAGCTATCATAATATATATCAAGCATTATTTTTTTTCAAGAAAATAAAATAAAATGATTTACAACCATGCTTGATAAATATCTAATGGTGATTCATCTCCATGAGTCATTAAGCAATTATGATGCATTAATGACATGGATGAATCATCCATATGACTCACTAATCTCATTCAATGTATATGCCACTTAAACCTCCTTAGTCACCATCTTCTAGAAGCTTCTCGCGCAATTACGAGAACGCCCCTCCTATCCGTGAAAACACGGAAAAACTTTAGACTGTATAAATCCAATAACCGGATACTAGTAACTGGCTTAAACCAAAGCCGACTAGTAAAAACTGTCCGAAAGTCGTACGTGCGTAAACACACGTATGTGTCCGAACCCTTGTCGTAAAACCATACGACCTCTATATCGTTTCGCCTGGAGTAGGGAAACTCTCTGTGTGGGACTCTAGAGACTCGACTACTACGCTGGCAGTGGGTTTAACCACAGACCGCAAGCGGCACTAGCTGTATGTAACGGTCCCCAGGTAGATGTCGATAAGAAGGCCGATGAGGAAACCCATCCGAACTCCTACTGAGTCTGATGTGACAATCTCCGTACAGTCCGGTCTGTTCGTCTAAAACTATCGCATATCAGGCCTAAGGGGGCGGCAAGCGTCAGTCCCCTAATAGCGGTATAAGTCGTGTCGGAGCGAAGCCCATTACACCCTGAGAAACTACTGGAACCTACCAGCAAATCTCGCTTGCCCTGGCCAGGGACTTTGCATAATGGCTCTCTGACACAGCGCGATATCAACCCCCAATACCGGGAGAGACGAATCCTGTCTAACCGCCACTGCCTCCAAGTGCTCGGGACTGCACCCAACTGCTACCTGTTTGCACGACTCCTTTGAGCCGTGGTAGGGTAGCAATCTAAGAACAGTGGGACACACTCGAGGCGAAGTAGCAGTATCAAGTCTGCGGACTATGCTGTACTCATGTCACCTGGGAACTGTTCACTAACGACTGGTATAAAACCAACAAACAGTTCCCTGTGAGTCCTGTCCGGTGTACCCATAACCTAACGAGCACCTGCATACTATCTCCAGTACGACGTACTGACGGCTGTGGGACAGACCATCTCCCCAACTGGGATGAGAAGCGTACACACTAGTCTACTCCGGAGTATCGATGCCCTGTCTCGATAATCCAACGACTAGGGACCTGAATAAGGATGTGCTTGTAGACTACCCAGCCCCCACTAGTGTGACTGCCATCACAACGCTGGTAGTCAAGCAAGATCCTAAGAGCTCTACCAATACGTATACTCACATATTAAGATAGAAAACCAAGTAGCATACTACTATGTTTAGCAAGACTGTTATATACATGTGAATATCCCAAGCTTCCATTAAGTAATATACAAACTAGTATGATACAATAATGGCCCCTAAGGCATATACACTAACACTCTTTCCATTCTCGTACTTCAATAAAGAGAAGAAAATTTTGCTTCATTTTGGTGAGATTTAATTCTCAAAGAAGAATAAAAGTGTTAGGATAATTTCCTGCACTTTTATACCTACATTTCTATTCCTGTCTTTCAATTTCATTCATTTTCTTCTATGTTATTGATCAGTCGAAAATATTGCATATTTTAACAGGCACTTTCCATATCATCTGCATCCATATAGAAGTGTACGGTATTCATATTCTACATATTAGCAAATCGGTCGCAAAATATCAGATTACATGTATTCGACCTTAAAACCGGCATTTCTAGGGAAATTGACTGCATTGCATTACATAGCATATTTTCCATATCTTGCAACCCCTGTTTTTGAAGTATGTGCAGGAAAAGAGAAGCTTGCTCGATCATTACATTGCTCGACCATTACAATTGCTCGTAAACTCACTTAACTCAATTCTGGTATCAACACAGAAGGGGAACTGCAAATCTAAATATCAGAATAAGCCAAAAACAGCAGTACCAAGCAACAGAAGAAAGCCCAAGGGCCAAGCTCAACAATGAGCCGCGGAAGAGCGGCAGTTAGGGGCTAAACGCGGCGGAAGCGCGGCGGCTACAGGGAATCAGTTCCCCAATTTCAGTGCACAACTCCTGTTTCAGTGGCTACAGCTCAATAATACTCACAAACTTCCAGAATATCCCAGATACTTCCTCCAGATCAGCAAACACCTAAACTAGCCTAATACTTCTAGAACTTTCCCTAAACCCTAGCTTAAACCCTAAGCTAACTCCTAACAAACTCCTTCTATAAACTCTTCAACAAACTTTGGGAGGGAAAGTTCTAATTCAAACCTAAACCTAGGGTTTGGGAGTCTATAAATAAGACCCTAGGCTCATCATTTGGAAATTATTCAACCTTGGGAAAGCTTAGAAAAATCAATCCCATTCTTCATCTTCCTCTTCCTCAAGTTTAGTGAGAGAGCTTGTAGGAAACCCTAACCCTAAATCCAACAACAATTCAAGATCTTGAGTGCAAGCCAAGCAAGATGCCTTCAACCCTTTTATGAGCCGAGCCGATCTTCAATCAGGCAAGAGATCAAAGTAGATCCACGATCCACGGAGACGAGCGAAGCCGAGTCAACGATCGATTTCTTCTTCTTGTAGATTCTTGAAAGAATGTATTGAAATTGTTGATTAAATAAAAGGTGATATTCTTTTATCTTGTTTTCTTTAAATTCCGCATCATGTTATCATTACTATTCTTGAATATTGTCTTTGTGGTGATGTGTGAATAAAACTCCGCTCGTCGGGGAGTCGAAACGATCTTTAGTATGATGATGTAACAAATTTGTAATCGATTCTTGAATCCCACGAGTTTGTAAACCCTAGCAAGTTCAAGAATCGATGACCCAATTCGTAGCGATGCTTTCTTGATCGACATCGCTCGAGATTGGGGAGTTCCGATCGTTTCTTGGAATTGCTAGAGGCTAGAATATAAATGGTATCCTCGAAAGAACAAGGGTTAAGAGATGAAACCCTAATTTCATCAAGAAAACCCTAACTCTCGTCGATCACCATTGATCTAGTATCAATTCTTCGAAGGACAAGAACACGAAACCCTTTAGATTGCATCACGTCTAAAGATTCGATCGATTCCTACAAGCCTCTCTTATATTCTTGATTGTTGATTGGAAATATTATCAAAACAACCGATTCTTGATTGTTTATAGTTTCTTGATTCTTGAGTAAAGAATAGTGACACTCGCATACAAATCACATCTTGAATCATGTTTTCGTTTATTGTTGTTTAACATTTCATTTCAAACGTATCAAAATACAATTGAATTGCACAATCCCTGTGGACGATCCGCACTCATTCATTAACTACATCTGACACCGTGGTTTGATTGCGGTCAATATAATTTTTTGATTGTCGTTACTTTTTACATATACACGTCAGAAAATGAATCAATCAAAATGGCGCCGTTGCCGGGGATCGCGCTAATTCATTTGCATTTATAGTTTGAAGTGAAAGAATTATTACGTTTTACTTCTTGAAATCAAAATTCGTACAGACTCTTACACGTGTGTTGTGATTTGATTGCAAGGTGATCTGGAGCATTCTTTTCTGTGGAAAAATTTGTTTGAATATATCAGAGAGCTGTAGATAGCAACAGGAGCTTGCTGAAGAAAAATTGTTCACTGTTCCCAAGAACTGACCGCTCATCCGCGGTATATATATGGTTCTTGCGGCGGAAGCGCCGCAATCTTGGAGGATCTCTGTGGGATTTTTCTGCAGGTGACTTCTTGCTCTCTCCCCTCTGCCTTTTTAGCTCCAACTAACCCTTTTCTGCAGGATTCTTTGCAAATAAATCGCAGCGCGCAAAAGCAAAAATAAAATTGTGTGTGATTTTGATTTCGTGGTTGTTTGCATTCTAATACGGAAATTTAAGGGGCACGGCCAAATCCAAATTAGGTGGGGATTTCATTACCCTTCCTAGGCCCCGAAAATCGTCAAACTTGCATCCGCATTACCTCCATTAACTAAAAGAAATCTAGAGAAGACTCTAAGGACTGTCGCGCTCAATAGGACAAGAGAAGGTCGTGGGTAATTCATTGCTTATCCGCGTTTCCTTGTGGTGCCTAAGGCGAGTGTGTCTAAGGCTAGTGGTTATTAATTAGGTCCACTGTAGTGGTGGTTCCTTCCCACTTACCTGGCACTTATCCGGCCACAGGGGGACAAAGAGGCAGTGGAGGATTCTATCCTGCGGCTTGTCTTTTGGCAGTTAGGAGCGGTCTAGAGATCGGACCTAGGTGACCATTAGATTCTAGGGTTTGTGTGCTGCATTTGTTTTGTCGCATCATTTTTTCAAAATCCGTCCCTTTTTCAAAGCAAGCACCGCATTCATTCATCCCTAATTATAAGTCAACGCTGCCACTTGTACTAACCCTTTTTAGTACAAGATAGGCTGGACACGGGATTCTAGTGCCCGTTTAGTCCGCGTACCTTTTATCGACTCCGAAGTCGATAATTCTCCATTTACCTTTTCTTTACCCACTACCACACCCACACCGATGGATCCGAATCCATCAAATTTCTTTAACCCTAATCTGCCACCGTCCGTTGGTGCGCAGAATCCTACTCCACCCCACATTTCTCTCCAGGAAAGATGCTATCCACATAGAGGTCCTCTTTCGACCTGCTTATCCACACCACCAGCCAATGGGGATAACTTTGAGATTAAGCCCCAGTATATCAATCTTTTACCCAAATACCACGGACTCGAGACCGAGGACGCTTACGTTTTCATTACCAAATTTGAAAACGTATGCGCAATGATGGGTACGTCTCAACTTTCAGTGGATGCGATGCGTCTACGACTTCTTCCATTTACTTTGTGCGATATAGCCGAGAAGTGGCTATACAACACCACCGCACACTCTATTACGAATTGGGAAGAATTCGTCGCTGCATTCCTTAAGAAATTTTACCCAGTCCAAAAGACGGCTCGAATCCGTAGCGAACTGAACCAATTTGCCCAGCTCCCTGCCGAACCATTTTCAAAATACTTTGAACGTTTCAAGGATCTATTGGTTCAATGTCCTCACCACGGCATCCCGAGATGGGAGCTTTGCCGAATCATATATGAGGGCAGTAACCCTAGCACTAAACAGAGCCTTGAAAACATGTGTCAAGGTACATTTATGACTAAGGATGATGGGGAAGCCTGGCGATACTTAGAAGAGTTCGCTGAAAAGTCACTAATTTGGGAGAGTGGAACACAACCATTGAATAGGGGTGGCGTACACCAAATAGATGTGTCCATAGGTGTTCGAGCTGAAATGGCAGCAATGCAAAAGAAGCTCGACGCTATGGAACACAAATTTGCAGCAGCCTCTCTAAACCCAATGTCGCTCCCCAAAACTGTTTGTGGGTGCTGTTCTGATCCGTCACATTTAACGGAAGAATGTCCATTAAACTCTGCGTTTCAAGGTCACGAGCATTCTAATGCCGCATTTCAAAGACCTCGAAACGATCCATATTCTTCCAGTTACAATCAGGGTTGGAGGAACCACCCGAATTTTGCTTGGAACCAAAACCAATCTCAAAACACGGTTCCAAACACGAATCAATTTCAAAGGGCTCTTCCTCCACCACAACAGCAACCCCTACAACTCACTCAGCACCCCTACCAGTCACAAAATTTCCAAAATCAGGGCAACACTCCTGCAAAGTCTAATCCTATGCAGCCCTATTCTGACGAGTTCTCTCAATTCACTCAAACCATGAAATCACTTTTATCAAATTTCATGGATGTTTCGACTGAAGTTAGATCTTCCGTCAGTGAAATAAAGAAAAACTCAGCGTCCCAAGCTGAGAGTATTCGCACGATGGAAGCTGAAATCGCACGCTTAAAAGCCGAAATGAGTGCGAGAGAAAAAGGGAAACTTCCCTCTCAACCCCTACAGAATCCTGGGCATTACAATGTAAATGCCATTACAACGCTGAGATCGGGAAGAGTGCTGAACAATCATGTCGGGGAAGATATTGATAATACTGAAAATCATATCAACACCCCGGCTGAGTCTTTTCCACATACACACACTTCACCTTCTGATCCTTCTTCTTCTACCAAACCACCTTCGCACGAGCCTATTCTCCATTTCCCTTTAGGCTCAACACCTTCACCCAACCCTTATAGTTCTCCACGGACGGTCCCCACACCTCCTTTGGGACCTCGTCTACCCCCCTTTCCTTCTCCTATGATGGACCCCGCGCTTATTGCGAAAGCACCTTACCCGAACCGGCTAAGGGCTAATAGAACGAGTCCTCATATGGAGAAAATTTTAGAGATGTTCAAACAGGTTAACATCAATATCCCTCTCCTAGATGCGATTCAGCAAGTCCCCGCTTATGCGAAGATTCTTAAGGACTTGTGCACTAGGAAGAGGAAGACTCAAGTGCCGAAGAAGGTCTTTATGTCTAACAATATCAGCACTGCTTTTATACCCCAGCTTCCAAAGAAAAGAAAGGACCCAGGTTGTCCTACAATATCGATTTCGATTGGGGGTAAAAACATAAATCGTGCTCTTTTAGACCTTGGCGCGAGTGTTAACCTGTTACCTTATTCTGTCTATGAGCAACTAGGGATTGGAGAGCTGAAACCTGCTCATTGTACTCTCCAGATGGCAGACCGATCTATCACCAAACCAAGGGGTGAATTAGAGGATGTGTTAATAAAGGTCGGGGAATTTGTTTTCCCTGTAGACTTCATTGTGCTCGACACACATCCTGTAGCAAACCCCCGGGGCCAAATTCCGGTGATTCTAGGTCGTCCTTTCCTTGCCACTTCCAACGCTGTTATAAACTGTAGAAATGGTTCAATGAACTTATCATTTGGAAATATGACCATTGAACTAAACATCTATAGAGTTGGAAGTCAGCCGTCAGAACCCTCTGCTCATATTTTAGATGTGTGCTCTGTCCATGAGATCGCTCCCGATAGTTGTGGAGCTGAGGATCTTTGCTTGACTGATCTCGATGACATTAGCACATCTCTGTTTGAGTTCACACATGATCTTAGTGAGGACACTTTAGCTACACATGAGTCCTGCACTTCTGACTTTTCTCCACCCGAGTCTGTATCTTTCACAGGCTCTGAGCTTCTTTGTAGATCCAAAAATCAATCTATGACCCTTCCTTCTATCATTTCTCCGCCTGAGTTAGATCTCAAAATTTTACCTTCTCACCTGAAATATGCATATCTTGGTGAGAACGAGTCATTACCGGTTATCATTTCCGCTTCTCTTGCATTAGAGCAAGAGAATGCCCTTTTATCGGTATTGAGATCTAACAAAGAGGCGTTTGGTTGGAGTATGGCGGACATCAAAGGGATTAGTCCCTTGATAGTTGAACATCATATACATGTGATGGATGATGCCAGACCGACCCGAGAACCACAGAGACGGTTGAATCCCGTCATGAAGGAAGCTGTCATGAAAGAAATCGTCAAGTGCTTAGATAATGGTATTATCTACCTCATCTCCGATAGCCAGTGGGTGAGTCATATACATGTCGTTCCTAAGAAATCCGGCATCACAGTTATCACAAATGAAGCGAATGAGTTGATTCAAACACGCGCCCAAAATGGGTGGCGTGTATGCATCGATTATAGAAAACTCAACGCTGCTACGAGGAAAGATCATTTTCCTCTACCATTTATTGATCAAATGCTGGAACGCTTAGCGGGACGAGAGTTTTATTGTTTCATGGACGGATACTCAGGCTACAATCAGGTCCCCATCGCCAAAAAGGATCAAGATAAAACCACTTTTACTTGTCCTTTTGGTACCTTTGCTTACAGTCGCATGCCCTTTGGGTTATGCAATGCTCCCGCTACCTTTCAGCGGTGTATGATGGGGATATTCTCTGATATGGTAGAGAATTTTCTGGAGATCTTTATGGACGACTTCTCGATTTTTGGAGACTCTTTTTCTGATTGCCTAGCGAATCTAGACGCTGTTCTTACTCGTTGCAAAGAGAAGAACTTGACATTAAACTGGGAAAAATGCCATTTTATGGTCCAAGAAGGAATAGTCCTTGGACATGTCATTTCACAGAAAGGCATTGAGGTTGACAGAGCTAAAGTAGATGTCATTCAAAACCTGCCTCATCCCAAAAGCGTCAAAGATATTCGCTCTTTCCTTGGCCATGCGGGCTTTTATAGGAGATTCATAAAGGACTTTAGCAAAATTGCTAGACCTTTAACACTACTCCTGGCCAAGGATACGACCTTCCATTTTGACTCGGATTGCGAGACAGCTTTCGACTCACTTAAACACTCACTCACTTCAGCCCCCGTTTTATCATCACCAAATTGGGACTACCCCTTTGAGCTGATGTGTGACGCATCTGATTTTGCAGTAGGTGCAGTCTTAGGACAGCACATCGAAAAGATGCCACACATGATTTACTATGCCAGTAAGACCCTGAATGATGCGCAAATCAATTATACAACCACCGAGAAAGAGCTTTTAGCGGTTGTATTTGCGTTAGAAAAATTCAGGCCTTACTTAATCGGCTCACCTATAGTTGTATATACTGACCATTCCGCTTTAAAACATCTTCTGGCGAAGAAAGATGCAAAAGGTCGACTAATACGTTGGATCTTACTGTTACAAGAATTTGATCTTGTTATCAAAGATAAGAAAGGATGTGAAAACGTAGTAGCTGACCACCTTTCACGCATCGTTTATTCCCCTGTGACCCTGCCGATCAATGACTCATTCCCTGACGAACAACTCTTGAGCATATCCGCTGAACCATGGTTCAGGGATATTGTAAACTATCATGCCACGGGACTTATACCGAGCGATTGGTCAAAACAGGACAAATATCGTTTTTTTTCCCAAGTAAAACACTATTACTGGGACGAGCCCTATTTGTTTAAATATTGTCCTGATCAGATCATTCGCCGGTGCGTCCCGAATGAAGAGTTCAAGAGTGTTCTTTCATTCTGTCATGATCAGGCCTGTGGGGGTCACTTTGGTCCTAGAAAGACAGCGGAAAAGGTTTTGCAATGTGGATTTTATTGGCCGACCTTATTCAAGGACGCATTTGAGTATTGCAAAACCTGTACACAATGTCAGTATACGGGTAGAATATCCCAGAGGAATGAAATGCCTCAGCAACCCATTCTGGTTGTTGAAATGTTTGATGTTTGGGGCATTGATTTTATGGGTCCTTTTCCCAACTCCTTTGGGAATCTGTACATATTGCTGGCGGTTGATTATGTCTCAAAGTGGGTAGAAGCCATTCCATGTCGCACTAATGACAGGAAAGTTGTCATTAAGTTCTTAAAAGAGAATATCTTTTCGCGATTTGGACACCCACGCGCTATCATTAGCGATAATGGGACACACTTCTGCAACAGATCTTTCGAGACTCTGATGCGAAAATACTCAATCAACCACCGTCTTTCTACACCCTATCATCCCCAAACAAGCGGGCAGGCTGAGATCTCAAACAGACAAATCAAACTTATCCTGGAGAAAACTGTTGCTAAAAATAGAAAAGATTGGTCGACCAAATTGACGGATGCTCTTTGGGCATTCAGGACTGCATATAAGACCGACCTAGGAATGTCTCCATATAGGATAGTGTTTGGAAAAGCATGTCATCTACCTGTTGAGATAGAACATAAAGCATTGTGGGCTATAAAAGAAATAAATTTTGATTTAAACCTTGCTTGCAACTTTCGGAAGCTGCAACTTAACGAGCTAAGCGAACTCCGCGATGAAGCTTATGATAATGCTGTAATCACAAAGAATAGGACTAAGGTTTTTCACGATAAAAGTATTTTAAGGAAAACATTTTTACCTGGTCAACAAGTCCTTCTTTATGATTCACGTTAACACCTTCATGCGGGTAAGCTCCGATCTCGTTGGAAGGGACCTTTTGTTGTGCGGTCTGTATTCCCGCACGGGGCAGTAGAAGTAGAAAATGTTAAAAACGGCACATTTTTCAAAGTAAATGGACATAGATTAAAGCCGTATTTTTCCACTGACCCCACGGAGGAGCTCTTGTTCTTACAAGAGCCTGTTTATTTGGATTAAAATTCCTCCGTCTCACCTTCATATCCTGTATATCATTGCATCATCTTTTGAATGAAGGTGAGTGAAAAACAAGTTTGGGGGAAGTTCTTCACTTATATATTTTGCCTCCACTAATAATTCCTCCCAGATTTACAGGTTTTATAGATATAGCTGTCGGCAACAGTGAGGACACTGTTGAAAACAAGTTTGGGGGAGGTTTGTGCTTATTTTTGCATCATTTGCATATCATCTGCATAAGCACAAAACATTTCTTTAGAAAAATCTATAAAAATTGAAAAATTTTCAAAACCCATAAAAATTTAAAAATTTTCAAATATAAAAATAATTTTAATATTTACACCTTTTTTGTATATAAATAAGATAATGAAAGTTTAGATAGTGAAAAATTACATCCATGAGATTGGAAAAATTTTAGAAAACTAAGAAAATTAGAAGTTTTCTTATACGAACTAGTAATAAGTAGTTATGAGCCGTTGTCCCAAGGGTTAGTAAGATGAAGGACGTCACTAATCTGAGGATAAAAATAAGTCTGAAAAATAGTTTCTATTCTGGAAGCCAAACATTTTGAACGTGGCTACCCTGCTATTCGCACTTACACACGTCTTGAAGCCTGGGATAGTAGAGGATACCTTGAAATGCTCTTGTCTTAAAGCCAAAAGTATGAAAAAAAAAATATGGTGAGAAAAATGGACACTGGTTTTGTTATCACCAAGGGAATAAAAAAATATATAGCGAGGGTGCTTTTTCATCTAGTGCCCTAAGGCCAACTGGTCTGGGAGTCACTGCTATACCTAAGGTGGTGCAAGACTAGGAAAATACACCAAATAAGCAAGCACATGAGTAATCGGTCGGTTAGTACCTCAAGAAGTATTAACGGTCGCATGAAAGTGTGTGAGCTCATCGAAAAAAAAAAAGAAAAAAAAAGAGTACTGAGGTTGATGGGCAAGAGTATGATAGCTTGAATTGAATTCTCCGGGTGTAGGGATGTCTTTACACACACGCAGGGTGATATGATAGATGTTTGGAATAAAGATAGGAATGAAGAATAAGACGATGTTTTATTGAGGGAGGACGTGATTTCTGACATCTTTTCATGACCATTAAGATAGGGCTCATGACAACCGAAAAGCTAGCTTAGTTGGAAACCCTAATTTTCAAAGCTTTTCTTTTACGATTCTCTTCTTTAAATGTAATATTCATGGTCTTGCTTTTATTATTGGATTTTGTGGGTGCAATCCGCTGAAAACCCTCAGGAGACAACACTCCTCCTACTAGGGACACCTAGAGGTTTAAAGGCTTGTTGCACATGCTCAGTGCAATCGTGTTGCCTACGAAAGTGTGCTAGTTAGTTTTTTCTCTTTCTTTATTTTCTCCTTCTCTCTTTTTAATAAAACATTCTCTCGAGACGATCGAAATTAAGTTTGGGGGTATTTGATCAGTCGAAAATATTGCATATTTTAACAGGCAATTTCCATATCATCTGCATCCATATAGAAGTGTACGGTATTCATATTCTACATATTAGCAAATCGGTCGCAAAATATCAGATTACATGTATTCGACCTTAAAACCGGCATTTCTAGGGAAATTGACTGCATTGCATTACATAGCATATTTTCCATATCTTGCAACCCCTGTTTTTGAAGTATGTGCAGGAAAAGAGAAGCTTGCTCGATCATTACATTGCTCGACCATTACAATTGCTCGTAAACTCACTTAACTCAATTCTGGTATCAACACAGAAGGGGAACTGCAAATCTAAATATCAGAATAAGCCAAAAACAGCAGTACCAAGCAACAGAAGAAAGCCCAAGGGCCAAGCTCAACAATGAGCCGCGGAAGAGCGGCAGTTAGGGGCTAAACGCGGCGGAAGCGCGGCGGCTACAGGGAATCAGTTCCCCAATTTCAGTGCACAACTCCTGTTTCAGTGGCTACAGCTCAATAATGCTCACAAACTTCCAGAATATCCCAGATACTTCCTCCAGATCAGCAAACACCTAAACTAGCCTAATACTTCTAGAACTTTCCCTAAACCCTAGCTTAAACCCTAAGCTAACTCCTAACAAACTCCTTCTAGAAACTCTTCAACAAACTTTGGGAGGGAAAGTTCTAATTCAAACCTAAACCTAGGGTTTGGGAGTCTATAAATAAGACCCTAGGCTCATCATTTGGAAATTATTCAACCTTGGGAAAGCTTAGAAAAATCAATCCCATTCTTCATCTTCCTCTTCCTCAAGTTTAGTGAGAGAGCTTGTAGGAAACCCTAACCCTAAATCCAACAACAATTCAAGATCTTGAGTGCAAGCCAAGCAAGATGCCTTCAACCCTTTTATGAGCCGAGCCGATCTTCAATCGGGCAAGAGATCAAAGTAGATCCACAATCCACGGAGACGAGCGAAGCCGAGTCAACGATCGATTTCTTCTTCTTGTAGATTCTTGAAAGAATGTATTGAAATTGTTGATTAAATAAAATGTGATATTCTTTTATCTTGTTTTCTTTAAATTCCGCATCATGTTATCATTACTATTCTTGAATATTGTCTTTGTGGTGATGTGTGAATAAAACTCCGCTCGTCGGGGAGTCGAAACGATCTTTAGTATGATGATGTAACAAATTTGTAATCGATTCTTGAATCCCACGAGTTTGTAAACCCTAGCAAGTTCAAGAATCGACGACCCAATTCGTAGCGATGCTTTCTTGATCGACATCGCTCGAGATTGGGGAGTTCCGATCGTTTCTTGGAATTGCTAGAGGCTAGAATATAAATGGTATCCTCGAAAGAACAAGGGTTAAGAGATGAAACCCTAATTTCATCAAGAAAACCCTAACTCTCGTCGATCACCATTGATCTAGTATCAATTCTTCGAAGGACAAGAACACGAAACCCTTTAGATTGCATCACGTCTAAAGATTCGATCGATTCCTACGAGCCTCTCTTATATTCTTGATTGTTGATTGGAAATATTATCAAAACAACCGATTCTTGATTGTTTATAGTTTCTTGATTCTTGAGTAAAGAATAGTGACACTCGCATACAAATCACATCTTGAATCATGTTTTCGTTTATTGTTGTTTAACATTTCATTTCAAACGTATCAAAATACAATTGAATTGCACAATCCCTGTGGACGATCCGCACTCATTCATTAACTACATCCGACACCGTGGTTTGATTGCGGTCAATATAATTTTTTGATTGTCGTTACTTTTTACATATACACGTCAGAAAATGAATCAATCAGTTATCAATGGAGTGTAATTGGCAATTGTGTTCTTTTTTTAAAAAAAATTATGGAAAACTCATAATATCGTATTCTATGTATATTTTATATTTTTTCTTTTCTTATTCAGGGGTATTCTTTAAAAGATATAATTAACAAAACAAACTTGTAAAAAATATGATTTACATGTTGTTTTGGAAATACGTAACCTAACCTTCTAATTTTCTATTTTTTCAGCAAACTAAATATACGGTTTATGCGATATTACTAAAAACCTTCCTTTATTATAGAGATTGGTTATTTATATTTCTTAGCCCTATTTTATCGGTTAACACCGATAAAGATTGGTATTATTTCGCATTTTTACCGTTATTTTCCTTTTTCTTGAGTTTCATTTCTTATGTCATGGATATGGGTTGATTGTTTCAATACCGAATAAAGAGAACTATCTATAGTTCTGTATTTTTCGGTTATTGAATTATCACATTAATTTCATATGACTCTGATTTAATAAACTAAAGAAAATTAAGGTATTGAGTTATTTGGGTCATTGCTAAATAAAAGAAAGTTATTCTCTACTTTAGTAATGGTTCACACACATTCAAACCATATTAATAAAACACAACCACGCGACAACCGCACACAAAAGCGCCGGTCCGCCGCTAAATAACACTGCATCATAATTTTCAAAAAATCAAATTTTGAACTATCAAAATATAGAGGGTTATGAATAGATAGTTCATCATGATAAGAACATGAGGGTAGATATGATACCATAGGATCTTCTCTAGGATGTTAAGTCAAACAAGCCAAGCACCATACCAATTGAAAATACTACGGAAGCTCACACCAAATACTCCTATAGGGAGGGTGAATTTGACTATGCGAACTATATGCCCAAATTAAAACTTTATACTACACTTGCTATAAGAGAACACAATCGAATAACTTAGCAAAAGATATATCAATATGATAAGTGGTTATGTAAGCTATAATTATGACAATCTAAACAAATAACAAGCAAGAGCAATATTAAGTATGAGCAACTAGCAAATAGAGCATATAGGGAACAAGTAAGCAATTAAGCAAATTCTAAATTATGAAACTAAAAGTAGAAATTAAGAAATTGCAAACACAATCAATTGTAAACACACAAGAATTTTAGAGTGGTTCAGAAGATCCCCTAGTTCACTTTCTTTAGGAGCATGAGCCCATTCCACTAACTCACCTCTTTTTCGGAGACACAGACATTGCACATCGAATTCTATAACAAGGTATCGAACCTATGGATCTATTCCCATTTTTGTGTAATAATTTAGCAACCAATAACCTCGCTTCCAGTAGAGACTAAACCAACACGTCTCCTACAAAGACCTCACGTTGCTTGACACACGAGCAACACTCCACTCTTACAAGCCCATCGCTCTTCTCTCTACAAAGATGCTTTCCTCTCTTACGATGTCAATCCTACACTCAAGATCACAAATACAAAGAAAGAAGAGATTACACTTGAAGCACAATACTCTCAAAAGAGTTTAAAATTAAGCTCAACTAATACTCAAGAAGATGGATATCAAACTATAGCTCTTAAGTGTGTGTATGTGAGAGATTAGATAAGCAAATGAAAATCTCTTTAAACTCTCACAAGATATGTGATTTTTCTTTTGAAGATCACTTGGATATTTACAATAGAAAAGCTCAAGAAATTGAGTAAGTGATACCAAGAAAAAAAACCAACCTAAAACTATTTTATAGCCCAACAAATAACAACTCAAAATCAAGTGGGGACAAGAAGTTTAAGAACAAGATAGACGTCTGAAGACAAGATGGACAGACGTCTGGCCTCAAATAAAATAAAACCCCAACAGCTATAAACGACTACTTTTTCAAATATTTAACACTGCAGACGTTTGTCTAATATAGGTTCAGATGTCTGCCGTGGCTTTTCAAAGAAAGTACATAGAACAAACTGATGTTTGAAGAACAAGTTACAACCGTCTGAAGAAGAAAAGATTTTCAAATATTTTAAACTGCAGACGTTTGTTGTCTTTATCTTCAGACTTTTGTTTCATAAAAAAATTCATTCTAATGAAACCATAGAGAACAAACAGACGTATGAAGAAATATTGATTGACGTTTGTTCTGTCAAAAGTTTTAACAAAATGAAAGTATAGAGAACAACCAGATGTTTGTTCTGGTAAGCTTCAGACATTTGTTCTTTTAAAAAGTTGCATCCCAATGAAAACACACAGAAAAAACAGACTTCTGAATAAGCAAGGGACAGATGTCTGAAGCACAAAACGTATGAAAACTAATATTTCTGATATTTGGGGGTTTTGTAAACACACACAAAGACTACAGAAGTCTAAAGCACATGGGGACAGACATCTGAAGTGTAAAAACTCAGAAACTTGTATTTTGCGATGAAAATCAATTTTAATTCGAAAACCCCAAAGTTCATGCAATATAAAACCTTTGTGCAAGCGTGTGTCAGTGTTCAAGAGTTCTAATTAATATGAACCATATTCTATAGAGTACTTATAAAGATTCTTATATCAGTATCGCAAATTCTTCAAATTCTTGAATCTTTGTCATCTCGAGCTCTCGAACTTTGACATGGACTTGAACTTGGCTTCATAGCTTCAAATTTGGACACGTCACTCAAAGTGTTAGTCGATGAATCCTCAATTTGAATTCGACTCATAAAGATTCAAACTAGGACTTGGGTTCTCGATGCAACCCTCATTTGAGATACGCGATTTCTGGGCCATAAACGATAGAATTTCATGATTTCAAGAGACGTCAATAATTCCTACAGTATATCCATTGACCAAGACGATTCAGCAAGATCTTCTATTTGGATGGTGGAATGCACGAATAGGATAATATTTGACAGTTCAGGCTGCATCACTTCTTAGCTATTCGTAGCTTAGTCTTGACAAATTGAGAAGTACTCATCCATATTCTCCAACCTCCATTAGATATGCCGTTTACGCTCAATTTCGTCCATCTTTCATTAAAAATCTTTGTCTCGAGATATCTGATATCATAGAATCCTGAAATGTAATCTCAAAGACCAAACTCATCATATACAATGTTATGGAATAAACAAGATATTAAACACAAGTATATAAACATTCATTGTTTTAATATCACAATCATGAATAGTATATCAATATCAAGATATAACTCAAACTCAAAGTATAAGATATTAATATACTAAATATATATACATGTTATATGAGAAGCAAGATATAGATCACATGTATATACATATCCAAATTGTGAATTACCAAAACAACGAATGCGAATAATATATTGATATCAAAGGATATAACACCAGTAAAGTATGTCAATATCGATATATTACTTGATATACACAAGATATAAGATATGCAAGCTAAACACCCAGTGTTTACAAGTTTAGTGTCGATAAGGTAAAACAAGATAAGAAAGTGACACTAAACGAACTATTCATTTTTAAACTATCATCAAAACTAAATAAATGGATCATCAAAATTCATAAGTTATCATATGGGCCACCAATAAAAGCTGTCATTCTTGCTTCCTAAAAGATGGTGACGGCACGTGACGAGATCCGCAACGTATTTACTACGAGAAAGTCCTTTCTCTTAATAAATACGTTAAGCATTTTTAAGTAATATAATATCATGCAAGAATTAACAAGAGTAATTAAAATTCAATAACTTTATTTACATTCAAATTTCAAAGTACAGATGTCTGAAATAAAAGATGCTATAAGTGGAAAGTGCCTAAATAATGGCATACTGGAAATAAATGCAGAAAAGGAAACTAGTAGTCAAGCTGAGTGGTAAGCTGATCGAAATCCTCCTGACTTGGTTCGAACTCCTCTGAATCCTGTCCTCCTGAAGAACATTCCAAGGAAACAAAAGTGGAATGAATGTCGTCAGCGAACTAGTGCTCGGTAAGTCCCCGAAGGAATAAGGATATAAAGTGTGGAAAAGTATGATTATATGTAAAGCATGAATCTAATGTAGCAATAGCCAGGTAAGAGTGTTAACTAGATAGGAGTATGTTTATTTATCTTAAGCATGGTATTATGTAATAGCATGACAATGTATATAAATATGATTAATCTATTCTAATGTGTTGTTTGTAGTTTGATAGTGATGATATGCGTATATACGAGAGTGGTATGTCAAACCCATGGACCACCAACACGTTTCGTTCAAGGCCCCGTCAAACCCGCGGGGTAACGGCACACAAGATTCATATTAGGTGATTTTTAGTGGACTCTCGTGTCACGTCATATATTCTTTACCAAACTATCCCTTAACCCCGCGTATTTAAAATTATATAGATCAAGTTTACAGGTCTTGACCGAATTCATGAATATAAAAAGTAGGTTCAAGTGGTGTTCAAGTAGTCATGTCAAGTACATGTCAAATCATATTCATGGTTCAGGTCAAATCAAGTCAAGTGTTCAAGTTCAAGTCAAGTCCGAGTTAGAATTCAAGTTAATTTATGATTCGAGTTCGTGTTTGTGTTAGAATTCAAGTCAATTTATGATTCGAGTTCAAGTTCTAAACACATCTTGTTAAAAAGATTTATCTTTTGAAATATTTATGTTTGGGAATAATTGGACAACTGTTGCACATGGACAGAAGGATTTGTGTCTTTTTCAAAGACGATTGCCATTGATAATTCCTTTAAATTGTCAAACCAGGAGGTAGACAAGCACTCACTTTCTATAGCTTCCCGAGACCTAGAGAAAAGATACCGCTTAAACCTATTTGTTACCTAAATTAATTAGGTTTTATATTTAAAATATTTTGGTGAATTTAGGTAATTTAGAACTTCATGATATTTATGTAAATAGTTCATTTGAAAACTTGAGGGGGTTTTATGTAAAATGCCTTATCTTTAAAAATAAACCTTGAGAGGGTTATAGTAAAAATATGTTAATTTAGAAATTCAAGATTTTAATAAAAATATATTTTAAATTGATTGGAATTTTAGTTATAAATACCAGTTGGAATAAAGTTTATGGTATTTTTGTGAAAAATCTATCTTTTGGAAATTTGAGAGTATTTTCTCAAAAACTATAATCTTTTCATTTTAGAAAAAAATTGATTTTCACAAATTTTTTCTTTGAAAAAACGAATATTTGAATTAAATTATTTTAGATTTGTTTACTTTGTAGTAAAATTTCGTATTTTCTTTAAAAACCATATTTTATTCTTTTGGAAACCAAATTCTCCATGAGGAGCTCTATATCTCACTCTACTATTCTCAGGATGTGTGATAATCCGCACTATCTATAAACGGGTCTCCTAAAGAGAGTTGTAGATACGTATTTGCAAAGGAAAAGTATTATAGGTTTTAATTCGATTTTATATAACTTGATGGTATTTTGGTATAATTCAATTCTTTTACAAATAACGCTATGAACATATGTTCGTTCTATGATTTCCAAGTGTACATGTGGGTTAGGTCATTAACCCGTGCTAGCGATGTTAAGATGAAGTAATTTTGATATAACTAAAAAAATAATTTAAACATGGGATATATGGATGTAGTTCCAATTCATAGTGTGTTTGGTGGCATAGATAAAGATTTGATTCAAAGGAAGAAGAGGAGGATGGGTGACTTACGATTAACCAAAAGAGCATGATTTATAAGATTAAAAGAAAGAGAGGAAACGAAAGAGAAGGGACTTACAAGGGGTGTAAATTGGCATAGAAACCAATTCACCGTTAGCTAGGAAATAGTTGATCGTTTGCGCATAAAGATGATTTGTTTGAACGGAGTTTCAACATCTGAGGAGAAAGGGTTTGGTGATTGGCTATCGAGTGTTCCCTTGTTGGCTTGGGGTTTCGTAGATAAGAAGAAAGTTTGGTTCGAGATTGATGACGCAAGAGAATTGAACTTGAGAACTCTGTCGCAAGGAATGGGCTAGACTTGGCCTGAAAAGGTCTCGAGTGATAAAACTTTTGAGAGTAACTTAGATGGAAATTTCAGAATATCTTAGAAGGGAGTAGAGAATATGGTAGGTATTTATAGGAGATGGAGAAAGAGTGTATGATGAATTAAAAAGAATTAAAAGAATTAATGGGAGAGAAGAATTGTCTCTGGTTGTTTTCAAAAGTTTTAAACTATCAAAAGGGATAGTGGGGAACTGAAAGGGTGCACGGGTGGAGCACGGACCAAAATGGCCCAACTTGGCCGCCGGTTCTGGGAAAGTAATGGTCCAAGTTCGTCCAAACGTCTCGGGGTTCGTGCCATGGTTTTCATTTGGTTTAAACATCTCATTTATATTATTTGTTTCTTTTGTAAGGTTTGGTATCTCCGTGTAATGCCCGTGCATACTTTTGGGCTTCCAAAACATCGAAAAGAAAAATGATATAAAATATTAAGACTGATAGGATTCAAACACACAGGCTATGAAACAGCAATTGATAGTCTTAACTAATGGCCTATAAAGAGTTTCTTGCTTAAACTTAACTTGAATAACTTATAACTCGATATCAGAACTAAATACATTCTTTTTTATAAACTAAAGTAAAAGGGATGGTTCATGGAATTTAGGGTTCGTTACAGTGAATATCTTTGGATTTTTTATGGAATAAAACTTAAATGAATTCTCAATGATTATATGAAATTACTATTGAGCTAAAAATATTTTAACTCACATGATGTTTATCTACCCAAATATTAAATTTCATGGTGTTTTAGTAAAATTTAGCAAAAGAGAATCCTTCTTTTACCTAAACGAGTTAGTCCTTATCTTGGTCGAGGTCATTTAAACCTTGTGAAGATGTTCATGGTTCCTTATCTTGGTCTAGGTCATTTAAACATTGAGAAGATGTTCAAAAGGCTGCTAAATAAGATACTGTAAGAATTGTAAAATATGTAAGAATATGAAAAGTTGAAGGAATTTAATTAGCCAAAAAATAGAAATTACAAATTTGGATTAGTGAATCGCTCTGCCGCGTACTGTGCTCATGTTTTGATCAGCATCCCTCTTATTAAGAGTTTTTTCCAACGATGGGTATCAATGCCCCCTGCCCCAACAATATTTATTTCAATCTAATTCATTTGCATTCACTTCGTTCGTGTCAGAAGAAAATTCATTATTTATTTATGGGGATGGTCTTAAGTTGTAAAATAAGTTGCAAATAGCAAATGTTGTAGCCTATGATTCATTATCGATGAATTGGTGTCGTAGCATTGCAAAATCGGTTTCCTTTTTACTAAAAGTGCCATCCTATGCGATGAAAGTTCTGGTGTAATACCCTCTCGACTAAGTCCAAGTTCCGTAAGATCAGGCTTAAGTTCCGAATATATATAAACGCTCTAGGCTCCGCATAGTCAAACTTAGACTCGAACCAAATTTAACCTAGTGCTCTGATGCCAACATTGGCACGACCCGAAATAGCACGTGATTGGCCCTTGAATCATATGAAGTCAATAGGACCCCATCTAATTCAAGTAAGCCAAAAGCCCAGAAATCTAAAACCATTTTAAATAATAAATGAAGAAAAACTAGTTTTAAAGAAGTGAAGAAAACATGTTTTAAAAACAAGGTTTTTAAATAAGTAAGACGAATATGCATTTTTAAAAGCTCAAGTCTTTTCTGAAAATTTCGGCAGTGTTTCCTTTGAAAAAACTGGCCCCAAATGGGGTACAACATGAATAATATATGCATGATGATAAAAGGCATCCCCAAACGGGAGCTAGCTCTTCGTCAATCGACGGTCACAACCACGCAAGCAATATAATATACAACGCCGAAGGGCGAGGATCAAAACTCAAAAGGAAACTCAAAATTATCAAGAAAACCATAATACTACAACGCGTGACTCTAAGGTCGAAATAATACACAACTAGTTTCTAAGTCTGAAATAATATACAAGTCAGGTTGATAGAATTTCTAGATACAACAATGAAAATAAATAAGAATAGATTTGAAAGATAGTTAGATCAGTAGAGAGAATGTGAAAGCAGAATAGTCAATAGCCCAACACATCTCCCTAGCGCCAGTTGGAGAAAGCTTAATGGAGTTAGAGTGCCAGATATATAGTTTGAACAGTCTTAATAGTTTCCCTCAACCTTTCATACGAGTTACAATGGTGGTCACGATGCGAGTGAACCCACCTACCAAAGCAATCATCCTGAAAGAAAGCAGTGTGCCAGAAAAGCCGCAATGAAACCTGTACGGCAAAACCTGCAAGAACTGTGGCACAATGGGGGTGAGTTGTCAACTCGTGAATAGAAAACATCAGAGAGCAGAAATTGTATGTATGACTCAATCCTAGGTCAAACGATCAGTAATATATATCCTCAATATGGTAAAGTCTGAAGCATGATAGGGTGGAAAGGGTAAACATCTATATATCAGTGTAATACTGAGTGCTCGTGTCAGTGCCTCAGGTAGCAACATATCATAAATATGAGGTATGATCAATGTAATCAACATGAATCAATGTCAACTATATCATGATGTCTATAAGTATGTGGATATCATCCAACTATGTAATCAATGCATGTATGCGTGTGGATCTCGTCCACGTGTTAACCAATGACATAACAAAATCATGCATGTAAAAGTCATAAAAGCATATGCATGGAAGTATGAGAATATAAATCAACATGTGTCCCTCGCGACATATCAAAATCACAGAACCTGAGTGTCTAGTATCGACACTCGAAAACATCATGAAACCCGTGTCCAGCATCGGCACATAAATCCTTATATATATAGCGCTCCGTCAGTCCGGATCTGCCCATATCATCTCTCGACTCCGGTCGGTATCCTCCGGATATCCGCCGAGCCCAAATACAATCACCGGTTGGTAGTGCTTCCTCTGGCAGGCTCATCGTCATCCACACGAAATCTCTCTCTCGTCCCGGTTTACCATACCTGGTCCACCATGTACCCGTAATCGGCCTCATCCGCCTCCTCGAATCGGGTTTTACATGTCGCTCTCAGAACCGAGAAAACACATGGTGGACGCACTAAAATATCATATCAAGAGAAACCGGGTCTTTAAAACAGTACATGCTTTCTTTTGAAATCGCCACGGTTCTCAAATCCAGAAAACAACATATCTCAATACGTAAAATCATAAAGCATGATGTATGTGACATATGATAGAAATATAAGCATATCAGTACATCATGCAACATGGAATAGTAATATGCATATATCAAGGGAAAACCGCTTTTTGAAATGAATCCAGTTTTAAAATACATCTTGCGGTTCCTAAATCTCAAAAATCAAGCCAGAATCATCTATGTATGTGCAAATATGTATGTATGCAAGTATGGTGTACAATGTGTGTGTACGCAAGTATAAGTGTACAATATGTATGTGTGCCAGTATGTCATACAAGGAGTCATATCCTGATGCAACAATCCTACTGTGTAGTGACATGGCAATTATCGATGATAATGTGTGTGAACCGACAAGCGGGTGTACGTGAAACATATGCATCATCGATAATGGTGCTGGTGTCCTGACAGCATGTGATTAATATAACAATGAACACATTTAAACATGCATTGCGATGCGAATAGTAAGAATATGCGGAATATGAGTAATAAACACAACAGTGAAGAATCTACATCAATCTGTGAATGTCATACAGTTTTGTCATTTGAAATAAGACGAATCGTGGCGTTTAGAAAAATAAGGGCTACGGTGTTTTTAAGAAAAGATGCGTCTTTTGAAAATATCCGTAGAATCCCTTGGCATGTCTTTAAAATACTCACGATTCGTTAGTTTTGAAATATGTATGACTCGGGTCTAGTCTAACATCTACTAAGTAAACTACAGATCTAACTAATAAGCTAATCGAAAAGGTATGGTAACCACCTAAATCTTAGTCGATATATATATAAATATAATAGTCGGTGATCCCATCTCAATAGTATTACATACGATATAGACGTCCTCGAGTCAAGAGTGCAGATCTATCAACAATATATAGCTCGTACGTAAATCCGTCGTACGACATCCCAAATCTGGGTACGGGTCGAATCTCACATTTATCTCATCAATTATCGGGTATCCTTATCATCATATCTCATGAACTGGGGTACTGATCTAAGTCTAGTACAAACTGATACCATCGATATATATGTGTGCGTGTATGAAAACACACGCCTAAATGCCCGCTATAACTCATGTCGTATCTCATAATACGAACCACATCATATCACCGATCTCATGGCACCATGCCCAAACTCATCGACTCATCTCCAAGTATCATCCACTATCCTCATCATACAACTGTAGGTATACGTGTATATATATATCGTCCCATACCTATATGTATATATATATATATATATACGTATCCCCATATACGCACCAGTATAACAAAGTAAGCATGTGTGTGCGTGTGGGTGTAAACCTATTCTAGGTTTCGCAACTAAGAAGCTATACTAGTTCACTTCTAACAACCCAAATCTAACCATTGAACACCTAATTATATCTTGAATATCCATGTCACGCATAAAGCTATCATATATATATATATATAGTATACTAAACATCGAACTGCAGGGGTGCTATACGCCATCCACCCGACTTCCCCCGTAGATATAATCTACTCACATGCTCTTCGCCTTCCGTTGCCGACGTCGCCACGTGCTTGCTTGTCGTCTCGAAGTCTTCGTGGGGTACCTACACATAATAACGTATCGCAATTGCGTATTAAAATCACATCGGAAAACAAATACAACACGCTAAAGGCCTCTAGGTTAAAACCTATGGACCACGCCTTCAAAACCACCAACAACCCTCGACATCTTCATACAAACGTCGAATGATCGAGGTACAACACAGATACAAAAATACAGAATGCAAGACACGTAAAACGAAACCCCGAATCAAAACTGCAACTCTTGAAAATGGTCCCAGATTTTTCCCTTGGTCAAATTGGTCAATTCAGCATATGCCAAGGGTCAAGTTTACAGATGTAGGAACTACAAAAGAAGAACAAGAACCAATAGCCCAGGTCTAGCCGCAATTTGCGGCCAGAAGGATTATTTTTGCGGCCTGAAGGTGGAGTCAGGGGATGGGGTCTTTAGGGTATGCTCTAAATCACCTGCACATCTATCTGTGTTTGCAAAATAATTTTCAGAGGCTTAGGGTGTTAGCAGATTTAAAAATACACTCACAGAATCCACAATTCTTCCGATATCGGGTTTCTAAATCCATATTCTGGGGTTCTAGTCTCTGGTTTGGGTCTCCAATCAATCACCACAGGGGTTGTATAGCCTCTAGTAACTCTAATTTCATCTTTGGGTTCAACTAAAACCCTAATACTCAACTCAAGTTTTCAAACTTCCTAAAACCACACAATATCGGTTCTAATTTAACTTGGATGTAAAAGAAATGGAAATACTAGGCTAATGGTTAAGAGAATACCTTATTTGGCAACTCAAGAATTTTCTTGAGTTGTGTCACGCCCCGCTTTCCAGAGTATGCAAGATTGGGCACGTGACATAGCCAACCATGCTACCTGTGGGTAGGAAGTATCCATCCACAGTCACATTACGGCTGTAGAGATATCAAGAACAAGATAAATAAACTATCTAACACATGTCCAAATCCATAATGATAAGAGTCAATGAAAAACAAGTGCGGAAGCAAATGATCCAATACAATAATAGAAAGGTACGTCCCATAATGCGGGATCGCGCCTGGAAATAAAATGCAATAAATGAACTAACCACTACATAACTCACAAATCAGCCTGCTGGCTGAGGTACTCCTGCTCGGTCGGCGACAGTGGTAAGGAATCTGGGCCATGCAAAACCCAGACGTCAGCGCGTCATGTCAACCAATAATATAATATGAACATGGTAATAAGCAATGCAGGGATAAACATGAATAAAGCAATAATATGAAACAACAGTGCAGGGTAATGTGCAGTGGGTAACTAAACTGTTCTATCAGGTTTTCTATTCTAAAGTCTTTGAAATCAATTGATGACTCGTCGATGTAACTCAATAGTATCCCGTGCATGCCCGGGACCACGGTCAAGACCCTCGGGGCTGAATCCGAGACGTGCCGCTAGGCAGTAATAGGTAGCAGGATGGACGAGTGATGTCAGCATCATCACTCCCGGACTGGCCAAGCCCGTAAGACTGATCAGAACAGGTATCGAACTGTTGAGTTACAAGTCGATTTCACCTTTGATTTCCCCATACCCCCAAGTTATGTATGTCAGGTCAGGTATTCAGTAATCAAGAACTAATGCCAACACAGGATCAGGTAACAGCAGGTTTGTCTGGGTAGACAACAGGAATGGTCCATGAGGACCCCAAGTCAGGTTTGTTGGCATTAGGCATGAGATCAGGTAACAAGTCAGGTCATGGTACAACAGGTTGAGTTGGTAGGTAAAGGGTACCATGTCCGGTGCATCGGTATGTATATATATGTCATGTGTAGCAAGGTCAGGTCAATATGTAATGCAATCGAAGGTGTGCTCACAACAGGTATATAATCGAATAAGGAATCACAGCAGGAAATAAAGTAAACAATAATAACAGTTCATCTCATCACAATGGTGCATTAATATGGTGCAGTTGTATTATCATTTTAACAGGTTCGAGCACCCTTGGAGTGCAATAATCACAGGGTAGTGCAATATCAAAAACAGAAGGTAATGAAGATGTATGAAATTAAAACTAAAGTATAAATAATTGTCACATGGATAGTCTAACAAATAAAAGCAAGGACGATCTAATTGATTTAGTTAGTTAAAAGCATGGATTAATAGCAGACCCAATAATTACATGAATCTACTATAATGATTCAATGTTAAAGATAATTGCAACCGTCAATTCTAAGTTATACTATAATATCGATATTACCATCAACTGTGTTATTATAATGAATAATATGATAATTAAATGTATAGCAAGACTTGATCTTGTATATTAGCATGTTAGAGCAAGTATTCGGATACTTGCCTCGACGGTTTCGCAAACCGGAAAACACGAACGTAGCGTCGGCGGAAAACACGCGACGGATGCACGGGTCACGGATCGAGTCCAAACAACGAACAGCGGGACCACACGGACCGGAGTACTTCGAGGGGTGGCACGGGTGTCAACCGCGACGGGTTCGACGGCGATGGGGCGCCGGCGAGGCAGCGACGGCGGCAGTCTAGGCTGGAAGTTGCTGGAGGTCGCTGGAATGGGATGGTGTTGTGAGTAGGGGAGGTAATGGTCTGTTCTGGGTTGCAGGGGGAGAGGAGGTGGTCGGCGGTGCGCTGGCGACGACGATGAGAGTCGACGGTGCGATCTCCGGCGAACCAGAGAAGTAGCTAGGGTTCGGCGTCGGGTTCTGTTGTGGCCCGGCGAGGGAAGGAGGTGGACGGTGAAGAGGTCGGGACGAGGGTGAAGGGAGGAAGTCGACGTCGTCGGCGATGGGAGGCGGCGGCGACAGCAGCACAGCGTGCAGGTGGCGGTGGTGTTGGGTGCAGGCGCTGAAGGAGGGAGAAGGGAGGAACGGGGTGCGGTCGAGGCTGTGGAGGCGAGGATGAAGGTGGTGGTCTCGTCGGCGCGGGGACTGCGGCGGCGACGGCGACGAGGTGGCTGGGGTTTTCTGCGGTGGGGTTCGAGGGTTTCTTGTGAAGATGAGGACGAAGGAGTTATGGGATAGATATAGGGATAGAGAGAGAGAGGATTTAAAGGAGGAGAGAGAGAGAGACAGAGAAGAGAGAGAGGGTACTAAGAGGCGGGGCCCACGAGGGAAGAGCCTCGTGATTGGCTGATCACGAGAACAGAAAAGGTTTAAAAAAGGATTTGTGAATATATATATATAACAGAAATGGATACACTATATAGTTTTAGATAATTAATTAAATTGGGATTTTGGCGCTAAATGGAACATTTCCAAATCGCTCCCGGGTTGCGCCCAAATGTTTGAAATTCAAATAATAGGATTTTAAGCGGGTTCCAAATTTTAAAATGAGATGTCTTATGATTAAAATGCATGCCCCCAAGTCGGACACTTGCACGCGCGCGTAGCCGTCCAAACTCGCCCGTTTCACCGAACGGGATGAAATCTTGACGCGCGGACGCTACCACGCGACTAGTGGTGACGAGTAGGCCAAAACGGATATTTTTAATTTCATTTTAGGTGTTAAAATTTGTTATAGGCAAAAATGACTCAGCCGGTTATAATTTTGCAACAAGAACCAAACAAGCAAGATAATTGAAATGATCAATGTCTAACACTCAACTAGTAACAGAAATAGTACTATTGGGCTCGGGTGTTACATCATACCCAACTACAAAAAGAATTTCGTCCTCGAAATTCCAAGAATACAAGATAGATAGCTACAGGAAAAGGTGAGGAAATTTCTGCCGGATCTCGTCTTCTCGCTCCCAAGTGGATTCTCCATGTGATCGATTTCCCCAAGAAACTAGCACAAGAGGGATAACCTTGTTCTTAAGAACCTTTTCTCTTCGATCCTTGATTTCAACCGGTCGCTCCTCAAAAGTTAGGTCCTCCCGTACAGTCAACTCCGAATGATCCAAGACGTGAGTTTCATCTCGAACATACCTCCGTAGTTGAGATACATGAAACACATCGTGCACTCCTGCCAAGGACTGTGGTAACGCCAAACGGTACGCTACCTCTCCAACACGCTCCAATAACTCGAAGGGTCCAACGAATCGAGGACTAAGCTTTCCCCGACTCCCAAAGCGAATCACCCCTCTAGTCGGTGATATCTTCAGGAATACCAAATTGCCCACGGCGAACTCTAGAGGTCTTCTTGACGTGTCAGCCCAACTTTTCTGTCTGTCTTGAGCTGCCTTCATATGCTTCCTGATTGTATTCACCTTCTCGACTGTCTGTACCACCAAATCTAGTCCTAGTAACCTTCGTTCACCAACATCATCCCAACAAACAGGTGAACGGCACTTACGACCATACAACGCTTCAAACGGAGCCATCTGAATAGTCGCTTGGAAGCTATTGTTGTATGAAAACTCCACCAGGTGTAGGTGATCCTCCCAAGAACCTTTGAAGTCCAACATGCAAGCTCTCAACATGTCTTCAAGAGTCTGGATCATTCTTTCCGATTGTCCATCAGTTTGAGGATGATAAGCTGTGCTAAACTTCAATCGAGTCCCCAAACTATCTTGTAAACTCCTCCAGAAGTGCGACAAGAACCGAGTGTCCCGATCGGACACGATGCTCACCGGTACTCCATGCAATCTTACAATCTCCTGCATGTACCGCTCTGCCAAAGTCTCCGTCGATTGACCAACCCGAAAAGGAATAAAGTGAGCTGCCTTGGTCAACCGATCGACAATCACCCATACTGCATTGTTGCCCTTTGGACTCCGCGGTAAAGCCGTCACGAAATCCATGGTTATATGTTCCCACTTCCACTGAGGAATCGGAAGTGGTTGCAACAAACCAGCAACCCTTTGGTGTTCAGCCTTGACTTGCTGACACACCAAGCACTTAGCCACGAAGCGAGCAACCTCCCGTTTCATACCTTCCCACCAGAAGTGCTGTCGAATATCTCGGTACATCTTTGTACCTCCCGGATGTACAGAGTAAGCAGAACTGTGTGCCTCCTTCATGAGCTCTTCACGTACATCCCCTTTTGGCACACACACACGGCTACCATAACTCAACGAACCATCTTCGTGGATCAGTAAATCGGTTCGTAGTCCGGCTTCAACCTGCTCTCGAAACTTTTGCAGTCTAGGATCCTGCGATTGTGCCGCTTTAATCTTCTCAACTAAGGACGACTGTACTTGCAACTGCATCAACTATCCCGTAGCATGTGGTAGCACAACCTCCAAGTCAAATCTCCGAAAATCCGCAATGATCTCCCTCTGTGCAGTCAATACCTGAATTGCTGGTAACCGACTAAGCGCATCCGGCACGACGTTAACCTTTCCCGGATGGTACTTAAGATCAAGGTCGTAGTCGGCCATCAGTTCCAACCTTCTGCGTTGCCTCATGTTCAACTCCTTCTGAGTGAACACATACTTCAAACTCTTGTGATCTGTAAAGACTTCGACTCTCTCGCCCAAAAGGTAGTGTCTCCAAATTTTTAAGGCGAAGATCACGGCCGCAAGCTCCAAGTCATGAGTCAGATAATTCTTCTCATGGGTCTTCAGTTGTCTTGATGCGTAAGCTACGACCTTCCCATTCCGCATCAAGACACATCCCAATCCTTTTCCAGATGCGTCGCTATGAATCACCAGTCCTCCTGAATTATCTGGTACGGTCAGGATAGGGGCGGTTATCAACTTCTGCTTCAACGTCTCGAAGGCCAATGCACATCCATCCGTCCAAACAAAAGGTACCTCCTTGCGCGTAAGCTTGGTTAACGGCTCTGCCAAACGAGCGAAGTTTTCCACAAATCTCCTGTAGTATCCGGCCAAACCAAGGAAACTTCTTATCTCAGCCACATTTCTTGGAATAGGCCAATCTCGAACTGCTGCAATCTTTTCGGGATCGACTGCGATTCCACTGCCCGACACAACGTGCCCCAGAAACTTCACTTCTTCTAGCCAAACTTCGCACTTACTCATCTTCGCATACAATTTCTCCTGTCTCAACGTCTGCAGTGCGATCTTCAAATGCTCAGCAAGCTCCTCAAAACTCCTCGAGTAGACCAGAATGTCGTCCATTAATACCACAATAAACTGGTCCAAGAACGGTGAAAAGATTCGGTTCATCAAGTCCATGAATATTGCCGGCGCACTCGTTACTCCGAAGGGCATCACTAGATACTCGTAATGTCCATACCGAGTTCGAAACGCCGTCTTGCAAATATCTTCTGCTTTCACTCGGACCTGATGATATCCGGATCGCAAATCCAGTTTCGAGAATACTCTCGCGCCACTAAGCTGCTCAAAAGTTCTCCAATGCGAGGGATCGGGTACTTGTTCTTAATAGTCACCCGGTTCAATTCTCGGTAATCAATGCACATCCTTCTCGTGCCATCCTTCTTCTTTACTAAAAGAACTGGAGCTCCCCAAGGCGAGTTGCTGCTTCGAATCCAACCCTTCTCAAGTAATTCACCGACTTGCTTCTTAACTTCCTCCAATTCCACTGGTGCCATCGGATAATAAGATTTCGATACTGGCGCTGCACCAGGGATAAGGTCAATCGCGAACTCCACGTCTCGCTTCGGCGGTAAGCCCGATATATCTGCAAATACATCCATAACGTCGCGAACAACTGCCGGCTCTTCATTACTATCAACTTCCATAGCTGCAAGAACACTGTGTGTCGGCCTAGCCTTAAACTCGATTGGCCCGACAGAACTGCTTCCTTACTGCAACTGCTGTCTGCATCGTTGGCCACGAAAGGTCCAGCGAGACTACTGAGTCTCGTCCATTCTGCTGCATGCACGTCCACGGTTGCTCCATTCTGCCTTAGTCCGATGAACTTCTCTTCCATTTCCTCCCGTGCAGTCCGCGGGAAGAATTTCTCCAGGAAACTTTTAGAGAGATCCGCCCAACTGATCGGCTTGGGCAAGCGGGTCTCCTCCACAAGCCATCACTCTCGAGCGTAATCCACTAGCTGAATGCGCACCACATCAACTCCTTTGTCCTCTGGAATCTGTGTCGCAATCAGCAAATTCTCCGTGTCACTAGCCACTGCTCGGCTGGCAACGGCTCCTCCAGACCAGTGAAAGTAGACGGACCCAAAAGTCTGAAATATGCTACGGTCCCTACTCGTTCGACTGGTCTAGTTCCATCGTTGTTTACAGACTGCTGAACGATCTGCAAACCTTCCTGAAACGAATCTGCTATTGCTAGATCAGCTCAGTTTGTCTCTTTGATTTCCAGCATTCCTCTTATCACTCCAAGCATGGCGGCTTCGTTCACACGCCTCCGGTACGTCTTCAACTTCTTACCTGTCATAATCCTGAACTCAAAATACCCAACATTAGCATGATGATAGATTCTGAATGTGGATCAATGCTAGAACTCCAAGATACTTAAATAGAGTACCGCATTGTCGCTATGCCGCGGTATCATAGCCGCAATTACTTAACTCCACCCAAGTCGCCCAAGTCCTAGGGATAACAAGAAATCAGGTTTTCGAGTTGACATGCAAAGTAAGTTTGCACGTCGAAAAGATATAATCCGGAAGAATGTGATTCAAGAATGGTAAAACGGTCAATGTGGTAGGACATGTTTTCCTAAGCACGGGTATCCTGATTCGTGTATTGGGTACAATACCCAACTACAAAAGAATCAACCCAATTAACCTATGGCTCTGATACCAAAAGAACCATGTCACACCCCGCTTTCCAGAGTACGCAAGATTGGGCACGTGACATAGCCAACCATGCTACCTGTGGGTAGGAAGTATCCATCCACAGTCACATTACGGCTGTAGAGATATCAAGAACAAGATAAATAAACTATCTAACACATGTCCAAATCCATAATGATAAGAGTCAATGAAAAACAAGTGCGGAAGCAAATGATCCAATACAATAATAGAAAGGTACGTCCCATAATGCGGGATCGCACCTGGAAATAAAATGCAATAAATGAACTAACCACTACATAACTCACAAATCAGCCTGCTGGCTGAGGTACTCCTGCTCGGTCGGCGACAGTGGTAAGAATCTGGGCCATGCAAAACCCAGACGTCAGCGCGTCATGTCAACCAATAATATAATATGAACATGGTAATAAGCAATGCAGGGATAAACATGAATAAAGCAATAATATGAAACAACAGTGCAGGGTAATGTGCAGTGGGTAACTAAACTGTTCTATCAGGTTTTCTATTCTAAAGTCTTTGAAATCAATTGATGACTCGTCGATGTAACTCAATAGTATCCCGTGCATGCCCGGGACCACGGTCAAGACCCTCGGGGCTGAATCCGAGACGTGCCGCTAGGCAGTAATAGGTAGCAGGATGGACGAGTGATGTCAGCATCATCACTCCCGGACTGGCCAAGCCCGTAAGACTGATCAGAACAGGTATCGAACTGTTGAGTTACAAGTCGGTTTCACCTTTGATTTCCCCATACCCCCAAGTTATGTATGTCAGGTCAGGTATTCAGTAATCAAGAACTAATGCCAACACAGGATCAGGTAACAGCAGGTTTGTCTGGGTAGACAACAGGAATGGTCCATGAGGACCCCAAGTCAGGTTTGTTGGCATTAGGCATGAGATCAGGTAACAAGTCAGGTCATGGTACAACAGGTTGAGTTGGTAGGTAAAGGGTACCATGTCCGGTGCATCGGTATGTATATATATGTCATGTGTAGCAAGGTCAGGTCAATATGTAATGCAATCGAAGGTGTGCTCACAACAGGTATATAATCGAATAAGGAATCACAGCAGGAAATAAAGTAAACAATAATAACAGTTCATCTCATCACAATGGTGCATTAATATGGTGCAGTTGTATTATCATTTTAACAGGTTCGAGCACCCTTGGAGTGCAATAATCACAGGGTAGTGCAATATCAAAAACAGAAGGTAATGAAGATGTATGAAATTAAAACTAAAGTATAAATAATTGTCACATGGATAGTCTAACAAATAAAAGCAAGGACGATCTAATTGATTTAGTTAGTTAAAAGCATGGATTAATAGCAGACCCAATAATTACATGAATCTACTATAATGATTCAATGTTAAAGATAATTGCAACCGTCAATTCTAAGTTATACTATAATATCGATATTACCATCAACTGTGTTATTATAATGAATAATATGATAATTAAATGTATAGCAAGACTTGATCTTGTATATTAGCATGTTAGAGCAAGTATTCGGATACTTGCCTCGACGGTTTCGCAAACCGGAAAACACGAACGTAGCGTCGGCGGAAAACACGCGACGGATTCACGGGTCGCGGATCGAGTCCAAACAACGAACAGCGGGACCACACGGACCGGAGTACTTCGAGGGGTGGCATGGGTGTCAACCGCGATGGGTTCGACGGCGATGGGGCGCCGGCGAGGCAGCGACGGCGGCAGTCTAGGCTGGAAGTTGCTGGAGGTCGCTGGAATGGGATGGTGTTGTGAGTAGGGGAGGTAATGGTCTGTTCTGGGTTGCAGGGGGGAGAGGAGGTGGTCGGCGGTGCGCTGGCGACGACGACGAGAGTCGACGGTGCGATCTCCGGCGAACCAGAGAAGTAGCTAGGGTTCGGCGTCGGGTTCTGTTGTGGCCCGGCGAGGGAAGGAGGTGGACGGTGAAGAGGTCGGGACGAGGGTGAAGGGAGGAAGTCGACGTCGTCGGCGATGGGAGGTGGCGGCGACAGCAGCACAGCGTGCAGGTGGCGGTGGCGTTGGGTGCAGGCGCTGAAGGAGGGAGAAGGGAGGAACGGGGTGCGGTCGAGGCTGTGAAGGCGAGGATGAAGGTGGTGGTCTCGTCGGCGCGGGGACTGCGGCGGCGACGGCGACGAGGTGACTGGGGTTTGCTGCGGTGGGGTTCGAGGGTTTCTCATGAAGACGAGGACGAAGGAGTTATGGGATAGATATAGGGATAGAGAGAGAGAGGATTTAAAGGAGGAGAGAGAGAGAGACAGAGAAGAGAGAGAGGGTACTAAGAGGCGGGGCCCACGAGGGAAGAGCCTTGTGATTGGCTGATCACGAGAACAGAAAAGGTTTAAAAAAGGATTTGTGAATATATATATAACAGAAATGGATACACTATATAGTTTTAGATAATTAATTAAATTGGAATTTTGGCGCTAAATGGAACATTTCCAAATCGCTCCCGGGTTGCGCCCAAATGTTTGAAATTCAAATAATAGGATTTTAAGCGGGTTCCAAATTTTAAAATGAGATGTCTTATGATTAAAATGCATGCCCCCAAGTCGGACACTTGCACGCGCGCGTAGCCGTCCAAACTCGCCAGTTTCACCGAACGGGATGAAATCTTGACACGCGGACGCTACCACGCGACTAGTGGTGACGAGTAGGCCAAAACGGATATTTTTAATTTCATTTTAGGTGTTAAAATTTGTTATAGGCAAAAATGACTTAGCCGGTTATAATTTTGCAACAAGAACCAAACAAGCTAGATAATTGAAATGAGCAATGTCTAACACTCAACTAGTAACAGAAATAGTACTATTGGGCTCGGGTGTTACAAGTTGCCCCAAGTGTCCAAAATGCATGCTTTCTTGGTCCAATGTGTTGTTAGTGATCTCATGCATAATTTTAATGAAATGGAGATGGGGTTTTGAGGTGTTTCTAATGCTGTTTTGGGGGTTGTAGTGGAGGTGGAAGAGAGGGGGAAGCAGCGGTGAGTGAGGGGAGGAAAGAAAATGGTGAAGAGTGATATGGGAATGGGAGCTTGGTCCTAGGTTTGACCCCTTACCCTCTCACTCTCTCTCATGCTCATCCCTAATATTCTATTCCTTTATCTTTTTATTTTTATTTCTTTTCTTTTCCCCTCTCAATAAAACAACAACCATGATATAAAATATGAAGAAAAGCCATGGAAAAATGTAACAAGTGTAAAAGAAATGACATGTGCATGTTTTGCACAAAACAAGTTTAAAGCGCGATTAGCGATTTTTAATCACGATTAGCACTAAATTAGTGTATAATTAATCATAAAAACTTAAAATTTACATAATTCACATAAAATACCCTCTTTTTAGCAATTTCCATAATTTTCCAAATTTTTTCCCAATTTATCGGTATTTAATTATACCGCCTTATTAAAATATTCAATATTTTATTTTTTAATTATAAAATTTCCCAAAAATAATTTGTTTTTAAATGTTACACACTTAGAGGCAGTGAGTGATAGAGGGGATTCGTCTCTTCCGGTATTGGGAGTTGATGTCGCACTGTGTAGGGTTAGCCATCACCATAAGACCTAGGCCTAAGCAGATGAAATTTACTGATTGCGATCAGTAGTTTCTCGATTGGTGATAAGGCTTGACATCGACATGACTTATATGGTTATTAGGGGTCTGACATTATCCACCCTCTTGTCCGATTATACGATACTCTTGGATGAACTGACCGGACTGTATGGTAAATATTGCTGATAGGCTCAGTAGGGTTTTCGGATGAGCTTTCTTGTCGATCTCCTTTTCGATAGATACCTGGGTAGCTGTTACGTACAGCTAGTACTGCTAAGTGCTTGTAAGTTTTTCAGGGTTTTCTTCAGTAAACTCACTACCAGCGTACAGTTCGGTCTTTAGATACTTACATGGATGGTTTCTGGTTTTGGTGAAATGTTGTAGTTGTGGTACATTGGTACACGCTTAGGTTCGATTAAAGACAATAATAAGATGGTTGTATTTCTAGCCGGTCTTTTTAGAAAAATGGATATTAAACCGGGTGCCGATTTAATATTTTATACATATATATTGCATATGTATTTACTAGTATTACGTCGCTATTTATTTTTCTCTCATTTATGTATTTTAATACATAGGATAACAATTATATTGTTATATATTAATTAATTATTTTAGCATAAACATTAATATATAATTATTGTTATTGTTTATTCCTTTTTCTTTATATATTTCTCTTTAGCTTATATTGTTTCATAGGAACATTATACCCTTAGCCTCACTCATATGTGTGACATGTGGAGGAGGGAGAAAAAGATGGACACATGGAAAGGTGATCAATTCCAATGGTTGATATTTTGTTGAGAATGGTTAATATTAGTAACTATTTCAATTGAAATGGTTCAAGATATTTGCTAGCTCTCTCTTTCTCCTCTCCTCTAGCTCTCATCTTTTCATCCTCCTCCTAATTTTAAGAAATAAAATTAGAAAAAGAAAACTATATTGAGAGAAAATTATCGTGAGGATGAAACAACAATTCTAGTTAGTTAGATTAGCAACCTAACTAGTTAGGTTAACACTTTTGATTTTAGAGCAAAAGAATTTGAGTATTCAAAATGGATCATCTTTGTCACGCCCCGCTTCCCAAAATACGGAATACGAGGGGTAGACAAGGCCAGCCATGCTCCTACGGTCAAGGAAATGTCTTGCCGTAGTCACACTTCGGCTTCTAGTTTATCATGGTAAACAGTAAACGATGCGCAGGTAATGAGAAATGCAGTAACTGAAGGAAACAATATAAAGACTGACCTGAAGTGGAACAAATGAATGTAACTCGGGAAGGCAAGTCAAGAAGTCTGTGATGCACTGGTCCAGGCTAAATCTTCTCCTCACACTGAGCATGCATACTCAGGTCGTCAGAGCGACACAATAGCAATATAATAAATATAAAATCAAGTGACAGTTCTAACAGTGATAATAGATGTGAGTAACGGTAAAACAGCATGAATATGAATGTGCAGTAATCAATGCAGCGGAGCAGTAAAGCAGTATAACGATATGTCATGTATGTCAACACAGTATATAAGGAATGTAAATGACAGTAACCCTATCAGTCTCTAAGTCTCACTGCACAGGTCAATAAGCCTATCGTCAGTCCAAGTGTGAGAGTCAACCACTCGTGAGTGTCCTCCACCCAGGGGTAGAACCCAAGGGCAAGGGACCACGGGCCCAACATGTAACAAGAATATCACGGTGTATATATCACGTACCCTGTAAATCTCCATATAACTCCCTAAATATATAAGCCGGCATGGGACTCCCGAGATTCTGTTGAACTCACACTTAAACTACCCCACACCCCGTGGTCTACATCAAACGCTAACCATCACCCTAAATACTAATCGATCCGTGACAAGTCTGCGCGAGAACTGGAGGCAGGACCTCCATCAAGCACGTCCCGACTAATACCTAAGATAAATGGCAGTGTCGGATGCCTTATCTGTGACACCCGTGCAAGCGCTTCCATAAGTGTCCCATACCACTTATAGTCACACATACACGCATCCCACAGACGTCGACAATGCAATAGAATAATAGGGTCACTGATTGTGTACAAGTACGAATCACTTTCACTTAATCACGGATACATGAACACTGACGTACTTGCCACAATCACCACTAAAATCTAACACTGGGTAAATGCACGATGCCACTAGGTTATCAATACGATGATATGGGTATGATATGATGCGTGAACAAGTATATAAACGTGATGAGGATGTTATGAAACAGCATTCTTTCACTTGCACGATTTATCATGAAACATACGCATATAATTTGGCAAAATGATGAACAGGTGGTAATTAGTATGTTCAGTTAGCTATCCATCAAATTTGGTTTCAATCCAATCGGGTTCCAGGATCATTAGTTATAACCATTTCATTTTAAGCGTTCGCGGCTGGAAATCCAATTTCAGAATCAGGAGTCCGTTTCGCAACGCATTTTAATCCCAGTGGGGATCAGATTTTAGCGATGCTACAGTTGGATGAATTCTAGGGTTATCAGTAAGGTTTTCAACGCAACAGACGGATCGTCAATCGCATCTGTACGTTAGGAGTTATAATGTGTTTAACCCTAACATGTCAGTTCTGATTCTGTCGGGACTGTTATGCGTCCCGATCTTTTAAATTACAGATTAAATAACAAATGGTAACGAAACAGTGTGAAATCAATTATGTGGTCTAGCTAACGGGTTTATCTACAATAAACAGCGGAGTTCCGCAACCTAAGAGTTAAGCAAATCTTGTGGTACCCATTACGGAACAGAAAGCACAATTTGAGTCGCTCTGGACTGCAGTCCAGAGTCGCACTCCGATACAATTATCATCACGATTTAATTACAGGAATGTCTAGAAACTAGCATAGGGTTAAAGTTAGTCGAGTTAGCTTTGATTTGAGCCCTCGAACGCACCATTCTAATATGTATATGATTTATCGTGAATTTAACGATTTTCAGGTGCAACAGAATTACAGTTTTACGGTTAAACTCGGGGGCAGTTGTTTTAACCCTTAACGATCAAATCATAGAGCAAAATTCATACACTAAGTTCACAGTTATACGGGCCAACCAATACCGTTTTGTTCCGCCAAATTTGGGAAAGATTTCCTTAGAGAACAAGTATCGAACAGTCGTGTTGCAATATTCAACATAAGGCAAACATGGGATATATATACGATATTGACTTGTAACATATAGAGAATAGCATGAAAGCAAGTAAAAACTTGCCTGGAGGTGTCTAGGCGGTGCACGGCAGTGGTAAAGGCACGAACGCGCGACGGGCAAGCACCGCGACGGCTACGGCTCCGAGTGACAAAAACCTCGATCCTGGCTCGAGCTTGACGGAGTTGGCTGTTGCGGCTCGGGCAATGTCGAGGCTGAGGATCGTCGATACCGTTGAGGCCTATGGGGAGCAAGATGGGAGTGAGACAGTTTAGAGAGAGGAGAGAGAATCAAATAGAGAGAGAGAGAGAGAATGTGTTAGAAAGAGAGAGAGAGAGGGAGAACTCAGTGAAAGAGAGAGGGAGACAGTGAGGGGAAGGGAGAGAGTTACAGAGAGAGAGAGGTAACAGAGTGAGAGAGAGAGGGAAACAGAGTGAGGGATTGAGAGAGAGAGAGAAGACTGGGAGAGGGGGAGAACTGAGGGAGTGAGAGAACAGTGAGGAGGAGAGAGAGAGAGAGTTGTAGACTGGGATTTGAGAGAAAGGGGACTGAGTATGATGATGGAGATGATGATGATGATGATGATGATGAAGAGAGTCGACTGCGGCGGTTCAAGCTCGCCGGCGTCGGGGCGTGGGTGGCCGAGCACAGTGCAGGGGAGTGGGTGCAGAGGCTCTGTGGAGTGGAGAAGGGAGGGATGGTGGCTTGGATCCGTGAGGAGGAGTGGGCGAGGGGTACGAGGTTGGTGACGAGGCGATGGTGATGGTGATGGAGGGGTGGCCGGTGATGGGTAGCGGGAGACGAGAGGGGGAAAGAGAACGAGGCGGGTCGATGGATTCTTGGGACTGTGGGCGAGAGAAGGAGGGGATGTGAATGGGATCCAAGAGACGAGGGGGCGCGTCGTGGGGGAAAACGGCACGCGAGCGCGTGGGCGCGAGTCGCAGCGGAGAAGGCGGAGGAAACGCGCGCGCGAGATCGGGAACGAGCCGTTGGAAAAATTGAAGGAAGATGAACAGGAGAGGGGGAGCGGGTCGGGTCGAGGGCGAAGCGGGTTGGAGGCTGGTAGTGGGCTGCAGCGTAGTGGGCTGGGCCAAAAATTTAAGTAAAATGAATTAAAGAAAAGAGGGCTGGGCCAAGAAAGTGAGTGGGCTAGAGAAAACAGAAAACATTTTAAAGAGAATGGGAAAATTAGAGTGGGTCGGCTCATGAAAAAAATAGTAAAACATTTTAATTATTGGATGAGGGGGCCGGGCTGGGCTGAAGGATTGTTTGGGATTTCCTTTTAAAAATAAAACATAATTGGGTTGAGAAAAGGAGTTGGGCCAAAGGATTTAATTATAAAAAGGATTTATGTAATCCAAGTGGGCTGGGGAAATAAAAGTGGCGACCCAGATGGTTTATAAGGATATTTATTTGAAGGAAAAATGGGTGGGGCTTGGTAATTGAAACGGGCGGAGGAAAGAAATTTAAATTCTAAGTTTCTAAATGGGGATTTCCAATTGGGCTAGGGTTAAGGTTAATCAAGGATAAATAACAGAAGGGGCCGGCTTAATGAGAGTAGTTAGGGAAAATAAATAGAAACGGGCCAGAATAATTTTGAACAAAATATTGGGTGAAAATATGGGAGCGGGCCTGACTGTTGGGTTGGGTTTTAAATTCAATAACAGGAAAACGGCTGAGGCAGAGGAAAGAAGGATCAGATCTAGGTTTAATAGGATTTTTGAAAATAAATAAATAATTATAAATAAAACTTATAGGTAAAAGAAATACGGATTTAGACGTATAGGAAAAACTGGGTATTACATCATACCACCCTTAATAAAAATTTCGTCCTCGAAATTTAAAGAGATAATAAGTTATAGAACATAAGCGAAAGCTAATATATAAGGATTTACTAAAATTCCGCAGACGAAGAAACTTGAAAATATATATATAAGCAGGAACAACATACGGAATGGTAGGTCTAATAGATATAAGTCAGGAACAATTATAAGGATAAATACATGTATACGAGAATATAGGTATCAATAGTGAACAATAATAATCAAAGAGTGTTCGATAAAAGTCGAATCCCACATATGTGCACATCTAAGTAAATCCAAATAGCAACCAGAAATAATAAGTATAAGGCTCAACCACTTATAATAGTAAGCCTATGCATAATACTAGAAATAAGGTAACGATAATAAAGTAGTGAGGGATTTGTTTGTAGTTTAAAACATTGTAGAATGATGTATCGATCAAATAGTTTCAAAATAGCTTAGAAAACTCATATAGTGAAAATAAGAAACAGGGAACAAAATGTGCGTGGTTTAAGGTTGCGCTACTAAAATAATGATAATAATGCACTTAAAATACGTAAAACGGGGTAATCAATATCACGTACTCTTTGACAAATGCAAAATACTAAAACTACACTTTAAAATAATAGTGCCCCTAAATCTAGTTGGGGTAACACGTAAAAGCATAAGTGTGTCGAGGCTTAGGTAGGGTAGATTACAATGGGATGTGGCTGATACAAAAGGTCGAAGGATGACGGCTTTAGGCTAAAGATCAAGGAAATTGGGATCGGGTCAGTACAAAAAATAAGGGTGAATAGCAAATGACTACAAAAGAAGAAATATGGGCAGGATGGCGGTCGGTACGACACATAAATCAAAATTTGAAGAATTAGTGATCTCGGAAGTTTCACAAGAATTGTTCTCCGCCCAGAAGGATCTCAACGGGGCACCGGCGAGGGATGGAGGGTGGCTCATTCCCAGGGATCAGGGTGCGGTACTTTCTAATCGAACGGGTGAAAACTATACAATAAGTAGGGTGGACAGTCAGGAATCTCAGCAGAAAGATAAATGGATAAGGGCAATAAACAAGTATTAGACGAACCAATAATCCAAAAGGTTTACGAATTTAGAAGATTTATTTCATTCAAGAAAATTTGAAACAAGGCATTCTCCAAGACGAAAAGTGGCCCTAAACTATACACATCTTATTTGGCCAGAAAAACAACATCAAAAAGGAATTCCGTCAATCGCGGTTGTGGAGATTCAGTCGGTTGCGGTAGGCTCGCGCACTCAGGTAGGGGCGTCCATTTCCATAGTGCCTCGCAGATATCGCTAAAGGTAGTTCTTCCATGGCAGGGTCTTGATCTTCTGGTCCTTCATCCTCGGATAGAACTTCTTCATCGAGGTCCGATCACATGTGGTTTTCTTCTTCTGCAATTTTCTTCCATGGGATTTTCCTCCACTGGATTTTCTTCCATCGGTTCTTCCTCGGGGTCTTCCTCTGACAGGTTCTCTTCAGGATTTACTTCTTCTCCGTCAGAATCAGCTATCATGCCAAACTCTGGGGCGGCTGCTCCTTCGTCCTCTGAATCATTGTTTTCAAAGTTGACCTGTGGACCATTGACCTCATCATCGGAACTCGTCAGTGTGTGATCTAAGGAAACGCATGACTGTGCATCTTCGTCTAGGTGCGGCGCTGCTCCAGGATGGGCCATGTCTGAAAGAAAAGAGTCATGATTAGACAATGGAATACATCAAGGAAAGCTCAGGGTACGAAATATAAGAAAGTAGGCGGTTGCAGGAACTGAAAGATCAGAATGAAAATACTGTGATAATGAATAGAATTTGACTTAGAGAAAGCTTGAGAATGATACCTATATTATGATTCAAATTTCATTTCATTCAACTAAAGTTCAACGGATACAAGTTCGCAAACTGAAAGAATTATTCATAGAAGATAACAACATTATTATTACTGAAAGTAGATAACATGAAAATTATTCTTCGACTGCTATAACATTGCATTCTCGTCACGTGAGTTGAATCCTGCGTTTGATCCGCCTTATCGTCGAAGTCCGAACTACGCGGCAATCCTCACTTGGCAGAAGTGGGGAGAGTAGACAAGTTTCTTCCTTGCAGTTCTTTCCTTTCTGGGCAACCGTTGATGATGTGTTCGCTGGATCCACAAATTAGACATTTTCCTTGGGCGCGGCGACAATCCCTCTGAAGATGTCCTGGCCTCTTACAATATCCACAGCAAAGGTTCTTCTGATGCTTCTGTTGACGCTTCATCTTCTTCTCCTTCCTTCGTCCAATAGGGACCCCTTTATGATAGGATACTCCCGCTGGTGCCTGATTCACCTGTCTTCTCAGTCCTTCAGCCAACAAGTCATTTGTTCGCTCCTGGGCTTCCTTTAAACCTTGTAGTACACTAAGTATCTCAACAGTCTGATTCTGGGGCGCGGATAAAGACGAAGAGTCGTTGGAAGACATGATCCTGAAATAATGATTTTAAGGATGATATAAGTCGCAAGATATAAGAGTCAAAACGTAATATGGATAGGACAAAGATTAGAGATGATGAATTTATTACAAGTGGGGAATCAATTGTATCACTTTAAGTCACTTGAATAGGGTACGGTAGTGCAATTGCCACCACGTACCCTTGTCAAGTCACCCAAAACCATATTGAATGGATAGCTGAACGCACGATGTGAATATGGATCAAGAATGACAGTTTACAACCTAGACCGAAGGATGTCTTAGATTGCCAAACTGTACACGGAAAACTGCAATCCCAATCGATGCAAAACCTGGCTCTGATACCAACTAAACCATGTCACGCCCCGCTTCCCAAAATACGGAATACGAGGGGTAGACAAGGCCAGCCATGCTCCTACGGTCAAGGAAATGTCTTGCCGTAGTCACACTTCGGCTTCTAGTTTATCATGGTAAACAGTAAACGATGCGCAGGTAATGAGAAATGCAGTAACTGAAGGAAACAATATAAAGACTGACCTGAAGTGGAACAAATGAATGTAACTCGGGAAGGAAAGTCAAGAAGTCTGTGATGCACTGGTCCAGGCTAAATCTTCTCCTCACACTGAGCATGCATACTCAGGTCGTCAGAGCGACACAATAGCAATATAATAAATATAAAATCAAGTGACAGTTCTAACAGTGGTAATAGATGTGAGTAACGGTAAAACAGCATGAATATGAATGTGCAGTAATCAATGCAGCGGAGCAGTAAAGCAGTATAACGATATGTCATGTATGTCAACACAGTATATAAGGAATGTAAATGACAGTAACCCTATCAGTCTCTAAGTCTCACTGCACAGGTCAATAAGCCTATCGTCAGTCCAAGTGTGAGAGTCAACCACTCGTGAGTGTCCTCCACCCAGGGGTAGAACCCAAGGGCAAGGGACCACGGGCCCAACATGTAACAAGAATATCACGGTGTATATATCACGTACCCTGTAAATCTCCATATAACTCCCTAAATATATAAGCCGGCATGGGACTCTCGAGATTCTGTTGAACTCACACTTAAACTACCCCACACCCCGTGGTCTACATCAAACGCTAACCATCACCCTAAATACTAATCGATCCGTGACAAGTCTGCGCGAGAACTGGAGGCAGGACCTCCATCAAGCACGTCCCGACTAATACCTAAGATAAATGGCAGTGTCGGATGCCTTATCTGTGACACCCGTGCAAGCGCTTCCATAAGTGTCCCATACCACTTATAGTCACACATACACGCATCCCACAGACGTCGACAATGCAATAGAATAATAGGGTCACTGATTGTGTACAAGTACGAATCACTTTCACTTAATCACGGATACATGAACACTGACGTACTTGCCACAATCACCACTAAAATCTAACACTGGGTAAATGCACGATGCCACTAGGTTATCAATACGATGATATGGGTATGATATGATGCGTGAACAAGTATATAAACGTGATGAGGATGTTATGAAACAGCATTCTTTCACTTGCACGATTTATCATGAAACATACGCATATAATTTGGCAAAATGATGAACAGGTGGTAATTAGTATGTTCAGTTAGCTATCCATCAAATTTGGTTTCAATCCAATCGGGTTCCAGGATCATTAGTTATAACCATTTCATTTTAAGCGTTCGCGGCTGGAAATCCAATTTCAGAATCAGGAGTCCGTTTCGCAACGCATTTTAATCCCAGTGGGGATCAGATTTTAGCGACGCTACAGTTGGATGAATTCTAGGGTTATCAGTAAGGTTTTCAACTCAACAGACGGATCGTCAATCGCATCTGTACGTTAGGAGTTATAATGTGTTTAACCCTAACATGTCAGTTCTGATTCTGTCGGGACTGTTATGCGTCCCGATCTTTTAAATTACAGATTAAATATCAAATGGTAAAGAAACAGTGTGAAATCAATTATGTGGTCTAGCTAACGGGTTTATCTACAATAAACAGCGGAGTTCCGCAACCTAAGAGTTAAGCAAATCTTGTGGTACCCATTACGGAACAGCAAGCACAATTTGAGTCGCTCTGGACTGCAGTCCAGAATCGCACTCCGATACAATTATCATCACGATTTAATTACAGGAATGTCTGGAAACTAGCATAGGGTTAAAGTTCGTCGAGTTAGCTTTGATTTGAGCCCTCGAACGCACCATTCTAATATGTATATGATTTATCGTGAATTTAACGATTTTCAGGTGCAACAGAATTACAGTTTTACGGTTAAACTCGGGGGCAGTTGTTTTAACCCTTAACGATCAAATCATAGAGCAAAATTCATACACTAAGTTCACAGTTATACGGGCCAACCAATACCGTTTTGTTCCGCCAAATTTGGGAAAGATTTCCTTAGAGAACAAGTATCGAACTGTCGTGTTGCAATATTCAACATAAGGCAAACATGGGATATATATACGATATTGACTTGTAACATATAGAGAATAGCATGAAAGCAAGTAAAAACTTGCCTGGAGGTGTCTAGGCGGTGCACGGCAGTGGTAAAGGCACGAACGCGCGACGGGCAAGCACCGCGACGGCTACGGCTCCGAGTGACAAAAACCTCGATCCTGGCTCGAGCTTGACGGAGTTGGCTGTTGCGGCTCGGGCAATGTCGGGGCTGGGGATCGTCGATACCGTTGAGGCCTATGGGGAGCAAGATGGGAGTGAGACAGTTTAGAGAGAGGAGAGAGAATCAAATAGAGAGAGAGAGAGAGAGAGAATGTGTTAGAAAGAGAGAGAGAGAGGGAGAACTCAGTGAAAGAGAGAGGGAGACAGTGAGGGAAAGGGAGAGAGTTACAGAGAGAGAGAGGTAACAGAGTGAGAGAGAGAGGGAAACAGAGTGAGGGATTGAGAGAGAGAGAGAAGACTGGGAGAGGGGGAGAACTGAGGGAGTGAGAGAGCAGTGAGGAGGAGAGAGAGAGAGAGTTGTAGACTGGGATTTGAGAGAAAGGGGACTGAGTATGATGATGGAGATGATGATGATGATGATGAAGAGAGTCGACTGCGGTGGTTCAAGCTCGCCGGCGTCGGGGCGCGGGTGGCCGAGCACAGTGCAGGGGAGTGGGTGCAGAGGCTCTGTGGAGTGGAGAAGGGAGGGATGGTGGCTTGGATCCGTGAGGAGGAGTGGACGAGGGGTACGAGGTTGGTGACGAGGCGATGGTGATGGTGATGGAGGGGTGGCCGGTGATGGGTAGCGGGAGACGAGAGGGGGAAAGAGAACGAGGCGGGTCGATGGATTCTTAGGACTGTGGGCGAGAGAAGGAGGGGATGTGAATGGGATCCAAGAGACGAGGGGGCGCGTCGTAGGGGAAAACGGCACGCGAGCGCGTGGGCGCGAGTCGCGGCGGAGAAGGCGGAGGAAACGCGCGCGCGAGATCGGGAACGAGCCGTTGGAAAAATTGAAGGAAGATGAACAGGAGAGGGGGAGCGGGTCGGGTCGAGGGCGAAGCGGGTTGGAGGCTGGTAGTGGACTGCAGCGTAGTGGGCTGGGCCAAAAATTTAAGTAAAATGAATTAAAGAAAAGAGGGCTGGGCCAAGAAAGTGAGTGGGCTAGAGAAAACAGAAAACATTTTAAAGAGAATGGGAAAATTAGAGTGGGTCGACTCATGAAAAAAATAGTAAAACATTTTAATTATTGGATGAGGGGGCCGGGCTGGGCTGAAGGATTGTTTGGGATTTCCTTTTAAAAATAAAACATAATTGGGTTGAGAAAAGGAGTTGGGCCAAAGGATTTAATTATAAAAAGGATTTATGTAATCCAAGTGGGCTGGGGAAATAAAAGTGGCGACCCAGATGGTTTATAAGGATATTTATTTGAAGGAAAAATGGGTGGGGCTTGGTAATTGAAACGGGCGGAGGAAAGAAATTTAAATTCTAAGTTTCTAAATGGGGATTTCCAATTGGGCTAGGGTTAAGGTTAATCAAGGATAAATAACAGAAGGGGCCGGCTTAATGAGAGTAGTTAGGGAAAATAAATAGAAACGGGCCAGAATAATTTTGAACAAAATATTGGGTGAAAATATAGGAGCGGGCCTGACTGTTGGGTTGGGTGTTAAATTCAATAACAGGAAAACGGCTGAGGCAGAGGAAAGAAGGATCAGATCTAGGTTTAATAGGATTTTTGAAAATAAATAAATAATTATAAATAAAACTTATAGGTAAAAGAAATACGGATTTAGACGTATAGGAAAAACTGGGTATTACAATCTTTGATAGAGGAGATGTGCATGAAAGCTTGTTCCGTGAAGGTTCAAAGAGCCTACAATAGATTCCAACAAAATTTGGTAGCATTTGAAGATGCTCCAAAGGTTGTAGTTCAAACCTAGTAGCTAAAACTTTCACTTTTCATTGTTTCAAGTTATAATCTTTAGCTTTGATCCTTATGGTTGGAATTATTGCTCTTTAGAATTTTATTAAAACCCTATGATTTCATCTTTTAAAATTTCTACCTAGAGTGCACTAGATCTCTTAAGTAGTATCAGAGCCAAACTAAAGATTTGAACTGGTTTTGGTTCAAGTTGTGAACTTTGACAATTTTCTTAGTTTGGATATTTAGCTCTCTTGATTTTTTAAAATATACATTCCACTTGTTTTAAAAATGGTAGCTTGGTGAACTTAACATTCTAACATGTTATATGAGATTGTCCAAAAATCACAACTTGATTTGGTGACTTTAGAATTCACAAAAACCCATTTTTTCCCCCAAAATTACACATTTGGTGCATGGCTGATTTTTAAAAACTAGCAAATATTTTGTTTTAAAACTGAACTAAACTTGATTTTATTGCTTCAATTTGATGCCGGGGTTCTCATTTCGGAATGGGGACTCCGTGGAGCATCAAGGGTGACCCCGGGCACCATCGGGTTGGGGGGTTGTTTTTAGCAATAAAGTTAGGTTTTAGGTTGCAGGGTGTGCTTGAATTTCATTGTTTGGATATTTCAAGTGCCCGCCTCGAGGGCTTTTGTAATTCTAGTAGTCTTGGTGTGTTTGGGTTGCGAGTATAATAACGTTTGGTGAAATGTCGTCTAATTGCTATATGTATCAATTAGAAGGGTTTACGAAATTGATACTCGCATTGTTGTGTTGTTTGTGCTGTGATGTTGCTTTATTATGGATGTGTTGGATAGCCGTGATGGATAGCCTGATGTATGTAGTATTAGATGCTCTGTGGTGATGTAATGTATATTCATATTGCATGGCAAGCGTCTGACTTATGGACTGCCGTCACTGCAGCTTGTATATTATTCTTTGGGGTGCGTCCTGATTGCGGACATAGCCACCGTTGTATATTCAGGTATTCATTACATGTGCTAGATTTACCCCGCGGCAGAGCGCTCGATTAGCCGGTTTCTATAGGGCAGCGGGCCACCATCGTATGGTGTTGAGACCGGGGTATCTTTCTCTAGAATTGGCGGGCAATTCGCCGCACTCATAAGGGGTATCAGACTGAACCGCGGAGGGGTGTCCAAGTTACCGGATTTTGGAAGTGTTGGGTAGCCCATTCACTTTGTTGATTGGGGTTGCCTCACATCACAGATTGGTGGGTGGCTTGCCGCACTCGTATGGGTCTAGGGTCTGATACTACGGGTTGTCCATACGACTGTAGAAAATTACATTTCATATACGGCTCCATTGAAATATATGATTCTTAGTTTATCTGCATTTCCATATTGTTATTTGCTTCTGCTGCGATATTGCTATATACTATCATGCCTAAGATGAAAGTTTATATATATATTAGCAGACACTATATATGTTTTGCATTTGTGCTAGTCCTGTCCCCGCCCTGTCGTAAGTTAAGTAACCGTACGGTAAAGACCCGGAATCCTGTGGCGAATGCGAATGGCATATATGTGTGTTTTATTTTCGTTTTTTCTGTCTTGAAATGTTTAATTAATGGGACCGCATTGATCCTCATTAATGCAAGAAAACAATCATAAAATAATGTTGTGGAACCTCAGTTTAAAACCACAGTCGTGATCTTTTGCTTTGGATAGAGCTATTCAATTAGGAATATCCAACACCTCATTCAATAAGGAAAGAGTCTAGATCCCTTCATAGGGAATGACCTATTTGGTAAAATTTTGTGCCACTATATATTTGCAAAACCACTCGGTATCTACAACGAGATCAAGTTCATTATGTTAAAGGTTTTTTTTCCAAAAACCAGTTGTAGCCCTCCGTCATTTCAGATTAATATTTCTTAGTATTTTTGCAATGTTTGTCGTTGTTATTCGCCGAGGCGTAGTGTGCGGTAGCTCTGTAATGATTTTTTGTCACATGGATATGTGGATTGGTTAGGATAGTCATGCCAACTTGTTGTTTATTCGTCAAGGGTCGTAACGGTGGGTTTAACGTAAACAAGATAATGACGGGTTGAACTTGACTAGGACCCTTGATTTGTTGATCATTCGTGATAGTCCTTAGGTCCTAGGGGAAAAAACACATCGGGAATTTTAAACATAAAGGAAACTTGCCAGACATGCGCATACCCTATGGAGTGTGGTAATATGAGTGGCTTCCATCAAGCTATAATGCGATGATAGTTGGATCCCGATTCTCACTGTGAGTAGGTATTACTCTTCGGGTAATCTCGACTAGTTCTCATTTTAGGATTTGAAGGACAATTCGAGAAAACAGTGGGGCCATCTTTATTAGATAAAGTGATTAACCAATCTAATCTATGTTAGAGTGCATGTTGAGTGTTTCTTTCCCCTCTCTCTGGCTGCGACCTTGACCTGCCTTAAACTAAAACTCATAACCAAGTTAACCGAACTTTTTACCATCCGGCTTTGGATTTTCCCGATTCACGATAAAATCACATATATCCATGCCACTCTTACTTTACCCTTTGTATTTCTTCATACATTCTGCATCACTACGAAGATCTATATAAAACGGATAAAACCAACTTGTATAGTTACATACGAACTCGCAGAAATATATTTCATCTCGAGGATGGATTTGTTAGGTTACGATAGTGCCCTGGCCACCTACCGTGGCCGATGTGGAACAAAAATGACGTTTAAAAAACTTGGCGCTAACGAATCCGTCAAGAATCAAACCATAAACCTATACTAGCAAACTTCAAGAAGCTAAACTACAAGGTTAGAAATTGTTATACCAAATGAACCGTGTCCTTCGGTCTTCTACCACCTTGCTTAGCTCCTAGAGGCGTCCTCGACTGAACTTTGCCACCAGTCTTCGTCCATCGAAGATGATCCACCCAAGGGATATAGCTCTTGGCTCTAACTCCACACCGAAGAATAAGTGAAGCAACTAGGGGCTCTAGGTTGCTAATCGAGAGTGTCTAGAAACTAGTGAAGTGTTCAAAGTGTTTATCTATCTCACCACCTCTCTTGATTTTCAATACATGAGCTTGTAGAGAGGAGGTTGAAGATGAAAATGGAGGAACTCAAGAAAGGAAATGAAGAGAGTGAAGCTAATGGTCTGAAAGCAAACTCAAGTGAGAATGAACCATCTCCAAAAATAATCCATATGTGAGAGAAAATGAGAAGCATGATTTTGTAAAACCAATTCTTTCAATTTTAAAATCAACCCATGCTTGAATAGTTTGCACAAATGAATTAAAAATTCATTTGTGCAACAACATACAAGCATGGTTCTCACTATACTCCCCTCTTTTCTTTTCCATCTCATTTCCCATTAAAATAAATGGACAAAATCTAAATGAGGCGTCCACCTTGTAGAATGTTTTCCGTATAAATACGGATTACATTCTACTGTATATGCATACCTGTATTCGTACTGAAATACGAATACCCAAAGAGATAGAATAACACAAATAACATAATACTAGAATATACATATCGAAATTCATATACGTAAATTATTAAATCAATACCTGATTTAATAATACGGATTTATTAAGGCGCACCTTCCCGTAGTAAATACGTTGCAGATCTCGTCACGTGCAGTCGCCGTCTTTTGAAAAGCGTGACGTGACATTCACAATCAAGTTTGAACATACCACTCCACGAGCTAGAAGTAAGACATTTTTCCCAAGATTATAGTCAACTTTCATGAAAAATCACTTGGTCAAATTAACCATTATATCTATAAAAAATTACAAATCTTCAACGAACATAATCAATAATTTTCCCAAAACTTATACTTTGAAAGCCAATAAAATTACACCCTAAATTTTTAACATTCCTGATTTTTTTCTCACCATTTTTTATTCTCAAAACACCTTTTCAGATAAACTATTAGTTATGTACAACGTCAATAACATTAAATAAAAAATCAACATATTGTGACAAAAAAGATACACGCCAATAATAGTAAGATCAAAATGCCAGTTTTAAAAACAGAAAATGCCTGGTATTCGACAAACCAACGGTGATAAAAGGGGCAGCGATTTTCTAGAATTTCTAAAAATAAAAAAGAAAAAGAAAAAGCTAATAAAGAAATAACAGGTGTGCCAATGAAGAGTTTAGACTGCGAAAGCTAAAGAGAGGGCGCCAGCTGTCCGCTAGCGTCAAAAAAAGGCAGTTGTCTCCCGCCCCCACCCTCCCCCGCTGTAGGGCCCACAAGCGCGGGGGAATCTGCTACGTGTCGCTCGATAAATATCTGCCGAAACCCCGCAGCGGCGCGGCTGAGACCCCGCTACGTGTTCCATACAACGCTGCCCTCCCTCACTTCAACGTGTTTCTCTCTCCTTACCTCTTTCTCTCTCCTCGTCATCCTCGTCCTCGTCATCATCTCCTTTCGTCTTAATCCGTAAGAAGCATCCTCATTAATTAGGTTTCAGTTATATAAACTACTCAAACACAATATTCAAGAATTTGAGAAAAATCCTCAATTAACATTTCAATACCCAAAGTTTTTTTTTTTTAATCCTTGCAGATGCTAAAGCTTAAAATCTGGAATATAAAAACCCAAAGTTTCATTTGGCATTTTGGTGACTCACACCGTGAACGACGGTAGGTTAAAAACGTTTGCCCTTCCGACTCTATTGACCATTCTGATATAAAACTTAATCTATCAAAGGGGCAAAATTATCTGATAAAATCATGTTAGAATCTCAAACAGAATATTCCAATGGTGTTACTCGGTCAATAAAATGTCAGAATGAACTTTGTGTATTTCTACGCCGACTTAAATTTTTAGGTATTTATCAGTTAAGTTCAACAAACTTTCGATATTTTAATGTCATTTAGCAATTCTAAAATAGTCCAAGCCATCAACTTTTCTTTTGACCAACTGAGCATTACTTAGTTGGAAACAATTTACTTTCCAATGTGAGAGATCGTAAGTTCTATCTTCGAAGGGGATTGATTAAAACATAAAAACAAACCTTTTTTTGTGAGAAAATGATACAAAGTTAATAAATGTACAATCCTAAAATGTAAATCTGGCAAAAAATATATTTAAGGTGATAAATATTTTAGTTAACAAAAACTTAAACGGGTTATAGAAAAATCTGTTTAATTACAAAACTAACAGGTCTTTTTATTTTTTGATATTTCATCAACTTACACGTGCGTTGCACATGCCAAACGGATATTTTTTTCAAAATAATATTATTATTTCTAGTATCATAACTCAAACTCGTGAGGGACGGCAAAAAAAATTTCTCATTTTTTCATTAGAAAATGCAAAAAAGGAGAAAAATCCATATGAGAATTCCAGTCTCTCATATACATGTAATTATTTTTATACCGTTCAACAATTTTCAATACAAAATATCTTTTCTTCAGACAATGAACAAACTTAGTAAAAATGTTTCTAGACTAATGAACATCAAGGAATCATATAAAAATCATGACACATGTGCATAACTTGTGCACGCTGCTGGTTAAGATTAACTATGGGCTAAGAGAAAGGGAGGGGCCACGCTTGCAAAGCCGTGTGGGCCCCACTCAAGTGAGATAGGCGAGGGGAGGTGGCCTAACGAACTCACCCTCACTCTTGACTTTTGCATCATTTGCGGTTTGTTACTTGCTATTTTTATTTTAGTGATTTATTTGTGGCGGCATCTATTTTCTAAATATATAAGATTCCTTTTCTTTTATAGTATGTATTCATCTTGCTATATTTCAATCCTTATCCTCCCTTATCATCAGGGTTATTGACGTATATTCTTAACATATTCTCTTTATATATATATATATATATATATATATATATATATATATATATATATAAAAGTGTTCAAATCTTGCAAATTGTTTCAAAATCTCTTTACTAATTCATTATAATGAGCGTTTATATATAGAATATTATCTTATTTGAGAAGTTTGCATTTGATGCGTATACTAAACTATAAAGTAACAATATGTATGATATGACATAACAATGATTTTAAGAATGCGATAATTAATTACACCGACACCTAATTAGTATTGTCTTCAAGAAAACTTCAATCCATCGTAGGATCGGTAAATTCAACTGGCTGATTTGTGGATTGGGCAATCAAATCCCTTAGAATGCGGCGTCTCAATCCAAACCCATCACGACACCTAATATTATCTTCAAGAAAAGAGGGATTAATAACACTATTGTTTTATATTCTTATATGATTGAACCCGGTCCTTTTTATAATCAATTCATGACCAATTTAGAGTTCCACATAGGTGACACTTAAAATACCATTACAAATTTATATATATTTACAGTCCTATGATGCTATCAAGCTCCTTCAAGTAGGTGGATCGAAACTTTTTCATCCTTATTAACTATTAAAAAAGGCATTTTATAACCCAATATTTGTCTAATATATGTCAGATTATCACAATAATTTATTTTCTAGGAAAATAATGAGTTATATTTGCAACATTCTTTGCACATGCATATGCTACATTGTTAATTGGGAATACGATATTTATTTATTTCTGTGGGAATATGACATTTCTTTGCACATATGCTACATTGTTATAATTGCAGCATTCTTTCCACATATCTTACGTTGATAATTTATTTCTTTTCATAAAAAAAATATTTTATGTAAATTTTTAATATAAAATCTTCCTATAAAAAGTCTTTTGCAATAAATGGTGCATTAACTTCATTTCATATATAGCATCCAAACAATTATTTTTGTAATCTTTGATGTAATACAAACTATAACATTAAGCCATATATCCATTCAAATGATATTTCTGAACTTACTAAACAACACCCACAAATTAAGTGTATTATATATTTCTTTTATAACTAAATTTATGTATACACAACTAGAAAATTGATCTATGCATTTAATTATAAAAAATTATTCTTTAGTTTGACTGACATAAATGAAAAATATAAGATATATTTATACTCTAGAAAAATAAATCATGAACGGAGTTAAGCGAACACTTTATTTAATTACTATATAATAATTTTATGTACCGAATCCCTAGAGAAAGTTCTACTTTAGTGATGCAAACTGACGTCAGAGGACCCCACCTACCATTTCGACTTTCAGGGCAAGCCTCCACCGATCAAACAACCACTCCCAAGATTTTGGGTCAGTTTGCGCTGAGTCAAGTCAAGTAAATTTTAACTACCAACTCCGTTTCAAAATGCAGATAATTTAAATTTATGATTACTGAAAGCAGATTATACCTTTAAGCCATACTAATGTTAATTAATTTCTTAGTATTTGAATAAAAATGGAGCTCAGCAAGTAAGGAATTTATTGACGGGTAGTTTAGGAAATCAAGTAGTAAAACCATACTAGTAATGAAAAAAGGTTCTTGATACTTGTAAAATGATCAATTTTTTGAAACAAAAAATAAAAGATCAAAAGAGGATTTATATTTTTAAACGGAGGGAGTATTATATAAAGTTTATTCTTCCGTAAATATTTACCGGGCCTACAGGTTCATCATGCAGATAAGCTTGTGTGGCATGCTTTTATTCCTCGTAATTTGCATTTGAGTTTTCCCTCATTTCCACTTTTATTCCTCAAGATACAGGCTTAAATGCAAAATACGATACAAGATTGAATAAAACCATGTCATGCAAGCTTCTCGGTAGGTTTTGGCTCCCATAAATCTCTTTTACCCTTGTATATAACCGAAATACGTCTCTTTTTTAACCTGTTACTAAACTAGCATTTTTGGCAGATACATGTGTAGCATTTAATTATAGAAACTTTTATGATAAATTTCTTCATTAATTTAATTACTACTTAGATCACACTTGTAAAAAAAATAAAGACGTGACGATTTAATTATATGCACCACGCTTACGCTTGTAAAAAATTTATTGACCAAGCATTTAAGTTCAAGTATTGCATAAAAGAACAATAATTTATTTATTTTTTTTTACCACAAGAGTTGGACCAAAAGGTCCATCTCAAAATTATATTATAAGAAAACGAAAAGTTGCAGCATAATAAAATCCTACGTTACCGTGTGAACAAAACAATTATATAACAATAAAATCAGCTTCTCGACATCTTATGCAGGTAGAAAAAGGAAGGCAAAAGATGAAAGGAAAAGAACAAAAACACACAACTTATGGGCCAGCTGGTTGTGGCATGGATATACGGTGTGGGAGATTTTGTGTTCGAGCCCCACACGCACAGGGTATTTTCCCTTTCCGATGATGCTCTATATTGGCGATCTCCCAGATCGGGACACGTGGCAGATGATGTGTCCCAAAGCTCAGAAGAAAGTTCCCACGGGGGCCGACCAGGCCATCCCTGTACCCGACATGCAAGCACAAGCTGGCTCTCCTCAAAGCCCCCTGCAAATTGGCCTCCTCGGCCCTCCCGCTCATTCCCGAGCTCTCCTGCCGAGGCCATCTTCCTCGGTCCCTCCGACCGACCAACTCCACCACTCACAGGCGTAACCGCCGCTCCGCAAATCTCGCCATGCGCGGATTCTCCGCCGGCAACATCCCACGTTCCACGCCATCACGATGCCCATTAACGGGCGATCCGCTTATTACGTGGGCGTGACGTCGGGAGCGTAACCGCCGGCGAGATTCTCACGCCTGCTATTGCGTGCTGCCTCCACTATATAAACCCCCATCACAGAGGGGTCAAGTAAGCTTTTTTCACCCCACTTAGCCGTTACACTGCTCGGATCTTGTGCTAACTTGATCGTCAGAGGGTCCTCGGTGGTATCAAACTATCCCGGGACTTCCTTGCAGGTACTCGGCGCAAACTCCTCAAAACCCATTGAGACCCACATGCAACAGGAGATCACCTCCAAGATCCACCGGAAGATCGAAGAAAGACAATATCTGACGGAGACCCGAAAAAGACCTTTATCAGTTGGCGCCGTCTGTGGGAAACTAAACTCCACAAAAAACAAAGTTGGCCTTCCGATCTTCATCCACATGGAAAGCGATCACCCTGAATATCCAAGCACCCTCCGCAGCCTCCCCCTCAGCGGAGGCGCGGATGAACCTCCGCCGAATGTCATCAACCCCTCCGCCGGCCACCGCCTCACAGACTCCAGCGGTCGCAGGTCCCTCGATCTGTCCCATTAAACCTCGAGGTCCCACGTCGGAGAGACTCGCCTCGAGCCTCGTCACACCCCTTTCCCTATCAAGGCGGTGGCGCTCAGCTCGCCTGCTTCTAGGCATGACCGGCACCCCCTCCCTCGACGGGGTCGCACCTACGAGGCCCGCCAAGGCAGCTCGAAGACAACCTCACCACGGGGCCTAAGGGACCTCGCCGGAAGGAACCGTGGCCCATCAAGAACTATGGTCATGACGATGGAGGGTCAGTTGAGCGCCTGCGAGACTCAATACCCCATGCCGGCAACGGAGGCCAACGGCCGCCCGAGCAAAAAGGCCAGGGACCACGAGCCTATCACTTTTGGCGACGGGGATCTCCACTGCATATCTACACCCTACAATTTAAGTCCATGCTACCTCTCCCGGTACTTTCGGGAATGCGGAATTTGGTAAAAAACGATTTTCTTAAAGATGGTAACATGGACCTAAAACCCGGATCTTGGTTAAACTTCTATCTAACATCCTAACTATGAGTTTTAGCTACTCGGTTAGGGGGTTATACCTTGCTTGTCTTGAACTCCTTCGTCTTCAAAGCTCCGATGGTGATCCGATGGCTTCTTCTCGTCGTCTCCGTACGCCGAAGATAGATCCACCTGAAAGCTCCAACTTTTAGCTCCTTCTTCGTTCTTTGAAGAAACTAGTTCACTTGGTTTGCCAAACCTATTGAACTAGAATGAGTAGAGAAGAAATAGAATGGGATTTTATCTATGGTTCTTGATTCTCAACTCATGAGACAAGAGAACCATAGATTAAGAGAGGGAGTAAGAGGTTGAGGGTGAGAGCAAAAATGAAGAGCTCAAGAACAAGAGAGAGAGAGAGCAAGAAAGAATGAGCAAGTATTTTGTCTTTCACCCTCTCATAATCCAAAGTGATCATAACTCATCATATCAAAAAAGTCTTATGTGATGTTTAGAAGCAACCATAACCTTATCATGTCATGCACTCATTTTACTCAAATGAGCAAGCAAGTAAAAGTCTTTGGCATGAAATGATAACCATGGTTATCATGATGGTCAACTAGTCAAGCCTAGTCAACCGGTCAACAAGTCAACAAAAATCAACAAGTCAACAAAGTCAACAAGTCAACAAAAGTCAACAAGTCAACAACCATATCACCATAATACTTAATTAATATAATAGTTAATCACATATCATATTCTCATTAGGGTTGAGCACAAAGTCAAATAGTCAACGGTCAACTGTCAACAACCCTAATGAGAATCCGCTGCCTCTGCCTCCCTGTCAACTGTGCATACACATCCGCATCCGCGTTCCGAGGAACACGAATGAAAACTGGATAAATCCAATCCCATAAGGTACACTAGGATCTGGCTTAAACCAAAGCCCGCTAGTGTAAACTGTCCGGACACTGTACGTGCATAAGTGCACGGATGTGACCGAACCCTGTCGCAAAACCATGCGACCTGTCGCAATACCATGCGACCTCTACTCTTTTGCCTAAAGGCGAAAAGCTTTCTGTGTGGGACTCTAAAGACTCGACACTACGCTGGCAGTGGGTTTAACCACAGACCGCAAGCGGCACTAGCTGTGCGTAACGGTCCCCAGGTAATGCCGACAAGAAGACCGACGAGGCGAAACCCATCTGAACTCCTACTGAGCCTGAGTGTGACATTCTCCGTACAGTCCGGTCTGTTCGTCTGATACATCGCATGGCGGGCCTAGGGGGCGGTAAACGTCAGTCCCCCAATAGCGGTACAAGTCGTGCCGGAGCGAAGCCCAAAACACCCTGAGATAACACTGGAAACCTACCAGTATATCTCGTTTGCCCTGGCCAGGGACTACTCGTGTAATGGCTCTCCTAGACACAGCGCGATGTCAACCCCCAATACCGGGAGAGACGAATCCTGTCTAACCGTCACTGCCTCCAAGTGCTTCGGGACTGCACCCAACCACTACCTGTTTGCACGACTCCTTTGAGCCGTGGTAGGGTAGTGATCAAAGTACAGTGGGAACACACTCGAGGCGGAGTGACAGTGTCAAGTCAGCGGACTAAGCTGTACTCATGTCACCTGGGAACTGATAACTGACGATAGGTATAATACCAACTAGTCAGTTCCCGACGAGTCCTGTCCAGTGTACCCGTAACCTAACGAGCACCCGCATACTATCTCAAGTACGACGTACTGACGGCTGTGGGACAGACCGTCTCCCATACTGGGATGAGAAGCGCATGCGCTGGTCTACTCCGGAGTATCGATGCCCTGTCTCGATAGTCCTGCGACCAGGGACCTGCATAAGGATGTGCTTATAGATTACCCAGCCCCACTAGTGTGACGGCCATCACATTGCTGGTAATCAAGCAAAGATCCTAAGGGCTCTACTAATGTGTATAGGCGATATACAAAATAAACACATGTACACATTGAAGTAGAAACAAACCAAGTAGCATACTACTATTTTGAGCAAGATTGTCAATACAAGGTGAATATCCCAAGCTTCCATTAAGTAATATACATACTAGTATGATACAGTAATGGCCTCTAGGGCATATACACTAACAATCTCCCACTTGCACTAAGGCCATGTACTGGCGTATCGAAGACCTATCATCTCGATCAGCCGCTCGAACTGAGTCTGGGGCAAGGCCTTGGTGAATGGATCTGCAGTGTTATCTTCTGATTTTACTCTCTTTACCTCGATCTCCTGGCGATCAATGATCTCCCTGATCAGGTGGAACCGCCTCAAAATGTGCCTGGACTTCTGATGGGACCTTGGTTCCTTCGCTAAAGCTATAGCGCCGTTGTTGTCACAATACAGCGGTATTGGATCAACACTGGTAGGAACCACCTGAAGTTCCGTGAGGAACTTCTTCATCCAGACAGCTTCCTTTGCGGCATCGCAAGCAGCTATGTACTCCGCTTCCATGGTTGAGTCAGCAACGGTTTCCTGCTTGGAACTCTTCCAGCAAACCGTCCCTCCATTGAGGGTAAAGACATAACCCGACATGGACTTGGAGTTATCTTTGTCACTCTGGAAGCTGGAGTCAGCAAAGGCCTCAATCTGGAGGTCTTTTCCGCCATACACCAAGAACATCTCCTTAGTCCTTCTCAGGTACTTGAGAATGTTCTTTACTGCTATCCAGTGTTTCTCCCCTGGGTCCGACTGATACCGGCTTACAACGCTCAATGCGTATGCTACATCTGGTCTGGTACATAACATCGCATACATAATAGAGCCTACCGCAGATGCGTAGGGTATTTGATGACATGCGAGCCCTTTCCAAATCAGTCTTGGGAGACATCTCTTTGGAGAGGGTGATTCCGTGACAAGCCGGTAGATTACCGCGCTTGGAATCTTCCATACTGAATCGTTTCAGTATGGTGTCAATGTACCTTGACTGTGAAAGTCCCAACATCCTTTTAGATCTATCACGATAGATCTGGATCCCCAGAATGTAGTTGGCATCGCCCAGGTCCTTCATGGAGAACCTCTGTGACAAGAATCCTTTGACTGACTGTAGCATAGGAATATCATTTCCTATTAGGAGAATGTCATCGACGTACAAGACGAGGAATACCACATTTCTCCCTACAATCTTACTGTAAATGCATGGTTCATCTGGGTTTTTGACAAAGTCGAATTCTTTGACAGTATCATCAAAGCAGATGTTCCAACTCCGCGATGCCTGCTTAAGTCCATAGATGGACTTGAGCAACTTGCACACTTTACCGCTGTTCCCACTCTGATTGAATCCCTCTAGCTGATCCATATAGACGCACTCTTCTAAATTTCCATTTAGGAAAGCCGTCTTAACGTCCATCTGCCAGATCTCATAATCGTGGAAGGCAGCAATGGCAAGAAGGATCCGAATGGATTTAAGCATGGCTACCGGAGAAAAGGTCTCGTCATAGTCCAAACCAGGTCTTTGACGAAAACCCTTTGCAACGAGCCTAGCCTTATAGGTTTCAACCTGCCCATCTACACCAATCTTCTTTCTGAAGATCCATTTGCAGCCTACGGGTTTTACCCCTTCTGGAGCAAAGTCCAAAGTCCAAACTTTGTTGGTGTACATGGACTCCATCTCGGTCCGCATTGCATCCAGACATTTTACCGAGTCACCGCTCTGAATGGCTTGCTGGAAGCTAGTAGGTTCATCATAATCTATGATGCAATCCTCTCTATCCCCGTCTACGAGAAAACCGTAGTATCTCTCGGGCGGATGAGACTGCCTACTACTCCTGCGGAGCGGCGTAGGAATGTCCGGTTCCCCTGAACCTTCTGGTTCTACTAAGGTTTCAGTAATAGCTTGTGGTTCTGGAATTTCTTCCAGTTCTATTGCGCTCCCACTTATCTGATTTTCTAAAAACTCAGTTTCCAAGAAGCGGGCATGACGAGAAACAAGGACTTTTTGCTCCTCTGCGTAATAGAAAAGATACCCCTTGGAGTTCTTTGGGTATCCCACAAACTTGCACTGTACTGAGCGTGCCTCGAGCTTGTCCGCATGCTGCTTTTTTTACAAAAGCCGGACATCCCCATGTCTTAATGGATTTAAGACAGGGTTTTCTTCCCACTCCACATCTGGTATGGTGTGGTAGGCACTGTCTTAGTAGGAACTTGGTTCAAGAGATGTGCAGCTGTTTCCAGTGCATAACCCCAGAAAGATCGCGGTAACTCAGCCTTACTCATCATGGAACGAACCATATCTAGTAGGGTTCGATTCCTTCTTTCCGATACACCGTTGTGTTGTGGTGTGTATGGAGGAGTACGCTGAGAGAGAATTCCATTCTCTTTTAAGTAGTCCAGAAACTCGGCACTCAAGTATTCACCACCTCGATCCGATCTTAGGATCTTGATACTTTTGCCTGTTTGTTTTTCTACTTCATTCTTATATTCTCGAAATTTCTCAAAGGCCTCGGATTTGTGCTTCATTAAGAAGACATGTCCAAACCTAGAGAAATCATCTGTGAAAGTAATGAAGTATGAATAACCGCTTCGCGCATGTGTAGACATTGGACCACACACGTCACTGTGTATAAGTCCCAAGAGCTCGCTCGCTCTTACTCCGTGTCCAGTGAACGGAGTCTTTGTCATCTTTCCCATGAGACAAGATTCACAAGTGGCATAAGACTGGTACTCGAACGGATCCAAGTATCCTTCTTTATGTAACTTAGTCAACCGTGTCTCATTGATGTGACCCAGTCTACAATGCCATAAGAAAGCCTGATTTAATTCTGGAGACTTTCTTTTAAGTGTGTTCTGGACACTGAATATCTGAGCTTGATTCAATACGTATATACCGTTATTTAATGTACCTGACCCAATCAGTGCTTGATTTAGGTGGATGTTTACTACATCGCTTACAAAAGCAAAATCATATCCTTCCTTAGAAAGTAAGGATACAGATATGATATTGCAAGTCGCACCTGGTACATACAAACAGTCACGCAGAATCAATATCTGCCCAGTTGTCAGTCCTAGGTGATATTCCCCTACGGATACAGCATCCATGCTCATTCCGTTAGCAACCCTGAGAGTCATATCACCTTTCCTGATAACCCTACGGTTTCTCAGACCCTGTAACGAATTACAGATGTGAGATCCTGATCCGGTATCCAATACCCAGGAAGTAGGGTTAACTGACAAACAGTTCTCAATTACAAACACACTCGAAGCCGAAGCCACAACATGCTTCGAATTCTGGCTACTGGCTTTACAAGCCCTGCAATCTCTCTGCCATAGTTCATTCCCGTTACAATAGGAACGTCCCTCTTTAATCATATCCAGTCCCGAAACTTTTGCCCTTGTTTTTCCTTTTTCTTCCCTGGTTTCTTTCAGGGTATAAGCAGAGGGCAGGGACTGTAGAATTAGGTCAGTACTTGACCCATTCTCCAACGTGGTCTCCAGGTCCGTGAGCTTAAAATAGCTGGTCTCTGTAAGGACGTTGCCCCCTACAGATGACCCGACAGCCAACCTCGCTTGAAGCAATTCGTTCGAGGTCTCATATCTTGCGATATGAGATTGCTCTCCATATAAAACTTTGTTATGGAGGAAGATAGAAACTGAGTCCATCTTCTCGTGCTGCCTCTGGTTTGCACCATTAACTGAGGCTAACACGAGGCACTTGGCTTTCGCACAATCCTTTTCCGGTGTCCTGCGGATGTGAACATCCGTGACAGGGGAAACTGGACCTGAGACAGCAGGGATTTGATTAGTTAAGAGGTGTCCCAGCTTGTCATGGGCAATGGACATCTGGACAGACCTTTGCCAGTCATAACAGTCAGGTTCAGTCATATTTTTATCTAGATGTAACCTAGGTGCGGTCGCAGGGTCGCTGCAATTAAGAGAGAGAAGAAGAAACACTCAGCATGATGCTCTTGCAAGTTTAGAGTGGTTTTTAGTTTGTCTAAACAGGATGGCTCCCACTGTTTCTCGAATCCCTCCTCAAACCATAAAGGAAGAATTAGTCGGGATCAATCCCACCGCACAATACTTGCTTAACCGTTCAGCCAGGCCGGTGTCGGTACTTCGAGGGAGGTTTTCCAACGCTTTCGCGAAGTTCCTTAATTAAAGAACCTCTTTTCCCTGGGGGCGTAGCCCCGCTAACACCTTTCTAGGCACCTACTAGGTTTATAGCATTGATCGTTTAGTGAGAAATTTCCCGAGGAGTAGCATATACTCACAGTAGGATCGGGATCCAAATATCATCGCGTGAAGAAACTGAAGGAATCCTACCAGAATCATCACACTCCAAATGGTATGCAAATCTAGCAAGTTTCAGTACTTATGAAACTCCCGATGTATATTTTTGCCCCATGCTCTTATGACCTTGACTAAGGCCAACAAATCATAAGTCACATGTCAAGTTCTACCCGTCGTTGTCCAGGTTAATTTGAATCCACCCGTATATACCCTTGACTAAGGCCAACAAGGTAATACGACTGTCCCAAACCAACGCATTCTATCTATGCAACATATGAATACCCACCAGCTACCAAACACTGTGCCTTGACTAAGGCCAACAAACACAGCTTGAATACTGTTGAATATTCATATGAAACGACGGAGGGCTACGAATGGTTTTGGCGAAACCGTGAACGTAGTGAACTTGATTTAGTCGATGGAACGAGATAGCTTTTAAATGGAGTGGCTCAAACTCCGCATTTTAAAAGTTTGTTTTGAAAAGAACCGAGTGGTTTTTCGAAAATGTTCCAACGACTTATACTTGGTTTATTTTCTTGCATTAGTTCTTTTAATGCATGTTTTGCTTGCATTAGTTCTTTTAATGCGTGATATTCTTGCATTAGTTCTTTTAATGCGTCCCATCATTTAATCCTACCATTGCAGAAAACAACCAAAATATGACGTACGCTTATGCCATTCGCATTCGCCACGGGGCCCCGTCATTACCCGTTAGGTTACTTAACTAACGACAGAGCGGGGGCTGGGCTAGCGCGTCTGTAAAACATAAGCAACGCCTAAATAATATCATATATAGATATACTGCAATGATAAACATTTCAGATCACAGATAAATACATTGGATATACTAGGAATCTGTAATTTGTACGAGCCTGTAACAAAAACAGATTACACGGTCGCGGTGAATAGCCAACACCCCACCCAAGACCCCTACGGGTGCGGCAAACTACCCGCCAAGTACCCGAAGCGTAGCAACCTCCCTCATCTCCATGAGTAGGCCACTCGACACTTCGGCATACCCGGTAGTTTGTGCACCCCCTCCATGGGTCTATCCTAGGAGCAAAAACAGTAAAAAGAAATTATACAATGACGGCTACAATCCCGACCCGGTTGTGCGGCCATACAAATAATTATTACATCAATTTACAAATTTACAAGAATTGAAAGAAAAGAAAACTCTCGTCTCACAACCCCCGGCTATTCACCCGCGACAATCCAACATATTTATATACACATTCCAGCAACAATACAGATCACAGATTTGTATAACCCCCACTAATCGACATATAGCGATTAGTAGACGTTCAATACAAATATCACATCACAGAAAAACCCGTTAGCATAAGTCTTTTAGAAGTTCGATCAAAAATACGGATTTTCGGGACCCCAAAATAAAATTTTCGTTCTGGAAAATCTGGGCAGAAAATATATATATGAAAAATCCCAAAACAACCCAGTAAACACTCTGAAGAAAAATTGTCCCATACAGAGTCAACGCCGCCGCGGAACCGCGGCGGGAGCGTGCTTCCGCCGCCCTTCCGCGGCCGTTTAAACGAATCATGCGACGAAATTTCTTCTGTGTTTATAGAAAAGCCTGAGCCGATTTTAGGTGTATTTTAAAAGGGTTTTCCAGCACTTTTAAAATCGACAGAAAGTTTAAAATTCCGGGGTTCGTTTCGGGACTTTTTCGTTGATCGATCTTCTAGTTACTTGCTAACATGTTAGATAGAGTTTAACTAGGCTCTGATACCACTGTAAGTCCATGCTACCTCTCCCGGTACTTTCGGGAATGCGGAATTTGGTAAAAAACGATTTTCTTAAAGATGGTAACATGGACCTAAAATCCGGATCTTGGTTAAACTTCTATCTAACATCCTAACTATGAGTTTTAGCTACTCGGTTAGGGGGTTATACCTTGCTTGTCTTGAACTCCTTCGTCTCCAAAGCTCCGATGGTGATCTGATGGCTTCTTCTCGTCGTCTCCGTACGCCGAAGATAGATCCACCTGAAAGCTCCAACCTTTAGCTCCTTCTTCGTTCTTTGAAGAAACTAGTTCACTTGGTTTGCCAAACCTAGTGAACTAGAATGAGTAGAGAAGAAATAGAATGGGATTTTATCTATGGTTCTTGATTCTCAACTCATGAGACAAGAGAACCATAGATTAAGAGAGGGAGTAAGAGGTTGAGGGTGAGAGCAAAAATGGAGAGCTCAAGAACAAGAGAGAGAGTGAGCAAGAAAGAATGAGCAAGTATTTTGTCTTTCACCCTCTCATAATCCAAAGTGATCATAACTCATCATATCAAAAAAGTCTTATGTGATGTTTAGAAGCAACCATAACCTTATCATGTCATGCACTCATTTTACTCAAATGAGCAAGCAAGTAAAAGTCTTTGGCATGAAATGATAACCATGGTTATCATGATGGTCAACTAGTCAAGCCTAGTCAACCGGTCAACAAGTCAACAAAAATCAACAAGTCAACAAAGTCAACAAGTCAACAAAAGTCAACAAGTCAACAACCATATCACCATAATACTTAATTAATATAATAGTTAATCACATATCATATTCTCATTAGGGTTGAGCACAAAGTCAAATAGTCAACGGTCAACTGTCAACAACCCTAATGAGAATCCGCTGCCTCTGCCTCCCTGTCAACTGTGCATACACACCCGCATCCGCGTTCCGAGGAACACGAATGCAAACTGGATAAATCCAATCCCATAAGGTACACTAGGATCTGGCTTAAACCAAAGCCCGCTAGTGTAAACTGTCCGGACACTGTACGTGCATAAGTGCACGGATGTGACCGAACCCTGTCGCAAAACCATGCGACCTGTCGCAATACCATGCGACCTCTACTCTTTTGCCTAAAGGCGAAAAGCTTTCTGTGTGGGACTCTAAAGACTCGACACTACGCTGGCAGTGGGTTTAACCACAGACCGCAAGCGGCACTAGCTGTGCGTAACGGTCCCCAGGTAATGCCGACAAGAAGACCGACGAGGCGAAACCCATCTGAACTCCTACTGAGCCTGAGTGTGACATTCTCCGTACAGTCCGGTCTGTTCGTCTGATACATCGCATGGCGGGCCTAGGGGGCGGTAAACGTCAGTCCCCCAATAGCGGTACAAGTCGTGCCGGAGCGAAGCCCAAAACACCCTGAGATAACACTGGAAACCTACCAGTATATCTCGTTTGCCCTGGCCAGGGACTACTGGTGTAATGGCTCTCCTAGACACAGCGCGATGTCAACCCCCAATACCGGGAGAGACGAATCCTGTCTAACCGTCACTGCCTCCAAGTGCTTCGGGACTGCACCCAACCACTACCTGTTTGCACGACTCCTTTGAGCCGTGGTAGGGTAGTGATCAAAGTACAGTGGGAACACACTCGAGGCGGAGTGACAGTGTCAAGTCAGCGGACTAAGCTGTACTCATGTCACCTGGGAACTGATAACTGACGATAGGTATAATACCAACTAGTCAGTTCCCGACGAGTCCTGTCCAGTGTACCCGTAACCTAACGAGCACCCGCATACTATCTCAAGTACGACGTACTGACGGCTGTGGGACAGACCGTCTCCCACACTGGGATGAGAAGCGCATGCGCTGGTCTACTCCGGAGTATCGATGCCCTGTCTCGATAGTCCTGTGACCAGGGACCTGCATAAGGATGTGCTTATAGATTACCCAGCCCCACTAGTGTGACGGCCATCACATTGCTGGTAATCAAGCAAAGATCCTAAGGGCTCTACTAATGTGTATAGGCGATATACAAAATAAACACATGTACACATTGAAGTAGAAACAAACCAAGTAGCATACTACTATTTTGAGCAAGATTGTCAATACAAGGTGAATATCCCAAGCTTCCATTAAGTAATATACATACTAGTATGATACAGTAATGGCCTCTAGGGCATATACACTAACAACAATGACCCTCTGGTGATCACGGCCTGAATCCACCGATATGAGGTCCACCGGATACTTGTCGACTCGGGCAGCTCGGCAGACATCTTCTTCCACGACTGCTTTCTGCGCAAGGGGCTCACCCCAGCAGACTTGAAACCAACTTCCCACGTCCTTTCAGGGTTCACCAACCACTCCATCCCGGCGGAATGGGTGGTCACCATGCAGTTCAACGTTGAGGAGCCCGGCCGCACCCGTACGTTGCCTGTGGACTTCATCGTAGCAAAGGTGCCATCGGCCTAAAACGTCCTCCTCGGCCGCCCGACGCTGAACTCCCTCCAGGCCCAGATATCGACATACCACATGGCGATGAAGTTCCCTCTCGATCAGGGCGGGATAGGTCGGGTCTACGGAGACCAGCGGGTCGCGAAGGTATGCTTTACCGAAACATCTTCGTCCGAGCAGCCGGCCGACGACGCTGAGGTAAAAGACGACATCAAGGGTTCTCTCGACACTCGAGACGAGCAGAAGGAGGTCTGGGGGACCCCGGTCGAACCACTGACCGAGGTGCCCCTGACAGAGGGGGATGATGAAAAAACCGTCCAGGTCGGATCACTCCTTACAGGTACTCAGCGAGATGACCTGGTCGGTTTCCTCAGAAATAACTCCGACGTCTTCGCCTGGGCGCCTGCTGACATGCCTGGGATCGACCCCAAAATCATTTCTCACAAGCTCGAGGTTGATCCTACGGCCCGACCCATCAGACAAAAAAAGCGAAGCTTCGCCCCGGTCAAACAGAAGGCTATCGAAGACGAGATTGATCGACTTCTCGCCGCCAACTTCATCCGGAATGTACCCTACTCGAAGTGGATGGCGAACGTAGTTCTGGTCAAGAAGTCATGCTGGAAGTGGCGCGTGTGCGTTGACTTCACCGACCTCAATAAGGTCTGCCCTAAGGACAACTATCCTCTCCCTCGGATAGATCAGCTCGTCGATAGCTCGGACGGCCACAAGCTGTTGAGTTTCATGGATTCTTTCTTCGGCTACAATCAGATCCGTATGAATCCGGAAGATGAAGATCTTACCGCATTCATAACGGACCGGGGGTATACTGCTACAAGGTGATACCCTTCGGCCTCAAGAACGTCGGGGCCACGTACCAACGGTTGGTCAATCGCATGTTCAAGCCACAGATCGGCAGGAATATGGAGGTCTACGTTGACGATATGCTCGTCAAATCCGTCTCGTCGGCCGACCACGACAAGGATCTGGGCGAGGCCTTCAAAGTGCTCCGTAAATTCAAGATGAAGCAAAACCTCGCCAAATGCGAATTCGGAGTCACCGGGGGAATGTTCCTCGGTTTCATGGTCACTCACCGTGGAATCGAAGCTAACCAAGAAAAAATCGATGCTATCCTCAACATGGCCGCGCCCATGACCAACGTCAAGATCATGTGGCTCACGGGACGAGTCGCTGCTCTGAGCTATTTCATGTCCAGGTCGGGGGAGAAATTCCTCCCGTTCTTCAAAGCTCTGAGGAAGATCCCGAGGTTCGAGTGGTCGGAGGAGTGCCAGGCCGCCTTCGACCAATTGAAGAAGCACTTCGCGACGCCACCACTGCTCACCCGACCAGTTGAAGGAGACGAGCTGTCGCTGTATCTCGCAGTATCCGACCAAGCAGTGGGCTCGGTGCTCGTCCGAGAGTTTAGTGGAGTGAAGAAGCCGGTGTACTATGTAAGCCATGTATTTAAGGACGCAGAAACGAGATATCCAGCTATAGAGAAGATTGTCTTGGCCCTTGTGGCGGCCTCAAGGAAGCTACAGTACTACTTCCAAGCACACACCATCCTCGTCCTCACTGAGCACCCGTTGGGGGATATCCTTGCATCACCGGAATCCTCGGGCCGCTTAGAGAAGTGGAGGTGGGAACTATCTTAGTTTGATATAAAATATCGCCCGAGGCAGGCTATCAAAGCACAGGCCCTGGCCGATTTCATCGTTGAATGCACCATCCCTAGCAAGGAATCGGAGTCCACGCCGACCCTCGCAACTCAGTGTCCCATCGCGGAAAGGCCTGGCTCGGTTCCTGAGTGGGTCATCTAAGTCGACGGGTCTTTAACCGCAGAAGGCTGTGGTGCCGGTCTCATTATCCGGGGCCCGAACGAGGCAGAAATGGAGTACTATCTGAAGCTCGGTTTCAAAGCCTCAAACAACGCGGCAGAGTACGAGGCCTTCTTGGTTGGACTGCGCATGGCCTCCGGGCTGGGGCTGAAGACAATTCGAATCCACATTGACTCGGCCCTCATCGTCGGCCAAGTGACCGGCCGCTTTGAAGCTCGGGAGCCTCTGATGATGAAGTATCTGGACGAGGTGAGGAAACTCCGGAGGAACTTTAACGAAGTCCAAGTAGAACAAATACCCAGGCAGCTGAATGCCTAAGCCGACGCCCTGAGCAAGCTGGCTTCGTCATACTCGGCCAACAATAAGTGGTCTATTCTCTTCGAAACCTTGCCTCAGCCCAGCGTGGAAAATGGAGCGACAACACTCCACGTATATGCGGCGCAGGAAGGTGACCAAGATTGGAGGAAGCCCCTCATGGAATTCCTGAAAGATGGTACACTCCCAGAAGATCGGGGAGCCGCCCGCCGTCTCCGGGCCAAAGCCCGTCACTTCATCTGGAGTAATGGGAACCTCTACAAGAAATCCTTCACTCAGCCCCTGCTCCGGTGCATCGACCCACATGAAGCCGACTACGTCCTCCGTGAAATCCATGAAGGGGTTGGCGGTGCGCACCAAGGGGCCTGAACCTTGATCCAAAAGGCATTGCTCCAGGGGTACTACTGGCCCACTATTCACGAGGACGCCCAGAAGCTAGTCAGAAGATGCAAGAGTTGCCAACTCCACGGCAGCATCCCTTGCCTCCCCGCTACCGAGCTGACCGCCCTAACATCCCCATGGCCGTTCGCCCAGTGGGGATTGGACATGATCGGCCAGTTCCTTACCAGTACGGGCGGGCACAAATATGTCCTCGTTACGGTAGACTACTTCACCAAGTGGATCGAGGCCATTCCCATCAGGAAACTGGATGCCGCCACGACCATCAGGTTCCTGAAAAACAATCTGATACTCCGGTTCGGCATCCCGAGGTGTATCATCACCGACCACGGGACGAACTTCGAGAACAAGAAAGTGAAGGATTTTTGCAAGGAATACCATATGCTCATGAAGTTCGCCGCGGTCGCGCATCCCTAATGCAACGGGCAGGCCGAAGTCGCTAACCGAGACGTCCTCTGAGGTCTCCAGACCCGCCTAGAAGGGCGACGAGGCAGTTGGGTCGAAGAACTGCCCCGGGTCTTATGGGCCCTGCGCACGTCAAAGAAGACCCCCACCGGGAAAACCCCTTTCCGCCTCTGCTACGGGACCGAGGAAATGGTCCCAGCGGAGATTGGGCTACCCAGTCATCGGATCGAGCACTTCGACGACGATGCGAACACCTCGGCGCTACGGACCAACCTGGACATCTTGTTGGAGAAGAGAGACCGGGCACAGATCAGGGCTGCCGCTTATCAACAACAAACGGCCCAATACTACGACGCTCGGGTCAAGCGCCGCTCCTTCAAGGCTGGAGATCTGGTCCTACAGCGGAACGAGTTCATCGATCAAGGCAGGCTACACAAGTTCTCCCCAAAGTGGGAAGGTCCTTTCCTCGTCTCTGAAGTACTCCCCGGCGGAGCCTATCGCCTACAAGACGCGGACGGACGCAAGTTCCCGCGGCCTTACAATGCCGAGAAGCTCAAGCTATACCAATGAGGTCAAGGACAATGAGTGTGTGCCCCTCCTTTCGCGAAGACGATGTAAAAGTTTTCTAAAAATCCTTTCCATTCAAATAAAGGGAACGTCAGAACATTGCAAATAGAGTTCTGTCTTTGTGATTCGAAGCCCTCACCAAAGAGGCAACCACGCAGCTTTGACTGCCCGGTTATCCTTAGCAGTCCTCCTACAGCCCTCCAACGCTAAGGGTCAAAGTCCTCCCTAGAGGCAGCCGATCGGCTACCCTGCTCGGCTATCCCTAGCCGGTAGCTTTCTTACACGCAACGCCAGGGATCAAAGCCCTCGCCAAGAGGAAACTGCGCAGTTTCACTGCCCGGTTATTCTTAGCAGGCCTCCTACGGCCTTCCAACGCTAAGGATCAAAGTCCTTCTTAGAGGCAACCGAACAGCTACCCTGCTCAGCTATCCCTGTCCGGTAGCTTCCCTATTCGCAACGCCAGGGATCAAAGCCCTCACCAAGAGGCAACCACGCAGCTTCACTGGCCGGTTATCCTTAGTGGACCTCCTACGGCCCCTCCAACGCTAAGGATCAAGCCCGGCCCTCGCTCGGCTATCCCCGGCTGGTAGCCTCCTACCACAACCGACAGGGATCAAAAAGTCCTGCCAGAGGCAGTTGAGCCCGGCCCTCGCTCGGCTATCCCCGGCTGGTAGCCTCCTACCACAACCGACAGGGATCAAAAAGTCCTCCCAGAGGCAGTCGAGCCCGACCCTCGCTCGGCTATCCTTCAGGACAAAAGCCCTAGCCAAGAGGCACCGGGCAGTAACCTTGCTCGGCCAAGGGTCCTTGGTAGGCTTCTTACAGCCCCTCCCGCGCTAAGAACCAAAGTCCTCCTTTAAGGTAGTTGAGCCCGACCCTTGCTCGGCTATCCCCGGCTGGTAGCTTTCTACCACAACCGACAGGGATGAAAGTCCTCGCTAAGAGGCACTGGGCAGTAACCCTGCTCGGTCCCCGTCCTGAAGGATCAAAGCCCTCACAAGAGGAAACCGAGCCCGACCCTTGCTCGGTCATCTCCGGCTGGTAGCTCTCTACCCATAACACCAGGGATCAAAGCCCTCGCAAGAGGCATTTGAGCGGCTACCCTACTCGATCATCCCAGGCTGGTAGTTGCCTACCCACGACGCCAGAGATCAAAGCCCTCACCGAGAGGCAACCGCGCAGCTTCATTGCCCGGTCATTGATTAGTCGAAAATAATGTATTTTTAACACGATAATTTCCCTATCATTTGCATTCATATAGAAGTGTTCGGCATTCATATTTCACATATTAGCAAATCGGTCGTTAAATATCAGATTGCATGTGTTAGACTCTAAAACCGGCATTATAAAGGAAATTGACTTCATTTCATAACATGGCATCATTCCTATATATCGCAACCCGTGTTTCGAAGTCTGTGCAGGAAAATCAGAAGCTTGCTCAAATCTACACCGCTAAAAGATACGCCTACACAATGATTTCAGTTCTGGTATCAATCCAAAGGGACAAACACAAATCAACACATCAGATAAAGCCCCAAATGTCAAACCAAGACCACTGCAAAGAGCCCAAGTCCCAAGGAGCCAACATGGCCGCGGAACCGCGGCCGGAGCCGGCTTGAGCCGCGGTTCCGCGGTGGTTTGTCGACGTCACCACTTCATCTTTGCACCAAAACACTTCTCTCAGGGCCCACACTACATCAAGACATGACAAATTCCAAAATACTCCAGAGACTTCTGCCAGATCAGCAAACTAGGGTTTCTAAGCTTAATTAATCCTAGCTTAAAGCCTAAGCTAAACTCCTAAGAAACTATCTTCTAGAAGCCTCAACAAAATTTTGGAGGGAATTGTAATTTCAAACCTAGACCTAGGGTTTGGGAAATCTATAAATAGGACCCTAGGCTCACTTGTAAAAGAATTATTCATCTCTTGGAATTCTATTCATTCAATAGATCCATTCACTCTCTTTCTTCATCATCTTCCACAAGTCTAGTGAGAAGACTTGTGTGAAACCCTAACCCTAATTCCAATCAAAAGCCAAGATCCCGAGTACCAAATCGAGCAAGAAGCCCTTCAACCTTTTATGAGCGGAGCCGATCTTCAACAGAGCAAGTGGTCCAAGCCGATCCACGACTCACGGAGAAAAGCGACGCCAGATCGACAATTTAGTTCTTCCTCTTGTAGTTCTTGAGCGACTGTAATCAAATTGTTGATATAAATAAAAGGTGATATTCTTTTATCTTGTTTTCTTTAAATTCTTGCATCATGATATCTTTTCAATTCTTGAATGCTTTCTGTGTGATGATGTGTGAATAAACTCCGCTCGTCGAGGAGTCGAGACGATCAATAGAATGATGATGTAATATATCTGAAAACGATTCTTGATTCCTACGAGTTTTGTAAACCCTAGCAAGTTCAAGAATCGACGACCCAATTTTGTTGCGATACTTTCTTGATTGATATCGCTCGAAATTGGGGAGTTACGATCGTTTCTTGAAATTGCTAGAGGCTAGAATGTGAATGATATCGACGAAAGAACAAGGGTTAAATGATGAAACCCTAGTTTCACGAGAAAGCCCTAACTCTCGTCGATCATCATCGATCTAGTATCAATTATTCGAAGGACAAGAACACGATATCTTGATGATTACATCACGTCTATAGATCCGATCGATTCCTACGAGCCTCATTTAGATTCTTGACATTTGGTTGGAAATATCATCGAAACCCGATTCTTGATTGTTTATCATTTTCTTGATTCTTGAATAGAATAGTGACACTTGAAACAATTGATAAATCTTGAATCATGCTTTCTTTTCTTTTTGATTAACTTTTCAATTCAAACAAATCGAACATTGAAACGAATCGCACAATCCCTGTGGACGATCCGCACTCGCTTACGATCTACAACTGACACCATAGTTGATTGCGGTCAAATATAATTCTTTGGTTGTGATTTCTTTATACAATTTTCTAAATACTGATACAAGATACTGTTATCGATCAAATGAAACCGTTATCGGGAAACAATTGATTCGATACTTGCTTTTTACATCCCAATCGAGAAATACATTAAATCAAATGGCGCCGTTGCCGGGGATTACGTGCTAATTCGTTTCATATTATAGTTTGAATTGAAAAATTTATTCTATTGTGATTTTTGAGATCAAAATTCGTGCAAACCCTAAACAATTTGTTGTGGTTCATTGCAAGGAAATCTGGAGCTGTTTGGCAAGTTAAGAAATTGTTTTGAAAATACCAGAGAGTTGAAAGAGTCTACAGAAGCTCCCTTCTGAATTTTGGTGCAGAGATCTCACTATCCAACCGCGATTCCGCAGTCTAAGCTCCCATATGCGGCGGAACCGCGGCCCTTTTGAGGGTTCTCTGTGCAATTTTTCTTCAGGTACTTTCTTACCTTCTTCTCTCTCCTCTTTTTAGCTCCAACTAATAATTTTCTGCAGGTTTCTTTGCAAATAATCGCAGCACCGCAAAAAGCAAAATTAAATTTGTGCGTGATTTTGTTTCTTGGTTGTTTGCATTCTAAATACGGATATTAAGGAGCACGGCCAAATCCAAATTAGGTGGGGATTTCATTACCCTTCCTAGGCCCCAAAAATCGCAAAACTTGCATCCGCATTGACCCACATTAGCTAAAAAATATCTAGAGATGACTCTAAGGACCGTCGCGCTCAATTAGGACAGAAGAAGGCCATGGGTAATTCATTGCTTATCCGCGTTTTCTTGTGGTGTCTAAGGCAAGTGTGTCTAAGGCTAGTGGTTTTTAATTAGGCCCACTACTTACATAGTAGAGTACCTTCCCACTTACCTGGCACTTATCCGGCCACAGGGGGACAAAGAGGCAGTGGAGGATTCTATCCTACGACTTGTCTTTTGGCAGTTAGGAGCGGTCTAGAGCCGGACCTAGGTGACCACTAGATTCTAGGGTCTTTGTTGCTGCATTTGTTGTGTCGCATCATTTTTTCAAAAATCTGTCCCTTTTTCAAAGCAAACACCGCATTCATTCATACCCCTAATTATAAGCCAACGCTGCCGCTTGTACTAACCCTTTTTAGTGCAAGATAGGCTGGACACGGGATTCTAGTGCCCGTTTAGTCCGTGTATCCTTTATCAACTCCGAAGTCGATATTTCTCCATTTACCTTGCCTTTACCCACTACCACACCCACTCTGATGGATCCGAATCCATCAAACTTCTTTAACCCTAATCTGCCGCCGTCCGTTGGTGCGCAGAATCCACCCCGTATCTCTCTCCAGGAGAGGTGTTACCCTATTCGAGGTCCTCTTTCGACCTGTTTATCCACACCACCAGCCAACGGGGATAACTTTGAGATTAAGCCCCAGTATATCAATCTTTTACCCAAATTCCACGGACTCGAGACTGAGGACGCTTACGTTTTCATTACCAAATTTGAAAACGTATGCGCAATGATGGGTACGTCACAACTTTCAGCAGATGCTATGCGTCTACGACTTCTTCCATTTACTTTGTGCGATATAGCCGAGAAGTGGCTATATAACACTACCGCACACTCTATTACGAATTGGGAAGAATTTGTCGCTGCATTCCTTAAGAAATTTTACCCAATACAAAAGACAGCTCGAATCCGTAGCGAACTGAATCAATTTGCCCAGCTCCCTACCGAACCATTCTCTAAATGCTTTGAACGTTTCAAGGATCTATTGGTTCATTGTCCTCATCACGGCATCCCGAGATGGGAATTATGCCGAATCATTTATGAGGGCATTAACCCAAACACTAAACAGAGCCTTGAAAACATGTGTCAAGGTGCTTTTATTGACCAAAGATGATGGGGAAGCTTGGAAGTATTTAGAAGAGTTCGCTGAAAAATCACTACAGTGGGAGAGTGGAACCCAACAATTGAATAGGGGTGGCGTACACCAAATAGATGTGTCCATAGGTGTTCGAGCTGAGATGGCAGCAATGCAAAAGAAGCTCGATGCTATGGAACACAAATTTGCAGCAGCCTCCCTAAACCCAGTGTCACTCCCAAAAACTGTTTGTGGGTGCTGTTCTGATCCGTCTCATTTAACGGAAGAATGTCCATTAAACTCTGCGTTTCAAGGTCACGAGCATTCAAATGCCGCATTTCAAAGACCTCGAAACGATCCATATTCTTCCACGTACAATCAGGGTTGGAGGAATCACCCGAATTTTTCTTGGAACCAAAACCAATCTCAAAACACGGTTCCAAACACGAATCAATTTCAAAGGGCTCTTCCTCCACCACAGCAACCCCTTCAACTCACTCAGCATCCCTACCAGTCACAAAACTTCCAAAATCAGGTCAACACTTCTGCACAGTCTAATCCTATGACCTGTTCTGACGAGTTCTCTCAATTCACTCAAACCATGAAATCACTTTTGTCAAATTTCATAGAGGTTTCGGCTGAGATTAGATCTTCCATCGGTGAGATAAAGAAAAACTCAGCATCCCAAGCTGAGAGTATCAGAACGATGGAAGCTGAAATCGCACGACTTAAAGCCGAAATGAGTGCGAGAGAAAAAGGGAAACTTCCCTCTCAACCCCTACAGAATCCTGGGCATTACAATGTAAATGCCGTCACAACGTTGAGATCGGGAAGAGTGCTGAACAACCATGTTAGGGAAGAAGTTGATGATGTTGGAAATCATATCAACACCCCGGCTGAGACCTTTCCACACACACCCACTTCTCCTTCTGATCCTTGTTCTTCTACCACACCACCTTCTCGCGAGCCTATTCTCCATTTCCCACTAGGCTCGACACCTCAGTATATCCCTTCTAGTTCTCCACAGACGGTCCCCACACCATTTTTGGGACCTCATCTACCCCCTCTTCCTTCTCCTATGATAGACCCGACGCTCATTGCAAAAGCACCTTACCCGAATCGGTTAAGGGGTAATAAAACGAGTCCACATATGGAGAAAATTATAGAAATGTTCAAACAGGTTAACATCAATATCCCTCTCCTAGATGCGATTCAACAAGTCCCCGCTTATGCGAAAATTCTTAAGGACTTGTGCACTAGGAAGAGGAAGACTCAAGTGCCGAAGAAGGTCTTCATGTCTAATAATATCAGCACTGCTTTTATCCCACAGCTACCAAAGAAACGTAAGGACCCAGGATGTCCTACAATTTCGATTTCTATTGGGGGTAAAAACATAAATCGTGCTCTTTTAGACCTTGGCGCAAGTGTTAACCTACTTCCATATTCTGTATATGAGCAATTAGGGACTGGAGAGCTGAAACCTGCTCACTGCACTCTCCAAATGGCAGACCGTTCAATCACCAAACCAAGGGGTGAACTAGAGGATGTGTTGATAAAGGTCGGGGAATTTGTTTTCCCTGTAGACTTCATTGTACTCGATACACAGCCTGTAGCAAACCCCCGGGGCCAAATTCCGGTGATTCTGGGTCGTCCTTTCCTTGCCACTTCCAATGCTGTTATAAACTGTAGAAATGGTTCAATGAACTTATCATTTGGAAATATGACCATTGAACTAAATATCTACAAAGTTGGAAGTCAGCTATCAGAACCCACTGCTCATATTCTAGATGTGTGCTCTGTCCACGAGATCGATCCCGGTAGTTGTGGAGCTGAGGATCTTTGCTTTCTAGATCTCGATGACATTACCACATCTCTGCTTGATCTCACACATGATCTTAGTGAGGACACTTTTCCTACACTTGAGTCCTGCACTCCTGACTTTTCTCCACCCGAGTCTGTATCTTTCACAGGCTCTGAGCTTCTTTGTAACTCCAAAAATCATTCGATGATCCCACCTTCTATTATTTCTCTGCCCACATTAGATCTCAAAATTTTACCTTCTCACCTTAAATATGCATATTTAGGTGAGAATGAGTCCTTACCGGTTATCATTTCCGCTTCTCTTGCATCAGAGCAAGAGAATGCACTTTTATCGGTATTGAGATCTAACAAAGAGGCGTTTGGTTGGACCATGGCGGACATCAAAGGGATTAGTCCCTTGATTGTTGAACATCATATACATGTGGTGGATGATGCCAGACCAACCCGAGAACCACAGAGACGGTTAAATCCCGTCATGAAGGAAGCGGTGATGAAAGAGATCGTCAAATGCCTAGATAATGGTATTATATACCCCATCTCCGATAGCTAATGGGTGAGTCCTATACATGTCGTTCCTAAGAAATCCGGCATCACTGTTATAACCAATGAGGCAAATGAGTTGATTCAGACATGCGCCCAAACTGGATGGCGTGTATGTATTGATTATAGAAAACTCAACGCAGCCACGAGGAAAGACCACTTTCCTCTACCATTCATTGATCAAATGCTGGAACGCTTAGCAGGACGAGAGTATTATTGCTTTATGGACGGATACTCAGGCTATAATCAGGTCCCCATCGCCAAAAAGGATCAAGATAAAACCACTTTTACTTGTCCTTTTGGTACCTTTGCTTACAGTCGCATGCCCTTTGGGTTATGCAATGCTCCCGCTACCTTTCAGCGGTGTATGATGGGGATATTCTCTGATATGGTAGAGAATTTTCTGGAGATCTTTATGGACGATTTCTCGATTTTTGGAGACTCTTTTTCTGATTGCCTATCGAATCTTGACGCAGTTCTTACTCGTTGCAAAGATAAGAACTTAACTTTGAACTGGGAAAAATGCCATTTCATAGTCCAAGAAGGAATTGTACTTGGACATGTTATTTCACAGAAAAGCATTGAAGTTGACAGAGCTAAGATAGATGTCATTCAAAACCTCCCTCATCCCAAAAGCGTCAAAGATATTCGATCTTTCCTTAGCCATGCGGGCTTTTATAGGAGATTCATTAAGGACTTTAGCAAAATTGCTAGACCTTTAACTTTTCTCCTGGCCAAGGATACGACCTTCCATTTTGACTCGGACTGCGAGACAGCTTTCGACTCACTTAAACACTCACTCACTTCAGCCCCCGTTCTATCGTCTCCAAATTGGGACTACCCTTTTGAGCTGATGTGTGACGCATCCGACTTTGCAGTAGGTGTAGTCTTAGGACAGCACATTGAAAAGATGCCACACGTGATCTATTATGCAAGTAAGACCCTGAACGATGCACAAATCAACTATACAACCACCGAGAAAGAACTTTTAGCGGTTGTATTTGCATTAGAAAAATTCAGGCCTTACTTAATTGGCTCTCCTATAGTTGTGTACACTGACCATTCCGCCTTAAAACATCTTCTGGCGAAGAAAGATGCAAAAGGTCGACTAATACGTTGGATCCTTCTATTACAAGAATTTGATCTTGTTATCAAAGATAAGAAAGGATGTGAAAACGTCGTAGCCGACCATCTTTCACGCATTATTTCTTCCCCTATGACCCTGCCGATCAATGATTCGTTCCCTGATGAACAGCTCTTGAACGTATCCGCTGAACCATGGTTCAGGGATATTGTGAACTATCTTGTCACGGGACTTATACCGAGCGATTGGTCAAAACAGGACAAATACCGATTTTTATCCCAAGTAAAACACTTTTACTGGGATGATCCATACTTGTTTAAATATTGTCCTGATCAGATCATTCGCCGGTGTGTCCCGAAAGAAGAGTTCAAGAGTGTTCTTTCTTTTTGACATGATCAGGCCCGTGGGGGTCACTTCGGTCCTAAAAAGACGGCGGAGAAGGTTTTGCAATGTGGTTTTTATTGGCCGAACTTATTCAAGGACGCATTTGAGTATTGCAAAACCTGTACACAGTGTCAGTACACGGGTAGAATATCCCGGAGAAATGAAATGCCTCAGCAACCCATTCTGGTTGTTGAAATATTCGATGTTTAGGGCATTGATTTTATGGGTCCCTTTCCCAACTCCTTTGGGAATTTGTACATACTGCTGGCGGTTGATTACGTCTCAAAGTGGGTAGAAGCCATTCCATGTCGCACTAATGAAAAGAAAGTTGTCATTAAGTTCTTGAAAGAGAATATCTTTTCGCGATTTGGACACCCACGCGCTATCATTAGCGATAATGGGACACATTTCTGCAACAGATCTTTCGAGACTCTGATGCGGAAATACGCAATCAACCACCGACTTTCTACACCCTATCATCCCCAAACAAGCGTGCAGGCTGAAATTTCAAATAGACAGATCAAACTTATCCTAGAGAAGACTGTTGCTAAGAATAGAAAAGACTAGTCGACCAAACTGACGGATGCTCTTTGGGCATTCAGGACTGCATATAAAACCGACCTAGGGATGTCTCCATATAGGATAGTGTTTGGGAAGGCATGTCACTTACCCGTCGAGATAGAGCATAAAGCATTGTGGGCTATAAAGGAAATAAATTTTGATCTAAAAGAAACCTGCAACTTTCGGAAGCTGCAACTAAATGAGCTAAGCGAACTCCGCGATGAAGCTTATGATAAAGCTGTAATTGTAAAGAATAGGACTAAGGTTTTTCACGATAAAAACATTTTGAGGAAATTTTTTTCACCTGGTCAACAAGTCCTTCTTTATGATTCACGATTACACCTTCACGCGGGTAAGCTTCGATCTCGGTGGAAGGGACCTTTTATAGTGCGGTCTGTATACCCGCACGGGGCAGTAGAAGTAGAAAATGTTAAAAACGGCACATTTTTCAAAGTGAATGGACATAGACTAAAGCCGTATTTTTCCACTGACCCCACGGAGGAGCTCTTGTTCTTACAAGAGCCAGTTTATTTGGATTAAAATTCCTCCGTCTCACCTTCATATCCTATATATCATTGCATCATGTTTTGGATGGAGGTGAGTGAAAAGAATAATTTTGGGGGAAGTTCTTCACTTATATATTTTGCCCCCACTAATAATTCCCCCCAGGCTTACAGTTTTTGTAGGTATAGCGATTGGCAACAGTGAGGACACTGTTGAAATCAAGTTTGGGGGAGGTTTGTGCTTATTTTTGCATCATTTGCATATCATCTGCATAAGCACAAAACATTTCTTTTAAAAATCTATAAAAATTTAAATTTTTTTTTCAAAACCCACAAAAATTTAAAAAAAAAAAATTTCAAATATAAAAATAATTTTAATATTTACACTTTTTTGTACATAAATAAGATAATAAAAGTTTAGATAGTGAACAATTACATCCATGAGATTAGAATAATTTTAGAAAACTAAGAAAATTAGAAGTTTTCTTATACGGACTAGTAATAAGTAGTTATGAGCCGTTGTCCCAAGTGTTAGTAAGATGAAGGACGCCACTAATCTGAGGATAAAAATAAGTCTGAAAAATAGTTTCTATTCTGGAAGCCAAACATTTTGAACGTTGCTACCCTGCTATTCGCACTTACACACGTCTTGAAGCCTGGGATAGTAGAGGATACCTTGAAATGCTCTTGTCTTAAAGCCGATGTATGAAGGAAATAAAAAAAATGTGAATAAAAAAAAGTTATATAAAGTGGTGAGAAAAATGGACACTGGTTTTGTTATCGCCGAAGGCAATAAAAATGTATAGCGAGGGTGCTTCTTCACCTAGTGCCCTAAGGCCAACTGGTCTGGGAGTCACTGCTATGCCTGAGGTGGTGCAAGACGAGGAAAATACACCAAGTAAGCAAGCACATGAGTAATCGGTCGGTTAGTACCTCAAGAAGTATTAACGGTCGCATGAAAGTTTGTGAGCAATCTCATCTAAATATTCATTAATTAAAAAGTACTAAGGCTGATGGGCAAGAGTATGATAGCTTGAATTGAATTCTCCGGGTGTAGGGATGTCTTTACACACACGCAGGGTGATATGATCGATGTTTGGAAGAAATATAGGAATGAAAAATAAGACGATGTTTTATTGAGGGAGGACGTGATTTCTGACATTTTTTCATGACCATTAAGATAGGGCTCATGACAACCGAAAAGCTAGCTTAGTTGGAAACCCTAATTTTCAAAGTCTTTCTTTTACGATTCTTTTCTTTAAATGTAATATTCATGGTCTTCCTTTTATTATTGGATTTTGTGGGTGCAATCCGCTGAAAACCCTCAGGAGACAACACTCCTCCTACTAGGGACACCTAGAGGTTTAAAGGTTTGTTGCACGTGCTCAGTGCAATCGTGTTGCCTACGAAAGTGTGCTAGTTAGTTTTTCTCTTTCTTTATTTTCTCCTTCTCTTTTTAATAAAACAGTTCGCTCGAGACGATCGAAATTAAGTTTGGGGGAATTTGATTAGTCGAAAATAATGTATTTTTAACACGGCAATTTCCCTATCATTTGCATTCATATAGAAGTGTTCGGCATTAATATTTCACATATTATCAAATCGGTTGTTAAATATCAGATTGCATGTGTTAGACTCTAAAACCGGCATTATAAAGGAAATTGACTGCATTTCATAACATGGCATCATTCCTATATATCGCAACCCGTGTTTCGAAGTCTGTGCAGGAAAATCAGAAGCTTGCTCAAATCTACACAGCTAAAAGATACGCCAACACAATGATTTCAGTTCTGGTATCAATCCAAAGGGACAAACACAAATCAACACATCAGATAAAGCCCCAAATGTCAAACCAAGACCACTGCAAAGAGCCCAAGTCCCAAGGAGCCAACATGGCCGCGGAACCGCGGCCGAAGCCGGCTTGAGCCGCGGTTCCGCGGCGGTTTGTCGACGTCACCACTTCATCTTTGCACCAAAACACTTCTCTCAGGGCCCACACTACATCAAGACATGAAAAATTCCAGAATACTCCATAGACTTCTGCCAGATCAGCAAACTAGGGTTTCTAAGCTTAATTAATCCTAGCTTAAAGCCTAAGCTAAACTCCTAACAAACTATCTTCTAGAAGCCTCAACAAACTTTTGGAGGGAATTGTAATTTCAAACCTAGACCTAGGGTTTGGGAAATCTATAAATAGGACCCTAGGCTCACTTGTAAAAGAATTATTCATCTCTTGGAATTCTATTCATTCAATAGATGCATTCACTCTCTTTCTTCATCTTCTTCCACAAGTCTAGTGAGAAGACTTGTGTGAAACCCTAACTCTAATTCTAATCAAAAGCCAAGATCCCAAGTACCAAATCGAGCAAGAAGCCCTTCAACCTTTTATGAGCGGAGCCGATCTTCAACAGAGCAAGTGGTCCAAGCCGGTCCACGACTCACGGAGAAAAGCGACGCCAGATCGATAATTTAGTTCTTCCTCTTGTAGTTCTTGAGCGACTGTAATCAAATTGTTGATATAAATAAAAGGTGATATTCTTTTATCTTGTTTTCTTTAAATTCTTGCATAATGATATCTTTTCAATTCTTGAATGCTTTCTGTGTGATGATGTGTGAATAAACTCCGCTCGTCGAGGAGTCGAGACGATCAATAGAATGATGATGTAATATATCTTAAAACGATTCTTGATTCCTACGAGTTTTGTAAACACTAGCAAGTTCAAGAATCGACGACCCAATTTTGTTGCGATGCTTTCTTGATTGATATCGCTCAAAATTGGGGAGTTACGATCGTTTCTTGAAATTTCTAGAGGCTAGAATATGAATGATATCGACGAAAGAACAAGGGTTAAATGATGAAACCCTAGTTTCACGAGAAAGCCCTAACTCTCGTCGATCATCATCGATCTAGTATCAATTCTTCGAAGGACAAGAACACGATATCTATGATTACATCACGTCTATAGATCCGATCGATTCCTACGAGCCTCATTTAGATTCTTGACATTTGGTTGGAAATATCATCGAAACCCGATTCTTGATTGTTTTTCATTTTCTTGATTCTTGAATAGAATAGTGACACTTGAAACAATTGATAAATCTTGAATCATGCTTTCTTTTCTTTTCGATTAACTTTTCAATTCAAACAAATCGAACATTGAAACGAATCGCACAATCCCTGTGGACGATCCGCACTCGCTTACGATCTACAACTGACACTGTAGTTGATTGCGGTCAAATATAATTCTTTGGTTGTGATTTCTTTATACAATTTTCTAAATACTGATACAAGATACTGTTATCGATCAAATGAAACCGTTATCGGGAAACAATTGATTCGATACTTGCATTTTACATCCCAATCGAGAAATACATTAAATCAGTCATCCTTAGTAGTCTTCTTACAGCCCCTCCCGCGCTAAGGATCGAAGCCCTCCTTAGAGGCAGCCGAACGACTACCCTGCTCGGTCATTTCCAGCTGGTAGCTCCATACCCATGACGTCAGGGATTAAAGCCCTCACAAAAGGCATCTGAGCGGCTACCCCACTCGGTCATCCCCGGCTGGTAGTTGCCTGCCCACAACGCCAGAGATCAAAACCTTCGCCAAGAGGCAACTGCGCAGCTTCACTGCCCAGTTATCCTTAGCAGGCCTCCTACGACCCCTCTAACACTAAGGATCAATGTCCTCCCAGAGGCAGTCGAGCCGGACCCTTGCACGGCTATCCCCGGCTGGTAGCTTCCCACCACAACCGACAGGGATCAAAGCTTTCGCCAAGAGGCAACCGAGCAGCTTCCCTGCTCGGTCATCCCCAGCGGGCATCCTCCTGCCCACCAGACGCCGCTGCTTCGAAGTCCTCATAACGAGGCCACTAAGCTCCCTTCTTCTCGGCAAATCTGTGCGGGCAGCATGCTGCTCATCAAATGCCGCAGACCTGAAAACCCATTGGGAGACATCAGGTCTGTTCAAGTCTGAGCAATCCCCTCTCGACTCCGGGGCCATGGGGATACCTCCTTTTCAGCAGCATTTGGCACACTTGACAAGTGATCGAAATCAACTCGACGTATGATCGCCTGACATGGAAGCCCAAGAGTGCAAGCAAGGATATTCTACGAGTACTCTTCACATCCAAAAGATAAAGTGCAAAGTAATGAAACAGCAAGAGTTTTACTCACACAAGCAAAATGTTTTTACAGAGGTATTAGGGGCTCCCTAGCCTTACAAAGTTCCGGACGCTTACAAAAGAGGGACGGGGAAATATCAAAAAGGCCTAAGTCACAAACCCCCTCCTGCGCCTCGCTTCCCTCATTACTGTCATCGCAGTCTGTCGGAGGCTTCACCACCGGAGGCTTTGCCTCCAGGGGTACGCCTCGCTTCCCTCATCGCTGTCTGCCAGAGGCTTTGCCACCGGGAGTGGGACCCAAGAACGGAGCTCGCCATCGGTGAACTCAGGAAGCTGCTCCTTTACGGCATTTAGAGCCTTATTCCACGCGATGGCGGAATGCTCATCAAGCTCGGCGTGAAATTGCTCTGACACCTTGTAATCGGCCACAGCCTTCCTAGCCCGAATCTTGGCGATCCCGGCCGCCCAAAGCGCCGCCTTGGCATCCCCCTTGCTGGCGTTTCTCTCCGTCTCCATGGCCGTGAAACGATCGTCCAGATTCGCCAGCTTCGCCTTAGCAACTCGGTGGGATGCACTCAGGCGACGATAGGCACCCCGGTTCGCTGAGATGGAAAGCTCTGCAACCTCTGCTCGGGCTGCCAGGACATCGGCCCTCGCCCTCTCCAGACGCAGGTCACGTCGCAGGACCTAGACCTCTGAAGGAAACACTTCCACTGGCCTCGGTGCGTGGAACGCCCCCTCGGCCTCCATACGAGTAACGAGGGTGCAGTGTTGAAGGACTTGATGGGAAACGGATAAGAAACTTGGAGACGCTCGAGCCAAAGAAAGGAAGGTCAAAAAACAACGTGTGGAGGAGTTCATACCTAGACCTTCCCTTGGGCTATGGCCTCCATTTGGACCCTCAGGGTGCCATGCGGAAGCCTCCTCCCGGCCGACTCTTCCATTCCGGCGAGCAGGCCGGCAGCGACGGAAAGCGTAGATGGAACGATGAAGAAGACATCCCCCTCATACACGGGAATCCCCTCAGGGACCCTCGACGACGGTGCACAAGAGATTGTCCTTTTCCTTTTAAGGGGGACCCCGTCCTCACCCTCCCCTGCGTCCCTTGTCTGGGGGTCGGATGACCATGGACGTCTCTGTCCACCGCCGGAACAATCACCAGGAGCCCTCAGCGAAGCGGACAGCCTTGCCGCCGGCGGAACATTCGACGCAGGGCACGAGCTAGCCGGGAGCACGGCCGCATCGCTGGCCTCCCTCCAGAACGAGAAACCCAAAGAGTAGGAACGAACCATGTATCTAACCCAAAAGAGGAAGAGCGCCGAGCAGCCAAGACTTAGAAAGAAGAAAAATATGAAGAAATAGGGGGCCCTGGAGTGGGCCCCACCCCTATTTATCACTGCAATCGCCCTCATCCAACGACCTTCATCTCCCGCCAAAGCGCCTCCTCACGTCTAACGGCTCCGATCGCTCTACTTGTCGTTCCCACACTGGGTCGCATCCTATCAGACGCCGTAGGTCTGCACACGTCGCGTCGGCTAATCGACGCTTGACATGCGGATCGTCGCATCAGTGATAGGATGCACGAACCGACGCACCTTCCTTAAATGCAGAGATCTCGTCCTGATTCGTTGGCAGAAAAGACAGCTGACAGCCCGGGGATACGTCTCGACGAAATCTTAGGAGGGAGCTCACCTCGGGCGGCCCGGCAGTCTACTCTTGACCCGACCCGTCAGCTGGTCAGGACAAGAGTGGGGGACTAATGATGATGCTTTATTTTGGCGATCTCCCAGATCAGGACACGTGGCAGATGACATGTCCTAAACCTCAGAAGAAAGGGCCCATAGGGGCCGACCTTGTTAGGATTCCCTAGCACCTACTATAGAGTATGGAAGTATCACACATGCCACTTTAAAATTTTAGAGGTGCTAAGCAATGAAAGCAAGGATCTTTAACTAGAATACTAGGGCAACAACACCTGTATCTCATACAAATACTATTCTATCACTAAGTGAAAGGAGTACAACCTTTGTAGTCCTCTTTGTAGTGACTCCTAGGATCGTTAAGAGTTGGAAAAGCTTGCAAGTGAGCTTCTTTGTCCACGATGATCCACCCGAAGTCCACTTTGTCCAAGCTCCTAGCTTCACTTGATCAAAGAAGATGATGAAGCCAAACACTCTAAACTAATTGGCTAGATTAGAGTAGAATGAAGAGGTGGTTTGTTTTCTCTAATCAAAACCCAATCTTTTTCACTAACACACTTTCTTTTCAACTCAAGAGAGCAAGGAAGAAGAAGAAGATGAAGGCAAAAGCTTTTGTCTAAATGCTAATGATAAAAACTTGAATGAGAAAATAGAAAAGATAGTATATATACTTTCTATTTTTCATCCCAAACCATGGTTACTTAATTTAGATATTATTGCATATGAGTTAAAAGGCAAAAGGAAAACTAATCCATGGTTAAAAAGTGGGTGAACAATGGTTAACTTCAAGAAGAGTGTAGAAGATAACCATGGATGAATATTTCCTTTCCTTTTTCTTTTAACTTAAATGCAAAATAAATATATATATAAATATAAGTTCCATGTGAGTCTTGTATTGCCTTCAAAAGTGTATCATCAACCATGATACTTTGTATGTATGTGTCCATGCACATCAACATGTGCATACATGCATTCTTCCTCTTTAATAAAAAGGGTTTGAATAAAGAATAAAACTAAAGGTAAAATGTTAAATCAACAATTGATTTAACAATCCGGTCACATCTTATACGACCCGACTAATAGAAAAACGTCCGATTAACATACGGTATCATATAGTCGTATTCAATCGGGTCCCAGTGCATATCACATATGCACACCACATCGTTTCGCCTGGGCTAGGGAACTCCTGTGTGGGACTCTAAGACTCGTCAATACGCCGGTAGTTGGTGATGATCATATCAAACACCCACAAGCCGCAAGCGGTCAGCTAAACGTAGCGGCCACTCGGGTATTGTACGATCAGAAGAAAACCAGCAAAGCTGTCAAAACTCACGTCAAGCCATCTGGCAACACTTACCGTACAGTCCGGTCTCCTTGTCAGATATGTTGCATATCGAGTCTAGGGATGGTATCGTCGACCCCAATAACTCAATAAGTCATGCTAGTGTATGGCTCATAACAGATCGAGAAACTACTGATAACACTTATCAGTAAATCTCAGCAGCCCTGGCCAGGGACTTCCTGTTATAGCCAATTGAGCATAGTATAATATCAACTCCCAATACCGGGAGAGACGAAACCCCTCCTATCGCTCATTGCCTCCATGTGCCTCGAGACCGTACCCAAAATCCACCTGTTTGCACGACTCAGTAGAGCCGTGGTAGGGTGGAGATCAAAGTACAGTGGGAGGACACACAAGACTCTATGAAGATCTTGGGTCTACAGACTAACCTGTACCAGTGTCACCTGAGAACTGCTATCCGACGATAGATATAATACCATATAGGAGTTCTCGGCGAGTCCGTTCAGTGTACCCAGTCTCCACTGAGCACCCGCATACAATCTTTGGTGTCACCTCACCAGGTGGATATGGGATCATCCATCGCCCATCATATGGGACAAGAATGGTATACGCTAGTCTACTCTGGAATATCGATGCCCCGTCTCAATACACCCCCGACTAGGAACTGTTCAAGGATATACTTATAAACTACACGTGCCCCACTAGTATGATCTGCATCATAGTCACAGTAGTCAAGTAAATATCCTGAGGGCTTTATCAACATGTGCAAATGAATAAAAGCATGATCAAATCAGCATGTCAGATAAAGTAAATCAGATAGCATACTATCATGCCGAGCAAGAAAGTAATATATATATATATATACATGTCCAAGCATCCACTATACATATAATAGCCTTTAGGGCATACATATATCCAACAATTTCCCACTTGCATTAAGGCTAATTATTGGCGTATCTTATACCCAACATCTCAAAAAGTCGCTCATGCTGCGGTTGTGGAAGGGCCTTGGTGAGTGGATCCGCTGTGTTATTCTTTGTATCTACTCTCCGAATATCGATCTCGTGGCGATCTACTATCTCCCGGATCAAATGATATCGCCTTAAGATGTGTCTGGACTTCTGATGGGATCTGGGTTCATTGGCTAACGCCATAGCCCCATTATTATCACAATACAATGGTATTGGATCAACAATGGTTGGAACTACTCCTAGTTCCGTAACGAACTTCTTCATCCAGACGGCTTCCTTGGCAGCATCATTTGCAGCAATATGCTTAGCTTCCATCGTGGAGTCTGCAACGGTATCCTGTTTAGAACTCATCTAACTAACCGCCCCTCCATTGAGGGTAAATATAAACCCTGAGATAGATTTGTTGTCATCCTTATCACTTTGGAAGCTGGAATCGGTAAAGGCCTCCATTTGGAGATCTCCATTACCATACACCAAGAACAATTCCTTAGTCCTTCGCTAGTACTTAAGAATGTTCTTCACTGCTATCCAATATTTCTCCCCTGGGTTGGACTGATACCTGCTTACTACAGCTAGTGCATAAGCAACATTAGGGCGTGTACATAATATCGCATACATTATAGATCCTATGGGTACATAATATCGCATACATTATAGATCCTATGGCTGAAGCATAGGGTATAATGCTCATGCGAGCTCTCTCTTCATCAGTCTTCGGACAGAAGTCCTTAGAGAGAGTGATTCCATGACAAGCGGGCAAGTGTTAGTGTATATGCCCTAGGGGCCATTATTGTATCATACTTGTATGTATATTACTTAATGGAAGCTTGGGATATTCACAGTTGTATATACAGTCTTGCTAAAAATGGTAGTATGCTACTTGGTTTGTATCTACTTTAATATGTGCATATGTTTCTTGTAACGTATAGCTTATACATATTAGTAGAGCCCGTAGGACCTTTACTTGATTACCAGCGTTGTGATGGCAGTCACACTAGTGGGGGCTGAGTAGTCTGTAAGCAACATGCTATACAGGTCCCTGGTCGTTGGATTATCGAGATAGGGCATCGATATTCCAGAGTAGACTAAGTGTGTACGCTTTCATCCCAGTTGGGGAGATGGTCTGTCCCACAGCCATCAGTACGTCGTAATGGAGATAGTATACAGGTGCTCGTTAGGTTACGGGTACACCGGACAGGACTCGCAGGGGAACTGATTGGTTAGTATTATACCCGTCGTCAGTTAACAGTTCCCAGGTGACATGAGTACAGCATAGTCCGCAGACTTGACACTGCTACTTCGCCTCGAGTGTGTCCCACTGTTCTTAGATTGCTACCCTACCACGACTCAAAGGAGTCGTGCAAACAGGTAGCAGTTGGGTGCAGTCCCGAGCACTTGGAGGCAGTAGTGGTTAGACAGGATTCGTCTCTCCTGGTATTTGGAGATGATATCGCGCTGTGTCAGAGAGCCATTACGCAAAGTCCCTGGCCAGGGCAAGCGAGATATACTGGTAGGTTCTAGTAGCTTCTCAGGGTGTAATAGGCTTCGCTCCGACATGACTTATACAGCTATTAGGGGACTAACGCTTGCCGCCCCCTAGGCTTGATATGCGATAGTCTTAGATGAACAGACCGGACTGTACAAAGATTGTCACATCAGGCTCAGTAGGAGTTCGGATGGTTTTCTTCATCGGCCTTCTTATCGACATCTATCTGGGGATCGTTACGTACAGCTAGTGCCGCTTGTGGTCTGTGGTTAAACCCACTGCCAGCGTAGTGTCGAGTCTTTAGAGTCCCACACAGAGAGTTTCCCTTCTCCAGGCGAAACGATATAGAGGTCATATGGTTTTACGCCAAGGGTTCGGACGCGTACGTGTGTTTACGCACATACGACTTTTCGGACAGTTTTTACTAGCCGGCTTTGGTTTAAGCCAGATTCTAGTATCGGGTTATTGGATTTATACAGTCTAATGTTTTTCCGTGTTTTCATGGATTGGAGGGGCGTTCTCGTAATTTGTCGGGAAGCTTCTAGAAGAGTGGTGACTAAGGGGTTAAGGTGGCATGAGCATTAAATGCTTAATGACTCATTTGTGTGATTCATCCTTAGCATTAAATGATTCATTAGTGAGTTAATGAGTCATATGATGAATCACACAAGGTGAATGCATCAACCATGATGATTAATCATTTATATTATTTATTTGATTAATTGTTATGGTTGTTATATTCATATGAGTTCATTATTCATTCTCATTATCATCTTCACCTTCTCTCTCCTCAAGCTCACTCTTTCTTCAAACCTTAACCCTAACCTCTCATGTGTTGAGATCAAGGGTTAGCTGGACCAATACATCTATAACCTCACTGTATATCCTCTAGGTAGCTTAGATTAGCACTTTGAGCAACCTAGTTATCTCAAGTTAGAGATAAAGCTTGGCGTAGGAGCTCTCAGGTGGATCATCTTTGATTCGAGGAGGCCGTTGAGGTGCCGATGTTCCAAGGAGCCTACGAGGAGTGGAGGACCGCGATGAAGACCCGAAGGACAAGTTACGTGAGGTATAACTTCGTATCCGAGTAGTTAAACCTCTAGCAGATAGTTAGCAATGGTTTAGATAACGATTCATGCGCTCAAGTCCGTGTTACGAAGCTTTGATAATCGTTTTTCATATATTCCGCCTCCCCGCAAGTTCATGGGGTGCGTGACATGGACTTACAGTGGTATCAGAGATGCTAGGCATTGGATGTCGACCTATGGGGGGTTCTCACTATGTGACAGTGTGGCGAAGCATAGGCTCTTACCCCCAGGGTGTCCCGAGACCGGAAGGTGTTCCGCCGGGTTGTAGTCCTCGCGAGGGGGCATGCGTAAAAAGTAGCTGCTGAGGGACCCGTTGGTGCCACGGTGACCCCATTGGATGGGGTGGCTGCCTGACCTACAGTGGTATCAGAGACAACTAAACCATTACTAGCTTGTTAGCAACTAGTTAGAAGTTTGATCGACGGAAAACGCGAAAACAAAACCCCAGAAAACCCTTAGTTTCTGTTAATTTTAAAAGTGTCTGAAAAATTATTTGACATACCTTAAAATTCACATCAGGGTATTTTAAGAATACTGGGAAAATACGAGCCAGCAACTCGGCAAAACGGCCGCGGATCCGTGGCAATAGACTGCTTGTGCCGCGGATCCGCCGCCGAGTCAAATCCGAGTTGACTCAGATTTACTCTGTAATTCTTAGTTTTTGGTGTTTTGGTTCTCTGTTTGTTCTGTTTATACCCAGGTTACTTCAGTGCTGCTTTGCTTTTGGGGTAGACACGGAATATGGTAATTGATCGATGTTCTATGATATTTGCTAATTGGGTTTTTATCTGTAATGTTTAATGTGTTCGTAAACCTCCCCTAACTGCTAGTATGTCGGTTGGCAGGGGGTTGCACATTTCTGAAATGTTTACTGTTTGTGTATATGAACTGTATTGGACTGTTGTGATGATTAGCCGGGGTTTGAGATGTGTTTAATATTCATTCAATGTAAATGTAATTTGATGTAATATTCTTTTGCGGGGCACATCCAGGTTGCGGTTGTAACCACCGTTGTATTATTTCTTTTTACTATTTTTGCTCCTAGGATAGACCCAAGGTGGGGTACACAAACTACCGGGTACGTCGAAGTGTTTAGTGGCCTACTCACGTTGTTGAGGGAGACCGCTTCACTTCGGGTACTTGGCGGGTAGTTTGCCGTACCCGTAGGGGTTTAGGGTGGGGTAATGGCTATTCATCACAACTGTGTAATCTGTCTTTTATTGCAGGCTCAAAGCAAATGCGGATTGCTAATAAATCCAATAAAGTTCATCTGTGATCTGGAATGCTTATTATTGCGTCTGACGAATGTACAATATCTATATATGATAGCTGTTAGACGTCACTTATGTTTTACACCCGCGCTAGCCCAGCCCCCGCTCTGTCGTTAGTTAAGTAACCTAACGGGTGATGACGGGACCCCGTGGCGAATGCGGATGGTATAAGAGGACGTGGTATTTTCGTTGTTTTCTGCAATGATAGGATAAATGATGGGACGCATTATTATAATGCAAAGAAAATAAACCAAAGTTAAGTCGTTGGAACAAATTTAAAAGAAACCACCCGGCTATTTTAAAAAAAAGATCAGAATTTTTGAATTACGTAGCTTTGACCACTCCTTTTAAAAAGTATCAGGTTCCTTCGATTATATCAAGTTTACTACGTTCACGGTTTTGCCAAAACCAGTTGTAGCCCTCCGTCATTTCAGTTAAATATTCAGTAGCATTCAAGCTATGTATTTTGACCTTCGCCAAGGCATAGTGATTGGTAGCTGCTGGATATTTATCTGTAGCATAGATAGATGCGTTGGTTTGGGACAGTCGTACTACTATTTTGGCCTTCGTCAAGGTTATGTACGGGTGGGTTCAAATTAACCAGGATAATGACAGGTAGAACTTGACATGTGACTTATGATATGTTGGCCTTCGTCAAGGTCATAAGAGCATGGGGCAAAAATCCACATCGGGAATTTCTAAAGAAACTGAAATTTGCAGAGAGATGCATACCATTTTGGAGTTTGATGAATGTTGGTAGGATTCCTTCAACATTATCATACGATGATATTTTGGATCCCGATCCTACTGTGAGTACATGCTACTTATCAGGAGATTCGTCACTTAACGATCAATGCTGTAAACCAAGTAGGTGTCTAGAAAGGTGTCAGCGGGGCTACGCCCCCAGAGAAAAGAGCTTATTTAATTAAGGAACTTCGCGAAAGCGTTGGAAAACCTCCCTCGAAGTACTGACACTGGCCTGGCTGAACGGTTAAGCAAGTATTGTGCGGTGAGAATAGTCCTGGCTAATTCTTCTTTTATGGTTTGAGGAAGGATTCGAGAAACAGTGGAAGCCATCCTGTTTAGATAAACTTAAAACCAATCTAAACTTGCAACAACATCATGCTAAAATGTTTTCTTCTCTCTCTCTTAATTGCAACGACCTTGTGACCACACATAGGTTACATCTAGATAACAAATTGACTGAATCTGACTTATATGACTGGCAAAGGTCTGTCCAGAAGTCCATTGCCTATGACAAGCTGGACCACCCTATTACTACTCAAGATCCCGCCGTCCCATGTCCAGTTTCCACTGTCGTGGATATGGATATCCGTCAGACAAGGGAAAAAGATAAAGCGAAAGCTAAGTGCCTCGTGTTAGCTTCAGTTGATGGTGCATACCAGAAGCAGCACGAGAAGATGGACTTAGTTTCCATCTTTCTCCATAAGAAAGATTTATATGGAGAGCAATCTCATATCACTAGATATGAAACCTCGAACGAATTAATTCAAGCGAGGTTGGCTGACGGGTCATCTGTAGGGGACAACGTCCTTACAATGACTAGCTGTATTGATAAGCTCCAGGACCTGGAGACCGCGTTAGGAAACGAGTCAAATACTGACTTGATTCTACAGTATCTACCTTCTACCCTGAAAGAAACCAGGGAAGTAGAAGGAAAGAGAAGGGCAAAAGTTTCGGGACTTAAAATAGTAAAAGCGGGACGTTCCTATTGTTATGGGATTGGGCATAGGCAGAATGATTGCAGGGCTTTAGAAGCCAGTAGCCAGGATACGAAGCATGTTGTGGCTTCGACTTCGAGTGTGTTTTTGATAGAGAACTGTATGTCAGTTAACCCTACTTCCTGGGTATTGGATACCGGATCAGGAACTCACTTCTGTAACTCATTACAAGCTCTGAGAAACCGTAGGGTTATCGGGATAGGTGATATGACCCTCACAGTTGCTAACGAAATGAGCATGAATGCTGAATCCGTTGGGGAATATCATCTTGGAATGACAACTGGGCAGATATTGATTCTGCGTAACTGTTTTTATGTGCCAGGTACGACTTGTAATATCATATCTGTACCCTTACTATCTAAGGAAGGATATGATTTTACTTTTACAAGAGATGTGGTTCACATCCACCTAAATCAAGTAGTGATTGGGTCAGGTACATTAGAAAACGGAATATACGTATTAAATCAAGCTCAGATTTTCAGTGTCCAGAACACACTTAAAAGAAAGTCTCCGGAAACAAATCAGGCTTTCTTATGGCATTGTAGACTGGGTCATATCAATGAGAGAAGATTAACAAAGTTATATAGAGATGGATACTTGGATCCGTTCGAGTATCAGTCTTATGCCACTTGTGAATCTTGTCTCATGGGAAAGATGACAAAGACTCCGTTCACTGGACACGGAGAAAGAGCAAGCGAGCTCTTAGGACTCATACACAGTGACGTGTGTGGTCCAATGTCTACACATGCGCGAGGTGGTTATTCCTACTACATTACTTTTACGGATGATTTCTCTAGGTATGGACATATCTTCTTGATGAAGCATAAATCCGAGGCCTTTGAGAAATTCCAGGAATACAAGAATGAAGTGGAAAACCAAACAGGTAAAAGTATCAAGACACTGAGATCTGATCGAGGTGGTGAATACTTAAGTACCGAGTTCCTAGGTTACTTAAAAGAGAATGGAATTCTCTCTCAGCTTACTCCTCCATAGACACCACAACACAACGGTGTATAGGAAAGAAGGAATCGAACCCTATTGGATATGGTTCGTTCCATGATGAGTAAGACTGAGTTACCGCGATCTTTCTGGGGTTATGCACTAGAATCAGCTGCATATCTTTTGAACAAGGTTCCAACCAAAACTGTGCCTACCACACCATATCAGATGTGGAGTGGGAAGAAACCCTGTCTTCAGTACCTGAAGACATGGGGTTGTCCAGCTTTTGTAAAAAAGCAGCATCCGGACAAGCTCGAGGCACGCTCAGTACTGTGTAAGTTTGTGGGATACCCAAAGAACTCCAGGGGGTATTTTTTCTATTACGCAGAGGAACAAAAGGTTTTTGTTTCTCGTAATGCCCATTTTCTAGAATATCAGTTTTTAGAAAAGGAAACAAGTGCGAGCGAAATAGAACTGGAAGAAATTCCAGAACCACAAACTACTACTGAAAGTATGGTAGAACCAGAGGTTTCAGAAGAACCGGACATCCCAACTGTTAGTTGTATGTATGCCCTAGAGGCCAGTATTGTACAGATGATGTATATTATATTGGATGCTTGGACATATATAGAGATGACTTTCTTGCTCGATATGATAGTATGCTATCTGGTTACTCTTTATCTTAACATGTACACTTGTCTTTTTAAACTGTCTTATAGTTACATGTTGATAAAGCCCTTAGGATGTGTACTTGACTACCTGGACTATGATGCAGATCATACTAGTGGGGACATGGTAGTCCATAAGTACATCCTTCATGGTCCCTAGTCGTGGGTGTATCGAGACGGGGCATCGATATACCAGTGTAGACTAGCGTATACGCTTCTCGACCCATGAGATGGGCGGCGGATGATCCCATATCCATTGGTGTTTGACATCAGAGATGGTATATGGGTGCTCAGTGGAGACTGGGTACACTGGACGGACTCGCCGAGAACTCCCAGATGGTATTATACCTCACGTCAGATGGCAGTTCTCAGGTGACACTTGTACAGGTTAGTCTGTAACCCGAGATCATCATAGAGTCTTGTGTGATTCCCACTGTGCTTTGATCTCCACCTTACCACGTCCATGAGGGCGTGCAAAACGGTGGTCTTTGGGTACAGTCCCGAGTCACATGGAGGCAATGAGCGATAGGAGGGGTTTCGTCTCTCCCGGTATTGGGGGTTGATGTTGCGCTGTGCTCGATTGGCCGTAACAGGAAAGTCCCTGGCCAGGGCTGTTCAGAGATTTACTGGTAAGTGTTACCAGTAGTTTCTCGACCCGTTATGAGCCTCACATCGGTACGACTTATCGGTTATTGGGGTCTGACGTTTACCACCCCTAGACTTGATATGCGACATATCAGACGAACAGACCGGACTGTACGGTAAGTGTTACTGGTTGGATTCACAGGAGTGTGAGCGGGCTAGCTCGTCGATCTTCTGATCGCTCAATACCCGGGTGGCCGTTACGTTTAGCAGACCGCTTGCGGCTTGTGGGTGCTTGATATGATCATCATCTGCTACCGGCGTATTGACGAGTCTTTAGAGTCCTACACAGAGGTTTCCTGGCTCAAGCGAAACGAAATAGGAGCGCATATGAGATATGTGCAGGAGCGAGAATAATGTGTGTATGTGATACCATATTTCATTCTCGCGGTGAATGTATCGATTGGTTATATGCGATATAACCTAGATATCGAATCAAGAATTGATTCGATAAGCCGATACATAGGATACTAGTCGGTTATATGCGATATGACCGGATCGTTAAATCAAGTGTTGATTTAATGATTTAATGTATAATTATATATTTGATATATTACTTTGCATTAACTAGTATTGGTTCATTTTAAAAGGATTTTCTCACTTGATGCACATTGTATATATGATATATTTTTGTGCACTTGTTTGTATCATGTTTGATGATACTTGCTCACTTGGCTTTGTGTAAAGATTGAACCATGGTTATATGAATGGTTAGGGTTTTGATTATTTACTTATTTATTTATTCATTTTGGATATTAATAAGTATGGTGGCTTATTTTGTTTCTATGTTGAAGCTTCTTGAAGCTTTGACAAAGTCCACCATCCTTATCTCATCCTTAACCCTAACCATTCCAACTAACCTTAGTTTAATCTCTACACTTGACCATGGTCGAGATATGATAAGTATTCATATTAGTTTCATTTTTAATGAACACTTATCATATTCTTTTTCTTCTTGATCATCTTCTTCTTCAAGAAAAGCTTAAGGTCCATCAATGGCAACTTGAGCTAAAGTGAGAGAAATCCAATTCTAAAGTAAACCCACCTCCTATTTCTTCACCCTCTACCTCTTGCCAAGTTGTTTTGGGTGTTTTCTTCACAAGTTTCACAACTTAGTGAAGTTGGAGCTTGAACTTGTGCAACCTCGACGTAGATCATCTTCGGCACGAAGCCGACGACCTAGTCCGCCCTATTCTCCGATGAAGCCGACGTTTGAGTTCGGGATTCGAGATGGACAGCGAGAGGATGCCTGCGTGGAGCTAAAGAAGTGGAGAACCGGATCTACAAAGGTTGTAGTCTCTCTCCCTTAGTTAAAGTGTTAACTAGTTTAATATTTCGCCTAAACATCTAGTCTACGATCCGTATTAGGGTTTCTCGGCACCCATAAAATTTTAAATTGGCATGGTTGATGCCTTGTGAGACCTCTATAGTGTGCCTAGGAACCCTACAGTGGTATCAGAGCCTAGCTAGAGCCTTAGGCGAAGTCTAGACGGAGTTTGAAGTCCGAACGAACCCGAAACCCTAAAACCCATGAGCTCTCTGGACTTTTTCTAAAATCTGGGATTTTTCAATATTAAAAATGCTTAAAAAATTCAGCAGGAAATTCTAAGAATTACGGTGCAATTTTTATTCAATGAACAGTGTAATGCGCGGCGGAACCGAGGCCTAAGCCAGCTTAGGCGGCGGTTCCGCGGCTAAAGAATGACGTCAGCCATCCTCCTCTGCACAGTAATTCATAGTTTCTGAAGCTGATTTTTATGGGTATTTTTAATATTTATTCCAGAATTTAATTTTCTGGGGTGTTTTGGAGCTTCGATAGTTCGATCGGATTATCAAATTTCGTCTTTGTGCTTTCCGGATAAAACTTTAGAATATGTTAAAAAGTTCGACCGGATATAAATACCCAACTTTTCCCCTGTCGGGAAATTTCCAAATGTTGGATTTTTCCGTAGTTTAACGACGTTCTAAGTAGTGCAAGTAACGCGATGGACCCTCTAGAAGACAACAAGCCTTAACTCGATTATGTGACCGTCTTGAACTGCCCTTTGAACCTTCGGGTTTGGGGCAGTACGGCGTGCCACATGTGAGGCGTTGGCTTGACCCTTCTACGGCTGGACCATTGGTACTGAGGCACGAACTGAATATTGTTAGACTTATTTCATGTGTTGAGTTGTATCGGGAAAACTTGGGTATTCGACTGTTCGATCAGAAAGTTTAACATTTTCTGTTTATCTGGAATGTGATACAATAATTGGAATTCACAAACAGTTATGAGATAACTGAATGAAAGTTATAAATCTAGCAGTTTAGTCCCACATGATATTGAAAAGAGTTTTCGATAATGAGACTAAAATGCGGGATTTATATCTGTTAGGCATGTGATGTCTAAGTATTTCATTTGATTAGGCATGCGATGTCTAATGAGGTTGCGGATTCCAACTGTTGTAGTTTTACCCTTTTTTTTCTGTGACCGTAAGTGTAATATGTGATATCGCCGGTTTCGTTGCTATATGTCAACGACAATTGGGATGCGCATATTTACTTACGTTGATGACATGTGATGTTATGTGTTGCTGGATATGTTATATTGGATTGTCGTGTTTGAATAGCCGGGGTTTTTTATGTGAGATGAGTGTTTTTTTCATTTTCATTCATGTAAAAACTTGTATGTAATATTCTTTTATTTGGGGCACTTCCAGGTTGCGGAAGTTGTCACCCTTTGTATATTATTTACTTTTCCGCATTAGGATAGACCCAAGGAGGGGAGCACAAGTAACCGGGTTCTGGGGTCCAGTGGGAGACCAACTCGAGGAGTCGAGTCCGGGTCTCCTAACCCTAGAATTGGCAGGGTTGCTTGCCGCTCTCGTACGGGTCTAGGGGTGTGGGATTGGCTATTCATCACGACCGTGGAATCCGTGTTTTATACTGGCTCGTATTGAAAACACGGACGTCCTAGTATATCCAATGTTTCATATGTTTCTTCTGCTGCGATATCTGTGATGTGATCATGTGATGTTCTGTGATAGATACAGTATATAGTATATATGATATATTATATAGACGTTACTTATGTTTTGCACCCACACTAGCCCTGCCCTGCTCTGTCGTTAGTTACCTAACCTAACGGTGCACGAGGGGACATCGAGGCGAATGCGGATGGCATAAGTGTACGTCGTATTTATCTGTGATGTTTAGGTACTTAAATGATGGGACTTCATTAATGTGATTAATGAAAGAAAAGAAACCTAAGATGTTGTAGAATCAAATTTTAAACAAAACAGGTAGCTACAGTTCTTGCTTTGCATAGCGGTATATATGATATACCCTGCACCTTATTCGATGAGGAAAGGACCGAGATCCCTTCACCGGGAGTGACTCCTTTAGCAGTAAATGGCAGATGCTACACACTCGGTTTGGCTTTGATTGCTTTTAAGAGTTTTTGCTTTGCACAGTGATATATATGATATATCCCGCACCTCATTCGACGAGGAAAGGGCCGACGATCCCTTCACCGGGAGTGACCCCTTTAGCAAAACTAGAAAAGCCTCAAAATCACTCCATTTCAAAACTTCATTCGATTCTACAACGATATCAAGTTCATTACGCTCATGGTTTTTTCTGAAAGAACCCGCGTAGCCCTCCGTCATTTCAGATAGATATTATTTAGTATTCGTGCTATGATTGTTGACTTAGTCAAGGCATAGTGTATGGTAGCTAAATTATGTTTATCTGTAACCACATGAGATGTGATTGGATTAGAGCATTCGCATGGCCTTGTTGACTCAGTCAAGGGTCGTACGGGTGAGTTTAATTCAATCGGGAAATGTACGGGTTGAACTTGACTTGCGATTTATGGTTTGTTGACTTAGTCAAGGTCATAGATCGCTAGGGGCAAAAGTATTATCGGGAATTTCAAGTGTTGAAATTTGTAATGAGATTGCATACCTTCTATGAGATAGTTGGATCCCGATACCCACTGCGAGTAAGAGTTACTCCTGGGAGAGTTTTACACATTACAATTAGCCGATCAAGTAGGTGTCTAGAAAGGTGTTAACGAGGTTACGCCTCTGGGAAAACGAGGTTTACATTAATTAGGTTCGTGCGAAAGCACGGGGGACCTCCCTCAAAGTACCGACACTGGCCTGGCCGAAAGATTGGCGAACTTGTAGTGTGTAATTAATCCCGGCTAGTCTTTCCTTTTAGGGTTTGAAGGAAGATTTGATAAAAAGCAGTGGGAGCCATCCTGATTAGATAAGATAATAACCAATCTGATCTTGCACGAGCATACGCTAAAGTGTTTTCTTCTCTCTCTCTCCAGGTAGCGACCATTTCATGCCTTAATCAAGATAATAATATGGATGTATTGACCGAACCCGCATGTTATACTGTGCAGGGGAAAGTTGTACCCGTTCTATCTTATAAATGTTATAAGACTGAACAGGAAACAGGAGAATATCTAGATTCTCGCGCCGCCCAAACGGAGAGCGTGCATGTTGATGCACCTTCTTCGGGTGTGTTTGTTATTGAGAACTGTTTCTCAGTTCACCCTACGTCCTGGGTATTAGATACCGGATCAGGATCCCACGTATGTAAGCAGTTACATGGGCTACGGAAAGGTAGAGAACTGGGAAAAGGTGATCATTCCGTTCAAGTAGGGAATGGGGCAAATGTTGCAGCCAAAGCAGTTGGCATATATCACCTGGTATTACCAAATGGTAATACACTAGTCCTTAATGAGTGCTATTATATACCGAACATGATGTGCAACATTATATCAGTTTCTTTATTAAGTAAAGAAGGATATAATTTTGTAGTAAAGGATAATGTTATGAACATATTCCTGGATCAAAGGTTGATTGCATCAGGCTCGCTACATAATGGCATATTCATTCTCAATCAAAATACAGTCTTCAATATACAAAACACACACGAAAGGAAAAGCTCAGAAATGAACGAATCCTTCTTGTGGCACTGTAGACTTGGCCATATCAACGAGACACGACTAGCTAAGTTGCATAAGAATGGATATTTGAATTCATTCGAATTATCATCTTATGACACTTGCCATTCATGTCTCAAAGGAAAAATGACCAAAACTCCGTTTACGGGACACGGAGAAAGAGTTACTGAACTCTTGGGACTGGTGCATAGTGATATATGCGGTCCAATGTCTACACACGCCAGAAATGGTTCTTCCTACTTCATTACATTCACTGACGATCTCTCTAGATACGGGCATGTGTTCCTGTTGAAACACAAGTCTGAAGCTTTTGAGAAATTCAAAGAATATAAGCACGAGGTAGAGAACCAAACGGGTAAAAGTATTAAGGTTCTTCGATCTGATCGAGGAGGTGAATACTTAAGCAGTGAATTCCTGGATTATCTAAAAGAGAATGGGATTCTCTCTCAGCTTACTCCTCCTTATACACCACAGCACAACGGTGTATCGGAACGAAGGAATCGCACCCTATTAGATATGGTGCGTTCAATGATGAGTAATGCTGAGTTACCTATTTCCTTTTGGGGGTATGCGCTTGAGACAGCCATATACCTATTGAATCTGGTTCCGTCTAAATCTGTACCTACCACACCATATGAGATATGGAGTGGGAAGAGACCATATTTTAAACGAATTAAGATATGGGGTTGTCCGGCCTATGTCAAAAAGAAAAATCCGGACAAACTCGAGGCACGATCAGTCCTTTGCAAGTTTGTGGGATATCCTAAGAATTCTCAAGGATATTTTTTCTACCAAGCTGAGGAACAAAGAGTGTTTGTTGCTCAACATGCCACCTTTTTGGAAAGGGAATTTCTTGCAAAAGAAATTAATGGCAAAGAGGTAGAGCTGGAAGAGGTTCCAGCACCACAAACTGCAACTAACGATTTAGTAGAACCAGAGGATTCAGTAGTAACCGACGTACCCCAGCCTCTCCGCCGATCTAGTAGGGTTTCTCGTCCACCTGAGAGATATTATGGTTTTCTCATTGATGGTGGCAGTGAGGATTGCATCATGGAGGATGATGACCCAACTAGCTTCGAGCAGGCCATCACGAGTGGGGACTCAGTGAAATGGCTGGATGCTATGCGGTCCGAGATGGAATCCATGTACACCAACAAAGTATGGACTTTGGAAGTTGCTCCTGAAGGGATAAAACCCATTGGGAGCAAGTGGATCTTCAAGAAAAAACATGGTGTAGATGGGAAAGTGGAGACTTTCAAAGCTAGACTTGTAGCAAAGGGTTTTCGTCAAAGACCAGGTGTGGACTATGACGAGACCTTTTCTCCAGTGGCTATGCTTAAATCCATCCGGATCATGCTTGCCATCGCTGCATATCATGATTACGAAATCTGGCAAATGGATGTTAAGACCGCCTTTCTAAATGGTGATTTAGAAGAGTGCGTGTACATGACTCAGCCAGAGGGCTTCGTAGACAGTAGGAGCAGCGGAAAGGTGTGCAAGCTGCTTAAATCCATTTATGGATTAAAGCAAGCGTCGCGGAGTTGGAACATCTGCTTTGACGTCGTTATCAAAGAGTTTGATTTCGTCAAAAATCCAGATGAACCTTGTATCTACAAGAAGGTGGCAGAGAGTAAGGCTGTCTTCCTCGTATTGTATGTGGACGACATACTCTTGATAGGAAATGATATTCCTATGCTGCAATCGGTCAAGCTCTTCTTATCACAAAGATTCTCGATGAAAGATCTTGGTGATGCCTCCTGCATATTGGGAATTAGGATCTATAGAGATAGATCCAAACGGATATTGGGATTGTCCCAATCCAGGTACATTGACACCATACTAAAAAGGTTTAGTATGGAAGATTCCAAGCGTGGGAACTTGCCCACGATCTCTGGACTCACTCTCTCCAAAGAGATGTCTCCTAAGACTGATTTGGAGAGAGCTTGCATGCAAGGGATACCCTATGCTTCGGCAGTAGGCTCTATCATGTATGCGATGCTATGTACCAGACCCGATGTTGCATACTCACTAAGTGTAGTGAGTCGGTATCAAGCAGATCCTGGAGAGAGTCACTGGACAGCTGTGAAGAACATTCTCAAGTACTTGCGAAGGACTAGAGATATGTTCTTGGTGTATGGTAACGAAGAACTCCAAGTAGAGTCCTTTACCGATTCGAGCTTCCAGAGTGATAAGGACGACTCTAAGTCGCAGTCGGGCTTTGTCTTTACCCTTTACGGAGGGGCGGTTAGCTGGAAGAGTTCCGTGGCAGACTCGACGATGGAGGCTGAATACATCGCTGCCAACGATGCTGCCAAAGAGGCTGTCTGGATCAAGAAGTTCATTACTAAACTTGGAGTGGTTCCATCCATTGAGCATCCAATACCTTTGTATTGTGATAACAATGGAGCGGTGGCTTTGGCCAAGGAACCCAGGTCCCATTAGCGATCCAGGCATATTCTGAGGCGGTATTACCTGATCCGGGAGATAGTTGATCGCCGGGAGATCGAGGTCAGGAGGGTTGACACGAAGAACAACACGGCGGATCCACTCACGAAGGCCATTCCCCAGATACAGTTTGAGAGACTCTTCGGGATGCTCGGTATGCGATACTACAGCAGCTGGCCCTAGTGCAAGTGGGAGATTGTTAGTTGTATGTATGCCCTAGAGGCCAGTATTGTACAGATGATGTATATTATATTGGATGCTTGGACATATATAGAGATGACTTTCTTGCTCGATATGATAGTATGCTATCTGGTTACTCTTTATCTTAACATGTACACTTGTCTTTTTAAACTGTCTTATAGTTACATGTTGATAAAGCCCTTACGATGTGTACTTGACTACCTGGACTATGATGCAGATCATACTAGTGGGGACATGGTAGTCCATAAGTACATCCTTCATGGTCCCTAGTCGTGGGTGTATCGAGACGGGGCATCGATATACCAGTGTAGACTAGCGTATACGCTTCTCGACCCATGAGATGGGCGGCGGATGATCCCATATCCATTGGTGTTTGACATCAGAGATGGTATACGAGTGCTCAGTGGAGACTGGGTACACTGGACGGACTCGCCGAGAACTCCCAGATGGTATTATACCTCACGTCAGATGGCAGTTCTCAGGTGACACTTGTACAGGTTAGTTTGTAGACCCGAGATCGTCATAGAGTCTTGTGTGATTCCCACTGTGCTTTGATCTCCACCTTACCACGTCCATGAGGGCGTGCAAAACGGTGGTCTTTGGGTACAGTCCCGAGTCACATGGAGGCAATGAGCGATAGGAGGGGTTTCGTCTCTCCCGGTATTGGGGGTTGATGTTGCGCTGTGCTCGATTGGCTGTAACAGGGAAGTCCCTGGCCAGGGCTGTTCAGAGATTTGCTGGTAAGAGTTACCAGTAGTTTCTCGACCCGTTATGAGCCTCACATCGGCACGACTTATCGGTTATTGGGGTCTGACGTTTACCACCCCTAGACTTGATATGCGACATATCAGACGAACAGACCGGACTGTACGGTAAGTGTTACTGGTTGGATTCACAGGAGTGTGAGCGGGCTAGCTCGTCGATCTTCTGATCGCTCAATACCCGGGTGGCCGTTACGTTTAGCAGACCGCTTGCGGCTTGTTGGTGCTTGATATGATCATCATCTGCTACCGGCGTATTGACGAGTCTTTAGAGTCCTACACAGAGGTTTCCTGGCTCAAGCGAAACGAAATAGGAGCCCATATGAGATATGTGCAGGAGCGAGAATAATGTGTGTATGTGATACCGTATTTCATTCTTGCGGTGAATGTATCGATTGGTTATATGCGATATAACCTAGATATCGAATCAAGGATTGATTCGAAAAGCCGATACATAGGATACTAGTCGGTTATATGCGATATGACCGGATCGTTAAATCAAGTGTTGATTTAATGATTTAATGTATAATTATATATTTGATATATTACTTTGCGTTAACTAGTATTGGTTCATTTTAAAAGGATTTTCTCACTTGATGCACATTGTATATATGATATATTTTTGTGCACTTGTTTGTATCATGTTTGATGATACTTGCTCACTTGGCTTTGTGTAAAGATTGAACCATGGTTATATGAATGGTTAGGGTTTTGATTATTTACTTAATTATTTATTTATTTATTCGTTTTGGATATTAATAAGTATGGTGGCTTATTTTGTTTCTATGTTGAAGCTTCTTGAAGCTTTGACAAAGTCCACCATCGTTATCTCATCCTTAACCCTAACCATTCCAACTAACCTTAGTTTAATCTCTACACTTGACCATGGTCAAGATATGATAAGTATTCATATTAGTTTCATTTTTAATGAACACTTATCATATTCTTTTTCTTCTTGATCATCTTCTTTTCAAGAAAAGCTTAAGGTCCATCAATGGCAACTTGAGCTAATATGAGAGAAATCCAATTCTAAAGTGAACCCACCTCCTATTTCTTCACCCTCTACCTCTTGCCAAGTTGTTTTGGGTGTTTTCTTCACAAGTTTCACAACTTAGTGAAGTTGGAGCTTGAACTTGTGCAACCTCGACGTAGATAATCTTCGGCAGGAAGCCGACGACCTAGTCCGCCCTATTCTCCGATGAAGCCGACGTTTGAGTTCGGGATTCGAGATGGACAGCGAGAGGACACCTGCGTGGAGCTAAGGAAGTGGAGAACCGGATCTACAAAGGTTGTAGTCTCTCTCCCTTAGTTAAAGTGTTAACTAGTTTCGTATTTCGCCTAAACATCTAGTCTACGATCCGTATTAGGGTTTCTCGGCACCCATAAAATTTTAAATTGGCATGGTTGATGCCTTGTGAGACCTCTAGCGTCGGCTTCATCGGAGAATAGGCGAGCTAGGTCGTCGATGTCCATGCCGAAGATGATCTACGTCGAGGCATCGCTAAATCAAGCTCCACCTTCACCAAGCCATGAAAACTTGTGAAGGAAACACACTCTACTACTTGGCAAGAGGTAGAGGATGAAGAAATAGGAAGTGGGTAAACTTTAGAATTGGATTTCTCACTCTAATACATCAATCACCATTGATGAAGATAGCTTTCTTCTTGTGAGGAGGAAGAAGAAGAAGATAAGTGTTATGATTATTATGATAAGAATTATTTAAAATGAAAAGATTAATCAATTCTTATCATAAGTGAACCATGGTTAGTTGTAGAGAGTGAACTAGGGTTAGTGGAGTGGTTAGGGTTAAGCATGAGACAAAAATGGTGACAAAGTCAAAGTGTTCATGAAACTTCATGAACAAAATAAAAATTGCCACCATTTTCCCATTTGCTTATCCTTTTTCCAAAAAGAAAAAGATTAATATATAAATAAGGAAATCAAAAACCCTAATCATCCACTTAACTATAGTTTGATACTTTACACTTAACCAAAAAGCATGTATCATCAAACATGATACAATCAAGTGCACAAAATCATATCGCATATGGAATGCGCACACCCGAGTGAGAAAATCCATTCAAAGTGAACCGATACTAGTTAATGCAAAGTAATAAATCAAATATATAATTATGCATTAAATCACTAAATCAACACTTGATTCAATAATCCGGTCATGTCGCACATAACCGACTGGTATCATCAGTAACAACTTATCGAATCAACACTTGATCCGATAACCCGGCTATATCGCATATAACCGATCAATGTCACATCGCGAGAATGAAATACGGTATCACATACACGCATCATTCTCGGTCCCGCACATATCTCATATGCGCTCCTATTTCGTTTCGCTTGAGCCAGGAAACCTCTGTGTAGGACTCTAAAGATTCGTCAATACGCCGGCAGCAGGTGATGATCATATCAAACACCCACAAGCCGCAAGCGGTCTGCTAAACGTAACGGCCACCCGGGTATTGAGCGATCAGAAGATCGACGAGCAAGCCCGCTCACACTCCTGTGAATCCAACCAGTAACACTTACCGTACAGTCCGGTCTGTCCGTCTGATCTGTCGCATATCTCGCCTAGGGGTAGTAAACGTCAGACCCCAATAGCTCGATAAGTCGTGTCGATATGAGGTCTATAACAATTCGAGAAACTACTGGTAACACTTACCAGTAAATCTCAGCAACCCTGGCCAGGGATTTCCTGTTATAGCCAATCGAACACAGCGCAACATCAACCCCCTATACCGGGAGAGACGAATCCCCTCCTATCGCTCATTGCCTCCATGTGACTCGGGACTGTACCCAAAAACCACCGTTTTGCACGCCCTCTTGGACGTGGTAAGATGGAAATCAAAGCACAGTGGGAACCACACAAGACTCTATGACGATCTCGGGTCAACAGACTACTCTGTACCAGTGTCACCAGAGAACTGCCATCTGACGTGAGGTATAATACCATCTGGGAGTTCTCGGCGAGTCCGTCCAGTGTACCCAGTCTCTACTGAGCACCCGTATATCATCTCTGATGTCAAACACCGATGGATATGGGATCATCCATCGCCCATCTGTATGGGTCGAGAAGGTATACGCTAGTCTACTCTGGTATATCGATGCCCCATCTCGATACACCCACGACTAGGGACTTTGAAGGATGTACTTATGGACTACCATGTCCCCACTAGTATGATCCGCATCATAGTCCAGGTAGTCAAGTACAGATCCTAAGGGCTTTACCAACATGTAACAGAGAGACAATCAGTATACACGTTAAGGTAAAGTGCAACCAGATAGCATACTATCATGTCGAGCAAGAAAGTCCTCCCTATATATGTCCCAGCATCCACTACAATATACATCCAATGTACAGTAATGGCCTATAGGGCATACATATAACTAACAATCTCCCACTTGCACTAGGGCCATCTGTAGCAGTGGTTGTAGTATCTCATACTCAACCATCCCATAAAAGTCTCTCTCTGGGAACAGGCCTTTGTGAGTGGATCCGCTGTGTTGTCCTCTGAGTCTACTCTCCTAACCTCGATCTCCCTGGAGATCAACCATCTCCATGATCAAGTGATACTGCCTTAGAATATGTCTGGATCACTGATGGGACCGGCGTTCCTTGGCATAAGCCACAACTCCATTGTCACACAATGGTAGGAACAAAGTTCATCTCATGAACTAATATACACCCAAACAGCCTCTTTGGTAGCATATTAAGTAGCGATGTATCCTGCCTTTATCGTCTAGTATGTCACGGTATCTAGCTTGGAACTCTTCCAACATACCGTCCCTATACTGAGGGTGAAGACAATGCCTTCGACTGACATTCAGTCGTCATTATCACCCTGGAACACTTCCAGTGATTCTCCCCAGGATCGATTGATACCATCTCACTGCAACTAGTGAGAATCCTAACATCCAATTAGATCTATCTCATAGATCCAAAACCTAGGATTTAGAGGTATCACTTTGATCCTATATGGAGAATCATTGTGATAAGCGGAGATTGACCGAGCGTAGCATAGGAAACTCCTTTCCTATAAAGAGTATGTCATCCACGTACTCTACGAGGATCACTACCATACTCCCTACTACCTTTTTGTTTATACAAGGTTCATCTACCATTTTGATGATGTCAACTTCTTTGACTAATCCATCAAAACAGATGTTCCAACTCCGCGATGCCTGCTTTATCCTATAAAGCATCTTGCACACGTTTCCGCTGCTCCCACTGTCTACGAGGCCCTCTGGCTGTGTACTTATAGACGCACTCTTTTAAAACATCATTTAGAAAAGCAGTCATGACACCCAACAACCAGATATCGTAGTCATGGTATGTAGCCGTGACAAGTAGGATCTGGATGGACTTAAGCATAGCTACTGGAAAAGATTTCATCATTATCCACGCCTGGTCGATGACGAAAACCTTTAACAATTCTAGCTTTGAAAGTCTCAACTTTTCCATGTACACCAAGTAATCTTCTCAAGATATACTTGCTCCTGATGGGGATTTAACCCTTCAGATATAGCAACCAAAGTCCATACTTTGTTGGTGTATAAGGATTCCATCTCAGATCGATAAGCATCCAGCCATTCTTATAGAGTCCCACTCCTGATGGCCAGATCGAAGCTAGTTGGGTCATCATCTCATGATGCAATCCTTGCTCCCACTGTCATAGAGAAACCGAAGTATCTCTCAGGCGGGTGAGGAACCCTACTAGATCGGCGGAGAGGCTGAGGTTCATTGGAATCTACTGAATCCTTTGGCTCTATCAAATCATCTGCTGTAGTTTGTATAGCTGGAACCTTTCCAGTTCTACATTACAGACCTTGCCTCGAGCTTGTCCGGATTTTGCTTTTAGACATAGGCCGGTCAACCCCAAATCTTAACTAGCTTAAGACATGGGCTCTTCCCTTTCCATATCACATATGAAGCGGTAGGCAACTGATTTGATTTGAACCCTATTCAATAGGTATGCAGCTTCTCAAGTGCATAACACCCAAAAGGAAATAGGTAACTCAGTAGTACTCATCATAGAGCACACCTTATCATATAGGGTGTTATTGCTCCGCCCCGATATACCATCGTGCTATGGTGTATTCGGAGGAGTAATACTGAGAGAGAATCTCATTCTCCTTTAGAATAGTCCAGGAATCCCGTGCTCAAGTATTCTCCTCCTTGATCTCATCAAAGGACATAATACTTATACCCGTATTGGTTCTCTACTTCTAACTTATATTCTGTGAATATCTCAAAAGGTTCGGACTTGTGTTTCAACAGGAACATATGTCTGAATATTGAGAGATTATCAGAGAATGTAATGAAGTACAAAGAACCAGTCCTGGCATATGTAGACAGGGGACCTTACATACATCAACATGTATCATCCCAAGAGTTTACTAACTCTTTCTCTGTTTCCAATAAACAGAGCTGAGGTCATTTTATCTTTGTGACATGACTCGCAAGTTTCATAAGATGTAAATTCAAACTAATTTAAATATGCATCTAAATGTAACTTCAGCCAGTCAGGTCGCATTGATATGACCTAGTCTACAATGCCTCAAGAAGGATTCGTTCATTTCTGAACTCTTCCTCTTGTGTGTGTTCCGTATACTAAGAACTGTAGTTTGATTTAGAACATCAATGCTTTTAGATAACGTGCCTGAACCGATCAACTTTTGATATAGGAAATGTTCAAAACATTATCCATCAATACAAAATTATATCCTTTCTTTTCTACCAAAGAGAGTGATATGATTTGGTATATCAGGTTCGGTATCTAATAACATTCGTTCAGAATCAATGTATTGGTAATACAGGGTGACAGTGACCGACAGACTTGGCTGCAACACTTGCCCCGTTTTCTGCCTCATGAAACTTATCACCCGTTCTCAGTTTTTCTACCCTTTTGTAGCCCTATGTAACAGATTACATATCTGGGATCCTGATCTGGTATCACATACCCAGGACGTAAAGGATACTGAGAAACAGTTCTGTATAATGAACATACCCGAAGATGATGCATCAGCATGCACTCTCTTCGTTTGGGCGGCACGGGAATTCTGGTAATCCCCAATTTCCTGCTCTGTCTTATAACAATTATAAGTTGGAGCGGGACCAACGTTCTCCAGCTCAGTATAACAAGCGGGTTCGGTCAAATATTCCGTATTATTATCTTAATTAAGGCGTGATATGGTCGCTACCTGGAGAGAGAGAGAAGAAAACACTCAGCGTGCGCTCTTGCAAGAATAGATTGGTTATTATTTTATCTAATCAGGATGGCTCCCACTGCTTTTTATCAAATCTTCCTTCAAACCTTAAAAGGAAAGACTAGCCGGGATTAATTACACACTACAAGTTCGCCAATCTTTCAGCCAGGCCAGTGTCGGTACTTTGAAGGAGGTCCCCCGTGCTTTCGCACGAACCTAATTAATGTAAATCTCGTTTTCCCAGAGGCGTAACCCCGTTGACACCTTTCTAGACACCTACTTGATCGGCTAATTGTAATGTATAAAACTCTCCCAGGAGTAACTCTTACTCGCAGCGGGTATCGGGATCCAACTATCTCATAGAAGGTATGCAATCTCATTGCAAATTTCAACACTTGAAATTCTCGATAATATTTTGCCCCTAGCGTCCTATGACCTTGACAGAGGTCAACAAACCATAGGCTGCTAGTCAAGTTCAACCCGTCATTTCTTGATTGAAGTAAACCCACCCGCACGACCCTTGACAGAGGTCAACAAGGTCGCACGACTACCCTAAATCAATCACATCATATGCTTATGCAGATAAGCGCTAATCAGCTACCGCACACTACGCCTTGACAGAGGTCAACAAACGCAGCACGAATACTAACCAGTACTTATCTGAAATGACGGAGGGCTACGACAGGTTTTTCTGAAAACCTATTGCGTAATGAACTTGATATCGTTGTAGGATCGAATGAATTTGAAATGGAGTGTTTTTTAGGTTTTTCTAGTTTTGCTAAAGGAGTCACTCCCGGTGAAGGGATCGTCGGTCCTTTCCTCGTCGAATGAGGTGCGGGATATATCATATATATCACTGTGCAAAGCAAAAACTCTTAAAAGCATTCAAAAGACAAACCGAGTGTATAGCATCTGCCAGTTATTGCTAAAGGAGTCACTCCCGGTGAAGGGATCTCGGTCCTTTCCTTATCGAATAAGGTGCAGGATATATCGTATATACCGCTGTGCAAAGCAAGAACTGTAGCTACCTGTTTTATTTTGAAATTCGATTCTACAACATCTTAGGTTTCTTTTATTTCATTAATCACATTAATGAAGTCCCATCATTTATATATACCTAAACATCACAGATAAATACGACGTACACTTATGCCATCTGCATTCGCCTCGATGTCCCCTTGTGCACCGTTAGGTTAGGTAACTAACGGCAGAGCGGGGCAGGGCTAGCGTGGGTGTAAAACATAAGTAACGCCTATATAATATATCATATATACTATATACTGTATCTATCACAGAACATCACATGATCACATCACAGATATCGCAGCAGAAGAATCATATGAAATATTGGATATACTAGGACGTCCGTGTTTTCAATACGAGCCAGTATAAAACACGGATTCCACGGTCGTGATGAATAGCCAAACCCACACCCCTAGACCCCTACGAGAGCGACAAGCAACCCTACCAATTCTGGAGTTAGGAGACCCGGACTCGACTCCTCGAGTTGGTCTCCCACTGGACTCCAGAACCCGGTTACTTGTGCTCCCCTCCTTGGGTCTATCCTAGTGCGGAAAAGTAAATAATATACAAACGGTGACAACTTCCGCAACCTGGAAGCGCCCCAATAAAAGAATATTACATACAAGTTTTTATATGAATGAAAATGAAAAACACTCATCTCACATAAAAACCCCCAGCTATTCAAACACGACGATCCAATATAACATATCCAGCAACACATAACATCACATGTCATCAATGTAAGTAAATATGCGCATCCCAATTGTCGTTGACATATAGCAACGAAACCGGCGATATCACACATTACACTTACGGTCGCAGAAAAGAAAGTGTAAAACTACAATAGTTGGAATCCGCAACCACCTCAGACATCGCATGCCTGACCAAATGAATTACTTAGACATCGCATGCCTAACAATTATAAACCCCGCATTTTAGTCTCAAAATCGAAAACACTTTTCAATATCAAGTCGGGCAATTCAACAGGATTCCCGACATTCTGATCGAATGCTCGTCGCAAACTTTAGTAGGCGGCTTCACCCCCGATACCGTCGACGAAGTGCACCAAGGCGGAACACCGCTACCGCGAGCACCCGGACGGATGCTTTCGGCGACGGGGTTCTCCTACAGTCACTTGGTCGGGGCTATGGGATGTAGCTGTCTATTAAGTTTGTCCGGCGAATATCCGCGTACGCTACGTGATTGCGACGGAGTTTTGATCGCATCAAAATTCCGTGGCAACCGATCAAGTGAGACTAAAGTGCTATGTTTATCACATTCATTCAGTTATCACATAACTTTTGTGAATTCCAATTATTGTATCCCATTCCAGATAAACAGAAAATGTTAAACTTTTCGATCGAACAGTCAAACACCCAAGTTTTCCCGATACAGCTCAACACATGAAATAAGTCTAACAACATTCAGTTCGTGCCTCAGTACCAACGGTCCAGCCGTAGAAGGGTCAAGCCAACGCCTCACATGTGGCACGCCGTACTGCCCCAAACCCGAAGGTTCAAAGGGCAGTTCAAGACGGTCACATAATCGAGTTAAGGTTTGTTGTCTTCTAGAGGGTCCATCGAGTTACTTGCACTACTTAGAACGTCGTTAAACTACGGAAAAATCCAACACTTGGAAATTTCCCGACAGGGGAAAAATTGGGTATTTATATCCGGTCGAACTTTTTAACATATTCTAATATTTATCCGGAAAGCCACATAGACAAAATTTGATACTCCGATCGAAACACCGAATCCCCAAAACAACTCCAGAAAATTCAACTCTTGAATAAATATTAAAAATTCCCAGAAAAATCAGCATCTGAAAACATGAATTACTGTGCAGAAAGGGGAGGATGACGTCACCTTGTTGCCACGGAACCGCCGCAGAAGCAAGGCTTCTGCCGCTGTTCCGCCGCCATTTATACTGTTCATGAAAATATTTTTGCGCCGTAATTCTTATATTTCCCTGCTGAATTTTTTAGCAATTTTTAATTCACAAAAATCCCTGTTTTTAGAAAAAGGACAGAGAGCATTTTTGGAGATGGGGTTTCGGGTCGATCGGACTTCAAACTCCGTCTAGACTTCGCCTAAGGCTCTAGCTAGGCTCTGATACCACTGTAGGGTTACTAGGCACCCTAATGAGGTCTCACGAGGCATCAACCATGCCAATTTCAAAAATCTTGGTGCCGAGAAACCCTAATACGGATCGTTGGCTAGATATCTAGGCCAAAAAACAATCTAGTTAACAACTTAACTAATGGGTTATCGGAAATACAACCTTTGTAGATCCGGTGCTCCACCTCCATAGCTCCGCAACGAAGTCCTTTGCTGTCCAAAAAGAATCCGGGCTCTAGCGTCGGCTTCATCGGAGAATAGGCGAGCTAGGTCGTCGATGTCCATGCCGAAGATGATCTACGTCGAGGCATCGCTAAATCAAGCTCCACCTTCACCAAGCCATGAAAACTTGTGAAGGAAACACACTCTACTACTTGGCAAGAGGTAGAGGATGAAGAAATAGGAAGTGGGTAAACTTTAGAATTGGATTTCTCACTCTAATACATCAATCACCATTGATGAAGATAGCTTTCTTCTTGTGAGGAAGAAGAAGAAGATAAGTGTTATGATTATTATGATAAGAATTATTTAAAATGAAAAGAATAATCAATTCTTATCATAAGTGAACCATGGTTAGTTGTAGAGAGTGAACTAGGGTTAGTGGAGTGGTTAGGGTTAAGCATGAGACAAAAATGGTGACAAAGTCAAAGTGTTCATGAAACTTCATGAACAAAACAAAAATTGCCACCATTTTCCCATTTGCTTATCCTTTTTCCAAAAAGAAAAAGATTAATATATAAATAAGGAAATCAAAAACCCTAATCATCCACTTAACTATAGTTTGATACTTTACACTTAACCAAAAAGCATGTATCATCAAACATGATACAACCAAGTGCACAAAATCATATCGCATATGGAATGCGCACACCCGAGTGAGAAAATCCATTCAAAGTGAACCGATACTAGTTAATGCAAAGTAATATATCAAATATATAATTATGCATTAAATCACTAAATCAACACTTGATTCAATGATCCGGTCATGTCGCACTTAACCGACTGGTATCATCAGTAACAACTTATCGAATCAACACTTGATCCGATAACCCGGCTATATCGCATATAACCGATCAATGTCACATCGCGAGAATGAAATACGGTATCACATACACGCATCATTCTCGGTCCCGCACATATCTCATATGCGCTCCTATTTCGTTTCGCTTGAGCCAGGAAACCTCTGTGTAGGACTCTAAAGACTCGTCAATACGCCGGCAGCAGGTGATGATCATATCAAACACCCACAAGCCGCAAGCGGTCTGCTAAACGTAACGGCCACCCGGGTATTGAGCGATCAGAAGATCGACGAGCAAGTCCGCTCACACTCCTGTGAATCCAACCAGTAACACTTACCGTACAGTCCGGTCTGTCCGTCTGATCTGTCGCATATCTCGCCTAGGGGTGGTAAACGTCAGACCCCAATAGCTCGATAAGTCGTGTCGATATGAGGTCTATAACAATTCGAGAATCTACTGGTAACACTTACCAGTAAATCTCAGCAACCCTGGCCAGGGATTTCCTGTTATAGCCAATCGAACACAGCGCAACATCAACCCCCTATACCGGGAGAGACGAATCCCCTCCTATCGCTCATTGCCTCCATGTGACTCGGGACTGTACCCAAAAACCACCGTTTTGCACGCCCTCTTGGACGTGGTAAGATGGAAATCAAAGCACAGTGGGAACCACACAAGACTCTATGACGATCTCGGGTCAACAGACTACTCTGTACCAGTGTCACCAGAGAACTGCCATCTGACGTGAGGTATAATACCATCTGGGAGTTCTCGGCGAGTCCGTCCAGTGTACCCAGTCTCTACTGAGCACCCGTATATCATCTCTGATGTCAAACACCGATGGATATGGGATCATCCATCGCCCATCTGTATGGGTCGAGAAGGTATACGCTAGTCTACTCTGGTATATCGATGCCCCGTCTCGATACACCCACGACTAGGGACTTTGAAGGATGTACTTATAGACTACCATGTCCCCACTAGTATGATCCGCATCATAGTCCAGGTAGTCAAGTACAGATCCTAAGGGCTTTACCAACATGTAACAGAGAGACAATCAGTATACACGTTATGGTAAAGTGCAACCAGATAGCATACTATCATGTCGAGCAAGAAAGTCCTCCCTATATATGTCCCAGCATCCACTACAATATACATCCAATGTACAGTAATGGCCTCTAGGGCATACATATAACTAACATCAGGCTCATTACATAATGGCATATTCATTCTAAATCAGAATACAGTCCTGAATATACAAAACACACACAAGAGGAAAAGTTCGGATATGAACGAATCCTACTTGTGGCATTGTAGACTTGGTCATATCAATGCAACACGACTGGCTAAGTTACATAAAGATGGTTATTTGAATCCGTTCGAATTATCATCTTATGATACTTGCCATTCATGTCTCAAAGGAAAAATGACCAAAGCTCCGTTTAGTGGACACGGAGAAAGAGTTACTGAACTCTTAGGACTAATACATAGTGATGTTTGTGGTCCCATGTCTACACATGCCAGGAACGGTTCTTCCTACTTCATTACATTCACTGACGATCTTTCTAGATTTGGACATGTGTTCCTGATGAAACACAAGTCTGAAGCTTTTGAGAAATTCAGAGAATATAAGCACGAAGTAGAGAACCAAACGGGCAAAAGTATTAAGATTCTTCGATCTGATCGAGGAGGTGAATACTTAAGCAATGAGTTCCTAGATTATCTAAAAGAGAATAGGATTCTTTCTCAGCTTACTCCTCCTTATACACCACAGCACAACGGTGTATCGGAATGAAGAAATCGCACTCTATTAGATATGGTGCGCTCAATGATGAGCACAGCTGAGTTACCTATTTCCTTTTGGGGGTATGCACTTGAGACAGCAGCATACCTATTGAATCAAGTTCTATCTAAATCAGTGCCTACAACCCCATATGAGATATGGATGGGAATGAGACCATATTTTAAACGGTTTAAGATATGGGGTTGTCCGGCCTATGTAAAAAGACAAAATCCGGACAAACTCGAGGCACGATCAGTTCTTTGCAAATTTGTGGGATATCCTAAGAATTCTCAAGGATATATTTTCTATCACGCTGAGGAACAAAAGGTGTTTATTTCTCAATATGCCACCTTTTTAGAAAAGGAATTTCTTGAAAAAGAAATTAGTGGCAAAGAGGTAGAACTGGAAGAGGTTCCAGCACCACAAACCGCAACTGATGATTTGTTGGAACCAGAAGATTCAGTAGTACCCGACGAACCCCAGCCTCTCCGCCGATCTAGTAGGGTTTCTCGTCCACCTGAGAGATACTACGGTTTTCTCATTGATGGTGGAAGCGAAGATTGCATCATGGATGATGACCCCACTAGTTTCGAGCAGGCCATCACGAGTGGTGACTCTGTGAAATGGCTGGATGCAATGCGATCTGAGATGGAATCTATGTACACCAATAAAGTATGGATTTTGGAAAATGCTCCTGAAGGGGTAAAACCCATTGGGAGCAAGTGGATTTTTAAAAGGAAATTTGGTGTAGATGGAAAAGTTGAGACTTTCAAAGCTAGACTTGTAGCAAAGGGTTTTCGTCAACGACCAGGTGTGGATTATGACGAAACCTTTTCTCCAGTGGCTATGCTTAAGTCCATCCGGATCTTACGTGCCATTGCTGCATACCATGACTACGAAATCTGGCAAATGGATGTTAAGACCGCCTTTCTAAACGGTGATTTAGAAGAGTGCGTGTACATGACTCAGCCAGAGGGCTTCGTAGATAGTGGGAGCAGCGGAAAGGTGTGCAAGCTGCTTAAATCCATTTATGGGTTAAAGCAAGCATCGCGGAGTTGGAACATCTGTTTTGATGTTGTAGTCAAAGAGTTTGACTTCATCAAAAATATAGATGAACCTTGTATCTATAAGAAGGTAGCAGAGGGTAAGGTTGTCTTCCTCGTATTGTACGTGGATGACATACTCTTGATAGGAAATGATATTCCTATGCTGCAATCAGTCAAGCTCTTCTTATCACAGAGATTCTCAATGAAAGATCTAGGTGATGCCTCCTGCATATTGGGAATCATGATCTATAAAGATAGATCTAAACGGATACTGGGATTGTCCCAATCCAGGTACATTGACACCATACTAAAGAGGTTTAGTATGGAAGAATCCAAGCGTGGGAACCAACCCACGATATCTGGACTCACTCTCTCCAAAGAGATGTCTCCTAAGACTGATTTGGAGAGAGCTCGCATGCAAGGGATACCCTATGCTTCGGCAGTAGGCTCTATCATGTATGCGATGCTATGTACCAGACCCGATGTAGCATACTCACTAAGTGTAGTGAGTCGGTATCAAGCAGATCCTGGAGAGAGTCATTGGACAGCTGTGAAGAACATTCTCAAGTACTTACGAAGGACTAAGGAGATGTTCTTGGTGTATGGTAACGGAGAACTCCAGGTGGAGTCCTTTACCGATTCCAGCTTCCAAAGTGATAAGGACGACTCTAAGTCGCATTCGGGTTTTGTCTTTACCCTCAATGGAGGGGCGGTATGTTGGAAGAGTTCCAAACAGGATACCGTTGCAGACTCGACGATGGAGGCTGAATACATCGCTGCCAACGATGCTGCCAAGGAGGCTGTCTGGATAAAGAAGTTCATTAGTGAACTTGGTGTGGTTCCATCCATTGAGCATCCAATACCTCTGTATTGTGATAACAATGGAGCTGTGGCTTTAGCCAAGGAACCCAGGTCCCATCAAAAGTCCAGACATATTCTGAGGCGATATCACCTGATCAGGGAGATAGTTGATCGCCGGGAGATCGAGGTCAGGAGAGTAGATACGAAGGACAACACTGCGGATCCATTCACGAAGGCTATTTCCCAGATACAGTTTGAGAGATTATTCGGGATGCTAGGTATGAGATACTACAGCAACTGGCCTTAGTGCAAGTGGGAGATTGTTAGTTATGTATATGCCCTAGAGGCCATTATTGTACATATGATCTATATTATAATGGATGCTTCGATATATATAGAGATGACTTTCTTGCTCGTCATGATAGTATGCTATTTGGTTTCAATTTATCTTAACATGTTGACTTGTATTGGTTTACTGTTTTACTCTCACATATTGATAAAGCCCTTAGGATCTGTACTCGACTACTGGGACTATGATGAGATCATACTAGTGGGGCCGCCGTAGTCGATGAGTACATCCTATAACTGTTCCTAGTCGAGGGTATATCGAGACAGGGCATCGATACACCAGAGTAGACTAGAGTATACGCATCTTGACCCATATGATGGGCGATGGATGATCCCATATCCATCGGTGTTAGACATCAGAGATGGTGTACGGGTGCTCAGTGGAGACTGGGTACACTGGACGGACTCGCCGAGAACTCCCAGATGGTGATATACCACACGTCAGATGGAAGTTCTCCGGTGACACTGGTACAGGGTAGTCTGTAGACCCGAGATCGTCATAGAGTCTTGTGAGATTCCCACTGTGCTTTGATTTCCACCTTACCACGTCCAAGAGGGCGTGCAAAACGGTGGCTTTTGGGTACAGTCCCGAATCACATGGAGGCAATGAGCGATAGGAGGGGATTCGTCTCTCCCGGTATAGGGAGTTGATGTTGTGCTGTGTTCGATTGGCTATAACTGGAAGTCCCTGGCCAGGGCTGATATAGAGATTTACTGGTAAGTGTTACTAGTAGTTTCTCGACCCGTTATGAGCCACACATCGACACGACTTATCGGTTACTGGGGTCTGACGTATACCACCCCTAGACTTGATATGCGACATATCAGACGAACAGACCGGACTGTACGGGAGTGTTACTGGTTGGATTCACAGGAGAACGCACAGGCTAGCTTGTTGATCTTCTGATCGCTCAATACCTGGGTGGCTGTTACGTTTAGCTGACCGCTTGCAGCTTGTGGGTGTTTGATATGATCATCACCTGCTACCGGCGTATTGACGATTCTTTAGAGTCCTACACAGAGGTTTCTTGGCTCAGGCGAAACGGAGTAGAGGCACATATGTGATATGTGCAAGAACGAGAATAATGCGATATGGGATACCGTTTTATATTCTCGCGATATTTAGAAATGAACCGGGTCATCGGATCAAGTGTTGATTCGATGAATCGGTACATGATATATTAGTCGGTAATATTCGATATAGCCGGATCGTCGGATCAAGTGTTGATTCGATGATTTAGTGTATAATAATATATATGATATATTATTACATTATCTAATATTGGCTCGCTTTATTATTTCATTTTCTCACTGGATGATGCATTGATATATATGCGATATATGTTAATTGTATTATTTTCTTTTGTTGCAAATATATAATATATATGTGATATATATTATTGTGACATGATATGATTAATTGTTAAACATGTTTAAGGATGATTAATTGAGGTTAGGGTTTGTTTTGGGTTAGATGCTTCATGCATCTTCTAGAAGCTTTTTATTTTGTCATTCTTAAGATATTTTAGGATGACACATTCTTAACCCAACCAAACCCTAACTCTAGTTTATTCTCTACTAAACCCTAGCCACTCATCCTTGACCATGGTTTATAAATCAATCATATACACTTCTTTCTATTCATCACAAAAGGATTAATCTTATTATTGATTTTCCATTATCATCTTCTTCTCTCTTGAAGAAAGCTTACTAGATTTTCTTTATGTGATGAATAAATATGAGAAAATGATTTAAAAAGAAAGCAAAAATACTACTCTCTCATCCTCATCTCATCTAGCCCATGGGATTAGTGTGTTCATCTCTTTAGAGTGAGAAAGCTTGAGTCTTTGCAACTTCAAGGTAGATCATCGGAGATTTGGAATACTTCGAGCTAGCATGGATCGTTCGAGTCGTGGAGCCTCTCATGAGTCCGGGAGATCGTGGATCGCGGCAAAGGGACTTCTACTCGGAGCTTGTGAAGCGAAGGAGCGGACTACAAAGGTTGTAATCCCTCACACTTAGATAAAAGTTATCATCTTGCATGTTAAACCCTAATAATCTAGCAAAGATCCCGGCTTTGGGTTGTTCGGCACGTCTAAATTTTTATCCGGGCATGTTTGATGCCTTTTGAACCTTCACAAGAGTGCCTAGGAACCCTACAGGGTTCTCCTACAGTCACTTGGTCGGGGCTATGGGGCATGGCTATCTATTAAGTTTACTCGGCGAGTATCCGCGTACGCTACGTTATTGCGACAGACTTTTGATCACATCAAAATCTCGTGGCAACCGATCAAATGAGACTAAAAACTGCTAGATTTATAACATTCAAATTAGTTATCTCATAACTTCTTGTGGATTCCAAATATTGTATCACATTTCAGATAAATAGACAATGTTAAACTTTCCGATCGAATAATCAAACACCCAAGATTTTCCAAATAGTTTTCAACACTTGAAATTAGTTTAAAAGAATCCATCACATGCCACAGTACCAATGGTCCAGCCGTAGAAGGGTCAAACCAATGCCTCACATGTGGCAACGCCGTACTGCCACAAACCCCAAGGTTTAGAGGCGGTTCAGACGGTCACATAATCGAGCTAAGGTTTTAGTTCTTCTAGAGGGTCCACCGCATTACTTGCACGACTGTGAATGTTCTTTAACTAAGGAAAAAATCCAACACTTGGAAATTTTCCGATAGGGGAAAAAGTGAGTTATTGATATCCGTTCGAACTTTTTAACACGTTCTAAATTACCCGGAAAACATAAACGAAGTTAAATTATCCGATCGAATCAACGAGTTCCCAATATATCCCAGAAAACTCAACACTTGAGTAGGATTAAAAATTCCCAGAAACATGCAAAAGTACCCAAGAATCAAACCCTGAAGTATTATCCCCTGACACCCTAAGTTGGCCGCGGAACCGCCGCCAAACGCATGGTTTGGCCGCGGTTCCGTAGTCTCTTGAAGGGGTCATGGGTCCATACTTCACAGTAATTCTTATAATTCCCTGCTTAATTTTCTGAGTACTTTTAATATGAAAAATTTCAACCTTTGAATTTTTTTTCCAGAAACTAGGTTTTTACGGGGTTTCGGAGTTCGATCGGACTTCAAATTTCGTCCAGACAATGCCTAAAACTCTAGCTTGGCTCTGATACAACTGTAGGATTACTAGGCACTAGAACAAGGCTCTACAAGGCATCAACCATGCTAAAATCAAATTTTTCATGTGCCGAACAAGCCTAACCAAGTTCTTAGACTAGAGATTAGGCGAAACAAAGAGCAAGTAAACAACTTTACTTCTAAGGGATTACAGCCTTTGTAGTCCGTTCCTTCACTTCATAAGCTCCGTGTTGAGGTCCCTTCACCGCGATCATCATGTACCCGGACTCTAGAGAGGCTCCATGAAGAGAAATATGCAAGCTTGCTTCCGATCTTCAATAACTAAGATGATCTACCTTAAAGAAACTCAAATCCAATCTTTTGCTTCACTAATCAAGTATTAGCAAAGCAAACACCCTAATCTAAGTGGCTAAAATAGATGAGGATGATGAAGTAGGAATTTAGCTCTCATTTGTTTTTCTTTATCTCACTCATTTTCATCACTTATGAAAAAGCTAGAAAGCTTTTTCATCAAAAAAAGAAGGAAGAAGAAGAAGAAGTCACTTTGTGATGAATAAGGAAATCTTGTGTGAGGTTAGAATTGTAACCATGGGTTAAGAATATAAACTTAACCCTTGTAGAGAAATAACTATAGTAAAGGGTTGGTTTGGGTTAAAGAAATATCTATGCAAAATATCATAAGTCAAAGTCAAAGCTTCAAGAAGCTTCTTGAAAGCTTCATGAAAGCTTAACCCTAATCCAAACCCTAATCATATTTAAACTCCACAAAACATGTTGCAATTATAACCCTAACTTGTTACAATATTATATATCACATATACAATATTTATTATAACAAAATAAAATAATACAATTAACATATATCACATATATATCAATGTAGTAACCGAGTGAGAAAAAGAAAACAAATGAGAGCTAAATTCCTACTTCATCATCCTCATCTATTCTAGCGACTTAGATTAGGGTGTTTGCTTTGGTAATACTTGAATAGTGAAGCAAAACCTTGGGTTTGAGTTTCTTCAAGGTAGATCATCTTAGTTATTGAAGATCTGAAGCAAGCTTGCATCTTTCTTTTCATGGAGCCTCTCTAGAGTCCGGGTACATGATGATCGGGCGAAGGGACCTCAACACGGAGCTTATGAAGTGAAGGAACGGACTACAAAGGTTGTAATCCCAAACTCTTAGAAGTAAAGTTGTTTAGTTTCTCTTTGTTTCGCCTAATCTCTAGTCTAAGATCTTTGTTAGGGTTGTTCGGCACATGAAAAATTTGATTTTGGCATGGTTGATGCCTTGTAGAGCCTTGTTCTAGTGCCTAGTAACCCTACAGATAGTTGGGTCCCGATCCCACTGATGAGTAGGATTATTCTTGGGAGGTATTTTTCACTTCATAATTAGCTAACCTATTAGGTGTTTAAAAAGGTATTAACGGGGCTCGCCTATGAGGAAATGAGGTTTATTTTAATTAGGTCTGTGCAAGAGCACGGGGAACCTCTCTCGGAGTACCAACACCCAAATGGCTGAACGGTTAGCAAAATTGTAGGGTGTGAATGATCCCAACTAGTTCTCTTTTTAAGGTTTGAAGGAGAATTCGAGGAAGCAGTGGGAGCCATCCTGATTAGATAAAGTAAAAACCAATCTAATCTTGCAAGAGCGCATACTGAGTGTTTTTTATCTCTCTCTCCAGGTAGCAACCATGCCGCACCCTAAATAAGATAATAAAATGTATGACTTGACCGATCCAGATTCTTATTCAGGGCTGGAGAATGTCGGTTCATTTCTGACTTGTGACAAATGTCCATTGTGTCTCATTCAGGTGGTCTTGTTATTGAGAACTGTTTTTCGGTCAGCCTTACCTCCTAGGTAATAAATACCGGTTCATGATCTCATATCTGTAACTTATTACAGAGACTGAGTAAAAGCAGGATAGTTGGATCTGGTGATATGTCCCTCTGAGTAGGCAACGGAGCACAAGGTTTTGCTGCTGCCGTCGGTGAATATCACCTTGTATTGGCAAGCGGCAATACTATGATTTTGAATAACTGCTACTATGTACCTTCCATTCTTTGCAACATCATATCAGTTTCTTTACTTAATAAAGATGGATATAATTTTGTTCTATATAGAAATATCATGATCATTTACCTTAATCAGGTACTGGTTGTAGAGGGTACATTATGTAATGGCATCTATGTTTTTAATCAAAACACAGTTTTCAAAATACAAAACAATCGCAAGAAGAAGCGTTCAGATGTGAACAAAACCTACTTGTGGTATTTTAGACTTGGTCATATCAATGAGAAAGACTATCTGGGTTACATAAAGATGGATATTTGAATCCGTTCGAATTTTCATCTTATGAAACGTGTCAGTCCCGTCTCGAAGGAAAGATGACCAAAACTCCGTTTACGAGACACGAAGAGAGAGCTACAGAGCTCTTAGGACTCATACACAGTGATATATGTGGTCTAATGTCTATACATGCAAGGGGTGTGTTCTTATACTTCATCACATTCACTGATGATCTCTCTGTGTTTGGATATGTATTTCTAATGAAACACAAATATGAAGTTTTTGAGAAATTCAAAGAATTTATGAGCGAAGTAGAGAAGCATAATGGAAAAAGTATTAAAGCCCTATGATCTAATTGAGGGGGTGAATACTTAAGCACGGAATTCCTTGAATTTCTAAAAGAGAATGGTATTCTCTCTCAGCTTACTCCACCGTAGACACCACAACACAACGGTGTATCGGAGCGGAGGAACCGTACTCTATTGGATATGATTCGTTCCATGATGAGTAGTTGTAACGTCTTCAAAATAATAAAATATGATTTTTGGGAAATTTTATAATTTAATATTATTTTAATGAATATTTTAATATTCTGGTATAATTAAATACAGATAAATGGGGAAAAATTATGGAAAATTCTAAAATAAGGTATTTTAAGGAATTGCCTCGTTTTCTGTGCATGCCCTCATTTCCTCTAGTTTTGACCCTGAGTATGTCTAGTTTTGACTGATTCCATCTAGGGTGAAATCTGGGTTGATTTTCCTATGTTGGTGTATAATTTGGGACTTGTTTTAGCATGGATTTTGGTATTTGGTGATTCATTCCTGTCGGGTGGCGTTTGGACGTCAACGACAAGTGGATTTTGATTGTGTTTACATGCGAGTCGATAGGTTTTTACCTATGCGGGTAGCGTGTGCTATTTTGGTTTCCGATGTGATTTTCATGTGCTTTAGCATTGTGATATACTTGTAGGTACCCCGCGTGATGTTGAGGCAAAGGAGGTGAAGATAGCGACATCGGCTTTGGCACACGAGAAGCAATGTGAGTAGATTTATATCTACGGGGAGAAGTCGGGTGGATGGCGTATAGCACCCCCGCAGTCCGTGGTGATGTATACGAATACGTATACACACGAATATTTATTATGTGTTGTTCAGGGTTATTGATGGTAATAATGATATTTTGATGATAAAAATATATTGGTTTAGTATAGTGCGAACCCTAGAGTAGTGGTTGCACTCACACATACATTTACACACATACTTGCATTCATTCTTTCATTTATTATAGTGCATATGATGGTGCGTATATCTACACATGGGTATGGGACTATGTGTTTATATACGGGATTTGAGGATGATACGTGGTTTGAGATGATACTTGATGTGAGGCCGTGAGATCGGCGATGTGACATAGCTTGTCTTCGAGGTGCAATATGATAGTTTTAGCAGGCCTTTGGACATGTGCTTTACCCGCATTCATATTTTATAGATGGTGTCGATTTGTACTAGACTTACAGTAGTACCCCAGATTGTGTGATCTGATGATAAGTGATACCTGATATGTGATGAGATAGTGTGATATTGACCCCTACCCAGCTATTGGGATGCCGTACGACGATTTACCGTACGAGCCGATATTGATGATAGATCTGCAATCATGACTCGAGGATATCATACGATATGTTATTGAGGCGAGATCACCGACTATCATATCTATATTTATATATTGACTCAGATTAGGTGGTTTCATACCCCTCCTGTCTAGATTATTTAGTAGACATTAGACTAGACCGAGTTATACCTATTTCAAAACTAACGAATCGGGGATATTTTAAAGATAAGCAGAAGGGTTATACGGATATTTTCAAATGATGTATCTTTTCTTAAAACACCGTAGCCCTTACTTTACCAAAAGCCCTGATTCGTCTTATTTCAAAAGGCAAGGTTGCATGACATATCTATTGGGGCAGGTTCTGTACTTTTGCGTTGATCATTCGTTTCCGCATATTCCTGCTATTTGCATTGCATCGCTTGTATTGTTGTGACATTCAGTCATGCTGCTAGGACACCAGCACCATTATCGATGATGTATATGTTCCACGTACACTTGTTGCCGGCTCACACACTCATCATCGATAATTGCCATGTCACTACACTATAGTACTATTGCATTCATGATATGATTCTGGCATGGCATATTGTACACTTATACCTGTACACATATATAGATGATTCTAGCTTGATTGGGGATTTGGGAACCGCAAGATACTCTTTAAAAACAGATTCCTTTTAAAAGAGCGGTCTCCCTCGACATGTGCACATTATTATTCCATGTTGCATGACTTACTGATATGCTTGCATTACTGTTACATGCCGCATACATCATGCTTTGACTGTACGCATTGAGATATGTTGTTTCTATGATATTTCTGGATTTGGGAACCGAGGGTATTTCAAAAGAGAATATGTCATTTCTTTAAAAACCCGGTTACCCTTGATATGATATTTCAGTGCGTCCACCATGTGTTTTCTCGGTGCTGAGAGCGATATGTGTAACCCGAATCGAGGCGTGGATGAGCCGATTGCGGGTACATGGTGGACCCGGTATGGTTCCCCTCGGCAAGATGATCGACGAGCTTTGCCGATTGAGCCTGGAGGCGGGCGAGTACCTACCGGTGATTGGTTGGACCTGGCGGTTATCCGGAGGATACCGACCAGAGTCGATAGATGTTTTGGGCATACTGCCGGGGCCGAGGGCCGATACCGCAGACAGAGCCCGCGGGCCGATCCGGACTGACGGAGCCCGATATATGAGGATTTACGTGCCGATGCTGGGCACAGTTTTCATGATGTTTTCGGGTGTCGATGCTGGGCACCCTGGTTCCATGATTTTGATGTGTCGCGAGGGACACGGGTGGTTATATCCTCATATTATTTTCCCATGCACATGATTCATGATATGTACATGCATGGTGGTTATTGTCAGTGGGTGACGAGTGGACGGGATCCACGAGTGTGCAGATTTGATTACATTGGTTATACCTCATATTCATGACATGCTATTACCTGAGGCACTAGCACGAGCACTTGGCACTACACTCATGTATAGAGATTACATTGCCAGTTTAGCATGCTTCAGCTTTATTCATATTGAGGTTTATTTATATCTGATCATATTGACCTAGGATGGGTCATGCATTCGATCTCTGCTTGTAGATATTTTCTATTCACGAGCTGGCAACTCACCCCCGTTGTGCCCCAGTTCTTGCAGGTTTTTGCCGTACAGATTCCATAGCGGCATTTCTGGCACACTGCTTCCTATGGGTGACTTGCTTGGTTAGGTGGGTTCTTTGTATCAGAACCGCCATTGTTCATGTATTTTTATTGTATCTAGAATTGTCCATCAACCAAAACTTGTATATTGTTTCAGACTTAGAAAACAGTGTTGTTTTATTTCGACCTTAGAGTCGCGCTAGTAGTATTACGGTTTTCTGGCTGTTTTGAGTTTCTTTTTTTTGGGTTTTGATCCTCGCCCTTTGGCGTTGTATATTATTATTGCTTGCGTGGTTGTGACCGTCGATGGACGAAGAGCTAGCTCCCGCTTGGGGATGCCTTTTATCATTTCATTTATATTATTCTTGTTGTACCCCGTTCGGGGCCAGTTTTTACAAAGGAAACTCTGCCGAAATTTTCAGGAAAGGTTACACATTTTAAAAAGATGCATATTCGGCTTAGTTATTTAAAAACTTTGATTTCCAAACATGATTTCCTTACTTTTCAAAAACTGTTTTTCCTTATTTACTCTTTAAATGGTTTTAGATTGCTGGGCTTTTGGCTTACTTGGATCAGATGGGGTCCTATAGACTTCATATGGTTCAAGGGCCAGTCACGTGCTCTTTCGGGTCGTGACAAAGTTGGTATCAAAGCGCTAGGTTGACCTTGGTTCGAGTCTAAGTTTGACTATGGGGAGCCTAGGGCGTTATCTATATAAGGAACTTAGGCTTGACCTTACGGAACTTAGACTTGGTCGAGGGGGTATTAGACCCGAACTTTCGTCGTGTAGGATGACCCTTGGTTGATGGAATAGGTGACTAAAGTAGAGTGACGTACCGTGGGTATGTTCCGCGGCATACTTACGACACGCCACTCCGCTTAAGAAACCTTAGGTTGTACATTTCCTTGCATTGTGTCATATTCCTTCCTATGATCTATCTTCATCGATACTGGTTGTGGTTTTGCTGCCGCGATTGCACGGGCAGAGTGAGCGACGGCTCGAGTTGTCAGCATGAGCTCGTCGCGGACGAGGGCTGACCGGGGCGTGATTCCAGAGACATACGGTTGCATTGAGGCTTCGTATTTTGTGTTTCCGCACTTTGAGCGTTTGACAGATCGCTGTTGCGAGATTTCTCGGATGTACCGGACGGTACCAGAGGATTGAGCCACTGATAGAGGCCAGCCAGGATGTGATGACCATTGATGTATCGCTTATTCATGATGGTTGAGGCGCTGCTTAGCGTACCGACGAATGAGCCAGTTGTTGCTGCGAGTGATGAGATATCGCCCTGATGATTGGAGCTACTGCAGCATGAGCATATTCTTAGAGATGTGATAGTGAGTCGCTAGTCACCGAGGATTAATGACTAGGACATGTGGTTCGTTCGCTTACCCCGATGCGAGGTCATCAGATAGATTGATTCCAGCTAGAGGCGACTTCACGCAGATTCGTTGAGAGTCGATTGAGACGATCGAAGGTCAGAACCCATTTTCCAAGTTTAAAGTATACGGAAAGACATGCAGGTGATTCTATGGACCCTCTAGAAGAATGAAACCCTAACTCGACTTAATGACCGTGTGAAAGCCTTTGAACCTTAGGGTTTGCGGCAGTTCCTCGGCGCCATTAGTGAGGCTTGGGTTTGCCCTTCTACGGCTGGACCACCGACGCTGTGGCATGTACTCGATACTATTAAACTGTACCCGAGATGTTGAGCTCTTGGGGGATTGTGAGGTTCTGACGAGTCGATCGGATGATTCGACATCATTCGGATATCATGTGATGGGACACTGCTTGGGAGACTCCAGATACGAGCATAGCCGTCGGAGCGCAGTCTGTGTAGCCATGATGAGATGAGTCCGAATCAGTCGATAGTGGAGCAAGGTGGAGTAAAGAGTTTGCACGAGATTTCGACGAGATGACGTTCCACTCCGCTGACATCAGAGATGCGATATGCACGCTGAGGACGTGTTCGGCTAGATATCTTCTACTGAGTGATGAAGAAACTGAGTTCGTGATTTCGAGTCCGTGTTAGAGACTTCGGGTGGACCGTAGCCGAGGACATTGCAGTGTGCAGATAAAGACGCGACGTCGAATGGTCGATGATACAGACAAGCGGGACAAGAAGTTCGTGCGAGAGGCAGACGAGCTGTTACTACACCCCATTAAGATTAAAGGCCGGACATGCATACAGAGGCGCAGAGATGCGACCAGCTTCCGAGGAGATGTTGTACTAAGGACGCAGAGGTCCAGAGAGCGAGAAAAGATTACGCCAGAGTACCAGCCTCCTTACAGTTTGGCTTAGGCAAGATCAGAAGAGTCCTTGAGTAGGATTCCTTCCAGTACACTGCTGCAATAAGAGTTGCACCCAGGATCGGATGTGTGATATGCATTCAGAGGACCCGAGGTCGGCGCCAGAGATGTGCTGCTTTACGAGCGGTCGTGAGGATTGACCGAGAGATGACCAGGGAAGCGCAAGAACGGAATCGTTCCTGTCAGCACACCTGACCGGGCCGATGAGCCGATGGATTGCGAGTTGGTAATCTACAGGAAAGATCAGGAACCAGAGGCAGAGGACGCCAGCCGCGAGTAAGAGGCCAGTAGATATCTTGCGCCGCTAGCATCGGATGTACCGGTACCTTCTCGACCCTGAAGAAGGATATACCGACGACGGTAATTATGATTTGTGATTTTGTGATTTGATTATCACGTATCCGTTGCTTTGGATTTCGGTATTTTGGGCGATCTATTCGCATGATTTAGTCTTGATGACTGAGTTTCATGATATTTGATTTTGTGCACCATGGTTGCACCTACTGGGTATTTATACCTTGTACATAGTTATTACTCTTGAGCTGTTGATTGCGATTTCATGCCTATTTTATGCTGGTGATTTGATTTACGCTTCCAGCAGAGTTTCATGCAATTTTAGTGTTTTGATTTTGCACTCGGTATAGCTTATATGTGCTTGTAGTGCATCGATATGTGTTTTGTGCCCGCAGCTGCACACGTTTATGATTTTCTTCATATCTGGATACACTTGGTGTTGCTGCTTACGTATTTGAGTTATTGCTTGGTATTTGTGCATGGGATGCACCAGTTCTATACTTCGTGCATTTGTCGCACCAGTTTTATGTTTCTTGCGTTTATCGCATCAGATTTATATTTCGTGCCTTTGTTGCACCGGATTTATATTTTGTGCATTACAATTGCACCTGACTTCGATTTGATGCCTTTCGGTATGTCGATTTTGATTGTGATATTGATGTGGATTCTTGCACTCCGTGCTTTTGACTGGACTTACGCATATTCGACGTTGTTATTGGATTTTGTGATTCCGTGCATATTGAGTGCGCAGGGTCTAGATTTTCATTCGTGCATGATGGATGCACCGATTTGGATTTTCGCGCATGTTGGGCGCATGTTTTGAGATACGATTTTGGGGCACACCAGATGCACTAAATCGAGATTCTTCGTGCATGTCAGATGCACCTGTTTTGGCTGTCAGGCACACATGTTGCCTATGACAGATGCTTCGTGCACACCCGTTGCACCTAGATGTTGTTTTATGCACATGTTTAGCGCATATATGGATTTTGATTTCCGTGCGCGTCAGACGCACAGGGTGGTGTTATGTGCATTTTTGGAATTTATTCCTTTTGGAGCAGTACATTTTTATGATGTGGGATATTTGCTTTCATACTGAGCAGGACTAGTCAGTGGACAGTGCCTGGATATATTTTGCATGCATCGATAGTTATCGAAGGGATTTCCGAAAAGCGAGCTATAGTCTCAGTATATACCTACGTGTCCGATATGACACAAAACGTTTTAAAAACAAGGAAACCCTTCTGATTATTTTCAAAATGGTGGAACGTGCTTATTAAACAAAGGATATATATACACATATATAGTTATTTTCTTATGAGAAACGTCCGCCACTGTGCAGTGTTACGCGCATCGCACAGCGACTTAAAAAGATTTGGCATACAGTTGCATCAGCTAATTACATGTATAGATTGGGTGTCTACATGTATAGTCTTGGTCCATATCATATTGATTTTGTATTGGATTTGACATTGTGTCGTTACCATGACTCCGATGATTGCGGATGCTTGATGGAGTGTTGCTTTTGAGTTATCTGCTCAGTACTCATGCGCATGCATTGCGCTATGATGTTTTATGTATAGATGATTTCGGAGCCCCGATGACTTGGAATTTGTATTGAAATATTTTAGTTTTTGGGGGTTTAAATTTAAATTCAGGGACCGAATTTCTTTAAGGGGGGTAGATTGTAACGTCTTCAAAATAATAAAATATGATTTTTGGGAAATTTTATAATTTAATATTATTTTAATGAATATTTTAATATTCTGGTATAATTAAATACAGATAAATGGGGAAAAATTATGGAAAATTCTAAAATAAGGTATTTTAAGGAATTGCCTCGTTTTCTGTGCATGCCCTCATTTCCTCTAGTTTTGACCCTGAGTATGTCTAGTTTTGACTGATTCCATCTAGGGTGAAATCTGGGTTGATTTTCCTATGTTGGTGTATAATTTGGGACTTGTTTTAGCATGGATTTTGGTATTTGGTGATTCATTCCTGTCGGGTGGCGTTTGGACGTCAACGACAAGTGGATTTTGATTGTGTTTACATGCGAGTCGATAGGTTTTTACCTATGCGGGTAGCGTGTGCTATTTTGGTTTCCGATGTGATTTTCATGTGCTTTAGCATTGTGATATACTTGTAGGTACCCCGCGTGATGTTGAGGCAAAGGAGGTGAAGATAGCGACATCGGCTTTGGCACACGAGAAGCAATGTGAGTAGATTTATATCTACGGGGAGAAGTCGGGTGGATGGCGTATAGCACCCCCGCAGTCCGTGGTGATGTATACGAATACGTATACACACGAATATTTATTATGTGTTGTTTAGGGTTATTGATGGTAATAATGATATTTTGATGATAAGAATATATTGGTTTAGTATAGTGCGAACCCTAGAGTAGTGGTTGCACTCACACATACATTTACACACATACTTGCATTCATTCTTTCATTTATTATAGTGCATATGATGGTGCGTATATCTACACATGGGTATGGGACTATGTGTTTATATACGGGATTTGAGGATGATACGTGGTTTGAGATGATACTTGATGTGAGGCCGTGAGATCGACGATGTGACATAGCTTGTCTTCGAGGTGCAATATGATAGTTTTAGCAGGCCTTTGGACATGTGCTTTACCCGCATTCATATTTTATAGATGGTGTCGATTTGTACTAGACTTACAGTAGTACCCCAGATTGTGTGATCTGATGATAAGTGATACCTGATATGTGATGAGATAGTGTGATATTGACCCCTACCCAGCTATTGGGATGCCGTACGACGATTTACCGTACGAGCCGATATTGATGATAGATCTGCAATCATGACTCGAGGATATCATACGATATGTTATTGAGGCGAGATCACCGACTATCATATCTATATTTATATATTGACTCAGATTAGGTGGTTTCATACCCCTCCTGTCTAGATTATTTAGTAGACATTAGACTAGACCGAGTTATACCTATTTCAAAACTAACGAATCGGGGATATTTTAAAGATAAGCAGAAGGGTTATACGGATATTTTCAAATGATGTATCTTTTCTTAAAACACCGTAGCCCTTACTTTACCAAAAGCCCTGATTCGTCTTATTTCAAAAGGCAAGGTTGCATGACATATCTATTGGGGCAGGTTCTGTACTTTTGCGTTGATCATTCGTTTCCGCATATTCCTGCTATTTGCATTGCATCGCTTGTATTGTTGTGACATTCAGTCATGCTGCTAGGACACCAGCACCATTATCGATGATGTATATGTTCCACGTACACTTGTTGCCGGCTCACACACTCATCATCGATAATTGCCATGTCACTACACTATAGTACTATTGCATTCATGATATGATTCTGGCATGGCATATTGTACACTTATACCTGTACACATATATAGATGATTCTAGCTTGATTGGGGATTTGGGAACCGCAAGATACTCTTTAAAAACAGATTCCTTTTAAAAGAGCGGTCTCCCTCGACATGTGCACATTATTATTCCATGTTGCATGACTTACTGATATGCTTGCATTACTGTTACATGCCGCATACATCATGCTTTGACTGTACGCATTGAGATATGTTGTTTCTATGATATTTCTGGATTTGGGAACCGAGGGTATTTCAAAAGAGAATATGTCATTTCTTTAAAAACCCGGTTACCCTTGATATGATATTTCAGTGCGTCCACCATGTGTTTTCTCGGTGCTGAGAGCGATATGTGTAACCCGAATCGAGGCGTGGATGAGCCGATTGCGGGTACATGGTGGACCCGGTATGGTTCCCCTCGGCAAGATGATCGACGAGCTTTGCCGATTGAGCCTGGAGGCGGGCGAGTACCTACCGGTGATTGGTTGGACCTGGCGGTTATCCGGAGGATACCGACCAGAGTCGATAGATGTTTTGGGCATACTGCCGGGGCCGAGGGCCGATACCGCAGACAGAGCCCGCGGGCCGATCCGGACTGACGGAGCCCGATATATGAGGATTTACGTGCCGATGCTGGGCACAGTTTTCATGATGTTTTCGGGTGTCGATGCTGGGCACCCTGGTTCCATGATTTTGATGTGTCTCGAGGGACACGGGTGGTTATATCCTCATATTATTTTCCCATGCACATGATTCATGATATGTACATGCATGGTGGTTATTGCCAGTGGGTGACGAGTGGACGGGATCCACGAGTGTGCAGATTTGATTACATTGGTTATACCTCATATTCATGACATGCTATTACCTGAGGCACTAGCACGAGCACTTGGCACTACACTCATGTATAGAGATTACATTGCCAGTTTAGCATGCTTCAGCTTTATTCATATTGAGGTTTATTTATATCTGATCGTATTGACCTAGGATGGGTCATGCATTCGATCTCTGCTTGTAGATATTTTCTATTCACGAGCTGGCAACTCACCCCCGTTGTGCCCCAGTTCTTGCAGGTTTTTGCCGTACAGATTCCATAGCGGCATTTCTGGCACACTGCTTCCTATGGGTGACTTGCTTGGTTAGGTGGGTTCTTTGTATCAGAACCGCCATTGTTCATGTATTTTTATTGTATCTAGAATTGTCCATCAACCAAAACTTGTATATTGTTTCAGACTTAGAAAACAGTGTTGTTTTATTTCGACCTTAGAGTCGCGCTAGTAGTATTACGGTTTTCTGGCTGTTTTGAGTTTCTTTTTTTTGGGTTTTGATCCTCGCCCTTTGGCGTTGTATATTATTATTGCTTGCGTGGTTGTGACCGTCGATGGACGAAGAGCTAGCTCCCGCTTGGGGATGCCTTTTATCATTTCATATATATTATTCTTGTTGTACCCCGTTCGGGGCCAGTTTTTACAAAGGAAACTCTGCCGAAATTTTCAGGAAAGGTTACACATTTTAAAAAGATGCATATTCGGCTTAGTTATTTAAAAACTTTGATTTCCAAACATGATTTCCTTACTTTTCAAAAACTGTTTTTCCTTATTTACTCTTTAAATGGTTTTAGATTGCTGGGCTTTTGGCTTACTTGGATCAGATGGGGTCCTATAGACTTCATATGGTTCAAGGGCCAGTCACGTGCTCTTTCGGGTCGTGACAGTAGTGCTAAATTGCCTCTTTCATTCTGGGGACTTGCACTTGAAACAACAGCATACCTAAAGTTCCATTTAAATCCGTGTCTAAGACTACATATGAAATAAGGAGTGGTAAAAGACCATGTCTTAAACGAGTTAAGATATAGGGTTGTCCGGCCTATGTTAAAAACCAGAATTCGGAAAAACATTAAGCACCATCAATTTTATGTAAGTTTGTAGGATATCTTAGGCATTTGAATGGATATCTATTCTACCACATCGAGGAACAAAAGGTATTTGTTTCTCGATACGCCACCTTTCTTGAAAAAGAAATTAGTGGGAGTGTGGTAGAACTGGCTGAAGTTCCAGATCCATAAACTACAACTGAAGATTCGATAGAATCTCAGGAATTGATAGCCCCAGACGAACCTCAGCCACTCCACAGATCTAATAGGATTTCTTATCCGCCCGAGAGAGACTACGGTTTTATCATAGACGGGGATCAAAGGATTACATCTTAGAAGAAGATGATCCTACTAGTTTCGAGCAGGCCATTACCAGTAGGGACTCTGATAAATGGATAGATACTATGCGATCCGAAATGGAGTCCATGTACACCAACAAAGTTTGGACCTTGGATATTTCTCCTCCTGGGGTAAAACCCGTTGGATGCAAATGGATCTTCAAAAAAAAATTGGTGTAGATGGACAGGTGGACACCTATAAGGCTAGAATTTTTGCAAAAGGTTTTTGTCAAAGACCAGGTGTGGACTATGACGAAACATTTTCTCTTATGGCTATGCTGAAATCCATTCGGATCCTACTTGCCATTGCTGCTTTTCATGACTATGATATCTGGCAGATGGACGTAAAAATATCTTTTCTAAATGGATGTTTAGAAGAGTGCATTTATATGGATCAGCCGGAGGGATTCAAAGACAGTGGGAGCAGCGGGAAGGTGTACAAGTTACTTAAATCCATTTATGGATTAAATCAGGTATTGCAGAGTTGGAACATCTATTTTAATGAAACAGTCAAGGAATTTGACTTCATCAAAAACAAAGATGAGCCTTGGATATATAATAAGATTGTAGTGAGAACTGTCGTATTTCTAGTCTTGTATGTGGATGATATTCTTCTGATAGGAAATGATATTCCTTTGCTACAATTGGTCAAGCTGTTCTTGTTACAATGGTTCTCCATGAAAGACCTGAGCGATGCTTCCTACATTTTTAGGATAAAGATCTACAGAGATATATCCAAGAGATTGTTGGGACTTTCACAGTCCAAGTACATAGAGGTCATACTAAAGAGATTTAATATGGAAGATTCTAAGTGCGGTAATATACCTGCTTTACACGGAATCAAGCTCTCCAAATAGATGTCTCCCAGGACTGATGAGGAGAGGGATCTCATGAGCATTATACCCTACGATGCAGCGGTTGGATCTATAATGTATACAATGCTATGTACCAGACCAGATGTATCTTACACACTTAGCGTGGTGAGCCGATATTAGTCAAACCTAGGGGAGAACCACTGGACAGCAGTGAAGAACATTCTTAAGTACCTGAGAAGGACTAAGGAATTGTTCTTGGTGTACGGTAATGGGGACCTCCAGGTGGAGTCTTTTACCGACTCGAGCTTCCAAAGTGAAAAGGATGCCAAAAAGCATGTCTCGGGTTTTATGTTTACCCTCAACGGAGGGGCCGTCTATTGGAAGAGTTCCAAATAGGACACCGTCGCAGACTCGATGATGGAGACTGAATACATTGCTGCCAACGTTGCCGCAAAAGAAGCGGTCTGGATGAAGAAGTTCATTACTGAACTTGAGGTGGTTTTGCCCATTGTTGATCCAATACTTTTGTATTGTAACAATAATGGGGCTGTGGCTTTAGAGAAGGAACCACGGTCCCATCAGAGATCCAGACACATCTTGAGGCGGTATCACCTGATCAGAGAGATCGTTGATTGCCAGGAGATCGAGGTGCATAGAGTAGATATGAATGAGAACACAGCGGATCCATTCACCAAGGCCCTCCCTTAAGCATAGTTTGAGAGACATTTTGAGATCTCGAACGAATAATTGAATCCCCAAAGCAACCCCAAAATACTCTTCTGTAGAGTCACAGTAAAAATACCCAGAAAATATAATATCTGAATTCATGAATTACTGTGAAAAATCACCAGACAAGGGGACAGTACGGCCGCGGAACCGCCGCTCATGCATAGCTCATGCCGCGGTTCCGCGGTGGAAAAGTTGAATCAGGCCCTCGTATTTCACAGTATTTCATATAAGACCCTGCATAATTTTCTGCATATTTTTAATTGACAAAAATCCAAAATTTCAGAAAATTTCCAGAGAGCACCTTGGAATTAGGGTTTCGGGTTCGTTCGGACTTCAAACTCCGTCTAGACTTCGCCTAAGGCTCTAGCTAGGCTCTGATACCACTGTAGGGTTCCTAGGCATCCTAATGAAGTCTCACAAGGCATCAACCATGCCAATTTCAAAAATTATTGGTGCCGAGAAACCCTAACACGGATCGTTGACTAGATGTTTAGGCGAAATGAGAATCTAGTTAACTACTTAACTAAAAGTTAGATGCTACAACCTTTGTAGATCCGGTTCCCCACTTCCTTAGCTCCACGTGGGTGTGCTCTCGCTGTCCATCATGAATCCTAGACTCATTCATCGGCTTCATCGGAAAAACGGGCGAGCAAGGTCGTCGGCTTCGTGTCAAAGACGATCTACGTCGAGGTTGCACAAGTTCAAGCTCCGAATTCACCAAGTTGTGAAACTTGTGAAGAAAACACCCAAAACCACTTGACAAGAGGTAGAGGATGAAGAAATAGGAGGTGGGTTCACTTTAGATTTGGATTTCTCACTCTAGAAATGAAGTTGCCATTGATGGCATCAAGCTTTTCCCTTTTGAAGTGAAGAAGAAGATGAAGCTAGAATTATGATAAGTCTTGTAAATATGAATAATAAAACAATACTTATCATAATGGGAACCATGGTTAGGTGTAGAGAATTGACCAAGGTTAAAAGAGTGGTTAGGGTTAAGCATGAAGACAAATTGGTCACTTGGGTCAAAGCTTCATGAAGCTTCACAAAGGTTCAAGAAAGAAAGCAACCATTTTGTATTCATATGCCATTCTTTTTCTAAAATAAATAAATGAAAAGAATGGATAATAAAAACCCTAATTACTTACTTAACCTAGGTTTAATTCTTTACACTTAACCAAATGAGTATGCATCATCAAACATGATACAAATATGTGCACAAAAGCATATCACATATACAATGTGCAAATCAAGTGAGAAAATCCGTTTAAAGTGAACCTATACTAGTTAATGCAAAGTAATATATCAAATATATAATTATACATTAAATCATTAAATCAACACTTGATTCAATGATCCGGTCATGTTGCACATAACCGACTAGTATTCAATGCATCGATTTATCGAATCAATGATTCGATAACTAGGTCATATCTTATACAACCAATCGAAACATTAATCGCGAGAATCAAATACGGTATCATATACACGCATCATTCTCGGTCCCGCACATATCTCATATGCGCTCCTATTTCGTTTCGCTTGAGCCAGGAAACCTCTGTGTAGGACTCTAAAGACTCGTCAATACGCCGGTAGCAGATGATGATCATATCAAGCACCCACAAGCCGCAAGCGGTCTGCTAAACGTAACGGCCACCCGGGTATTGAGCGATCAGAAGATCGACGAGCTAGCCCGCTCACACTCCTGCGAATCCGACCAGTAACACTTAACCGTACAGTCCGGTCTCTTCGTCTGATATGTCGCATATCAAGTCTAGGGTGGTAAACGTCAGACCCCAATAACCCGATAAGTCGTGCCGATGTGAGGTTCGCAACGGGTCGAGAAACTACTGGTAGCACTTACCAGCAAATCTCTGATCAGCCCTGGCCAGGGACTTCCCTGCTACGGCCAATCGAGCACAGCGCAACATCAACTCCCAATACCGGGAGAGACGAAACCCCTCCTATCGCTCATTGCCTCCATGTGACTCGGGACTGTACCCAAAGACCACCGTTTTGCACGCCCTCATGGACGTGGTAAGGTGGAGATCAAAGCACAGTGGGAATCACACAAGACTCTATGACGATCTCGGGTCTACAGACTAACCTGTACAAGTGTCACCTGAGAACTGCCATCTGACGTGAGGTATAATACCATCTGGGAGTTCTCGGCGAGTCCGTCCAGTGTACCCAGTCTCCACTGAGCACCCGTATACCATCTCTGATGTCAAACACCAATTGATATGGGATCATCCATCGCCCATCACATGGGTCGAGAAGCGTATACGCTAGTCTACACTGGTATATCGATGCCCCGTCTCGATACACCCACGACTAGGGACCTTGAAGGATGTACTTATGGACTACCATGTCCCCACTAGTATGATCTGCATCATAGTCCTGGTAGTCAAGTACACATCCTAAGGGCTTTACCAACATGTAACTATAAGACAGTATAAAGAGACTAGTATACATGTTAAGATAAAGAGCAACCAGATAGCATACTATCATATCGAGCAAGAAAGTCATCTCTATATATGTCCAAGCATCCAATATAATATACATCATCTGTACAATACTGGCCTCTAGGGCATACATACAACTAACAATCTCCCACTTGCACTAGGGCCAGCTGCTGTAGTATCGCATACCGAGCATCCCGAAGAGTCTCTCAAACTGTATCTGGGGAATGGCCTTCGTGAGTGGATCCGCCGTGTTGTTCTTCGTGTCAACCCTCCTGACCTCGATCTCCCGGCGATCAACTATCTCCCGGATCAGGTGATACCGCCTCAGAATATGCCTGGATCGCTAATGGGACCTGGGTTCCTTGGCCAAAGCCACTGCTCCATTGTTATCGCAATACAAAGGTATTGGATGCTCAATGGATGGAACCACACCAAGTTCAGTAATGAACTTCTTGATCCAGACAGCCTCTTTGGCAGCATCGTTGGCAGCGATGTATTCAGCCTCCATCATCGAGTCTGCCACGGTTTTTTGCTTGGAACTCTTCCAGCTAACCGCCCCTCCGTAAAGGGTAAAGACAAAACCCGACTGCGACTTAGAGTCGTCCTTATCACTCTGGAAGCTGGAATCGGTAAAGGACTCCACTTGGAGTTCTCCACTACCATACACCAAGAGCATCTCTTTAGTCCTTCATAAGTACTTGAGAATGCTCTTCAGAGCTGTCCAGTGACTCTCTCCAGGATCAGCTTGATACCTGCTCACTACACTTAGTGAGTATGCAACATCGGGTCTGGTACATAGCATCGCATACATGATAGAGCCTACAGCCGAAGCATAGGGTATCCCTTGCATGCGAGCTCTCTCCAAATCAGTCTTGGGAGACATCTCTTTGGAGAGAGTGATTCCAGAGATCGTGGGTAGGTTCCCACGCTTGGATTCTTCCATACTAAACCTCTTTAGTATGGTGTCAATGTACCTGGATTGGGACAATCCCAATATCCGTTTGGATCTATCTCTATAGATCCTGATTCCCAATATGCAGGAGGCATCACCAAGATCTTTCATTGAGAATCTCTGTGATAAGAAGAGCTTGACCGATTGCAGCATAGGAATATCATTTCCTATCAAGAGTATGTCGTCCACGTACAATACGAGGAAGACAACCTTACTCCCTGCCACCTTCTTGTAGATACAAGGTTCATCTGGGTTTTTGACGAAATCAAACTCTTTGATAACGACGTCAAAGCAGATGTTCCAACTCCGCGATGCTTGCTTTAATCCATAAATGGATTTAAGCAGCTTGCACACCTTCCCGCTGCTCCCACTATCTACGAAGCCCTCTGGCTGAGTCATGTACACGCACTCTTCTAAATCACCATTTAGAAAGGCGGTCTTAACATCCATTTGCCAGATTTCGTAGTCATGATATGCAGCGATGGCAAGCATGATCCGGATGGATTTAAGCATAGCCACTGGAGAAAAGGTTTCGTCATAGTCCACACCTGGTCTTTGATGAAAACCTTTTGCTACAAGTCTAGCTTTTAAAGTCTCCACTTTCCCATCTACACCAAGTTTCTTCTTGAAGATCCACTTGCTCCCAATGGGTTTTACCCCTTCAGGAGCAACTTCCAAAGTCCATACTTTGTTGGTGTACGTGGATTCCATCTCGTACCGCATTGCATCCAGCCATTTCACTGAGTCCCTACTCGTGATGGCCTGCTCGAAACTAGTTGGGTCATCATCCTCCATGATGCAATCCTCGCTCCCACCATCCATGAGAAAACCGTAGTATCTCTCAGGTTGGCGAGGAACCCTACTAGATCGGCGGAGAGGCTGGGGTTCATTGGGAGCTACTGAATCCTCTTGTTCCACTAAATCTTCAGTTTGAGTTTGTGTATCTGGAACCTCTTCCAGCGCTACTACTTTGCCACTAATTTCTTTTTCAAGAAATTCCTTTTCTAAAAAGGTGGCATGTTGAGCAACAAACACTTTTTGTTCCTCACTGTGGTAGAAAAAATACCCATATGTGTTCTTTGGATATCCCACAAACTTGCAAAGAACTGACCGTGCCTCGAGCTTGTCTGGATTTTGTCTTTTGACATAAGCTGGACAACCCCATATTTTAACTCGTTTAAAATATGGTCTCTTCCCACTCCATATCTCATATGGTGTGGTAGGTACAGATTTAAATGGAACTTGATTCAATAGGTATGCTGCTGTCTCTAGTGCATATCCCCAAAAGGAAATAGGTAACTCAGCTGTGCTCATCATAGAGCGCACCATATCTAATAGGGTGCGGTTCCTCCGTTCTGATACACCGTTGTGCTGTGGTGTATATGGAGGAGTCAGCTGAGAGAGAATCCCATTCTCTTTTAGGAAGTCCAGGAATTCTCCGCTTAAGTATTCACCTCCTCGATCAGATCGAAGGATTTTAATAATTTTTCCGGTTTGGTTTTCGACTTCTTGTTTATATTCTCTAAATTTCTTAAAAGCTTCTGATTTGTGTTTCATCAGGAACACATATCCGAATCTAGAGAGATCGTCAGTGAATGTAATGAAGTACGAAGAACCATCCCTGGCATGTGTAGACATAGGACCGCATACATCACTATGTATCAGTCCTAAGAGTTCGGTAACTCTTTCTCCGTGTCCCGTAAACGGAGTTTTGGTCATCTTGCCTCTGAGACATGACTGGCAAGTGTCATAAGATGAAAATTCGAATTGTTTCAAATATCCATCCTTATGCAACTTAGCTAGTCGTGTCGCATTGATGTGACCCAGTCTACAATGCCACAAGAAGGATTCGTTCAGTTCTGAACTCTTCCTCTTGTGTGTGTTAGTTATGCTCAGAACTGTTGATTGATTTAGAACATAAATGCCATTGCACAGCGTGCCTGATCCAACCAACTTTTGGTTATGGAAAATGTTCATAACATTGTCCTGTAATACAAAATTATATCCCTCTTTACTTAATAAAGAAACCGATATAATGTTGCATATCAGGTTCGGCATGTAATAGCATTCGTTCAGAACCAATGTATTACCAGTTGGTAATTCAAGGTGATATTCCCCGACATCTTAGCTGCAACAATTGCACCATTTCCGACTCTAATGTCCTTATCACCTTCTCCAAGTTCTCTACCTTTCCTAAGCCCATGTAACTGATTACATATATGGGATCCTGACCCGGTATCTAATACCCAGGACGTAGAGCAAATGGAGAAACAGTTCTCTGTAACGAACACACCCGAAGAAAATGCATCAACATGTACTTTCTTCATCCGGGTGGCATGGGAATCCTGGTATTCCCCTATATCCTGTTCATTCCTATAACTCTTATAAGAAAGAACGGAACCAACGTTCCCCAGCACAGTATAATATGCGGGTTCGGTCAATACATCCATATTATTATCTTGATTAAGGCATGAACTGGTCGCTACCTGGAGAGAGAGAGAAGAAAACACTTTAGCGTATGCTCGTGCAAGATCAGATTGGTTATTATCTTATCTAATCAGGATGGCTCCCACTAGTTTTTATCAAATCTTCCTTCAAACCCTAAAAGGAAAGACTAGCCGGGATTAATTACACCCTACAACTTCGTCGATCTTTCAGCCAGGCCAGTGTCGGTACTTTGAGGGAGGTCCCCCGTGTTTTCGCACGAACCTAATTAATGTAAACCTCGTTTTCCCAGAGGCGTAACCCCGTTGACACCTTTCTAGACACCTACTTGATCGGCTAATTGTTGTGTGTAAAACTCTCCCAGGAGTAACTCTTACTCGCAGTGGGTATCGGGATCCAACTATCTCATAGAAGGTATGCAATCTCATTGCAAATTTCAACACTTGAAATTCCCGATAATCTTTTGCCCCAAACGATCTATGACCTTGACAAGGTCAACAAACCATAGACCGTAAGTCAAGTTCAACCCGTCATTTCTTGATTGAATTAAACCCACCCGCACGACCCTTGACAAGGTCAACAATGCCGTACGACTACCCTAACTCAATCTGCATCATATGCATAAGCAGATAAATACTGGTTAGCTACCGCACACTGCGCCTTGACAAGGTCAACAAACGCAGCACGAATACTAAACAGGACTTATCTGAAATAGACGGAGGGCTACGACAGGTTTTTCTGAAAACCTATTGCGTAATGAACTTGATATCGTTGTAGAATCAAATGAAGTTTTGAAATGGAGTGATTTTGAGGCTTTTCTAGTTTTGCTAAAGGGTTCACTCCCGGTGAAGGGATCGTCGGCCCTTTCCTCGTCGAATGAGGTGCGGGATATATCATATATATCACTGTGCAAAGCAGAAACTATAGAAGCAGTCAAAAACAAACCGAGTGTGTAGCATCTGCCAGGTTTTGCTAAAGGAGTCACTCCCGGTGAAGGGATCTCGGTCCTTTCCTCATCGAATAAGGTGCAGGGCATATCACATATACCGCTATGCAAAGCAAGAACTGTAGCTACCTGTTTTATTTTAAAATTTGATTCTACAACATCTTAGGTTTCTTTTCTTTCATTAATCACATTAATGAAGTCCCATCATTTAAGTCACCTAAACATCACAGATAAATACGACGTACACTTATGCCATCCGCATTCGCCTAGATGTCCCCTCATGCACCGTTAGGTTAGGTAACTAACGACAGAGCAGGGCATGGCTAGTGCGGGTGCAAAACATAAGTAACGCCTATATAATATATCATATATACTATATACAGTATTTATCATAGAACATCACATGATCGCATCACAGATATCGCAGCAGAAGAAACATATGAAACATTGGATATACTAGGACGTCCGTGTTTTCAATACGAGCCAGTATAAAACACGGATTCCACGGTCGTGATGAATAGCCAATCCCACACCCCTAGACCCCTACGAGAGCGGCAAGCAACCCTGCCAATCCTAGGGTTAGGAGACCCGGATTCGACTCCTCGAGATGGTCTCCCACTGGACCCTAGAACCCGGTTACTTGTGCTCCCCTCCTAGGGTCTATCCTAGTGCAGAAAAGTAAATAATATACAAAGGGTGACAACTTCCGCAACCTGGAAGTGCCCCGAATAAAAGAATATTACATACAAGTTTTTACATGAATGAAAATGAAAAACACTCATCTCACATAAAAAACCCCCCGGCTATTCAAACACGACGATCCAATATAACATATCCAGCAACACATAACATCACATGTCATCAACGTAAGTAAGTATGCATACACCGATTGTCGTCGACGTATAGCAACGACAATCGGCAATACCACTACATACTACACTTACGGTCACAGAAAAGAAAGTGTAAAACTACAACAATTGGAATCCGCAATCTCTTTAGACATCACATGCCTAACAGTTATAAACCCCGCATTTTAGTCCCATTATCGAAAACTCTTTTCGATATCAAGTGAAACTAAACCTCTAGATTTATAACATTCATCCAGTTATCTCATAACTGTTTGTGAATTCCAATTATTGTATCCAATTCCGGATAAATAGAATATATTAAACTTTCCGATCGAACATTCGAACACCCAAGTTTTCCCGACACCGATCAACACATGAAATAGGTTCACGGACATTCACTTCATGCCTCAGTACCAACGGTCCAGCCGTAGAAGGGTCAAGCCAACGCCTCACATGTGGCACGCCGTACTGCCCCAAACCCGAAGGTTCAAAGGGCAGTTCAAGACGGTCACATAATCGAGTTAAGGTTTGTTGTCTTCTAGAGGGACCATCGCGTTACTTGCACTACTCAGAACGTGTTTAAACCATAGAAAAATCCAACACTTGGAATTTTTCCGGCAGGGGAAAAGTTGGGTATTTAAATCCGGTCGAACTTTTTAATATATTCTAAAGTTATCCGGAAAGCCACATAGACAAAATCTGATAACCCGAACGAATAATTGAATCCCCAAAGCAACCCCAAAATACTCTTCTGTAGAGTCACAGTAAAAATACCCAGAAAATATAATATCTGAATTCATGAATTACTGTGAAAAAATCACCAGACAAGGGGACAGTACGACCGCGGAACCGCCGCTCATGCATAGCTCATGCCGCGGTTCCGCGGTGGAAAAGTTGAATCAGGCCCTCGTATTTCACAGTATTTCATATAAGACCCTGCATAATTTTCTGCATATTTTTAATTGACAAAAATCCAAAATTTCAGAAAATTTCCAGAGAGCACCTTGGAATTAGGGTTTCGGGTTCGTTCGGACTTCAAACTCCGTCTAGACTTCGACTAAGGCTCTAGCTAGGCTTTGATACCACTGTAGGGTTCCTAGACATCCTAATGAAGTCTCACAAGGCATCAACCATGCCAATTTCAAAAATTATTGGTGCCGAGAAACCCTAACACGGATCGTTGACTAGATGTTTAGGCGAAATGAGAATCTAGTTAACTACTTAACTAAAAGTTAGATGCTACAACCTTTGTAGATCCGGTTCCCCACTTCCTTAGCTCCACGTGGGTGTGCTCTCGCTGTCCATCATGAATCCTAGACTCATTCGTCGGCTTCATCGGAAAAACGGGCGAGCAAGGTCGTCGGCTTCGTGTCAAAGACGATCTACGTCGAGGTTGCACAAGTTCAAGCTCCGACATCACCAAGTTGTGAAACTTGTGAAGAAAACACCCAAAACAACTTGGCAAGAGGTAGAGGATGAAGAAATAGGAGGTGGGTTCACTTTAGATTTGGATTTCTCACTCTAGAAATGAAGTTGCCATTGATGGCATCAAGCTTTTCCTTTTTGAAGTGAAGAAGAAGATGAAGCTAGAATTATGATAAGTCTTGTAAATATGAATAATAAAACAATACTTATCATAATGGGAACCATGGTTAGGTGTAGAGAATTGACCAAGGTTAAAAGAGTGGTTAGGGTTAAGCATGAAGACAAATTGGTCACTTGGGTCAAAGCTTCATGAAGCTTCACAAAGGTTCAAGAAAGAAAGCAACCATTTTGTATTCATATGCCATTCTTTTTCTAAAATAAATAAATGAAAAGAATGGATAATAAAAACCCTAATTACTTACTTAACCTAGGTTTAATCCTTTACACTTAACCAAATGAGTATGCATCATCAAACATGATACAAATATGTGCACAAAAGCATATCACATATACAATGTGCAAATCAAGTGAGAAAATCCGTTTAAAGTGAACCTATACTAGTTAATGCAAAGTAATATATCAAATATATAATTATACATTAAATCATTAAATCAACACTTGATTCAATGATCCGGTCATGTCGCACATAACCGACTAGTATTCAATGCATCGATTTATCGAATCAATGATTCGATAACTAGGTCATATCTCATACAACCAATCGAAACATTAATCGTGAGAATCAAATACGGTATCATATACACGCATCATTCTCGGTCCCGCACATATCTCATATGCGCTCCTATTTCGTTTCGCTTGAGCCAGGAAACCTCTGTGTAGGACTCTAAACACTCGTGAATACGCCGGTAGCAGATGATGATCATATCAAGCACCCACAAGCCGCAAGCGGTCTGCTAAACGTAACGGCCACCCGGGTATTGAGCGATCAGAAGATCGACGAGCTAGCCCGCTCACACTCCTGCGAATCCGACCAGTAACACTTAACCGTACAGTCCGGTCTCTTCGTCTGATATGTCGCATATCAAGTCTAGGGGTAGTAAACGTCAGACCCCAATAACCCGATAAGTCGTGCTGATGTGAGGTTCGCAACGGGTCGAGAAACTACTGGTAACACTTACCAGCAAATCTCTGATCAGCCCTAGCCAGGGACTTCCCTGCTACGTGTAAGTGCACGGCGGCGCCCTGGCCGTCAATCCGACGGCCAAATGCGGAAACGGTGGTAAACTTAAATTTTTGCGGACTTAGCAACCGGCACCACCGCGCACTAAACACCCGGATCGAACCATTAACTAGTCTAAGCTAACTACAAGAAAGGGAATAGAGATATACTGACGATCCAAGTCCTCCGGTCTTCTCGTCATGGTCCCGATCTCCTGCGGAAAAGTCCCGTCTCCTCCTCGTCGCCGGAAGTGCACCACATCGTCTACTTTGTTTACGGGCTCCCACCTCAATGCCGAGGCAACTCGGGCACGAAGCCGGCTACTCGACGTGCCCAAGATTCGCTGTAGAATGTGTGAAGAACCATGTCTCATTTTTGGGGATTGTGGAATTGCCATTGGTGAAAGAAAAGAGAGCTTGGAGAGAGGTGGGGAAAATGTAGCATACTAAAGAATGAATGTATCATATTTTTCTCCACTCCAAAAGAGAAGCAATTTTCTCATCCCACCTAAAGTGGCCGGCCCCCCATTTCCAAGTGTGATTGGAGAGAGAAAAACCAAGACAAGGGGGTGGTTGGAAAGCAAAAAAAATGATGAGGAGAAATCAAATGATCACCACAAATCCAACACACAAAGGCAACCATCATCTCATGCATGATGGCTTCAAAAAGTCAAGCCATCATGAGAAGAAGAAGTCAAGTGATGGTGCTCATCATGAAAACCATCATGATAAGATAAAATGCAAAGACCCCCTCCACAAATGCCTATTTGCAACAATGCAAATAAGCCCTCCTCCACCAATCTTCGGCCAATGAACGGAACAATGGAAATCAGCCGAAACGGAAAGCAAACTGGCAACTCCAAAAACTGGTCCCGTAATAAATTACAGGAAAACCCCGATACTGTGCATACACACCCGCATTTGTATTCCGACCGAAATACAAATGCAATGAGACAAAATCTCCACTGTACTATACTAGAATCCGGCTTATACCAAAACCGGCTAGTAATATCTGTTCAATCCTGATCCGTGCAATACCGCACGTATCTGATCGAACCCTGCCATATAACCATACGGCCTATAGTACAAACTGTCCGATCCTGATCCGTGCAATACCGTACGTATCTGATCGGACCTTGCCATATCTCCATACGGCCTCTACAACCTTTCGCCCGAAAGCTGAGTAACTGAATGTGGGGGACTCTAAAGACTCGTCAACACCATGGCTGTGGATTTAACCACTAGCACGTCAGAGGTATATGCCAATACGTGACGGGCCACCAGCTATTGACCAAAAGGGACGTCGATGAGGAAGCTCACCCCGACACCCAACTGAGCCTGTCAGTGACAATATCCGTGCAGTCCGGTCCGTTCGTCTATGAGTATCGCATGGCGGGCCTAGGGGGTTGGTAAAAGTCAGACCCCCAAAAGCGGTACAAGTCGTGTCGGAGTGTAGCCCAGAACACCCTGAGATACTACTGGAATACCTACCAGTAAATCTCCTTGCCTTGGCCAAGGACTTTGTGTAATGGCTCTCCTAGACACAGCACGACCTCACCCCCAATACCGGGAGAGACGAACCCCTGAAGATACGCTCACTGCCTCCATGTGGCTCGGGACTGTACCCAACTAAAACCTGTTTGCACGACTCCTTTGAGCCGTGGTAGGGTAGTAATCAAAGTACAGTGGGAACTCACACGAGACAAATGACGATCCCCAGGTCGATGAACTAACCTGCACACATGTCACCAGGGAACTGCCATCTGATGTCTGGTATATGACCAACTAGCATGTTCCCGGCGAGTCCTGTCCGGTGTACTCATAACCCAATGAGCACCTGTATACATCTTAGGTGATCCAACTGACACCAGTGGCTTGTGAGACCGGCCACCGCCCCTCGTCGGGGTCTCGACTGTATACACTAGTCTACTAATGGAGTATCGATGCCCAGTCTCGAAACTCCCACGACTAGGGACCTTTTAAGGATAAGCTTATAGACCCCCAGCTCCCACTTATATGATCGCCCTCATACTGCTGGTGGTCAAGCAAGAATCCTAGGGGCTCTATCAACGTGTAATAGCGACCTGTAAGGTCACCTAAAACAGTACACGATGATAAAGGTAAACCAGATAGCATACTATCATCTCGAGTAAGACTGTCCTACCGGGATAGGTCCTCCCTCAATCATTACAATCACGTACCTGTGACCTAATAATTGACTCTGAGGGCACTATCCCCAACAATCTCCCACTTGCACTCAAGGCTAATTATTACGATGTCGCATACTCACAGCCCGTGTGATACCGAACATCCAACTCCTCTACTAGTCAGTCTCACAAAGCTCGTTTGCGGAACTATTGCGTTCGAGGAATAGCCTCAGTGAGTGGATCCGCTTGGATGTTTCTTTCTATGTCTCTCTATGTCTCAAGTTCGCGGAGAAGCCCATCTCCCGAAAAGAGCAATACCTGTCTTAGAATATGTCTGGATGTCTGATGGGACCTAGCTCATAAATGAACTCCAAATCCAAACTTCTTAGACTGTATCGTCAACTGAACTTAATCAGTATCCTGCGCGCCATGCCTCCCTCAGTATTGCCTTGGACCACCTGTCCAAAATACTGCCCCTCATCAGAAGGAAAAACTATAACTCTGACAACCTCCTTGTCGTCCATGTCACCTTGGAAGCCTGGAATGATAACTGTCTCCTGAATGAGGCTGTCGTTATCATCTCCCTAGAACATCCACTTATGTTCTAAAACTGCTTCCGACTGTTTCTCCAGGATTGGATTAATGTCAACTTATTGCATCTAGTGCAAGAACAACATCTGGTGTGGTACTTGACATCTCATGATTGACTCAATTGCCTAAGCAAGTGATCTGCCAATCATGCACGTCCCTCTCCCCTTTAGTCTGTAAGACACCTTTAGAGAGGGTGACTCCATTACCTGCAGGTACACTACCGTGCCAGGAGTCGTCTATCCTAAATACTCTTAGAATGCTGTCAAGTACCCTGATTGGGAAACCACCCAAATCTAGATCTAAGACCATAGATCTAGTAACCAGTATGTCTGATATAAAATCCATTTCCATTGTGGAGAAACAACTGTGTGACGACCAAAGTATAACCGATCGTAGTGTAGGAGTTTCCTTTCCTACTCTGTGTATATCATCCAAATACCAGGATATCACACCCTACTACCTTCTCAACAGATCCATCCCCTATTCTGATGAAGTCAAACCCATGACTGTCACGTCAGAAATAGATGATCTATCTCCGCTATATCTGCTTTAGTCTATAAATAGATATAAGCCTGATGTCCACCAATGCTTCCGCTGCTCCCACTGACTACGACAACCCTCTGCCAGAGTCATATAGACGTGCACTTCTAAAACTAGTTTAGAACGACGCTATACTCATCCTCCTGCCGGGTCTCGCAGCCTGGAACAACAACAATGGCAAGTGTGGGTAAACAAGAACTTCCCTGTCACCGTCCTTGAGGCTACCTGAGTACCTCTCGGGTGCCTGAAGTTACCCACTTTATCTGCGGAGTGGCCAATGGAATGTCAATCCAGATTGAATCTTTAGGTTCCTTATCAAATCTTCAGTAATCGTTTGTGGTTCTGGAATCACTTCCAGTTCTACCATACTCCCACTACTGTTTTCTGAAAAAATCCATTTTTATTAAAACTGTGGCGAGTCTAGAACAATATCGCTATTGTTCATCCAGATGGTAGAAAGTCAACCCTCGTCATAGCCTGGGTCAACCCACAAACAGCCATTACAGAAACGTGCCTTGAGTTGTCCAGTGTCTGGTTTTAATCATAAACCGGACAACTCCCCGTACCTTAACATCGTTAAGATATGAACTGTTCTATATCCCATATAGGACTAGAGGCACTGATTTAATTGAACCAGATCCAAATCATGCAACTGGCTCCAGTGCATGTCAACTAAATGGAAGGAGGCCAGATCAGCGTTACTCAACTTAGGAATACTTCCAATTATGAGTAACCTGAAAGAGAAGCAATTTCTCTTAATCATTACTATCAACTGAACACCATACACAAGTATCTACATCTTCGATCTCTTTGAAGAATCCCGATACTTGCTATACCTGGTTCTCTACTCTATTCAAATACATATAACTTCTCTAAATTCAGACCCTGTGTTTCCACGAAACACCTGTCTAAAAATTAGAGGAGTCATAAGTAAACCGAATATAGTACGAGGACCATCCCCTCTGTCCTGATGGACTCTGGACAACATACAATACTCTGTAAAAGTCCCTTGAGTCTGATTACTCATTCACTGTGTGTCGTAGGTTGAAAACTGTACTTATGGTTAAGAAGAATTACACCGCTGTTTAATGCTCCTTACCTAACCATCCACTGATATAGGTAAATGTCGTAGACATAATTTCAGAAAGGTATATCTCACTCTATGAAAATAGACGTACAGATATATCAATTTGAAATTGGTGCATAACAGCGGATATTCAAAACCAAATATTTGCCGACCGGCAAACAACCCAGGTGATTTCCTCAAATATCACCGATTACAACGAATCCCGATATAATGAGGATAATCACCCAATTCCCAATAACTTACTCCCACTCATCATCTGTAAAACCATACAGATGTGAGAATCGTATCTGGTAAATACATACCCTGGAGTAAGTATCTAATCGGGAAATCAGTTTTCTATTAACAGTACACAGTGAAACTGAAACATTGAAATGTTTCGATGGGGTATCCTGGTATTCCTAGTAATGCCTCTTCCAGATTCACGACTGTAACCGTATAGTTCTTTGCCACCTCTCCAAATCCCTTCATATGTCTTTAGTCTTTACCTTCTGCACACCCCTTTAGGCCAAATGGTTTTCTTCCTTCCCTACCGTTCGGCACCAGCCTATGGTTTGGAAGAAGACTATCCAATAAGCATAATGGGTGTACTGTCCCAATCCTAGGAACACTCGCAACACGAGAGAAGGTGAAGATAAAAGACACCCGAATGTACTTTATTCCTATTTCTCCTGAACCAGGATCCATCCCCGAACTGGAACAAGTTCCTTTCGAGTTCGTATATAACCATACGATGGAATATCCAAATAAACTGTGGATCTTCGTAGTGATACGGAGTGTCCTGGAGAAATACAAAGGTGATGTGGGAGTGGTAACGAAATATTTGGTTTGGTCGTGAATATCTGTTGCAATTTACTTTGCCCTCCTACTAATCCCTTGCTTTGTCTGAACTTAATACCTTCTGCACACCATCGTTATGCTAATTGGTTTTCTTCATTCCCTACCGGTCGGCACCAGCCTAAGGTTTGGAAGAAGACAATCCAATTTGCGTAATAGGTGTACTACCCCTAAACCAAGGAGTACTCGTAACCTGAGAGAGGGTAAAAGGAAAAGACAACTGAATAATCCTATCCGTTTTCTCCAGAACCGGAAACCATCCTCGAATAATTCTTTCGAGTTCGTATTTAACCATACGATGGTTTTGTCCAATGGAAGTGGACGTTCGTAGTAATACGGGGTGTCCTGGAGAAAAGGGTAAAAGTAGGAGTGGCAATGAGGTCTGCAACTCTGACAATCCAAAAGCCAGTGTTAAGTAAGTTCGGTCAACTTGGTCACGGAGTCATAGTCTAGGGTCGGGTCAATGGTCGCTGCCAGAGAGAGAGAGAAGAAACACTCAGCGTGCACTCTATCCTAGATCAGAATGGTTACCAATTTATCTAATCTGGAAACCTCCCACTGTACCTCAAATTCTCCTCCAAACCTGAAAGAAGAATTAGTCGGGGTCACCCGAGGAGTAAACCAACTCATCAGTAGGAATCGGCATCCAACTCTTATCGCATGATAACGTGACGGAATCCGCTCACGGTATCACACTCCAGAAGGTATGCGCATATCTGGCAAGTTTCAGTTCTTTTGAAACTCCCGATGTGATTTCTGCCCCATGCTCTTATGACCTTGACTTTGGCCAACATATCATAAGTCACATGTCAAGTTCTACCCGTCATTCTCCAGGTTAATTTGAATCCACCCGTACATACCCTTGACTTTGGCCAAAATGGCAGCACGACTGTCCCAAACCAACGCATCTATCTATGCTGCATATGAATACCCTAATAGCTACCAATCACTGTGCCTTGACTTTGGCCAACATACACAGCTTGAATACTATTGACCACCCATATGAAACGACGGAGGGCTACGAATGGTTTCTGGCGAAAACCTTTAACGTAATGAACTTGATATCGTTGAAGGAACGGATAGCTTTTAAGAAAATATAGTGACGAAAACCTTTACTAAAGAGGTCACTCCCGGTGAAGGGATCTCGGCTCTTTCCCCGTAGAATGGGGTGCTGGATATTCATAACCGAATATCACTATGCAAAGCAAAAGTAATCGGCTATAGTGAAGTTAATGCCCTGACGCAAACTTTTGTCCAAGGGGTCACTCCCGGTGAAGGGATCTCGGCCCTTGCCTCGTCGACTGAGGAGCAGGATATTCCAATGAATACCACGATGCAAAACAAAAGTAAACGTCCTTGCAATAACAGCTTTTTGAAAAGTGTTCCAACAACATCAGATTAGGTTTGTTTTTAACTTGCATTGATCCGAATCAATGCAGTCCCATCAATTGATCACACCAAAAAGAACGAAAATATACTGATGTACGTATATGCCATCCGCATTCGCCACTGGGTCCCGTCATTACCCGTTAGGTTAGCTAACTAACGACAGAGCGGGGACTGGACTAGCGCGGATGCAAAACATATACAACATCTACTAATATATATACCAATATATAGTATTTCGCTCAAGGCGTGAATAAAATGCAACATCACAGAGAATGAACAGCATCACAGAAACAATACAGATATCTGGGATCCCCGGGTTTCACAGAGCCACTACTGAAACCCGACGTTCCCCTGGTCGTGTGGATAGCCTGCGCAATGAAATCCTAGACCCCTACGGGCGCGGCAAGTCACCCGCCAAAACCTAAAGCGAGGCAGCCCCCTTCAGCGCCGTGAATGGACCACCCAGCACTTCACGGAATCCGGCAACTTGGGCACCCCTCCTGGGTCAACCTGTACCCCCTACGAGTGCGGCGAATAGCCCGCCAATCCTAGAGCGAAGCCCCCTCCGTCTCAATGCCATGAGATGCGGGCTTGTTGCCCTCCAGAACCCGGCTATCCGTGCACCCCTCCGCGGGGCAATCCTAGTACAGAAAATAAAATATACATACACCGGGTACATCGACCGCAACCAGGTCGTGCCCCAAAAGAATAATACAAACAGGCAGTGACGGCAGTCCACATGTCGGACGCTCGCCCCGCAATATCAAATGTACATAATACAACAGAACTGTACTAGCATTGCATCCAGGCTATCCCCCACGACCGATCCGCAACAACACAGTAAATACATAGAACATCAACGTGAAAGTCACGTTCGCAAATCCGTCTAACCGGGCTATAGCAGTTAGACCGGATTTACCGATCGAGTGAAATTCATGGTCGCAGATATAATGTAAATACTGTGAAAAATGTGTTTAAAATTTTCCGATTGATCAAACAATCAACAAGTGGGCCCCAAACAAAACTGTAGCACTCACAGAAAACCTGGGCCCAATTTTAATATCCCAAAACACATATTTTAATCCCAGAAAGCTACTGAAGAAATTTGATGCAGGGATCAGAACAGTCGGCGGCGGAAGGGCGGCGCTTAAGGAAGGTGAGGCCGCGCTTCCGCGCTTCCACTGTTGACTTACACTCTCGAATTTTCTCAGTAGCCTTGCAATATCCAGTACATCAATATTTTACAACCTGAAAAAATTTTCGACACCAAAAATTTCCAACAGAAAACTGATGCGACAAAATACGGGTTTTTGGACTTTTTGATCGATCGGAAATGCAAACACATTACACAAAGCTAGACTAAATTAATGGCGAGGCTCTGATACCACTGTAAGTGCACGGCGGCGCCCTGGCCGTCAATCCGACGGCCAAATGCGGAAACGGTGGTAAACTTAAATTTTTGCGGACTTAGCAACCGGCACCACCGCGCACTAAACACCCGGATCGAACCATTAACTAGTCTAAGCTAACTACAAGAAAGGGAATAGAGATATACCGACGATCCAAGTCCTCCGGTCTTCTCGTCATGGTCCCGATCTCCTGCGGAAAAGTCCCGTCTCCTCCTCGTCGCCGGAAGTGCACCACATCGTCTACTTTGTTTACGGGCTCCCACCTCAATGCCGAGGCAACTCGGGCACGAAGCCGGCTACTCGACGTGCCCAAGATTCGCTGTAGAATGTGTGAAGAACCATGTCTCATTTTTGGGGATTGTGGAATTGCCATTGGTGAAGGAAAAGAGAGCTTGGAGAGAGGTGGGGAAAATGTAGCATACTAAAGAATGAATGTATCATATTTTTCTCCACTCCAAAAGAGAAGCAATTTTCTCATCCCACCTAAAGTGGCCGGCCCCCCATTTCCAAGTGTGATTGGAGAGAGAAAAACCAAGACAAGGGGGTGGTTGGAAAGCAAAAAAATGATGAGGAGAAATCAAATGATCACCACAAATCCAACACACAAAGGCAACCATCATCTCATGCATGATGGCTTCAAAAAGTCAAGCCATCATGAGAAGAAGAAGTCAAGTGATGGTGCTCATCATGAAAACCATCATGATAAGATAAAATGCAAAGACCCCCTCCACAAATGCCTATTTGCAACAATGCAAATAAGCCCTCCTCCACCAATCTTCGGCCAATGAACGGAACAATGGAAATCAGCCGAAACGGAAAGCAAACTGGCAACTCCAAAAACTGGTCCCGTAATAAATTACAGGAAAACCCCGATACTGTGCATACACACCCGCATTTGTATTCCGACCGAAATACAAATGCAATGAGACAAAATCTCCACTGTACTATACTAGAATCCGGCTTATACCAAAACCGGCTAGTAATATCTGTTCAATCCTGATCCGTGCAATACCGCACGTATCTGATCGAACCCTGCCATATAACCATACGGCCTATAGTACAAACTGTCCGATCCTGATCCGTGCAATACCGTACGTATCTGATCGGACCTTGCCATATCTCCATACGGCCTCTACAACCTTTCGCCCGAAAGCTGAGTAACTGAATGTGGGGGACTCTAAAGACTCGTCAACACCATGGCTGTGGATTTAACCACTAGCACGTCAGAGGTATATGCCAATACGTGACGGGCCACCAGCTATTGACCAAAAGGGACGTCGATGAGGAAGCTCACCCCGACACCCAACTGAGCCTGTCAGTGACAATATCCGTGCAGTCCGGTCCGTTCGTCTATGAGTATCGCATGGCGGGCCTAGGGGGTTGGTAAAAGTCAGACCCCCAAAAGCGGTACAAGTCGTGTCGGAGTGTAGCCCAGAACACCCTGAGATACTACTGGAATACCTACCAGTAAATCTCCTTGCCTTGGCCAAGGACTTTGTGTAATGGCTCTCCTAGACACAGCACGACCTCACCCCCAATACCGGGAGAGACGAACCCCTGAAGATACGCTCACTGCCTCCATGTGGCTCGGGACTGTACCCAACTAAAACCTGTTTGCACGACTCCTTTGAGCCGTGGTAGGGTAGTAATCAAAGTACAGTGGGAACTCACACGAGACAAATGACGATCCCCAGGTCGATGAACTAACCTGCACACATGTCACCAGGGAACTGCCATCTGACGTCTGGTATATGACCAACTAGCATGTTCCCGGCGAGTCCTGTCCGGTGTACTCATAACCCAATGAGCACCTGTATACATCTTAGGTGATCCAACTGACACCAGTGGCTTGTGAGACCGGCCACCGCCCCTCGTCGGGGTCTCGACTGTATACACTAGTCTACTAATGGAGTATCGATGCCCAGTCTCGAAACTCCCACGACTAGGGACCTTTTAAGGATAAGCTTATAGACCCCCAGCTCCCACTTATATGATCGCCCTCATACTGCTGGTGGTCAAGCAAGAATCCTAGGGGCTCTATCAACGTGTAATAGCGACCTGTAAGGTCACCTAAAACAGTACACGATGATAAAGGTAAACCAGATAGCATACTATCATCTCGAGTAAGACTGTCCTACCGGGATAGGTCCTCCCTCAATCATTACAATCACGTACCTGTGACCTAATAATTGACTCTGAGGGCACTATCCCCAACACTACGGCCAATCGAGCACAGCGCAACATCAACTCCCAATACCGGGAGAGACGAAACCCCTCCTATCGCTCATTGCCTCCATGTGACTCGGGACTGTACCCAAAGACCACCGTTTTGCACGCCCTCATGGACGTGGTAAGGTGGAGATCAAAGCACAGTGGGAATCACACAAGACTCTATGACGATCTCGGGTCTACAGACTAACCTGTACAAGTGTCACCTGAGAACTGCCATCTGACGTAAGGTATAATACCATCTGGGAGTTCTCGGCGAGTCCGTCCAGTGTACCCAGTCTCCACTGAGCACCCGTATACCATCTCTGATGTCAAACACCAATGGATATGGGATCATCCATCGCCCATCACATGGGTCGAGAAGCGTAAACGCTAGTCTACACTGGTATATCGATGCCCCGTCTCGATACACCCACGACTAGGGACCTTGAAGGATGTACTTATGGACTACCATGTCCCCACTAGTATGATTTGCTTCATAGTCCAGGTAGTCAAGTACACATCCTAAGGGCTTTACCAACATGTAACTATAAGACAGTATAAAGAGACTAGTATACATGTTAAGATAAAGAGCAACCAGATAGCATACTATCATATCGAGCAAGAAAGTCATCTCTATATATGTTCAAGCATCCAATATAATATACATCATCTGTACAATACTGGCCTCTAGGGCATGCATGCAACTAACAATGGCTATTCGAACATAGAGCGATATCAACCCCTAATACCGAGAGAGAAGAATTCTATCTACTTACTTTTGCCTCAAAGAGCTTCGGGAACGCACCTAACCACTACCGGTTTTCATGACTCATTTGAGCCGTGGAAGGGTAGCAATCTAAGTACAATAGGAACACACTCAAGAAGAATAGTGATCTCAAGTCAACGGACTAACCTGTACTCATGTCACCTGGGAACTGCCAACTGACGATAGGTATAATACCGACCAGCAGTTCCCCCGCATGTCTGTCCAGTATAACTCATAACCCAATGAGCACCTGTATACTATCTCCGTTATCGCATACAAATGGCTGCGAGAAAGGCCATCTCCTTGACTGGGATGAGAAGCATATACACTACTCTACTCTGGAGTATCGATACCCTGTCTTGATAATCATATGACTAGGGACAAGTATAAGGATGTGCTTATAGACTACCCAGCCCCCACTAGTGTGGCTACCATCACAACGCTGGTAGTCAAGCAAAGATTCTAAGGGCTCTATCAATATGTATTAGCGATATGCTAAATGAAACATATACATATATTAAGATAGAATCAAACCAGAAAGCATACTATCATGTTGAGCAAGACTGTTATTATATCCGTGTATATTCCAAGATTCCAAAATGTAATATACAATCAAGTACTATACATTAATGGTCTCTAGGGTATATATCACTAACAATCTCCTACCTTCCCTAAGGCCATGTATTGGCATATCGCAGACCTATTATGTCGAATATCCTCTCGAACTGCATCTGAGGGATGGCCTTTGTGAGTGGATCTGCAGTGTTACTCTCCGTGTCTACTCTCCTCACCTCGATCTCCCAGCGATCTACGATATCCCTGATCAGGTGATACCGACTCAAGATATGTTTAGACTTTTGATGGGACCTTGGTTCCTTCGCTAAAGATATAGCCCCGTTGTTGTCACAATACAAAGGTATTGGATCAACAATGGATGGAACCACCTAAAGTTCTGTTATGAACTTCCTCATCCAGACTGCTTCTTTCTCGGCGTCACATGCAGCGATATACTCCGCTTCCATCGTCGAGTCAGCAATGGTGTCCTGCTTGGAGCTCTTCCAAAAGACCGCCTCTCCATTGAGGGTAAAGAAATAACCCGACATGGACTTGGAGTCATCCTTGTCACTCTAAAAGCTGGAGTCAGCGAAGGCCTCGATCTGGAGATCTTTACTGCTGTACACCAAGAACATCTCCTTAGTCCTTTTCAGGTACTTGAGAATGTTCTTAACTGCTCCAGTGCTTTTCCCTAGGGTTTGACTGATACCTGCTTACCACGCTTAGTGCGTAAGCAACATCTGGTCTGGTACACAACATCGCATATATTATAGAGCCTATCGCAGAAGTGTAGGGTATAATACTCTGAGACATCTCTTTGGAGAGGGTGATCCTGCGACAAGCCGGTAGATTACCGCGCTTGGAATTTTCCATACTAAATATTTTCAGTATGGTGTTGATGTACCTAGACTGTGAAAGTCCCAATATCCTCTTAGATCTATCACAATAGATCTGGATCCCCAGACTGTAGGAGGCATCACCCAGGTCTTTCATGGAGAATTTCTGTGATAAGAATCTTTTGACTGATAATAGCAAAGGAATGCTATTTCTTATCAGGAGAATGTCATCCATGTACATGACGAGGAATACCATAGTTCTTTCTATAATCTTATTATAAATGCATGGTTCATCTGGATTTTTGATAAAGTCGAAATCTTTGACCGTCTCATCAAAACAGATGTTTCAACTCCGCGATGCCTGCTTTAATCCATAAATGGACTTAAGCAAGTTGCACACTCTTCCGCTGCTCCCACTCTCTATGAAACCCTCTGGCTGATCCATATAAACACACTCTTCCAAATTTCCATTCAGAAAAGCAGTCTTTACTACCATCTGCCAAATTTCATAATCTTAGAAGGCAGCAATGACAAGAGGGATCTGAATGGATTTAAGCATAGCCACTGGAGAAAAGGTTTCATCATAGTCTAAGCCAGGTCTTTGACGAAAACCTTTTGCAACAAGTCTAGCCTTATAGGTTTCAACCTGTCCATCTACACCAATCTTCTTTCTGAAGACCCATTTGCAGCCTACGGGTTTTACCCCTTAAGGTGCAATGTCCAAAGTCCATACTTTGTTGGTGTACATGAATTCCATTTCGGTCCGCATTGCATCCAGCCACTTTTCTGAGTCTCTGCTCGTAATGGCCTACTGGAATCTAGTTGGCTCATCATAGTCGATGATGCAATCCTCTCGATGCCCGTCTATGAGAAAATCGTAATATCTCTCGGGCGGCTGAGACTGCCTACTAGATCTGCGAAGTGGCACAGGGACGTCCGGTTCTTTTGAAACTTCTGGTTCCACTATGCTTTCAGTAATAGTTTGTGGTTTTGGAATTTCTTCCAGTTCTATTGCGCTCATACTTATTTTTTCCTCAAGAAATTGAGTTTCCAAAAAGTGGGCATACCGAGAAACAAAGATCTTTTGTTCGTCCACGTAATAGAAAAGATACCCCCTGGAGTTCATTGGGTATCCCACAAACTTACACAATATTGAGCGTGCCTCGAGCTTGTCCGCATGCTGCTTTTTGACAAAAACTGGACATCCCCATATCTTAAGATACTTAAGATAGGGTTTCTTCCCACTCCACATTTCATATGGTGTGGTAAGCACTGACTTAGTAGGAACCTTGTTTAAAAGATATGCAGCAGATTCCCGTGCATAGCCCCAGAAGGATCGCAGTAACTCAGCGTTACTCATCATGGAACGTACCATATCTAATAGGGTGCGGTTCCGTCTTTCCGATACACCGTAGTGTTAAGGTGTGTATGGAGGAGTAAGCTGAGAGAGAATTATATTCTCTTTTAAATAATCCAGGAACTCGGCACTTAAGTATTGATCACCTCGATCAAATCTTAGTGTCTTGATACTGTTTCCTTTATATTTTTCTACTTCATTTTTGTATTCCTGGAATTTCTCAAAGGCCTCAGATTTATGTTTCATCAAGAATACATGTCCATACCTTGAGAAATCATCCGTAAAAGTAATGAAGTAGGAATAACCACTTCTTGGATGTATAGACATTGGACCGCTCACGTCGCTGTGTAGAAGTCCCAAGAGCTCGCTGGCTTTTACCCCGTGTTCAGTGATCAGAGTCTTTGTCATCTTTCCTTTGAGACATGATTGACAAGTTCCATAAGATAGATATTCGAATGGATCCAAATATCCCTCTTTATGTAACTTCGTCAACCGTGTTTCATTATTATGACCAGTCTACAATGCCATAAGAAAGCTTGATTTAATTCTGGAGACTTTCTTGTAAGTCTGTTCTGGACATTGAAAACTTGGAATTGATTTAATACGTATATACCGTTGTCTATTGTATCTGACCCAATCAAACTATGATTAAGGTGGACGTTTACGACATCTCTTACAAATGTAAAATCATAACTTTCTTTAGATAGTAAAGATACATAGATAATATTACATGTCAAACTAGGGACACAAAAACCGTGACGCAAAATCAAAGTGTTTCCACTTGTCAATCCTAGGTGATATTCCCCTACGGATACAATATCCACGCTTGTTCCGTTAGTAACACTGAGAGTCATATTACCTGTCTTTATAACTCTACGGTTTCTTAACTCCCGCAATGAATTATAGATATGAGATCCAGAACCGGTATCCAATACCCATGAAGTAGAGTTGATTAACAGACAGTTTTCAATCATAAACACACCTGAAGCCGAAACCACAACGTGCTTCGAATCCCGGTTACTGGCTCACTAAGCCCTGTAGTCCTTCTTCCAATGGCCTTTCCTGTGATAATAGAAACATTCCTTATTCCCTACTATCGGCCCCGAAACGTTTTCCCTACCCTTTCCCTCTACTTTACTGACACCGCCTTTCGGCTTGGTGGGGGCTTTCTTCTTCTTCCCCTTGGTTTTCGCCTTAGATCAAGAGGAGGAAGGTTCCCTAATAAGTAGAACGGGTGTCTCCCTAGTATTCCTTAGGGTGCCCTCTGCACTCGTTAACATGTTGATGAGTTCTGGAAGTATAACTTCCTTCCTTTAAATATTGAAATTCAAGATAAACTTGGCGTAGGTAAAGGGGGAGGGACTCTAAAATCAAGTCTATATATAACTCGTTCTCCAACGTGGTCCCAAGGTTCGCGAGCTCTTCTATATAGCTAATCATCTTAAGGACGTGGTCTCCCTACAGATGACCCGACAGCCAACCTCGCCTGAAACAATTTCATTGAGGTCTCGTATCTTGCGATACGAGATTGCTCTCCATATAAATCCTTGGTATGGAGGAAGGTGGAAGATAAGTCCATCTTCTCATGTCGCCTCTGGTGTTCATCATCCATTGAGGCCAGTAGGAGGCACTTGGATCTCGCACAGTCTATTTCTCATGTCTTATGGATCTCAACATCCACGACGGTGGAATTTGGACCTAGGACGGCGGGGGCTTTGGTAGTAAGGAAGTAGCCAAGCTTGTCATAGGTAATGGCCATGTGGAAATTCCTTAGCCAATCTTTATAATTTGGCCCCGTCAATTTATTTTTATCTAGCAGTAACTTATGTCCGATTATTTTGGTCGCTGCATTTAGGAGAGAGAGAAGAAAACACTCAGCATGATGCTCTTGCTAGTTTAGATTGGTTATTAGTTTATCTAAACAGGATGGCTCCCACTGTTTCTTGAATCCTCCATCAAACCATAAAAGAAGAATTATTCAGGATTAATCTCACCCTACAATTCTTGCTTAAGCTTTCGGCCAGGCTAATGTCGATATTTCGAGGGAGGTTTTCCAACGCTTTCGCGAAGTTCCTTAATTATGTAACCACTTTTCTCTGGAGGCGTAGCCCCGCTAACACTGTTCTAGGCACCTTCTTGGTTTATAGCATTGATTTTTTTAGTGAAAAACACTCTCCCGAGGAGTAACATAACTCATTGTGGGATCGAAATCCAAAAATCATTGTGTGGAAACTTTGAAGGAATCCTACCAAAATCATTACACTCCAGATGGTATGCAAAACTAGAAAGTTTCATTTTCTTTTGAAATTCCAGATGTGGATTTTTGCCCCAGGCGCTTATGACCTTGACGAAGGCCAAAATATCATAAAATGCAAGTCAAGTTCTACCCGTCATTGTCCAGGTTAATCTGAACCCATTTGTACAAACTTTTGACGAATGCCAAAATAGCTATATGCATGTCCCAGATTAACGCATCTATCTATGCTACAGATGAATACCCAGCAGCTACCAATCACTATACCTTGACGAAGGTCAAAATACAACGCTTGAATACTACTGAATACCCATCTGAAATGACGGAGGGTGTCACGACCCAAAATTTGGCACGTGACCCGCACTTAAACCATGTAACGTTTACATACATAACGCAATTAAGTAAGCCGAAACCCAGAAATCTAAACCATCAAAAGTAGTAAGTGATGAAAACATTTGTTAAAAACATTTAGAAATCTCAAGTAAAAATTTTTAAAGTTTAAATTATTTTCTTAAAAATTTCGGCAGCACCTCCTTTGCAAAAACTAGCCCCGAAACGGGTACAACAAAAGATAATGGTAAAACAACATATGCCATAAACAAAGCATCCCCAAACGGGAGCAATCATGCCCAACGGCGGAAACAACCACCACAAGAATAATATACGACACCGTAGGGAAGAAATGGAAAATATAGTGAAAAAAGCATAAAAGATAAAACTCTTTCTTGACAGACTTTGGGATTCGCTGCATAATGAAAGTCGGCTCACACGAGCTCGACACCCAGAGCCACAAAATAATATACAATACCATCCTTACAACTCGTCTCTAAGTCAATACATAAAATGGTTGATGGAGAGTACTATATACAATAATAGATATACAATGAAATATAAAGTCAGATAACCGCAACCCACCTACAGCAAAATGGCTCACGGCCAACCGTAGCGGTATCCGCTGCAAAATATACAATAAGATAGCCCTTACCGCGACTACTATGATGGTCAACCTGCAAAACACAGTGGCACAACGGGGGTGAGTTGCCATCTCATGAATAGTAAGTAACATCATATAGGTAATCGCAGGTATGCATGTACTGCAATACCCTATCACATGTAATCTGATAGTATCAATATGGAAATATGGATATGCAACAATCATGAAAGGTACTCTATCAGGTACTATAAATACATGATGCAACGCATATCAATAGATGTTGAGTATGGGATAAAATATATCATTATCACGAATCGTCATCGTGGAGAAACCCGGTGTCCATCAATACACCCCAAATCCTAATACCTCAGGCGTCGTCACCCTGATCGGCCCTCATATCCTGTAAATATCATGGAACCTGAGTGCCCAACATCGGCACACGAAAATATCATGAAATACTCGTGTCCAATATCGACACGCAGATCCATATATATCGGGCTTCGTCAGTCTAGATCGGCCCACGAGCCCCGTCTGCGAGATCGGCCCTCGTGCACAGGCAGTACGGGTCGGCCCCCATCCATCTCTCGACTCCAGTCGGTATCCTCCAGATAACCGTCAGGTCCAACTAATCACCGGTAGGTAATAGTTCTTCTGCCAGGCTCATCGTCTACTGCACAACAATCTGTTCTCATCCCAAGGTACCATATCGGGCCTACCATGACGGCACAAACGGATCATCCAACTCCTCGAATTGGGTTTCTAGCACACGTCTTAGAACCTAGAAAACGAATGGTGGACGCACTGAAATATCATAACAAGAGAACCGGGTTTTCAAAATAAATGCATACATTCTTGAAATACTACCACGGTTTTCAAATCCATAAAATCACATGAAATCCGTATCTCAATGCATAAATCCATGCAATATGATATATGCACATAAAACCGTAATATGAGCATATCATGAGAAAACCGCTCTTTAAAATGAATCCAGGTTTTAAATGTGTCATGCGGTTTCCAAGCTCTCCAAAATCGAATCCAACATCACATACAGGTGTATAAGTAGCTATAGAAAGTATGGGTGTGTACATGTAAGTATGTATGCACGATGTATCTCATGTGCACAATAGAACAATAATCCATGTGTAGATATAAATAACAATAAAATATTGTATATGTGTATAGGCGTGTCATGGAAATTACCGATGGTGTGTGTGTAGCATACAATAGTGCTCGTGCAACATGAACCGTCAGTAATGGTGCAGTGTCCACTAGATACTGAGTCAAGGCCCAACAAGCAATGGTATGTATGATGCACATGCAAAATCAATATATAAGAATATAAACATGCGGCTATAGTATCCTATCAAGCCCTGACGTGTAACGCCATACGGGAGATTTCCCCGTAGATGTTAAATCTACTCACCGGTGATCTCGAGCTAAGTATATCCGACCACCTTCTTTCCCTTCTTCGCGGCGTCCGAAGTCCCCGCCTGCGATGCTAAAATCATACGACTACAACATAACAAGTGCACATTAGAAACCTTTCGATAACGCATGCAAACAACGGCAACACAAACCGACTCCCATACGCTCCCGAGTGTTCTCTTAGCGGGATAAACGCGTACAACATCTTTCTAGACCAGCCCTACGGCTACACATCGAACAAAACACCTAAACAATTACCGGATAATTCCCAACGCATGTTGCCGAAAGGCTCGAATTTTAGCTAAAAGGTCCCAGATTTTGCTACACAAGAAATTGGTGAAAGTTGCAAGTTCCACGAGCCTAAAAATAACCCCAGAGACCCCTTGATAAGGACACAACCCCCAATTCCCAAGTCTGGCCGCAAATTGCGGCCAGAAGGATTAAAATTGCGGCTACTAAAAGAGGGGATGGTCTCAGGTTCTCGTGGTGGGTTCTAGGCCTCTAAACTAGGTCCCTGTGATGGCAACTTCTCCAACAACTTACTGGTTTGAGAGCAGATTCACTCGAGGTACAATTCTCACCAAATACGATATTTTCACAAAAACTGAAATTTTAAGTGTCCTAAACTAAAACTAATGAGCAATACCATATAATAAGAACCCAACTAACAGTAGAGAGCCATTACCTAATCAAACTTGCTCCAAAACCCTAGCTTTCCATGCCCCAAGTGATTCTAGTGGCTTGATCTTGGCTTGAGAAGAGTTTTGATGGAGTTTAGTGGAGATTTGTGTGGGTTTGTAAGGGTGGGGTTAGGGTTTCAGTTGAGTGAGTATGAGGGAGTGAGAAAATGATAACAAGAAAAGAAATGAGAATGAGAGAATGAAATGAGTGTGTGAGGGTGTATGTGAGTGAGTGATGGTTTGGGAATGAGGGGTGAGCTTAGAGGAGCCATGCCTCCCCTTTTCTCTCTTCATTAAATGCATGACATGCTTTCCATGCTCATCATGCCCCCCCTTTCTCTCTCTCTCTTCCTCTCTCTCAAGTCAACCCAAAAGAAAAAAAACCATTTATTTTTAAAATTAAATAATTAACTAAATAATTACATACACTTAATTAAAATGGGGTTAAAGTGCCATGGCTACTTAAGCATGATTACCACTTATTTAACCCTAAGTTATCATGCATATATGTGTGCAAGCCCAAATTAAATATTAATAAAATATTAATTAATTTTGATAAAATATCTGAAAACTATTTTGGTAAATTTTTTACTAAAAATCCGCATTAACGCTTAATTAACCACTAATCGCATTCTAAGGTGTTACAATCTCTCTCCATAAAGAAATTCGTCCCCGAATTTTAAATTTTTACTGTGCGTACGTTCATAGAGATGAGGGAATTTCTTCTGCATCTCGCTCTTGGCCTCCCAAGTGATCTCTTCACCATTCGGGCTACGCCAAAGAACCTTCACAGATGGCAAGACCTTTGACCGAAGTTTCTTCACCTGCCTATCCTATATCACTACTGGCTGCTCGGTGAATGAAAGATCGCACTCTAGCTGAACGGTCTGGTGCCGAATCATGTGTGAAGGGTCATGAAGGTATTTGCGAAGCATCAAAATATGGAATACGGGGTGAACATCCGGAAAATTGGGTGGAAGAGCCAAACGATAGGCAACGGTACCAACTCGCTCAAGGATCTCAAAAAGACCTACAATCCTGGACCTGAGCTTTCCTTTCTTCCCAAATCTCATCACGCCCTTCATCGGAGAAATCCGTAGGAATACATGATCCCCCACTGCGAACTCGAGCTTGCGACGACGACGGTCGGCATATGACTTATGTCTGCACTGGGCTGCTCTCATCCTATCTTGAATCAGCTGGATCTTCTCCATAGTCCCTTGAACTAGCTGGGGTCCCAAAATCCTGCTCTCGCTGAGTTCGTTCCAACAGACTGGCGATCGACACTTCCTACCATACAAAGTCTAAAAAGGTGCCATCAGAATCGTCTCCTGATAACTGTTATTGTAGGAGAACTCTATCAACGGCAAGTGGCGATCCCAACTGCCCCCAAAATCAAGTACGCATGCACGAAGCATATCCTCCAGAGTCTGTATAGTCCGCTCTGACTGACTATCGGTCTGTGGATGGAAAGCGGTGCTAAAGCTCAAACGGGTACCCAAGGCATCCTGAAGCTTTTGCCAAAGACGGCTAGTGAACTGGGTGCCCATATATGATACGATGCATGAAGGAACTCCATGAAAATGCATAATCTCATCAATGTACAACTGAGCATACTGAGCATAACCGAAAGTGGTCTTCACTGGAAGGAAGTGAGCCACTTTCGTCAACCGGTCTACAATCACCCAAATGGAGTCGTACCCTCCACTAGACCTGGATAGACCCACAACGAAGTCTATGGAAATCTGGTCCCTCTTCCACTCTGAAACGGGTAAAGGCTACAACTCTCCTTCCGGTCTCTGATGCTCAGCCTTGACTTGCTGACAAGTCAAGCACCTCGAAACAAAATCTGAAGCATCACCCTTCATCCCTGCCCACCAGTAGATATCTCTCAAATCACGGTGTTAGTGATATGTATGCCCTAGAGGCCATTACTATACATACGATGTATATTGTAGTGGATGCTTCGACATATATAGGGAGGACATTCTTGCTCGACATGATAGTATGCTATTTGGTTGCTATTTATCATAACTTGTACTCTGATTGTATCTATGTTACACGTTGATAAAGCCCTTAGGATGAGTACTTGACTACCAGGACTATGATGCAGATCATACTAGTATAGACAGTGTAGTCGCTAAGTACATCCTTTAAATGTTCCTAGTCGTGGGAGTACCGAGACAGGGCATCAATACTCTAGAGTAGACTAGCTTATGCGCTTCTTGACCCATATGATGGGCGATGGATGATCCCATATCCATTGGTGTTTGACATCAGAGAAGGTATACGGGTACTCAGTGGAGATTGGCTATACTGGACGGACTCGCCGAGAACTCCCAGATGGTATTATACCACACGTCAGATGGTAGATCTCTGGTGACAATGGTACAGATTAGTCTGTAGACTCGAGATCATCATAGAGTCTTGTGTGATTCCCACTGTGCTTTGATTTCCATCATACCACATCCAAGAGGGCATGCAAAATGGTGGATTTTGGGTACAGTCCCGAATCACATGGAGGCAATGAGCGATAGGAGGGGTTTCGTCTCTCCCGGTATAGGGAGTTGATGTTGCGCTGTGTTCGATTGGCTATAACTGGAAATCTCTGGTCAGGGTTGCTGAGATTTACTGGTAAGTGTTATCAGTAGTTTCTTGAACTGTTATAGACCTTATATCGACACGACTTATCGGTTACTAAGGTCTGACGTTTACCACACGTAGACTGGACATATCAGACGAAGAGACCGGACTGTACGGGAGTGTTACTGGTTGGATTCACAGGAGAATGTACAGGCTTGCTTGGTGATCTTCTGATCGCTCAATACTTGGGTGGCTGTTACGTTTAGCTGACCGCTTGCAGCTTGTAGGTGTTTGATATGATCATCACCTACTGCCGGCGTATTGACGATTCTTTAGAGTCCTACACAGAGGTTTGCTGACACAGGCAAAATGGAGTAGGAGCACATATGTGATATGTGTGGGACCGAGAATAATACGATATGAGATACCGTATTCTATTCTCGCGATATATGATATCGGCCGGGTATATGTGATGTAGCCGGGTCATCGGATCAAGTGTTGATTCGATGAATCGGTACATGTTATATTAGTCGGTTATATGCGATATAGACGGATTGTCGGATCAAGTGTTGATTCGATAAATTAATGTATAATTATATATGTGATATATTACATTACATTATCTAATATAAGCTCGCTTTATTAATTCATTTTCTCACCGGATAATGCATTGATATATATGCGATATATGTTAATTGTATTATTTTCTTTTGTTACAAAAATATATTTTATATGTGATATATAATATTGTAACAAGTTATGATTACAAATGCAACATGATTTGTGGAGATTAAACATAGTTAGGGTTTGATTTGGGTTAGCTTTTTCATGAAGCTTCTAGAAGCTTTATTTTGTTTTAAGCTTAAATATTGTGCATTGATATTTTATGAAGATATTTCTTAACCCAACCCAAACCCTTTACCATGGTTCATTCTATACAATGGTTAAGCCTTTCATTCTTAACCAAGGGTTGCAATTGTAACCATAGCAGTAATTCATTATTCATCACAAAAGACTTCGTCTTCTTCTTCCTCCTTGAAAAGCTTGCTAGCTTTTTGTAAAGTGATGATAAATGGTGAGAAATTGAAAATAAAAGAGAGCTAAATTCCTCCTTCATCATCCTCATCTATACTACGCACTTAGATTAGGGTGTTCACTTCTCTAATAAGTTCTTTAGTGAAGTGTAAGCTTGGGTTAAAGATTCTTCAAGGTAGATCATCTTCGAAAAGGAAGACTTCATGCAAGCATGGATCATTCGGCTTGTGAAGTCTTTCTAGAGTCCGGAAGTTCATGGATCGCGGCGAAGGGACTACCACTCAGAGCTTATGAAGTGAAGGAACGGACTACAAAGTTGTAATCCCTCTCTCTTAGATGTAAAGTTGTTTACATGCTATGTTTATCCTAATTCTCTAGTTAAGATCTTGGTTAGGGTTTGTTTAGCACCCCAAAATTTTTAAAGTAGCATGATTGATGCTTGCCAAAACCTTCACAAGGTGCTAAGCTAACCCTACAGCGGTATTAGAGCCAGGTTAGAGCATTAAGCGTTGTCTAGACGAAGTTTGAAGTCCGATCGAACTCCGAAACCCTGATAAATCCTAGTTTCTGGAAATTTTTTCAAAAGTTGAAATTTTTCATATTAAAAATACTCAGAAAATCATGCGGGAAATTCTAAGAATTACTGTGAAGTACGAAGCCATAATTCACTTAAGAGACCGTGGAACCGCAACCAAACCATGCGTTTGGCGGCGGTTCCGCGGCCAACTTTGGGAGTTGGGGGCTAATACTTCAAGGGTTTATTCTTGGGTACTTTTCATACTTCTGGGAATTTTTATTTCTACACAAGTGTTGAGCTTTCTGGGATATATTGGGAACTCATTGATTCGATCGGAAAGTTTAACTTCGTTTAAGTTTTTCCGGGTAATTTAGAACGTGTTAAAAAGTTCGAACGGATATCAATAACTCACTTTTTCCCCTGCCGGAAAATTTCCAAGTGTTGGATTTTTTCCTTAGTTAAAGAACATTCACAATCGTGCAAGTAACGCGGTGGACCCTCTAGAAGAACTAAAACCTTAACTCGATTATGTGACTGTCTGAACTGCCTCTAAACCTTAGGGTTTGTGGCAGTACGGCGTTGCCACATTAGAGGCGTTGGTTTGACCCTTCGACGGCTGGACCATTGGTAGTAGGGCATGTGATGGATGCTTTTAAACTAATTTCAAGTGTTGAGAACTAAAGAGAAATCTTGGGTGTTTGTTTATTCGATCAGAAAGTTTAACATTGTCTATTTATCTGGAATGTGATACAATATTTGGAATCCACAAGCAGTTATGAGATAACTAGATTGAATGTTATAAATCTAGCAGTTTTTAGTCTCGTTTGATTGGTTACCACAGGATTTTGATGTGATCAAAAGTCCATCATAATCACGTAGCGTACGCGGATACTCGCCGAGTAAACTTAATAAATAGCCACGCCCCATAGCCCTGACCAAGTGACTGTAGGAGAACCCCGTCGCCAAAAGCATCCGTTCGGGTGCTCGCGGCAGCGGTGTTCCGCCTTAGCGCACTTCGTCGACGGCATCGGGGGTGCGGCCGTCTACTAAAATTTCCGACGAGCATTCGATCAGGATGTCGGGAATCTTGTTGAATTGTCCGACTTGATATTGAAAAGTTTTTTCCATATTGAGACAAAAATGCGGGGTTTATAATTGTTAGGCATGCGATGTCTAAGGAATTCATTTGGTTAGGCATGTGATATCTAAAGAGGTTGCGGATTCCAACTGTTGTAGTTTTACACTTTCTTTTCTGCGACCGTAAGTGTAATATGTGGTGTATCGCCGGTTTCGTTGCTATACATCAACGACAATTGGGATACGCATATTTACTTACGTTGATGACATGTGATGTTATGTGTTGCTGTTATATGTGTAAGTCCATATTGCGACCCCCGGTGCTTACGGGGAGGCGGAAACGGTATAAAAAACGAATTTTTATCGCAAGAGGCAACATGGACTAAACATGGTCGGGATCGTTGTCTAAACTAAAACTAGTATTCTAGCTAAAGAGAGTTAGCTACTATGGAAGATGGTTATACCTAAACTTGAACTCCTTCTTCTTCAAACCTTGTAGAGGTTGATGGTTCTCTTTACGTCGCCTTCTCCCGTCGAAGATGGATCCACCTCGAAGGTTCGACTTTGGGCTCTTCCTCGATCTTTGAGTGAACTAGGGTTTCCGGCTTGCTAAACCTTCATCCTAGAATGAGTAGAGAGAGATTAGGGTTTGCTTTTCTTTCTAAAGAGAATGATTCTCAACACATGAGAAGGTTTCTCTTTTCAAGAGGAAGAAGAAGATGAAATGAGGAGAGAGAGAGGTTATGATAGAATGAGCTCAATTATTTCTTTCTTGCAACCATATTGCAAAAGAAATGAATTATCTAAATGATAATAATTGAAATAAGAATAGTTGATGGTAATTTTGGAATGACCACTATCATGCCTCTTTAAATGAAGTGTAAGCATGAATCAAGGAAGACTTTCAAGGCATGAAAGTGGTCAATGGTCAACAAGTCAACCAAGGTCAACAAGTCAACAAAAAACAACCATAACATAATTCTCATTTAATTACTATTATTAATAGATAATATATAAATCCATTAGGGTTTGGAAAATGAAGACTGTCAACTGTGCATACGCACCCGTTCCGAAACCCTAATGAAAAACCTCATTCTCCGCCTCAAGCAACTGTGCATACACACCTGCATTCTCGTTCCGAAAAACAAGAATACCAAGATATAAAAGCAACCCCAAAAACATATACCAGTATCTGGCTCAAACCAGAGCCTGCCAGTGTAATCCGTCCGGACTCCAAACGTGCATAAGTGCGCGGATGAGAACGAACCCTGTCGCAAAACCATGCGACCTCTACTCTGTTTTGCCCAGAGGCGAATACCCTCTGTGTGGGACTCTAAAGACTCGACACTACGCTGGCAGTGGGTTTAACCACAGACCGCAAGCGGCACTAGCTGTGCGTAACGGTCCCCAGGTAGATGCCGACAAGAAGGCTGACGAGGTGAAACCCCATCTGAACTCCTACTGAGTCTGAATGTGACATTCTCCGTACAGTCCGGTCTGTTCGTCTGATACATCGCATGGCGGGCCTAGGGGGCGGTAAAACGTCAGTCCCCCAATAGCGGTACAAGTCGTGTCGGAGTGAAGCCCAAAACACCCTGAGATAACACTGGAAACCTACCAGTATATCTCGCTTGCCCTGGCCAGGGACTACTCGTGTAATGGCTCTCCTAGACACAGCGCGATGTCAACCCCCAATACCGGGAGAGACGAATCCTGTCTAACCGTCACTGCCTCCAAGTGCTTCGGGACTGCACCCAACCACCACCTGTTTGCACGACTCCTTTGAGCCGTGGTAGGGTAGTGATCAAAGTGCAGTGGGAACACACTCGAGGCGAAGTGTCAGTGTCAAGTCAGCGGACTAAGCTGTACTCATGTCACCTGGGAACTGATAACTGACGATAGGTATAATACCAACCTGTCAGTTCCCGACGAGTCCTGTCCAGTGTACTCGTAACCCAACGAGCACCCGTATACTATCTCCAGTACGACGTACTGATGGCTGTGGGACAGACCATCTCCCACACTGGGATGAGAAGCGCATACGCTAGTCTACTCCGGAGTATCGATGCCCTGTCTCGATAGTCCTACGACTAGGGACCTGTATAAGGATGTGCCTATAGATTACCCAGCCCCCACTAGTGTGACTGCCATCACAACGCTGGTAATCAAGCAAAGATCCTAAGGGCTCCACTAATGCGTATAAGTGATATACTGAAATAAACACAAGTACACATTGAAGTAGAAACAAACCAAGTAGCATACTACTATATTGAGCAAGATTGTTTATACAAGGTGAATATCCCAAGCTTCCATCAAGTAATATACAGACTAGTATGATACAGTAATGGCCTCTAGGGCATATACACTAACAATCTCCCACTTGCACTAAGGCCATGTACTGGCGTATCGAAGACCTATCATCTCGATCAGCCGCTCGAACTGAGTCTGGGGTAGGGCCTTGGTGAATGGATCTGCAGTGTTCTCTTCTGAAGCAACCCTCCGAACCTCGATCTCCTTGCGATCCACGATCTCCCTGATCAGGTGATACCGCCTCAAGATGTGCCTGGATCTCTGATGGGACCTGGGTTCCTTTGCTAAAGCTATAGCCCCGTTGTTGTCGCAATACAGAGGTACTGGGTCAACAATGGACGGAACCACCTGAAGTTCTTTTAAGAACTTCCTTATCCAGACAGCTTCTTTTGCGGCATCAGATGCAGCGATGTATTCTGCTTCCATAGTCGAGTCTGCAACGGTTTCCTGTTTGGAACTCTTCCAACACACCGCCCCTCCATTGAGGGTAAAGACAAAACCCGACATGGACTTGGAATCATCCTTGTCACTCTGGAAGCTGGAGTCAGCAAAGGCCTCAATCTGGAGGTCTTTTCCGCCATACACCAAGAACATCTCCTTAGTCCTCCTCAGGTACTTGAGAATGTTCTTTACCGCTATCCAATGTTTCTCCCCTGGGTTTGACTGATACCGGCTTACTACACTCAGTGCATAAGCTACATCCGGTCTGGTACACAACATCGCATACATTATAGAGCCTACCGCAGAAGCGTAGGGTATAATAGACATGCGATCCCTCTCCAAATCAGTCTTGGGAGACATCTCTTTAGAGAGGGTGATCCCGTGACAAGCCGGTAAGTTACCACGCTTGGAATCTTCCATACTGAATCTTTTCAGTACGGTGTCGATGTACCTGGACTGTGAAAGTCCTAATATCCTCTTGGATCTATCACGATGGATCCGGATCCCCAGGATGTAAGAGGCATCACCCAGGTCTTTCATGGAGAACCTGTGTGACAAGAAACCCTTGACAGATTGTAGCATAGGAATGTCATTTCCTATTAAGAGAATGTCATCCACGTATAAAACAAGGAATACCACAGTTCTCGCTACAAATCTACTATAGATGCATGGTTCATCTGGATTTTTGATAAAGTCAAATTCCTTGACCGTCTCATCAAAACAGATGTTCCAACTCCGCGATGCCTGCTTTAGTCCATAGATGGACTTAAGCAACTTGCACACCTTTCCGCTGCTCCCACTCTGAATGAAACCCTCTGGCTGATCCATATAGACACACTCCTCTAAATTTCCATTTAGAAAAGCGGTTTTTACGTCCATCTGCCAAATCTCATAATCGTGGAAGGCAGCAATGGCAAGAAGGATCCGAATGGATTTCAGCATAGCCACTGGAGAAAAGGTTTCGTTGTAGTCCAGGCCAGGTCTTTGACGGAAACCCTTTGCTACAAGTCTAGCTTTACAGGTCTCAACCTGTCCATCTACACCAATCTTCCTTTTGAAGATCCACTTGCATCCTACGGGTTTTACCCCGTCTGGAGCAATGTCCAACGTCCATACTTTGTTGGTGTACATGGACTCCATTTCGGTCCGCATTGCATCCAGCCATTTTACCGAGTCAATGCTCTGAACGGCCTGCTGGAAGCTAGTAGGCTCATCATAGTCTATGATGCAATCCTCTCTATCTCCGTCTATGAGAAAACCGTACTATCTCTCGGGCGGATGAGACTGCCTACTACTTTTGCGGAGCGGCATAGGAATGTCCTGTTCATTTGAACCTTCTGGTTCCACTAAGCTTTCAGTAATAGTCCGTGGTTCTGGAATTTCTTCCAGTTCTACTGTGCTCCCACTTATCTGGTTTTCCAAAAACTCAGTTTCCAAGAAGTAGGCATGACGAGAAACAAGGACTTTTTGTTCCTCTTCACAGTAGAAGAAATATCCCTTGGAGTTCTTTGGATATCCCACGAACTTACACTGTACTGAACGCGCCTCGAGCTTGTCCGCATGCTGCTTTTTAACAAAAGCTGGACATCCCCAAGTCTTGATGTGACTGAGATGGGGTCTCTTCCCACACCACATCTCATATGGTGTAGTAGGCACAGTCTTAGTAGGAACTCGGTTCAAAAGGTACGCAGCTGATTCTAGTGCATACCCCCAGAATGATCGCGGTAACTCAGCGTTACTCATCATGGACCGAACCATATCCAATAGGGTCCGGTTCCGTCTCTCCGATACACCGTTATGTTGCGGGGTGTATGGAGGAGTAAGCTGAGAGAGAATCCCATTCTCTTTTAAATAATTCAGGAACTCGGCACTTAAGTATTCTCCACCTCGATCCGATCTTAGAATCTTGATACTTTTGCCGGTCTGTTTTTCTACTTCATTCTTAAATTCCTGGAATTTTTCAAAAGCTTCGGACTTATGTTTCATTAAGAAGACATAACCGTATCTTGAAAAATCATCCGTAAAAGTAATGAAGTAAGAATAGCCGCTTCGCGCATGTGTAGACATTGGACCGCACACGTCGCTGTGTACGAGTCCCAAGAGCTCGCTCGCTCTTACTCCGTGTCCAGTGAACGGAGTCTTTGTCATCTTTCCTTTGAGACAGGATTGACAAGTGGCATACGATTGATATTCGAACGGATCCAAATATCCTTCTGTATGTAACTTAGTCAACCTTCTCTCATTGATGTGACCCAGTCTACAATGCCATAAGAAAGTCTGATTAATATCTGGTGACTTTCTTTTGTGTGTATTCTGGACATTGAAAATCTGTGGTTGGTTTAATACGTATATACCATTGCTCAGTGTACCTGACCCAATCAGAACTTGATTAAGGTGAATGTTTACAACATTACTTACAAACGCAAATTCATAACCTTCTTTAGAAATCAAAGATACAGAAATGATATTACAAGTTGCGTTGGGTACAAAAAAGCAATTACGCAAAACCAAAATATGTCCATCTGACATTCCTAGGTGATAGTCCCCCACGGCTTTAGCATCCATGCTAGCTCCGTTCGCAACTCTGAGGGTCATGTCACCTTCCTTAAAAAACCTACGGTTTCTCAACGCCTGCAAAGAATTACAGATATGAGATCCTGATCCGGTATCCAATACCCAGGAAGTAGAGTTTATAGAAAGACAGTTTTCAATAACATACACACCTGAAGCTGAAGCCGCAACCTGCTTCAGTTCCTGTGTCCTGGCTTTCCAAGCCCTGCAATCTTTCTTCCAGTGTCCACTCTTGTGACAATAGAAGCATTCCTCTTTACCAACAAGCTTCCCCGCTATCTTTGTTGCCTTTTCCTTTCCCTTCGCACCCACTTTACTAACACCGCCCCTTGGTTTGGCGGGGGCTTTCCTCTTCTTTCCCTTGGCTTTCGCCTTGGACCTAGAAGAAGAAGATCCTCCTACAAACAAAGTGGATGTATCCCTACCCTTCTGTAGGGTGCCCTCTGCGCTCCTCAGCAGGTTGAGGAGTTCTGAAAGTTCAACTTCCTTTTCTTGCAAGTTGAAATTCAGTATGAACTGGGCGTAAGTGGATGGAAGGGACTGGAGAATTATATCCGTGTAGAGTTCACTATCCAACGTGGTCCCAAGTTCCGCGAGCTCCTCAGTGTAGCCAATCATCTTAAGCACGTGGTCCGCTACCGATGATCCGACGGCCAACTTAGTCGAAAATAACTTCTTCGACACTTCGTATCTTGCGATACGAGACTGCTCTCCATACAGTTCTTTTGTATGAAGAAATATGGATTCCAAATCCATATTCTCGTGCCTCCTCTGATGGTCGTTGTCCATCGAGGCAAGTACGAGGCATCTGGCCTTCGCGCTGTCTATCTCCCAAGTCTTACGGATTTCCTTATCCGCGACGCTGGAGGTGGGACCTGGGACGGGGGGAGCTTTGGTGGTAAGAAGATACCCCAGCTTGTCGTAAGAGATTGCCAATTTGACATTCCTGAGCCAATCTTTGTAGTTTGGCCCTGTCAATATGTTTTTATCTAGAAGTAACTTAAGTCCAGTCATTTCGATTTGGTCGCTGCAGGGGGAGAGAAGAAACACTTAGCACGATGCTCTTGCAAGTTTAGAATGGTTTTTAATTTGTCTAAACAGGATGGCTCCCACTGTCTCTCGAATCCCTCCTCAAACCACAAAGGATGAATTAGCCGGGATCAATCCCACCGTACAATACTTGCTTAACCGTTCAGCCAGGCCAGTGTCGGTACTTCGAGGGAGGTTTTCCAACGCTTTCGCGAAGTTCCTTAATTTAAGAACCTCTTTTCCCTGGGGGCGTAGCCCCGCTAACACCTTTCTAGTCACCTACTAGGTTTATAGCATTGATCGTTTAGTGAGAAATTTCCCGAGGAGTAGCATATACTCACAGTAGGATCGGGATCCAAATATCATCGCGTGACGAAAATGAAGGAATCCTACCATAATCATCACACTCCAAATGGTATGCAAATCTAGCAAGTTTCAGTACTTATGAAACTCCCGATGTGGATTTTTGCCCCATGCTCTTATGACCTTGACTTTGGCCAACAAATCATAAGTCACATGTCAAGTTTTCCCGTCGTTCTCCAGGTTAATTTGAATCCACCCGTACATACCCTTGACTTTGGCCAACAAGGCAGTACGACTGTTCCAAATCAACGCATCTATCTATGCTGCACATGAATATCCAATAGCTACCAATCACTATGCCTTGACTTTGGCCAACAAACACAGCTTGAATACTATTGACTATTTATGTGAAACGACGGAGGGCTACGAATGGTTTTGGTAAAACCGTGAACGTAGTGAACTTGATATAATCGATGGAACGAGATAGCTTTTAGAAGGAGTGGCTCAAGCTCCGCATTTAAAAGTTAGTTTTGAAAAGAACCGAGTGGTTTTTCGAAAGTGTTCCATCGACTTAAACTTGGTTTATTATCTTGCATTAGTTCTTTTAATGCGTGATATTCTTGCATTAGTTCTTTTAATGCGTCCCATCATTTAATTCCTACCATTGCAGAAAACAACCAAAATATGACGTACGCTTATGCCATTCGCATTCGCCATGGGGTCCCGTCATCACTCGTTAGGTTACTTAACTAACGACAGAGCGGGGGCTGGGCTAGCGCGGCTGTAAAACATAAGCAACGCCTAAATAGAAAGCAATGATAGACATTACAGATCACAGATGAATACATTGGATATACTAGCAATCCGCATTTCTTTCGAGCCTGAAACGAAAAGCGGATAACACGGTCGCGGTGAATAGCAAATACCCCACCCAAGACCCCTACGGATGCGGCAAACTACCCGCCAAGATCCCGGTAGTTTGTGCACCCCACCATGGGTCTATCCTAGGAGCAAAAAACAGTAAAAAGAATTATACAATGACGGCTACAACCCCGACCCGGTTGTGCGGCCAAACAAATAATATAATTACATCAATTTACATTTACAATGAATGAAAGAAAAACAAAAGCTCATCTCACATCCACCCCGGCTATTCACCCGCGACAGTCCAACACATTCATATACACATTCCAGCACATTACAGATCATGTATAACCCCGACTAATCGACTTATAGCGATTAGCCGACGTTCAATACATGCAAACATCACAGATATAACCAACATAGCCAAAGTGCAGTGAAGTTCGGAAAAAAAATACGGAATTATAGGACCCCAAAAGTGAATTTCAGTTCTGGAAAATCTGGGTACATATAATATATCTGAAAAATCCCAAAACCAACACAGAAGAACACTGCACGAAAAACGACGCAAAGATGACTACAACCTGCGGCGGTTCCGCGGCCATATGAGTAGGTGAGGCCGCGGAAGGGCGGCGGTTTGGAGGAAACATGCTATCGTTTTTCTTGTGTGTTCTTAGAAAACCCTGAGACGAATTTACAAGTATAAAGTTTTTCATTTTGAGCAGAAAAAATTTCAACAGAAAGTTAGGGTTTTGATTTTCCGGTTTTGCGATTTTTCGGTTCCGAACTTCGTTACACTTCACTACCAAGCTAGTTTAAGTTTAGTTAGGCTCTGATACCACTGTAAGTCCATATTGCGACCCCCGGTGCTTACGGGGAGGCGGAAACGGTATAAAAAACGAATTTTTATCGCAAGAAGCAACATGGACTAAACATGGTCGGGATCGTTGTCTAAACTAAAACTAGTATTCTAGCTAAAGAGAGTTAGCTACTATGGAAGATGGTTATACCTAAACTTGAACTCCTTCTTCTTCAAACCTTGTAGAGGTTGATGGTTCTCTTTACGTCGCCTTCTCCCGTCGAAGATGGATCCACCTCGAAGGTTCGACTTTGGGCTCTTCCTCGATCTTTGAGTGAACTAGGGTTTCCGGCTTGCTAAACCTTCATCCTAGAATGAGTAGAGAGAGATTAGGGTTTGCTTTTCTTTCTAAAGAGAATGATTCTCAACACATGAGAAGGTTTCTCTTTTCAAGAGGAAGAAGAAGATGAAATGAGGAGAGAGAGAGGTTATGATAGAATGAGCTCAATTATTTCTTTCTTGCAACCATATTGCAAAAGAAATGAATTATCTAAATGATAATAATTGAAATAAGAATAGTTGATGGTAATTTTGGAATGACCACTATCATGCCTCTTTAAATGAAGTGTAAGCATGAATCAAGGAAGACTTTCAAGGCATGAAAGTGGTCAATGGTCAACAAGTCAACCAAGGTCAACAAGTCAACAAAAAACAACCATAACATAATTCTCATTTAATTACTATTATTAATAGATAATATATAAATCCATTAGGGTTTGGAAAATGAAGACTGTCAACTGTGCATACGCACCCGTTCCGAAACCCTAATGAAAAACCTCATTCTCCGCCTCAAGCAACTGTGCATACACACCTGCATTCTCGTTCCGAAAAACAAGAATACCAAGATATAAAAGCAACCCCAAAAACATATACCAGTATCTGGCTCAAACCAGAGCCTGCCAGTGTAATCCGTCCGGACTCCAAACGTGCATAAGTGCGCGGATGAGAACGAACCCTATCGCAAAACCATGCGACCTCTACTCTGTTTTGCCCAGAGGCGAATACCCTCTGTGTGGGACTCTAAAGACTCGACACTACGCTGGCAGTGGGTTTAACCACAGACCGCAAGCGGCACTAGCTGTGTGTAACGGTCCCCAGGTAGATGCCGACAAGAAGGCTGACGAGGTGAAACCCCATCTGAACTCCTACTGAGTCTGAATGTGACATTCTCCGTACAGTCCGGTCTGTTCGTCTGATACATCGCATGGCGGGCCTAGGGGGCGGTAAAACGTCAGTCCCCCAATAGCGGTACAAGTCGTGTCGGAGTGAAGCCCAAAACACCCTGAGATAACACTGGAAACCTACCAGTATATCTCGCTTGCCCTGGCCAGGGACTACTCGTGTAATGGCTCTCCTAGACACAGCGCGATGTCAACCCCCAATACCGGGAGAGACGAATCCTGTCTAACCGTCACTGCCTCCAAGTGCTTCGGGACAGCACCCAACCACCACCTGTTTGCACGACTCCTTTGAGCCGTGGTAGGGTAGTGATCAAAGTGCAGTGGGAACACACTCGAGGCGAAGTGTCAGTGTCAAGTCAGCGGACTAAGCTGTACTCATGTCACCTGGGAACTGATAACTGACGATAGGTATAATACCAACCTGTCAGCTCCCGACGAGTCCTGTCCAGTGTACTCGTAACCCAACGAGCACCCGTATACTATCTCCAGTACGACGTACTGATGGCTGTGGGACAGACCATCTCCCACACTGGGATGAGAAGCGCATATGTCACGACCCGAAATTACGGAACGTGACCGGCACTTAGATTACAAAGCGTCTAGAGGCGCCACGTGACCTAAGTAAGCCGAAGCCCAGAAATCTAAACCATAAAAGAAGAAAAAGAAGAAAAGAAAATAAAACAAGTATAAAACATCAGCAAATTTTACCAAAAATTTCGGCAGAGTCTCCTCTGTAAAACTGGCCCCCAAACGGGTACAACAAGTATGATATGAATAAACCATAAAAAGCATCCCCAAACGGGTGCTAGCTCAACGCCAACAGGCGGAGACAACCACAACAATCACAATAGTATACAACGCCAAAGGGCGAGGCTCAAATTTGTAAAGAAAACAAAAACCACCAGATCAGAATAACACATGCGCGACTCTAAGGTCGAAATAAGCAACTGGTCCAATAAACTTATCAAGTAATACAAATATGGTTGATGGAGCTTTCTAGATACAAATGAAATAATAAAAAAAAAATACAACGGCGGTTCAGATACAAATGAACCAACCTACCGTGCAAATCACCCGAAATGAAAATGATGTGCCAGTAACTGCCAAGGGAAACCTGTACATCGCACCTGAAAAGAATTTGGCACAACGGGGGTGAGTTGCCAACTCGTGAGTAGAAGACATCTACGAAAAGAAATCGAATGCATGGCGCTATCCTAGGTCATAATAATACACTACTATATCCTAAACATCTAGTAATAGCAGGGTAATACTACGTGTAAGTACAGATAATCCGTGTTCGTGTCAGTGCTTAATATAATACTATATCATATGAAATGAAATGCATCCACCATGAATGTAAAGTAACAAATCCTGAAATCCAGATATACATGAATAAGAACTCTTTAGCTATTATCATAGTAAAGTGTGTATAAGCATCTGAAATCTCAACAATGAAATCCATAGAAATCCGTGTCAAGCATCGACACAACACATGTAATCTCAAGTCTCAATATGTCGGGCTCCGTCAGTCCGGATCGGCCCATATCATCAAATCCCACGACAACGGTCGGTATCCTCCGGATATCCGCCGCGCCAGACATCACCGGTAGGTAGCCTTCCCCTGCCAGGCTCATCGTCTACAACTCGATCTTCTTGCCCCGGGGTACCATACCGGTCCCACCATGTACCCGAGACGGTTCATCCACTCCTCGAATCGGGTCTCGAAATCCATCAGAAAACATGAAATACTCATGGTGGACGACACATACATCACGAGAAAACCGCATCTTATTTTAAAAGAGAAGAGGAGAGAGAGAGAAGTTTTTATATATATTCTTGCGGTTTTCCCCAAAAATCCAGAAATCTCACAGAAATCCAAATCTCAAAATCATGAGTAGTATATGATAAATGTCGGCATATGCTCATAATACTGTGCGATAACATGAAAATATGAATGCAGGAATGTCTAAGTTATGAATATCATGTCTATACTAACATCAGAGAGTAATCATAATATTATATCGGTTTAGTTGTTAACTGATTCTATCAACAAAATATAATATGATCTAAAGTGTACGTGACATAGCAATTACCGATGATGATGTGTGTGAGCCGGCAAATAAGTGTGCGTGGAATATGCGCATCATCGGTAATGGTGCTGGTGTCCTAACCGGTAAAGTTTATATTGATTATAGCAACATATAAAAGAACATGCACCATGATGATTATAGTATGAATGTAAATGCAGGTGTGCATCATCCACTGTGTGAGTCGAACCTAAACCAGTATCCATCTAACATCCTAAGGAACTAAACCTAATAGACTAGTCAGTAGGAAACTAGAGTCTACCTAAGGTCTGAATCATTATCTCCAATAGTCGGCGATTCCGCCTCAATAGCATCACGTACGTAGTACGGCTTCCTCGAATCAAGAGTGCGGATCAATCACCAAATCTAAGCCTCGTACGGCATCCCAATATCGGGGTACGGTCAAGTATCCCCTAGGTGTCCCTTCATTCGTATAATGTCAAATGTATCTTATTGTGATTAAGTTATACTTATATGATATCGACATCAGGTCACACCAATATAATGTCGTAATCAAGTTATACATATATCATATAGTGATCAGTCACAAGTTACAGTCCGGGTACTATTCTAGCGTCCCATGTACATCAATATCACCACCACTCCTTATAACTTATATAATCATGTTCATTATCTCATTTTCTAATGATCCGCTAACACTCAATACGACTGTATAGTCAAGAATCACGGCATCAAGCCAGTTATACTGTTTCATCATATCTCGGATATCATATCACATCAATGAAGCACCTATACGTGTTGTATATGTATGTATATACCTATACCTAGTTCTACATATATCCACATACACGCACCCATGTCGAGTTTCAGTGTGTGCGTGGGTGTGTTTGTATCTGAAACCTACGAACCCCCTTCCAAGGTACTCATCCTATGATTTGGCTTTCCTAAATCGGTCTAATCCAGCCTAGGGTCAATACTGGAGTCCTACTAGGGTCACGTCTGGTTTCCTAATGTCAATAAGTACTAATCCTATTCTACGTTGCGGGGGTGCTAAACGCCATCCACCCGACTTCCCCCCGTAGATATGCATCTACTCACCTGGTCCATGTCTGCCGACGACGGTGTCGCGATCCTCCTCTTCATCGCCCGTAGTCCACTTGAAGGGTACCTAAACGCAAACATATAAATAACATCGTAAACCGAATCACATACAAAAGTCAAACGATACAAGGAACAAGCATAGGTTAAAACCTATGTCTCGTCCACGCAAAAGCACCAAACACCGCTCGATATCGGTGTACAAACGCCGACTGATTGAGGTAGAAACCAATAAACAACCCGCAGTTTCAAAACCCATTACTTATAATATTAAACTTGGTTCAAATCATCGGAACCCTAAAATCGATCAAATCATCCAATTCCCAAAACCTTGAAAATGTCAATTCACCGTTTTACTTCAAAACTTGACGTTTAACGAAACTAATGGTCATAATATTCATTAAATAACATAACTAAGTTACAGAAACCATTATCATATTTTTATTACACTAATTTATATTACGAATAAATTTCTAGTTTGCAATTTTATCAATTTTCCACAACTTACAAGCAAAATTCCACAATTCCACAACAACACTTGATTTTGTATGAATTAATATATCAAACTACAATTTACAATGATAATGATATAATGAAACCTTAATTTATATTTTAAATCTCATTTATTTAATAATTTCCAAAAACTAGTTAGCAAAAATAGCAATTTTTATCAAAATTTATCAATTATCAATAATACTAGTAACTAAACTAAGTTTTTCCATTCCTTTAACATGTCAATATCCTCATTTAAACAACAATCTATTGTTACAAACATTCATTGGAATTTATCTCACCAATATATAAAATATATAGAAATCTAGTTTGCTAAAAATGGTTTAATTTAACCATTTTGGATAAACAATTTACAATCTATCCTCCATACAAGAATCTCCACTTCTAAAAATGTTAAACTAGTTATAATAACCGCAATTAATTAATAAAAATCATAACCTTATTTTACAACCCTAACTTGAATTTTTAAAACTTAGAAATAGAATTAATTCATTAAATCAATTTATGCTAGAATGAAACATTAATTAACAATAATTCAAAAGAACAAGATTTATACCTTCATACAAGAAATCCAAACATGAAAATGAGCCTCAAAAATACATGCTTTCCCACTCCAAATTCCATATGAAAATGAGCAAAGAATGAAGGATAGGAAATAAATAGGTATTTTGTGGATTTTTAATTGAATTTTGATGTATTTTTGATGGATTTTAGCAACAAAAGAAGAGAGGGAAATGGGGGGGCTGCCTAGAGGAGGAGGCCGGCCATGTTTAGGGGAAGAGGGAGAGAAAGAAATGAGTCATGAATCATGTAGAAACTTCCTCCAAATATCATCATCTTTATGTCTTTTCAACCTTTATGCATTTTCCTTTTCTTTTCTTTTCAAAAAAACAAATTTCTAGAAGGCACTTGAAGAATGAAGTGAGAGGGGCTGCCAAGATCAGCCAAAAATAGTGTGAGGGAGTAAAATATAGTGTGGTTTTGTTTGGGAAAAGATAAAAGTTATACCGCACTCCGTTTGCACTAATTTCACCGAAAAAAAGCCTTTTTCTTCGATATTTTCTATCACCGGATAACAACCCTATTTCAATTCAAAAACCACATGATAAAATTTTGCTTAATGTATAATGATGCACAAAATTTGTTTGAACTCATTCCAGTTTGTAATTTTCCTGAATTAAATGTATTAGTGACGGCTTAAAATAATATTAAAATAATTAATTTCAGAAAAATTTTCAGAAATTTTGAAATCTCACCAGTGGCTCAATAAACACCAAATACTAACAATTACATAATTAGAATATTTATATTTAATTTTAAAATAAAGATATTTATATTTTGACTTTTTACAGAAAACCCCCTTATTTTGCCGATTTTTCCGAAATTTCACCAAAACGATTTTCACAATGTTACAATCTTCCCCCCTTAAAGAAATTCGGTCCCCGAATTTAAATTAAAACTCCCCCTCCAAATACTAAAACATTTATCAAAATACTCAAATCGTCGGGGCTCCGAAATCATCAATACATAACTAAAATCAACCCCGTCAAGCATAACGCATTCATCGGAGTTACGGCGAAGATAAAATATCAGACCCAATACAAAAACCAACATAATATATATCAAAACTATAACTTATATATATATAGTGTGCATCATAGTGAAACCGTACAAATATCCGGCTAAGGAAATATGCAAACCCCTTTTTGAAAATTGCCGTGTGATGCACGTGTCACGGCATAAGTAGCGGACGTTTATTTTAAAAAAATAACTATATATATATATATCTTTTATTTAACATACACGTCCCGCCTGGTTACTAAATCAAATAATAATCATTATGAAAATATACTGCTCAAACTGAAATCAATTCCAATCACATCAATAAAATGTCATGTGCGTCCGGTGCGCACTGAAATCGAAACCAAATGCGGAAACCATGAATACCCACAAAAAAAAACTAAGTGCAACTGGTGTGCACCAAAAACATCTGTCAAGTGCAACGGGCGTGCACGACTCAAAATCAGGTGCATCTAATCTGCACAAAACCCCGATTTAGTGCATCTGGTGTGCACAAAATCGCATCAAGTGCGTCAAGTACGCGCAAGACTCCTAATCAGGTGCACATGGAGCACGAAAACATACATCGAACATCAGACTCGAATCACAGCACAAAAATGCATGAAAACTAGGTCGAAACATATGTCAAAATCATGTGTAACCCCTATGCACGAAGTCAAATCAAAAATCTCAATATATATAAAACCAAATCAAGTGTACTGGGTGTGTACTAAACAACATCAATACAACTGGTATATGAAACACAACTAGAATGTAATGAAGGTACACACATGAAATACCAATCGTAAAACGAATTCCTCAAAATGCCAAAATCCAATAACAGAAAATATGGAATTCAAATCACTAAATCACAATCGTAAACACTATCGTCAATGTGTGCCTCTTTCCTCTGATGTCGACTGCTTCAAACTCGTTCTTTCATAGGTGTGCTAACTGCGCTACCAACGGCAATACTCGTGTCTAGAGTCTCCACATAGTCGATCCCTTCACTTGATATCCGGACTACATTAAACTTTTCGATCGATCCATCAAAATTCCATAATTCCCCGAGAGCTCAAAACTCAAGTACAGTTTAAAAATATCCGGTACATACCCCAGCATCGATGATCCAGCTGTAGAAGGGCAAACCCAAGCCTCACTAATGGCACAGCGGAACTTCCGTAAACCCTAAGGTTCAAGGGCGTTCTCGTGGTCATTATGTCGAGTTAGGGTTTCATTCTTCTAGAGGGTCCATCGAAATACCTGCATGTTCTTCCGAATACTTTAAACTTAGGAAAATGGTTTTCTGATAATCGTTCGAACCCCTTTAACTTCATCCGGACGGAATGTGAATACCCTTCGTCCGCACGCTAAGCAATGCTTCAATCCTCAAGAATAGCCCATACTCTAATGGTTATCGCATTCGAGCCGCAGCTCCCTCTGCCAGTGGTAATAGAACCCGCCGTCCAACATTGACGAAGATAGATCAAAAGAACGAATGGAATACGGTACAAATAATGTAAATCCTAGGGCTCCTTAAGCAGAGTGGCGTATCGTAAGTATGCCGCGGACCATACCCACGGTACGTTACTCTACCTAATCGCCTGCTCCATCAACCAAGGGTCACCTAGACTTATACAGGGTTAAACCTAGCGCTCTGATACCAACTTTGTCACGACCCGAAATTACGGAACGTGACCGGCACTTAGATTACAAAGCGTCTAGAGGCGCCACGTGACCTAAGTAAGCCGAAGCCCAGAAATCTAAACCATAAAAGAAGAAAAAGAAGAAAAGAAAATAAAACAAGTATAAAACATCAGCAAATTTTACCAAAAATTTCGGCAGAGTCTCCTCTGTAAAACTGGCCCCCAAACGGGTACAACAAGTATGATATGAATAAACCATAAAAAGCATCCCCAAACGGGTGCTAGCTCAACGCCAACAGGCGGAGACAACCACAACAATCACAATAGTATACAACGCCAAAGGGCGAGGCTCAAATTTGTAAAGAAAACAAAAACCACCAGATCAGAATAACACATGCGCGACTCTAAGGTCGAAATAAGCAACTGGTCCAATAAACTTATCAAGTAATACAAATATGGTTGATGGAGCTTTCTAGATACAAATGAAATAATAAAAAAAAAATACAACGGCGGTTCAGATACAAATGAACCAACCTACCGTGCAAATCACCCGAAATGAAAATGATGTGCCAGTAACTGCCAAGGGAAACCTGTACATCGCACCTGAAAAGAATTTGGCACAACGGGGGTGAGTTGCCAACTCGTGAGTAGAAGACATCTACGAAAAGAAATCGAATGCATGGCGCTATCCTAGGTCATAATAATACACTACTATATCCTAAACATCTAGTAATAGCAGGGTAATACTACGTGTAAGTACAGATAATCCGTGTTCGTGTCAGTGCTTAATATAATACTATATCATATGAAATGAAATGCATCCACCATGAATGTAAAGTAACAAATCCTGAAATCCAGATATACATGAATAAGAACTCTTTAGCTATTATCATAGTAAAGTGTGTATAAGCATCTGAAATCTCAACAATGAAATCCATAGAAATCCGTGTCAAGCATCGACACAACACATGTAATCTCAAGTCTCAATATGTCGGGCTCCGTCAGTCCGGATCGGCCCATATCATCAAATCCCACGACAACGGTCGGTATCCTCCGGATATCCGCCGCGCCAGACATCACCGGTAGGTAGCCTTCCCCTGCCAGGCTCATCGTCTACAACTCGATCTTCTTGCCCCGGGGTACCATACCGGGCCCACCATGTACCCGAGACGGTTCATCCACTCCTCGAATCGGGTCTCGAAATCCATCAGAAAACATGAAATACTCATGGTGGACGACACATACATCACGAGAAAACCGCATCTTATTTTAAAAGAGAAGAGGAGAGAGAGAGAAGTTTTTATATATATTCTTGCGGTTTTCCCCAAAAATCCAGAAATCTCACAGAAATCCAAATCTCAAAATCATGAGTAGTATATGATAAATGTCGGCATATGCTCATAATACTGTGCGATAACATGAAAATATGAATGCAGGAATGTCTAAGTTATGAATATCATGTCTATACTAACATCAGAGAGTAATCATAATATTATATCGGTTTAGTTGTTAACTGATTCTATCAACAAAATATAATATGATCTAAAGTGTACGTGACATAGCAATTACCGATGATGATGTGTGTGAGCCGGCAAATAAGTGTGCGTGGAATATGCGCATCATCGGTAATGGTGCTGGTGTCCTAACCGGTAAAGTTTATATTGATTATAGCAACATATAAAAGAACATGCACCATGATGATTATAGTATGAATGTAAATGCAGGTGTGCATCATCCACTGTGTGAGTCGAACCTAAACCAGTATCCATCTAACATCCTAAGGAACTAAACCTAATAGACTAGTCAGTAGGAAACTAGAGTCTACCTAAGGTCTGAATCATTATCTCCAATAGTCGGCGATTCCGCCTCAATAGCATCACGTACGTAGTACGGCTTCCTCGAATCAAGAGTGCGGATCAATCACCAAATCTAAGCCTCGTACGGCATCCCAATATCGGGGTACGGTCAAGTATCCCCTAGGTGTCCCTTCATTCGTATAATGTCAAATGTATCTTATTGTGATTAAGTTATACTTATATGATATCGACATCAGGTCACACCAATATAATGTCGTAATCAAGTTATACATATATCATATAGTGATCAGTCACAAGTTACAGTCCGGGTACTATTCTAGCGTCCCATGTACATCAATATCACCACCACTCCTTATAACTTATATAATCATGTTCATTATCTCATTTTCTAATGATCCGCTAACACTCAATACGACTGTATAGTCAAGAATCACGGCATCAAGCCAGTTATACTGTTTCATCATATCTCGGATATCATATCACATCAATGAAGCACCTATACGTGTTGTATATGTATGTATATACCTATACCTAGTTCTACATATATCCACATACACGCACCCATGTCGAGTTTCAGTGTGTGCGTGGGTGTGTTTGTATCTGAAACCTACGAACCCCCTTCCAAGGTACTCATCCTATGATTTGGCTTTCCTAAATCGGTCTAATCCAGCCTAGGGTCAATACTGGAGTCCTACTAGGGTCACGTCTGGTTTCCTAATGTCAATAAGTACTAATCCTATTCTACGTTGCGGGGGTGCTAAACGCCATCCACCCGACTTCCCCCCGTAGATATGCATCTACTCACCTGGTCCATGTCTGCCGACGACGGTGTCGCGATCCTCCTCTTCATCGCCCGTAGTCCACTTGAAGGGTACCTAAACGCAAACATATAAATAACATCGTAAACCGAATCACATACAAAAGTCAAACGATACAAGGAACAAGCATAGGTTAAAACCTATGTCTCGTCCACGCAAAAGCACCAAACACCGCTCGATATCGGTGTACAAACGCCGACTGATTGAGGTAGAAACCAATAAACAACCCGCAGTTTCAAAACCCATTACTTATAATATTAAACTTGGTTCAAATCATCGGAACCCTAAAATCGATCAAATCATCCAATTCCCAAAACCTTGAAAATGTCAATTCACCGTTTTACTTCAAAACTTGACGTTTAACGAAACTAATGGTCATAATATTCATTAAATAACATAACTAAGTTACAGAAACCATTATCATATTTTTATTACACTAATTTATATTACGAATAAATTTCTAGTTTGCAATTTTATCAATTTTCCACAACTTACAAGCAAAATTCCACAATTCCACAACAACACTTGATTTTGTATGAATTAATATATCAAACTACAATTTACAATGATAATGATATAATGAAACCTTAATTTATATTTTAAATCTCATTTATTTAATAATTTCCAAAAACTAGTTAGCAAAAATAGCAATTTTTATCAAAATTTATCAATTATCAATAATACTAGTAACTAAACTAAGTTTTTCCATTCCTTTAACATGTCAATATCCTCATTTAAACAACAATCTATTGTTACAAACATTCATTGGAATTTATCTCACCAATATATAAAATATATAGAAATCTAGTTTGCTAAAAATGGTTTAATTTAACCATTTTGGATAAACAATTTACAATCTATCCTCCATACAAGAATCTCCACTTCTAAAAATGTTAAACTAGTTATAATAACCGCAATTAATTAATAAAAATCATAACCTTATTTTACAACCCTAACTTGAATTTTTAAAACTTAGAAATAGAATTAATTCATTAAATCAATTTATGCTAGAATGAAACATTAATTAACAATAATTCAAAAGAACAAGATTTATACCTTCATACAAGAAATCCAAACATGAAAATGAGCCTCAAAAATACATGCTTTCCCACTCCAAATTCCATATGAAAATGAGCAAAGAATGAAGGATAGGAAATAAATAGGTATTTTGTGGATTTTTAATTGAATTTTGATGTATTTTTGATGGATTTTAGCAACAAAAGAAGAGAGGGAAATGGGGGGGCTGCCTAGAGGAGGAGGCCGGCCATGTTTAGGGGAAGAGGGAGAGAAAGAAATGAGTCATGAATCATGTAGAAACTTCCTCCAAATATCATCATCTTTATGTCTTTTCAACCTTTATGCATTTTCCTTTTCTTTTCTTTTCAAAAAAACAAATTTCTAGAAGGCACTTGAAGAATGAAGTGAGAGGGGCTGCCAAGATCAGCCAAAAATAGTGTGAGGGAGTAAAATATAGTGTGGTTTTGTTTGGGAAAAGATAAAAGTTATACCGCACTCCGTTTGCACTAATTTCACCGAAAAAAAGCCTTTTTCTTCGATATTTTCTATCACCGGATAACAACCCTATTTCAATTCAAAAACCACATGATAAAATTTTGCTTAATGTATAATGATGCACAAAATTTGTTTGAACTCATTCCAGTTTGTAATTTTCCTGAATTAAATGTATTAGTGACGGCTTAAAATAATATTAAAATAATTAATTTCAGAAAAATTTTCAGAAATTTTGAAATCTCACCAGTGGCTCAATAAACACCAAATACTAACAATTACATAATTAGAATATTTATATTTAATTTTAAAATAAAGATATTTATATTTTGACTTTTTACAGAAAACCCCCTTATTTTGCCGATTTTTCCGAAATTTCACCAAAACGATTTTCACAATGTTACAGCATACGCTAGTCTACTCCGGAGTATCGATGCCCTGTCTCGATAGTCCTACGACTAGGGACCTGTATAAGGATGTGCCTATAGATTACCCAGCCCCCACTAGTGTGACTGCCATCACAACGCTGGTAATCAAGCAAAGATCCTAAGGGCTCCACTAATGCGTATAAGTGATATACTGAAATAAACACAAGTACACATTGAAGTAGAAACAAACCAAGTAGCATACTACTATATTGAGCAAGATTGTTTATACAAGGTGAATATCCCAAGCTTCCATCAAGTAATATACAGACTAGTATGATACAGTAATGGCCTCTAGGGCATATACACTAACAATATGTTATATTGGATCGTCGCGTTTTGAATAGCCGGGGGTTTTATGTGAGATGAGAGTTTTTCTTTTTCATTCATGTAAAATTCATTCTATGTAATATTCTTTTATTGGGGCATTTCCGGGTTGAGGATGATGTCACCATTGTATATTATTTACTTTTGCTCATTAGGATAGACCCAAGACGAGGAGCACAAGTAAACGGGTTCTAGGGTCCAGTGGAAGACCATCTCGAGGAGTCGAGACCGGGTTTCCTAACTCTAGAATTGGTAGGGTTGCTTTTCGCTTTCGTAGGGGTATAGGGGTGTGGGATTGGCTATTCATCGTGACCGTGGAATCTGTGTTTTATTCAGGCTCGCAAGAAAACACAGACCTCCTAGTATATCCAATATTTCTTATATGTTCTTCAGCTGCAATGTTCTGTGATGAGATCATATTACTGCCTGAGACGAATGTTTATATTATATATATGAGATATATATTATATATTGTTGATTTCGTTTCAAATGTGATGCTTATGAAGCATAATAAAATAGGACTTCATTAATGAGATTAATGAAATAAAAGAAACCTAAAAATGTTGTGGAATCGAATTTTCAAAAACAGGTAGCTCTAGTTCTTTGTTTGCATAGCGGTGTTCTTTGTAGAACATCCAACACCTTATTCGATAAGGAAAGAGCCGAGATCCCTTCAACGGAAGTGATCTCTTTAGCAATAACTGGCAGATGCTACAACCCTTGGTTTTGTCTTTTGATTGCTTTTCTAGTTTTTGCTTTGCATGGTGGTATTTGTGAAATATCCTGCACCTTATTCGATAAGGAAAGAGCCGAGATCCCTTCACCGGGAGTGTCCTCTATAGCAAAACTAGCAAAGGCCTGAAAAACACTCAATTTAAATCATTTGATTCTACAACGATATCAAGTTCATTACACAAAGGGTTTTCTTAAAAACCTGACGTAGCCCTCCGTCATTTCAGATAAGTACTTCATAGTATTCGTGCAGCGTTTGTTGACCTTGTCATGGCGTAGTGTGTGGTAGCTATTTATGCTTATCTGCAAAAGCATATGATGCGATTGAGTTAGGATAGTCGTGTGACTTTTTTGACCTTGTCAAGGGTCATGCGAGTGGGTTTAATTCAATCGGGAAATGACGGGTTGAACTTGACTTGCGGTCTATGATTTGTTGACCTTGTCAAGGTCATAGATCGCTCGGGGCAAAATATTATTGGGAATTTCAAGAGTTAAAATTTTCAATGAGATTGCATACCTTCTATGAGATAGTTGGATCCCGATACCCGCTGTGAGTAAGAGTTACTCCTGGGAGAGTTTTACACATTACAATTAGCCGATCAAGTAGGTGTCTAGAAAGGTGTCAAACGGGGTTATGTCTCTGGGAAAACGAGGTTTATTTTAATTAGGTCCGTACGAAAGCACGGGGAATCTCTCTCAAAGTACCGGCACTGGCCTGGCTGAAAGATTGACGAACTTGTAAAGTGTAATTAATCCCGGTTAGTCTTTCATTTTAGGGTTTGAAGGAAGATTTGACTAAAACAGTGGGAGACATCCTGATTAGATATGTTAATAACCAATCTAATCTTGCAAGAGCATACGCTGAGTGTTTTCTTCTCTCTCCCTCTCCAGGTAGCGACCATGTCACGCCTTAATCAAGATAATAATACGGATGTATTGGCCGAACTCGCTTGTTATACTGTGATAGGGAACGTTGTTCCCGCTCCAACTTATAATTGTTATAAGACCGAGCAGGAAATAGGGGATTACCAGAATTCCCGTGCCGCCCAAACGAAGAAAGTGCATGCTGATGCATCTTCTTTGGATGTGTTCATTACCGAGAACTGTTTCTCAGTATCCTTTACATCCTGGATATGAGATACCGGATCAGGATCCCGCAAATGTAATTTGTTACATGGGCTACAGACAGGTAGAGAACTGAGAACGGGTGATAAGTTTCAAGAGTTGGAAATGATGCAAGTGTTGCAGCCACCGTTGGCAGTTATCACCCTGTATTACCAGAATACATTGATTCTGAACGAATGTTATTAGATACCGAACTTGATATACAACATCATATCAGTCTCTTTATTAGTAAAGAAGGATATAATTTTGTATTGTTGGATAATGTTTTGAACATTTCAGATATCATGAGTTGATCGGTTCAGGCACGTCATCTAAAAGCATAGACGTTCTAAATCAAACCATAGTTCTTAACGTACAGAACACACACAAGAGGAAGAGTTCAGAAATGAACGAATCCTTCTTGAGGCATTGTAGACTAGGTCATATCAATGTGACCCGACTAGCTAAAGTTACATAAAGATGCATATTTAAATCAGTTTGAATTTACATCTTGTGAAACTTGTCGGTCATGTCATAAAGATAAGATTAACATAGCTCCGTTGATTGGAAATAGAGAAAGAGTTAGTGAACTCTTAGGATTGATACATGATGATGTATGATAGTCCCTTGTCTACATATACCAGGACCGGTTCTTGGTACTTCATTACATTCATTGATGATCTCTCCAGATTCAGACATATGTTCATGTTGAAACACAAGTCCGAAGTTTTTGAGATATTCACAGAATATAAGTTAGAAGTAGAGAATCACAAACGGGTATAAGTATTTTAACACCCGAGCTCATTTATACCAATTTCAGTTTCGGTATTTACTTATCCATGGTCTATTCTTGATCTATCGTGTTTGAGTCGAATGGTAGCTACTTGGAACATTGCATTCGACCCGACCCGATTGCTTGAACCTGTCCGGCTCTTATTTATAAATTATCTTGACTGGTTGCATGAACTACTAAACCTCATGATTTAGTTTACACCGATTGTTTATTTAGTATCGCATCTTTTGCATATAACAATTTAAATCACGTAAACTAAATTAAAATTGCATTTCATAGCCAGCTTGATACCCCTAACCCTGTGGTGGCATCCTTGCATCGCGTTCTTGTCCCGTTCAGCAAAACGGACGTGTTAGGATGGCTACGCGCACGTGCGTGCGTCCGTTCTTGGGGATATGCTTTTTCATTAAATAATCTTTCATTTTAAGTTTTGGAACTTACAAATAATTTTCGTATTTCAAATCGAAAATTTTGGACCTTACCCCGGCGCATTTATGATATATTTTGTAGTCCGCCTAAGTTCAAACTAAGTATTTTATTTTTTTATTTACTGCTTAGATTTTACTGTTTTATACTGGGGACTGAGAAATCTTTTGGTTGTAAAATCTTTTCTAAAATTTTATTCTTTCCCCATCGAGCGAATCAGAAGCCTTCCTTCTTTCTCTAGGCTCCATCTCTCTCTTCCTTCCTCAGCCTGAATGAATCTTTAAAATACTAAATCTTTTACAAAATTTTCCAAACCAATTCTCTTGCTCCCGAGCCAATCAGAACTCGTGGTTGGGCCCCACCAATGTTTTCCTCCCTCTCATTCCACCAATCACAGATCCTTCCCTCTTCCCTTGGGCCCAAGCGTCTCCCTCTCTTTCCCTCTCCTTCTCCTTCTCTCTCCCCGAGAGCACTCTCTCTCTCTCCCTTCTCTTTCTCTCTCCACTCGCACCCTCTCTCTCTCTTCTCGCGGGTACTGTTCCTTCCTCGATTCTGGTCACCGCCTCTCACTACGATCACCTCCCTTCTTCGTCCTCGTCATCTTCTCCTTTTTTAACCCAGCGCCCACGAGAAAATCCTACCCTCGCCGTCGCCGCGCTTCGCAGTCGCCGCCACCGCACCCTCGTCTTCAACCTTGCTCGTCTCCCTCTCATCTCTCGCCTCTTTCAGTTCTTCTCTCCCCCTCGTCCTCACCCCAACGGAGAACCAGAACCCATCTCTCCTTTCGCCTGCATCCTCCACTGCCGACGAACCCACTTCGTCGTCACCTCTGCACTTTCCCCACCTCTCTCTCAACCTCCTGACACCACCACCGCCATCTCTTCACCCCCACACGACCAGAGTTTCCCCTTGCACACCGAGACCTCAACCCAAGAAAACCCACAGAACCTCCAATCCATCGCCTCCACTGCCGGCGACCCTCGTCATCACAACCCCTCCTCCTCTCCTCCTCAACCTTGCTCTCACCACTCTCCAAACCTCGACCAGAACCTTCAACCCTCGAGCTCTTCTTCTTCCTGCAGACTCTGGGCCCTGGCAACCGCAGAACCCAGCATGCCGGCCACCCCATCGTCGAAGACTTCATCGACAACACCCCCTCACCGCCCCGTCTTCGACCCCACAACCCTGAACACTAAACCCCCAGTCCTCTTCTTCTTCTTCTTCTTCTCTTCTAACATTCCTTGTGTTTTCCTCTTGATAGATTCACTGTTGTTTCTCGTTTGCCGGGATCCGACATGTCGACGACGATTCTGACAACCCAGCAAGGATACCTGACCCATGTAATTCCATCGTGCGTTGTTTGGACTCATTCCGTGTACCCTGCGCGCATCGCGACATTTTCCGCCGACGTGAGACGTTCCGTATTCCCGTTCCTGATCCGTCCAGGCAAGTTAATCTTGCTACATGCTATTTAAACTACCACTTATGCCCTTTAAATTACCATGTACCTGTTAATGTGCACTTTAGATCTTTAGTTCCATTTTAATACCAGAATTCCTTTTTTATCATGTCGACGTCCCATTATATCATTTTAGAATCATGGCTCGAAATATACCCGTTTGCTGTTAGTTCTGTCATACATAGTTCCCGCATTCATATTTAAATCTTATAACACTTATTTGCATGACCCACAGTACCCTTTCATATTTTATATCCATCGGACGACCGTGTGCATACAACTCACATGATTTATATTCAATTTTATCTTTAGATTATTTAGTACACTTTAACATGAATTTAACATCCATAAAGGTCATACTGTATGCCTGAAATGATAGAACTATCTCTTAAACCCAAACTGCTAACCGTGTATCCAAGTAATCAAATCGGTAACTATTTGCATATCACATTACATGTGCCAGTTTATTGTTGTGAAAGTACCCAGGCTTGTTTATTTATAACCATGATTATGCTAGTTGATTATGAGCACCCACATGATACCTGATATTGTAGGGTTCCTAGGCACCCTAATGAGGTCTCACAAGGCATCAACCATGCCAATTTCAAATTTTAACGGTGCCGAGAAACTCTAGAACGGATCGTTGGCTAGAATTCTAGGCGAAAAGTAAACTAGTTAACACTTAACTATAAGAATACGGAAATACAACCTTTGTAGATCCGGTGCTCCACCTCCACGGCTCCGCAATGAAGTCATCTCCGCTGTCCAAATCAAAATCCGGGCTCTAGCGTCGGCTTCATCGGAGAAAGAGCGGGCAAGGTCGTCGGCTTCGTGCCGAAGATGATCTACGTCGAGGCATCGCTAGATCAAGCTCCAACTTCACCAAGTGATGAAACTTGTGAAGAAAACACACTCTACTACTTGGCAAGAGGTAGCGGATGAAGAAATAGGAAGTGGGTAGACTTTAGAATTGGATTTCTCACTTGTTTTCATCAATCACCATTGATGAAGCAAGCTTCTTCAAGTGAAGAAGATGAAGAAGAAGAAGATGAATATTATCATAAGTCTTTTTCAAAAAGGAAATAATAAGAATACTTATCATAATGTAACCATGGTAATGTGTAGAGAATTAATCATGGTTGAAAGGAATGGTTAGGGTTAAGCATGAGACAAAATGGTCACTTGGTCAAAGTCTTCATGAAGCTTCATAATACATACAAAGAAAGCCACCATTTTCTCATTATGCTTTTTATATTTATTTCCAAAATGAATAAATAGATAAATAAATGAGAAAAGGAAATAAAACCCTAATCATAAGTTTAACCATGGTTTAATTCTATACACTTAACCAAGTAAACATGTATCATCAAACATGATACAATCAAGTGCACAAAAGTATATCACATATACAACTTGTGCAATCCAAGTGAGAAAATCCATATAAAGTGAACCAATACTAGTTAATGCAAAGTAATATATCAAATACATAATTATACATTAAATCATTAAATCAACACTTGATTCAATGATCCGGTCATGTCGCACATAACCGACTAGTATCCAATGTATCGGCTTATCGAATCAATCCTTGATTCGATATCTAGGTTATATCAAATATAACCAATCGATACATTCATCGCGAGAATGGAATACGGTATCACATACACGCATTATTCTCGGTCCCGCACATATCTCATATGCGCTCCTATTTCGTTTCGCTTGAGCCAGGAAACCTCTGTGTAGGACTCTAAAGACTCGTCAATACGCCGGCAGCAGATGATGATCATATCAAACACCCACAAGCTGTAAGCGGTCTGCTAAACGTAACAGCCACCCGGGTATTGAGCGATCTGAAGATCGACGAGCAAGCCCGCTCACACTCCAGTGAATCCAACCAGTAACACTACCGTACAGTCCGGTCTGATCGTCTGATATGTCGCATATCTCGCCTAGGGGTGGTAAACGTCAGACCCAAATAGCTCGATAAGTCGTGTCGATATGAGGTCTATAACACTTCGAGAAACTACTGGTAACACTTACCAGTAAATCTCAGCAACCCTGGCCAGGGATTTCCTGTTATAGCCAATCGAACACAGCGCAACATCAACTCCCTATACCGGGAGAGACGAATCCCCTCCTATCGCTCATTGCCTCCATGTGACTCGGGACTATACCCAAAAACCACCGTTTTGCATGCCCTCTTGGACGTGGTAAGATGGAAATCAAAGCACAGTGGGAACCACACAAGACTCTATGACGATCTCGGGTCAACAGACTACTCTGTACCAGTGTCACCAGAGAACTGCCATCTGACGTGAGGTATAATACCATCTGGGAGTTCTCGGCGAGTCCGTCCAGTGTACCCAGTCTCTACAGAGCACCCGTACATCATCTCTGATGTCAAACACAAATGGATATGGGATCATCCATCGCCCATCTGTATGGGTCGAGAAGGTATACGCTAGTCTACTCTGGTATATCGATGCCCCGTCTCGATACACCCACGACTAGGGTCTTTGAAGGATGTACTTATGGACTACCATGTCCCCACTAGTATGATCTGCATCATAGTCCAGGTAGTCAAGTACAGATCCTAAGGGCTTTACCAACATGTAACTGGGAGACAATCAGTGTACACGTTAAGGTAAAGAGCAACCAGATAGCATACTATCATGTCGAGCAAGAAAGTCCTCCCTATATATGTCCCAGCATCCACTACAATATACATCCTATGTATAGTAATGGCCTCTAGGGCATACATATAACTAACAATCTCCCACTTGCACTAGGGCCATCTGATAGCAGTGGTTGTAGTATCTCATACTCAACCATCCCATAAAAGTCTCTCTCTGGGAATAGGCCTTCGTGAGTGGATCCGCCGTGTTGTCCTCTGAGTCTACTCTCCTAACCTCGATCACCCTGGAGATCAACCATCTCCATGATCAGGTGATACTGCCTTAGAATATGTCTGGATCACTGATGGGACATGCGTTCCTTGGCATAAGCCACAACTCCATTGTCACACAATGGGAGGAACATAGTTCATCTCATGAACCAATATACACCCAAACAGCCTCTTTGGTAGCATCTTAAGTAGCAATGTATGCTGCCTTTATCGTCTAGTATGTCACGGTATCTAGCTTGGAACTCTTCCAACATACCGTCCCTCCACTGAGGGTAAAGACAATGCCTGTGACTGACATTCAGTCGTCCTTATCACCCTGGAACCCTTCCAGTGATTCTCCCCAGGATCAACTGATACCATCTCACTATAGCTAGTGAGTATCTTAACATCCAATTAGATCTATCTCATAGATCCAAAGTCCAGGATTTAGTAGGTATCACTTTGATCCTATGTGGAGAATCATTGTGATAAACGGAGATTGACCGAGCGTAGCATAGGAAACTCTTTCCCTATCAAGAGTATGTCATCCACGTACTCTACGAGGATCACCACCATACTCCCTACTACCTTTTTGTTTATACAAGGTTCATCTACCATTTTGATGATGTCAAACTCTTTGACTAATCCATCAAAACAGATGTTCCAACTCCGCGATGCCTGCTTTAATCCTATAAAGCATCTTGCACACGTTTCCGCTGCTCCCACTGTCTACGAAGCCCTCTGGCTGTGTACTTATAGACGCTCTCTTCTAAATCATCATTTAGAAAAGCAGTCAAGACACCCAACCACCAGATATCGCAGTCATGGTATGTAGCCGTGACAAGTAGGATCTGGATGGACTTAAGCATAGCTACTTGAAAAGGTTTCATCATTATCCACACCTGGTCAATGATGCAAACTTTTAACAAGTCTAGCTTTGAAAGTCTCAACTTTTCCATGTACACCAAGTAATCTTCTCAAGATATACCTGCTCCTGATGGGGATTTAACCCTTCAGATATAGCAACCAAAGTCCATACTTTGTTGGTGTATAAGGATTCTATCTCAGATCGATAAACATCCAGCCATTCTTACAGAGTCTCATTCTTGATGGCCAGCTCGAAACTAGTTGGGTCATCATCTCATGATGCAATCCTTGCTCCCACTGTCATAGAGAAACCGAAGTATCTCTCAGGTGGGTGAGGAACCCTACTAGATCGGCGGAGAGGCTGAGGTTCGTTGGTTTCTACTGAATCCTCTGGTTGTACCAAATCATCTGCTGTAGTTTGTATAGCTGGAACACTTCCAGTTCTACATAACAGACCTTGCCTCGAGCTTGTCCGGATTTTGCTTTTAGACATAGGCCGGACAACCCCAAATCTTAACTAGCTTAAGACATGGGCTCTTCCCTTTCCATATCTCATATGGAGTGGTAGGCAACTGATTTGATTCGAACCTATTCAATACGTATGCAGCTTCTCAAGTGCATAACCCCTAAAAGGAAATAGGTAACTCAGTAATACTCATCATAGAGCACACCATATCATATAGGGTGTGATTGCTCCGCCCCGATATACCATCGTGCTATGGTGTATTCGGAGGAGTAATGCCGAGAGAGAATCTCATTCTCCTTTAGAATAGTCCAGGATTTCCGTGCTCAAGTATTCTCCTCCTTGATCACATCAAAGGACATAATACTTATACTCGTATATTGGTTCTCTACTTCTAACTTATATTCCGTGAATATCTCAAAAGGTTCGGACTTTTGTTTCAACAAGAACATATGTCTGAATCTAAAGAGATCATCAGAGAACGTAATGAAGTATAAAGAACCAGTCTTGGCATGTGTAGACATGGGACCTACATACATCAACATGTATCATTCCAAGAGTTTACTAACTCTTTCTCTGTTTCCAGTAAACGGAGCTATGGTCATCATATCTTTGTGACATGACTGGCGAGTTTCACAAGATGTAAATTCAAACTAATTTAAATATGCATCTTTATGTAACTCTAGCTAGTCGGGTCACATTGATCTGACCTAGTCTACAATACCTCAAGAAGGAATCGTTCAATTGTGAACTCTTCCTCTTGTGTGTGATCCGTATACTTAGAACTGTGGTTTGATTTAGAACGTCAATGCTTTTAGATAACGTGCCTGAACTGATCAACTTTTGATATAGGAAATGTTCAAAACATTATCCAACAATACAAAATTTTATCATTTCTTTACTAACAAAGAGACAGATATGATTTTGTACATCAGGTTCGGTATCTAATAACATTCGTTCAGAATCAATGTATTTTGGAATACAGGGTGACAGTGACCAACAGACTTGGCTGCAACACTTGCCCCGTTTTCTGCCTCATGAAACTTATCACCCGTTCTCAGTTCTCTACCTAGCTGTAGCCCTATGTAACATATTACATATCTGGGATCCTGATCTGGTATCACATACCCAGGACGTAGAGGATACAGAGAAACAGTTCTATATAATGAACACACCCGAAGATAATGCATCAGCATGCACTCTCTTCGTTTGGGCGGCACGGGAATTCTGGTAATCCCCAATTTCCTGCTCTGTCTTATAACAATTATAAGTTGGAGCGGGACCAATGTACCCCAGCTCAGTATAACAAGCGGGTTCGGTCAATAATCCATATTATTATCTTGATTAAGGCGTGATATGGTCGCTACCTGGAGAGAGAGAGAAGAAAACACTCAGCGTGCGCTCTTGCAAGAATAGATTGGTTATTATTTTATCTAATCAGGATGGCTCCCACTGCTTTTTATCAAATCTTCCTTCAAACCCTAAAAGGAAAGACTAGCCGGGATTAATTACACACTACAAGTTCGCCAATCTTTCAGTCAGGCCAGTGTCGGTACTTTGAGGGAGGTCCCCCGTGCTTTCGCACGAACCTAATTACAGTAAACCTCGTTTTCCCAGAGGCGTAACCCCGTTGACACCTTTCTAGACACCTACTTGATCGGCTAATTGTAATGTATAAAACTCTCCCAGGAGTAACTCTTACTCGCAGCGGGTATCGGGATCCAACTATCTCATAGAAGGTATGCAATCTCATTGCAAATTTCAACACTTGAAATTCCCGATAATATTTTACCCCTAGCGTCCTATGACCTTGACGGAGGCCAAACAACCCATAGTCCGCTAGTCAAGTTCAACCCGTACATTTCTTGATTGAATTAAACCCACCCGCACGACCCTTGACGGAGGCCAAACAACGCCGTACGAATACCCTAATCCAATCGCATCATATGCTAGCAGATAAGCACTAGTTAGCTACCGTATACTACGCCTTGACGGAGGCCAAACAACCGCAGCACGAATACTAACTAGTACGTATCTGAAATGACGGAGGGCTACAACAGGTTTTTCTGAAAACCTATTGCGTAATGAACTTGATATCTTTGTAGAATCAAATGATTTTAAAAATGGAGTGTTTTTGAGGCTTTTCTAGTTTTGCTAAAGGAGTCACTCCCGGTGAAGGGATCGTTGGTCCTTTCCTCGTCGAATGAGGTGCGGGATATATCATATATATCACTGTGCAAAGCAAAAACTCTTAAAAGCAATCAAAAGACAAACCGAGTGTGTAGCATCTGCCAGTTATTGCTAAAGGAGTCACTCCCGGTGAAGGGATCTCGGTCCTTTCCTCATCGAATAAGGTGCAGGATATATCACATATACCACTGTGCAAAGCAAGAACTGTAGCTACCTGTTTTATTTTGAAATTCGATTCTACAACATCTTAGGTTTCTTTTATTTCATTAATCACATTAATGAAGTCCCATCATTTAAGTACCTAAACATCACAGATAAATACGACGTACACTTATGCCATCCGCATTCGCCTCGATGTCCCCTCGTGCACCGTTAGGTTAGGTAACTAACGGCAGAGCGGGGCAGGGCTAGCGCGGGTGTAAAACATAAGTAACGTCTATATAATATATCATATATACTATATACTGTATCTATCACAGAACATCACATGATCACATCACAGATATCACAGCAGAAGAAACATATGAAATATTGGATATACTAGGACGTCCGTGTTTTCAATACGAGCCAGTATAAAACACGGATTCCTCGGTCGCGATGAATAGCCAAACCCACACCCCTAGACCCCTACGAGAGCGGCTAGCAACCCTACCAATTCTAGAGTTAGGAGACCCGGACTCGACTCCTCGAGTTGGTCTCCCACTGGACTCCTGAACCCGGTTACTTGTGCTCCCCTCCTTGGGTCTATCCTAGTGCGGAAAAGTAAATAATATACATCAACGGTGACAACTTCCGCAACCTGGAAGCGCCCCAATAAAAGAATATTACATACAAGTTTTTACATGAATGAAAATGAAAAACACTCATCTCACATAAAAACCCCCGGCTATTCAAACACGACTATCCAATATAACATATCCAGCAACACATAACATCACATGTCATCAACGTAAGTAAATATGCGCATCCCAATTGTCGTTGATATATAGCAACAAAACCTGCGATATCACATATTACACTTACGGTCACAGAAAAGAAAGTGTAAAACTACAACAGTTGGAATCCGCAACCTGCATAGACATCGCATGCCTAATCAAATGAATTCCTTAGACATCGCATGCCTAACAATTATAAACCCCGCATTTTAGTCTCAAAATCGAAAACACTTTTCAATATTAAGTCGGGTAATTCAACAAGATTCCCGACATCCTGATCGAATACTCGTCGCAAACTTTAGTAGACGGCCGCACCCCCGATACCGTCGACGAAGTGCACCAAGGCGGAACACCGCTGCCGCGAGCACCCGAACGGATGCTTTCGGCGACGGGGTTCTCCTACAGTCACTTGGTCGGGGCTATGGAGTGAGGCTGTCTATTAAGTTTACCCGGCGAGTATCCGCGTACGCTACGTGATTGCGACGGACTTTTGATCGCATCAAAATTCCATGGCAACCGATCAAGTGAGACTAAACTGCTATGTTTATAACATTCATTCAGTTATCTCATAATTACTTGTGAATTCCAATTATTGTATCCCATTCCAGATAAATAGAAAATGTTAAACTTTCCGATCGAACATTCAAACACCCAAGTTTTCCCGATACAGATCAACTCATGAAATAAGTTCAAAAACATTCACTTCATGCCTCAGTACCAACGGTCCAGCCGTAGAAGGGTCAAGCCAACGCCTCACATGTGGCACGCCGTACTGCCCCAAACCCTAAGGTTCAAAGGGCAATTCAAGACGGTCACATAATCGAGTTAAGGTTTGTTGTCTTCTAGAGGGTCCATCGCGTTACTTGCACTACTTAGAACGTCTTTAAACCATGGAAAAATCCAACACTTGGAAATTTCCCGGCAGGGGAAAAAGTGGGTATTTATATCCGGTCGAACTTTTTAACAGTTTCTAAAATATCCGGAAAAACATAAACGAAGTTAAATTATCTGATCAAATTAACGAATCCCCAATAAAACCCTAGAAAACTCAACACTTGAGTGGAATTAAAAAATTCACATAAAAAATTGCCAAGAAAGGACCTAAGAATAAATATATGAAATTTGAGGGACTAAGTCCAAATTTGGGCCGCGGAAGAGCCGCCAAACCCCTGGTTTTGCCGCGGTTCCGCGGTCGAATTATGGAATTAGGGGCCTAAACTTCACAGTAATTCTTAGTTTTTCCTGCTTACTTTTCTTCATATTTTTAATTCACAAAAATCCACGAATTTCAAAAATGTACAGAGAGCATTTTAGGGTTTGGGTTTCGGTCCGATCGGACTTCTAATTCCGTCTACGCATCGCCTAAGGCTCTAGCTAGGCTCTGATACCACTGTAGGGTTCCTAGGCACTCTCAAGAGGTCTCACAAGGCATCAACCATGCCAATTTCAAATTTAAACGGTGCCGAGAAACCCTAGAACGGATCGTTGGCTAGATTTCTAGGCGAAAGATAAACTAGTTAACACTTAACTATAAGAATACGGAAATACAACCTTTGTAGATCCGGTGCTCCACCTCCACGGCTCCGCAATGAAGTCATCTCCGCTGTCCAAATCAAAATCCGGGCTCTAGCGTCGGCTTCATCGGAGAAAGAGCGGGCAAGGTCGTCGGCTTCGTGCCGAAGATGATCTACGTCGAGGCATCGCTAGATCAAGCTCCAACTTCACCAAGTGATGAAACTTGTGAAGAAAACACACTCTACTACTTGGCAAGAGGTATAGGATGAAGAAATAGGAAGTGGGTAGACTTTAGAATTGGATTTCTCACTTGTTTTCATCAATCACCATTGATGAAGCAAGCTTCTTCAAGTGAAGAAGATGAAGAAGAAGAAGATGAATATTATCATAAGTCTTTTTCAAAAAGGAAATAATAAGAATACTTATCATAATGTAACCATGGTAATGTGTAGAGAGTTAATCATGGTTGAAAGGAATGGTTAGGGTTAAGCATGAGACAAAATGGTCACTTGGTCAAAGTCTTCATGAAGCTTCATAATACATACAAAGAAAGCCACCATTTTCTCATTATGCTTTTTATATTTATTTCCAAAATGAATAAATAGATAAATAAATGAGAAAAGGAAATAAAACCCTAATCATAAGTTTAACCATGGTTTAATTCTATACACTTAACCAAGTAAACATGTATCATCAAACATGATACAATCAAGTGCACAAAAGTATATCACATATACAACTTGTGCAATCCAAGTGAGAAAATCCATATAAAGTGAACCAATACTAGTTAATGCAAAGTAATATATCAAATACATAATTATACATTAAATCATTAAATCAACACTTGATTCTATGATCCGGTCATGTCGCACATAACCGACTAGTATCCAATGTATCGGCTTATCGAATCAATCCTTGATTCGATATCTAGGTTATATCGAATATAACCAATCGATACATTCATCGCGAGAATGGAATACGGTATCACATACACGCATTATTCTCGGTCCCGCACATATCTCATATGCGCTCCTATTTCGTTTCGCTTGAGCCAGGAAACCTCTGTGTAGGACTCTAAAGACTCGTCAATGCGCCGGCAGCAGATGATGATCATATCAAACACCCACAAGCCGCAAGCGGTCTGCTAAACGTAACGGCCACCCAGGTATTGAGCGATCTGAAGATCGACGAGCAAGCCCGCTCACACTCCAGTGAATCCAACCAGTAACACTACCGTACAGTCCGGTCTGATCGTCTGATATGTCGCATATCTCGCCTAGGGGTGGTAAACGTCAGACCCAAATAGCTCGATAAGTCGTGTCGATATGAGGTCTATAACACTTCGAGAAACTACTGGTAACACTTACCAGTAAATCTCAGCAACCCTGGCCAGGGATTTCCTGTTATAGCCAATCGAACACAGCGCAACATCAACTCCCTATACCGGGAGAGACGAATCCCCTCCTATCGCTCATTGCCTCCATGTGACTCGGGACTGTACCTAAAAACCACCGTTTTGCACGCCCTCTTGGACGTGGTAAGATGGAAATCAAAGCACAGTGGGAACCACACAAGACTCTATGACGATCTCAGGTCAACAGACTACTCTGTACCAGTGTCACCAGAGAACTGCCATCTGACGTGAGGTATAATACCATCTGGGAGTTCTCGGCGAGTCCGTCCAGTGTATCCAGTCTCTACAGAGCACCCGTACATCATCTCTGATGTCAAACACCGATGGATATGGGATCATCCATCGCCCATCTGTATGGGTCGAGAAGGTATACGCTAGTCTACTCTGGTATATCGATGCCCCGTCTCGATACACCCACGACTAGGGACTTTGAAGGATGTACTTATGGACTACCATGTCCCCACTAGTATGATCCGCATCATAGTCCAGGTAGTCAAGTACAGATCCTAAGGGCTTTACCAACATGTAACAGGGAGACAATCAGTGTACACGTTAAGGTAAAGAGCAACCAGATAGCATACTATCATGTCGAGCAAGAAAGTCCTCCCTATATATGTCCCAGCATCCACTACAATATACATCCTATGTATAGTAATGGCCTCTAGGGCATACATATAACTAACAGATATACCCTGACATGACTTGCTACACATATTACCTGACCCGACATGGTACCATACACTTCTTGACTCGTCCTAATATACCATGGCATGACCCGTTACTTGATCTCGTATCTAATGCCAACAAACCTGACATGTAGTCATCACAGACCGTTCCTGTTGTCTATCCAGACAAACCTGCTCTTACCTGATCCTGTGTTGGCATTAGTTCTTGATTACTGAATACCTGACTTGACATACATAACTCGGGGGTAAGGGGAAATCAATGATGGAACCTGACTTGTAACTCAACAGTTCGATACCTGTTCTGATCAGTCTTACGGGCTAGGCCAGCCCCGGAGTGATGATGCTGACATCACTCATCTGTACCTGCTACCTTTTACTGCCTAGCGGCACGTCTCGGTTTCGGCCCGAGAGTCTGTAGACCGTGGTCCCGGGCATGCACGGGATACTATTGAGTTACATCGATGATTCATCAAATTGATTTCAAAGACTTTAGAGTAGAAAACCCAATAGAAAAGTTTAGTTTACTTACTGCTCACTACCCTGCACTGTCTGATTTATATTACTGTTACCCCAGCTTTTCATTCATGTTTATATTTGCATTACCTGTTACTCTGCTCATATTGTATTACTTGATGACGTGACGCGCTGACGTCTGGGTTTTGCATGGCCCAGATTCGTCTACCTTGGTTGCAGACTGTTCAGTAGTTTTGCCGCTGTTAGACTGAGCGGTGAAGTTCCTGTCGGTATGTAGTCTTACTTTCCAGGTTTCATTATTGTATCTTTTGGCTTCCGCACATTGTTATTTCTTGACTCTTTTACTCTGGCTTATGGACATGTATTAGATAGTTGGTTTACTTTCCTGTTCTTGATATCTCTACAGCCGTAATGTGACTGTGGAAGGACTTTCCTATCCACAGGTAGCATGGTTGGCTATGTCACCTTCCCATCTTAGCGTACTCTGGGAAGCGGGGCGTGACATGGTTCTTTTGGTATCAGAGCCATAGGTTAGTCGGGTTGATTCTTTTGTAGTTGGGTATTGTACCCTATACACGAATCAGAATACCCGTATTTAGGAAACATGTCCTGCCACCTTGCCGTTTTACCGTTTTTGAATCAAGTTCTTCCTTATTATATCTTTTACGATGTGCAAACTTCCTTTGCATATCGACTCGAAAACCTGATTCCTTGTTATCTCTAGGACTTGGGCGACTTGGGTGGAGTTATGTAATTGTGCCCATGAACTGCAGCATGGTTACAATGCGGTACTCTATTTAAGTAACTTGGAGTCCTGGTCTTGATTCACTTCCATGTTCCATGATCGTTGTACGACCTTGTTCCTCTCGGTTTCTTTACTTACCAGTTATTGTTTCATCGCCGGTTTGAATCATGTTTACCGCGGTTATCCCTCTTCAGTATCTTGACTTCGGATAAAGTCATCTCGATATCTTACTTGTTCTTGTTTTCCCCGCATTTGGACTATTCAATCCTGGTGCATTTCCTTGTTTGTTGTTGTCTTAGGAATGGGATTTCGTGACACTTTTCACACTCATATTGATTGTAAGGAAGGGAAGGTGATTCTCCAGATTCCCGGACATTCGGAAGTTGTTTTGCTGGAGGAAGCAGTTCTGTCGGGCCAGTCGAGTTAGGGCTAGGCCGACAAACAAGGTTCTTTCGTCAATGGCAGTGGATAAGGAAGAAGAGCCGGCTATATTTGAGAGTTTCATGGAAGTATGAAGACATATCTGGTTTACCGCCGAGGCGAGACGTGGAGTTCGCACTTGAACTTGTTCCTGGTGCAGCGCCAATCTTAAAGGGCATATTACCCGATGGCACCAGTGAAGTTGGAAGAAGTTAGGAAGTAGGTTGCTGAATTAGTTGAGAAGGGTTGGTTTCGCCGCAGCAACTTAACTGGGGAAGCTCCAGTCCTTCTAGTAAAGAAGAAAGATGACACAGGGAAGGCGTGCTTTGATTATCGAGAATTAAACCGAGTGAGTATTATGGACAAGTACCCGATCCCTCGCATTGGCGAAGTGTTGAGCAGCTTAGTGACGTGAGGGTATTCTCAAAGCTGGATTGCGGTTCGATGTCATCATGTCCGAGTTAAATCAGAAAATATTTGCAAAACTGCGTTCCGAACTCAGTATGGACATTACGAGTATTAGTGATGCCCTTCGGAGTAACGAATACACCGGCAATATTTATAGACTTGATGAACTGAATCTGTTCACCATTCTTGGACCAGTTTTCGTAATGGTCATTAAAGATATTCTGGTCTACTCGAGGAGCATTGAAGAGCATGTAGAACTCTTGAAGATCGCACTGCAGACTTGGAGGCAAGAAAGATTATATGCAAAGATGAGCAAGTGCAAGTTTTAGCTTGAAGAAGTAATGTTTTGGGACATATCGTAGCTGGAAATGGAATCTCCGTTTACCCAGGGAAGATTGCAGCAGTTCAGGACTGGCCGATTCCGAAGAACGTTGCAAAGATCAGAAGTTTCTTGGACTTGCAGGATACTGTAGAAGGTTCGTGAAGAATTTTGCTCGTTTGGCTGAGCATCTGACCAAGCTTACGCACAAGAAATTACCATTTGTGTGGACAAATAAGTGTGCGTCAACCTTTGAGGCGTTGGAGCAAGAATTGATAACCGCTTTTGTTTTAACCGTACCAGACGGTTCCGGAGGATTGGTGATTCACAGCGATGCATCTGGGAAAGGCTTGGGATGTGGTTCGATACAACATGAGAAGGTTGTAGCTTACGCGTTGAGACAGTTGAAGGCCCATGAGATGAATTACTCAACTCATGACGTGGAGCTTGCGGCTAGGATTTTCGCTTGAAGTTTTGGAGACACTACTTATTGGGCAAAAGGGGTCGAAATATTCACTGATCATAAAAGCCTAAAGTACGTGTTCGCTCAGAAGGAGCTAATTGTGAGACAACGAAGATGGTTGAAGCTGATGGCTGACTACGATCTTGATCTTGAGTACCATCCGGGAAAGTTGTTGTTGTGCCGGATGCACTTAGTCGGTTGCCAGCAATTCTGATGTTGACTGCACCAAGGGGACTTATTGGAGACTTTCGGAGATTCGAGTTGGAGATCGTACTACCGCGTTCTTTGCGATAGATGTTGCAATTGTAAGTACAGTCATTGTTGATCGAGGATATTGAAGCAGTGAAAATTGCAGGACCTAAGATTGCAGAAATTTCGAGAACAGGTTGAAGTTGAACTTTGAACGGGCTTGGTGATTCATGAAGATGGATCGTTGTGATTGTTGTTTGTGTGTGCCAATGGAGGTATTCGCGAAAACTTATGAAGGAGGCGCACAGTTACACTTATCCCGTACATCCAGGAGGCACGAAGATGTACCGAGATATACGACAACGTTTTGGTAGGAAGGCATGAAACAGGAGATTGCCTGTTTGTGGCAAAGTGCTTGGTGTGTTAGTAAGTTAAGGTTGAGCATCGAAGGATTACCGGTTTATTGCAACCACTTCCGATTCCTCAGTAGAAGCGAGAACACATAACCATGGATTAGTGAAGGCTTTACTGCGGAGTCCAAAGGGAAATAGTGCAGTTGGGTGATTGGTGATTGTTGGTTAATCAACGGAAGCGTTAGTAGAGCGGTCCAAACAGGAGATTATAAGATTGCATAGAGTACTGGTGAGCATCGTGCCCGACCGTGACGCTCGTTTCTTATCACACTTTTGGGAGGAGCTTACAGGAAAGTTTGGGGACTCGATTGAGAGTTGTGCAGCTTACCATCCTCAAACAGATGTCTAGGCTGGGAGAACGATCCAAACTCATGAAAGTATGCCGAGAGCTTGCAAGTTGGACTTCAGGGTTCATATGAGGGTTGTCTATACTTGGCGGAGTTTTCTTACTACAACGGTTGTCAGGCGACTATTCAAATGGCTCCATTCGAAGCTTTATGTGGTCGCAAGTGTCGTTCACCTGTTTGTTGGGACGATGTCGGGGAATGAAGATTGTTGGGATCAGATTTGGTTGTGCAGACAGTTGAGAAAATTAGTACTATCCGGAATTATATGAAAGCAGCACAAGACCGACAGAAGAGTTGGGCAGAAACATCGAGAAGACCTCTGGAGTTCGCAGTTGGTGATTTGGTGTTGAGAAAACATCACCGACTAGAGGAGTGGTTTGTTTTGGGAGTCGAGGAAAGCATAGTGCCCGTTTCGCTGGATCTTCTGAGATTTTGAGCGTGTTGGAGAAGTGGCATATCGTTTGGTATTATTATAATCTTTGGTGCATGTTCGTGACGTATGTTACGTACCTCAACTCCGTAGGTATGTTCGATATGGAACACATGTGTTGGATCATTCGGGACAGACTGTACGAGAAGATTTAACCTTCGAGAAGCGACCGATGTAAATTGTTGATCGAAGAGAAAAGATTCTTATGAACAAAGTTATCCCTCTTGTGCTTGTTTCTTGGGGTAATCGCTTGCATGGAGAACCAACTTGGGAACGAGAAGATGAAATCCGGCAGAAGTTTCCACATCTAACCTTGTAGTTTCTTGATTGTTTATCCTTTCTTGTCCTTGGAATTTCGAGGACGAAATTCTTTTGTAGTTGGGTATAATGTAACACCCGAGCTCATTTATACCAATTTAAGTTTCCGTATTTACTTATCCATGGTCTATTCTTGATTTATCGTGTTTGGGTCGAATGGTAGCTACTTGGTATATTGCATTCGCCCCGACCCGATTGCTTGAACCTGTCTGGCTCTTATTTATAAATTATCTTGACTGGTTGCATGAACTAATATACCTCATGATTTAGTTTACACCGATAGTTTATTTAGTATCGCATCTTTTGCATATAACAATTTAAATCACGTAAACTAAATTAAAATTGCATTTCATGGCCTGCTTGATACCCCTAACCCTGTGGTGGCATCCTTGCATCGCGTTCTCTTCTCGTTCAGCGAAACGGACGTGTTATCTTGGCTACACGCACGTGCGTGCGTCCGTTCTTGGGGGTATGCTATTTCATTACATAATCCTTCATTTTAAGTTTTGGAACTTACAAATAATTTCCGTATTTCAAATCCAAAATTTTGGACCCGACCCGGGCGCATTTCTGATATATTTTGTAGTCCGCCTAAATTCAAACTAATTAATTTTTTTTTATTTACTGCATAGATTTTACTGTTTTAAACTGGGGACTGAGAAATATTTTGGTTGTCAAATCTTTTCTAAAATTTTATTTTTTCCCCATCGAGCCAATAAGAAGCCTTCCTTCTTTCTCTGGGCTCCATCTCTCTCTTCCTTCCTCAGCCTGAATGAATCTTTAAAATACTAAATCTTTTACAAAATTTTCCAAACCAATTCTTTTGCTCCCAAGCCAATCAGAACTTGTGGTTGGGGTAAGTGTATGCTACCTCTCCCGGTACTTTCGGGCATGCGGAATTTGGTGAAAACCAATTTTCTGGAGGCGGTAACATGGACTCAAAACCGGATCTTTGTTAAACATCTAACTAACAACCTATCTAGGAGTTGTCAACTACTCGGTTAGGGGGTTATACCTTTCTTTCTTGAACTCCTTCGTCTTCAAGTCTCGATGGTTGTCCGGATCGGCTTCACCCCGTCGTCTCCTTGCGCCGAAGATCGATCCACCTGAAAGCTTCTTCCTTTGGCTTCTTCTTCGAACTTTGAAGAAACTAGATCACTTGGCTTGCTAGGCCTTGTGAACTAGAATGAGTAGAGGAATGTTTTGGTGTCTTTTTATCTCTAAGACAATGAGTCTCAACACATGAGAATGGTTTGCCTTGAGTTAGAGAGAGCAAGAGGAAGAGGGAGAGCTTGAGAATGAGAGAGCTCAAGAGAGAGAAAGCAAATGATAGAATGAACCATACTCATCTCATTCTCACCTCTCATAATCCAAAAGCCATCATAACAAAAATAGTAATCAAGTATTGTGTAAATGGTTTAAGTCAAAATGGCTATATCATTTCATGCACTCATTTTGCATAAATAAACAAGCAAGCAAAAGTCTTTGCCATGGAATGATAGCCATTGTCATGATGATGGTCAACTAGTCCAACCTAGTCAACCGGTCAACAAAGTCAACAAGTCAACAAAGTCAACCCCTCAACAACCATGTCACTACAATACTTAATTAATATTAATGTTAATCATATATCTTATTCTTATTAGGGTTAAGTAAAAGTCAATGGTCAACAGTCAACTGTCAACAGTCAACAACCCCAATGAGAATACTCTGCCTCTATCTCTCTGTCAACTTTGCATACACACCCGCATCCGCGTTCCGAGGAACACGAATACAAACGAGATAAAATCAATCCCAAAACGTATACTACGATCCGGCTTAAACCAAAGCCCGCTAGTGTTAACTGTCCGGACACTGTACGTGCACAAGTGCACGGATGTGACCGGACCCTGTCGCAAAACCATGCGACCTGTCGCAAAACCATGCGACCTCTACTCTTTTGCCTAAAGGCGAATAGCTTTCTGTGTGGGACTCTAAAGACTCGACACTACGCTGGCAGTGGGTTTAACCACAGACCGCAACCGGCATTAGCTGTGCGAAACGGTCCCCAGGTAGATGCCGACAAGAAGACTGACGAGGTGAAACCCATCTGAACTCCTACTGAGCCTGAATGTGACAATCTCCGTACAGTCCGGTCTGTTCGTCTGATACATCGCATGGCGGGCCTAGGGGGTCGGTAAACGTCAGTCCCCTAATAGCGGTACAAGTCGTGTCGGAGTGAAGCCCAATACACCCTGAGATAACACTGGAATCCTACCAGTATATCTCGCTTGCCCTGGCCAAGGACTACTCGTGTAATGGCTCTCCTAGACACAGCGCGATGTCAACCCCCAATACTGGGAGAGACGAATCCTGTCTAACCGCCACTGCCTCCAAGTGCTTCGGGACTGCACCCAACTACTACCTGTTTGCACGACTCCTTTGAGCCGTGGTAGGGTAGTAATCAAAGTACAGTTGGAACATGTTCACACTATAATATTGCATTATTATATTCCCCATTCTTATTCTTTTTATAAATAAACAGGTACTTTTGACGCATGTCTGCTACATGTTACAGGTTACAGGTTCTTGGACAGGAAACAGTGAAAACGATGTAAAGACGATGAAAATATGGACTTTTGACCAACAAATGGGAGGATCTTAGTCAAGCCTTCATCGAATGACAGTTCACAATTAACAAGGCAACGCAAGATCCCAAAATGCCAAGGCAAACGGTTAAAAAGCCATTGCAAATTGTTCACTGAAGATCTGGAACCAACCTAGAAGCCCAAATGTAAAAAGACATATAGAAACAGGAAGACAAAGTCACCAGTAGACAACACAGAAAATTACAGCATCCAAGGCTTCTTGTTGACCGCGGAACCGCGGCCAAACAGGGCCTCGGGCCGCGGTTCCGCGGTCATATTAAGGAAATAAAAAAATTGTTTTTTGCCATATTGTGTTAGCGGCGTTGACTAGTCAACCTAGGGCTATTTTTGTAAATTTAGACATGCGGTTCAAGATGTAACCTAGGTTTTCTATTTCCTATAAATAAAACTCTAAAGCTTGTAATTTCTTATGCCTCCTTTTAATAAAATTTCCAAAATTCTTTATGGAGAGCATCGGTGCCTCTCTTCAATTCTGAAATTCAGATCTGACAACCCTGCATGGATGATTGGAGAAATGCATCTGTAAAGTAAGTAGATTTGTTTATTTTCTTGCCCTAGATAATTTCAATTCATGCCCTAAATTAAATTTATTTTCCTGCCCTAGTTATAACTTTCAATTAATTGCCCTAGGTAGAATAATTTAGGATTTTAGATTTAATAACCAATCCGAACACCTTCGGAATTAACTCGTAAGCGCGAATCGGAAATTCACAACATCCCTGTGGACCGACCCGTACTCATCGGCTAGCTTCATGCGGCGCCGTTCTTGATTGCGGTTAGAAATATTTTTGATCTATCTTTTAGAAAGCGCAAGCTCGCTAAAATCAAACTAATCAAATGGCGCCGTTGCCGGGGATGGCGTGTCATTTCCTTTTTGCAATTTCGGGTTAATCTTAATAAATAAAAAATTATAAAAATCCAAAAAATATAAAAATATATCATCTGTTATTTTTGGAAAGGGTACTTTGTTGTTTGAATTTTGCAGGATCTACAATCAAGTTCGGATCTGAAAATCTCCAGAGATCAAAACAACAAATAGACGATCCTATCAACAGAAGATTGCAACAACAGAGGAACAGAAAAAATTTGGAGGACCGAGTCAACAAGAAGAACAGCAGCGATCTGGTGAGCGCAAAAAAAAAAAAAAAAGCCAAAGGCACCAACCTGCGGCGGATCCGCGGTCGGAGGCGGCACTTCGCGGCGGTTCCGCGGTGGTGGCGACAGATCGGTTGCCAGAAAAAAGGCAGAAGCGCGGTTAAAAAAAACAGTTCTGCTACTGCAAATTTCTGTGAGTTTTCTCTCTCCTCCTCTGCAAATCTTGATATATCTTCTGTAAATTTTCCTGCAGGATTTCTTTACGCTCAAAATTTTTTTCCCTTCCAAATAACGATCTTGTGCAGGATTTTTGTGCCTTGCTTGAAATGAAATTAGATTGCAAGTAATATTTTGCTGTTGCATATCTTTTCTATAAAATCTTTTTGCAACAAAAATTTTACAAATAAAGAGAAAAAGAATGAAAATAAAAAGGACAAATATTTTATAGAATCTTGCAAAATTTTTAGCCGCAAATAAATCCTTGCACACAATAAACTTTCCTTCTTTCCCCTTTTCTTACAACATGGGTACCCCACATAATAAATCATTAGCCGAACTTTGGTATCCCGAACCTAATTTTGCATTATATGTCAATTTGTTCGGTCAATTTAAAAACGATCCTTCCATGCCTAAAAAACTTTGAAAGATCACATAGAGGCGTCTAGGAGAAACAGTTTGACTTTTCAACCCACTTTGTGTCAACCAAGTCAACCTTCACCACCTTCGTATGTTGACACCACTTTTTCAAGTTCAGCTGTAACTCCTAAGCCGATGTCCATTGCTGAGCATATTGCTCAATCTCGCAGTCGATCTTTCACCCCTCTCCACTCATCTAGTTCTAGGGATTCGCACGACTATTCACCTTTTTATCCACATGTTGACCCTACCCCTGTCCAATCACCCACTTTCTACCAGTCCTACCCGACTTTCCCACCTTCACTAGACACTGTTTCTACACAGTCATTAGGGAGTTTCACATATCCACACCATTTTGAATCCTTTACCGAAACCCCCTCACCACCTAAGTCTAGTTTGGAAGAGTCGTTGGAGGCTTATATTGCTGTAACAAATAAAATGACTAGGAATGTGGAAGCGTCCGTGGCCGCCCTTATGCAACCTAGTGAACCGGTAGCTAGTTTCCCGCTAGCTCAAAATTTTTCAATGTATAAGGAGGCGGTTGGACAGAGTGAGAATGAGAGAGGATTTCCAAATCAAACCTACCTATACCCAATTGAATCCAACAACTCCAATTTTCAAACATGTGTCCAAAATAATGAGTTGAGCGAATTTGTAGTGTTTGATTTGCCAGATTATGAGGAACCCCTTTCGAGTGAAACCGCACCTAATCCGTTAGACCTTTACACCTCCACTCTAGAACCTAAATTGATAAACATCCATGCTTTTGAGGAGATGTCTAAAGAAATTGATTTTCACTTAATTGAGGATATAGACGCCGGGAATATTTCGGATGATGAACCTGTCGATTTGATTGAAATGTTATGTTCAAATCATCATCCTGAGTTATTAAATGTTTCTCCCGAATCTCATATGCGTCTAGATTTTGATGATAATGGCATGGATGAGTTAAATTTTGAGGATAGTATTATGGAGAGTCTTGAGGATAATATTGAGGTTGAATCATTTTTGTTTGATGTGTCTGAGTTTCCAATTCATCCTCCTGAACCTTTGACTGTTATATTACCCTCCCTCCTTCCCATTGTTCCGACCCCACTTGAAGACTGTTAGCTTGAAATTTTTTCCTTTGAATCCGATACTGTTCTCACAGATGATAACACTTACGAGTGTTTCAGTTTTTCGGACGATGTTGATGACCCACCGCCCAAGTTTGAGTCCTTTACATTTTCAGATGAGTTAGTTGAACCATCAGACTCGGGTGCTTACAGTAGTTTCGAACCATTAATGGAATCTTTCAAGTTCGAAACAGTTTACTACGGTGAGAAAGATACTATCCTTAATTCACTCCCTTTCGTCTTTCCCATTGTTCCGACCGAGCAAGTGACCGTTACGCTTTCATCTCAAATACCAAGTTCGGCATACCCATGTTTTCTTGCGAATCTTAAGGGATTTGATCCCATTGCACGACGGGTTGATAAGTTAGCGCAATCGCTTTTAACACATCGGTCATCACAAATTGCGCTAATTTACTCACTCAATTTACACCGTCAAGATCGTACTCTACTTATTTCTTCTTTCCTCCATTCTTCTCCCCCACCGAGACCATATTCTACCCTTTTTCCCACATGGTCTCGTGTGTTTCTCATTTCTTTTCTTTCTACCCCATCATTTCACCAACTTGACCATTACCATGATAAGATTTTTGAATGGTTGGTGTTAATCTTTGGCTTGTGTAAGGCCAAGCTTAAGTTTGGGGGGAACCTTGTTGTATATATGTATATATTTTGTTTTCTTTTTCTATAAAAAATAAAAAAAAAATTCAAAACATTAAAAATAGAAAAAATTTGTAAATAAATAAACAGGGGAGTGCCGACAATTTTTGATCCTCTTGGTTTAGCATGACAGTGAGGACACTGTCAAGTTCAAGTTTGGGGGTATGCTCGGTACGTCTTCTTCCTTCGCATTCATTTGTACATTTTTAACATTTGCATATTTATTTGAAAACCCATAAAAATTTGAAAAATTTCAAAAATTATAAAAATTATTGTATTCAATTTTGGCTAATTGACTTGAGTTTGACAAATAGGTTAACTAGCTAGGAACAACTAGATCTTAGACTTAGTGAATTAAAAACCCTAAAAATAATATTCCTTAAAGTTTAACGGTAGAAAGTATATGCCTTGTAGTTTATTTAGAAATAGGCAAATTTTGGGTTCACTTCTTGGGCTAAGTCAAAATGAAGGAAAAATATTGATGTTCTTATTAGAGTATAAGTTTGAAAAATAGTTCCTACCTTAAGTCAAGATTCTTAAAACGTATATCCTACAATTTGCACTATCACGCACCTTGAAACTTGGAATAGTAGAAGAGACCTTGAAATGCTTTTGTCTAAAGTCCTTAGTACGAAGAAAATAAAAGAAAAAAAGTGTGAATAAAGAATAAAAAAAAATGGACACTGGTTTTTGTGATTACTTAAGGCTGTAAAAATAGAAAAATATTTAGCGAGGGTGCCTCATCACCTAGTGCCTTAGACCAACTGGTTTGGGAGTCACTGCTAAAGCCTTGGGTGTTGCAAAACTAGGAAGTACGCTTTAAAGTGCTAACGCATCTTGTAATTGGTTGTTGGTACCTCAAGAAGTATTAACGGTCGCATGAAGGATGTGTAAGCAAAATTCAATTAAAAATTCACCAATTAATTAGTAATTTGGACAATGGACAAGGGTATGATTGCTTGATTTGAATTTTCAAGTGTAGGGGTGATTTATACACACATGTAGGGGTATGTGATTGGGATTTAGATAAGAGAAAGGAGTGAAGAATAGAACTTATATCTTTAATAGAGTTGATAGAAATTCCTAAGTGGAGATGAAACCCTAGAAGGAAGACTTAAGAGATGCCGAAAGCTAAGTAGGTCTACATAACATATATAATCTTAAGTTAAATAATGAGCAAGTATGAAGAATGTGGGTGGATAATTTGCGAGTCAAAAGATAATAGAATTCCTTGTTAGAAAACCTAATTGGAGAACAAAAGTCAATGGGCCGAGTTGATAGGATTTTGTGGGTGTAATCCGCTGAAAACCCTCAGGAGACAACACTCCTCCTACTAGGGACACCTAGAGGTTTAACGGCTTGTTGCACGTGCTCAGTGCAATCGCGTTTCCCTGCGAAAGTGTGGTTAGAATTTTAGTGAATAAAAATAAGTTTGCTAAAGGACGAGCAAAAGATAAGTTTGGGGGTATTTGTTCACACCATAATATTGCATTATTATATTCCCCATTCTTATTCTTTTTATAAATAAACAGGTACTTTTGACGCATGTCTGCTACGTGTTACAGGTTACAGGTTCTTGGACAGGAAACAGTGAAAACGATGTAAAGAGGATGAAAATATGGACTTTTGACCAACAAATGGGAGGATCTTAGTCAAGCCTACATCGAAAGACAGTTCACAATTAACAAGGCAACGCAAGATCCCAAAATGTCAAGGCAAACGGTTAAAAAGCCATTGCAAATTGTTCACCGAAGATCTGGAACCAACCTAGAAGCCCAAATGGAAAAAGACATATAGAAACAGGAAGACAAAGTCACCAGAAGACAACACAGAAAATTACAGCATCCAAGGCTTCTTGTTGACCGCGGAACCACGGCCAAACAGGGCCTCGGGCCGCGGTTCCGCGGTCATATTAAGGAAATAAAAAAATAGTTTTTTGCCATATTGTGTTAGCGGCGTTGACTAGTCAACCTAGGGCTATTTTTGTAAATTTAGACATGCGGTTCAAGATGTAACCTAGGGTTTCTATTTCCTATAAATAGAACTCTAAAGCTTGTAATTTCTTATGCCTCCTTTTTATAAAAATTCCAAAATTCTTTATGGAGAGCATCGGTGCCTCTCTTAAATTCTGAAATTCAGATCTGACAACCCCGTATGGATGATTGGAGAAATGCATCTGTAAAGTAAGTAGATTTGTTTATTTTCTTGCCCTAGATAATTTCAATTCATGCCCTAGATTAAATTTATTTTCCTGCCCTAGTTATAACTTTCAATTAATTGCCCTAGGTAGAATAATTTAGGATTTTAGATTTAATAACCAATCCGAACACCTTCGGAATTAACTCGTAAGCGCGAATCGGAAATTCACAACATCCCTGTGGACCGACCCGTACTCATCGGCTAGCTTCATGCGACGCCTTTCTTGATTGCGGTTAGAAATATTTTTGATCTATCTTTTAGAAAGCGCAAGCACGCTAAAATCAAACTAATCAGAACACACTCGAGGCGAAGTGACAGTGTCAAGTCAGCGGACTAAGCTGTACTTATGTCACCTGGGAACTGATAACTGACGATAGGTATAATACCAACCGGTCAGTTCCCGACGAGTCCTGTCCAGTGTACTCGTAACCCAACGAGCACCCGCATACTATCTCCAGTACGACGTACTGATGGCTGTGGGACAGACCATCTCCCACTCTGGGATAAGAAGCGCATGCGCTAGTCTACTCCGGAGTATCGATGCCCTGTCTCGATAGTCCTGCGACTAGGGATCTGCATAAGGATATGCTTATAGATTACCCAGCCCCCACTAGTGTGACTGCCATCACAACGCTGGTAATCAAGCAAAGATCCTAAGGGCTCCACTAATGTGCATAGGTGATAAACTAAAATAAACACATGTACACATTGAAGTAGAAACAAACCAAGTAGCATACTACTATTTTGAGCAAGATTGTATATACAAGGTGAATATCCCAAGCTTCCATTAAGTAATATACAAACTAGTATGATACAGTAATGGCCTTTAGAGCATATACACTAACAATCTCTCACTTGCACTAAGGACATGTACTGGCGTATCGAAGACCTATCATCTCGACCAGCCGCTCGAACTGAGTCTGGGCCAAGGCCTTGGTGAATGGATCTGCAGTGTTATCTTCTGAAGCAACCCTCCGAACCTCGATCGCCTGGCGATCCACGATCTCCCTGATCAGGTGATACTGCCTCAAGATGTGTCTGGATCTCTGATGGGACCTGGGTTCCTTCGCTAAAGCTATAGCCCCGTTGTTGTCGTAATACAGAGGTATTGGATCAACAATGGACGGAACCACCTAAAGTTCTTTCAAGAACTTCCTCATCCAGACAGCTTCCTTTGCGGCATCAGATGCAGCGATGTATTCCGCTTCCATCGTCGAGTCTGCAATGGTTTCCTGTTTGGAACTCTTCCAACACACCGCCCCTCCATTGAGGGTAAAGACAAAACCCGACATGGACTTGGAATCATCCTTGTCACTCTGGAAGCTGGAGTCAGCAAAGGCCTCGATCTGGAGGTCTTTTCCGCCATACACCAAGAACATCTCCTTAGTCCTTCTCAGGTACTTGAGAATGTTCTTTACCGCTATCCATTGTTTCTCCCCAGGGTTTGACTGATACCGGCTTACCACACTCAGTGCATAAGCTATATCCGGTCTGGTACACAACATCGCATACATTATAGAGCCTACCGCAGAAGCTTAGGGTATAACAGACATGCGATCCCTTTCCAAATCAGTCTTGGGAGACATCTCTTTAGAGAGGGTGATCCCGTGACAAGCCGGTAGGTTACCGCGCTTGGAATCTTCCATACTGAATCTCTTCAGTATGGTGTCGATGTACCTGGACTGTGAAAGTCCTAATATCCTCTTGGATCTATCACGATGGATCCGGATCCCTAGGATGTAAGAAGCATCACCCGGGTCTTTCATGGAGAACCTGTGTGACAAGAACCCCTTGACAGATTGTAGCATAGGAATGTCATTTCCTATTAAGAGAATGTCATCCACGTATAAAACGAGGAATACTACAGTTCTCGCTACAAATCTACTATAGATGCATGGTTCATCTGGATTTTTGATAATGCCAAATTCCTTGACCGTCTCATCAAAACAGATGTTCCAACTCCGCGATGCCTGCTTTAGTCCATAGATGGACTTAAGCAACTTGCACACCTTTCCGCTGCTCTCACTCTGAATGAAACCCTCTGGCTGGTCCATATAGACACACTCCTCTAAATTTCCATTTAGAAAAGCGGTCTTTACGTCTATCTGCCAAATCTCATAATCGTGGAAGGCAGCAATGGCAAGATGGATCCGAATGGATTTCAGCATAGCCACTGGAGAAAAGGTTTTGTCATAGTCCAAACCAGGTCTTTGACGAAAACCCTTTGCAACAAGTCTAGCTTTATAGGTCTCAACCTGTCCATCTACACCAATCTTCCTTTTGAAGATCCACTTGCATCCTACGGGTTTTACCCCGTCTGGAGCAATGTCCAACATCCATACCTTGTTGGTGTGTATGGACTCCATTTCGGTCCGCATTGCATCTAGCCATTTTACCGAGTCAACGCTCTGAACGGCCTGCTGGAAGCTAGTAGGCACATCATAATCTATGATGCAATCCTCTCTATCCCCGTCTATGAGAAAACCGTAGTATCTCTCGGGCGGATGAGACTGCCTACTACTCCTGCCGAGCGGCGTAGGAATGTCCTGTTCTTTTGAACCCTATGGTTCCACTAAGCTTTCAGTAATAGTCTGTGGTTCTGGAATTTCTTCCAGATCTACTGCGCTCCCACTAATTTCCTTTTCTAAGAACTGGTGTTCTAGAAAGTGGGCATGACGAGAAACAAAAACCTTTTGTTCCTCTTCGCAGTAGAAGAAATATCCCTTGGAGTTCTTTGGATATCCCACAAACTTGCACTGTACTGAGCGTGCCTCGAGCTTGTCCGCATGCTGCATTTTGACAAAAGCTGGACTTCCCCATATCTTAATGTGATTAAGATAGGGTCTCTTCCCACAACACATCTCATATGGTGTAGTAGGCACAGTCTTAGTTGGAACTCGGTTCAAAAGGTATGCTGTTGATTCTAGCGCATACCCCCAGAATGATCGCGGTAACTCAGCATTACTCATCATGGACCGTACCATATCCAATATGGTTCGGTTCCGTCTCTCCGATACACCATTATGTTGCGGAGTGTATGGAGGAGTAAGCTGAGAGAGAATTCCGTTCTCTTTTAAATAGTCTAGGAACTCGGCACTCAAGTATTCACCACCTCGATCCGATCTTAGGATCTTGATACTTTTGCCGGTTTGTTTTTCTACTTCATTCTTATATTCCTGGAATTTTCCAAAGGCTTCGGACTTATGTTTCATTAAGAAGACATAACCGTATCTTGAAAAGTCATCCGTAAAAGTAATGAAGTAAGAATAACCGCTTCGCGCATGTGTAGACATTGGACCGCACACGTCGCTATGTACGAGTCCCAAGAGCTCGCTCGCTCTTACTCTGTGTCCAGTAAACGGAGTCTTTGTCATCTTTCCTTTGAGACAGGATTGACAAGTGGCATACGATTGATATTCGAACGGATTCAAATATCCTTCTGTATGTAACTTCGTCAATCTTCTCTCATTGATGTGACCCAGTCTACAATGCCACAAGAAAGTCTGATTTATTTCTGGAGACTTTCTTTTGTGTGTATTCTGGACATTGAAAATCCGCGGTTGGTTTAATACATATATACCATTGCTCAATGAACCTGACCCAATCAGAACTTGATTAAGGTGAATGTTTACAACATTGCTTACAAACGCAAATTCATAACCTTCTTTAGAAACCAAAGATACAGAAATGATATTGTTAGTTGTATGTATGCCCTAGAGGCCAGCATTGTACAGATGATGTATATTATATTGGATGCCTGGACATATATAGAGATGACTTTCTTGCTCGACATGATAGTATGCTATCTGGTTGCTCTTTATCTTAACATGTACACTAGTCTCTTTATACTGTCTTATAGTTACATGTTGGTAAAGCCCTTAGGATGTGTACTTGACTACCTGGACTATGATGCAGATCATACTAGTGGGGACATGGTAGTCCATAAGTACATCCTTCAAGGTCCCTAGTCGTGGGTGTATCGAGACGGGGCATCGATATACCAGTGTAGACTAGCGTATACGCTTCTCGACCCATGTGATGGGCGATGGATGATCCCATATCCATTGGTTTTTGACATCAGAGATGGTATACGGGTGCTCAGTGTAGACTGGGTACAGTGGACGGACTCGCCGAGAACTCCCAGATGGTATTATACCTCACGTCAGATGGCAGTTCTCAGGTGACACTTGTACAGGTTAGTCTGTAGACCCGAGATCGTCATAGAGTCTTGTGTGATTCCCACTGTGCTTTGATCTCCACCTTACCACGTCCATGAGGGCGTGCAAAACGGTGGTCTTCGGGTACAGTCCCGAGTCACATGGAGGCAATGAGCGATAGGAGGGGTTTCGTCTCTCCCGGTATTGGGGGTTGATGTTGCGCTGTGCTCGATTGGCCGTAACAGGGAAGTCCCTGGCCAGGGCTGATCAGATATTTGCTGGTAAGTGTTACCAGTAGTTTCTCGACCCGTTATGAGCCTCACATCGGCACGACTTATCGGTTATTGGGGTCTGACGTTTACCATCCCTAGACTTGATATGCGACGTATCAGACGAACAGACCGGACTGTACGGTAAGTGTTACTGGTTGGATTCACAGGAGTGTGAGCGGACTAGCTCGTCGATCTTCTGATCGCTCAATACCCGGATGGCCGTTACGTTTAGCAGACCGCTTGCGGCTTGTGGGTGCTTGATATGATCATCATCTGCTACCGGCGTATAGACGAGTCTTTAGAGTCCTACACAGAGGTTTCCTGGTTCAAGCGAAATGAAATAGGAGCGCATATGAGATATGTGCAGGACCGAGAATAATGCATGTATGTGATACCGCATTTCATTCTCGCGATATATGTTTCTATTGGTTATATTCGATATGACCTAGTTATCGAATCATTGATTCGATAAATCGATACATTGGATTCTAGTCGGTTATGTGCGACATGACCGGATCATTGAATCAAATGTTGATTTAATGATTTAATGCATAATTATATATTTGATATATTGCATTGCATTAACTAGTATTGGTTCACTTTAAATGGATTTTCTCACTTGATGTACATGTTGTATATGTGATATACTTTTGTGCACATCTTTGTATCATGTTTGATGATGCTTGCTCATTAGGTTAAGTGTGAAGTATTAAACCATGGTTAAGAGATGATTAGGGTTTTGCCTTTTTATTTATTTATTTGTTTATTTATTTAGAAAAGGTTTAGATGAGAATGGTGGCTTTCTTTGTCTCTTGTTGAAGTTTCTTGAAGCTTTGACAAAGTCCACCATCCTTATCTCATCCTTAACCCTAACCATTCCTATTAACCTTAGTTTAATCTCTACACTTGACCATGGCCAAGATATGATAAGTATTCATATTAGTTCTTTTTCAAATAAGAAACTTATCATATTCTTTCTTCTTCATCATCTTCTTCTTCAAGAAAAGCTTGATGCCATCAATGGCAACTTGAGCAAAAGTGAGTGAAATCCAATTCTAAAGTGAACCCACCTCCTATTTCTTCACCCTCTACCTCTTGCCAAGTAGTTTTGGGTGTTTTCTTCACAAGTTTCACAACTTCGTGAAGTCGGAGCATGAACTTGTGATGCCTCGACGTAGATCATCTTCGGCACGAAGCCGACGACCTATTCCGCTCACTTCTCCGATGAAGCCGTCGCGAGAGTCCGAGATTCGAGATGGACAGCGAGAGGATGCCTTCGTGGAGCCAAGGAAGAGGGTAACCGGATCTACAAAGGTTGTAGCATCTAACTTTTAGTTAATATGTTAACTAATTTGGTATTTCGCCTAGAATTCTAGTCTAAGATTCGTGTTAGGGTTTCTCGGCACCATAATTTTTGTAAATTGGCATGGTTTGTTGGAGATAGTGCCCTCAGAGTCAATTATTAGGTCACAGGTACGTGATTGTAATGATTGAGGGAGGACCTATCCCGGTAGGACAGTCTTACTCGAGATGATAGTATGCTATCTGGTTTACCTTTATCATCGTGTACTGCTTTAGGTGACCTGACACGTCGCTATTACACGTTGATAGAGCCCCTAGGATTCGTGCTTGACCACCAGCAGTATGAGGGCGATCATATAAGTGGGAGCTGGGGGTCTACAAGCATATCCTTAAAAGGTCCCTAGTCGTGGGAGTTTCGAGACTGGGCATCGATACTCCATTAGTAGACTAGTGTATACAGTCGAGACCCCGACGAGGGGCGGTGGCCGGTCTCACAAGCCACTGGTGTCAGTTGGATCACCTAAGATGTATACAGGTGCTCATTGGGTTATGAGTACACCGGACAGGACTCGCCGGGAACATGCTAGTTGGTCATATACCAGACGTCAGATGGCAGTTCCCTGGTGACATGTGTGCAGGTTAGTTCATCGACCTGGGGATCGTCATTTGTCTCGTGTGAGTTCCCACTGTACTTTGATTACTACCCTACCACGGCTCAAAGGAGTCGTGCAAACAGGTTTTAGTTGGGTACAGTCCCGAGCCACATGGAGGCAGTGAGCGTATCTTCAGGGGTTCGTCTCTCCCGGTATTGGGGGTGAGGTCGTGCTGTGTCTAGGAGAGCCATTACACAAAGTCCTTGGCCAAGGCAAGGAGATTTACTGGTAGGTATTCCAGTAGTATCTCAGGGTGTTCTGGGCTACACTCCGACACGACTTGTACCGCTTTTGGGGGTCTGACTTTTACCAACCCCCTAGGCCCGCCATGCGATGCTCATAGACGAACGGACCGGACTGTACGGATATTGTCACTGACAGGCTCAGTAGGGTGTCAGGATGAGTTCGCTCATCGACGTCCCTTTTAGTCAATAGCTGGTGGCCCGTCACGTATTGGCTTATACCTCTGACGTGCTAGTGGTTAAATCCACAGCCATTGTATTGACGAGTCTTTAGAGTCCGCCACACTTGCAGTTACTCAAGTTTCGGGCGAAACGCTGTAGAGGCCGTATGGAGATATGGCAGGGTCCGATCAGATACGTGCGGTATTGCACGGATCAGGATCGGACGGTTTGTACTAGTAGCCGTATAGGTATACGGCAGGGTTCGATCAGATACGTGCGGTATTACACGGATCAGGATCGAACGGATAATACTAGCCGGCTTTGGTTTAAGCCGGTCCTAGTTTAGTACAGTGTAGATTTTGTCTCATTGCATTTGTATCCGGTCGGAATACAGATGCGGGTGTGTATGCACAGTGTCGGGGTTTTCCTGTAATTTATTACGGGACCAGTTTACTGGAGTTGCCAGTTTGCATTCCGTTCCGGCCGGTTTTCGTTTGTTCTTTCCCGGCCGGACTTTTCCGATGGAGGGGGTAATTTGCAGTTTTGCAAATTACTTTTGTGGAGGGGTTTTGTTGCATATATATTGATTATGATGGCTTTCTTTTCTTTGCACCATGCTTGCTTTGACTTGTGATTTGAGTGGGTATGGATTCAATAGTGTATAAGCATGGTTGATGTCTTTTGTTGTGGTCACCACTTGTTATCCTACAATAACCTCCCTTCATTGTTTTCCATTCTTGTTTTTTCCTCCACCAATTTAACAAGTGGCCGGCCAATTCTTTGGAGAGAGAGAGTGAGTTCATTTTGAGATGAAAGATTGGTTCATATCATTCTTACATGCTTGCAAAATTCTACACTTCATTTCCAAAGTCCATTCATGATCCCTCCATCATCCAAAGGCAACCAAACCCCAAAGAGACAAGTAGCCTCTACACTACACTTCCTACAGCAAATCTTGGACGCGTCGATTCGCCAGCTTCGCGCCCGAGTTGCCTCGGTATTGAGGTGGGAGCCCGTAAAAGCTACAGGCGATGTGGTGCCCTTTCCGACGAGGAGGAGACAGACGGAGATCCCGCGAGGAGATCGGAGTGGAGATGAAGACCGGAGGACTCGGATCAGTCGGTACAACATTTCTACACTCTTTACTGTTTGTTAGTTTAGCAATAATGGCAGATCCGGGTTAAAGTATACGATAGCGCCAAGTTAAAAAGTTTTATTCCGCAATTGGCGTCTGTAGACTGCCGGGGCGCTAACGTAGACTTACAGTGGTATCAGAGCCTCACCATTTTGCTATGCTAACTTGTGCTAACGCGTTTAAAACTTCGATCCGACCGGAAATCGAAAACTACAAAAATCCAAGCCGACAGTTTCTGTTGTTTTTAAACGGTCTCAAAATTGATTTCTGGATGTCTTAAAAATCAGAGCAGGAACTTCTAAGAATGACGACAAAATTTGGGGTCGTGATCCCTAGAAGCCGCCGCGGAAGCGCGGCCAAACCCTTGGTTAGGCCGCGCAACCGCGGCCACGTGGGGAGCACGTGCTCCCAAATTTTGTCAGGTTGTTCTATGTGGGTTTTTGGGGTCTTTGATATATATCGTTTTTGCCCAGATTTTGTTACTGTTCACCAGTATGTCGTGGGGCCCACTTCTTGATATTTTGTCGATCGAAATTTAAACACGTTAGTTTTCACAGTATTTACATTATATCTGCGACCGTGAATGTCACTCGATCGGTAAATCCGGTCTAACTGCTATAGCCCGGTTAGACAGATTTGCGAACGTGACTTTCACGTTGATGTTCTATGTATTTGCTGTGATGTTGCGGATCGGTCGTGGGGGATAGCCTGGATGCAATGCTAGTACAGTGTTGTTGTATTATGTACATTTGATATTGCGGGGCGAGCGTCCGACATGTGGACTGCCGTCACTGCCTGATTGTATTATTCTTTTGGGGCACGACCTGGTTGCGGTCGATGTACCCGGTGTATGTATATTTTACTTTCTGTACTAGGGTTACCCCGCGGAGGGGTGCACAGATAGCCGGGTTCTGGAGGGCAACGGGCCCGCATCTCAGGGCATTGAGACGGAGGGGCTTCAGTCTGGAATTGGCGGGCTATTCGCCGCACTCGTAGGGGGTACAGGTTGACCCAGGAGGGGTGCCCAAGTTACCGGATTCCGTGAAGTGCTGGGTGGTCCATTCACGGCGCTGAAAGGGGGCTGCCTCGCTTCAGGTTTTGGCGGGTGACTTGCCGCACCCGTAGGGGTCTAGGTTTTCATTGCACAGGCTATCCACACGACCAGGGGAACGTCGGGTTTCAGTAGTGGCTCTGTGAAACCCGGGGATCCCAGATATCTGTATTGTTCTGTGATGCTGTACATTTCTTTGATGTTGCATTTTATTCACGCCTTGAGCGAAATACTATATATTGGTATATATATATTAGTAGATGTTGTATATGTTTTTCATCCGCGCTAGTCCAGTCCCCGCTCTGCCGTTAGTAAGCTAACCTAACGGGTGATGACGGGACCCAGTGGCGAATGCGGATGGCATATACGTACGTCAGTATATTTTCGTTCTTTGTGGTGTGATCAATTGATGGGACTGCATTGATTCGGATCAATGCAAGTTAAACAAACCTATTCTGATGTTGTTGGAACACTTTTCAAAAAGCTGTTATTGCAAGGACGTTCACTTTTGTTTTGCATCGTGGTATTTCATTTGGAATATCCTGCTCCTCAGTCGACGAGGCAAGGGCCGAGATCCCTTCACCGGGAGTGACCCCTTGGACAGAATTTTGCGTCAGGGCATTAACTTCACTATAGCCGATTACTTTTGCTTTGCACCGTGGTATTCAGTTGGAATATCCTGCACCTCATTCTACGGGGAAAGAGCCGAGATCCCTTCACCGGGAGTGACCTCTTTAGCAATGGTTTTTCGTCACTATATTTTCTAAAAAGCTATCCGTTCCTTCAACGATATCAAGTTCATTACGTTAAAGGTTTTCGCCAGAAACCATTCGTAGCCCTCCGTCGTTTCATATGGGTAGTCAATAGTATTCAAGCTGTGTTTGTTGGCCAAAGTCAAGGCACAGTGTTTGGTAGCTGTTGGGTATTCATATGCAGCATAGATAGATGCGTTGGTTTGGAACAGTCGTACTGCCTTGTTGGCCAAAGTCAAGGGTATGTACGGGTGGATTCAAATTAACCTGGAGAATGACGGGCAGAACTTGACATGTGACTTATGATTTGTTGGCCAAAGTCAAGGTCATAAGAGCATGGGGTAAAAATCCACATCGGGAGTTTCAAAAGAACTGAAACTTGCCAGATATGCGCATACCTTCTGGAGTGTGATACCGTGAGCGGATTCCGTCACGTTATCATGCGATGAGAGTTGGATCCCGATTCCCACTGATGAGTTGGTTTACTCCTCGGGTGACCCCGACTAATTCTTCTTTCAGGTTTGGAGGAGAATTTGAGGTACAGTGGGAGGTTTCCAGATTAGATAAATTGGTAACCATTCTGATCTAGGTTAGAGTGCACGCTGAGTGTTTCTTTTCTCTCTCTTTGGCAGCGACCATTGACCCGACCCTAAGACTTTGACTCAGTGACCAAGTTGACCGAACCTTCTTAAACACCGACCTTTGGATTGTCAGAGTTGCAGACCTCATTGCCACTCCTACTTTTACCCTTTTCTCCAGGACACCCCGTATTACTGCGAACGTCCACTTCCATTGGACAAAACCATCGTATGGTTAGATACGAACTCGAAAGAATTTATTCGAGGATGGTTTCCGGTTCTGGAGAAAACGGATAGGATTATTCAGTTGTCTTTTCCTTTTACCCTCTCTCAGGTTACGAGTACTCCTTGGTTTAGGAGTAGTACACCTATTACGCAAATTGGATTGTCTTCTTCCAAACCTTAGGCTGGTGCCGACCGGTAGGGAATGAAGAAAACCAATTAGCATAACGATGGTGTGCAGAAGGTATTAAGTTCAGACAAAGCAAGGGATTAGTAAGAGGGCAAAGTAAATTGCAACAGATATTCACGACCAAACCAAATATTTCGTTACCACTCCCACATCACCTTTGTATTTCTCCAGGACACTCCGTATCACTACGAAGATCCACAGTTTATTTGGATACTCCATCGTATGGTTATATACGAACTCGAAAGGAACTTGTTCCAGTTCGGGGATGGATTCTGGTCCAGGAGAAATAGGAATAAGGTTTATTCGGTTGTCTTTTATCTTCACCTTCTCTCGCATTGCGAGTGTTCCTAGGATTAGGACAGTACACCCTTTATGCTTATTGGATAGTCTTCTTCCAAACCATAGGTTGGTGCCGAACGGTAGGGAAGGAAGAAAACCAATTGGCCTAAAGGGATGTGCAGAAGGTAACGACTAAAGACATATAAAGGGATTTGGAGAGATGGCAAAGAATAATGCGGTTATAGTTGTGAATCTGGATAATGGTAGAGGCTTTACTAGGAATACCAGGATACCCCATCGAAATATTTCAATGTTTCAGTTCACTGTGTACTGTTAAAAGAAAACTGATTTCCCGATTAGATACTTGCTCCAGGGTATGTATTTACCAGGTTTGATTCTCACATCTGTATGGTTTTACAGATGATGAGTGGGAGTAAGTTATTGGGAATTGGGTGATCATCCTCATTATATCGGGATTCGTTGTAATCGGTGATATTTGAGGAAATCACCTGGGCTGTTTGCCGGTCGGCAAATATTTGGTTTTGAATATCCGCTGTTATGCACCAATTTCAAATTGATATATCTGTACGTCTATTTTCATAGAGTGAGATATACCTTTCTGAAATTATGTCTACGACATTTACCTATATCAGTGGATGGTTAGGTAAGGAGCATTAAACAGCGGTGTAATTCTTCTTAACCATAAGTACAGTTTTCAACCTACGACACACAGTGAATGAGTTATCAGACTCAAGGGACTTATACAGAGTATTGTATGTTGTCCAGGGTCCATCAGGACAGAGGGGTTGGTCCTCGTACTACATTCAGTTTACTTATGACTTCTCTAATTTTTAGACAGGTGTTTCGTGGAAACACAGGGTCCGAATTTGGAGAAGTTATAGGTATTTGAATAGAGTAGAGAACCAGGTATAGCAAGTATCGGGATTCTTCAAAGAGATCGAAGATGTAGATACTTGTGTATGGTATTCAGTTGATAGTAATGATAAAGAGATCTTGCTTCTCTTTCAGATTACTCATAATTGGAAGTATTCCTAAGTTGAGTAACGCTGATCGGCCTCCTTCCATTTAGTTGACATGCTCTGGGGACAGCTGCATGATTTGAATCTGGTTCAATTAAATCAGTGCCTCTGTTTCTATATTGGATATAGAACAGTTCATATCTTAACGATGTTAAGGTACGGGGAGTTGTCCGGTTTATGATTAAAACCAGACACTGGACAACTCAAGGCACGTTTCTGTAATGGCTGTTTGTGGGTTGACCCAGGCTATGACGAGGGTTGACTTTCTACCATCTGGATGAACAATAGCGATATTGTTCTAGACTCGCCACAGTTTTATTAAAAATGTTTTTTTTTTCAGAAAACAGTAGTGGGAGTATGGTAGAACTGGAAGTGATTCCAGAACCACAAACGATTACTGAAGATTTGATAAGGAACCTAAAGATTCAATCTGGATTGACATTTCATTGGCCACTCCGCAGATAAAGTGGGTAACTTCAGGCACCCGAGAGGTACTCAGGTAGCCTTAAGGACGGTGACAGGGAAGTTCTTGTTTACCCACACTTGCCATTGTTGTTGTTCCAGGCTGCGAGACCCGGCAGGAGGATGAGTATAGCGTCGTTCTAAACTAGTTTTAGAAGTGCACGTCTATATGACTCTGGCAGAGGGTTGTCGTAGTCAGTGGGAGCAGCGGAAGCATTGGTGGACATCAGGCTTATATCTATTTATAGACTAAAGCAGATGTAGCGGAGATAGATCATCTATTTCTGATGTGACAGTCATGGGTTTGACGTCATCAGAATAGGGGATGGATCTGTTGAGAAGGTAGTAGGGTGTGATATCCTGGTATTTGGATGACATACATAGAATAGGAAAAGAAACTCCTATACTACAATCGGTTGTACTTTGGTCGTCACACAGTTGTTTCTCCACATAGGAATTGGGTATTATATCAGACATACTGGTTACTAGATCTATGGTTTTAGATCTAGATTTGGGTGGTTTCCCAATCAGGGTACTTGACAGCATTCTAAGAGTATTTAGGGTGGACGACTCCTGGCACGGTAGTGTACCTGCAGGTAATGGAGTCACCCTCTCCAAAGGTGTCTTACAGACTAAAGGGGAGAGGGACGGGCATGATTGGCAGATCACTTGCTCAGGCAATTGAGTCAATCGTGAGATGTCAAGTACCACACCAGATGTTGTTCTTGCACTAGATGCAATAAGTTGACATTAATCCAATCCTGAAGAAACAGTCGGAAGCAGTTCTAGAACATAAGTGGATGTTCTAGGGAGATGATAACGACAGCCTCATTCAGGAGACAGTTATCATTCCAGGCTTCCAAGGTGACATGGACGACAAGGAGGTTGTCAGAGTTATAGTTTTCCTTCTGATGAGGGGCAGTATTTTGGACAGGTGGTCCAAGGCAATACTGAGGGAGGCATGGCGCGCAGGATACTGATTAAGTTCAGTTGACGATACAGTCTAAGAAGTTTGGATTTGGAGTTCATTTATGAGCTATGTCCCATCAGACATCCAGACACATTCTAAGACAGGTATTGCTCATTTCGGGAGATGGGTTTCTCCGCGAACATGAGACATAGAAAGAAACGTCAAGGCGGATCCACTCACTAAGGCTATTCCTCGAACGCAATAGTTCCGCAAACGAGCTTTGTGAGACTGACTAGTAGAGGAGTTGGATGTTCGGTATCACACGGGCTGTGAGTATGCGACATCGCAATAATTAGCCTTGAGTGCAAGTGGGAGATTGTTGGAGATAGTGCCCTCAGAGTCAATTATTAGGTCACAGGTACGTGATTGTAATGATTGAGGGAGGACCTATCCCGGTAGGACAGTCTTACTCGAGATGATAGTATGCTATCTGGTTTACCTTTATCATCGTGTACTGCTTTAGGTGACCTGACACGTCGCTATTACACGTTGATAGAGCCCCTAGGATTCGTGCTTGACCACCAGCAGTATGAGGGCGATCATATAAGTGGGAGCTGGGGGTCTACAAGCATATCCTTAAAAGGTCCCTAGTCGTGGGAGTTTCGAGACTGGGCATCGATACTCCATTAGTAGACTAGTGTATACAGTCGAGACCCCGACGAGGGGCGGTGGCCGGTCTCACAAGCCACTGGTGTCAGTTGGATCACCTAAGATGTATACAGGTGCTCATTGGGTTATGAGTACACCGGACAGGACTCGCCGGGAACATGCTAGTTGGTCATATACCAGACGTCAGATGGCAGTTCCCTGGTGACATGTGTGCAGGTTAGTTCATCGACCTGGGGATCGTCATTTGTCTCGTGTGAGTTCCCACTGTACTTTGATTACTACCCTACCACGGCTCAAAGGAGTCGTGCAAACAGGTTTTAGTTGGGTACAGTCCCGAGCCACATGGAGGCAGTGAGCGTATCTTCAGGGGTTCGTCTCTCCCGGTATTGGGGGTGAGGTCGTGCTGTGTCTAGGAGAGCCATTACACAAAGTCCTTGGCCAAGGCAAGGAGATTTACTGGTAGGTATTCCAGTAGTATCTCAGGGTGTTCTGGGCTACACTCCGACACGACTTGTACCGCTTTTGGGGGTCTGACTTTTACCAACCCCCTAGGCCCGCCATGCGATGCTCATAGACGAACGGACCGGACTGTACGGATATTGTCACTGACAGGCTCAGTAGGGTGTCAGGATGAGTTCGCTCATCGACGTCCCTTTTAGTCAATAGCTGGTGGCCCGTCACGTATTGGCTTATACCTCTGACGTGCTAGTGGTTAAATCCACAGCCATTGTATTGACGAGTCTTTAGAGTCCGCCACACTTGCAGTTACTCAAGTTTCGGGCGAAACGCTGTAGAGGCCGTATGGAGATATGGCAGGGTCCGATCAGATACGTGCGGTATTGCACGGATCAGGATCGGACGGTTTGTACTAGTAGCCGTATAGGTATACGGCAGGGTTCGATCAGATACGTGCGGTATTACACGGATCAGGATCGAACGGATAATACTAGCCGGCTTTGGTTTAAGCCGGTCCTAGTTTAGTACAGTGTAGATTTTGTCTCATTGCATTTGTATCCGGTCGGAATACAGATGCGGGTGTGTATGCACAGTGTCGGGGTTTTCCTGTAATTTATTACGGGACCAGTTTACTGGAGTTGCCAGTTTGCATTCCGTTCCGGCCGGTTTTCGTTTGTTCTTTCCCGGCCGGACTTTTCCGATGGAGGGGGTAATTTGCAGTTTTGCAAATTACTTTTGTGGAGGGGTTTTGTTGCATATATATTGATTATGATGGCTTTCTTTTCTTTGCACCATGCTTGCTTTGACTTGTGATTTGAGTGGGTATGGATTCAATAGTGTATAAGCATGGTTGATGTCTTTTGTTGTGGTCACCACTTGTTATCCTACAATAACCTCCCTTCATTGTTTTCCATTCTTGTTTTTTCCTCCACCAATTTAACAAGTGGCCGGCCAATTCTTTGGAGAGAGAGAGTGAGTTCATTTTGAGATGAAAGATTGGTTCATATCATTCTTACATGCTTGCAAAATTCTACACTTCATTTCCAAAGTCCATTCATGATCCCTCCATCATCCAAAGGCAACCAAACCCCAAAGAGACAAGTAGCCTCTACACTACACTTCCTACAGCAAATCTTGGACGCGTCGATTCGCCAGCTTCGCGCCCGAGTTGCCTCGGTATTGAGGTGGGAGCCCGTAAAAGCTACAGGCGATGTGGTGCCCTTTCCGACGAGGAGGAGACAGACGGAGATCCCGCGAGGAGATCGGAGTGGAGATGAAGACCGGAGGACTCGGATCAGTCGGTACAACATTTCTACACTCTTTACTGTTTGTTAGTTTAGCAATAATGGCAGATCCGGGTTAAAGTATACGATAGCGCCAAGTTAAAAAGTTTTATTCCGCAATTGGCGTCTGTAGACTGCCGGGGCGCTAACGTAGACTTACATGGTTGATGCCTTGTGAGACCTCTATAGGGTGTCTAGGAACCCTACAGATATTATAAGTTGCGTTGGGTACAAAAAAGCAATTACGCAAAACCAAAACATGTCCATCGGACATTCCCGGGTGATAGTCCCCCACGGCCTTAGCATCCATGCTAGCTCCGTTTGCAATTTTGAGGGTCATGTCACCTGCCTTCAAAACCCTACGGTTTCTCAACGCCTGCAAAGAATTACAGATATAAGATCCTGATCCGGTATCCAATACCCAGGAAGTAGAGTTTATTGAAAGACAGTTTTCAATAACATACACACCTGAAGCTAAAGCCGCAACCTGCTTCAGATCCTCTGTTCTGGCCTTCCAAGCCCTGCAATCATTCTTCCAGTGTCCTTTCTTATGACAATAGAAGCATTCTTCCTTATCCACAAGCTTTCCCACTTTCTTTGTTGCTTTTTCCTTTCCCTTCATATCCACTTTACTAACACCGCCTTTTGGTTTGGCGGGGGCTTTCTTCTTCTTTCCCTTGGCTTTCGCCTTGGACCTAGAAGAGGAAGATCCTCCTACAAACAAAGTGGATGTTTTCCTACCTTTCTGTAGGGTGCCCTCTGCGCTCCTCAGCATGTTGAGGAGTTCTGAAAGTTCAACTTCCTTTTCTTGTAAGTTGAAGTTCAGGATAAACTGGGCGTAAGTGGAAGGAAGGGACTGGAGAATCAAGTCCGTATAGAGCTCATTCTCCAACGTGGTCCTAAGGTCCGCGAGCTCTTCTATGTAGCCAATCATCTTAAGCACGTGTTCCGCTACCGATGATCCGACGGCCAACCTTGCCGAAAATAACTTCTTCGACACTTCGTATCTTGCGATACGAGCCTGCTCTCCATACAGTTCTTTTGTATGGAGAAATATGGATTCGAGGTCCATATTCTCGTGCCTCCTCTGATGTTCATTGTCCATAGAGGCAAGCACGAGGCACTTGGCCTTCGCACAGTCGATTTCCCAGGTCTTACGGATTTCCTTATCCGCGACGCTGGTTTTGGGACTTGGGACAGGGGGAGCTTTGGTGGTAAGAAGGTACCCCAGCTTGTCGTAAGTGATTGCCATCTTGACATTCCTGAGCCAATCTTTGTAGTTTGGCCCTGTCAGTATGTTTTTATTTAGGAGTAACTTAAGTCCAGTCATGTTGATTGGTCGCTGCAATTAGGAGAGAGAAGAAACACTCAGCATGATGCTCTTGCAAGTTTAGAATGGTTTTTAGTTTTGTCTAAACAGGATGGCTCCCACTGTTTCTCGAATCCCTCCTCAAACCAAAAAGGAAGAATTAGTCAGGATCAATCTCACCGTACAATACTTGCTTAACCGTTCAGCCAGGCCAGTGTCAGTACTTTGAGGGAGGTTTTCCAACGCTTTCGTGAAGTTCCTTAATTAAATAACCTCTTTTTCCTGGGGGCGTAGCCCCGCTAACACCTTTCTAGACACCTACTTGGTTTATAGCATTGATCGTTTAGTGAGAAATTTCCCGAGGAGTAGCATATACTCACAGTAGGATCGTGATCCAAATATCATCGCGTGACGAAACTGAAGGAATCCTACCAGAATCATCACACTCCAAATGGTATGCAACACTAGCAAGTTTTAGTTCTTTTGAAACTCCCGATGTGGATTTTTTGCCCCATGCTCTTATGACCTTGACTTTGGCCAAAATATCATAAGTCACATGTCAAGTTCTACCCGTCATTCTCCAGGTTAATTTGGATCCACCCGTACCTACCCTTGACTTTGGCCAAAATGGCAGTACGACTGTCCCAAATCAACGCATCTATCTATGCTACACACGAATACCCAATAGTTACCAATCACTATGCTTTGATTTTGGCCAACATACATAGCTTGAATACTATTGACCATTCATATGAAACGACGGAGGGCTATGAATGGTTTTGGCAAAACCATGAACGTAGTGAACTTGATATAATCGATGGAACGAGATAGCTTTTAAAAGGAGTGGCTCAAGCTCCGCATTTAAAAGTTGTTTTTGAAAAGAACCGAGTGGTTTTTCGAAAGTGTTCCAACGACTTTTACTTGGTTTATTTTTCTTGCATTAGTTCTTTTAATGCGTGATATTCTTGCATTAGTTCTTTTAATGCGTCCCATCATTTAATCCTACCATTGCAGAAAACAACCAAAATATGACGTACGCTTATGCTATTTGCATTCGCCACGGGGCCCCGTCATTACCCGTTAGGTTACTTAACTAACGACAGAGCGGGGGCTGGGCTAGCGCGGCTGTAAAACATAAGCAACGCCTAAATAATATCATATATAGATATATAGCAATGATAGTCATTTCAGATCACAGATGAACACATTGGATATACTAGGAACCCGCAATTCGTACGAGCCTGTAACGAAAAGCAGATTACACGGTCGCGGTGAATAGCCAATACCCCACCCAAGACCCCTACGGGTGTGGCAAACAACCCGCCAAGTACCTGAAGCGAAGAAACCTCCCTCAACTCCGTGAGTAGGCCACTCGACACTTCGGCATACCCGGTAGTTTGTGCACCCCCACTATGGGTCTATCCTAGGAGCAAAAACAGTAAAAAGAAATTATACAATGACGGTTACAATCTCGACCCGGTTGTGCGGCCATACAAATAATTATTACATCAATTTAAAAATTTACATGAATTGAAAGAAAAGAAAACTCTCGTCTCACAACCCCCGGCTATTCACCTGCGAAAATCCAATGAATTCATATACACATTCCAATAACATTACAGATCATAGATTTGTATAACCCCCACTAATCGACATATAGCGATTAGCAGACGTTCAATACAAATATCACATCACAGATAAAAACCCGTCAGCTCAAGTCTTTAGAAGTTCGATCAAAAATACGGATTTTTAGGCCCCAAACACAAAATTTTCGTTCTGGAAAATCTAGGCTAAAAAGACATTCCAAAAATCCCAAAACAACCCCAGAAATACACTGCACTAAATTTGGACCTCGGCCGAGTCAACTCGGCCGCGGAACCGCGGCGGGAGCGTGCTCCCGCCGCGTTTCCGCGGCGCTTTGAACAGTTCATGGAACCAAATTTTGTGGTTATTCAATAAAAAGCCTGAGCCGATTTTTAAGATGAAAATTTTCAAATTTTGAACAGAAAAAAAATCGGCAGGAACTTGACAAATCGGGCTCGTTTCGTGACTTTTTCTTTGATCGATCTTCTAGTTACTTTGCTAACATGTTAGATAGAGTTTAACTAGGCTCTGATACCACTGTAAGTCCATGCTACCTCTCCCGGTACTTTCGGGCATGCGGAATTTGGTGAAAAACAATTTTTTAGAGGCGGTAACATGGACTCAAAACCGGATCTTTGTTAAACATCTAACTAACAACCTAACTAGGAGTTGTTAACTACTCGGTTAGGGGGTTATACCTTTCATTCTTGAACTCCTTCATCTTCAAGCCTCGATGGTTGTCCGGATCGGCTTCACCCCGTCGTCTCCTTGCGCCGAAGATCGATCCACCTGAAAGCTTCTTCCTTTGGCTTCTTCTTCGAACTTTGAAGAAACTAGATCACTTGGCTTGCTAGGCCTTGTGAACTAGAATGAGTAGAGGAATGTTTTGGTGTCTTTTTATCTCTAAGGCAATGAGTCTCAACACATGAGAAAGGTTTGCCTTGAGGTAGAGAGAGCAAGAGGAAGAGGGAGAGCTTGAGAATGGGAGAGCTCAAGAGAGAGAAGCAAATGATAGAATGAACCATACTCATCTTATTCTCACCTCTCATAATCCAAAAGCCATCATAACAAAAATAGTAATCAAGTATTGTGTAAATGGTTTAAGTCAAAATGGCTATATCATTTTATGCACTCATTTTGCATAAATAAACAAGCAAGCAAAAGTCTTTGCCATGGAATGATAGCCATTGTCATGATGATGGTCAACTAGTCCAACCTAGTCAACCGGTCAACAAAGTCAACAAGTCAACAAAGTCAACCCCTCAACAACCATGTCACCACAATACTTAATTAATATTAATGTTAATCATATATCTTATTCTTATTAGGGTTAAGCAAAAGTCAATGGTCAACAGTCAACTGTCAACAGTCAACAGTGAACAACCCCAATGAGAATACTCTGCCTCTGTCTCTCTGTCAACTGTGCATACACACCCGCATCCGTGTTCCGAGGAACACGAATACAAACGAGATAAAATCAATCCCAAAACGTACACTAGGATCCGGTTTAAACCAAAGCCCGCTAGTGTTAACTTTCCGGACACTGTACGTGCACAAGTGCACGGATGTGACCGGACCCTGTCGCAAAACCATGCGACCTGTCGTAAAACCATGCGACCTCTACTCTTTTGCCTAAAGGCGAATAGCTTTCTGTATGGGACTCTAAAGACTCGACACTACGCTGGCAGTGGGTTTAACCACAGACCGCAAGCGGCACTAGGTGTGCGTAACGGTCTCCAGGTAGATGCCGACAAGAAGACTGACGAGGTGAAACCCATCTGAACTCCTACTGAGCCTGAATGTGACAATCTCCGTACAGTCCGGTCTGTTCGTCTGATACATCGCATGGCGGGCCTAGGGGGGCGGTAAACGTCAGTCCCCTAATAGCGGTACAAGTCGTGTCAGAGTGAAGCCCAATACACCCTGAGATATCACTGGAAGCATACCATTATATCTTGCTTGCCCTGGCTAGGGACTACTCGTGTAATGGCTCTCCTAGACACAGCGCGATGTTAACCCCCAATATCGGGAGAGACGAATCCTGTATAACCGCCACTGCCTCTAAGTGCTTCGGGACTGCACCCAACCACTACCTGTTTGCACGACTCCTTTGAGCCGTGGTAGGGTAGTAATCAAAGTACAGTGGGAACACACTCGAGGCGAAGTGACAGTGTCAAGTCAGCGGACTAAGCTGTAGTCATGTCACCTAGGAACTGATAACTGACGATAGGTATAATACCAACCAGTCAGTTCCCGACGAGTCCTGTCCAGTGTACTCGTAACCCAACGAGCACCCGTATACTATCTCCAGTACGACGTACTGATGGCTGTGGGACAGACCATCTCCCACTCTGGGATGAGAAGCGCATGCGCTAGTCTACTCCGGAGTATCGATGCCCTGTCTCGATAGTCCTGCGACTAGGGACCTGCATAAGGATGTGCTTATAGATTACCCAGCCGCCACTAGTGTGACTGCCATCACAACGCTGGTAATCAAGCAAAGATCCTAAGGGCTCCACTAATGTGCATAGGTTATATACTAAAATAAACACATGTACACATTGAAGTAGAAACAAACCAAGTAGCATACTACTATTTTGAGCAAGATTGTATATACAAGGTGAATATCCCAAGCTTCCATTAAGTAATATACAAACTAGTATGATACAGTAATGGCCTCTAGGGCATATACACTAACAGTTGGGCCCCACCAATGTTTTCCTCCCTCTCATTCCACCAATCAGAGATCCTTCCCTCTTCCCTTGGGCCCAAGCGACTCCCTCTCTTTCCCTCTCCTTCTCTTTCTCTCTCCCCGAGCGCACACTCTCTCTCGCCCTTCTCTTTCTCTCTCCTCTCGCACCCTCTCTCTCTTTTCTCGCGACTACTGTTCCTTCCTCGATTCTGGTCACCGCCTCCCACTACGATCACCTCCCTTCTTCGTCCTCGTCATCTTCTCCTTTGTTAACCCAGCGCCCACGAGAAAATCCTACCCTCGCCGTCGCCGTGCTTTGCAGTCGCCGCCACCGCACCCTCGGCTTCAACCTCGCTCGTCTCTCTCTCCTCTCTTGCCTCCTTCAGTTCTTCTCTCCACCTTGTCCTCACCCCAACGGCGAACCAGAACCCATCTCTCCTTTCGCCTGCATCCTCCACTGCCGACGAACCCACTTTGTCGTCACCTCTGCACTTTCCCCACCTCTCTCTCAACCTCCTGACACCACCACCACCATCTCTTCACCCCCACACGACCAGAGTTTCCCCTTGCACACCGAGACCTCAACCCAAGAAAACCCACAGAACCTCCAATCCATCGCCTCCATTGCCGGCGACCCTCGTCATCACAACCCCTCCTCCTCTCCTCCTCAACCTTTCTCTCACCACTCTCCAAACCTCGACCAGAACCTTCAACCCTTGAGCTCCTCTTCTTCCTGCAGACTCTGGGCCCTGGCAACCGCAGAACCCAGCATGCCGACCACCCCATCGTCGGAGACTTCATCGACAACACCCCCTCACCGCCTCGTCTTCGACCCCATAACCCTGAACACTAAACCCCCAGTCCTCTTCTTCTTCTTATCTTCTAACATTCCTTATGTTTTCCTCTTGATAGATTCACTGTTGTTTCTCGTTTGCCGGGATCCGACATGCCGACGACGATTCCGATAACCCAGCAAGGATACCTGACCCGTGTAATTCCATCGTGCGTTGTTTGGAATCATTCCGTGTACCGTGCACGCGTCGCGACGTTTTCCGCCGACGTGAAACGTTCCGTATTCCCGTTCCTGATCCGTCCAGGCAAGTTAATCTTGCTACATGCTATTTAAACTACCACTTATGCCCTTTAAATTACTATGTACCTGTTAATGTGCACTTTAGATCTGTAGTTCCATTTTAATACCAGAATTCCTTTTTTAACTTGTCGACGTCCCATTATATCATTTTAGAATCATGGCTCGAAATATACCCGTTTGCTGTTAGTTCTGTCATACATAGTGCCCGCATTCATATTTAAATCTTGTAACACTTATTTGCATGACCCTCAGTACCATTTCATATTTTATATCCGTCGGACGACCGTGTGCATACAACTCACCTGATTTATATTCAATTTTATCTTTAGATTATTTAGTACACTTTAACATGAATTTAACATCCATAAAGGTCATACTGTATGCCTGAAATGATAGAACTATCTCTTAAACCCAAACTGCTAACCGTGCATCCAAGTAATCAAATCGGTAACTATTTGCATATCATATTACATGTGCCAGTTTATTGTTGTGATAGTACCCAGACTTGTTTATTTATAACCATGATTATGCTAGTTGATTATGAGCACCTACAAACTGCCAGTTTATTGTTGTGATAGTACCCAAACTGCTAACCGTGCATCCATGGCTTGACCCGTTACTTGATCTCGTGTCTAATGCCAACAAACCTGACATGTAGTCCTCACGGACCGTTCCTGTTGTCTATCCAGACAAACCTGCTCTTACCTGATCCTGTGTCGGCATTAGTTCTTGATTACTGAATACCTGACTTGACATACATAACTCGGGGATATGTGGAAATCAATGATGGAACCTGACTTGTAACTTAACAGTTCGATACCTGTTCTGATCAGTCTTACAGGCTAGGCCAGCCCCGGAGTGATGATGCTGACATCACTCGTCTGTACCTGCTACCTTTTACTGCATAGCGGCACGTCTCGGTTTCAGCCCGAGAGTCTGTAGACCGTGGTCCCGGGCATGCACGGGATACTATTGAGTTACATCGATGATTCATCAAATTGATTTCAAAGACTTTAGAATAGAAAACCCAATAGAAAAGTTTAGCTTACTCACTGCACACTGTAAGTCCTTGCTACCTCTCCCGGTACTTTCGGGCATGCGGAATTTGGTGAAAAACAATTTTCTAGAGGTGCTAACATGGACTCAAAACCGGATCTTTGTTAAACATCTAACTAACAACCTAACTAGGAGTTGTTAACTACTCGGTTAGGGGGTTTATACCTTTCTTATCTCGAACTCCTTCGTCTTCAAGCCGCGACGGTTTTCCGAATCGGCTTCTCCCCGTCGTCTCCTTGCGCCGAAGATAGATCCACCTGAAAGCTTCTACCTTTGGCTCCTTCTTCGAAATTTGAAGAAACTAGTTTACTTGGTTTGCCAAACCTTGTGAACTAGAGTGAGTAGAGAAGAGTTTGTTTGGGATTTTATCTATGGTTCTTGGTTCTCAACTCATGAGACAAGTGAACCATAGACTCAAGAGAGGGAGAGCAAGAGGAGGAAGATGAGACCTCAAGAACAAGAAAGAAAGTGAGCATGAAAGAATGAGAGAATACTTTTCTCATTTTGGCTCTCATAATCCATAACCATCATAACACATCATAGCAATCAAGTATTATGTGATAGTTTAATCAACAATAGCCATATCATTTCATGCACTCATTTTGCACAAGAGAGCAAGCAAGCAAAAGTCTTTGCCATGAAATGATAGCTATTGTTATCATGATGGTCAACTAGTCAAGCCTAGTCAACCGGTCAACAAAGTCAACAAGTCAACAAAGTCAACCCCTCAACAACCATGTCACCATAATACTTAATTAATATAATTGTTAATCATATATCATATTCTCATTAGGGTTGAGCAAAAAGTCAATAGTCAACAGTCAACGGTCAACAACCCTAATGAGAATCCTCTGTTTCTGTCTCTCCGTCATCTATGCATACACACCCGCATTCGCGTTCCGAGGAACACGAATACAAACTGGATAAAACCAATCCCAATACGTACACTAGGATCTGGCTTAAACCAAAGCCCGCTAGTGTAAACTGTCCGGACACTAAACGTGCGCAAGTGCACGGATGTGACTGAACCCTGTCGCAATACCATGCGACCTGTCGCAAAACCATGCGACCTGTCGCAAAACCATGCGACCTCTACTCTTTTGCCTAAAGGCGAATAGCTTTCTGTGTGGGACTCTAAAGACTCGACACTACGCTGGCAGTGGGTTTAACCACAGACCGCAAGCGGCACTAGCTGTGCGTAACGGTCCCCGGGTAGATACCGACAAGAAGACTGACGAGGTGAAACCCATCTGAACTCCTACTGAGCCTGAATGTGACAATCAACGTACAGTCCGGTCTGTTCGTCTGATACATCGCATGGCGGGCCTAGGGGGCGGTAAACGTCAGTCCCCTAATAGCGGTACAAGTCGTGTCGGAGTGAAGCCCAATACACCCTGAGATAACACTGGAAGCCTACCAGTATATCCCGCTTGCCCTGGCCAGGGACTACTCGTGTAATGGCTCTCCTAGACACAGCGCGATGTCAACCCCCAATACCGGGAGAGACGAATCCTGTCTAACTGTCACTGCCTCCAAGTGCTTCGGAACTGCACCCAACTACTACCTGTTTGCACGACTCCTTTGATCCGTGGTAGGGTAGTAATCAAAGTACAGTAGGAACACACTCGAGGTGAAGTGATAATGTCAAGTCAGCGGACTAAGCTGTACTCATGTCACCTGGGAACTGATAACTGACGATAGGTATAATACCAACCGGTCAGTTCCCGACGAGTCATGTCCAGTGTACTCGTAACCCAACGAGCACCCGTATACTATCTCCAGTATGACGTACTGACGGCTGTGGGACAGACCCTCTCCCATACTGGGATGAGAAGCGCATGCGCTAGTCTACTCCGGAGTATCGATGCCCTGTCTCGATAGTCCTGCGACTAGGGACCTGCATAAGGATGTGCTTATAGATTACCCAGCCCCCACTAGTGTGACTGCCATCACAACGCTGGTAATCAAGCAAAGATCCTAAGGGCTCCACTAATGTGTATAGGTGATATACTAAAATAAACACATGTACACATTGAAGTAGAAACAAACTAAGTAGCATACTACCATTTTGAGCAAGATAGTCAATACAAGGTGAATATCCCAAGCTTCCATTAAGTAATATACATACTAGTATGATACAGAAATGGCCTCTAGGGCATATACACTAACAATCTCCCACTTGCACTGAAGCCATGTACTGGCGTATCGAAGACCTATCATCTCGATCAGCCGCTCAAACTGAGTCTGGGGTAAGGCCTTCGTGAGTGGATCAGCAGTGTTATCTTCCGTATTTACTCTCTTCACCTCGATCTCCCGGCGATTAACGATCTCCCTGATCAGGTGGTACCGCCTCAAAATATGCCTGGACTTCTGATGGGACCTGGGTTCCTTCGCTAAAGCTATAGCGCCGTTGTTGTCACAATACAGCGGTATTGGATCAACACTGGTAGGAACCACCTGAAGTTCCGTGAGGAACTTCTTCATCCAGATAGCTTCCTTTGCGGCATCGCAAGTAGCTATGTACTCCGCTTCCATAGTTGAGTCAGCAACGGTTTCCTGCTTGGAACTCTTCCAGCAAACCGCCCCTCCATTTAGGGTAAAGACATAACCCGACATGGACTTGGAGTCATCCTTATCACTCTGGAAGCTGGAGTCAGCAAAGGCCTCAATCTGGAGGTCTTCTCCGCCATACACCAAGAACATCTCCTTAGTCTTTCTCAGGTACTTGAGAATGTTCTTTACTGCTATCCAGTGTTTATCCCCTGGGTTCGACTGATACCGGCTTACAATGCTCAATGCGTATGCTAAATCTGGTCTGGTACACAACATCGCATACATAATAGAGCCTACCGCAGATGCGTAGGGTATTGATGACATGCGAGCCCTATCCAAATCAGTCTTGGGAGACATCTCTTTGGAGAGGGTGATTCCGTGACAAGCCGGTAGATTACCGCGCTTGGAATCTTCCATACTGAATCGTTTCAGTATGGTGTCGATGTACCTTGACTGTGAAAGTCCCAACATTCTCTTAGATCTATCATGATAGATCTGGATCCCCAGAATGTAGTTGGCATCGCCCAGGTCCTTCATGGAGAACCTCTGCGATAAGAATCCTTTGACTGACTGTAGCATAGGAATATCATTTCCTATTAGGAGAATGTCATTGACGTACAAGACGAGGAATACGACATTTCTCCCTACAATCTTACTGTAAATGCATGGTTCATCTGGGTTTTTGACAAAGTCGAATTCTTTGACAGTATCATCAAATCAGATGTTCCAACTCCGCGATGCCTGCTTGAGTCCATAGATGGACTTGAGCAACTTGCACACTTTACCGCTGCTCCCACTCTGATTGAATCCCTCTGGCTGATCCATATAGACGCACTCTTCCAAATTTCCATTTAGAAAAGCCGTCTTTACGTCCATCTGCCAGATTTCATAATCGTGGAAGGCAGCAATGGCAAGAAGGATCCGAATGGATTTAAGCATGGCTACCGGAGAAAAAGTCTCGTCATAGTCCAAACCAGGTCTTTGACGAAAACCCTTTGCAACAAGCCTAGCTTTATAGGTTTCAACCTGCCCATCTACACCAATCTTGTTTCTGAAGATCCATTTGTAGCCTACGGGTTTTACTCCTTCTGGAGCAAAGTCCAAAGTCCAAACTTTGTTGGTGTACATGGACTCCATCTCGGTCCGCATTGCATCCAGCCATTTTACCGAGTCACCGCTCTTAATGGCTTGCTGGAAGCTAGTAGGCTCACCATAATCCATGGTGCAATCCTCTCTATCCCCTTTATGAGAAAACCGTAGTATCTCTCGGGCGGATGAGACTGCCTACTACTCTTGCGGAGTGGCGCAGGAATGTCCGATTCTCCTGAAACTACTGGCTCTTCCAAGTTTTCAGTAATAGCTTGTGGTTCTGGAATTTCTTCCAGTTCTATTGCGCTCCCACTTATTCCATTTTCTAAAAACTGATGTTCCAGAAAGTGGGCATGACGAGAAACAAAAACCTTTTGTTCCTCTGCGTAATAGAAAAAATACCCCCTGGAGTTCTTTGGGTATCCCACAAACTTACACATTATAGAGCGTGCCTCGAGTTTGTCCGCATGCTGCTTTTTAACAAAAGCTGGACATCCCCATGTCTTTAGGTACTTAAGATAGGGTTTCTGCCCACTCCACATTTGATATGGGGTGGTTGGCACAGTCTTGGTTGGAGCCTTGTTCAAGAGATATGCAGCTGTTTCTAGTGCATAACCCCAGAAAGATCGCGGTAACTCAGCCTTACTCATCATGGAATGAACCATATCCAATAGGGTTCGATTCCTTCTTTTCGATACACCGTTGTGTTGTGGTGTGTATGGAGGAGTACGCTGAGAAAGAATTCCATTCTCTTTTAAGTAGTCCAGAAACTCGGTACTCAAGTATTCTCCACCTCGATTAGATCTTAGTGTCTTAATACTTTTGCCAGTTTGTTTTTCAACTTCATTCTTGTATTCCCGAAATTTCTCAAAGGCCTCGGATTTGTGCTTCATCAAGAAGACATGTCCATACCTAGAGAAATCATCTGTGAAAGTAATGAAGTATGAATAACCGCTTCGCGCATGTGTAGACATTGGACCACACACATCACTGTGTATGAGTCCCAAGAGCTCGCTCGCTCTTACTCCGTGTCCAGTGAACGGAGTCTTTGTCATCTTTCCCATGAGACAAGATTCACAAGTGGCATAAGACTGGTACTCGAACGGATCCAAGTATCCTTCTTTATGTAACTTAGTAAACCGTGTCTCATTGATGTGACCCAGTCTACAATGCCATAAGAAAGCCTGATTTAATTCTGGAGACTTTCTTTTAAGTGTGTTCTGGACACTGAATATCTGAGCTTGATTCAATACGTATATACCGTTATTTAATGTACCTGACCCAATCAGTACTTGATTTAGGTGGATGTTTACTACATCGCTTACAAAAGTAAAATCATATCCTTCCTTAGAAAGTAAGGATACAGATATGATATTACAAGTCGCACCTGGTACATACAAATAGTCACGCAGAATCAATATCTGCCCAGTTGTCAGTCCAAGGTGATATTCCCCTACGGATACAGCATCCATGCTCATTCCGTTAGCAACCCTGAGAGTCATATCACCTTTCCTGATAACCCTACGGTTTCTCAGAGCCCGTAACGAATTACAGATATGAGATCCTGATCCGGTATCCAATACCCAGGAAGTAGGGTTAACTGACATACAGTTCTCAATTACTAACACACTCGAAGCCGAAGGCACAACATGCTTCGAATTATGGCTACTGGCTTTGCAAGCCCTGCAATCTTTCTGCCAATGTTCATTCCCGTTACAATAGGAACGTCCCTCTTTTACTACATCCAGTCCTTAAACTTTTGCCCTTGCTTTTCCTTCTTCTTCCCTGGTTTCCTTCAGGGTATAAGCAGAGGGCAGGGACTGTAGAATTAAGTCAGTACTTGACCCATTCTCCAACGTGGTCTCCAGGTCCGTGAGCTCAAAATAGCTAGTCTCTGTAAGGACGTTGTCCCCTACAGATGACCCGACAGCCAACCTCGCTTGAAGCAATTCGTTCGAGGTCTCATATCTTGTGATACAAGATTGCTCTCCATATAAATCTTTGTTATGGAGGAAGATAGAAACTGAGTCCATCTTCTCGTGCTGCCCCTGGTATGTACCATCAACTGAGGCTAACACGAGGCACTTGGCTTTCGCACAATCCTTTTCCGATGTCCTGCGGATGTAAATATCCGTGATAGGGGAAACTGGACCTGAGACGGCAGGGGTTTGATTAGTTAAGAGGTGTCCCAGCTTGTTATGGGCAATGGATATCTGGACAGACATTTGCCAGTCATAACAGTCAGGTTCAATCATTTTATTATCTAGATGTAACCTAGGTGCGGTCACTTGGTCGCTGCAATTAAGAGAGAGAGAAGAAAACACCCAGCATGATGCTCTTGCAAGTTTAGAGTGGTTTTTAATTTGTCTAAACAGGATGGCTCCCACTGTCTCTCGAATCCCTCCTCAAACCAAAAAGGAAGAATTAGTCAGGATCAATCTCACCGTACAATTCTTGCTTAACCGTTCGGCCAGGCTGGTGTCGGTACTTCGAGGGAGGTTTTCCAACGCTTTCGCGAAGTTCCTTAATTAAATAACCTCCTTTCCCTGTGGGCGTAGCCCCGCTAACACCTTTCTAGACACCTACTTGGTTTATAGCATTGATCGTTAAGTGAGAAATTTCCTGAGGAGTAGCATATACTCACAGTAGGATCGGAATCCAAATATCATCGCGTGACGAAACTGAAGGAATCCTACCAGAATCACCACACTCCAAATGGTATGCAACACTAGCAAGTTTCAGTACTTATGAAACTCCCGATGTGGATTTTTGCCCCATGCTCTTATGACCTTGACGAAGGCCAAAATATCATAAGTCACATGTCAAGTTCTACCCGTCATTATCCAGGTTAATTTGAACCCACCCGTACATACCCTTGACGACGGCCAAAATGGTAGTACGACTGTCCCAAACTAACGCATCTATTTATGCTACAGATAAACATTCAGCAGCTACCAATCACTATGCCTTGGCGAAGGTCAAAATACATAGCTTGAATATTACTGAATATTTAACTGAAACGACGGAGGGCTACGAATGGTTTTGGTGAAACCGTGAACGTAGTGAACTTGATATAATCGATGGAACCATGATAGCTTTTAAAAGGAGTGGCTCAAACTCCGCATTTAAAAGTTGGTTTTGAAAAGAACCGAGTGGTTTTTCGAAAGTGTTCCAACGATTTTTACTTCGTTTATTTTTCTTGCATTAGTTCTTTTAATGCGTCCCATCATTTAATCCTACCATTGCAGAAAACAACCAAAATATGACGTACGCTTATGCCATTCGCATTCGCCACGGGGCCCCGTCATTACCCGTTAGGTTACTTAACTAACGACAGAGCGGGGGCTGGGCTAGCGCGGCTGTAAAACATAAGCAACGCCTAAATAATATCATATATAGATATATTGCAATGATAGCCATTTCAGATCATAGATGAACACATTGGATATACTAGGAACCCGCAATTCGTACGAGCCTGTAACGATAACCAGATTACACGGTCGCGGTGAATAGCCAATACCCCACACAAGACCCTTACGGATGCGGCAAACTACCCGCCAAGTACCCGAAGCGAAGCAACCTCCCTCAACTCCGTGAGTAGGCCACTCTGTACTTCGGCATACCCGGTAGTTTGTACACCCCCTCCATGGGTCTATCCTAGGAGCAAAAACAGTAAAAAGAAATTATACAATGACGGCTACAACCCCGACCCGGTTGTGCGGCCATACAAATAATTATTACATCAATTTACAAATTTACATGAATTGCAAGAAAAGAAAACTCTCGTCTCACAACCCCCGGCTATTCACCCGCGACAATCCAATGAATTCATATACACATTCCAATGACATTACAGATCACAGATTTGTATAACCCCCACTAATCGACATATAGCGATTAGTAGACGTTCAATACAAATATCACATCACAGAAAAACCCGTCAGCTTAAGTCTTTTAGAAGTTCGATCAAAATTACGGATTTATAGGCCCCAAATACAAAATTTTCGTTCTGGAAAATTTGGGCAGAAAATACATATTCCAAAAATCCCAAAACAACCCCAGAAATACTCTGCACCAAATTTGGACCTCGGCCGAGTCAACTCGGCCGCGGAACCGCGGCGGGAGCATGCTCCCGCCGCATTTCTGCGGCTCTTTGAACGGTTCGTGGGACCAAATTTGGTGGTTATTCAAACAAAAGCCTGGGCCGATTTTTAAGATGAAAATTATCAACTTTTGAACAGAATAAAAATCGGCAGAAACTTGACAACTCGGGTTCGTTTCGTGACTTTTTCTTTGATCGATCTTCTAGTTACTTTGCTAACATGTTAGATAGAGTTTAACTAGGCTCTGATACCACTGTAAGTCCATGCTACCTCTCCCGGTACTTTCGGGCATGAGGAATTTGGTGAAAAACAATTTTCTAGAGGTGGTAATATGGACTCAAAACCGGATCTTTGTTAAACATCTAACTAACAACCTAACTAGGGGTTGTTAACTACTCGGTTAGGGGGTTTATACCTTTCTTATCTCGAACTCCTTCGTCTTCAAGCCTCAATGGTTGTTTGAATCGGCTTCTCCCCGTCGTCTCCTTGCGCCGAAGATAGATCCACCTGAAAGCTTCTACCTTTGGCTCCTTCTTCGAACTTTGAAGAAACTAGTTTACTCGGTTTGCCAAACCTTATGAACTAGAGTGAGTAGAGAAGAGTTTGTTTGGGATTTTATCTATGGTTCTTGGTTCTCATCTCATGAGACAAGTGAACCATAGACTCAAGAGAGGGAGAGCAAGAGGAGGAAGATGAGAGCTCAAGAACAAGAGAGAGAGTGAGCATGAAAGAATGAGAGAATACTTTTCTCATTTTGGCTCTCATAATCCATAACCATCATAACACATCATAGCAATCAAGTATTATGTGATGGTTTAAGCAACAATAGCCATATCATTTCATGCACTCATTTTGCACAAGAGAGCAAGCAAGCAAAAGTCGTTGCCATAAAATGATAGCTATTGTTATCATGATGGTCAACTTGTCAAGCCTAATCAACCGGTCAACAAAGTCAACAAGTCAACAAAGTCAACCCCTCAACAACTATGTCACCATAATACTTAATTAATATAATTGTTAATCATATATCATATTCTCATTAGGGTTGAGCAAAATGTCAATAGTCAACAGTCAACGGTCAACAACCCTAATGAGAATCCTCTGCCTCTGTCTCTCCGTCAATTGTGCATACACACCCGCATTCGCGTTCCGAGGAACACGAATACAAACTGGATAAAACCAATCCCAATACGTACACTAGGATCTGGCTTAAACCAAAGCCCGCTAGTGTAAACTGTCCGGACACTAAACGTGAGCAAGTGCATGAATGTGACTGAACCCTGTCGCAAAACCATGCGACCTGTCGTAAAACCATGCGACCTCTACTCTTTTGCCTAAAGGCGAATAGCTTTCTGTGTGGGACTCTAAAGACTCGACACTACGCTAGCATTGGGTTTAACCACAGACCGCAAGCGGCACTAGCTGTGCGTAACGGTCCCCAGGTAGATGCCGACAAGAAGACTGACGAGGTGAAACCCATCTGAACTCCTACTGAGCCTGAATGTGACAATCTCCGTACAGTCCGGTCTGTTCGTCTGATACATCGCATGGCAGGCCTAGGGGGCGATAAACGTCAGTCCCCTAATAGCGGTACAAGTCGTGTCGGAGTGAAGCCCAATACACCCTGAGATAACACTGGAAGCCTACCAGTATATCCCGCTTGCCCTGGCCAGGGACTACTCGTGTAATGGCTCTCATAGACACAGCGCGATGTCAACCCCCAATACCGGGAGAGACGAATCCTGTCTAACCGTCACTGCCTCCAAGTGCTTCGGGACTGCACCCAACTACTACCTGTTTGCACGACTCTTTTGAGCCGTGGTAGGATAGTAATCAAAGTACAGTGGGAACACACTCGAGGTGAAGTGATAGTGTCAAGTCAGCGGACTAAGCTGTACTCATGTCACCTGGGAACTGATAACTGACGATAGGTATAATACCAACCGGTCAGTTCCCGATGAGTCCTGTCCAGTGTACTCGTAACCCAACGAGCACCCGCATACTATCTCCAGTACGACGTACTGACGGCTGTGGGACAGACCGTCTCCCATACTGGGATGAGAAGTGCATGCGCTAGTCTACTCCGGAGTATCGATGCCCTGTCTCGATAGTCCTGCGACTAGGGACCTGCATAAGGATGTGCTTATAGATTACCCAGCCCCCACTAGTGTGACTGCCATCACAACGCTGGTAATCAAGCAAAGATCCTAAGGGCTCCACTAATGTGTATAGGTGATATACTAAAATAAACACATGTACACATTGAAGTAGAAACAAACCAAGTAGCATACTACCATTTTGAGCAAGATAGTCAATACAAGGTGAATATCCCAAGCTTCCATTAAGTAATATACAAACTAGTATGATACAGAAATGGCCTCTAGGGCATGTACACTAACACACACTACCCTGCACTGTCTGATTTATATTACTGTTACCCCAGCTTTTCATTCATGTTTATATTTGCATTTCCTGTTACTCTGTTCATATTATATTACTTGATGACATGACGCGCTGACGTCTAGGTTTTGCATGGCCCAGATTCTTCTACCTTGGTTGCAGACTGTTCAGTTGTTTCGCCGCTGTTAGACTGAGCGGTGAAGTTCCTGTCGGTATGTAGTCTTACTTTCCAGGTTTCATTATTGTATCTTTTGGCTTCCGCACATTGTTATTTCTTGACTCTTTTACTCTGGCTTATGGACATGTATTAGATAGTTGGTTTACTTTCCTGTTCTTGATATCTCTACAGCCGTAATGTGACTGTGGAAGAACTTTTCTATCCACAGGTAGCATGGTTGGCTATGTCACGTGCCCATCTTAGCGTACTCTGGGAAGCGGGGCATGACAAGTATTATGTCGTTTGATGAGATCAAGGAGGAGAATATTTGAGCATGGAATTCTTGGACTATTCTAAAGGAGAATGGGATTCTCTCTCAGCATTACTCCTCCGCATACACCACAACATGTCGGTGTATCGGGGCGGAGCAAGCGCACCCTATATGATATGGTGTGCCCTATGATGAGTACTACTGAGTTGCCTATTTTCTTTTGGGGTTATGCACTTGAGAAGTTGCATACCTATTGAAAAGGGTTCCAACCAAATCAGATGCCTACCATTCCATATGTGATATGGTATGAGAAGAGCCCATCTCTTAAGGAAGTTAAGATTTGGGGTTGTCCGGCCTATGTCAAAAGCAAAATCCGGACAAGCTCGAGGCAAGGTCAGTTCTGTGGAAGTTTGTTGGATATCCTAAGCATTCGCAAGGGAATATCTTCTACCAAACTGAGGAACAAAAGATGTTTTCTCAGCATTCCACCTTTAGGAAAGGGAATTTCTTGTGAAGAAATTAGTGGTCATAGGGTAGAACTAGAAGTAGTTCCAGCTAAAACAAACTGCAGCTGATGATTTGGTAGAACCGGAGGATTCAATAGTTTCCAACGAACCTCAGCCTCTCCTCCGATCTGGTAAGGGTTCCTCATCCACCTGAGAGATACTTCGGTTTCTCTATGACAGTGGGAGCGAGGATTGCATCATGAGATGGTGACCCAACAAGTTTCTAGCAGGCCATCAGGAGTGGGGACTCTGTGAGAATGGCTGGATGCTTAGCGATCTGAGATGGAATCCTTATACACCAACAAAGTATGGACTTTAGTTGCTTTATCTGGAGGGTTAAATCCCCATCAGGTGCAAGTATATCTTGAGAAGATTACTTAATGTACATGGAAAAGTTGAGACTTTCAAAGCTATGTTTAAGTCTATCAAGATCCTACTTGCCTCTGCTACATACCATGACTACGATATCTGGCAGATGGGTGTCATGACTGCTTTTCTAAATATTGATTTGGAAGAGAGCGTCTATAAGTACACAGCCAGAGGGTTTCGTAGACAGTGAGAGCAGCGGAAACGTGTGCAAGATATTTTATGTGATAAATCAGGCATCGCGGAGTTGGAACGTCTGTTTTGATGTAGTAGTTAAAGAGTTTGACTTCATCAAAATGGTAGATGAACCAGGTATATACAAAAAGGTAGTAGGGAGTATGGTGGTGATCCTCGTATAGTACATACATGGATGACATACTCTTGATAGGGAAGGAGTTTCCTATGCTACACTCGGTCATTCTCCTCTTATCACAAAGATTCTCCATATATGATCAAGGTGATACCTCCTAAATCCTGGGTTATGGATCTATGAGATAGATCTAATTGGATGTTAGAATTCTCACTAGTTGTAGTGAGATGGTATCAATCGATCCTGGGGAGAATCACTGGAAAGGTTCCAGGGTGATAAGGATGATTGAATGTCAGTCACAGGCATTGTCATTACCCTCAGTGGAGGGACGATATGTTGGAAGAGTTCCAAGATAGATACCGTGACTTACTAGACGATTAAAGGCAAGATACATCGTTACCAAGGATGCTACCAAATAGGCAGTCTGAATATATATGAGTTCATGAGATGAATTTTGTTCCTACAATTGTGTGACAATGGAGTTGTGGCTTATGCCTAGGAACCCCCGTCCCATCAGAGATCCAGACATATTCTTACGCAGTATCACCTGATAATGGAGATGGTAGATCTCCACGGAGATCGAGGTTAGGAGAGTAGACACAGAGGACAACAGCGCGGATCCACTCACAAAGGCCTATTTCCCAGTAGAGACATTTATGGTATGGTTGAGTATGAGATACTTCAACCACAGCTGATTGTTGGGTATGTGATACCACAACGGATGGCCCTAGTGCAAGTGGGAGATTGTTATTGATATGCATGCCCTAGAGGCCATTACTGTACATACGATGTATATTGTAGTGGATGCTTCGACATATATAGGGAGGACTTTCTTGCTCGACATGATAGTATGCTATCTGGTTGCTCTTTATCTTAACTGTACTCTGATTGTCTCTATGTTACATGTTGATAAAGCCCTTAGGATGAGTACTTGACTTCCAGGACTATGATGCAGATCATACAAGTAGGGATAGTGTAGTCGCTAAGTACATCCTTTAAATGTTCCTAGTCGTGGGAGTACCGAGACAGGGCATCGATACTCCAGAGTAGACTAGCGTATGTGCTTCTTGACCCATATGATGGGCGATGGATGATCCAATATCCATTGGTGTTTGACATCAGAGAAGGTATACGGGTGCTCAGTGTAGACTGGGTACACTGGACGGACTCGCCGAGAACTCCCAGATGGTATTATACCTCACGTCAGATGGCAGTTCTCTGGTGACACTGGTACAAGTTAGTCTGTAGACCCTAGATCGTCATAGAGTCTTGTGTGATTCCCACTTTGATTTGATTTCCATCATACCACGTCCAAGAGGGCGTGCAAAACGGTGGCTTTTGGGTACAGTCCCGAATCACATTGAGGCAATGAGCGATAGGAGGGGTTTCGTCTCTCCCAGTATAGGGAGTTGATGTTGCGCTGTGTTCAATTGGCTATAACTGGAAATCCCTGGCCAGGGTTGCTGAGATTTACTGGTAAGTATTATCAGTAGTTTCTCGAACTGTTATAGACCTCATATCGACACGACTTATCGGTTACTGGGGTCTGACGTTTACCACCCCTAGACTGGATATACGACATATCAGACGAAGGGACCGGACTGTATAGGAGTGTTACTGGTTGGATTCATAGGAGAATGTACAGGCTTGCTTGTGATTTTCTGATCGCTCAATACCTGGGTGGTTGTTATGTTTAGCTGACTGCTTGCTGCTTGGAGGTGTTTGATATGATCATCACCTACTGCCGGCGTATTGACGATTCTTTAGAGTCCTACACAGAGGTTTCCTGACACAGGCAAAATGGAGTAGGAGCACATATGTGATATGTGCGGGACCGAGAATAATACGATATGAGATACCGTATTCTATTCTCGCGATATATGATATCGGCCGGGTATATGTGATATAGCCGGGTCATCAGATCAAGTGTTGATTCGATGAATCAGTACATGTTATATTAGTCGGTTATCTGCGATATAGCCGGATTGTCGGATCAAGTGTTGATTCGATAATTTAATGTATAATTATATATGTGATATATTACATTACATTATCTAATATAAACTCGCTTTATTGACTCATTTTCTCACTGGATAATGCATTGATATATATGCGATATATGTTAATTGTATTAATTTTTTTTTTACAAAAATATATTATATATGTGATATATAATATTGTAACAAGTTATGATTACCAATGCAACATGATTTGTGGAGATTAAACATAGTTAGGGTTTGATTTGGGTTAGCTTTTTCATGAAGCTTCTAGAACCTTTATTTTGTTTTAAGCTTATATATTTTGCATTGATATTTTGTGAAGATATTTTTTAACCCAATCCAAATCCTTTACCATGGTTCATTCTCTACAATGGTTAAGCCTTTCATTCTTAACCAAGGGTTGCAATTGTAACCATAGCAATAATTCATTATTCATCACAAAAGACTTCTTCTTCTTCCTCCTCCTTGAAAAGCTTGCTAGCTTTTTGTAAAGTGATGATAAATTGAAAATAAAAGAGAGCTAAATTCCTCCTTCATCATCCTCATCTATTCTAGCCACTTAGATTAGGGTGTTCACTTCTCTAATAAGTTTTTTAGTGAAGTGTAACTTTGGATTAAAGATTCTTCAAGGTAGATCATCTTCGAAAAGGAAGACTTCAACCAAGCATGGATCATTCGGCTTGTAGAGCCTCTCTAGAGTCCGAAAGTTCATGTATCGCGGCGAAGGGACTACCACTCGGTGCTTATGAAGCGATGGAACGGACTACAAATATTGTAATCCCTCACTCTTAGATGTAAAGTTGTTTACATGCTATGTTTATCCTAATTCTCTAGTTAAGATCTTGGTTAGGGTTTGTTTAGCACCCCAAAATTTTTAAAGTAGCATGATTGATGCTTGCCAAAACCTTCACAAGGTGCTAAGCTAACCCTATACACGGTACATATTGGTGGAACCTGGGTGAACGTTAAAGGCCGACTGATGTGCCTGCTCTAGGATCTCGCGCCTCAACCCATCGGTATCAGGTACACACAAACGAGTCCCAAAACATAACACACCATGGTCATCAATCAAGAACTCCGAATCTCTACCCTGCCGAACATGCTCACGAATCTCAGACAAACGGGCATCGGCGGGCTGTGCCTCACGAATACGATCTAGAGGAAGTGGATGGGGGCGGACATGAGCAAGCTGTCCCCCAATGGAAGTGAACTCAAACTGTACTCTGCTGTCGCACAAGATCTGCCAATCTGCAGAAGACTATATCTGAACAGCGCTCAACTAGGACAAGCTACCCCCGGGCCTACGACTCAAAGCATCGGCTACCACATTAGCCTTGACCGGGTGATAAAGGATCTTACAATCATAATCCTTCACAAGCTCCATTCAACCGCGCTGCCTCTAATTCAGATCCCGCTGCTGGAAGATGCACTTTAAGCTCTGGTGGTCTGTGAAGTTCTGACACGACTCTCCGTATAAGTAGTGTCTCCAAATCTTAAGCACAAAGACCACCGCAACCATCTCAAGATCGTGAGTGGGATAATTCTGCTCGTGCTTCTTCAACTGCCGGGAAGCATACGTGACAGCTCTATCATGCTGCATCAAAACACAACCGAGCCCCACTCGCGAAGCATCACAGAATAAAACAAAGCCACCCGATCCAGAAGGAAAAGATAAAACTGGTGCAGTCGTCAACCGAGTCTTCAACTGCTGAAAACTCTGCTCGCATGCCTCAGTCCAAAGAAAAGAAACCCCCTTCCAGGTCAACCCAGTCAACGGTGCAGCGATACAGGAGAAATCCTGAACAAAACGTCGGTAATAATCGGCTAAGCCCAAAAAGCTGCGGACCTCTGTCACTGATACAGGTCTGGGCCAAAGCTGCACGACCTCGATCTTCCTCGGGTCCACACGAATACCGGCTCCCGTAAACACATGACCAAGGAAGTCAACACTATCAAGCCAGAAGGCACACTTCGAGAAGTTAGCAAACAACTGGTGCCCTCAATCTCTGCATCGCAATTCTCAAGTGCTGCTCATCCTCTTCACGACTCTTGGAATAGACCAGAATGTCATTAATAAACACAATAATAAACTGGTCGAGGAATGGCCTGAAAATCCGGTTCACCAAATCCATTAACGCTGCTAGGGCATTGGTGAGTCCGAACGGCATCACCAGAAACTCATAATGCCCATAGTGCGTACGAAAAGTAGTCTTCGGAATGTCATCATTCCGAACCCGCAACTAATGATAACCTGATCTCAAATTAATCTTAGAAAAATGTCCCGCACCCTGGAGCTGATCAAACAAATCGTCAATGCATGGTAAAGGATACCTATTCCGCACCGTCACTCGGTTCAATTGACGATAATCAATGCACAACCTCAAACTGCTGTCCTTCTTCTTGACGAACAAAACAGGAGCTCCCCAAGGCCAAACACTCGGACGTACAAGTCCCCTATCAAGCAACTCTTGCAACTGATCCTTGAGCTCCTTAAGCTCCGCCGGGGCCATCCAGTAAGGCGGTATAGAAATAAGCCCCGTGTCGGGAATTAGATCAATGCAAAACTCTATCTCATGCTCTGGAGGCAATTCAGGCAACTCATCGGGAAAGACGTCGGGAAACTCTCGCACGATAGGAACCCGGTCAAACGAATCTACTATGGCTCCGGTATCACGAATGAAAGCTAAGAATCCCCGACATCCTCTCCTGAAAAGCCGACTAGCGCAAGTGGCTGAAATCAAACTGTGCGGGGTGGCACCACGGTCCCCCTGCACAACAAGAACAGACTCGCCGGGAAAATAAAACCTAACTATCTTCTCATGGCAGTCCATGGACGCATAGCACGTAGCTAACTAGTCCATTCCCAAGAGAACATCGAAGTCCAACATCTCAAGAAGGATCAAATCGACGGACGAATCTCTCTCTCCTATACGGACAACACACGACCGAAACACGTGTCACGCAACAAACGACTCGCCAACTGGAGTGGTCATGACAAGCGGCTGATCTAGCAAACACGGTTCTCTGCCCAAACTCGGCACGAAGTGTGTAGAAACATACGAGTGCGTAGATCCCAGGTCAAACAACACGTGTGCATCAAAAGAATATACTGAAAGAATACCTGAAACCACTGCATTGGACGCTTGCGCGTCCCGCAGAGTCAAAGAAAATACCCGTGCCTGCCCTCTACCTGCAGCTGGCTGTCCTCTGCCTCGGTCACCCCGTCCTCTCTGAACAAACCCTCCGCGACCACGACCTCTCTGAACATGAGTCTGACGCGGAGAAATAATAGGCGCAAGAGGCAACGCTCTTTGAGGTGGAGAAGGTTGTAAGATAACATGCGGTACGGTTGCCTTGCACTCACGTGGCTCAGTACAATCTTGAACACGATGATAGAAACTCCCGTATAGGAAACATCCAGACGATGACTGCTGACCCTCCTGGGGATAAGAGCTAAACAACCGGCCTCGCCCTAATTCTCTGCCACCTGCAAGAAGTCTGTCGCGGCGCCTAAATGGTTGTCTCCGTGCTGATGTACCAGTATGAACCCTCTTTGGTTTCGGAACTACCGAAGTCTCGGCAAGACGCTCCTCGACTAATAGGGCTGCATCCTGTTCATATCATAATATTGCATTATTATATTCCCCATTCCTAGTCATTTTACAAATAAACAGGTGCTTTTGACGCATGTCTGCCACTTAGTTGCAGGTTACAGGTTCTTGGAATAAAAACAGTGAAGTTGATGAAAAAGATGATACAAAGTGAGACTACGAATGATAAATGGTGAAATCTTGATCGTGCCCACATTTTGAGGGATAATGAAGAACAATAAATAACAGTTCACAAAGCATAAAGGCAGCGACATGAAGAAATGGTAAAATTCCACTATAATGTTCACTGGAAAGATCTGGAAGAAAACCAGAAGACATTTTGAAGAAAGAACTGAAGAAAACAGAGAACAACTGCAACCAAACCAAACCTTTGAAAGATGAACCATCAACCTCCCAACATGGCCGCGGAACCGCGGCCAAGGCATGCTATTGGCCGCGGAATCGCGGCCGGGTATGACCCGTGTAGGCGCGAAAATTCGTGGCGGTGCGCGGATCGTTGACTTGGTCTTTTTCTTAGGGGATATTTTTGTAATAGCAGATATGCGAGTCAATTGTAACCCTAGGATTTCTATCCTACAAATAAAGACCCAAATTCTTGTATTAGGTTATGCCTCCTTTCATTAATAAAATTCAGATTTCTTTTGGAGTGCATCGATACCTCTTTTCATTTCATCTATTCAGGTCTGACAAGTCTTGTGTAAATGTTTGGAGAGAGCCATCTGTAAAGTAAGTAGTTTTATTTAATTGCCTTAGTATAGATCTTTAATTCCTTGCCCGAGTTAGATAGTTAGATATGTTCTTCAATTCCCTAATGAGTGAGTAGTCTCCTCGCTTGTTAGGGTTAGCTTTGGGGAAGGCTTTTGAGTGATGAAGATCTCTCATCCCTTTCTTTCCCATCACATATAATTAATAGGACTCCATGCATACATGCACACACCGCTCCCTACGGCACCCTATCCCTCGAGGTAGCGGTGATAACGTATTATAAAGGCCCGGTTGAGCGTGTTTTCCATGGAGGTTAGGGTAAGGATCGATAAAGGAAGGACAAGAACCTAGAGGAAGAAACACCTTCACGAATGGTTCTAATCCCCTTTATTGATAATTACCATAACTCCTCATAGATCTTAATTTGGGTATAGAAAACGGTGATATTTATTTACATTTCCAAACCTACCCTAAACCTAACCCTAGCAAGATTTAGATCTAGATAGATTTAGTTTTTAGATTTAATCAATCCGACACCCATCGGAATTAGCTCGTAAGAACAATTAGGAAATTTAGAAAATCCCTGTGGACCGACCCGTACTGACCGGCTAACTACCAAGCGACGCCGTTCTTGATTGCGGTTAAATAATTCTTTGATCTAAAAATTCTTTGATCAATCAAATGGCGCCGTTGCCGGGGATGGCGTAGTATTTCATTTTTGCAATTTCGGGTTAATATAAATCATAAAAATCATAAAAAACTGAAAATTTAAAAAATATATATATAAAAATTTATCATTTTGTTATTTTGTGAAGGGTATTTTTGTTTGAATTTTGCAGGATCTACAATCGAGTTCGGATCTAGAAATCAACAGAGATGAAAACAGAAAACCAAAGATCTGACAAATAGGGGAAAATCAAAACAGATGAACTGAAAAATTCTCGAGAACCGAACTGACCAGCAGACCGCGGAAATGCCGCCGTAGCCCTAGTCCGACCGCGGAAGCGCGGTGCCCTGGTGTCCTCATCATCTAAATTTTTTTTCGGAAACCGAGCCTCACAACTGACCGCGGAACCGCGGTCGGAGACTCATTGCTGCGGCGGAACCGCGGCTTTGCTGCGGCGTCATCCTCTGCAAAAAGCACTGTTTGTTTCCTATTTCTCTCTTCTGCAAATCCCCATATATCTTCTGTCAATTCTTCTGCAGGATTCTTTGCGCTTAAAAATCTTCCCCATTCCAAATAACAAATCTTATGCAGGATTCTTTGCGCCGCGCTAAAAATAAAAATTGATTGCAAGTGATTTTTACTGTTTTGCATATTTTTAATCGGACTTTAAGGGGCTTGAAACCAATCCATATTGGGTGGGGATTTCATCACCCTTCACAGGACCCCAGAAATCACATAAGGCATTTACATTGACCATTTTTAAAAAAAATACTAGACTCAGCCCTAAGGACGTCACGCTCAATAGGACAGAGGACTAGTTGTAGGCATCGGCCGTTGATCCTAACCTTAGTTTGCGTTGTCTAGACAAGTGTGTCTAAGGCGAGTGGTTACTTAATTATGGCCACTACTTGTAGTGGAGAGCCTCCGACTCACCTGGCACTTACCTGGCCGCAATTGGCGGGGAAGAGGCGGTTTGAGGTCCTATTTCTAGCCCTTTGGAACAGTTAGGAGCTGTCTAGCTGATCTAGGTGACCCTAGATCTAGGCCTGATTGTGCATTTGTGGTTGATTGTATTTGTGTCTAAGCCCTTTATCAAAAAAAAAATTTTTTTGCAAAAAGTTCCAAACAAAGAAAAAAAAGAGGATTTTTTTTTTAAAAAGACTTGCAAATTTTGTCGCTAAGAACTCCTTGCACCACCCACCTTCGTTTTCTTCTCCTTCTTACATCATGGGTACCCCACACCACAAATCTCTTGCCGAACTTTGGTATCCTGAACCTAACTTTGCCACTTACGCGAATTGTTTCAGTCGATTTAAGGACGACCCCTCCATGCCCAAAATTTCTTTGAAAGATCGAATAGAAGAGTTTAGGAGAAACAGTTCGACTTTGCAATCCACTTTGTATCAACCATTTCAACCTTCACCATCTTCTTACGTTGATACTCCTTCTTCAAGTCCTATTGTAAATCCTAAACCCATGTCTATTGCTGAGCATATTAAACAATCTCGTAGCCGATCTTTCACTCCTCTCCACACATCCAGTTATAGGGGTCAACATGTCCTTCACCTTTTTATCCAAATGTTGATCCTACTCCTGTCCAACCATCCAACTCCTATAAGTCCTACCCGACTTTCCCACCTTCACTAGACAGTGCTTCTACACAGCCATTTGGGAGTTTCACGTATCCAAACAATTTCGAATCTTTTACCGAAACCCCTTCACAACCCATGTCTAGTCTAGAACAATCGTTGGAGGCGTACATTGCAGCAACAAACCGAATGATGAGGAATGTGGATGCGTCCATAGCCGCCCTTATACAACCTAATGAACCGGTAGCTAGTTTCCAATTAGGTCCAAAAATTCCAATGTATCATGAGGCGGTTGGACAGAGTGACAATTTGAGAGGAGAGAGTAAGTTATACACCTTTCCAAATCAAACTGACCCATTACCAATTGAATTCCACAACTCCAGTTTTCAAAAAAGTGTTCCAAATGTTTCATCAGTTGAAAATAAAATATTTAATGAGTTGTGCGACTTTGTAGTGCTTGATTTTCCTGATTGTGAAGAGCCCCTTTCGAGTGAAACCGTCACCAATGCTTTCGAACTCTACATCTCCAATCTAGAACCTGAATTGATAAATATCCATGCTTTTGATGAGATGTCTAAGAAAATTGATTTTCACTTAATTGAGGATATAGACGCCGAGAATATTTTGGATGATGAACCTATAAATTTGACTGAAATTCTATCTCCAATTCATCATCCCGAGTCATTAAATGTTTCTCCCGAACCTCATATGCATCTTGATTTTGATGATAATGGCATGGCTGAGTTAAATTTTGAGGAGAATTATGAGGATATTATTGCGGAGAGTATTGAGGATAATATTGAGGATGAACCATTTTTGTTTGATGTGTCGGATTTTCCACTTCATCCTCATGAACCTTTAATTGTTCTACTTCCTAAATCACCCTCCCTCCTTACCATCGTTCCGACCACGCAAAAGATCACGCTTGAAGACTGTGAGCTTGAAAAATTTCTCTTTGAATCTGACACAGTTCTCACAGACGATAACGATTACGAGTGTTTCACTTTTTCGGACGATGTTGAAAACTCACCTCCCGAGTTTGAGTCCTTTACATTTTCAGAAGAGTTAGTTGAACAATCAGACTCGGTTGCTTACAGTCAATTCGAACCATTAATGGAATCCTTTGAGTTCGGGACAGATTACTTTGGTGAGATTAGGACTATCCCTAAATCACTTCCTTTCGTCCTTCCTATCGTTTCGACCACGGAACACTCCGTCGCGTTTCCATTTTCAATGGAGGGTTTACCAAGTTCGATGTACCCATGCTTTCTTGCGAATCTTGAGGGATTTGACCCCATTTCTCGACGGGTTGATAGATTGGCACAATCGCTTTTAACACATCAGTCATCACAACTTGTGCTAATTTATTCACTCGATTTACACCCTCAAGTTCGCCATTCTTCTCCTCCACTGAGACCTTATTCCACCCTTCTTCCCATCCGGTCCCGTGTGCGTCTCCACTCCTTCCTCTACACTCCATTCTTCCACCAACCCTACCATTATCACGATAGAATTTTTGAATGGTTGGTGCTAACCTTTGGTCTGTGTAAGGCCTTGTTTAGTTTGGGGGGGACCTTGTTGTATATATATGTATATATATTTTTGTTTTTATTTTAACAATAAATTTTCTTATAAATAAATAAATAGGGGAGTGCCGACATTCTCAACCCTCTTGGTATAGCATGACAGTGAGGACACTGTCAAGTTTAAGTTTGGGGGTATGCTCGGTAAGCCTTCTTCCTTCGGATTCATATGTACATATTTTTGCATTTGCATACTTATTTTAAAACCAATAAAAATTGAAAAATTTAAAAAATTATAAAAATAAAGTATTCAATTTTGGTCATAATTGACTTGAGTTTGACAAATAGGTTAACTAAGCTAGGAACAACTAGACCTTAGACTTAGTAAATTAAAAACCCTAAAAATAACCTTTCCTAAAATTTAACGGTAGAAAGTATATGTCCTTGTTGTTTATTTAGAAATAGGCAAATTTCGAGTTGACTTCTTGGGGTAAGTTAAAACAAGGGAAGAGTATTGATATTTTTATTAAAGTATAAGTTTGAAAAATAATTCCTAGCTTAAGTCTAAATTATGAAAATATATATCCTACAAATTGCACAAACACGCACCTTGAAGCTTGGAATAGTAGATGAGACCTTGAAATGCTCTCGTCTAAAGTCCTTAGTACGAAGAAAATAAAATAAAAAATTCAAGTGTGAATAAAGAGATAATAAAAAAACGAACACTGGTTTTTGTGATTACTTAAGGCTACAAAAAAAGAAAAATATTTAGCAAGGGTGCTTCATCACCTAGTGCCTTAGACCAACTGGTTTGGGAGTCACTGCTAAAGCCTTAGGTGTTGCAAGACTAGGAATTACGCTTTAATGTGCAAACACATCTTGTAATCGGCTGTTGGTACCTCAAGAAGTATTAACGGTCGCATGAAGGATGTGTGAGCGAAATTCATCTAAAAATTCACCTATTAAGAAGTGCTTTGGACGACGGACAAGAGTATGATAGCTTGATTTGAATTTCCAAGTGTAGGGGTGATATATACACACACGTAAGGGTATGTGATTGGGATTTAGATAAGAGATAGGAATGAAGAATATGACTTGTATCTTTAGTAGAGATGATAAAAATTCCTAAGTTGAGATAGAACCCTAGAAGGAAAACTTAAAAGATGCCGAAAGCTAAGTAAGTCTACAAAACATATATAATCTTAAGTTAAATGATAAGGAAGTGTGAAGAATACGGGAGGATAATTTATGAGTTGAAGATAATAGAATTCCTTGTTGGAAAACCTAATTGGAGAATAAAAGTTAATGGGCCTAATTGATTGGATTTTGTGGGTAGTATCCGCTGAAAACTCTCAGGAGACAACACTCCTCCTACCAGGGACACCTAGAGGTTTAACGGCTTATTGCACGAGCTTAGTGCAATCGCGATTTCCTGCGAAAGTGAGGTTAGGTTTTTGTTGAGAATAAAACTAGGTTTGCTCGAGCACGAGCAAAAGATAAGTTTGGGGGTATTTGTTCATATCATAATATTGCATTATTATATTCCCCATTACTAATCATTTTACAAATAAACAGGTGCTTCTGACGCATGTCTGCTACTTAGTTGCAGGTTACAGGTTCTTGGAATAAAAACAGTGAAGTTGATGAAAAAGATGATACAAAGTGAGACTACGAATGATAAATGGTGAAATCTTGATCGTACCTACATTTTGAGGGACAATGAAGAACAATAAACAACAGTTCACAAAGCATAAAGGCAGCGACATGAAGAAACGGTAAAAGTCCACTACAATGTTCACTGGAAAGATCTGGAAGAAAACCAGAAGACATTTTGAAGAAAGAACTGAAGAAAACAGAGAATAACTGCAACCAGACCAAACCTTTGAAAGATGAAGCATCAACCTCCCAACTTGGCCGCGAAACCGCGGCCAAGGCATGCTATTGGCCGCGGAACCGCGGCCGGGTATGACCCGTGTTGGCGCGAAAATTCGTGGCGGTGCGCGGATCGTTGACTTGGTCTTTTTCTTAAGGGGTAATTTTGTAATAGCAGATATGCGAGTCAATTGTAACCCTATGGTTTCTATCCTATAAATAGAGACCCAAATTCTTGTATTAGGTTATGCCTCCTTTCATTAATACAATTCAGATTTCTTTTGGAGAGCATCGATGCCTCTTTTCATTTCATCTATTCAGATCTGACAAGTCTTGTGTAAATGTTTGGAGAGAGCCATCTGTAAAGTAAGTAGTTTTATTTAATTGCCTTAGTATAGATCTTTAATTCCTTGCCCTAGTTAGATAGTTAGATATATTCTTCAATTCCCTAATGAGCGAGTAGTCTCCTCGCTTGTTAGGATTAGCTTTGGGAAGGTTTTTGAGAGATGAAGATCTCTCATCCCTTTCTTGCCCATCGCATATAATTAATAGGACTCCATGCATACATGCACACACCGCTACCTACGGCACCCTATCCCTTGAGGTAGCGGTGATACCATAGTATAAAGGCCCGGTTGAGCGTGTTTTCCATGGAGGTTTGGGTAAGGATCGATAAAGAAAGGACAAGAACCTAGAGGAAGAAACACCTTCCCGAATGGTTCTAATCCCCTTTATTGTTAATTACCATAACTCCTCATAGATCTTAATTTGGGTATAGAAAGCAGTGAGATTTATTTACATTTCCAAACCTACCCTAAACCTAACCCTAGCAAGATTTAGATCTAGATAGATTTAGTTTTTAGATTTAATCAATCCGACACCCATCGGAATTGGCTCGTAAGAACAATTAAGAAATTCACTAAATCCCTGTGGACCGACCCGTACTCGCCGGCTAGCTACCAAGCGACGCCGTTCTTGATTGCGGTTAAATAATTCTTTGATCTAAAAATTCTTTGATCAATCACATCCACTACTTCTGCATAGGTGTCACAATGCTGTGCGCTGATAGCAAGAAACAACTGGGTAAGCAGGCCTCGAAAAAACCTCTTGATCCACTTCTCCTCAGTAACTACCAAATACGGAGCATACCCAGATAGCTCAGTAAACTGCACGCCGTACTCTACCACCGTCATACCCGGAGTTTGGAGTACGACTCGAAACTGCGCGCTCGAGCATCCTGGACGCTCTGTGGAAGAAAACAAGCAAGAAACACCATCACAAACTCAGCCCAGGTCATAGGAGAAAGTCCTGCGGCTCTGCCCTTCTCTAATGACTCACACCATTTCTAGGAAAGACCTTCCAAACGAAAACTCACGAACACTACCCATCTCGCGTCGGAGCATCACAGCGAACGACATATCCTGACCATCCGATCGATAAATGACTGCGGATCCTCCGCTGCATCAGTGCCTGTGAAAATCGGAGGCTTCAGCCTCATAAACTCAGATAACGATACGATGATCACCTCTGTAACTGCAGGTGAAACTGCCTGAACAGTAGATACCATCATGGTTCCCGCAACAGGTGGAACAACCTCCTGTCGCTGCGCTCGGCTGGCCTCAATTAACGACCCCATCAACTGGCGTAAATCCTGCATACCGGTCTCTAGCCTAGTAATACGATCAGGCGAAGGTGGATCAATCTGCTCCTGTACAACGGGCGTACCGCCCTGGTCAGTCCTTATCTCTGACGAGCCAACTCTGACCTCGGCTCTCGCGGCCGCTCTCTGCGCCCTCGTAGTCTTTGGAGGCTTAGTGGGTTGAAATGAAAACAAGATTCGATAAGAATACGGAAATCGAATCGCAAGGATGTATATAATCACGGAAGAAATTTCAGCCAACAAGTCCAAAAGTTACTTAGGTGGAGTACCGTATCGTAAGTATGCCACGGAACATACACACGCTACGTCACTCTGCTTAAGTTACCTACTCCATCATACCAAGGTCATCCTACACTCCAAAAGGTAAAACCTATTGCTCTGATACCAAGTTTGTCACGACCCAAAATTTGGCACGTGACCGGCACTTAAACCACGTAACGTCTACAGGCGTAACGCAATTTAAGTAAGACGAAACTCAGAAATCTAAACCATCAAAAGTAGTAAGTGATGAAAACATTTGTTAAAAACAATTGGAAATCTCAAGTAAAAATCTTTAAAGTTTAAATTATTTTCTTAAAAATTTCGGTAGCACCTCCTTTGTAAAAACTAGCTCCGAAACGGGTACAACATAAGATAAAGGTAAAGCAACATATGCCATAAATAAAGCATCCTCAAACGGGAGCAATCACGCCCAACGGCGGAAACAACCACCAAAAGAATAATATACGACGACGTAGCGAAGAATTGGACAATATAGTGAAAAACAGCATAAAAGATAAAACTGTATAATGAAAGTCGGCTCACACGAGCTCGACACCAAGAGTCACAAAATAATATACAATACTGTCCTCACAACTCGTCTCTAAGTCAATACATAAAATGGTAGATGGAGAGTACTAGATACAATAATAGATATACAATGAAATATAAAGTCGGATAACCGCAACCCACCTACAGCAAAATTGCTCACGGCCAACCGTAGCGGTATCCGCTGCAAAAGATACAATAAGATAGCCCCTGCCGCGACTACTCTGACGGTCAACCTGCAAAACACTGTGGCAAAATGGGGGTGAGTTGCCATCTCGTGAATAGTAATATCATACAGGTAATCGCAGGTATGCACGTACTGCGATACCCTATCACATGTAATCTGATAGTATCAATATGGAAATATGGATATGCAACAATCATGAAAGGTACTCTATCAGGTACTACAAATACATGATGCAACTCATATCAATAGATGTTAAGTATGGTATAAAACATATCATCATCACGAATCATCATCGTGGAGAAACCCGGTGTCCATCAATACACCCTAAATCCTAATACCTCTGGCGCTGTCACCCTGATCGGCCCTCATATCCTGTAAATCTCATAGAACCTGAGTGCCCAACATCGGCACTCGAAAACATCATGAAATACTCGTGTCCAGCATCGACACGCAAATCCACATATATCGGGCTCCGTCAGTCCGGATCGGCCCACGGGCTCCGTCTAGGGGATCGGCCCTCGGGCTCCGGCAGTACGGGTCGGCCACCATCTATCTCTCGGCTCCGGTCGGTATCCACCGGATAACCGCCAGGTCTAGCCAATCACCGGTAGGTAGTAGTTCCTCTGCCAGGCTCATCGTCTACTGCACAACAATCCGTTCTTGCCTCGGGGTACCATACCGGGCCCACCATGAACCCGCAAACGGATCATCCAACTCCTCAAATCGGGATTCTAGCACACATCTCAGAACCGAGAAAATGCATGGTGGACGCACTGAAATATCATAACAAGAGAACCGGGTTTTCAAAACAAATGCAGACTTTCTTGAATTACTACCACGGTTCTCAAATCCATAAAATCACATGAAATCCGTATCTCAATGGGTAAATCCATACAATATGATATATGCACTTAAAACCGTAATATAAGCATATCATAGGAAAACCGCTCTTTAAAATGAATCCAGTTTTTAAATGTGTCATGCGGTTTCCAAGTTCTCCAAAATCGAATCCAACATCACATACAGGTGTACAGGTAGCTATAGCAATTATGGGTGTGTACATGTAAGTATGTATTCAAGATGTATCTCATGTGCGCAATAGAACAATAATCCACGTGTCGATATAAATAACAATAAAATACTATATATGTGTAGTATACAATAATGCTCGTGCAACATGAACCGTCAGTAATGGTGCAGTGTCCACTAGATTGTAACATTTCAAAAATATAAAATATTATTTTTGAAATTTAATATTAAAATAATATATCTCGCGAAAACTACCAAATTGCGAATTTAGGGTTTTCGTAAAATAGTATAAATATATACCAATATTTGTAAAATAATTTAGAGATTAAAATGATTTATTCTTTTAAAAATATAATTAATGGAATTTGTGTGTTTTGTTTTTGGCAAATTCCTTTGCTGGAAATTTCTTTGCCGTGTACAATTCGTGGGGAATTGTGTGAGCATGGGTAAAATTCGTGAGCTTTTTGTGAGGTGTCTTGGAGTAGGCTATTGATGGGCATGAGCATTGCTATGACTCATCATTTGAAGCATTAATTGTTTTTGGAGAGGGTGAGATATTTGTTGATATTTTGGAGTGAGGTTTTCTTTGAGTGTGAGGTGTGAGGTAGGGGTTTCCCAGCAAGTTCATTTCGTGGGCCCACCTTTTTATGGTGATGGTTTTTATTCTTGTGTTCAATTAATCATTCATTCTTCACACCTCACTACTTGATTTACAATTCCACAGAGAACAAATTTCTTGCAAATGGCCGAGCCTATTTTTGAAGCTATCCTTTTCATTTTGTGCCCAAAATCTTAAGCTCAGAAATTTCCCTCACTTGGCAACTTCATTTACCTCCATCCAAATCCTTGGGTGCCTTGAGACAAAATATTCACACACTATCTCTACTTCGTCTTGGGTATCTAGGCTAGCAAACTGGATACCCGAGTTGCTTTGGTTTAGAAGCGGGAGCCCGTATAAAGAATCCTCGACGTGTGTCTTCTTTGACGAGCGTGACCGGAGAGCGAACTTCGTCAAGGCAACCGCAACATGCTAAGGACAGGGATTGAAGAACGAAGGACACGGATCGATCGGTATAATATATTAAACCACTTTACAGTTTAGTAGTATAGGGTTAATAGTTCGATCCGGGTTTTAGGGTTACGTTAGGGCCAAGTTTAAAAGTTTTTGTTCCACTTTTAGCCACGGATTGATGGCCGGGGCACTGGCTTTGACTTATAGTTTGTACATCAACGACGAGGGTTGTTTGGTCGTTTTTGCATGCGTAGGTTACAGGTTCTAACCTATGAGCGCACCGTGTGCCGTATCGTTTTTCCGGACCTTGTTTTCATAACATTGCGATATGTGTTGATTTGTTGGTACCCTCATGTGGATTCCGAGACGGCGGAGCACATCGACTACGGCTGAACGAGGAGTTCCATAGGTGAGTATATTTATATTGTCACGACCCGAAAAGTACGAAACGTGACTGGCACATAAATTACGAAACTTCTTGAGGCGTACGTAATCTAAGTAAGCCAAAACCAAGAAATTAAAACCAAAAAAAGAGCAATAGAGTGAAGGAAAACAAAATGATTAAAAGCGATTTTAATCAATTAAGTCACATCAAGCTATTTTAAAAGCAACATCATTTTCCGAAATTTTCGGCAATCTCCTATGTAAATACTGGCCCCAAACGGGTACAAAACAACAATATATGTATAACATGAAATAAGGCATCCACAAGCGGGAGCAAGGTCATCGCCCAAGGAGGAATCAAAATCATACACAATGTAAAACAACACCGTGCAAAATAAGCATATAAAGGCATAAAATAATAAAGCATCATGTCGGCTCAAGTGAGCTCGACCCGGAGATAAAACATATAAATACACAAATCTCATTGTCTCATCTCTAATACAATAATACATGTGATAGATACGGTAGATGGAGTACACTAGATACAATAATGATACAAGGTGGCAACAAAATAACCCCGCAACCCACCTACGAAAAATGCTGCGAGTCAAAGCAAAAGGAGCAAGAGAGATGGTGTGCCCGCTGCTACTGTGCTGACGGGTCAGACCTGCAAAACACTGCGGCATGACGGGGTGAATTGCCAACTCGTGAGTAATAAGTAACATCTAATAAGGCTATCGTAAGAATGTACACAATGATGTCACAACCTACATATACTAATATGATGCGATGCAATAATATGTATGCAACATGAATGCAATAAATAACACGAGATTTGAATATAATTAACATGGGAAATCTGTATTCTTATCTTATTAAGCTTCTGTATTTTTGCTGTAGTTTCATCAGTGAAATCAATATAGATCTGTGCCAAGCATCGACACCAAATATGAATATCTCAATTATCCAGGGCTCCGGTAATCTGGACTGGCCGAAAATATCTGATCTAAGGCTCCGGCAATCCGGACTGGCCCATATCATCAAAACTCAAGACTACGTCGGTATCCTCCAGATATTTGCCGCATCATAAATAGCCGGTCAGTAGTGCTCCCCTGCCCCGCTCAACGCCATAATCTGTCACCATCTTTCCCCGTGGTACCGCACCTGGTCCACCATGCATCCACAGACGGTTTCTCCTCCTCCTCGAATTGGGTGTATGATACCACTCAAGCACTGAGAAATCTCATGGTGGACGATATATATACATCATATCATGAGAAAACCGCAGCTTAAATTTTTAAAATGATAATACGTTCTTAAATTCTTGCGGTTTCTCCAAATCCATAAATCTCATAAATACATATATTCTCGAGAAGAATCATAATACATGAACATGTAGGAAATTATGAATGTCTATAATATCAACAAATTGCAATGCGATGCAGAAATAGAAAACTATGCATGAACAATGATGCAATAAGATACGTGCATATGACTAGCAATCCTACGTATCTATCTTGATGAATTAAATATATCAAATGCAGGTTTATTTATCGATAATTGGCGCAAGTGATAAGATGTCGATTTAAACAAGTTATAAAGTGTTCGTAGCATAGCAATTACCAAGGCGTGTGTGTCCCCATGAATAGTGCTCGTGCAGCATAAACTGATGTTAATAGTGCGAGTGTCATATGAGGTACTATCACAGTATATATATATATATATATATATATATATGATAAATGATGCAATGCAACGGGATAATTAACTTGGGACTACGTATAAGTGTAAGTACTAAACGAAATTCTAACTATTGGGCGTCTTGCGCCATCCGAACGATTTCCCCCATAGATGTGTACATCTACTCACCGGAACGCTTCTGCTAGTCTGATCCTATCACCGCCTTTCCTTTCTGCGCCACTTCCGATGTCTTCGCGACTGATCCTAGATTTACACAAAGCAACACAGATTAGGCTAATATCCTGCAAAAACGCGATATCAAAACCATACGACAAAACTAGCGTCGCAAGCTCACGCGTGTGCACTCGAAACACCAAAACGTGTGTGCTAACGTCTGAAACCATCCCGACATGCTGTGATACACAGCAAACACTAAAACCAAACTCGTAACGTACATGTCGTGCAAGTCTAAAAGTACTAAAAATAAGGTATATGGTCCCATATTTTGATTCGAGTGGAAATAGGAAAAGTTGCATATACAAAAGACCTAGAATATGTAGCAGACACCCACAGAAGAACCCCCGACACCCAACTCCACCATCTGGCCGTAATTTGCGGTCAGAACCCTTTAATTTGCGGCCCAAGTATGGAGTGGGGGTCTCGTGCTCCGTGTGTGTGATCCTAGTCTAGTAAACATGCTCCAGTAATTGTAACTTTTGCCTGAAGCATCCGGTTTGAAAGCTGATCACAAAACTTACACAATTCTTAACTAAAACACTAATTAACACTAATTTAATACAAAATGGTGTTTTAGTGTAATCAGGTGCAAAGACTTGGATTAAGCGATACTAACAACACTTAGTTAAGCTAATCAAGCCATAAAAATCTTAACTTGGCCTAATCTCCACTAAAACCACATAATTAGAACTAAAACTCACTTAAACACTACTTTAAGCTAAATAAACTACAAGTTTAGCAAAAAAGAATTTAGGGTAAGCTTTATACCTCAAGCTGGTTTAGTGATGGCTCAAACTTGCTAACCTTGCCTTCAAAGTCAAAGACTTGCCTCAAGAACCAACAAGGAAGTGTTTTAGCATGATGTTTTATGATGAAAATGATGGATTTTTAATGGAGATGAGGCTTGGAAAGAGAAGAGAAGAAGAGATGAACGGGAATGAGAGGGGCTGCTACTGCTGGGCAGGGGCTGCAGGAAATGAGAGGGGGAGAGAGAGAAAGAGCCCCAAAGTCAAGCCCCCATGCTTATTTAACGCCCCCATGCTTACCTTTTCATTTCTTTTTTCTTATTTTCATAGAAATTTTGATTTAAAAGGAAATAGAACCATGGGAGAAAATAAAATGAGAAAGACATGCTACAATATTAACCTAGGGTAAATTATAGGATTTGTGCACGCTAACTAAAATTTTTCTTAGAAAAATAATAGTTAAGAAATTTGATAATTAAGTGAACAATAAATTAAATGATAATTAATAAAACACTATTATATAAATAATTACATATTATAACCAATAAAATAGATTTATTCCAATCTATGTGGAAAATAATTAGTTACGAGATTTTATGAAAAACACGCATTATCGCTAATTAACGTGAAAATAACCTAAACGAATTTTCAAGGCGTTACATATATCTACGGGGGAAGTCGGGTGGATGGCATATAGCACCCCTGCAAATCATGAATAGAAACCGATATATACATACAATACTGTAGGAGAAACCTATGTTTGAAAACTATAGTTGTGGTTAAAAAGATAGTTAGAGGTGATATTAATGATTTAGTATATATCGAGATATGAGATGAAAGCAATAGGTACATAATTCTTGGAGAATTATATGATAGAATGCATATGTAAAATGACTTGATGTGAGAGATTAATGCGATGAAAAGAGTATACGATGTGATATGATGACTTGGTTGATATGTCGTTATATGGATGCGAGTCGATAAGAAATAGTTGATACCTTGCCGGTCCCCTGATATGATTGACACGGATGTGACTGAGAGATAGGTATATATATATATATATATATATATATATATATATGGATAATGATGTGCATAATGAGTGATACGCCGCATGAGACTTAGATCCGTACCCCCATTGTTGTATAGGTTGATAGAATCCCAAATTGTTTAATACCGTCGTACGATGGATTACCGTACGCGATGAGTTTTACCTGTTGATTGATTTATACCGTTAATTAGAGGATGCCGTACGATATTATACCGTACGTGGTGTTGTGAGGCTGGATGCCGATTGATAGATTCACCAACTCAGATATATTGTTGATACGTATACCTGATAGCATTTCGCGTACGATGTACCTTATGCTACGTTTATAATATTCTCATTGCATTATATATGTACCTGTGCTAGTACACCTACACCATTATCGATGATGCGTATGTACACTTACATAGATTGCCGGCTCACACACTTTCATCATCGATAATTGCTATGTCACTCACACAATAGAATTGCTACATCATGCTATGATATATTTGCTATGCTCACATCATTATGCTTTGTTGCATGACATACCCTGCTATAGCTGAACATACACCTATGAGGTATTGTATCATTATTGACATTTAGACGTTGATTCTTGTGCTATTACGCATATGAAATGCATCATGCTTACTTACTTACATGTATATACACACATCTTGCTAGAGCTACATGTACGCCTTTATATGATGTTGCATTTGATTTTGGAGGAATTGGGAACCACATGATATATTTAATAACTTGATGCATTTAAATATCGGTTTTCCCTTTATATGCTCATATTATTGTTCTATGTTGCATATATTATGTTTCATGGATTTACGCATCGAGATATGGATTTCATGTGATTTATGGATTTGAGAACCGTGGGGATATTTCAAGAAAGTATGTATTATTTTGAAAACCCGGTTTCTCTTAATATGATATTTCGATGCGTCCACCATGAGTTTTCTCGGTTCTGAGACTTGGGTTGGAAACCCAATAAGGATATGTGGATTGCGAGTGTCGAGGTTGGACACTCAGGTTCCGTGGATTGCGAGTGTCAATATTGGACACTCAGGTTCTGTAAGATGTATGGATATGGGGGCCGGTCCTATTGACGACGCCTGAGAGATGAGTATTTATGTGTCGATACTGGACACTGGTTTTCATGATGTTTCGAGTGTCGATGTTGGACAATCAGGTTCCATCATTTTGATGTGCCGCGAGGAACACACGTTGATTTATATCCTCATATTTACCTACATATGCTTTCATGATATTTGCATACATGATGTTGTTGTGTCATTGGTTGACACGTAGATGAGATACACATGCATACATGCATTTGATTATATGGTAGGATGTTATCCACATGCTGATAGGCGTTGATTATATTGTTGGCACATATGTAGATAGGTCACCCTAGATATCATAGTATTACCTTTATGATATAGTTGACCTAGGAATCATTGTTTATTTCGATTTTTACCTGATGATGTTTTCTACTCACCCCCGTTGTGCCACAGTTCTTGCAGGTTGACCGCATGGATCAGTAGCGCATCGCTGGCATACAGCTTGCTTTCGGGTGATTTACTTTGGTAGGTGGTACATGTTGGATCGTGCCCCCTCTTACATTATTATTATTCCTATTGTATCTAGTCAACTCCATCAATCAGAAACTTGTATTTGTATATGTAGTAAGACTTAGCAAGACTTGTAGTTGTGAGACTTAGAGCGATGAGTTATATGTTCGCTTGGTGGGTTTTATGTCTTTCTTTTCATTTTACTTTGTGTTGATCTTCACCGTTGGGCGTCGTATACATATTTGTGATTGCGGTGGTTGTTTCCGCCGTGGGCGTGATTTGCTCCCGTTTGGGGATGCTTTATTTATATTCTATGTTTGTACCCATTTGGGGATGCTTTATTTATATTCTATGTTTGTACCCGTTTCGGGGCTAGTTTTTACAAAGGAGGTACTGCCGAAATTTTTAAGAATGTAAATTTAAGTTAAAGATTTTTACTTGAGTTTCCCGAAGGTTTTTAACAATGTTTCTTCACTTATTCCTTTTGGTCGTGCCCCTTCGGCTTACTTAAGTTACGTTACGCCTGTAGACATTGCGTGATTTAAGTGCCAGTCGCGAGCAAATATTTTGGGTCGTGACATAGATACCGATCAAGGCCCAACAAGAAATGGCATGTATGATGCTCATGCAAAATCAATATATAAGAATATAAACATGCGGCTATAGTATCCTATTAAGCCCTGACGTATAATGCCATACGGGCGATTTCCACGTAGATGTTAAATCTACTCATCGGTGATCTCGAGCTAAGTATATCCGACCACCTGCTTTCCCTTCTTCGCGTCGTCCGAAGTCCCCGCCTGCGATCCTAAAATCATACGACAACAACATAACAAGTGCACATTAGAAACCTTTCGATAACGCACGCAAACAACGGAAACAGAAATCGACTCCCATATACTCCCGAGTGTTCTCTTAGCGGGCTAAACGCATGCAGCAACTTTCTAGACAAGCCCTACAGCTACACATCGAACAAAACACCTAAACAATTAACGGATAATTCGCAACACATGTCGCCGAAACGCTCGAATTTCAACTAAAAGGTTACGGATTTTTCTACACAAGAAATTGGTGAAAGTTGCAAGTTCCACGAGCATAAAAATAACCCCAGAGACCCCTCGACAAGGACACAACCCCCAATTCCCAAGTCTGGCCATAAATTGCGGCCAGAAGGATTAATATTGCGGCCACTAAAGGAGGGGATGGTCTCAGGTTCTCATGGTGGGTTCTACGTCTCTAAACTAGGTCCCTGTGATGGCAACTTCTCCAACAACTTTCTAGTTTGAGAGCAGATTCACTCGAGGCACAATTCTTACCAAAATACGATATTTTCACAAAAAACTGAAATTCTAAGTGCCTTAAACTGTAACTAATTAGCAATACCACATAATAAGAACCTAACTAACAGTAGAGAGTCATTACCTAACCAAACTTGCTCCAAAACCCTAGCTTTCCATGCCCCAAGTGATTCTAGCGGCTTGATCTTGGCTTGAGAAGGGTTTTGATGGAGTTTAGTAGAGATTTGTGTGGGTTTGTGAGGGTGGGTTAGGGTTTCAGTTGAGGGAGTGTGAGGGAGTGAGAAAATGATATGAAGAAAAGAAATGAGAATGAGAGAATGAAATGGGAGTGTGACGGTGTATGTGAGTAAGTGAGGGTTTGGGAATGAGGGGTGAGCTCAGAGGAGCCATGCCTCCTCCTCTCTCTCTTCATTAAATGCATGGCATGCTTGCCATGCTCATCATGCCCCCCCACTCTCTCTTCCTCTCTCTCAAGTCAACCCAAAAGAAAAAAATCATTTATTTTTAAAATTAAATAATTAACTAAATAATTACATACATTTATTAAAATGGGATTAATGTGCCATGGCTACTTAAGCATGGTTACCACTTATTTAACCCTAAATTAACATGCACATGTGTGTGCAAGCCCAAATTAAATATTAATAAAATATTAATTAATTTTGATAAAATATTTGAAAACTATTTTGGTAAACTTTTTACTAAAAATCCGCATTATCGCTTAATTAACCACTAATCGCATTCTAAGGTGTTACAGAGGGCTATGGCTAGTTTTGGCAAAAACCGTGAACGTAATGAACTTGATATAGTCGAAGGAACAATGATAACTTTTAAAAGGAGTGGTTTAGGCACCTCATTTAAAAGTTGTTTTTCAAGAAAACCGAGTGGTTTTGAAATTGTTCCAACGATTTAACTTTGGTTTGTTTTCATTGCATTAAACAATATTACTGTGGTCCCATCATTTAACCCTGTCATTGCAGAAAGAAACGGAAATAGAATGTACGCTTATGCCATCCGCATTCGCTACGGGGCCCCGTCATGCACCGTTAGGTTACATAATTAACCGTAGAGCAGGGTCTGGACTAGCATGGGTGCAAAACATAAGCAACGTTTAGTATTATTATTATATATATATGTATATATATAGCCATTCGTCTCACGCAATAATAGGCATTCCAGATCACAGATGAATATATTGGAAATACTAGGGTATCCGTGTTTCGTTTTAGCCTAGAACGAAAAACGGATTCTACAGTCGTGATGAATAGCCAAACCCCACCCTAGACCCTTTTGGGTGCGGCAAACTACCCGCCAAATTCTTGAAGTGAAGCAACCCCTCTCAATGAAATGAGTAGGCCACTCGGCACTCAATAACTTGGTAGTTTGTGCACCCTACCTTGGGTCTATCCTAAGTGCAAGAAAAAGTAAATGAAATAATACAACGGTGGCTACAACCTCAACCCGGATGTGTCTCGCAAAAGAATATTACATGAATTTATAAATATACATGAATGAAGAAAAGAACACTCTTCTCACATCCCCCGGCTATTCATTCATGACGAACCAATACCTCATATCCACAAACCATCAAGAAGATACTAGATATGTGCAATCCCCACTAATCAACATATAGCAATTAGCAGACGTTTAGCAATACATATACAAACACAGAATCATTGATTAGCAAAAACTTAGAATTTCGATCGAAAACAACTATCCGTGTGTGTCTCATGCATAAAACCAGTACACAAACAAATCTGGGAAAAAACCAAATATGCCAAAAATCATATTTCCAAAGACTTGAACCACAGAAAAAATTAGAAGCACTATGGTCACAACTCGGCCACGGATCCGCGGCTAAATGACCTATTTAGCCGCGATTCCGCGGTCTAGTTGATGGTATAGGTGCTAGAAATTTTTCCTTGGTCCTAGAAAAGCCTGCTCATATTTTTAAGGTAACTGAAATGATTTTTTGAACAACTTTGAAAATCCGACAGCAAGCATAATATGGAAATGTAATTTCAGACATTTTTCCATCAATCGAACTTCTAATTACTTGCTTACAAGCAAGTTAAGGTTTTAGTAGGCTTTGATACCACTGTAAGCTGATGTCGCTCACCCCACGCACTTGTGGGGAGGCGGAATTTACAAAAAACGATTTTCTTGACTTCGCAATATCGACCTAAACTCCCGGATCTTTACGGAAACCTTAACTAGCTATTCTACTTGGAGGTTCTTACTATTCGGTAAGAGTTTTATACCTCCTAGATACTTATCCTTATTGGGTTATGCCAGTGCCCTGGCCATCTACCGTGACCGTTTGCGGAACAAAATTTTTCAGAAATGGCGCTAGAACAACCTTATAATCCGGATCTACCATAAACCTAAAGCTAGCAAACTAAGGAGGAGTTTAGAATGGTTATACCGAATGATCCGAGTCCTTCGGTCTTCTATCATCTTCCTAAGCTTCTAGAGACCACCATGATCAAGCTTGATGCCCATCTCCCTCCATCGAAGATGATCCACCTGAGGATTTGTAGTTCGAGCTCCAACCTTATAGCCGAGGTAACTAGGGTACCTAGTTCAATAAACTAGACTGCTTAGAGGATGTGGAGTCTAATGATAGATTAATATGTCTCATAACACCCTAGATTTCTCAACGCATCAGACTTTTAGGGTGGAGGTAGAAGAAACAAGATTGGAGGAGATGAGAAGTGAATGAAGCAACCATCAAAAGATGGCTAAGTGTTGTGAAGCACAAGAATAAATCAAGCCTCCCAAAATATCTCACAACACAAATAAATATCAAGCATGCCATAATAGTGAACCATGAGTCACCCCCACGTGTCACTACAAAGTCATGCTTTATTTAAAGCCAAAGAACACCTCATCCCTCCACCTCATTAACCATTTAACAAAATGGTTGAATCAAAAAAATGAGGTGGCACTTTTAGAAGCATCTTGTAATAAATTACAAGAATACCCCTCATCCGTATATACATACCCGTATTCGTATTCCGAAAAATACGAATACAAAGAGACAAAATAATCCAATAATATAATACTAGGATCTGGCTGAAACCAAAGCCTACTAGTATTATCCGTCCGAATCATGATACGTGCACAAGTGCACGTATATGATTTAACTCTAGCGTAAAACCATACGGCCTCTACATAATTTCGCCCGAAGTAGGGAAGCCCTCTGTGTGGGACTTTAAAAACTCGTCAATACGCTGGCAATGGGTTTAACTACAAGCACATCAGTGACACTAGCTGTACGAAATGGCTACCCAGGAATTGAGCGAAACGAAAGCCGATGAGAAAACTCATCCGAACCCCTACTGAGCCTGTCCGTGACAATCTCCATAGAGTCCGGTCTGTTCGTCAGAGTATCGCATATCGGGTCTAGGTGTGGATAAAGTCAAACCCCTAACAACGTGATATTTCGTGTCAGTATGAAGCCCATCACCGACTGAGAAACTACCGATCAAAATCAGTAATTCTCATCTACCTTGTCCAAGGATTTCTGGTGATGGCCACCCATGCATCTTGCGACATCAACCCCCAATACCGGGAGAGACGAATCCCCGACGATCAGCTCACTGCCTCTATGTGGCTCGGGACTGTACCCAACTAAAATCTGTTTGCACGACTCTTTTGAGCCATGGTAGGGTAGTAATCAAAGCACAGTGGGAACTCACACGAGACAAATGACGATCTCAGGTACACATGTCACCTGGGAACTGCTATATGACAATAGGTAATATACCAAGTAGCATGTTCCCGGCGAGTCCGTCAAGTGTACTCATAACCGAATGAGCACCTATACTATCTTAGGTGACTAACTGACACTAATGGCTTGTGAGACCGTCCACCGCACTTCGTCGGGGTCTCGATAAGTACACACTAGTCTACTCAGGAGTATCAATGCTCAGTCTGTATACTCCCTCGACTAAAGACATTTAAGGATGTACTTATAGACCACCCAGCTCCCACGTATATGATCGCCATCATAATGCTGGTAGTCAAGAAAAAATCCTATGGGCTCTATCAACATCTAATAGTGATCTGTAATACTACATAATGCATGTACATGATGATAAAGACAAACTAGATAGCATACTATCATTTTGAGTAAGATTGTTCTATCCGTATAGGTCCTCCCTCAATGATCATAATCACCTGCATGTGATTACAATAATTGCCTTGAGGGCACTATAGCCAATAATCTCCCACTTCCACTTAAGGCTAATTATTGCGGTGTCGCATACTCACAGCCCGCATGATACCGAACACCCAACTTCTCTACTAATCAATCTCATAAAGCTCGTTTGTGAAATTATTGCGTTCGAGAAATATCCTCAGTGAGTGAATCCTCTCCAATGTTTCTATCTTTATATCTCTATATCTCAACTTTGCGGAGAAAGACTATCTCCCGAAATGAGCAATACCTGTCTTAGAATTTGTCTGGATATCTAATGGGACCCAGTTCACAAATGAACTCCAAATCCAACAAACTTTTTAGACCGTATCATGCACTGAATTTAATCAGTATCCTGTGCCATGCCTTCCACAGTTTCCGCTTGGACCACCTGTCCAACATACTGTCCCTCAAAAAAGGGAAAACTATAACTCTGACAGCCACTCTGTCATCCAGGTCACCTTGGAAGCCTGAAATGATAACCGTCTCGCGAAGGAGGCTGCCGTTACAATATACCAAGAACATCCACTTATGTTCATAACTGATTCCCAATGTTTCTCCAGGATTGAATTAATATATACTTATTGCAGCCTATGCAAAATCAATATCTGGTGTTGTACTTGACATCTCATAATTAACTCAATTGCCTAAGCAGTGATATGCCAATCTTGCAAATCCCTCTCCTCATCAGTCTAAAAGACAACTTTTTAGAGAGGGTGACTCCATCACCAGCGGGTACACTATCACGCCAGGAGTCGTCCATTCTAAAAAACTTTAGAATAGTGTCAAAGTACCCAAATTGGGACACTTCCGAAATCTAGATCTAAAACTATAGATCTAGTCACCAGAATCCCTGATATTTTATCTATACCATATGTGGAGAAACCACCTTGTGACAACCACGGTATAACCGATCATAGTATAGGAAGATCACTTCCTATTAACTGCATGTCATCCAAATACCAAGACATCACCCTACTACCTTTTTACCAGATCATCTGTTGTTCTGATGAAGTCAAACTTTATGACTGTCACATAAAAAATAGATGATCTATCTCCGCTATACCTACTTTAATATATAAATAGACATAAGCTACTTGTCCACTATGCTTCTGCTGCTCCCACTGACTATAACAACCTTCCGGCAGAGTCATATATACGTGCACTTCTAAGGCTAATTTAGAACGACATTATACTCATCTTCCTGCCAGATCTCATAGCCTAGAACAGTAATGTTGACAAGTTTGGGTAATCAAAAACCTTCCTGTCACCGTATTTGAGGAGACCGTAGTACCTTTCGGGTGCCTGAGGTTACCCACCAAATCTGCAGAGTGGCTAATGGATCGTCGAAACCATTTGAATCTTTAGGTTCTTCCAAATTTTCAGTAATCGTTTTTGGTTTTGGAATCACTTCCAGTTCTACCAAAAAACCACTAATGTTTTCTGAAAAAAATCCATTTTACTAAAACTGTGGCGAGTCAAGAACAATATAACTATTGATCTTCTAAATGGTAGAAAGTTAACCTTCGTAAAAGCCCGAGATAACCCACAAACTGCCATTACAGAAACATGCCTTGAGTTTGTCCAGATTCTGGTTTTAAGCATCAGCCGGACAACTCCATATACCTTAATATCGTTAAGATATGAATCCATTCTATTTATCCAACATAGAATCAAAGACACTAATTTAATTGGAACCATATTCAAAAAATCATGCAGCTGTTTCCAGTGCATATCGACCTAATGGAAGAAGGCCATACATCATTACTTATCCAGGAATACATCCACGTATGAGTAACCTGAAGAGAAGCAAGTTCTCAAAACTATTACTTACAACGAAATACCAAATACAAGTATCTACATCTTCTATCATGTTGAAGAATCCTGATACTTTCAACATATGGTTCTCTACTTTATTCTTATACTTATATCTTTTCAAAACATGGACTTTGTATTTCAACGAAATACTTGTCTAAAACTAGAGAAGTCATGAGTAAACAGAATATACTACGCGTACCAACCCCTTTGTCCTAACGGACATCAGATAACATACAATACTTTGTATAAGTCCACTGAGTTTAACAACTCAAACCCTGTGCGTCGAAGGTTGAAAACTGTACTATGGTTAAGAAGAATTACACCGTTATTGAATGCACCTTACCTGACCATCAATTGATATAGGTAAATGTCATAGACATAATTTCAAAAGTTTATATCTCACTTTATAAAATAAACGTACAGATATATCAGTTTGAAATTAGTGCATAACAACGGATATTCAAAACCAAAAATTTGCCGTTAGGCAAAACCCAGGTGATTTCCTCAAATATCACCAAATACAAAGAATTCCGATATATAGAGGATCTAATCACTCCATTCCCAATATCTTACTCCCACTCACCATCTCTAACGCCATACATATGTGAGAATCAAATCTGGTAAATACATACCCTAGAGTTAGAATCTATTGGGAAAATAGTTTTCAATTAACACCGTACAGAAAAACTTAAACATGAAAATGTTTCGAAAGGGTCGCCATGTATTCCTAGTAATGGCTCTTCCACTATCCAAATTCATGACAGTAACTGTATACTTCCTTGCCCTCACTTTAATCCCTTTATATGTCTTTACTTATTACCTTCTGTACACCATACTTAAGCTAATTGATTTTCTTCCAGCCCTACCTTTCGGCACCAGCCTAAGGTTTGGAAGAAGACTATCCAATAAGCGAAAAATGTGTACTGATTGATAGAGATTTTCTGTGTTTAATTTACCGCAATCAAGACGGTGTCGCTTGGTAGCTAGCCGGTTGAGTATGGGTCGATCCACAGGGAGATGAAATCTTTTTCTTTATGTTTTAACGAGTTAAGTCCAAAAAATTGGTGTTTTTGTTTTAAGATCTACGAATGAGATAAAATATGATAAAATACTTGCTAGGGTTAGGGTTAGGTTAGTCCGAGTTTAGGAATTTCTCACTTCTTTCAATGCCCTAGTTATAAATATCGGTGTTAAGGTAATCGGCAACAACGGGGATTAGTACGGCTAGGAAGAAACTTACAAGTCTAAGCTAGGCTTTCCATGCTTAGTTTCTTCCTTTTGGTCCTTATCCGTCCGTTCTTGGCTCCTAGCCCTAACCTCCATTTAATTGAAGCACAACCGGTCTTATTAGGGAATCACCGCTATCATGTAGGATAGGGTGCCGTAGTGAGCAGATTATGGTTCAAATAAAGGGAGTCCGAATTTAATGAAATGTTTGGAAAAGAAAAGAGTGAGAGAGATTTCCTTCTCTCAATCCTTCCTTCTCCTGCCCTAACAAGTGAGAAATTACTCACCCATTAAAAAGATAAAAATAAAATTCGAGATAAGAAAAATGCAGATTAAATTCTACAACTAGATTAACAAATAATAATTGCAGAAAATAAAATACGATAAGAAAAATGCAAGAAAAATAAAGGAACTTACTTTTTATTGATACCTCTTAAAAGCCTATTACAATGGAGAATTAAATTCTAGATCTAGAAATAAAAAGAGGCATCCTCCAAAGAGGCACACTAAAAAAGGCACCCATAATTTGGCTTTGAGCTCTCCTATTTATAGATAGGAAAACCCTAGGTTTACATTCTGATCCATACACGAAATTACAAAACTACCCCAAGGGAGCCGAGTCAAAGCACCGACACTACCACTGACACGTGGATTGCACGGCCGCGGAACCGCGGCAGAAGTGCCTGTTTGGCCGCAGTTCCGCGGCCATTTGGTGGATTCATGGGCCCATTTCTTCAGAGTTTCTTCATGTTGCTTTTATCTTCTGTTTGGTACACTTGGTTTCTCAAAAGCTCTTCTTTTCTCTTCCAGATATTCAGCAGTGGACTTTTGCCTTGAACTCCGCTTGAACTTTTATGCGGTATCATGCGGATCAGTATTCATCTGTTATTGGTCATAGTCCCACATTTGTTGCGACTTTTCCCGAATCTCACTGTAAAGAGCTGAGAAACTGTAACCTGCAACTATTTAGCAGAAATGGATCAAAAGCACCAATTTATATGCAATGTGATTAATAATGGGCGATATAACAAAGCAAAAATCTGATATGAACAAATACCCCCAAACTTATCATTTGCTCGTCCTGAGCAAAACCAATTTTATTCTCGAAATATCCTAGCCTCACTTTTGCAGGGAACACGATTGCACTGAGCTCATGCAACAAGCCGTTAAACCTCTTGGTGTCCCTAGTAGGAGGAGTGTTGTCTCCTGAGGGTTTTCAGCGGACACTACCCATAAAATCCGATCAATTTGGCCATTGACTCAAATTCTTCAATTCAGTATTCTAGCAAGAAATTCTATTATCTTCAACTTAGAAATCATCAACCCGTATTTTTCACACTTCCTTTTCATTTAACTTAAGATCATATACGTTTTGCATGTTTATAAAGCTTTCAGCATCTCCTAAGTTTTCCTTGTTAGGTGCAATCTTAACTCTGGAATTTTTATCATTTCTACTGAATATATAAGACCTATCATTTATTCCTATCTCTCATCCAAACTCCAATTAGATACCCCTACATGTGTGTAATTATCATCCCTACACTTGGAAATTAAATTCAAGCTATCATACTCTTGTCCATCTTCCAAAATACTTTTAGTTGGTAAATTTTAGATGAAATAACTCACGCATCCTTTATGTGACCGTTAATACTTCTGGATGTACTAAACGACCGATTACAAAATGTGCTTGCACATTTAGGCGTAATTCCACGTCTTGCAATACCTAAGGCTTAGCAGTGACTCCCAAACCAGTTGGTCTAAGGCACTAGGTGATAAAGCACCCTCGCTATATATTTTTTTTATTTATGCTGCCTTAAGCAATTACAAAACCAGTTTTCATTTTTTTTATCTCTTTATTCACCACTTATACTTTTATTTTATTTTCCTTCATACTAAGGATTTTAAACAAGAGCATTTCAAGGTATCCTCTACTATCCTAAGTTTCAAGATGTGTGTGTAAATGCGTATAGTAAGGTATATATTTTCAGAATTTGGACTTAAGGTTCAGAATTATTTCTCAAACTTATACTTAAATAGAGCTTTCAATACTTTTCCCTTATTTCGACTTAACCCAAGAACTGATCTTAAAATTTGCCTATTTCTAAATAAACTACAAGGACGTATATTTTCTACACTTAAAATTTAAGAAATGTTATTTTTAGGGTTTTTAATTTCCTAAGCTTAGGATCTAGTTTTTCCTAACTAGTCAATCGTCATGATGAACTTAGGTCAATTATGGCCAATATTGAAATTTTTAATTTTTGATTTTTATGGCTTTTAAAATAAGTATGCAAATGCAAAAATATACACATGAATGCGAAGGTAGAAAGCTTACCAAGCACACCCCCAAACTTAAACTTGACAGAGCCCTCACTGTCAGGATACACCAAGAGGGTCAAAATTGTCGTCACTCCCCTGTTTGTTTATTTATTATTATTATTATTTTTATTATTAAGAGAAAAAGAAAACAAAATATATATATACACAAAAAGGTCCCCCCCAAACTTAAGTGAAACAGTGTTTCTACTGTTTCCATTTTTTAAAATCTTATAAACCTGTAAACTTGGGAGGAAAAATTTATTAACGGGGACATGAAATATGATCGTGAAAATCCCCCCAAACTTATTTTTGGCTCACCACTTTGAGTTAAAAAAATTATTTTCAAGAGCCAAATTATACCCCCCAAACATAAGTTAAACAATGCTAAGCTTTTAAAGAGGGGGGTCAAAGTTACCGGTCAATGCCAAGCTTTGGAAAGGCCAAAAGTCAACACCAACCATTCGAAGAATTTTTTGGTGAAACACACCGGTTGGTGGAAGAACATGTTGTATGGAGCCAGGAAGAAGTGGGGAAGAGATATGTGGTGTAAAAGAAAAGGTTTACGTCTCGATTTGTAGAGACGAAACAATAATGGTGAACGAAAACGAGAATGTGGATGATTAGGAATGGGAAGAATGGTCACATTCTCGTATGGGATAAGAAGAAATGGTGGTGATTCGACTTCTTCAGGTGGAGGTTGATTAATCACAAAATCCGTGTCTTTTAAGAATGCGAGTTCATCAGTGAAAATATCTTCGAAACTTTCATCGATGGTCCAATTGAACGTTTCATTGTCAATAAGTGTCGCACCAGAATTCAACACACTTGATTTTTCAAAAATTATGGAGGTAGGAGACTCGTAAGGCTCATCTACCTTATTCTGAAAAAAGTCTAAATCAAGTTGTTTTTTTAGAATTATCGAACTCAAAATATCGGATTGTGATTCATTAACACTGGCTATCATTAAAGGAAGATTAGAAGAAGAACCAGAGAAAGTGGGAGAAAGAAGTGGAATACGAAGTTGAGGGTGGAAATGGAGTGTATAAATTAGCACAATTTGTAATGACCGATGTGTAAAAAGTGATTGTGCTAATCTATCAACCCACTGAGAAATGAGGTCAAATCCCTCAAGATTCGTGAGAAAACATGGGTTCGTCGAACTTGTTAAACCAGACATTGAAAATGAAAGTGTAATGGTTTCTTGCAAGGTCGGAACGAGGATGGAGAGAAGTGATTAAGGAAGGGTATTGATCAGTCGAAAATACTGCATTTTTAACACGTCAATTTCCCTATCATTTGCACTCATCTAGAAGTGTTCGGTATTCATATTGCACATATTATCAAAACAGTCCTGAAATACCAGATTGCATGTGTTATACTTTAAAACCGGCACTTTAAGGGAAATTGACCGTTTATCATGGCATTGCATCATCCCTATATAGCGCAACACCTGTTTCGATGTCTGTGCAGGAAATTCCAGAAACCGAGCCAAAATTGTGAAAATAATGCTGATAAAATATGCCAACTCAAAAGCTAGAGATCTGGCAGTGATCAAGGACTAATTACACAATTCAGCATATCAGAGAACATTCCTGAAGTCAAAAGAAAACATTACCAGAAATTGTGCACAGTAACGCCTTCACTTGGCCGCGGATCCGTGGCTGGAGCCGGCTTGCGCCGCGGATCCGCGGTGGTAAGGACACGTCATCATCAAATATTTGCTGCATTATTCCTATCTCAGTGCATACACCTCATCAAGACATGTCAAATTCCATATTACTCTCGAAGCTTCTGCCAGATCAGCAAAGATCATTAAATTAAGCTAATCTAGATTAAGCTCCTAACAACTAGTTCTAGAAGCTCCCTCCAACTAACTACTTCTAGAAGCCTCTCTAGCTAACAAACTTTCGGAGGGAAATTCAAATTTGAAATCCTAGATCTAGGGTTTTGATGTCTATAAAAAGGAGCCTAGATCTAAGGGTTGAGGTTGTTCATAAAATCATTAGTTAGGGTTCGTTGTGCTTTAGTTCTCCAATTCCCTCCATTTCCATCTACAAGTTGAGTGACACATCTTGTAGCCCTAATAAAAAATCCAAGCCAAATTCAAGATCCCGAGTACCATTCAATCGAGAAGCCTTCAACCTTTTAGGAGCGGAGCCGATCTTCAATCGAGCAAGTGATCCAAGCCGATCCGCGACTCAAGGAGACGAGCGAAGCCAAATCGACGATCGAGTTCTTCCTCTTGTAGTTCTTGAGCGATTTGTAACGGAATTGTTGATAAATAAAAGGTGAAATTCTTTAATCTTGCTTTCTTTCAATTCTTGCATCATGATTCGATCTCAATTTGTGATTGTGGTTCTTGTTGTGATGTTTGAGGAAAACTCCGCTCGTAAAGGAGTCGAGACGATCAATAGAATTATGATGTAACAAATCTTAAAACGATTCTTAAGTCCTACGAGTTTTGTAAACCCTAGCAAATTGAAGAATCGACGACCTAGTTTCGTTGCGATGCTTTCTTGATTGTGATCACTCGAAATTAGAGATCTACGATCAATTCTTGAATTTACTAGAGGTTAGAATGTAAATGATATCGACGAAGGAACAAGGGATAGATGATGAAACCCTAGTTTCACAAGAAATCCCTAATTCTCGTCGATCATCATCGATCTAGTATCAATTCATCGAAGGATAAGAATACGTAATCGCAAGATTTCATCACATCTATAGATCCGATCGATTCCTACGAGCCTCATTTCGATTCTTGATATTTGATTTGGAAATCATCACAAATTCTCAATTCTTGATTTTATCGTTTCTTGATTTAGACCTAATTTTCTAATTCTTGAACTTCAATTTCCAAATCATGAATTGTTTGTTTTCTTTTCTTTAAAGTTTCAACTCATCTAATTCGAAACACGAACGATTACACTTTCCCTGTGGACGATCCGCACTTACTAACGCGCTACATTCGATACCGTTATTGATTGCGGTCAAAATATTTTTGGTTGTGATTTCTATACAATTTTCATACTACACAATCCGAAATCGTTTCAATCAAATGGCGCCGTTGCCGGGGATCATTTGAACTACACAACGAGAAATCAATTCAATCAAATGGCGCCGCTGCCGGGGATAGTGCGCTAATTGTTCGTATTTTGAAATTTGAGTTGAAAGATTTATTCCATTATAATTTTTAGATAAAAATTGCGCAAACACTAATACGAGTTGTTGTGATTTGTTGCGAGGAAATCTGGAATCATTGGAGCTGTGGAAAATTTTTTCTGAAAAATCCAGAGAGCTTAGAAGATGAACAGGAACAGAGACTGAATTTTTTATGCACTGATCTGTCTTAGCCACCGCGGTTCAGCGGCATAAGGAGACTTAATCCGCGGTTCCGCAGCGTGCCTGCATCCTCACTGTTCTAAAATTTTTGGTAACTCTCTAGACTTGCTTATCTCTCTCCAAATCTTCTCCAAATAACATTTTGCTGCAGGTTTCTTTGCAAATAAATCGCAGCGCCGCAAAAAGCAAAATAAATTGTGCGTGTTTTGATTTTGTAGTTGTTTGCATATTAATACGGAAATTAAGGGGCACGACCAAATCCAGATTAGGTGGAGAGTTCATTACCATTCCTAAGCCCCGAAAATCACAAAATTGCATCCGCATTACCCTCATTAACTAAAAAATATCTAGAGATGACTCTAAGGACCGTCGCGCTCACTTAGGACAAGAGAAGGCCGTAGGTAATTCATTGCTTATCCGCGTTTCTTTTGTGGTGTCTAAGGCAAGTGTGTCGAAGGCTAGTGGTTACTTAATTAGGCCCACTACTTACGTAGTGGAGAACCTCCCACTTACCTAGCACTTACCTGGCCATAGGAGAGACAAAGAGGCAGTGGAGGATTGATCCTGCGACTTGTCTTTTGGCAGTTTGGAGCGGTCTAGAGCTTTGACCTAGGTGAACACTAGATTTTAGGGTTGCTTGTTGCATTTGTTGTGATTGCATAATTTTTTCAAAAAATCTGTATATTTTCAAAACAAACACCAACACTTCATTCATTTCCCCTAATTATAATCACGCTGCCACTTGTACTAAACCCCTTTAGTGCTGGCTTGGCTGGACAAGGGTTTCTAGTGCCCGTCTTGTCCGCATTTCCCCGATCGACCCAAAAGTTAGTATTTCTACGTTTACCTCTTCTTTACCCACCACCACATCCACATCGATGGATCCATCTCCATCGAATTTCTTTACCACTACTCTGCCGCCGTCCGTTGGTGTGCAGAATCCACCCCGCATCTCTCTCCAAGAGAGGTGCTATCCTACACGAGGTCCCCTTTCCACTTGTCTTTCCATTCCACCAGCCAACGGGGAAAAATTTGAAACTAAACCCCAATACATCAACCTTCTACCAAATTTCACGGTCTCGAGTCTGAAGACGCATATGCCTTTATCACCAAATTTGAAAATGTATGCGCAATGATGGGTACCTCACAGCTTTCTATAGATGCTATGCGTCTACGTCTTCTCCCATTTATTTTGTATGATATAGCCAAGAAGTGGCTGTATAACACTACCGCACATTCCATCTCAAACTGGTGAGAATTCGTCAAAGCATTCCTTAAGAAATTCTACCCATATCATAAAACAGCTCGAGTCCGTAGCAAAATAAATCAATTCACCCAGCTTCCAAATGAACCATTTTCAAAATGTCTTGAACGCTTCAAGGATCTGTTAGTCCAAAATCCACATCACGGAATCCCTAGATGGGAACTGTGCCGAATCATATATGAGGACATTAATCCTAACACAAGAAAAATCCTTGAATCCATATGTCAAGGCAACTTCATGACCAAAGATGATGGGGAAGCCTGGAAATTCCTAGAAGATTTCGCTCAAAAATCTTTACAGTGGGAGGGTGTGAGTCAATCGTCTAGGGATGGCAATGATATTTCCATAGGAGTTAGACCTGAAATTTCAGCTTTACACAAGAAATTCGACAATATGGAAAACGAATTTTTAGCTGCCGCCCTAAATCAAATGTCACTCTCTAAAACTGTATGTGGATGTTGTTCTGATCCTTCTCATCTCACGGAAGAATGTCCACGAAATTCTCCGTTTCAAGGTCACGAGCATACCAATGCCGCATTTAAAAGACCTAGAAACGATCCATTTCATTGCACATATAATCAGGGTTGGAGGAATCACCCAAACTTTGCTTGGAACCAATCACAATCTCAAAACACGGTTCTAACCCAAAACAATTTCCAAAGAGTCCATCCACCACAATAGCAACCAATTCAATTGAGTCAGCACCCCTTCCAATCACAAAACTTCCAAAATCCGGCCAACACTTTTGCACCACATGAAAACTCTTTGCAATTGACCGGTACAGATAAAACCTCTGCACTAGCACAAACCTTGGATACTTTCATGAAACAATCCATCCAAGGGACGACAAGTTTTCCATCTTCCGTCGAGAATGTGATGAAGATCATCATCTCTAAAAATGAGAATATCAAATCGATGGAAGCACAAATTGCACAACTAAAAGCCGAAACGAGTGCAAGAGAGAAAGGGAAGCTTCCAGCTCAACCTTTACCCAATCCTGGCTATTCACATCTTGTGAATGCAATCACGTTGAGATCTGGAAGAATGCTTGACAATCATGTTGGGGAAGAGATTGATGACACTGAAAAATCAATCAATGATACCCCGGCTGAGACCTTTCCTTCCACTTCTACTTCTAATTCTGACCCCAGTTCTTCTACCCCACCACCTTCTTGCGAGCCTATTCTTCGTTTCCCACAAGGCTCGCCACCTCAGCCCACCTCTTCTAGTTCTCCACAGACAATCCCTAACTCTATTCTGGGATCGGGTCCACACACACTTCCTTCTCCTATGATGGACCCAGCGCTTATTGCTAAAGCACCTTATCCTAATCGGTTAAGGGCTAACAAATCGTGTCCACATATGGAGAAGATTATGGACATGTTTAAGCAAGTAAAAATCAACATCCCTCTCCTAGATGCCATCCAACAAGTTCCGTCCTATGCGAAAACCCTTAAGAACTTTTGCACTAGGAAGAGGAAGACTCAAGTGCCCAAGAAGATATTCATGGCAAAGACAGTAGACACAGCTTTTCCCCAACAATTACCAAGGAAACGTAAGGACCCTGGCTGTCCTACTATTTCTATTTCTATTGGGGAAAAACACATCAACCGTGCACTACTTGACCTTGGCGCTAGTGTTAACTTGCTTCCATATTCGGTTTATGAGCAACTAGGTATCGGAGTGTTAAAGCCCTCGAGCATAACTCTCCAAATGGCTTACAGATCAATCACCAAACCTAGGGGTGAACTGGAGGATGTGTTAATAAAAATCGGGGAATTTGTATTCCCTGTGGACTTTATTGTAATTGATACACAGCCTGTAGCGCACCCACGAAATCAAATTCCGGTGATTTTAGGTCGCCCCTTTTTGGCCACTTCCAACGCTATAATCATTTGTCGTAATGGTTCTATGACCCTATCTTTCGGGAATAGGTCAATAGAGCTGAACATTTACAAGTTGGGAAGGATACCCTCCGAACCTACTGCTCAGGTCTGTTCTGTCGACTTAATGGATGTCGACAGCAGCGAATTTGATGATCCTCTTGATACTGATCTTGACTCTTTTCATACGTTATTGTTTGACCCAACTATGTATCATACACATACGGACTCTTCCACCGAGATATCCGGGTCAACAACTAACACCGATTATGAACCGTTTCTGGAGTCTGAAAATCACCCCTCACATTGTGATGACATTATTCATCGGGGTAGTAATGGAACTTTTGAGGAGATCTTCGCTGATGAACTCGCATTTTTTAATGACATGGGTGTTGAGATGAATCATCTCTAAAACAATGAAATTGAACCTCCACCCCTTCTTTTGAACTGTAAAAAGAATGCGAGCAATCCATCACATTCACTGCATCGTCTCTCCAAAACGAGACACACACACATTCTATTCCACCACTTACCCTTTCCCCACTTCTTCTTCCACCAACCTGAGCACTACATTGATAAAATCTTTGAATGGTTGGTGTTAACCTTCGGTCTTTGCAAAGCTTGGCATCGACCAATGATTTTTGACCCTCTCATGTGATTTTCAAAAGATTAACATTGCATAACTCAAGTTTGGGGGGGCATTTTTTCTGGCTCTTGAAAAGAAAATTTTTACAAAATGATAAGCCAAGAATAAGTTTGGGGGAGGTTCTTCACTTAAATATTTTTCCCCCACTAATAAATTCCTCCCAAGCTTACAGGTTTTTCGAGATTTAGCAGATGGCAACAGCGAGGACACTATTGAAAACAAGTTTGGGGGAGGTTTGTGCGTATTTTTGCAACATTTGCATCATACTTTGCATAAGCACAAAACATTTCAAGACCTATAAAAATTTAAAAATTTTCAAAAAAAAAAAATATAAAAAGTTTTGTACATAAATAAGATAATAAAAGATTAGATAGTGAAAAATTACATCCATGAGATTAGAAAAATTTAAGAAAACCAAGAAAATTAGAAGTTTTCTTAAACGAACTAGTAATAAGTAATTATGAGCCGTTGTCCCAAGGGTTAGTAAGATGATGGAAGTCACTAATCTGAGGATAAAAATAAGTCTGAAAAATAGTTCCTATTCTGGAAGCCAAACATTTTGAACATTGATACCCTGCTATACGCACTTACACACGTCTTGAAACTCGGGATAGTAGAGGATACCTTGAAATGCTCGTCTAAAATCCAAAGTATGAAGGAAATATAAAAATGAAGAAAATATAAAATGGTGAGAAAAATGGACACTTGTTTTGTTATCGCCAAGGCAGCAATAAAAAAATATAGCGAGGGTGCCTCTTCACCTAGTGCCCTAAGGCCAACTGGTCTGGGAGTCACTGCTAAGCCTTAGGTGGTGCAAGACGAGGAAAATACACCAAATAAGCAAGCACATGAGTAATCAGTCGGTTAGTACCATAAGAAGTATTAACGGTCGCATGAAAATGTGTGAGCAAATCTAAATATTCATTAATTAAAAAGTACTGAGGCAGATGGACAAGAGTATGATAGCTTGAATTGAATTCTCTAAGTGTAGGGATGTTCATTACACATACGTAGGGTTATATGATCGATATTTGGAAGACAGATAGGAATGAAGAATAAAGACGATGTTTTATTGAGGGATGATGTGATTTCAGACATCTTTTCATGACTATTAAGATAGGGCTCATGACAACCGAAAAGTTAGTTTAGTTGGAAACCCTAATTTTCAAGGATTTTCTTTTACAATTCTTGTCTTTAAATGTAATATTCACGGTCTTCCAATTATTATTGGATTTTGTGGGTGCAATCCGCTGAAAACCCTCAGGAGACAACACTCCTCCTACTAGGGACACCTAGAGGTTTAAAGGCTTGTTGCACGTGCTCAGTGCAATCGTGTTGCCTACGAAAATGTGCTAGTTAGTTTTTCTCTTTCTTTATTTTCTCCTTCTCTTTTTAATAAAACAGTTCGCTCGAGACGACCGAAAATAAGTTTGGGGGAATTTGATCAGTCGAAAATACTGCATTTTTAACACGTCAATTTCCCTATCATTTGCACTCATCTAGAAGTGTTCGGTATTCATATTGCACATATTAGCAAAACAGTCCTGAAATACCAGATTGCATGTGTTATACTTTAAAACCGGCACTTTAAGGGAAATTAACTGAAGTCAAAAGAAAACATTACCAGAAATTTTGCACAGTAAAGCCTTCACTTGGCCGCGGATCCGCGGCTGGAGCCGGCTCGCGCCGCGGATCCGCGGTGGTAAGGACACGTCATCATCAAATATTTGCTGCATTATTCCTATCTCAGTGCATACACCTCATCAAGACATGTTAAATTCCAGATTACTCTCGAAGCTTCTGCCAGATCAGCAAGAATCATTAAATTAAGCTAATCTTGATTAAGCTCCTAACAAACTAGTTCTAGATGCTCCGTCCAACTAACTACTTCTAGAAGCCTCTCTAGCTAACAAACTTTTGGAGGGAAATTCAAATTTGAAATACTAGATCTAAGGTTTTGAGGTCTATAAAAAGGAGCCTAGATCTAAGGGTTGAGGTTGTTCATAAAATCAATAGTTAGGGTTCGTTGTTCATTACTTCTCCAATTCCCCCCATTTCCAACAACAAGTTGAGTGACACATCTTGTAGCCCTAATCAAAAATCCAAGCCAAATTCAAGATCCTGAGTACCATTCAAGCGAGAAGCTTTCAACCTTTTAGGAGCGGAGCCGATCTTCAATCGAGCAAGTGATCCAAGCCGATCCGCGACTCAAGGAGACGAGCGAAGCCAAATCGACGATCGAGTTCTTCCTCTTGTAGTTCTTGAGCGATTTGTAAGGGAATTGTTGATAAATAAAAGGTGAAATTCTTTAATCTTGCTTTCTTTCAATTCTTGCATCATGATTCGATCTCAATTTGTGATTGTGGTTCTTGTTGTGATGTTTGAGTAAAACTCCGCTCGTAAAGGAGTCGAGACGATCAATAGAATGATGATGTAACAAATCTTAAAGCGATTCTTAAGTTCTACGAGTTTTGTAAACCCTAGCAAATTGAAGAATCGACGACCTAGTTTCGTTGCGATGCTTTCTTGATTGTGATCGCTCGAAATTAGGGATCCACGATCGATTCTTGAATTTACTAGAGGCTAGAATGTGAATGATATCGACGAAGGAACAAGGGATAAATGATGAAACCCTAGTTTCACAAGAAATCCCTAATTCTCGTCGATTATCATCGATCTAGTATCAATTCATCGAAGGATAAGAATACGTAATCGCTAGATTTCATCACATCTATAGATCCGATCGATTCCTACGAGCCTCATTTCGATTCTTGATATTTGATTTGGAAATCATCACAAATTCTCAATTCTTGATTTTATCGTTTCTTGATTTAGACCTAATTTTCTAATTCTTGAACTTCAATTTCCAAATCATGAATTGTTTGTTTTCTTTTCATTAAAGTTTCAACTCATTTAATTCGAAACACGAACGATTACACTTTCCCCGTGGACGATCCGCATTTACTAACGCGCTACATTCGACACCGTTATTGATTGCGGTCAAAATATTTTTGGTTGTGATTTCTATACAATTTTCATACTACACAATCCGAAATCGTTTCAATCAGGTATCGGTTAAAGATTCAGAAGGGTGTGCGCAGTCAATGAAATGGACAAGATGAATTGGAAAATCCCACTCATCAAGCAAAACTGGTTCATCCTCAATACTATCCTCAAAATTCCCCTCAAAAGTTATCTCATCCATGCATTTATCATCAAAATCCATACTCATATGAAGTTCGGGGAAAACAGTTAATGACTCGGGATGATGAATTGGAGAGAGAAACTCATCCAAATCTGTGGGTTCATCATCCGAAATATTCCCAGCGTCGATATCCTCAACCAAGTGAAAATCAATTTTTTCAGACACCTCATCAAAAGCATGGATATTAATCAATTCAAGTTCTAGGGTGGAGGTGTAGAGGTCAAAAGGATTGGTGATGGTTTCACTCGAAAGGGACCCTTTACAATCAGGTAAATCAAACACTACAAAGTTGCACAACTCTTTAATCTTTCTAACTTCAACTGGTGAATCATTTGGGACACTTGATAGACATTCAAAACTGGAGTTGTGAGATTCAATTGAGAATGGGTAGGTTTGATTTGGAAGGGTGCACAGCTCACTCTCTCCACTCAAATTCTCAATCTGTCCAACCGCCTCATCATACATTGGAAAATTTGGAGCTAGTTGGAAACTAGCTACCGGGTCACTAGGTTGTATAAGGATGGCCATGGACGCATTCAAATCCATCATCTCTTGGCATGACACTACCCTAAAGTCTTCTAACAACTGTTCCATACTAGACATGTGTGTTCCCCTCCGAACGGCGGCCGAGACGCGGGCTGTCTCGCCTGAAATTCAGGGCAGATGCTAATTGGTGCTATCCGTCCACCTCTCCGATGATGCCAAGTTGATTTATGGCACCGTATATCGAAGGTTTAAACGGATGCGTCCAATGTAGCAGACTTCGTCAGATTCCCCCTCGCTTGTGGGATTTTTGATTATGGGGACGCTCTTCCCTGCAGGCGCAAGCCCCTGCAGTTAATTACGCTACCGCATCGCGGTAACAACTTTCTCCTTCTCCAGATGGCCACTTCGTGTCGTGTGTGTTTATTTTATGTTTCGTTGCCCGTGGATTGTATATGGAGACTGAATTATGTCGTCGCCCGTAGGGCGTGGACTAGTCCAAATCCGTATTATCTTAGATTTGGGTTTAGGGGTTTGGGTTTAAGGATACGTTAGCCTCATTGGAGACTAAGATCGACTTAAACGTTTGTTAAGGACACGTTAGTCTAGTTTTTAGACTAAGATCGACTTAACGGGATCGTTTAGATCCAACAATAGAGCCATTAAGGGAGCCCTGTTGTTTAGTTTAGTGACGTTGCGGTCAATAGGTAGTTTAAGGACATTGCGGTCCATAGGTAGTTTAAGGACATTGCGGTCCAATGTTAGTTTTAAGACATTGCGGTCAAGGTTAAGGACGTCATAGTTCATGGGTTTAAGGACCCCACGGTCCGTTGTTAGTTTTAAGACATCTCGGTCAAGGTTAAGGACCTCATAGTCCATGAGTTTAAGGACCCCACAGTCCGTTGTTAGTTTTAAGACATCTCGGTCAAGGTTAAGGACCTCATAGTCCATGAGTTTAAGGACCCCACAGTTCGTTGTTAGTTTTAAGATATCTCGGTAAAGGTTAAGGACCTCATAGTCCATGAGTTTATGGACCCCACAGTCCGTGTCAATGTGTGGTCATCGGGACCCGTCACCTCTTTGAAGACGTTGAGGAATTACAACGCCAAGTATCAAAGGAGTGAAGAGATGTACCCTTGAACCGGGGTGGGTTGAATAGTCTTTGGCCCAATTTGGGATCAAGACCAATTAATTATGTTATGAGCCCATTGGCTCAGTTGAATTTGAATTGAGGACTTATGACCAGCTTGGGCTAAGTCCAATCATATTTAGGATATTGGCCCTCTGTTGGTCCATTAGAGGAGAGGCTCTGCCTCTAGACACTTAGCCAATTGGGCTAAAATTAGTGTTAAACACCAGCAACAGAGGGTTCAAATTAATGTTAAATACTAGAGCAAATCAGTGTCAAACACTAGCAGCAGAGGTTTCAAATTAGTGTTAAACACTAAGAATAATCAGTGTTAAACACTGGTGACAGAGATTTTAATTTAGTGTTGAACACTAAGGGAGTTAGTCTTAAGCTCTGTTAACAGGGGTTTAATTTAGTATTAAACACTAAGAAATTCAGTATCAAACACTGCAAATAAAGTTCTTTGATTAGTGTTGAACACTAAGGCCAAACAGTGTTTTAACACTGGATTCAGAGGTTCCAATTTAGTGTTAAACACTGAGGCAAGAGGGGTCACGTGGTAGCACGTGAGGGCGCCCTCCCTTCATTAGTTCTGCTGAGAATATTGCATCTTTTAGAGCATCACGTGCCATCACGTGACGGGCATTTAAATGCTTGTATGTTAAAGCTTCTGCCAAAGGTCACGTGAGTCACGTGAGGCACTGCCTCAAAGGCCTTTCTCTGTGGATCTTTTCGGGGGCCACGTGGTGGCACGTGACCCTGCCTCTTTGTATGTTTTTTAGAAGATCTGTTAATCCCTTTTTTAAGAATCAAACTCTTCGTAGGGTTGAACCCTAATGATAACTTTAAGAGGAATTAAATTCCTATTTCCTTCTGAAGATTTATATTCTGGGATAGAGTTGAACTCTGAATTTTCTGTAGGAATTAAATTCCTCATATATGTGAAGAACTGAATTCTATCATATGGTTAAACTCTAAAAAAAGCTTTAAAGGAATTAAATTCCCACTCTCTTTTAGAGAGGCATGAGATTCTGTCATAGGGTGAAACCCTAATTCTTCTTTCTTAAAGGAATTAAATTCCTGTTATTTTAAGAGAACTAAGTTCTTAACTAGGGTTGAACCCTGATTCTGTTCATTCTGAAGGAATTAAATTCCCATAACATAAGGTTAAACCCTAATTTTGATTTAAAGGAATTAAATTCCTATAGTTCTGTGAGAATTAAATTCCGAAGCTTCCATTCCCTCTTTATGCTTTGGATCTGCATGGCAGGATCTCAACTCAATGAGAATTAAATTCTCAATTCAAGGGGAGATGTGCACTTTACAGATCCTCCATCAAAGAGAGAACTATTTTCTTTTGTTTAATATCAGAGTTAAACTCTATTGAGAATTAAATTCTCTTTTTCTTTCAAAAAGCCTTCCCTTTCTTACCTAGGGTTTTCTTTTGCAGAAGATCCAAATTCCTCCAAAGTATCAAGGCTCTCTTGTTTCTCTCTATGTATCGATCCCTCTGCATATCTCTATCCCTGTGTGTCTCTTGGCTCCTATTTATAGGAGAAGCAGCAGAATCAATTAGTTTTTTGATGAATCTTTCATTGAGAGATTTGATTTGTATTCATCATTCATTTGGACCTTTGGATTATTAGGTGAATTTTATTCACCATTGGATTTTAAATCCAGAGACTTTCCTTTGTTATTTCGGTTAGAGTTTAAGGGGAAGTCTTTCCAAATTCAAGATTTTTCCATAGATAGGTGATATTTAATCACCTTTTAAATTTTTAATTCAGTCGGTTCCAAATAATCATTTTCCTTTGCAAAGGTTTGAGAAGTCTTTTCTCAGAATTTAATTCTGTTAGCAGATAGGCTTTGAAAGCCGGTCACGTGTGGCCACGTGACCCCTGGTCACGTGTGGCCACGTGACCCCCGTGGAACGAGCCTTCTTCTTTCCTTTTGCGCTCTGCCTTCTGGCCGCTGCTTAGCCGTCACGTGCTAGCACGTGACCCCTGGTCACGTGTGAGCACGTGACTCTCGTCTGGAGCCTTTTTCTTGGTATAATCAGAGAATGAGTCCGCTGCTTTTTAAATGTCACGTGGCAACACGTGACCCCTGGTCACGTGTGAGCACATGACCTTTTCTGAAGCCTTTTTCTTGATTCGATCAGGGAACTGATGTGCCTTTGAAGCCGCTTTTAAATGTCACGTGCCAACACGTGACTGCTGGTCACGTGTTAGCACGTGATGCCTCTTCTGTAGGCTTTCCTGATTTTAAATCAGGAAACAATGTTTTGTGAAAGGGGTTTCAGTAAAATATTCAAAGTTGTTTGGATACGTGAAACTCCCAAATGGCTGTGTAGAAGCAATGTCTAGGGAAGGTGCAAAAGTCGGGTAGGACTGGTAGGAATTGAGTGGCTGGACAGGAGTAAGATCAACATTTGGATAAGAAGGTGAATGGAATTGTTGATCCAAAGAATTCGCAGTGGTGCAAGGAGTGAAAAATCGGTTACGAGATTGTTCAATATGTTCAGCAATAGACATGAGTTTTGGAGTTACAACAGGACTCGAAAAAGGAGTATCAACGTAAGAAGATAGTGAAGGTTGAAATGGTTGATACAAGGTGGATTGCGGAGTCCAATTGGTTGTCGTAGATGCGTCTATTCGATCTTTCAAAGAAATTTTGGGCATGGAGGGGTCGTTCGAAATTCGACCAAAACAAGAACCGTAGAAAGTAATGTCTGGTTGTGGGTACCAAAGTTCGGCAAGAGTTTTGCGAGGTGGGGTACCCATGATGTGATGAGAGAAAGGAGAAGAAAAAGAATGTGAATTTTTTTAAATTTTTTTTTTATATTTTTATTTAAAAAAATTGTTTGTTTTTCGAGTTTTGAAATTTTTGAAAGTGTTTTTTTTAGAAAGAGTTTTTGCAAAAATGTGTACGACAAAATTTCAGACAATCACAGTTAAAACATGCACAATCATATCTAGAGCTATGGTCCTCAAAATCCACTAGACTGCTCCTAACTGTTCCAAAGTGACAAGTTGTGAGATATCCCTCAAATCGTCTCTTCACTGCCAATTGTGGCCAGGTAAGCACAAATGAAGAAAGGAGGGTTCCGCTCACGAATCACCGTGAGACGAGCCTTTTAAAATTACCTTTCTCACTTATCTAGCCTAGGCACCACAAAGTCAAGTTTAGATAAACGATTGAATGCTCACAACCTTCCTCTGTCCTAATGAGCACGACAGTCCTTAGTTGGCTGAGTCTGGATATTTTTTAATTAACTCAAGGGTGATGCATATGCTTTTAGTGATTTTTGGGGTCTTAGAAAGGGTGAAGAAATCCCCACCCAATCTGAATTGGTGTTATAGCCCCTTAAAATCCAAATTAATTATGCAAAGCAGGAATAACCACAAATCTAAAACACTTTCAAAAATTTTATTTTTCACTGCGGCGCAAAGAATCCTGCACAAAAATCAGTTTATTGGAGGGAAAAAGAATTTGCTCAAAGAATGCTGCAGAAAAATTTGTCAGTGGAGTTCAGAGGAGAGGAGAGGAGAAAAGATACTCACAGAGATTTTGGTTTGGTGACGTCACCCTTTGACCGCGGTTCCGTGGTCAAACTGTCGATTCTGCCGCGGTTCCGCGGCTGTTCAGACGTTTGACTACTTCAAAGGTGTCCCCTATGCTTAGTTTGTTTTCCTTTTTCTGTCTAGATCTCCTGAATATTGCTTTGTTCACTGAATTTGCTCCAGATCTGAAACAAAGTTTGCACCAAGCCTGCACACTTGCACAAAAACCTTTCAAAGATAACAAGATGATTTTTATTTTTTTATTTATATATATTTTTTTGTTTTAAAATTTTTCAATTTTTATCATTTTTAATATTTTTTTAACCCGAAATTACACAAAGAAAGAAATTAACGTCTCCCCGGCAACGACGCCATTTGATTGATAGAGATTTTCTGTGTTTACTTTACTACAATTAAGACGGTGTCGCTTGGTAGCTAGCCGGTTGAGTATGGGTCGATCCACAGGGAGATGGAATCTTTTTCTTTATGTTTTAACGAGTTAAGTTCAAAAAATTAGTGACTTTGTTTTAAGATCTACGAATGAGATAAAAGATGATAAAATACTTGCTAGGGTTAGAATTAGGTTAGTTCGAGTTTAGGAATTTCTCACTTCTTTCAATGCCTTAGTTATAAATATCGGTGTTAAGGTAATCGGCAACAACAGGGATTAGCACGGCTAGGAAGAAACTTACAAGTCTAAGCTAGGCTTTCCATGCTAAGTTTCTTCCTTTTGGTCCTTGTCCGTCCGTTCTTGGCTCTTAGCCCTAACCTCCAGTTAATTCAACCATAACCGGTCTAACAAGGGAATCACCGCTATCATATAGGATAGGGTGCCGTAGTGAGCGGATTATGGTTCAATTAAAGGGAGTCCGAATTTAATGAAATGTTGGGCAAAGAAAGGAGTGAGAGAGATTTCCTTTTCTCAAATCTTCCTTCTCCTGCCCTAACAAGTGAGAAATTACTCACCCATTAAAAAGATAAAAATAAAATTCGAGATAAGAAAAATGCAGATTAAATTTTACAACTAGATTAACAAATAATAATTGCAGATAATAAAATATGATAAGAAAAATACGAAAAAAATAAAGGAACATACTTTTTATTGATACCTCTTAAAAGCTCATTACAATGGAGAATTAAATTGTAGATCTAGAAATAAAAAGAGACATCCTCCAAAGAGGCACACTAAAAGAGGCACCCATAAATTGGCTTTGAGCTCTCCTATTTATAGATAGGAAAATCGTAGGTTTACATTCTGATCCATACACGAAATTACAAAACTACCCTAAGAGAGCTGAATCAAAGCACCGACACTGCTACCGACACGTGCATTGCACGGCCGCGAAACCGCGGCAGAAGTGCCTGTTTGGCCGCGGTTCCGCGGCCATTTGATGGATTCATGGGCCCATTTCTTCAGGATTTCTTCATGTTGCTTTTATCTTCTGTTTGGTACACTTGGTTTCCCAAAAGCTCTTCTTTTCTCTTCCAGATATTCAGCAGTGGACTTTTGCCTTAAACTCCGCTTGAACTTGTATGCGGTATCATGTGGATCAGTATTCATCTGTTATTGGTCGTAGTCGTTGCGACTTTTCACGAATCTCACTGTAAAGAGCTGAGAACCTGTAAGCTGCAACTATTTAGCAGACATGGATCAAAAGCACCTATTTATATGCAATGTAACTAAGAATGGGTGATATAACAATGCAAAAATCTGATATGAACATGTACTCTCCTAATACCAGGAGCTCTCGCAACCTGAGAGAAGGTAAAGAGAAAATACAACTGAATAATCCTTATTCTATTTCTCCAGAACCAAAAACCATTCTCGAACTGGAATATGTTCCTTCGAGTTCGTATGTAACTATACGATAGCATATCCAATCAATATGGATCTTCGTAGTGATACAGAGTGTTCTGGAGAAATGCAAAGGTGATATAGGAGTGGCAAGGGTATACGCAGTTTCATCGTGAATGATAGCAGTCGCAATTTCCTTTGCCCTTAATCTAATCCTTTTATATGTCTTTACTTATTACCTTCTGTACACCAGACTTTAGGCTAATTGGTTTTCTTCCTTCCTTACCTTTCGGCACCTGCCTATGGTTTGGAAGAAAACTATCCAAAAAGCGTAATAGGTGTACCCTCCTAATACCAGGAGCCCTCGCAACCTGAGAGAAGCTAAAGATATAAGACAAACGAATAATCCTATTCAATTTCTCCTGAACCAGAATCCATCCTCGAACTGGAACTAGTTCCTTTCGAGTTCGTATGTAATTATACGATGGCATATCTAAGAAATATGGATATTCGTAGTGATACAGAGTGTTCTGGAGAAATGCTAAGGGGATGTAGGAGCGGCAATGATATATGCAACTAAATGACAATCCAAAAGACAAAGTGTCTTTAAGAAGGTTCAGTTAACTTGGTTCATGAGTTTTTAAGGTCAGGCCATGGTCGCTACCAAAGAGAGAGAGAAAAGAAACACTCAACGTGCACTCTAACCTAGATCAGATTGGTTAATCACTTTATCTAATCAGGATGGCTCCTACTGTTTTCTCGAATTCTCCTTCAAACCCTAAAAGGAGAATTAGTCGGGATCATCTAAAATCACCCAAGGAGTAACACCTACTCATCAGTGGGAATCGGGATTCAACTATCATCGCATGATAACTTGATTGAAGGCACTCAAGTCACCACACTCCAGAAAGTATGCGCATGCCTGGAAAGTTTCCGGTATGTTTGAAACTTCCGATGTGGTTTTTACCCCTAGAACCCAAGTGACCTTGACGAATAATCAACAAATCAAAAGGTCCTAGTCAAGTTCAACCCGTCATTATCCAAGATTGAATTAGACCCACCCACATGACCCTTGACGAATAATCAACAAAGTCACAGACCGTCCTAACCAATCGCTTTATCTATACGACAGAAAAGCATTATAGAGCTACCGCACACTACATCTCAGCGAAAAGCAACGACAAACGTAGCACGAATACTAAGAAATACTAATCTAAAATGATGGAGCGATACGGGTGGTTTTTGGCGAAAAACCTTAACATAATGAACTTGATATCGTTGAAGGAACCGAGTGGTTTTACAAATATATAGTGGCGCAAACTTTTGCTAAAGATGTCACTTCTTATGAAGGGATCTCGGCTCCATCATCATCGAACGAGGTGCAGGATATTCCAAACTGAATACCATGATGCAAAGAAAAAGAATTGACTGTAGTGAAGTTATTACGATGACGCAAACTTTTGCTCAAGAGATCACACCCTATGAAGGGATCTCGGCTCTTGCCTCGTCGAATGAGGTGCTGGATATTCATAACCGAATACCACTATGAAAAGCAAAAGGAAATGCTTGTAATGTCTGTTTTAAAAAATTTGGTTCCAACAACATCATATAGTTTTGTTTTTCTTTCATTAATCGGAATTAATGCAGTCCCATCAATTAAACCATATCACACCAGAAAAGAACGAAAAAACAATATACGTATACGCCATCCGCATTCGCCACGGAGTCCCGTCATGCACCATTAGGTTACTTAACTAACGGCAGAGCGGGGGCTGGACTAGCGCAGATACAAAACATAAACAACATCTAAGAGAATATATAAATATATATATATATATATATATATATATATATAAAACATTCGTCCCAGGCATGATAAAAGTAACATCACAGAATCTCAACAAGCAACATAGAATGGTGGATAATCTTGGAGCCTCGGGTTTCATTTGAGCTGCAAATGAGACCTAACGTCCCCTGTCGTGTAGATAGCCTGTGCAATGAAAACTTGGACCCCTACGAGCGCGATAAGTTACCCGCCAATCGCAGAAGTGAGGCAACCCCAATCAACAGAGTGAATGGGCCACCCAACACTTCACGGAATCCGGTAACTTGAGCACCCCTCCGTGGGTCAACCTGTACCCCTTACGAATGCGTCGAATAGCCCAACAATTCTTGAGTCAGCCCCCCTTCGTCACAACGCCATGAGTTGCGGGCCCATTGCCCTCTAGAACCCGGCTATTTGAGCACTCCTCCATGTGGTAATCCTAGTATAGAAAGGAAAAAATATGTACAAGGGTGATATTGACCTTAACCCGGTCGTGGCCCAAACAAATAATATACAAACAGTCAAAGACAGCAGTCCATATGTTGGACGATCGCCCCGCAATATCAAATGTACAAATGAATTTGAACTCTACAACTATTATTGAACCACTGCCTATCCACCACAAAAATCCAACCTCAACTTTGTTAGATATAGTGCCCTCAAAGTCAATTATTGGATCGCAGGCACATGATTGCAATGATTGAGGGAGGACCTATGCCGGCAGGACATTCTTACTCAAGATGATAGTATGCTATCTGGTTTATCTTTATCATCGTGTACATGCTTTAGGTGACATTACAGGTCACTATTGCGCGTTGATAGAGCCCTTAGGATTCTTGCTTGACGGCCAGCAGTATGATGGCGATCATATACGTGGGAGCTGGGGTCTATAAGCACATCCTTAAAGTGTCCCTAGTCGTGGGAGTTTTTGAGACAAGGCATCGATATTCTGGAGTAGACTAGTGTATACAGTCGAGAGCCCGACGAGGGGCGATGGCCGGTCTCATAAGCCATTGGTGTCAGTTGGTTCACCTAAGATGTATACAGGTGCTCATTGGGTTATGAGTACACCGGACAGGACTCGCCGAGAACATGCAAGTTGGTATTATACCTGACGTCAGATAGCAGTTCCCTGGTGACATGTGTACAGGTTGTTAGTGTATATGCCCTAGAGGCCATTACTGTATCATACTAGTTTGTATATTACTTGATGGAAGCTTGGGATATTCACAGTTGTATAGAAAATCTTGCTCAATATAGTAGTATGCTACTTGGTTTGTCTCTGCTTTAATGTGTACATGTGTGTTTCTTTATTGTATCACCTATACGCATTAGTAGAGCCCTTAGGATCTTTGCTTGATTACCGGCGTTGTGATGGCGATCACACTCATGGGAGCTGGGTAATCCACAAGCACATCCTTATACACGTCCCTAGTCGTGGGATTATCGAGACAGGGTATCGATACTCCGGAGTAGACTAGCGTATGCGCTTCTCATCCCAGCATGGGAGACGGTCTGTCCCACAGCCGTCAGTATGTCGTACTTGAGATAGTATGCGGGTGCTCGTTAGGTTACGAGTACACTGGACAGGACTCGTCGGGAACTGATGGTTGGTATTATACCTATCGTCAGTTATCAGTTCCCAGATGACATGAGTACAGCTTAGTCCGCTGACTTGACATTGTCACTTCACCTCGAGTGTGTTCCCACTGTTCTTTGATTACTACCCTACCATGGCTCTACTGAGTCGTGCAAACAGGTAGTAGTTGGGTGCAGTCCCGAAGCACTTGGAGGCAGTGATGGTTAGACAGGATTCGTCTCTCCCGGTATTGGGGGTTGACATCGCGCTGTGTCTAGGAGAGCCATTACACGAGTAGTCCCTGGCCAGGGCAAGCGAGATATACTGGTAGGTTTCCAGTGTTATCTCAGGGTGTTCTGGGCATCACTCCGACACGACTTGTACCGCTATTAGGGGACTGACGTTTACCGCCCCCTAGGCCCGCCATGCGATGTATCAGACGAACAGACCGGACTGTATGGAGATTGTCACATACAGGCTCAGTAGGAGTTCGGATGGGTGTACCTCATCGGCCTTCTTATCGACATCTACCTGGGGACCGTTACGTACAGCTAGTGCCGCTTGCGGTCTGTGGTTAAACCCACTGCCAGCGTAGTGTCGAGTCTTTAGAGTCCCACACAGAGAGTTTCCCTGCACTGAGCGAAACGTGTAGAGGCCGTATGGTTTTACGGTAGGGCTGCGATCACTTACGTACACTTGTGTGCGTGTGGTGTTCGGGCAGGCAATACTAGTGGGCTTTGGTTTAAGCCAGATCCCAGTATTGCACAGATGGATTTGATTTGTCTTCTGTGCATTCGCATTCTACGGAATGCGGATGCGGGTGTGTATGCACAGTTTTGAGGAGCGATGAAGGAGGAGGTGCCCCATTAGGGTTTTGGCAGTTGGTTCGGCCAAAACCGTAATATGGCACACTCATTAGGGTTTTTGACAGTTCGTTTGGTCAAAACCGTTATGAACCGGAGACATTGTTTACTAATCCTTTTAGTGATTGATTTGTGATGGCTAATTGCATTGACCATTTGACCACTTGGATCACTCTTGACTTTGTTGACCCGTTGACCGTGTTGACCATTGACCTTCAAGAGAGATCCACACTCTTCTTTCATTTTCTTTCTATTTCTTGTGTTATGATAATAGTCAATTCAATGTGCCATCAACTTCTATCATGATAGGATTAGTAATGATGTTTTTGTGTATTATTGGAACCATGGTTCATTTCTTTTGTTTTAATCTTTTCATTATTCTCATCTCATTCTCTCTCTTAAAAGTGAGAAGAAAAAGAAAAGCTCCATGGTTGCTAAGTTTCTCCTTCTTCCTCCTCCTCTTGATCTCATCTTTTGATCTCATGTGTTGAGAGAAAAAGATCCCACAATGACAAACACATCCATACATCTCCTCTACACAACCTAGGGCTTCTAGATTAGCAATCTCTTTGCCCTAGTTACCTCGGCTCGAGGTGGAGCTCGGTGTACATCTCTCGGGTGGATCGTCTTCGACTCAAGGAGGCCGCGGATGTGACCAAAGTCCGGATCAAGCCTCGGAGCAAGCAAGGAGAAGAACAACAAGAAGAGAAGGAGTACAAGTTGAGGTATAACCCCTAACCGAGTAGATAAATCTCTAGTTAGGATGCTAGTGTATTGTTTAGTAAAGATCCGGCTTTTTACGGTCCATGTTACTAAGTCCAGAATTTTTTTTTTACCGTTTCCGCAACCCTGAAAGTACTGAGAGAGCTAACGCGGACCTAACAGTGGTATCAGAGCCTAACTAAACACACCCTAGCATGTTAGCGAGGTATTTAGAATATTGACCGAACGAAAAAATCGAAAAACACCCCGGAAACCCTGAGTTTCTGCCAATTTTTTTTCTGCTCAAAAAATAATAAATCATGTCTTAAAAATCGGCTCAGGCTTTTCTTAGAACATGCAAGAAAAATGATCGCACGAGTCGACCAACTCACTGCGGTTCCGCGGCAGAAGCAAGCTTCTGCCGCGGAACCGCGGCCGAGTTGACTCGGCCGTGGATCATTTTTGTTGCAGTTTGTTTCTGGTGAGTTTTTGGGATTTTTGGTATATGACTTTTCTGCCCAGATTTTCCAGAAAGCAAAATTTGTTTTTGGGGCTCAAAAATCCGTATTTTTGGTCGATGTTCTGTAGACTTTGGCTAATGGTTATATCTGTAATGTTATATGTGTATTGAACGTCTACTAATCGTGATACGTCGATTAGTGGGGGTTATACATATCTGTGATCTGTGTTGTTGATGGTATGTGTATATGAACTCGTTGGATTGTCGCGGATGAATAGCCGGGGTGGATGTGAGATGGGAGTTTCTTTTTCTTTCATTCATGTAATAAATTTGTAAATTGATGTAATATTATTTGTATGGCCGCACAACCGGGTCGGGGTTGTAACCGTCATTGTATAATTCTTTTTACTGTTTTTGCTCCTAGGATTGACCCATGGAGGGGGTGCACAAACTACCGGGTATCTCGAGGTGCCGAGTGGCCTACTCACGGCGTTGAGAGAGGTTGCTTCGCTTCGGCTACTTGGCGGGTAGTTTGCCGCACCCGTAGGGGTCTTGGGTGGGGTATTGGCTATTCATCGCGACCGTGTAATCCGTTTTTCGTTGCAGGCTCGAACGAATCGCGGGTTCCTAGTATATCCAGATTGTTCATCTGTGATCCGGATTGGCTATCATTGCTATATATCTATATATAATAACTATTTAGGCGTTGCTTATGTTTTCCAGCCGCGCTAGCCCAGCTCCCGCTCTGTCGTTAGTTAAGTAACCTAACGGGTGATGACGGGGCCCCGTGGCGAATGCGAATGGCATAAGCGTACGTCATATTTTGGTTGTTTTCTGCAATGGTAGGATTTAAATGATGGGACGCATTAAAAGAGCTAATGCAAGAAAATAAACCTAAAAAACGTTGTTGGAACAATTTTTCAAAAGGCTGTTATTACAAGGACGTTCACTTTTGTTTTGCATCGAGGTATTCGGTTATGAATGCCCAGCACCTCATTCGACGAGGAAAGGGCCGAGATCCCCTCATCGGGAGTGACCCCTTGGACAAAAGTTTGTGTCAAGGTAATAACTTCACTATAGTCGATTAATTCTTGTTTTGCATCGAGGTATTTAGTTTGGAATATCTTGCACCTCATCGACGAGGAAAGAGCCGAGATCCCTTCACAGGGAGTGACCTCTTTAGCAAAAGTTTTTCGCCACTATATTTTCAAAAAGTGTATCACGTTCCTTCAACGATATCAAGTTCATTACGTTAACGGGTTTTCGCCAAAACCCAGCCGTAGCCCTCCGTCATTTCTTATAAGTTATACTTAGTATTCGTGCTGCGTTTGTTGACTGTGTCAAGGCGTAGTGAACGGTAGCTGAGTATTGCTTATCTGCTGGATACAATGTGATTGGTTAGGACAGTCGTATAAACTTGTTGACTGTATCAAGGGTTATGCGGGTGGGTTTAATGCAATCAAGATAATGACGGGTTGAACTTGAGTAGGACCCTTTGATTTGTTGCCTATGTCAAGGTCACTTGGGTCCTAGGGGCAAAAACCACATCGGGAGTTTCAAAAGTACTGAAACTTGCTAGTGTTGCATACCATTTGGAGTGTGATGATTCTGGTAGGATTCCTTCAGTTTTGTCACGCGATGATATTTGGATCCCGATCCTACTGTGAGTATATGCTACTCCTCGGGAACTTTCTCGCTTAACGATCAATGCTATAAACCAAGTAGGTGTCTAGAAAGGTGTTAGCGGGGCTACGCCCAAAGGGAAAAGAGGTTACCTAATTAAGGAACTTCGCGAAAGCGTTGGAAAACCTCCCTCGAAGTACCGACACTGGCCTGGCTGAACGGTTAAGCAAGTATTGTACGGTGAGATTGATCCCGACTAATTCTTCCTTTATGGTTTGAGGAGGGATTCGAGAGACAGTGGGAGCCATCCTGTTTAGATAAATTAAAAACCAATCTAAACTTTCAAGAGCGCACACTAAGTGTTTCTTTTCTCTCTCTCCAGGTAGCAACCATTTCACGCCCTAATCAAGATAATAAAATGTATCGCTTGACCGATCCGAATTCTTATTCGGGGCTGGGGAATGTTGGTTCAGCTCTAACTTGTGACAACGGTCATAAGTATGAACCAGGGAAAGGGGATTGTATGGATTCCCAGGATACCCAGTTGAAGAAGAAGTATGGTTTTGCATCTACTTCAAGTGTTCTTGTAATTGAGAACTGTTTTACGGTCAGCCCTACCTCCTGGGTACTTGATACCGGATCAGGATCTCATATCTGTAATTTATTGCAGGGACTGAGAAAAAGTAGGAAAGTTCCACCGGGTGATATGTCGCTCAGAGTAGCGAACGGAGCACAAGTTAATGCGGCAGCCGTCGGTGAATATCACCTAGTTTTGCCAAATGGCATGACTATGATTTTGAACGATTGCTGCTATGTACCCTCTATGGTTTGCAACATCATATCAGTTTCTTTACTCGATAAAGATGGATATAACTTTGTTCTTGATAGAAATATCATAAACATTTACCTCTATAAGGTACTGGTTGCAGAGGGTACACTGTGTAATGGTATCTACGTTCTAAATCAGAATACAGTTCTCAATGTATAAAATACACGCAAGAGGAAGAAGTCAGATACGAATGATTCCTACTTGTGGCATTGTAGACTTGGTCATATCGGAGAGAAAAGACTGAGTAAGTTGTATAAAGATGGACTCTTGGATCCGTTCGAGTTTTCATCTTATGAAACTTGTCAGTCTTGTCTCAAAGGGAAGATGACCAAATCTCCGTTCACCGGACATGGAGAAAGAGCAGCAGAGCTCTTGGGACTCGTACATAGTGATGTATGTGGTCCGATGTCTATACATGCAAGGGGTGGGTTCTCGTACTTCATCACATTCACTGACGATCTCTCTAGGTTCGGATATGTGTATCTAATGAAACACAAATCTGAAGCTTTTGAGAAATTCAAGGAATTCAGAAACGAAGTAGAGAACCAGACTGGCAAAAGTATCAAGATCCTCCGGTCTGATAGAGGAGGGGAGTACTTAAGCAGGGAATTCCTAGATTACTTAAAAGAGAATGGTATTCTCTCTCAGCTTACTCCTCCTTATACACCACAGCACAACGGTATTTCGGAGCGGAGGAATCGTACCCTACTGGATATGGTTCGCTCCATGATGAGTAGTGCTGAGTTACCTCTTTCATTCTGGGGATATGCACTTCAAACTGCAGCACATCTATTGAATCAAGTTCCATCCAAATCCGTGCCTAAGACTCCCTATGAAATATAGAGTGGTAAGAGTTTGTATCTTAAACGTATTAAGATTTGGGGTTGCCTAGCTTATGTCAAAAAGCAGAACCCAGACAAACTTGAGGCACGGGCAGTTTTGTGTAAGTTTGTGGGATACCCAAAAGATTCAAGTGGATATCTATTCTACCATGCAGAGGAACAGAAGATAATTGTTTCAAGAAATGCCACCTTTTTGGAAAAAGAATTTCTTGTTAAAAATATTAGTGGGAGCACGGTAGAACTGGATGAAATTCCAGAAACACAAGCTTTAACAACAGATTTAGTGGAACCGCTAGATTTAGTTACAACCAACGAACCTCATCCACTCCGCAGATCTGGTAGGATTTCTCATCCGCCCGAGAGATACTACGGTTTTCTCATAGATGGGGATCGAGAGGATTGCATCTTGGAAGAAGATGACCCTACCAGTTTCAGGCAGGCCATTATCAGTAGGGACTCTGATAAGTGGCAGGAAGCAATGCAATCCGAAATGGAGTCCATGTACGCCAATAAAGTGTGGACCTTGGATATTGCTCCACCTGGGGTAAAACCCGTTGGATGCAAATGGATCTACAAAAGGAAACTTGGTGTAGATGGGCAGGTGGAAACCTATAAGGCTAGACTCGTTGCAAAAGGTTTTCGTCAAAGACCTGGTTTGGACTATGACGAAACTTTTTCTCCGGTGGCTATGATCAAATCCATTCGGATCCTACTTGCCATTGCTGCCTTCCATGACTATGAAATCTGGCAGATGGATGTTAAAACGGCTTTCCTAAACGGTTGTTTGGAAGAGTGCGTTTACATGGATCAACCAGAAGGTTTCATAGACAGTGGGAGCAGCGGGAAGGTGTGCAAGTTGCTTAAATCCATTTATGGATTAAAGCAGGCATCGCGGAGCTGGAACATCTGTTTTGATGAGGCAATCAAGGAATTTGATTTCATCAAGAACGAGGATGAACCTTGTGTCTATAAGAAGATTGTAGGACGAACTGTCGTATTCCTAGTCTTGTACGTGGACGACATTATTTTGATAGGAAATGACATTCCTATGCTACAATCGGTCAAGCTGTTTTTGTCACAAAGGTTCTCCATGAAGGACCTAGGTGATGCCTCGTACATTCTGGGGATCAAGATCTATAGAGATAGATCCAAGAGACTACTGGGACTTTCGCAGTCCAGGTACATAGAGACCGTACTAAAGAGATTTAGTATGGAGGATTCCAAGCGCGGTAACATACCCGCATTGCACGGAATTACCCTCTCCAAGAAGATGTCTCCTAAGACTGACGAGGAGAGGGTTCGCATGAGCACTATACCCTACGCTTCGGCGGTAGGATCTATAATGTATGCGATGCTATGTACAAGACCAGATGTAGCTTACGCGCTAAGCACGGTAAGCCGGTATCAGTCAGACCCAGGTGAGGACCACTGGACAGCAGTGAAGAACATTCTCAAATACCTGAGAAGGACTGAGGAGATGTTCCTGGTTTACGGTAATGGAGACCTCAGGGTCGAGTCCTTTACCGATTCAAGCTTCCAGAGTGACAAAGATGACAGCAAGTCTGTCTCGGGTTTTGTGTTTACCCTCAACGGAGGGGCAATATGTTGGAGGAGTTCCAAATAGGATACCGTCGCAGACTCGACGATGGAGGCTGAATACATTGTTGCAAGCGATGCCGCAAAAGAGGTGGTCTAGATGAAGAAGTTCATTAGTGAACTTCAGGTGGTTCCGTCCATTGTTGACCCAATACCTTTGTATTGCGATAACAATGGGGCTATAGCTTTAGCGAAGGAACCAAGGACCCATCAGAAATCCAGGCACATCTTAAGGCGGTATCACCTGATCAGGGAGATCATTGATCGCCAGGAGATCGAGGTGCGGAGAGTGGACACAAAAGACAACACGGCGGATCTATTCATGAAGGCCTTACCCCAGACTCAGTTCGAGCGGCTGATCGAGATGATAGGTCTTCGATACGCCAGTACATGGCCTTAGTGCAAGTGGGAGATTGTTAGTGTATATGCCCTAGAGGCCATTACTGTATCATACTAGTTTGTATATTACTTGATGGAAGCTTGGGATATTCACAGTTGTATAGACAATCTTGCTCAATATAGTAGTATGCTACTTGGTTTGTCTCTGCTTTAATGTGTACATGTGTGTTGCTTTATTGTATCACCAATACGCATTAGTAGAGCCCTTAGGATCTTTGCTTGATTACCGGCGTTGTGATGGCGATCACACTAGTAGGAGCTAGGTAATCCACAAGCACATCCTTATACACGTCCCTAGTCGTGGGTGTTAGTTATATGTATGCCCTAGAGGCCATTACTGTACATAGGATGCATATTGTAGTGGATGCTGGGACATATATAGTGAGGACTTTCTTGCTCGACATGATAGTATGCTATCTGGTTGATCTTTACCTTAACGTGTATACTATTTGTCTCTCTGTTACATGTTGGTAAAGCCCTTAGGATGTGTACTTAACTACCTGGACTATGATGCGGATCATACTAGTGGGGACATGGTAGTCCATAAGTACATCCTTCAAAGTCCCTAGTCGAGGGTGTATCGAGACGGGGCATCGATATACCAGAGTAGACTAGCGTGTACCTTCTCGACCCATACAGATGGGCGATGGATGATCCCATATCCATTGGTGTTTGACATCAGAGATGTTATACGGGTGCTCAGAGGAGACTGGGTACACTGGACGGACTCGCCGAGAACTCCCAGATGGTATTATACCTCACGTCAGATGGAAGTTCTCTGGTGACACTGGTACAGAGTAGTCTGTTGACCCGAGATCGTCATAGAGTCTTGTGTCGTTCCCACTGTGCTTTGATTTCTATCTTACCACGTCTAAGAGGGCGTGCAAAACGGTGGTTTTTGGGTACAGTCCCGAGTCACATGGAGGCAATGAGCGATAGGAGGGGATTCGTCTATCCCGGTATAGGGGGTTGATGTTGCGCTGTGTTCGATTGGCTATAACAGGAAATCCCTGGCCAGGGTTGCTGAGATTTACTGGTAAGTGTTACCAGTAGTTTCTCGAAGTGTTATAGACCTCATATCGACACGAATTATCGAGCTATTGGGGTCTGACGTTAACCACCCCTAGGCGAGATATGCGACATATCAGACGATCAGACCGGACTGTACGGTAGTGTTACTGGTTGGATTCACTGGAGTGTAAGCGGGCTTGCTCGTCGATCTTCAGATCGCTCAATACCCGGGCGGCCGTTACGTTTAGCAGACCGCTTGCGGCTTGTGGGTGCTTGATATGATCATCACCTGCTGCCGGCGTATTGACGAGTCTTTAGAGTCCTACACAGAGGTTTCCTGGTTCAAGCGAAACGAAATAGGAGCGCATATGAGATATGTGCGGGACCGAGAATAATACGTGTATGTGATACCGTATTCCATTCTCGCGATGAATGTATCGATTGGTTATATTCGATATAACCTAGATATCGAATCAAGGATTGATTCGATAAGCCGATACATTGTATACTAGTCGGTTGTGTACGACATGACCGGATCATTGAATCAAGTGTTGATTTAATTATTTAATGCATAATTATATATTTGATATATTACTTTGCATTAACTAGTATCGGTTCACTTTAAATGGATTTTCTCACTCGGATGTGCGCATTGCATATGAGATATGATTTTGTGCACTTGGTTGTATCATGTTTGATGATACATGCCTTTTGGTTAAGTGTAAAGAATTAAACCTTGGTTAATGAAATGGTTAGGGTTTACTATTTCCTTATTCATTTATTTATCTATTTATTCTTTTTGGAAAATGATTTGCATAAAGATTAAATGGTGGCTTTCTTTGTTGTTTTCATGAAGCTTCATGAACACTTTGACTAAGTGACCATTTTGTCTTTAGCTTGACCCTAACCATTCCTTTAACCATGATTGATTCTCTACACATTACCATGGTTAAAGATTATGATAAGTATTCTTTTATTTTATATTTTCTAATAACTTATCATAATATTTACCTTCTTCTTCTTCATTTCTTCAAGTGAAGAAAGCTTGCCTCCATCAATAGCAAGTGATGAAAAAGAGTGTGAAATCCAAATCTAAAGTCTACCCACTTCCTATTTCTTCATCCTCTACCTCTTGCCAAGTAGTAGAGTGTGTTTTCTTCACAAGTTTCTTGACTTGGTGAAGTCGGAGCTTGATTTAGCGATGCCTCGACGTAGATCATCTTCGGCATGGACATCGATGACCTAGCCCGTCCATTCTCCGATGAAGCCGACGCTTGAGCCCGGGACTTGTTATGGACAGCGAGGAGACTTCATTGTGGAGCTATGGAGGTGGAGAACCGGATCTACAAAGGTTGTATTTCCGTATCTCTTAGTTAATTGTTAACTAGTTATCTTTTCGCCTAGAAATCTAGCCAACGATCCGTACACTAAGGTTTCTCGGCACCATAATTTTTGAAATTGGCATGGTTGATCCCTTGTGAGACCTCTTGAGAGTGCCTAGGAACCCTACAGTGGTATCAGAGCCTAGCTAGAGCCTTAGGCGAAGTCTAGACGGATTTTGAAGTCCGAACGACCCGAAACCCCAACCGGAAAATGCTCTCTGGACGTTTTCTGAAAACGTGGATTTTTTCAAATTAAAAATTGCTAAAAAATTCAGCGGGAAAAAATAAGAATTATGATGCAAATTTTTTTCGATGAACAGTACAAACCGCGGCGGAACCGCGGCATAAGCCTGCCTTCGGCGGCGGTTCCGCGGCGGAATGATGACGTCATCGTACACTGTTTGCACAGTAACTCCTATTATTTTATGCTGGATTTTCTGGGTATTTTTAAAATTTATTCTAGAGTTCAATTTTCTGGAGTTGTTTTGGGGATTCGGTGTTTCGATTGGGGTATCAAATTTTGTCTATTTGGCTTTCCGGATAATTTTTTGATTATGTTAAAAAGTTCGACCGGATATAAATACCCAATTTTTCCCCTGTCGGGAAATTTCCAAGTGTTGGATTTTTCCGAAGTTTAACGACGTTCTAAGTAGTGCAAGTAACGCGATGGACCCTCTAGAAGACAACAAACCTTAACTCGATTATGTGACCGTCTTGAACTGCCCTTTGAACCTTCGGGTTTGGGGCAGTACGGCGTGCCACATGTGAGGCGTTGGCTTGACCCTTCTACGGCTGGACCGTTGCTACTGAGGCACGAACTGAATGTTGTTAGACTTATTTCATGTGTTGATCTGTATCGGGAAAACTTGGGTGTTCGATTGTTCGATCGAAAAGTTTGATATTTTCTATTTATCCGGAATGGGATACAATAATTGGAATTCACAAGTAGTTATGAGATAACTAAATGAATGTTATAAAAGTAGCAGTTTAGTCTCACTTGATCGGTTGCCACGGAATTTTGATGTGATCAAAAGTCCGTTGCAATCACATAGCGTACGCGGATACTCGCCGGGTAAACTTAATAGACAGCCTCACTCCATAGCCCCGACCAAGTGACTGTAGGAGAACCCCGTCGCCGAAAGCATCCGTTCGGGTGCTCGCGGCAGCGGTGTTCCGCCTTGGTGCACTTCGTCGACGGTATCGGGGGTGCGGCCGCCTACTAAAGTTTGCGACGAGCATTCAATCAGAATGTCGGGAATCCTGTTGAATTTCCCGACTCGATATTGAAAAGTGTTTTCGATTTTGAGACTAAAATGCGGGGTTTATAATTGTTAGGCATGCGATGTCTAAGGAATTCATTTGATTAGGCATGCGATGTCTAAAGAAATTGCGGATTCCAACTGTTGTAGTTTTACACTTTCTTTTCTGTGACCGTAAGTGTAATATGTGATATCGCCGGTTTCGTTGCTATATGTCAACGACAATTGGGATACGCATATTTACTTACGTTGATGACATGTGATGTTATGTGTTGCTGGATATGTTATATTAGATCGTCGTGTTTGAATAGCCGGGGTTTTTTATGTGAGATGAGTGTTTTTCATTTTCATTCATGTAAAAAACTTGTATGTAATATTCTTTTATTGGGGCACTTCCAGGTTGCGGAAGTTGTCACCGTTTGTATATTATTTACTTTTCCGCACTAGGATAGACCCAAGGAGGAGGGCACAAGTAACCGGGTTCTGGAGTCCAGTGGGAGACCAACTCGAGGAGTCGAGTTCGGGTCTCCTAACTCTAGAATTGGTAGGGTTGCTTGCCGCTCTCGTAGGGGTCTAGGGGAGTGGGTTTGGCTATTCATCACGACCGTGGAATCCGTGTTTTATACTGGCTCGTATTGAAAACACGGACGTCCTAGTATATCCAATATTTCATATGATTCTTCTGCTGCGATATCTGTGATGTGATCATGATATGTTCTGTGATAGATACAGTATATAGTATAAATGATATATTATATAGACGTTACTTATGTTTTACACCCATGCTAGCCCTGCCCCGCTCTGCCGTTAGTTACCTAACCTAACGGTGCACGAGGGGACATCGAGGCGAATGCGGATGGCATAAGTGTACGTCGTATTTATCTGTGATGTTTAGGTACTTAAATGATGGGACTTCATTAATGTGATTAATGAAATAAAAGAAACCTAAGATGTTGTAGAATCGAATTTCAAAAATAAAAAAAAGGTAGCTACAGTTCTTGCTTTGCACAGCGGTATATATGATATATCCTGCACCTTATTCGATGAGGAAAGGACCGAGATCCCTTCACCGGGAGTGACTCCTTTAGCAATAACTGGCAGATGCTACACACTCGGTTTGTCTTTTGATTGCTTTTAAGAGTTTTTGCTTTGCACAGTGATATATACGATATATCCCGCACCTCATTCGACGAGGAAAGGACCGACGATCCCTTCACCGGGAGTGACTCCTTTAGCAAAACTAGAAAAGCCTAAAAAACACTCCATTTTAAAAATCATTTGATTCTACAACGATATCAAGTTCATTACGCAATAGGTTTTCAGAAAAACCTGTCGTAGCTCTCCGTCATTTCAGATAAGTACTAGTTAGTATTCGTGCTGCGGTTGTTTGGCATGCGTCAAGGCGTAGTGTACGGTAGCTAACTAGTGCTTATCTGCTAGCATATGATGCGATTGGATTAGGGTATTCGTACGGCGTTGTTTGGCATGCGTCAAGGGTCGTGCGGGTGGGTTTAATTCAATCAAGAAATGTACGGGTTGAACTTGACTAGCAGACTATGGGTTGTTTGGCATGCGTCAAGGTCATAGCGAGCTAGGGGCAAAATATTATCGGGAATTTCAAGTGTTGAAATTTGCAATGAGATTGCATACCTTCTATGAGATAGTTGGATCCCGATACCCGCTGCGAGTAAGAGTTACTCCTAGGAGAGTTTTATACATTACAATTAGCCGATCAAGTAGGTGTCTAGAAAGGTGTTAATGAGGTTACGCCTCTGGGAAAACGAGGTTTACATTAATTAGGTTCGTACGAAAGCCCGGGGGACCTCCCTCAAAGTACCGACACTGGCCTGGCTGAAAGATTGGCGAACTTGTAGTGTGTAATTAATCCCGGCTAGTCTTTCCTTTTAGGGTTTGAAGGAAGATTTGATAAAAAGCAGTGGGAGCCATCCTGATTAGATAAAATAATAACCAATCTATTCTTGACAGAGCGCACGCTGAGTGTTTTCTTCTCTCTCTCTCCAGGTAGCGACCATATCACGCCTTAATCAAGATAATAAAACGGATTATTGACCGAACCCGCTTGTTATACTGAGCTGGGGAACGTTGGTCCCGCTCCAACTTATAATAGTTATAAGACAGAGCAGGAAATTGGGGATTACCAGAATTCCCGTGCCGCCCAAACAAAGAGAGTGCATGCTGATGCATCATCTTCGGGTATGTTCATTATACAGAACTGTTTCTCAGTATCCTCCGCATCCTGGTATATGATACCGGATCAGGATCCCAGATATGTAATCTGTTACATAGGGCTACAAAAGGGTAGAAAAACTGAGAACGGGTGATAAGTTTCATGAGACAGAAAACGGGGCAAATGTTGCAGCCAAGTCTGTTGGTCACTGTCACCCTGTATTACCAATACATTGATTCTGAACGAATGTTATTAGATACCGAACCTGATATACAAAATCATATCACTCTCTTTGTTTGAAAAGAAAGGATATAATTTTGTATTGATGGATAATGTTTTGAACATTTCCTATATCAAAAGTTGATCGGTTCAGGCACGTTATCTAAAAGCATTGATGTTCTAAATCAAACTACAGTTCTTAGTATACAGAACACACACAAGAGGAAGAGTTCAGAAATGAACGGATTCTTCTTGAGGTATTGTAGACTAGGTCAGATCAATGTGACCCGACTAGCTAGAGTTACATAAAGATGCATATTTAAATTAGTTTGAACTTACATCTTGTGAAACTCGCCAGTCATGTCACAAAGATAAGATGACCATAGCTCCGTTTACTGGAAACAGAGAAAGAGTTAGTGAACTCTTGGGATGATACATGTTGATGTATGTAGGTCCCCTGTCTACACATGCCAGGACTGGTTCTTTGTACTTCATTACATTCTCTGATGATCTTTCGAGATTCAGACCTATGTTCCTGTTGAAACACAAGTCCGAACCTTTTGAGATATTCACAGAATATAAGTTAGAAGTAGAGAACCAATACGGGTATAAGTATTATGTCCTATGATGAGATCAAGGAGGAGAATACTTGTGCACGGAAATCCTGGATTATTCTAAAGGAGAATGAGATTCTCTCTCAGCATTACTCCTCCGAATACACCATAGCACGATGGTATATCGGGGCGGAGCAATCACACCCTATATGATAAGGTGTGCTCTATGATGAGTACTACTGAGTTGCCTATTTCTTTTAGGGAGTTATGCACTTATGAAGCTGCATACCTATTGAATAAGGTTCGAATCAAATCAGTTTCCTACCACTCCATATGAGATATGGAAAGGGAAGAGCCCATGTCTAAAGCTAGTTAAGATTTGGGGTTGTCCGGCCTATGTCTAAAAGCAAAATCCGGACAAGCTCGAGGCAAGATCTGTTATGTAGAACTGAAAATGTTCCAGCTATACAAACTGCAGCAGATGATTTGATAGAGCCAAAGGATTCAGTAGATTCCAACGAACCTCAGCCTCTCCGCCGATCTAGTAGGGTTCCTCACCCACCTGAGAGATACTTCGGTTTCTCTATGGCAGTGGAGCGAGGAATGCATCATGAGATGATGACCCAACTGGTTTCGAGCTGGCCATCATGAGTGAGACTCTGTAAGAATGGCTGGATGTTTATCGATCTGAGATGGAATCCTTATACACTGAAGGGTTAAATTCCCATCAGGAGCAGGTATATCTTGAGAAGATTACTTGGTGTACATGGAAAAGTTGAGACTTTCAAAGCTAGACTTGTTAAAAGTTTGCATCATTGACCAGGGTGTGGATAATGATGAACCTTTTCAAGTAGCTATGCTTAAGTCCATCCAGATCCTACTTGTCTCGGCTACATACCATGACTGCGATATCTGGTGGTTGGGTGTCTTGACTGCTTTCTAAATGATGATTTAGAAGAGAGCGTCTATAAGTACACAGCCAGAGGGCCTCGTAAACAGTGGGAGCAGCGGAAACGTGTGCAAGATGTTTTATCTGATAAAGCAGGCATCGCGGAGTTGGAACGTCTGTTTTGATGTCGTAGTCAAAAAGTTTGACTTCATCAAAATGGTAGATGAACCTTGTATATACAAAAAGGTAGTAGGGAGTATGGTGACGATTCTCGTAAAGTACGTGGATGAAATACTCTTGATAGGGAAAGAGTTTCCTATGCTACGCTCGGTCAATCTCCGCTTATCACCATAATTCTCCATATAGGATCAAAGTGATACCTCCTATATCCTGGATTTTGGATCTATGAGATAGATCTAAATGGATGTTAGGATACTCACTAGCTGTAGTGAGATGGTATCAATTGACCCTGGGGAAAATCACTGGAATAGTTCCAGGGTGATAAAGACGACTGAATGTCAGTCACAGGCATTGTCTTTACCCTCAGTAAAGGGACGGTATGTTGGAAGAGTTCCAAGCTAGATACCGTGACATACTAGACGATAAAGGCTGGATACATCGCTACTTAAGATGCTACCAAAGAAGCAGTCTGGGTGTATATTGGTTCATGAGTATGAACTTTGTTCCTCCCATTGTGTGACAATGGAGTTGTGGCTTTTGCCAAGGAACGTCCGTCCCATCAGTGATCCAGACATATTCTAAGGCAGTATCACTTGTATCATGGAGATGATTGATCTCCAGAGAGATCGAGGTTAGGAGAGTAGACTCAGAGGACAACACAGCGGATCCACTCACAAAGGCCTGTTCCCAGAGAAAGACTTTTATGGATGGTTGAGTATGAGATACTACAACCACTGCTACAGATGGCCCTAGTGCAAGTGGGAGATTGTTAGTTATATGTATGCCCTAGAGGCCATTACTGTACATAGGATGTATATTGTAGTGGATGCTGGGACATATATAGTGAGGACTTTCTTGCTCGACATGATAGTATGCTATCTGGTTGATCTTTACCTTAACGTGTATACTATTTGTCTCTCTGTTAATGTTGGTAAAGCCCTTAGATGTGTACTTAACTACCTGGACTATGATGCGGATCATACTAGTGGGGACATGGTAGTCCATAAGTACATCCTTCAAAGTCCCTAGTCGAGGGTGTATCGAGACGGGGCATCGATATACCAGAGTAGACTAGCGTGTACCTTCTCGACCCATACAGATAGGCGATGGATGATCCCATATCCATTGGTGTTTGACATCAGAGATGTTAAACGGGTGCTCAGTGGAGACTGGGTACACTGGACGGACTCGCCGAGAACTCCCAGATGGTATTATACCTTACGTCAGATGGCAGTTCTCTGGTGACACTGGTACAGAGTAGTCTGTTGACCCGAGATCGTCATAGAGGTCTTGTGTGGTTCCCACTGTGCTTTGATTTCCATCTTACCACGTCCAAGAGGGCGTGCAAAACGGTGGTTTTTTGGGTACAGTCCCGAGTCACATGGAGGCAATGAGCGATAGGAGGGGATTCGTCTCTCCCGGTATAGGGGGGTTGATGTTGCGCTGTGTTCGATTGGCTATAACAGGAAATCCCTGGCCAGGGTTGCTGAGATTTACTGGTAAGTGTTACCAATAGTTTCTTGAAGTGTTATAGACCTCATATCGACACGACTTATCGAGCTATTGGGGTCTGACGTTAACCACCCCTAGGCGAGATATGCGACATATCAGACGATCAGACCGGACTGTACGGTAGTGTTACTGGTTGGATACACTGGAGTGTGAGCGGGCTTGCTCGTCGATCTTCAGATCGCTCAATACCCGGGTGGCCATTACGTTTAGCAGACCGCTTGCGGCTTGTGGGTGCTTGATATGATCATTACTTGCTGCCGGCGTATTGACGAGTCTTTAGAGTCCTACACAGAGGTTTCCTGGTTCAAGCGAAACGAAATAGGAGCGCATATGAGATATGTGCGGGACCGAGAATAATACTTGTATGTGATACCGTATTCCATTCTCGCGATGAATGTATCGATTGGTTATATTCGATATAACCTAGATATCGAATCAAGGATTGATTCGATAAGCCGATACATTGTATACTAGTCGGTTGTGTGCGACATGACCGGATCATTAAATCAATTGTTGATTTAATTATTTAATGCATAATTATATATTTGATATATTACTTTGTATTAACTAGTATCGGTTCACTTTAAATGGATTTTCTCACTCGGATGTGCGCATTGCATATGAGATATGATTTTGTGCACTTGCTTGTATCATGTTTGATGATACATGCCTTTTGGTTAAGTGTAAAGAATTAAACCTTGGTTAATGAAATGGTTAGGGTTTACTATTTCCTTATTCATTTATTTATCTATTTATTCTTTTTGGAAAATGATTTGCATAAAGATTAAATGGTGGCTTTCTTTGTTGTTTTCATGAAGCTTCATGAACACTTTGACTAAGTGACCATTTTGTCTTTAGCTTGACCCTAACCATTCCTTTAACCATGATTGATTCTCTACACATTACCATGGTTAAAGATTATGATAAGTATTCTTTTATTTTATATTTTCTAATAACTTATCATAATATTTACCTTCTTCTTCTTCATTTCTTCAAGTGAAGAAAGCTTGCCTCCATCAATGGCAAGTGATGAAAAAGAGTGTGAAATCCAAATCTAAAGTCTACCCACTTCCTATTTCTTCTTCCTCTACCTCTTGCCATGTAGTAGAGTGTGTTTTCTTCACAAGTTTCTTGACTTGGTGAAGTCGGAGCTTGATTTAGCGATGCCTCGACGTAGATCGTCTTCGGCATGGACATCGATGACCTAGCCCGTCCATTCTCCGATGAAGCCGACGCTAGAGCCCGGGACTTGTTATGGACAGCGAGGAGACTTCATTGCGGAGCTATGGACGTGGAGAACCGGATCTACAAAGGTTGTATTTCCGTATCTCTTAGTTAATTGTTAACTAGTTATCTTTTCGCCTAGAAATCTAGCCAACGATCCGTACACTAGGGTTTCTCGGCACCATAATTTTTGAAATTGGCATGGTTGATGCCTTGTGAGACCTCTTGAGAGTGCCTAGGAACCCTACAGTGGGATTATCGAGACAGGGCATCGATACTCCGGAGTAGACTAGCGTATGCGCTCTCATCCCAGCATGGGAGACGGTCTGTCCCACAGCCGTCAGTATGTCGTACTTGAGATAGTATGCGGGTGCTCGTTAGGTTACGAGTACACTGGACAGGACTCATCGGGAACTGATGGTTGGTATTATACCTATCGTCAGTTATCAGTTCCCAGGTGACATGAGTACAGCTTAGTCCGCTGACTTGACACTGTCACTTCGCCTCGAGTGTGTTCCCACTGTTTTTTGATTACTACCCTACCACGGCTCTACTGAGTCGTGCAAACAGGTAGTAGTTGGGTGCAGTCCCGAAGCTCTTGGAGGCAATGACGGTTAGACAGGATTCGTCTCTCCCGGTATTGGGGGTTGGCATCGCGCTGTGTCTAGGAGAGCCATTACACGAGTAGTCCCTGGCCAGGGCAAGCGAGATATACTGGTAGGTTTCCAGTATTATCTCAGGGTGTTCTGGGCTTCACTCCGACACGACTTGTACCGCTATTAGGGGACTGACGTTTACCGCCCCCCTAGGCCCGCCATGCGATGTATCAGACGAACAGACCGGACTGTACGGAGATTGTCACATACAGGCTCAGTAGGAGTTCGGATGGGTGTACCTCATCGGCCTTCTTATCGACATCTACCTGGGGACCGTTACGTACAGCTAGTGCCGCTTGCGGTCTTTGGTTAAACCCACTGCCAGCATAGTGTCGAGTCTTTAGAGTCCCACACAGAGAGTTTCCCTGCACTGAGCGAAACGTGTAGAGGCCGTATGGTTTTACGGTAGGGCTGCGATCACTTACGTACACTTGTGTGCGTGTGGTGTTCGGGCAGGCAATACTAGTGGGCTTTGGTTTAAGCCAGATCCCAGTATTGCACAGATGGATTTGATTTGTCTTCAGTGCATTCGCATTCTACGGAATGCGGATGCGGGTGTGTATGCACAGTTTTGAGGAGCGATGAAGGAGGAGGTGCCCATTAGGGTTTTGGCAGTTGGTTCGGCCAAAACCGTAATATGGCACAGTCATTAGGGTTTTTGACAGTTCGTTTGGTCAAAACCGTTATGAGCCGGAGACATTGTTTACTATTCCTTTTAGTGATAGATTTGTGATGGCTAATTGCATTGATCATTTGACCACTTGGATCTCTCTTGACTTTGTTGACCCGTTGACCGTGTTGACCATTGACCTTCAAGAGAGATCCACACTCTTCTTTCATTTTCTTTCTATTTCTTGTGTTATGATAATAGTCAATTCAATGTGCCATCAACTTCTATCATGATAGGATTAGTAATGATGTTTTTGTGTATTATAGGAACCATGGTTCATTTCTTTTGTTTTAATCTTTTCATTATTCTCTTCTCTTTCTCTCTCTTAAAAGTGAGAAGAAAAAGAAAAGCTCCATGGTTGCTAAGTTTCTCCTTCTTCTTCCTCCTCTTGATCTCATCTTTTGATCTCATGTGTTGAGAGAAAAAGATCCTACAAAGACAAACACATCCATACATCTCCTCTACACAACCTAGGGCTTCTAGATTAGCAATCTCTTTGCCCTAGTTATCTCGGCTCGAGGTGGAGCTCGGTGTACATCTCTCGGGTGGATCGTCTTCGACTCAAGGAGGCCGCGGAGGTGACCAAAGTCCGGATCAAGCCTCGGAGCAAGCAAGGAGAAGAACAACAAGAAGAGAAGGAGTACAAGTTGTGGTATAACCCCTAACCGAGTAGATAAATCTCTAGTTAGGATGCTAGTGTATTGTTTAGTAAAGATCCGGCTTTTTACGGTCCATCTTACCAAGTCCAGAAAATTTTTTGTTTTACCGTTTCCGTAACCCCGAAAGTACTGGGAGAGGTAACGTGGACCTAACAGTTAGTTCATCAACCTGAGATCGTCATTTGTCTCGTGTGAGTTCCCACTGTGCTTTGATTACTACACTACCACGGCTCAAAGGAGTCGTGCAAACAGGTTTTAGTTGGGTACAGTCCCGAGCTACATGGAGGCAGTGAGCAGATCGGCAGGGGTTTCGTCTCTCCCGGTATTGGGGGTGAGATCGCGCTGTGTCTAGGAGAGCCATTACATTAAGTCCTTAGCCAAGGCAGGAGATTTACTGGTAGGTATTTCAGTAGTATCTCAGGGTGTTCTGGGCTACACTCCGACACGACTTGTACCGCTTTTGGTGGTCTGACTTTTACCAACCCCTAAGGCCCGACATGCGATACTCATAGACGAACGGACCGGACTGTATGGATATTGTCACTGACATGCTCAGTAGGGTGTCAGGATGAGTTCGCTCATCGACCTCCCTTTTGGTCAATACCTAGTAGCCCGTTACGTACAGCTAGTACCACTGACGAGCTAGTGGTTAAATCCACAGCCAAAGTATTGATGAGTCTTTAGAGTCCCCCACAGACAGTTTCTCAAGTTTCGGGCGAAACGTTGTAGAGGCCGTATGATATATGGCAGGGTTCGATCATATACGTGTAGTAGTGCATGGATCATGATCGGACGGATCATACTAGTGGGCTTTGGTTTAAGCCGGATCCTAGTATTAGATTAGTTGAATTACTTTAGTCTCATCGCATTCGCATTCAGTCGGAATGCGGATGCAGGTATGTATATACAGGTGAGGGGTATCCTTGTGATCCGTCATGAGTTTACTTTAGATGTTGCCATATCTTTTTATTGTTATAAATATTTGGATTAATGTTTACAAATGGAAATAATGAGCTCAAAGTCATGATTAGGGGCATTAATTATGATACATGCACAAGTGATGACTCATGGTCTCTTTCTTTGTGCATCTGTCACATTATTTGATTGATTTTTGAGTTGAAATGATAAGAAGAGAGAGAAGGGCAGCCATATGAGAGGTTAGCTGTTGTATTATTTGATCTAACTCTCACTTTATCATTGCAACAAGAACACAAAAGAAAGCTCTCCTTCTTCCTCCTTCTTTCTTGAGCTCACTATCTCCATTAATGGCATCATCTTCAACCTCCATCCATACACTCTCATGTGTTGAGAATCAACGGATACTTGAGACAAAGTTATCACACACATTCTCTACATTCCCTTGGACACGTCGGCTAGAAAACTTCGTGTCCGAGTTGCTTCGAATGAAGCGGGAGCCCGTAAAAGGATTCGAAGATGTGGTGCCTTTTCCCACGAGGCGACCGGAGATCGGATATGCCGCGAGGAGCTTGGGTTGGTGGCCAAAGATCGAAGGACACGGATCGATCGGTATAGCTTTTCTAACCCTTCTCTAGTTAGCTGGTTATAGGTTAATGGTTCGATCCGGGATTAAAGTCTGCGATAGCGCCGGTTTCAAGTTTAGAAAAAGTTTTTGTTCACGCATTTTGGCCTCGGATCGACAGCCGGGGCACTACCGTAGACTTACATGGTATCAGAGACACGCCATTAACCTTTACTAGCTTGCTCTAACGTGTTTAAAACATCGATCGAACGAAATTTCCGAAACCGCGATTCCATTTCATGAAGTTTCTGTCGAATTTTTTTTGTGGTTTAAAAATTATTTTGGGTACGTCAGAAAATCAGGCAAGCTTTTCTAAGACCACTGTAGAAATTTGGAAGTGTGACTCCACCATAGCGCCGCGGAACCGCGGCATTACCCACGTTTTGGCCGCGGTTACACAGCACTACTGTAGCTTCAGTGCACCAATTTTTTTACTGTGGTCTCTGACTTGGAATTGGGGTTTCTGGTATTTTTAGTTTTGGCCCAGATTATTTTGAGTGCTGGATTTGTGCTTGGGGCCCACTTCGGGAAATTTTGTCGATCGAAAATTTAAAATATGTTATTTCACAGTGCTTACTTTATATCTGTGACCGTGAATGTCATTCGAGCGGTAAATCTTATCTAATTGCTATAGTTCTTTTAGACGGATTTGCGAACGTGACATTCACGTTGATGTTCTGTGTTGTGCTGTGATGTTGCGGATTTGTCGTGGTGGATAGCTTGGTGCAATGTTAGTGCAGTTTGGTATTATTTATACATTTGATATTGCGGGGCGAGCATCCGACATGTAGACTGCTGTCACTGCCTGTATGTATATTATTCTTTTGGGGCACGACCGGGCTGAGGTCGATGTACCCGTTGTATATATTTTACTTTCTGTACTAGGATTACCCCGCGGTGGGGTGCACGGATAGCCGAGTTCTAGAAGGCAACGGGCCCGCATCTCATGGATTTGAGACAAAGGGGGCTTCACTCTACAATTGACGGGCTATTCGCCGCACTCGTAGGGGTACAGGTTGACCCAAGGAGGGGTGCTCAAGTTACCGGATTCCGTGAAGTGCTGGGTGGTCCATTTACTTTGCTTTAGGGACTGCCTCGCTTCAGGTTTTGGCGGGTAACTTGCCGCGCCCGTAGGGGTCTAGGATTTCATTGCACAGGCTATCCACACGACTATGGGAACGTCGGGTTTCAGTAGCGGATCTATGAAACCCGGAGATCCCAGATTATCTGTATTGTTCTGTGATGCTTATTACATTTCTGTGATGTTGTATTTATCACGACTTGAGCGATTATTATATATTGATATATATATTAGTAGATGTTGTATATGTTTTACACCCACGCTAGTCCAGTCCCCGCTCTATCGTTAGTTAAGTAACCTAACGGGTAAAGACGGGACCTAGTGGTGAATGCAGATGGCATATACGTACATCATATTTTCGTTCTTTTGTGTTGTGATTAATTGATGGGACTGCATTGATTCAGATCAATGCAAGCTAAACAAACCTGTTTGATGTTGTTGAATTTTTTTTCAAAAAGCTGTTATTGCAAGGACGTTTTCTTTTGTTTTGCATAGTGGTATTCGGTTATGAATATCCAGCATCACAGTCGACGAGGCAAGGGCCGAGATCCCTTCACCGGGAGTGACCCCTTGGACAGAAGTTTATGTTAGGGTAATAACTTCACTATAGCCGATTGCCTTTTTGCTTTGCATCGTGGTATTCAGATGGACTATCCTGCACCTCATTTTACGGGGAAAGAGGTGAGATTCCTTCACCGGGAGTGACCTCTTTAGCAAAGGTTTTCGCCACTATATTTTTATAAAATGCTATCCGGTTTCTTCTACGATATCAAGTTCTTTACGTTAAAGGTTTTTCGCCAAAAACCATTCGTAGCCCTCCATCATTTTAGACGGGTAGCACTTAGTGTTCATGCTATGTTTGTTGGCCTTCGTCATGGAATAATGTATGGTAGCTATTTGTTACTTTTCTGTTGCATAGATAGATGCGTTGGTTTGGGACAATCGTATTGCCTTGTTGACCTTCATTAAGGGCTTGTACGGGTGGGTTCAAATTAACCTGGATAATGACGGGTAGAACTTGATATGTGACTTATGATATGTTGGCCTTCGTCAAGGTCATAAGAACATGGGGTAAAAATCACATCGGGAGTTTCTAAAGAAACTAAAACTTGCCAGATATGCGCATACTTTCTGGAGTGTGATAACGTGAGTGGATTCCATCACGTTATCATGCGATGATTGTTAGATCCCGATTCCCACTGATGAGTTGGTTTAATCCTAGGGTGATCCCGACTAATTCTTCTTTCAGGTTTGGAGGAGAATTTGATGATACAGTGGGAGGTTTCCTGATTAGATAAATTGATAACCATTCTGATCTCGGTTAGAGTGCACGCAGAGTGTTTCTTTTCTCTCTCTCTTTGGAAGCGACCATGGCCCGACCCTAGACTATGACTCAATGACCAAGTTAACCGAACCTTGTTAAAAACACTGGCTTTTGGATTGTCTTAGTTGCATACCTCATTTCCACTCCTACTTTTACCCTTTTCTCCAGAACCCCCTTATTACTATGAACATCCACTTCCATTGGATAAAACCATCGTATGGTTATATACGAACTCGAAGGAACTTGTTCCAGATTCGAGGATGGTTTCCGGTTCTGGAGAAAATGAATAGGACTATTCAGTTGTCTTTTCTTTTTACCTTCTCTCAGGTTGCGAGTGCTCCTTGGATTAGGACGGTACACCTATTATGCTAATTGGATAGTCTTCTTCCAAACCATAGGCAGGTGCCGAACGGTGGGGAATGAAGAAAACCAATTAGCCTAACGATGGTGTACAGATGGTAAAAAGTTAAGACAAATAAAGGGATTAGAAAGAGGGCAAAGTAAACCGCGACAGCTATTCACGACCAAACCAAGTATTTCATCGCCACTCCTACTTCACCTTTGTATTTCTCCAGGACACTCCGTATCACTACGAAGATCCACAGTTATTTGGATACTCAATCATATGGTTATATACGAACTCGAAGGGACTTGTTCCAGTTCGGGGATGGATTCTGGTTCAGGAGAAATAGGAATAAGGTTTATTCAGTTGCCTTTTATCTTTACCTTCTCTCGCGTTGCGAGTGCTCCTAGGATTAGGAGAGTACACCCATTATGCTTATTGGATAGTTTTCTTCCAAACCATAGGCTGGTGCCAAACGGTAAGGAAGAAAGAAAACCATTTAGCCTAAAAGGGCGTACAGAAGGTAATGAGTAAAGACAAATAAAGGGATTTGGAGAGATGGCAAAGAAATATACGGTTACAGTTGTGAATCTGATAATGGAAGAGGCATTACTAAGAATACCCGGATACCCCTACGAAACATTTACATGTTCCAGTTTCACTGCGTATTGTTAAAAGAAAACTGATTTCCCAATTAATCCTTGCTCCAGGGTATGTATTTTCTAGGTTTGATTCTCACATCTGTATGGTTTTACAGATGATGAGTGGGAGTAACTTATTGGGAATTGAGTGATCATCCTCATTATATCGGGATTCGTTGTAATAGGTGATATTTGAGGAAATCGCCTGGGTTGTTTGCCGGACGGCAAATATTTGGTTTTGAATATCCGTTGTTAGGCACCAATTTCAAATTGATATATCTGTACGTTTATTTTTATAATGTGAGATATAACTTTTTGAAATTATGTCTATGACATTTACCTATATCAGTGGATGGTTAGGTAAGGAGCATTAAACAGCGGTGTAATTCTTCATAACCATAATACAGTTTTCAACCTACGACGCATAGGGTTTGAGTTATTCAACTCAGGGGACTTATACAAAGTATTTTATATTGTTCAGTGTCCATTAGGATAGAATGGTTGGTCCTCGTACTATATTCTGTTTACTTGTGACTTCTCTAGTTTTAGAAACGTGTTTCGTAGAAATGTAAGGTCTAACTTTTGAGAAGTTATAGGTATAAAAGTAAAGTAGAGAACCAGGTGTTGCAAGTATCGGGATTCTTCAAGGTGATCGAGGATGTAGATACTTATGTATGGTATTTAGTTGATAGTAATGGGTTTTGAGAAACTTATTTCTCTTTCAGGTTACTCATATTTGGATGCACTCCTAAGTTGAGTAATGCTGATCAGCCTCTCTCCATTTAGTTGACATGCACTGGAGATAGCTGCATGATTTGAATCTGGTTCCAATTAAATCAGTGCCTCTGTTTCTATATTGGATATAGAACAGTTCATATCTTAACAATGTTAAGGTACGGGGAGTTGTCCGGCTTATGCTTAAAACTAGACTCTAGATAACTCAAGGCACGTTTCTGTAATGGCTGTTTGAGGGTTGACCCGGGCTATGACGAGGGTTGACTTTCTACCATCTGGAAGATCAATAGTGATATTGTTCTTGACTCGCCACAGTTTTAGTAAAATGGATTTTTTTCCAGAAAACAGTAGTGGGAGTTTGGTAGAACTGGAAGTGATTCCAGAACCGCAAACGATTATTGAAAATTTTATAAGAACCTAAAAATTCAATCTGGTTTGACATTCCATTGGCCACTCCGCAGATATGGTGGGTAACCTCAGGCACCCGAGAGGTACTCCGGTAGCCTCAAGGACGGTGACAGGGAGGTTCTTGTTTACCCAAACTTGACAGTACTGTTGTTCCAGGCTATGAGACCCGGCAGGAGTTTGAGTATAGCGTCGTTCTAAACTAGCTCTAGAAGTGCACATGTATATAACTCTGCCAGAGGGTTGTCGTAGTCAGTGGGAGCAACGGAAGCATAGGGGACAAGTAGCTTATGTCTATGGACTAAAGCAGATATAGAGGAGAGAGATCATCTATTTCTGATGTGACAGTCATAGGTTTGACTTCATCAGAATAGGGGATGGATCTGTTAAGAAGGTAGTAGGGTGTGATGTCCTGGTATATAGATGACATACACATAGTAGGAAGTGAAATTCCTATACTACGATCTGTTATACTTTGGTTGTCACATAGTGGTTTCTCCACATAGGATATAGATAAAATATCAGACATTCTGGTTACTAAATCTATGGTTTTAGATCTAGATTTGGGTAGTTTACCAATCTGGTTACTTAGACAGCATTCTACAGATGCTTTAGAATGGACGACTCCTAGCACGGTAGTATACCTGCAGGTGATGGAGTCACCCTCTCTAAAGGTGTCTTACAGACTAAAGGGGAGTGGAATGTGCATGATTGACATATCACTTGCTTAGGCAATTGAGTCAATCAAGAGATGTCAAGTATCACACCAGATGTTGTTTTTGCACTAGATGCAATAAGTTGATATTAATCCTATCTTGGAGAAAAGTTCGGAAGCAGTTTTAGAACATAAGTGGATGTTCTAGGGATATGATAACAACAACCTCTTTCGGGAGACGGTTATCATTTCAAGCTTCCAAGGTGACCTGGATGACAGAGTGACTGTCAGAGTTATAGTTTTCTCTCTGACGAGGGGCAGTAGTTTGGACAGGTGATCCAAACGGACACTGAGGGAGGCATGACGCAGGATACTGATTAAGTTCAGTTGACGATACAGTCTAAGAAGTTTGGATTTGGACTTCATTTATGAGCTGGGTCCCATCAGATATCCAGACATATTCTAAGACAGGTATTGCTCATTTCGGGAGATGGCTTTCTCCGCGAACTTGAGATAAAGAGAGATATAGAAAGAAACATCAGGGCGGATCCACTCACTGAGGCTATTCCTCGAATGCAATAGTTTCACAACCGGGCTTTGTGAGACTGATTAGTAAAGGATTCGGGTGTTCGGTATCACACGGGCTGTGATTATGTGACATCGCAATAATTAGCCTTGAGTGCAAGTGGGAGATTGTTAGATATAGTGCCATCAAAGTCAATTATTGGATCGCAGGCACGTGATTGCAATGATTGAGGGAGGACCTATGCCGGCAGGACAATCTTACTCAAGATGATAGTATGCTATCTGGTTTATCTTTTTCAACGTGTACATGCTTTAGGTGACATTATAGGTCACTGTTGCACGTTGATAGAGCCCTTAGGATTCTTGCTTGACGGCCAGCAGTATGATGGAGATCATATACGTAGGATCTGGGGTCTATAAGCACATCTTTAAAGTGTTCCTAGTCATGGGAGTTTTCGAGACAGGGCATCGATACTCTGGAGTAGACTAGTGTATACAGTCGAGACCCCGACGAGGGGCGATGGCCGGTCTCATAAGCCATTGGTGTCAGTTGGTTCACCTAAGATGTATACAGGTGCTCATTGGGTTATGTGTACACCGGACAGGACTCGCCGGGAACATGCTAGTTGGTATTATACCTGATGTCAGATAGCAGTTCCCTGGTGACATGTATACAGGTTAGTTCATCGACCTGAGATCGTCATTTTTCTCGTGTGAGTTTCCACTGTGCTTTGATTACTATCCTACCACGGCTCAAAGGAGTCATGCAAACAGGTTTTAGTTGGGAACAGTCCCGAGCCACATGGAGGCAGTGAGCGGATCGGCAGGGGATTCATCTCTCCCGGTATTGGGGGTGAGATCGCGCTGTGTCTAGGAGAGCCATTACACGAAGTCCTTGGCCAAAGCAGGAGATTTCTGGTAGGTATTCCAGTAGTATCTCAGGGTATTCTGGGCTACACTCCGACATGACTTGTACCACTTTTGAGGGTCTGACTTTTACCAACCCCCTAAGCCCGACATGCAATACTCATAGACGAACGGACCGGACTGTACGGATATTGTCACTGACATGCTCAGTAGGGTGTCAGGATGAGTTCGCTCATCGACCTCCCTTTTGGTCAATACCTAGTAGCCCGTTACGTACAGCTAGTACCACTGACGTGCTAGTAGTTAAATCCACAGCCAAAGTATTGACGAGTCTTTAGAGTCCCACACAGACAGTTTCTCAAGTTTCGGGCGAAACGTTGAGAGGCCGTATGATATATGGCAGGGTTCGATCATATACGTGCAGTAGTGCACGGATCATGATCAGATGGATCGTACTAGTGGGCTTCGGCTTAAGCCGGATCCTAGTATTAGATTTGTTGGAATACTTTAGTCTCATCGCATTCGCATTCAGTCGGAATGCGGATGCAGGTATGTATATACAGGTGAGGGGTATTCTTGTGATCCTTCACGGGTTTACTTTAGATGTTGCCATATCTTTTTATTGTTATAAACATTTGGATTAATGTTTATAAATGGAAATAATGAGCTCAAAGTCATGATTAGGAGCATTAATTATGACACATGCACAAGTGATGACTCATAGTCTCTTTCTTTGTGCATGTGTCACATTATTTGATTGACTTATGAGTTGAAATGATAAGAAGACAGAGAAGGGCAGCCATATGAGAGGTTAGCTCTTGTATTATTTGATCTAACTCTCACTTTATCATTGCAACAAGAACACAAAAGAAAGCTCTCCTTTTTCCTCCTTCTTTCTTGAGCTCACTATCTCCATTAATGGCATCATCTTCAACCTCCATCCATACACTCTCATGTGTTGAGAATCAATGGATGCTTGAGATAAAGTTATCACACACATTCTCAACATCACCTTGGACACGTCGGCTAGCAAACTTCGTGTCGGATTTGCTTCGGATCAAGCGGGATCCCGTAAAAGGATTCGAAGATGTAGTGCCCTTTCCGACGAGGAGACCGGAGATCGGAGACACCGCGAAGAGCTTGGGTTGGTAGCCAAAGACTGAAGGACACGGATCGATCGGTATAGCTTTTCTAACCGTTCTCTAGTTAGCTAGTTATAGGTTAATGGTTCGATTCGGGATGAAAGTCTGCAATAGCGCCTGTTTCAAGATTAGAAAAAGTTTTCGTTTCCGCATTTTGGCCTCGGATCGACGGCCGGGGCCCTACCTTAGACTTACAAACCTCAGCACCACAGAGAATATCAACGTGAATGTTATGTTCGCAAGCCCATCTAAAAGAACATATAGCAGTTAGACGGATTATACCGCTCTAATAACATTCACGGTCGTAGATAGTAATGTATGCACTGAAAAGTTATAAACGGTGTTAAAAATTGCGACTTTGAAAAACTCCGTATCGCCCTTAAACCAAAGATAGCATAATATGCAATCTGGGAAAAAACAAACAATACTCGAAAACCAACATTCAAGGGTCCAGAAAACACCAAAAATCCCAAGATCTAATTCCCTATAAAAACCGGCGGCGCCGGGGAAAATGCCGATCTCACATGCCGTACATAGGAATTTGGGGTTCGTTTTTGACATGTGTTGTAGTTGTCATTAGAATCGTCTTCTGCAATTGTTTAAAAAAAATTTTAGAAGGCAAAAAAATTTTGACAGAAACTTGAATATTTTGGCGATTGTTTCGGAGTTGTTTCGGTTTCGTTACTTAAACATCGTCTAAACTGCTAGCTATGGGTTTATGGGTTGGCTCTGATACCATGTTAGATTATGCCAGCACCCTGGCCAACTACCGTGACCATTTGTGGAACAAAATTTTTCAAAACTGGAGCTAGAATAACCCTATAACCCGGATCTACCATAAAACAAAAGCTAGCAAACTAAAGAGGAGTTTAGAATGGTTATACCAAATGATCCGAGTCCTTTGGTCTTCTACCATCTTCCTAAGCTCCTAGAGGCCACCATGATCAAGCTTGATCTCAAGATTCCCTCCATCGAAGATGATCCACCTGAGGATTTGTAGTTCGAGCTCCAACCTCATAGCTGAGGTAACTAGTCTACTTAGTTGGCTAAACTAGATAGCCTAGAGGATGTAGAGTCTAATGATAGATTAATATATCTCATAACACCCTAGGTTTCTCAACACATGATACTTTTAGGGTGGAGGTAGAAGAAGCAAGCTTGGAGGAGATGTGAGTATTGTGAATGAAGCAACCATCAAAAAATGGCTAAGTGTTGTGAAGCACAAGAATAAATCAAGCCTCTCAAAATATCTCACAACACAAATAAATATCAAGCATGCCATAATAGTTAACCATGAGTCACCCCCATGAGTCACCACAAAGGCATGCTTCATTTAAAACCAAAGAACACCTCATCCCTCCACTTCATTAACCATTTAACAATCTGGTTAAATCAAAAAAAATGATGTGGCATCTTTTAGAAGCATCTTGTAATAAATTACAAGAATACCCCTCATCCATATATACATACACATATCCGTATTCCAAAAAATACGAATACAATGAAACGAAAATAATCCATTAATAAAATGCTAGGATCCGGCTTAAACCAAAGCCCACTAGTATTATCCGTCCGAATCATGATACGTGTACAAGTGCACGTATATGATCGAACCGTGTCGTAAGACCATACAGCCTCTACATCGTTTCTCCCGAAGAAGGGAAACCCTCTGTGTGGGACTCGAAAGACTCATCAATACACTGGCAGTGGGTTTAACCATAAGCACGTCAGCGGCACTGGTTGTATATAACGGCTACACAGGTATTGAGCGAAAGGAAGGCCGAAAAGTAAACTCATCTGAACCCGTACTGAGCCTGTCCATGACAATCTCCGTACAGTCTGGTCTATTCCTCTAAGAGTATCGCATATCGTTTCTTGGGGGTGGATAAAGTCAGACCCCTAATAACGTGATATTTCGTGTCGGTATGACGCCCATCACCAACTGAGAAATTACTGATCCAAATCAGTAATTCTCGTCTGCCTTGGCCAAGGATTTCTGGTGATGGCCACCCATTCACCTAGCGACATCAACCTCCAATACCGGGAGAGTCGAATCCCCGACGATCCGCTCACTGCCTCCATGTGGCTCGGGACTGTACCCAACTAAAACCTGTTTGCACGACTCCTTTGAGCCGTGGTAGGGTAGTAATCAAAGCATAGTGGGAACTCACACGAGACAAATGACGATCTTAGGTCGACAAACTAACCTGTACACATGTCACCTGGGAATTGGTATTTGACAATAGGTATAGTACCAACTAGCATATTCCTGGCGAGTCCGCCCAGTGTACTCATAACCCAATGAGCTTCTGTATACTATCTTAGGTGACTAACTTACACCAATGGCTTGTGTGACCGGCCACCGCCCCTTCTTGGGGTCTCGATAAGTACACAATAGTCTACTCCAGAGTATCAATGCCCAGTCTTGATACCCCATCAACTAGGGACATTTAAGTATGTGCTTATAAACCACCCATCTCCCACGTATATGATCGCCATCATAATGCTGGTAGTCATGAAAAAATATTATGGGCTCTATCAACATGTAATAGTGATCTGTAATACCATAAAATGCATGTACATGATGATGAAGACAAACTAGATAGCATACTATCATTTTGAGTAAGACTTTTCTATCCGTATAGGTCCTCCCTCAATCATCATAATCACCTCCCTGTGACTAAAATAATTTCCTTGAGGGCACTATAGCCAAAAGTCCTTCGGGTCTTCTTCACCTCCTCTTCTTAAGCTCCTTGAAGATCCAGATTACGCTTGAATGTCAGTCTCCTCGTGTCAAAGACAATCCACCCCGGAGTTTATGGTTCAAGCTCCAATCTCAAAACCGACGAGACTAAAGTACCTAGTTCGCTAATCTAGGTAGCTTAGAAGATGTAGAGTATTTATTGGAGTGTTTTATCTCAAGTGACCCTATGGTTCACAACTCATTTGAGGGTTAGGGTCTTGAGGAAGAAGGAGAAGAAAAATGGAGAGAGAAAGGAAAAGAGCAAATGAACTAGTCTTATGCATTGTGAAGAATGGCTCATTCTCTTACTCCCATCAATCATGCAATATTTTCTAATTGAAAATATCAACCAAGCTTGAATAGCGAGTCCAATCAAATAAACAAATGAAATAAGCCATGCTTCACCATGCCACAAATATCTCCATTTTCCACCTCATTAATCTATTTCCAAAAATAGATAAATCCAAATAATGAGTTGTCCCTTCTAGAAACATCACTTGTAAAATTACAAGAATGCCCTCACCGTATTTGTACTCCAAAAAAATACAAATACAATGAGATAATAATAATCCAATAATATAATACTAGAATCCGGATTTAAGAAAAGCCCACTAGTATTATCCATCCGAACAACTTCCGTGCAGCTCGTACACGTATATGATCGAAACCCTGTACATAAAACCATACGGACTCTAAATCGTTTCTCCTGAACCAGGAAAACCTCTTTGTAGGACTCTAAAGACTCGACAATACGCTAGCACTGGGTTTAAACACAAGTCCGTTAGTGGGACTAGCTTTACGTAACGGCTACCCAGGTATCTGTCGATAAGAAGGCCGGCGAGAAAACTCATCCGAACTCCTACTAAGCCTATCTGTAACAATCTCCGTACAGTCTGGTCTGTTCGTCAGAGGGTATCGCATATTAGGCCTAGGGGGTGGTAACTGTCAGACCTCTAATAGCACAATAAGTCATACCGGTGTAGAGCCCAATACACCCTGAGAAAATACTGGTGTACCTACCAGTAAATCTCGCTTGCCCAGGCCATGGACTTTGTGTAATGGCTATCTGAACACAGCGCGGTATCAACCCTCAATACTGAGAGAGACGAATCCTATCTACCCACTACTGCCTCCAAGTGCTTTGGAACCGCACCCAACCACTACCTGTTTGCACGACTCATTTGAGCCGTGGTAGGGTAGCAATTTAAGTACAGTGCGAACACACTCGAGACGAATAGTGATGTCAAGTCAATGGACTTGTTAGGAATATGTATACCCTAGAGGCCATTATTATATATTATAGTGGATGCTTGGACATATATATAGAGGACTTTCTTGCTCGACATGATAGTATGCTATCTGGTTGCACTTTATCTTAACATGTACACTTATTATAGTATACTGTCTCTCTGATACATGTTGATAAAGCCCTTAGGATGTAGGCTTGACTATCGGGACTATAATGCATATCATACTAGTGGGGCTTGTGTAGTCCACAAGCACATCCTTTAACAGTTCCAAGTCGAGGGAATATCGAGACAGGGCATCGTTATTCCAGAGTAGACTAGTGTGTACGTTTCTTGACCTTGTATGGGGCGATGGTTGATCCCACAACCATTGGTGTTTGACATCAAAGATTGTACACAGGTGATCATTAGAGAATGGGTATACCGAACAGGACTTGCTGATAACTCCTAGATGGTATCACCTATTGTCAGATAGCAGTTCTCTGGTGACACTTATACAGGTTAGTCTGTAGACTCGAGATCGTCATAGTGTCTTGTGTGGTTCCTACTGTGCTTTGATTTCCTCCGTAACATGGCTCAAAGGAGTCATGCAAACAAGTGGATTTTGGGTACAGTCCCGAGTCACATGGAGGCAGTGAGTGATAAGAGGGGTTTCGTCTCTCCCGGTATTGGGAGCTGATGTTGCGCTATGCTCGATTTGCTATAACAGCAAGTCCCTAGCAAGGGGTGATGAGATTTACTGGTAAGTGTTATCAGTAGTTTCTTGAATGGTTATAGGCCACACATCGGCATGACTTATCAAGTTACTGGGGTCTGACGATTCTACCCCCAGAATCGATATGCGACATATCAGACGAAAAGACCGGACTATACGGTAACTGTTGCTTATAAGCTTTATGGGAATTTGGACAAGTTTGCTTGTTGATCTTCTATTCGTTCAATATCTGGGTGGCCGTTACGTCCAGCTAGTACCGCTGGCGGCTTGAGGGTATCTGATGTGATCATTACCTACTGCTGGCGTATTGACGAGTCTTTAGAGTCCCACACAGAGGTTTCCAAGCTCAAGCGAAACGAAGTAGGGCACATATGGAGATATATGCGGGAGCTTGATTAAATTCGAGTATGTAATACCATATTATAATCTTGTGATATTTGATATCAGTTAGGTTATATGTGATATAACCGGATTGTTGAATCAAGTGTTGATTCAATGATTGGATTTATATATGTATATTATTATATATTTGATATTGGCCGGTTATATATGATATGATCGGATTATTGAATCAAGTGTTGATTTAATTTCGAATATTGAATATTAATCTGTTATATGTGATATAACCGGGTAATTGAATCAAGTGTTGATTTAATGTTTTGATATACATATATAAATGATATTAGTCGGTTATATATGATATATCCGGATTATTGAATCAAGTGTTGATTTAATAATTTGATATATATTTATATATTTGATATATTTATATATATTAACTAATATTAAAGCTCACTTAAAATTTTCTTCTCTTTACATACATACATACATACATACATACATATATATATATATATATATATATATATATATGATATATATTTATATATGTATTTGGATTTGTATCATGGTTGATGATACAAGAAACATGGATGTATGAGAATAACACTAGAGTAAAAGATAAAAGAATTGATTTATATTTTAAGAAAAGACAAAAGAAATGGAGGATGAGTCATGGCTTTGGATACTTAGAGAAGCATTGAGAAGCCACAACTCATCTCTATTTCTTTTCATATTCTTAGATATTTAATCAATTCTTATCACATCTCATAACTACACATGGTTCATTCTCTCATCCAAGTTCATCCTCATCTCTTCTTCATCCTCACTCTAGGGTTTTTCTTGAGTTGAGAAAAGAAAAGAGAAAAAGATTTCCAGTGAGCAAAATCTCTTACTTCATCAACCTACACTAATCTAGCACATTAGTTTAAATTGTTTTCTTCACTAATACATTGATTAGTGAAGAGTGAGCTTAAATTAGAGAGACTTCAAGGTGGATCATCTTCGGCCTCGAAGACAACAAGTAAGCTCGTTCCTTTCATCAAGTGGAGTCAAGAAAGAGTTCTAAGGACTACTACTTGGAGCTTTGGAAGTGAAGGAGCGGTCTACAACGGTTGTAAACCCTCTTCACTTAGTGTAGAATTTGTTTGCTTTACTACAAAACCCTAATTCTCTAGTTCGATTCTAGGTTACTATAACTTAGTGTAGGGTTACTAGGAACTCTAATAAGGTTCTACAAGGAATCAACCATGCCCGATTAAAATTTTAGCCGTGCCGAATAACCCTAAACAAGATCTTGGCTAGATAATTAGGGTTACAAATGCAAGTAAATAACATTTACTACTAAGTGAATACGAAATACAACCTTTGTAGATCGGTCCTTCACTTCTAAAGCTCCTTGTCGTAGTCCCTTCGCTGCGATCATGGTTCTCCCGGGCTCTTGCATGGCTTCACGACGCGAAAGAAGCGTCCTTGCTTGAAGTCTTCGAGGCCGAAGATGATCTACGTCGAGGGAATACCAACTCAAGCTACTACTTCACTAACTAAAAAATTAGTGAAGCAAACACCATAAACTAAAGTGCTAGTCTAGTAGAGGATGGAGAAATAGGAAGTGGGTTCTCTTTAGAATTTTATTTCTCACAATCTTTCACTCTCCTTTTAAAACCCTAGCAAGCCTTTTCTTTTGCTCAAAGAAGAAGAAGATGAACAAAATAAAAGGATGAGGATAATGATCAAGTGAGTGAGCTAACCATGGTGAGTGAGTATCATATACTAACTCATGTAGAGACATTACCATGGCTAATCCTAAATGGTTAGGTTAATAAAAATCTAAAGTAAAACAAAGTTAGTGGACTTTGTCAAAGCATCCACAAGCTTCTACAAGCTTCATGCTTGTGACAAAAGATCCACTAATTTGTAATTACCTTATATAATTATTAACCACCATTTAAAATAGAATGGTGTATGTCTTGCACACCCATGCATGATGTACCAACAACCATGATACAAAATGAAAAACACATTTTAATATATATCACATATATATATTAAAGTTGTGCACATGTGAGAAAAATCCTTAAGTGAACAAATGTTAGTTAATGTAAATTAGTATATTGTGCATATCAGATTTTTGCATTTTTATACCGCCCAATTTTTATCACATTGCTTATCGGTAGGTACTCTTGAGCCGTGTTTGCTAGTCAATTGCAGGATACAGGTTCTCGGCTGTAAACAGTGAAATTCATGGAAAAACACGACAAATTCTGGATTATTGCCAACCACAGATAAAACACGGGTCTCCGCTCTCTATCCGTATGTTGCCGCGCACCAGTTTAAGGGACAAAATGACAAATCGATGTCATTTTCATGCACAAAGCTCAATGTCAACACAAGATCCAACATATCTACGCGGAGCTCAAGAAAATCATGGCAAAAGATCCACATCACATCACCTTTTGTTCTGCTGAAATTCTGGAAAAATTGTGAAGAGTTTCTGAGAAAAAAACATATACCACACTGCAGATAACAACAAACAGGGGAAAACCACCATGTTTCAAGACCTAAGTCTCCTAAAGGACCGCGGTTCCGCGGCATAAGCACGCTTAGGCCACGGAACCGCGGCCATGCTGGCTCGTCAGATGAAATCTTTTCAGGGGCTGATTGGTCTTTTCAAGAAGGGTCAGAATGTGGCCCTAGGGTTTCAGTTTCCTGCCTATAAATAGTCCAGAACTTGCCAAAGCTAAGGGTGCTTATTCTTGTATTTAGATTTTAGAATACATGTTGTTATTCTTTTTCCTTTTCTCATCTCTTCTCCATTAAAACCTTGTAGTGAGCTTTTGTGAGTGAAGTGATGAATAAAGAGTTCTCTTTGTTACTATGCTTGTCTTATTGTTAATTATAATTTCTTGTATTTTTCATTTGCTAATCTAGTTGTTGTTATTTGTTGTTTTTTTCTTTCTTGTTCTCTTTTTTTTTATCCTTAAACAACAATGATGCTTAAGCTTGATCCTTGCCAAAGTGTGGTCTCAAATAGCTAGTTGTAATCTTCTAACCTCTTTCTTTCTATCTTCCTCCTTTGTTTTATTTTCCTTTTTCTTGTAATGGGTGAGTAGTTTTCTCACTTGTTAGGGTAGGATAAGGAAAGTTTTAGAGAAGGAAACCTCTCTCACTCTTTTCTTGCCCAACATCTTAATTCGGACTCCAGTTAATTGAACCACAATCCGCTCCCTACGGCACCCTATCCTACATGATAGCGGTGATTCCTTAGTGAGACCGGTTGTGGTTGAATTAACCGGAGGTTAAGGCTAAGATCCAAGAACGGACGGACAAGCACCAAAAGGAAGAACTTAAGCGTTGGAAAGCCTAGCTTATACTCGCAAGTTCCTTCCTAGTCGTGCTAATCCCCGTTGTTTCCGATTACCGTAACACCAATATTAAGAGTGGCAATGAAAGAAGTGAGCGACTCCTAACTAAAACTAACCTAATCCTAACCCTAACAAGCTCTCTTTATATATCATTTTAGCACATAGTTAATCTAAAAACAAACTTAGACATTTGGACTTAACTCTTTAAAGCACATAGAAAAAGATTCCCATATTCCTGCGAACGACCCGTACTCAACCGGCTAGCGACAAGAAAAACCGTCTTGATTGCGGTAATTAACTAAGCACGAAAAAACTCTACCAATCATATATCAAATAGACAATTATACACTAAATTATTAAATCAACACTTGACTTAATAATCCGGTTATATCTCATATAACCGACTAACATTCAATGTATCGACTTTTCGAATCAACATTTGATTCGATAACTAGGCTATATCACATATAACCGACCGATACAAAAAAATTGCGAGAATAGAATACGGTATCACATACACGCATTATTTTCGGTCCCGCACATATCACATACGTGCCCCTTTTTCGTTTTCCCTGAGATAGTAAAACCTCTATGCAGGACTCTAAAGACTCGTCAATACACCGGCAGTAGGTGATGATCACATCAAGCACCCACAAGCCGTCAGCGGTACTAGCTGGACGTATCGGCTACCCGGGTAATGAGCGATCAGAAGATCAACAAGCAAGCCCGCTCCAACTCCTGTAAAAGACTAACGGTAACACTTCCCGTACAGTCCGGTCTCCTTGTCTGATATGTCGCATATCAAGTCTAGGGGTGGTAAACGTCAGACCCCAATAACCGATAAGTCGTGCCGATGTGAGGCTCATAACGGGTGGAGAAACTACTGGTAACACTTTCCAGTAAATCTCTAAATCAGCCCTGGCCAGGGAATTCCCTGTTATGGCCAATCGAGCACAGCGCAACATCTGCTCCCAATACCGGGAGAGACGAAACCCCTCCTATCGCTCATTGCCTCCATGTGACTCGGGACTGTTCCCAAAAACTACCGTTTTGCACGCCCTCTTAGACGTGGTAAGGTGGAAATCAAAGCACAGTGGGAATCACACAAGACTCTATGACAATCTCGGGTCTACAGACTAACCTGCACAAGTGTCACCAGAGAACTGCCATCTGACGTGAGGTATAATACCATCTGGGAGTTCTCGGTGAGTCCGTCCAGTGTACCCAGTCTCCACTGAGCATCCGTATACCATCTCTGATATCAAACACCAATGGATATGGGATCATCCATCGCCTATCTCATGGGTCGATAAGCGTATACGCTAGTCTACTCTGGTATATCGATGCCCTGTCTCGATACACCTACGACTAGGAACATTAAAGGATGTACTTATGGACTATTCTGTCCCCACTAGTATGATCTGCATCATAGTTCAGGTAGTCAAGTACACATGCTAAGGGCTTTACCAACATGTACCTATAAGACAGTATCAAGAGACAAGTATACATGTTAAGATAAAGAGCAACCAGATAGCATACTATCATATCGAGCAAGAAAGTCCTCTTTATATATGTCCAAGCATCCAATATAATATACATCATCTGTACAATACTGGCCTCTAGGGCATACATACAACTAACAATGTCCCACTTGCACTAGGGCCAGCTGCTGTAGTATCGCATACCAAGCATCCCGAAGAGTCTCTCAAACTGTATCTGGGGAATGGCTTTCGTGAGTGGATCCGCAGTGTTGTTCTTCGTGTCAACCCTCGTGACCTCGATCACCCGGCGATCTACTATCTCCCGGATCAGGTGATACCGCCTTAGAATATGCCTCGATCGCTGATGGGTCCTGGGTTCCTTGGCCAAAGCTACCGCTCCATTGTTATCACAATACAAAGGTATTGGATGCTCAATGGGTGGAACCACTCCAAGTTCAGTAATGAACTTCTTGATCCAGACAGCCTCTTTGGCAGCATCGTTGGAAGCGATGTATTCAGCCTCCATCGTCGAGTCTGCCACGGTTTCCTGTTTGGAACTCTTCCAGCTTACCGCCCCTCCGTAAAGGGTAAAGACAAATCCCGAGTGCGACTTAGAGTCGTCCTTATCACTCTGGAAGCTCGAATCGGTAAAGGACTCCGCTTGGAGTTCTCCGTTACCATACACCAAGAGAATCTATTTAGTCCTTCGCAAGTACTTAAGAATGCTCTTCACAGCTGTCCAGTGACTCTCTCCAGGATCATCTTGATACTTATTCACTACACTTAGTGAGTGTGCTACATTTGTTCTAGTACATAGCATCGCGTACATGATAGAGCCTACAGCCGAAGCATAGGGTATCCCTTGCATGTAAGCTCTCTCCAAATCAGTCTTGGGAGACATCTCTTTGGAGAGAGTGAGTCCAGAGATCGTGGGTAAGTTCCCACGCTTGGATTCTTCCATACTAAACCTCTTTTGTATGGTGTCAATATACCTGGATTGGGACAATCCCAATATCCTTTTAGATCTATCTCTATAGATCATAATTCCCAGTATGCAGGAGGCATCACCTAGATCTTTCATTGAGAATCTTTGTGATAAGAAGAGCTTGACCGATTGCAGCATAGGAATGTCATTTCCTAGCAAGAGTATGTCGTCCATGTACAATACGAGAAAGACAACCTTACACTCTGCTACCTTCTCGTAGATACAAGGTTCATCTACGTTTTTGACGAAATCAAACTCTTTGATAACGACGTCAAAGCAGATGTTCCAACTCCGCGATGCTTGCTTCAATCCATAAATGGATTTAAGAAGCTTGCACACCTTTCCACTGCTCCCACTAGCTACGAAGCCATCTGGCTGAGTCATGTACACGCTCTCTTCTAAATCACCGTTTAGAAAGGCGGTCTTAACATCCATTTGCCAGATTTCGTAGTCATGATATGCAGCGATGGCAAGAATGATCCGGATGGATTTAAGCATAGCCACTGGAGATAAGGTTTCGTCATATTCCACGCCTAGTCTTTGATGAAAACCCTTTGCAACGAGTCTAGCTTTGAAAGTCTCCACTTTCCCATCTACACCAAGTTTTTTCTTAAAGATCTACTTGCTCCCAATGGGTTTTACCCCTTCAGGAGCATCTTCCAAAGTCCATACTTTATTGGTGTACATGGATTCCATCTCGGACCGCATTGCATCTAGCCATTTCACTGAGTCCCCACTCATGATGGCCTGCTCGAAGCTAGTTGGGTCATCATCAACCATGATGCAATCCTCGCTCCCATCACCTATGAGAAAACCGTAGTATCTCTCAGGTGGGTGAGGAACCCTACTAGATCGGCGGAGAGGCTGAGGTTCGTTGGGAACTACCGAATCCACTGGTTCCACAAAATCTTCAGTTGCAGTTTGTGTATCTGGAACCTCTTCCAGCTCAACCACTTTACCACTAATTTCTTTTACAAGAAATTCCTTTTCTAAAAAGGTGGCATGTTGAGCAACAAACACCTTTTGTTTCTCACTGTGGTAGAAAAAATACCCATATGAATTCTTTGGATATCCCACAAACTTGCAAAGAACTGACCGTGCCTCGAGTTTGTCCGGATTTTGTCTTTTGACATAGGCCGGACAACCCCATATCTTAACTCGTTTAAGATATGACCTCTTCCCACTCCATATCTCATATGGTGTGGTAGGTACAGATTTAGATGGAACTTGATTCAATAGGTATGCTGCTGTCTCCAACGCATACCCCCAGAATGAAATAGGTAACTCAGTTGTGCTCATCATAGAGTGTACCATATCTAATAGGGTGCGGTTCCTCCGTTCTGATACACCGTTGTGCTGTGGTGTATATGGAGGGGTCAGCTGAGAGAGAATCCCATTCTCTTTTAGGAAGTCCAGGAATTCATTGCTCAAGTATTCTCCTCCTCGATCAGATCGAAGGATTTTAATACTTTTACCGGTTTGTTTCTCGACTTCTTGTTTATATTCTCTAAATTTCTCAAAAGCTTCTGATTTGTGTTTCATCAGGAACACATACCCGAATCTAGAGAGATCGTCAGTGAATGTAATGAAGTACGAAGAACCATCCCTGGCATGTGTAGACATGGGACCGCATACATCACTATGTACCAGTCCTAAGAGTTCCGTAACTCTTTCTCCGTGTCCCGTAAACGGAGTTTTGGTCATCTTTCCTTTGAGACATGACTGGCAAGTATCATAAGATGAAAATCCAAAAGGATTCAAATATCCATCCTTATGCAACTTAGCTAGCCATGTTGCATTGATGTGACCTAGTCTACAATGCCAAAAGAAGGATTCGTTCATTTCTGAACTCTTCCTCTTGTGTGTGTTTTGTACATTAAGGACTGTAGTTTGATTGAGAACGTATATGCCATTAAAAAACGAACATGATCCAATCAACTTTTGATTCAGGAATATGTTCATAACATCATCCTGTACTATAAAATTATATCCTTCTTTGCTCAATAAAGAAACTGATATAAGATTACATATCAGGGTCAGAAAGTAATTCGTTCAGAACCAATGTATTACCATTTGGTAACACAAGAAGATATTCGCCAACTGCTTTGGCTGCAACATTTGCACCATTCCCTACCCTTACGGAATGATCACCCTCTCCCAGTTCCCTACCTTTACGTAGCCCATGTAACATATTACATATATGGGATCCCGATCCGGTATCTAATACCCAGGACGTAGAGTGAACTGAGAAACAGTTCTCTGTAACGAACACACCCGAAGAAAATGCATCTATATGTACTTTCTTCATTCAGGTGGTATGGGAATCCTGGTATTCCCCTATATCCTGTTCAGTCTTAAAACTTTTATAAGAAATAACGGAACCAACGTTCCCTAGCACAGTATAACATGAGGGTTCGGTCAATACATCCATATTATTATCTTGATTAAGGCATGATATGGTCGCTACCTTGAGAGAGAGAGAAGAAAAACACTTTAGCGTATGCTCTTGCAAGTTCAGATTGGTTATTATTTTATCTAATCAGGATGGCTCCAACTGTTTTTATCAAATCTTCCTTCAAATCCTAAAAGGAAATACTAGCCGGGATTAATTACACCGTACAACTTCGCCAATCTTTCAGCCAGGGCAGTGTCGGTACTTTGAGGGAGGTTCGCCGTGCTTTCGCACGGACCTAACTAAAGTAAACCTCGTTTTCCCTAAGGCGTAACCCCGTTGACACCTTTCTAGACGCCTACTTGGTCGGCTAATTTTCCTGTGTAAAACTCTCCCAGGAGTAACAATTACTCGTAGTGGGTATCGGGATCCAACTATCTCATATAAGGTATACAATCTCATTGCAAATTTCAACACTTGAAATTCCCGATAATATTTTTCCCCAAACGATCTATGACCTTGACAAGGTCAACAAATCATAGACCGTAAGTCAAGTTCAACCCGTCATTTCTTGATTGAATTAAACCCACCCGCACGACCCTTGACAAGGTCAACAAGGCCGTACGACTATCCTGATGCAATCTGCATCATATGCATAAACAGATAAATACTGGTCAGCTACTGCTCACTACGCCTTGACAAGGTCAACAAACGCAGCATGAATACTAAGCAGGACTTATCTGAAATGACGGAGGGCTACGACAGGTTTTTCTGAAAACCTATTGCGTAATGAACTTGATATCGTTGTAGAATCGAGTGAATTTTGAAACGGAGTGATTTTGAGGCTTTCATTAGTTTTGCTAAAGAGGTCACTCCCGGTGAAGGGATCTCGGCTCTTTCCTTATGGAATAAGGTGCAGGATATATCATATACATAGCTATGCAAAGCAAAAACTCCAAAAGCAATCAAAAAACAAACCGAGTGTTGTAGCATCTGCCAGTTTTGCTAAAGAGGTCACTCCCGGTGAAGGGATCTCGGCTTTTTCCTCATCGAATAAGGTGTAGGATATATCATATATATATCGCTATGCAAAGCAAAAACTGTAGCTACCCTATTTGAAAATTTGATTCTACAACATCTTTTAGCTTTCTTTTCCTTTCATTAATCACATTAATGAAGTCCCATCATTTAAGTCACCTAAACATCACAGATAAATACGACGTACACTTATGCCATCCGCATTCGCCTCGATGTCCCCTCGTGCACCGTTAGGTTAGGTAACTAACGGCAGAGCGGGGCAGGGCTAGCGCGGGTGTAAAACATAAGTAACGTCTATATAATATATCATATATACTATATACAATATCTATCACAACATATCAAATGATCGCATCACAGATATCGTAGCAGAAGAAACATATGAAATATTGGATATACTAGGACGTTCGTGTTTTATTTTGAGCCTCTATAAAACACGGATTCCACGGTCGCGATGAATAGCCAAACCCATAACCCTAGACCCCTACGAGAGCGGCAAGCAACCCTACCAATTCTAGAGTTAGAAGACCCGGACTCGACTCCTCGAGTTGGTCAGCCACTGGACTCTAGAACCCGGTTACTTGTGCTCTCCTCCTTGGGTCTATCCTAGTGCGGAAAAGTAAATAATACACAAATGGTGACAGCAACCTCATCCCGGAAGTGCCCCAATAAAAGAATATTACATACATTTAATTTTACATGAATGAAAATAAAAACCCTCATCTCACATAAAACCCCCGGCTATTCAGAAACGCGACGATCCAATATAACATATCCAGCAACACATCACATCACATGTCATCAACGTAAGTAAATATGCGTTTCCCAATTGTCGTTGACATATAGCAACGAAACCGGCGATAGCACATATTACACTTACGGCCGCAGAAAAGAAAGTGTAAAACTAAAACATTTAAAATCCACAATCTCTTTAGACATCGTAAATCCGAAATATCACATACTTCGCATTTCATGCCTAACTATATGAATTCAACATATTGTATCACATTCCAGATAAATAGACAGTATTAAACTTTCCGATCGAATAATCAAATACCCAAAATTTCCTAAATTGCTCAACTCTTGAAATTAGTTTAAAAACATCCGTCACATGGCACAGTACCAATGGTCCAGCCGTAGAAGGGTCAAGCCAACGCCTCACATGTGGCAATGCCGTACTGCCCCAAACCCTAAGGTTCAAAAGGCAGTTCAAGACGGTGACATAATCGAGTTAAGGTTTGTTGTCTTCTAGAGGGTCCATTGCGTAACTTGCACGATTTAGAACGTTCTTAAACTACGGAAAAATCCAACACTTGGAAATTTTCCGGCAGGGGAAAAAGTGAGTTATTGATATCCGTTCGAACTTTTTAATACTTTCTAAATTATCCGGAAAACATAATGAAATTAAATATTCCGATCGACTCAACGAATACAAAATAAACCCCAGAACACTCAACACTTGAGTTAGATAAAAAATACCCAAAAAATATAAGGAATAGCTACGGATGTTACTGCACAAAATTCTGTCCACATTTCACTATTACTGCCGTGGAACCGCCGCTAATAGTGGGGTGAGACCACGGTTCCGCGGCGGATGTACGGAATTTTGGGCTCGAATTTTGTGGTAATTCTTAGAATTCCCTGCTGATTTTTTTAGGTATTTTTAATTCAGAAAAATCACAGTTTTTAAAAAATGACCGGAGAGGGGTTGATTATGAGGTTTCGGGGTTCGTTCGGAGTTTTAACTTCGTATACACGTCGCCTAATACTCTAGCTAGTCTCTGATACCATTGTAGGGTTACTAGGCACTCTAATAAGGTTCTACAAGGCATCAACCATGCCCGATTAAAATTTTAGCCGTGCCGAATAACCCTAAACAAGATCTTGGCTAGATAATTAGGGTTACAAATGCAAGTAAATAACATTTACTACTAATTGAATAAATACAACCTTTGTAGATCGGTACTTCACTTCTAAAGCTCCTTGTCGTAGTCCCTTCGCTGCGATCATGGTTCTCTCGGGCTTTTGCATGGCTTCACGAGGCGAAAAAAGCGTCCTTGCTTGAAGTCTTCGAGGCCGAAGATGATCTACGTCGAGGGAATACCAACTCAAGCTACTACTTCACTACTAAAGAATTAGTGAAGCAAACACCCTAAACTAAAGTGCTAATCTAGTAGAGGATGGAGAAATAGGAAGTGGGTTCTCTTTAGAATTTTATTTCTCACAATCTCTCACTCTCCTTTTAAAACCCTAGCAAGCTTTTTCTTTTGCTCAAAGAAGAAGATGAACAAAAGAAAAGGATGAGGATAATGATCCAATGAGTGAGCTAACCATGGTGAGTGAGTATCATATACTAACTCATGTAGAGAAATTACCATGGCTAATCCTAAATGGTTAGGTTAATAAAAATCTAAAGTAAAAACAAAGTTAGTGGACTTTGTCAAAACATCCATATGATTCTACAAGCTTCATGCTTGTGACAAAAGATCCACTAATTTGTAATTACCTTAAATAATTATTAACCACCATTTAAAATAGAATGGTGTATGTCTTGCACACCCATGCATGATGTATCAACAACCATGATACAAAATGAAAAAAACATTTTAATATATATCACGTATATATATTAAAGTTGTGCACATGTGAGAAAAATCCTTAAGTAAACAAATGTTAGTTAATGTAAATTAGTATATCAAATATACAATTATACACTAAATTATTAAATCAACACTTGACTTAATAATCCGGTTATATCTCACATAACCGACTAACATTCAATGTATTGACTTATCGAATCAACCATTTGATTCGATAACCAGGCTATATCACATATAACCGACCGATACAAAAAAATCGCGAGAATAGAATACGGTATCACATACACACATTATTCTCGGTCCCGCACATATCACATATGTGCCCCTATTTCATTTTGCTTGAGCCAGTAAAACCTCTATGTAGGACTCTATAGACTCGTCAATACGCCGACAGGAGGTGATGATCACATCAAGCACCCACAAGCCGTCAACGGTACTAGCTGGACGTATCGGCTACCCGGGTATTGAGCAATCAGAAGATCAGCAAGCAAGCCCGCTCCAACTCCTGTAAAAGCCTAACAGTAACACTTCCTGTACAGTACGGTCTCCTCGTCTGATATGTCGCATATCAAGTCTAGGGGTGGTAAACGTCAGACCCCAATAACCGATAAGTCGTGCCGATGTGAGGCTCATAATGGGTCGAGAAACTACTGGTAACACTTACCAGTAAATCTCTAAATCATCCCTGGCCAGGGACTTCCTTGTTATGGCCAATCGAGCACAGCGCAACATCTGTCCCCAATACTGGGAAAGACGAAACCCCTCTTATCGCTCATTGCCTCCATGTGACTCAGGACTGTACCCAAAAACCACCATTTTGCACGCCCTCTTGGACGTGGTAAGGTGGAAATTAAAGCACAGTGGGAATCACACAAGACTCTATGACGATCTCGGGTCTACAGACTAACCTGCATAAGTGTCACTAGAGAACTGCCATCTGACGTGAGGTATAATACCATCTGGGTGTTCTCGGCGAGTCCGTCCAGTGTACCTAGTCTCCACTGAGCACCCGTATACCATCTCTGATGTCAAACAGCAATCGATATGGGATCATCCATCGCCCATCTCATGGGTCGAGGAGCGTATACGCTAGTCTACTCTGGTATATCGATGCCCTATCTCTATACACCTACGACTAGGAACATTAAAGGATGTACTTATGGACTACTCTGTCCCCACTAGTATGATCTGCATCATAGTCCAGGTAGTCAAGTACACATCCTAAGGGCTTTACCAACATGTAACTATAAGACAGTATCAAGAGACAAGTATACATGTTAAGATAAAGAGCAACCAGATAGCATACTATCATATCGAGCAAGAAAGTCCTCTCTATATATGTCCAAGCATCCAATATAATATACATCATCTGTACAATACTGGCCTCTAGGGCATACATACAACTAACACTTAGCACTCTAGATTTTTTAAAATTGCATACTTGATGCTTGTATAAACCTAGTAAATGTGCTAATACATACTTTCAGGACTAACCTGTACTCATGTCACCCGAGAACTGCCAACTGACGATAGGTATAATACCAACCAGCAGTTCCCCCGTGAGTCCGTCCAGTGTAACTCATAACCCAATGAGCACCTGTATACTATCTCCGGTATCGCATACCAATGGCTACGGGACAGGCCATCTCCCTGATTGGGATGAGAAGTGTATACACTAGTCTACTATGGAGTCTCGATGCCCTGTTTTGATAATCCTACGACTAGGGACAGGTATAAGGATATGCTTATAAATTACCCAGCCCTTACTAGTGTGACTGCCATCACAACACTGGTAGTCAAGCAAAGATCCTAAGAGCTCCTTCAATATGTATTAGCGATATGCTATAAGAAACATAAACACATATTAAGATATAATCAAACCAGATAGCATACTATCATATTGAGCAAGACTGTTATTATATCCGTGTAAATCCCAAGCTTCCAAAATGTAATATACAATCCAGTAGTATACAATAATGGCCTCTAGGGCATATATCACTAACAAAAGACTAATTGCAGTAGTATACTATTTTTGTTTGTCTTTATCTTAACATGTGCATATGTTATACTCGATATCACATATGGCTGATTGATTGATCAAAGAATAATTTATAACCACAATCAAGAACGACGTCGCTTGGTAGCTAGCCGGTGAGTACGGGTCGGTCCACAGGGATTTTGTGTATTCTCAAATTGTTCTAACGAGTTAATTCCGATTGTTGTCGGTTTGATTAAATCTAAAAACTAAAGTTGATTTAAACCAGGATTAAAATCTTGCTATGGTTAGGTTTAGGTTAAATTTGGAAAGTCAATATTCCTCACCGCTTTCTATGCCCTATTTAAGATCTATGAGGTGTTATGGTAATAATTAATAAAGTGGATTAGTACCATCGGGAAGAAACGTTGTTTCTTCCTCTAGGTTCTTATCCTTCCTTTCTTAATTCTTACCCTAACCTCCATGGAAAACATACGCAACCGGTCCCTTACACTACGTATCACCGCTACCTCGTGGGATAGGGTTCCGTAGGGAGCGGTGTGTGCATGTATGCATGGAGTCCTATAAAAACGTATGATGGGCAAGAAAGGGGTGGGAGATTTTCATCTCTCAAGCCTTCCTCAAATCTTACCCTAATAAGTGAGGAGACTACTCACTCATTAGGGGATTGAAAAACATTTTCTAACTATCTAACTAGGGCAGAGAATGAATGTTATACTAGGGCAGATAATGAAAAATCTATACTAGTGCAGGAAAGAAATTACCTAGGGCATAGATATAAAAAATTACTTACTTTATTTGATACTCTCTTCATACATTGCAGAAATTTACAGATCTGAATTTTGATAAAATGAAATGAGGCATAAGAAGAGGCATAACCTAAAACAAGTTTTACTGTTTCTATTTATAGAACATAGAAACCCTAGGGTTACAATCGACGTACATCTGCTTTTACAATTTTACCCCTAAAAAGAACCGAGTTAATGCACCGACGCACCGACACGCGCAACACGTGCCGTCACGTGCGACACACGGCTGCGGATCTGCGGCCAAGAGCTTGGTTTGGCCGCGGTTCCGCGGCCATATTGTAGGCTTGCTGGCTGAACTTTCTTCTGTTGCTTCAGGTTACTTTTAGTATCTGTTTTCTTCACTTTGTTCTTCAGAATATTTTCTGGTTCTCTTCCAGATTTCCACAGCAGATAATGTAGTGGACTTTACCGTTCGCTTCGTGTCAAAGTCTTGAACCTTGCGCTGCCTTTTTATTGGTCTTCGTTTATTCTCCAAACTGTAGGCTTGATCAAGATTCTTCTATTTGTTGGTCGTAGTCTCACTTTTGTATCGTCTTTTCACCTTTTTTACTGTTTTTGTTCCGAGAACCTGTAACCTGCAACTACGTAGCAGATATGGACAAAAAGCACCTTTTTATTTGTGAAATGAATAAAAATAGGGAATATAATAATGCAAAATTATGGTATGAACAAATACCCCCAAACTTATCTTTTGCTCGTCCTCGAGCAAACCTAGCTTTGTTCTCGAAAAAAAGACCTAGCCTCACTTTCGCAGGGAAACGCGATTGCACTGAGCTCGTGAACCAAGCCGTTAAACCTCTAGGTGTCCCTAGTAGGAGGAGTGTTGTCTCCTGAGGGTTTTCAGCGGATACTACCCACAAAATCCTATCAATTCGGCCTATTGACTTTTATTCTCCAATTAGGTTTTCCAACAAGGAATTCTATTATTTTCGACTCAGAAATTATCAACCCGTATTTTTCACGCTTCATTATCATTTAACATAAGATCATATATATTCTTATGAATTTACTTAGCTTTGGCATCTTTTAAGTTTTCCTTCTAGGGTTCTATCTCAACTTAGGAATTTTTATCATCTTTACTAAAGATACAAGTCCTATTTTTCATTTCTATCTCTCATCTAAACCCTAATCATATACCCCTACGTGTGTGTATATATCACCCCTATACTTGAAAATTCAAGTCAAGCTATTATACTCTTGTCCATCGACCAAAGTACTTTTCAATTGGTGAATTTTTAGATGAAATTGCCCACACATTCTTCATGCGACCATTAATACTTCTTGAGGTACCAACGACCGATTACAAAATGTGTTTGCACATTAAGCCATAATTCCTAGTCTTATAACACCTAAGGCTTTAGCAGTGACTCCCAAACCAGCTAGTCTAAGGCACTAGGTGATAAGGCACTAGGTGATAAAGCACCCTTGCTAAATATTTTTTTTCCTATTAATGCAGCCTTAAGTAATTACAAAAACCAGTGTTCAATTTTTTTTATCTCTTTATTCACACTTGTATTTTTATTTTATTTTGTTTCGTACTAAGGACGTTAGACAAGACCATTTCAAGGTCTCTTCTACTATTCCATGTTTCAAGGTTCGTGTTTGTGCAATTTGTAGAGTATATATTTTCATAATTTAGACTTATGCTAGGAATTATTTTTCAAACTTATATTTTAATAAAAATATCAATACTCTTCCATTGTTTTAACTTAGCCCAAGAAGTCAACTCGAAATTTTCCTATTTCTAAATAAGCTACAAAGACAAATACTTTCTACCATTAAATTTTAAGAAAGATTATTTTTAGGTTTTTTAATTTACTAAGTCTAAGATCTAGTTTTTCCTACCTAGTTAACCGTCATGTTGAACTTAAGTCAAATATGGCCAAAATTGAATTTTTCAATTTTTATAATTTTTCGATTTTTATGGGTTTTAAAATAAGTATGCAAATGCAAAAACATACACATGAATGCGAAGGAAGAAAACTTACCGAGCACACCCTCAAACATAAACTTGACAGTGTCCTCATTGTCATGCTACACCAAGAGAGTCAAAAATGTTGGCACTGCCCTGTTTATTTATTTATAATTTTTTTATTTTTTTATTATTAAAAGAAAAACAAAATATATATACAACAAGGTCCCTCCCAAACTTAAGTGAAACAGTGTTTCTACTGTTTAAACGTTAAAGTTTAGAGTTAGGGGGTGAAAAATCAAACTATACAAGGCTTTATACAGGCCAAAGGTTAGCACCAACCATTCAAAAATTCTATCGTTATAATGGTAGGGTTGGTGAATGAATGGAGTGTAGAGGAAAGAAATGAGAAGCACTCGAGACTGTATGGGTATCTAGCCGGTGAGTACGGGTCAGTCCACAGGGATTTTGTGTATTCTCAAATTGTTCTAACGAGTTAATTCTGATTGTTGTCGGTTTGATTAAATCTAAAAACTAAAGTTGATCTAAACTAGGATTAAAATCTTACTAGGGTTAGGTTTAGGTTAAATTTGGAAAGTCAATATTGCTCACCGCTTTCTATGCCCTATTTAAGATCTATGAGGTGTTATGGTAATAATTAATAAAGTGGATTAGTATCATCGGGAAGAAACGATGTTTCTTCCTCTAGATTCTTGTCCTTCCTTTCTTAATTCTTACCCTAACCTCCATGGAAAACATACGCAACCGGTCCTTTATACTACGGTATCACCGCTACCTCATGGGATAGGGTTCCGTAGGGAGCGGTGTGTGCATGTATGCATGAAGTCCTATAAAAACGTATGATGGGCAAGAAAGGGGTGAGAGATTTTCATCTCTCAAGCCTTCCCCAAATCTAACCCTAACAAGTGAGGAGACTACGCACTCATTAGGGAATTGAAAAACATTTTCTAACTATCTAACTAGGACAAAGAATGAAAGTTATAGTAAGGCGGATATTGAAAAATCTATACTAGGGCAGGAAAGAAATTACCTATGGCATGGAAATAAAAAACTACTTACTTTATTTGATGTTCTCTTCATACATTGCAGAAATTTACAGATCTGAATTTTGATAAAATGAAATGAGGCATAAGAAGAGGCATAACCTAAAACAAATTTTACGGTTTCTATTTATAGAACATAGAAACCCTAGGGTTACAATCGACGCACATCTCCTTTTACAATTTTACCCCTAAAAAGAACCGAGTTAATGCACCGACGCACCGACACGCGCAACACGTGCCGGCACGTGTGACACACAGCCGCGGATCTGCGGCCAAGAGCTTGGTTTGGCCGTGGTTCTGCAGCCATATTGTAAGCTTGCTGGCTGAAATTTCTTCTGTTGCTTCAGGTTACTTTTAGCATCTGTTTTCTTCACTTTGTTCTTCAGAATATCTTCTGGTTCTCTTCCAGATTTCCACAGTGAATAATGTAGTGGACTTTACCGTTTCTTCGTGTCGAAGTCTTGAACCTTGCGTTGCCTTTTTATTGATCTTCGTTTGTTCTCCAAACTGTAGGCTTGATCAATATTCTTCCATTTGTTGGTCGTAGTCTCACTTTTGTATCGTCTTTTCACCTTTTTTACTGTTTTTGTTCCGAGAACCTGTAACCTGCAACTAAATAGCAGACATGGATCAAAAGCACCTGTTTATTTGTAAAATGAATAATAATGGGGAATATAATAATGCAAAATTATGGTATGAACACTGATACATGTTGATAAAGCCCGTAGGATTTTGCTTGACTACCAGCGTTATGATGGCGATCATACATGTGGGAGCTGGTATTCCATAAGCACATCCTTAAAGGTCCCAAGTCATAGGAGTATTGAGACCGGGCATCGATATTCCAGAGTATACTTGTGTATACGTTTCTGGACCTTTCATTTCATTCTAACCATGAGCTTTTCTATCCTCGCTAGCCTCTCTTAAGTTCCTACTTCTTCTTCCTCCCTGCCATCTCATGAGATGAGCATCCAGGGAGGAAGAGAGATAGAAATACACTAGAAAACTCACTACATCTTCTTAGTAACCTAGATTAGCAAACTAGGTTACTATGTTGCTTCATTAGTGAAGCTAAGATTGGATTAAAAACACTCGAGTGGATCATCTAGGATCAAGAAGGCCATCAAGCAAGGTTGATCTTGGAGACCTCAAGGAGCTAAGGAAGAGGAGTGAAGACCTGAAGGACACGGATCTATTGGTATAACTCACTAACACAGTAGCTAGATTCTCTTAGATTGCTAGTTTCAATATTTGGTTAGATTCTAGGTAGTGTTTTCTAGCACCAGGTTTCTTAAAAGTCAAAGTTTTTCGTTTCGTAATGGCCGCAGTTGGCGGCTAGGACGCTAGGAATCCCAACATGGTATCAGAACCACCCAAACATTAGAAACTAGTAATAGACGATGATTTAGTTTTAAAACCGAAAAATTCTGAGTTTCAAAACCTACTCTCTCTCCAAGAAACTTTTAGGTCTCTGAAATCTTTTTAAACAAGTGTAGAGGCTTACTCTAGATATGAGTACGGCACATGATGAAAACGAGACAATTCAAACTAACTAAAACCGCCCAAAACCCCAGAATCCCTGATTCTGGCGGTTTACTGTTCATATCAGATCCTCGTTTTCATCCAGTGTCTTGGGTTTTGGAAATTGGTATTTTGGTCTTGATTGTTTTGCCCCAGATTTTAGTTAGTGTTAACTTTACTTTAGGGCAACTTGGAAAGTTTTAGAACTTGAAACTTTTGCATCTTTGATCTCTGTGATGTTTTGTATGTGTTTTCAAACGTCGTCTAATTGCTATATGTCATTTAGACGGGGTTGCACATACTTGCTTATGCTGCTATAATGTTTATATCTGTGATAGTTTATTCGGATTGTCGTGTTGGATAGCCCTTAGTGCAACGGTAGTTGTACAGTTTAGATTCATTTGTATATTCAATATTGCGGGACGTGCGTTCGACATGTGAACTATCGTTTCCGCCAGTTTGTTTATTCTTTTATTGGAACACGACCGGGTTGAGGTCGATGCCACCATTGAACATATGTTTTTTTTTCTGTTCTAGGATTATCCCGCGGAGGAGAGCTCGAATAGCCGGGTTCTAAAGGGCAACATGCTCGCATTTCATGGCATTGAGACCGAGGGGGCCTTACTCTAGAATTGGCGGGCCATTCGTCGCACTCATGGGGGGTATAGGATGACCCACGGAGCGGTGCTCATGTTAACCGGATTCCATGAAGTGATGGTTGACCCATTCACTTTGTTGATTGGTGTTGCCTCACTTCCGGGATTGGCGGGTAACTTGCCGCGCTCGTAGGGGTCTAGGTTCTTCATTGCATAGGCTATCCACACGATCGGGGAACGTCGAGTTTCATTTGCGGATCAAATGAAACCCGGGGCTCCTAAATTATCCGCTATTCCATGTTTCTTATCGCTGTCCTGTTATGTTGCTTATATCATGCCTAGGACGAATGGTTAATATTTATATATACTAGTAGATATTGTATATGTTTAGCATCTGCGCTAGTCCAGCCCCCGCTCTGCCATTAGTTAAGTAACCTGTGCATGACGGGGCCCCATGGCGAATGCGGATGGCATATACGTACATGTTACTTTCGTTCTTTTCTGGTATGATAGGTTTTAATTGATGGGACCGCTTTAATTTTGATTAATGCAAGGAAAAAGAAACCTAAATGATGTTGTTGGAACAAATTTTTGAAAAACTATAGTCATATTCTTTCGCTTTGCATAGTGGTATTCGGTTAGGAATATCTAGCACATCATTCGAGGAGGCAAGAGCTTAGATTCCTTCATGGGGAGTGACCTCTTGAGCGAAAGTTTACGTTACTATAGATTACTCGGTTTTCTTCAAAACCACTAGTTTTGAAAAGCGGAGCCTAAACCACTCCTTTTCAAAACTTCTCGGTTCCTTCAAAGATATCAAGTTCATTACGTTAAAAGGTTTTTCGCCAAAAAACCTAGCCGTAGCCCTCCATCGTTTCAGATAATTACTACTTAGTATTCGTGCTGCGTTTGTTAATTATTCATAAAGGCATAGTGTACGGTAGCTAATTAATGATTGTTTGTAGCATATGTAATGCGATTGGTTAGGATGGCCGTGTGTCTTTGTTGATTATTCGTCAAGGGTCATGCGGGTGGGTCTAATTCAATCTTGGATAATGACTGGTTGAACTTGATTAGGACCTTTTAATTTGTTGATTATTCATCAAGGTCACTAGGGTCCTTGGGGAAAAAACCACATCGGGAGTTTCAAATATACAGGAAACTTGCTAGTGTTTCATACCTTCTGGAGTGTGGTAACTAGAGTTGTTTCTATCTAGGTTATCACGCAATGATAGATGGATCCCGATCCCACTAATGAGTAGGATTACTCTTGAGAGATATTTTTCACTTCATAATTAGCCAACCTTTTAGATGTCTAGAAAAGTGTTAACAGGGCTACGCCTCTGCGGAAACGAGGTTTATTTTAATTAGGTCACTACGAGAGCACGGGGAACCTCCCTCGGAGTACCAACACTCACCTGGCTGAACGGTTAGCGAACATGTAAGGTGCGAATGATCCCGAATAGTTTTCCTTTTAGGGTTTGAAGGAAAATTCAACGAAACAGTGGGAGCCATCTTGATTAGATAAACTAATAACCAATCTAATCTTACAAGTGCGCACACTGAGTGTTTTCTTTTCTCTCTCTCTCTAGGTAGCAACCATTTCACACCCTAATCAAGATAATAAAATGTTTAACTTGACTGAACCAGCTTATTACACTGGGTTGGGAAATGTCTGTTCGGCTCAAACTTGTGACAACCGTCACGAGTATGGACAAGGGAAAGAGGACTGTAAAGAATTCCAGATGACAGTATTGAAGGAGAAGCATTTTATTGCATCTTCTACGGGTGTATTTGTTATTGAAAACTTTTTTTCGGTCAACCCTACCTCCTAGGTACTAGATACCGGATCTGGAGCATATATATGTAATTTATTACAAGGGCTGAGAAAAAGAAGAATGGTTGGACCGGGTGTGTAACACCCTAGTACGTTTATATAATATAACTTGGTATTTTAAGTCTTGCTTTATAATTCTTTTATTTTATATTTTGGGTTGAGAATGATTCGAATAGTAGTAGTCGTTATCCGACCCGACCCGCATGTTTAGAACCCAATATGGTGCAAGATTGTATCAGAGATTTACCAGTGAAGTGTAACGATGCAAATCTAGAATAATATCCATATTATATATATTTAGATCTTTATATATCAAAAGTTATGAATAAAATAATTCCGTTGCTACATGACATTGCATAGTATATCACCTCATATCTCATTTCACTCTTATCTTTTATATGCAAATCCGAAAATATAACATAAGAAAAATTTTAATAATCTTTATATATGTTTATTTAAATCTTACTTGGGGGCATATGTATTTAATATAAGATTGTTGCATTATGGTTTAAGATTTTACGTATCTGTATATTTCTCGAAAATATATTTTTGGACGAGATTCTGGAAAAATTTGGTGTAATTTGATTTTATCTGTAAAACCCTAAAAAATATTATATATATATATATTATACACTATATATAAAAATTTATATTTATTAATAAAAAACTCTCTCTCCCCCCGTCTCTCTTTCTCTTCTCTTTCTCTCTCCTCGTCGTCGTCTCCACCCCATCATCTCCACCTCCTCTTCCTCGTTGTCAACTCCCTCAACCTCGAGACCTCACCCGATCCCCGAACTCCACAACCGAGAAAACCACTTCCTTCGTCTTCCTCTCTCGCCGTCCCTACCTCATCGTCATCGTCACCTCCTCAACCTCACCATCCATCACGCCCTGCTTCTCGGTATATAGAAACGGCACGTGACGAGGCCCGCGACGTATTTATTTTGAGAAGATCATTTTCCGGAATAAATACGCTAAGCGTAAAAGAAGCAATATAAAAATGACAAGAAAATTAACATGAGATTTAAAATTCAACAACTTTATTTACATTCAACTTGATTCATTTACAATACTTGATTTCAACTGAAAGAAAATACAAGAATGGAAATGCCTAAATAGGTGGCATACATAAACTGAGAAAAAGATAACTAGTCTAGGCCTAGATCGCACTGTTCGTGATCCTCCTCGGTAGTATCCACCTCCTCAGTCTCCGTGATATCTGACGAACATTCCAAGAAAACAAAGAAAGGTGGAATGCCTAACAGCGAACTTTCGCTCGGTAAGTCCCCAAGAAATGAAATGAAGTATAAAGTGTAATGATAAAGAAAAATGTATATCATGAACAATTGATTATGAAGTATAGTGTGTCGGCATGTCGTTTAATGTAAACATGGCAAGTTTATTTAGTATGCAGTTCTATATATCATGGTAACTAACATGAGCAGAGTATAACATGGCCGTGTAGTGTAGGTATAGTGAACATGAAGTTAATGTAAATGTCTTAAAGGTGAATGTTTAGCATAAGTTCTGTGGTGAATGTCAACCAATCTCAAGAGTGTTCTGGAACCTAACAGGCTGTAATCCGGGGGTCAGAAACCACAGGCCTGAACCAAGTGTTAGTAACGGGTTTTCAACCTAGTGTTGAAGTATTCCAAACTCAACAGGCTATAATCCAGGAGTAAGAAAACACGGGCCCTCATGATAGCTTGCTTTTGTTAGTAGACTTGGTTTCATGTTCAAGGGGGACTCCTGAGATTTCGTTGGACTCACACAAGAACTACCCCAACACCCCGTGTATGCTAAGTTACAGTTAAAATTACTAGCCTTACTCGAATCCATGAATACACCAAGTTGCATGATTGAGTTCATGTCAATATCATGTATTCGGGTCAAGTATTCATGTCAAGTTGTTTTCATGGTTCGAGTCAAGTCAGTTTAAAATAGAAACCATTGTGTTCTGGTATTCATGTTAAGTTCTTATCCAATTATAACCAGGGTTTGGTTAGGTCAAGTATACATGTTTGATATTGATGGTTAGAATTCGAGTGTTCATGTTCATGTTCAAGTATTCAAGTTTGATTTTGGATTCGGATTTGAAAATATTCAAGTATTCAAGTTTTATTTTGGATACAGATTTGAAATAGACTCAGGTTTGAATTAGATTTAGGTTTGAATTAGACTTAGATTGAGTCAGACACTTATACCGATTTAACTCTGGAAATCTTAGGTTCGGGAATTATCGGTAACTGCTGCACATGGATGGCAGAATTTTTGTCTTTTGTTGGTGTGTAGTAGCGCCTCTAGGGAAGTTGCAACATCATAAAGTAATGAACTTTTAAATTTTAGAGGGATATTACAAACGAACTACGAATCTTAACTAGAGATTAGGGTAATATCATCATTATGTGAAGTCTAAACTAAAGGAAAAGGAAATATAACTTTTGTAGCCAACTCCTTCGGTCCTTAGGACTCCTACGGCTTTGCTTGAATCTTGGATCAACTCCGCTCAAGGTCCTTCGTCGTCTACGATGATCCACTCGTAGATTCGTAGGTCAAGCTCTTTGCCTCACTAAATCGAGATGAAGTGGAGCAAACACTCTACACTAAAGGGCTAGGGTAGTGTAGAATGGTTGTGTGGTTTGTAAACTCACTTAAAAAACCCTTTCTTTTTAAGTTCCTCACTCTTTTAAAACTTAAGAGAGATTGAAGAAGGAGGAAGAAGAAGATGGCAAAGCTTTTTGTCAAAATATTGTGAAAAAACTCTTTTTTAATAAAATGAAAAACAAAGAATATATATATGACACTCTCAAATATAACTATGGTTATCTAAATATCTATATATTTTGTGGATGAGTTAAAGAACAAAGGAAATCTAACTAGGGTTAAATCATAGGTCAACTAAGAATTGTATAGAAAGAATGAGTCATTTTAGCTAATTTCCTTTTTCTTAATCCATAAACAAAATAGAAGATATTTATCAACCATGTAAGTCTTGTATTGCCATCTTCTATGTATCATCAACCATGATACATATGTATGTATGTATGTGTGCATGCACATCATCATGTGTATGTATAAACATATATGCATACATCCAAAAGAAAAGGTTTAATTAAAAGTGAGCTAAAAGTCAATATTAAATCAACACTTGATTTAATAAATCGGTCACATCAAATGCGACCCGACCAATAATAAATGACCGATTAAAAAACGGTATCACATACTCGTATTTAGACGAGCTCCCGCATATATCTCATATGCACTCCACATCATTTCGCCTGAGCTAGAAAAGTCCTGTGTGGGACTCTAAGACTCGTCAATATGCCGGCAGTAGGTGATGATCATATCAAAACACCTAGAAGCCCCAAGCGGTCAGCTAAACGTAACGACCACCCGGGTATTGAGCGATCAGAAGAATAACAAGCAAAGCCGTCAAAACTCCTGTCGAGCCATTGGCTACACTTACCGTTCAGTCCAGTCTCTTCGTCTGATATGTTGCATATCAAGTCTAGGGATGGAATCGTCGAGCACTAATAACTCAATAAGTCATGTCGATATGGTCTATGACCAGTCGAGAAACTACTGATAACACTTATCAGTAAATCTTATCAGCTTTGGCCAGGGACATCAAGTCAGAGCCAATCGCACATTGCACAACATCAACTCCCAATACCAGGAGAGGCGAAACCCCTCCTATCGCTCACTGTCTCCATATGTCTCGGGAATGTACCCAAAAGCCACCTGTTTGCACAACTCAGTAGAGCAGTGGTAGGGTAGAAATCAAAGTACAGTTGGAGCACACACAAGACTCTATGACGATCTCGGGTCTACAGACTAACCTGTACCAGTGTCACCAGAGAACTGCTATCCGACGATAGATATAATACCATATAGGAATTCTCGGTGAGTCCGTTCAGTGTACCCAGTCTCCACTGAGCACCCGTATACAATCTTCGATGTCACAACACCAATGGATATGGGATCATCCATCGCCCATCATATGGGTCAAGAAACGTACATGCTAGTCTACTCTGGAATATCGATGCCCTGTCTTGATATACCTACGACTAGGAGCATTTAAGGATATGCTTATAGACTACACATGCTCCACTAGTATGATCTCTATCATAGCCATGGAAGTTAAGCAAATATCCTCAGGGCTTTATCAACATGTATCAAATGAACAGTATCAAGTAAACATGTCAGATAAAGTAAAAACCAGATAGCATACTATCATGTCGAGCAAGAAAGTCATATATCAAATATACATATATACATGTCTAAGTATCCACTATACATATAATGGCCTCTAGGGCATACAAATATCCAACAATCTCCCACTTGCACTAAGGCCAATTATTGGCGTATCTCATACCCAACATTTCAAAAAGTCGCTAATGTTGTGGCTGTGGAAGGGCCGTAGTGAGTGGATCCGCTGTGTTATCCTTTGTTTCTACTCTCCGAATCTCGATCTCATGGCGATCAACTATCTCCCGGATCAAATTATATCGCCCGAGGATGTGTCTGGACTTTTGATAGGATCTGGGTTCTTTAGCCAACGCCATAGCTCCATTTTTATCATAATACAATGGTATTGGATTAATAATGGTTGGAACTACTCCTAGCTCCGCAACGAACTTCCTTATCCAGACGGCTTTGTTGGCAGCATTATTTGCAGCAATATACTCAGCTTCCATCGTGGAGTCTACAACGGTATCCTGTTTGGAACTCTTACAACATACCGGCCCTCCATTGAAGGTAAATACAGACCCTGAGATAGATTTACTGTCATCTTTATCACTTTAGAAGCTGGAATCGGTAAAGGCCTCCATTTGGAGATCCCCATTACCATACACCAAGAACAATTCTTTAGTCCTTCGTAAGTACTTAAGAAGGTTCTTCACGGCTATACAGTGTTGCTCCCCTGGGTTGGATTGATACCTGCTTACTACAGCTAGTGCATAAGCTACATCAGGGCGAGTACATATCATCGCATACATTATAGATCCTACGGCTGAAGCGTAGGGTATAATGCTCATCCGAGCTCTCTCTTCATCTGTCTTCGGACAGAAGTCCTTAGAGAGAGTGATTCCATGGCAAGCGGGCAAGGCACCATGCTTGGAATCTTCCATACTAAACCTTTTTAGGATGGTATCAATGTACTTTGATTGGCACAATCCCAATAATCTCTTGGATCTATCTCTATAGATCATTATGCCCAAAATGCACGAGGCATCACCCAGGTCCTTCATGGAGAACCTTTGTGATAAGTATAATTTGACAGATTGCAGCATAGGAATGTCATTTCCTATCAAGAGAATGTCATCCACGTACAATACGAGAAATGTGACAGTACTCCCTACAATCTTCTTATAAATGCATGGTTCATCTATATTTTTGATAAAATCAAACTCTTTGATTATATCATCAAAACTGATGTTCCAGCTCCTGTGAGGCTTGCTTTAATCCATAAATGGATTTAAGCAATCTACATGCTTTCCCGCTGCTCCCACTGTCAATGAAGTCCTCTGGCTGATCCATTTAAACACATTCTTCTAAATCACCATTCAGAAATGCATTTTTAACGTCCATCTGCCAGATTTCATAGTCGTAGTGAGCGGCAATAGCAAGTAGGATCCGATTGGATTTAAGCATTGCTACCGGAGAGAAAGTTTCATCATAGTCCAGTCCTGGTCTTTGACGAATCGCTATAAGCCTTTCTTTAAAGGTCTCTACCTATCCATCTACACCAATCTTTCTCTTAAAGATCCATTTGCACCCAACGGGTTTTATCACAGGAGGTGCAACGTCCAAAGTCCATTCTTTGTTGGTGTACATGGACTCTATTTCGGATCTCATAGCATCCAGCCACTTCACTAAGTCTCCACTCGTGATAGCCTGTTGAAAACTAGTAGGGTCATCATCATCCATGATGCAATCTTCTCTATCACCATCAATGAGAAAACCATAGTAACTCTTCGGTGGGCGAGAAGTTCTACTAGATCTCCGGAGCGGCTGAGGTTCTTGAAGTTCTACTGCAACATCAGTTTCAACCAATTCGTCCTGAGTAATTTGTGTCTCTAGAACCTCTTCTAGTTCTACCGCATTGCCACCAGTACTATTTCTAAAAATTTCATTTTCCAAAAATGTGGCATGTTGAGAAACAAACACCTTTTGTTCCTCCTTGTGGTAGAAATGATAACCATATGAATGTTTTGGATATCCCACAAATGTACACATGACCGTTCATGTTTCGAGTTTATCCGGATTCTGCTTTTTGACATAAGCCTGACAACCCATATCCTAACTCTTTTAAGAGTTGGTCTCTTTTCATACCACATCTCATATGGAGTGGTAGACACGGTCATTGATGGAACCCTGTTCAATAGATAAATTGCTATCCCTAAAATGAAAGTGGTAACTCAGCATCACTAATCATGGACCGTACCATGTCTAATAGGGTACGATTCCTCCGTTCTGACACACCGTTGTACTATGGTGTGTACGGAGGAGTGGACTGAGAGAGAATCCCATTTTCTTTTAAGAAGTTTGAAAACTCAGTGCTTAAATACTCTCCACCTCGATCTGTTCGAAGTTTCTTGATACTCGAGACAGTTTGTTTTTCTACTTCAAGTTTGTACTCCTTGAATTTCTCGAAAGCTTCGGATTTATGCTTCAATAAAAACACGTGTCCGAATTTTGAGAAATCATCTGTAAAAGTGCTGAAGTATGAAAAACCGCCTCTAGCATGTATAGACATTGGTCCGCATACATCGCTATGTATGATGTTTAAGAGTTCTATAGCTCTCTCTCCGTGTCTTATAAACGGAGTTTTGGTCATTTTACCTTTGATACAAGAATGACAAGTCGCATAAGATTTATATTCAAAAGGTTTTAAATACCCATCTTTATGTAGCTTGTTTAGTCTTGTTTCATTAATATGACCAAGTCTACAATGCCAAAGAAAAGATTCATTTATATCTGAAATCTTTCTTTTATTTGTATGTTGTATATTGAAAACTGTGTGTTGGTTTAGGACGTAAATTCCGTTACTTAGTGTACCATACCCAATCAACTGTTGACTCAAGTTAATGTTCATAACATTATTTTGCAACACAAAATAATATCCTTCATTGTCCAACAAAAATACGGATATTATATTACATAGCATACCAGGTACAAAATAACAAGGGTTCAAAACCAAAATACATCCTGAAAGCAACCCCAGATGATACTCTCCTACGGATACAGCATGTACATTGGACCCATTTCCAACCCGTAGAGTGTGGTTCCAAGTCTTCAAAACTCTACTGTTTCTCAATCCCTGCATTTAATTACAGATATGAGAACCAGAACCGGTATCTAATACCCAAGATGTAGAGTTTAATGAAAAACAGTTTTCAGTTACAAACACACCTGAAGCGGAAGCATCAACATGCTTCTTCTTGAGATCTGCAAGGTATAAAGCACAATTACGTTTCCAGTGTCCCGACTTATGGAAGTAAAAACATTCTCCTTTTCCATTTCCCGCGGTCCCAGACTTGTCTTTCCCCTTCACCTTTTCAACTCCACCTCTTGGTTTGGTGGGATTCTTCTTTTTCTTTCCCTTGGCCTTGGCTTTCAGGACTGAAGAGGAAGATGGCCCATAAAGTAGAGCGGGAGTTTTCGCTGTCTTAAGTGTGCTCTCTGCATTTTTCAACATATTGAGAAGTTCAGGCAATGATTTCTCCAAATCGTTCATATTGAAATTCACTATGAATGGAGCAAAGGCGGGGAGAGAGACTGCAGAACAATATCTGTATATTGCTCATTATCCATAGTCCATCCCAGTTCCTCAAGTTGTTCTATAAGACCAATCATCTTCAGAACATGGTCTCCTACTGATGCACCAGGGGCCAACCGCATCTGAAACAGCTTTTGAGATGCCTCTTATCATAAAGTACGAGATTGCTCTTCATACAACTTCTTTGTATGAAGAAAGATTGATTGTACATCCATCTTCTCGTGCTGTTTCTGATGGATACTGTCCAAAGAATCAAGCGCAAGGCACGTAGCCATGTTGCAATCACTATCCCGTGTTTTTCGGATCTCCTTATCCGGAATAGATGATTCAGGTCCTGAGACGGGTGGGGCTTTGGTAGTGAGGACATATGATACTTTATCATATGTGAGTGCAATATTCAAGTTCCTCAACCGTTCTCTATAATTTGGTCCAGTCGGTTTGTTTTTCTCTAAAAGAAGCTTATGTCCCGTCATCGGTATCTGCCATTAGGAGAGAGAAAAGAATACACTCAGCGAAATGCTCTTGCAAAGATCAGATTGGTTATTATCTTATCTAATCGATGTCTCATTCCAGTCAGTTTGTTTTTCTCTAAAAGAAGCTTATGTCCCGTCATTGGTATCTGCCATTAGGAGAGAGAAAAGAATACACTCAGCGAAATGCTCTTGCAAAGATCAGATTGGTTATTATCTTATCTAATCGATGTCTCCTACTGCTTTTATCAAATTTTCTTTCAAACCTGAAAAGAAAATTAGCCAGGATTAATTACATTCTACAGTTTTGTTAACCGGTCAGCCAGGCCAGTGTCGGTACTTTGAGGAAGGTTCTTCGTGCTTGCGCATGGATCTAATTAAAATAAACCTCGTTTTCCCCAGAGGTCAAACCTCGTTAACACCTTTCTATACACCTACTGGATTAGGTAATTGTAAAGTGTAAAACTCTCCTTGGAGCAACTCTTACTCACAGTGGGATCGGGATCCAACTATCATATAGATGGTATGCAATCTCATTGCAAATTTCAACACTTGAAATTCCCGATACAGTTTTTACCCCTAGATGCTTATGACCTTGGCTATGGTCAACATATCATAAGCACTAGTCAAGTTCTACCCGTCATTTCGTGATTGACTAGACCCACCTATATGACCCTTAACTATGATCAACATAATCACATGAATGTCCTAACTTACTGCATCATATGCTTTGTAGGAAGACATCACTTAGCTACCGTACACTACGCCTTGACTATTATCAACATACGTAGTACGAATACTAAGTACTCTGCTTCCTAAAATGACGGAGGGCTGCGGATGGTTTTTATGAAAACCTTTAACGTTTTTAACTTGATTTCGTTGTAGAATCTAAATAGCTTTTAGAAAAGGAGTGGCTTAAGCTCTGCATCTTTTGAAACTTGCTTTTTCATAAAAAAGGAGCCGAGTGGGTTTCAAATCCGATTCTACAACATCATTAGGTTTCTTTTCTTTTACATTAATCTCATTAATGTATTCCCATCATTTAAGTTCCTAAGCCATTACAGAAAAAACGAAAAACAGTATTACATATCACATATATAACAATATTACATTCGTCTCAGATATTAAGAAATCACATCACAGAATAATTAGCAGCAGAAACACATATATGAAAATATAAGATATACTAGGAACTCCATATTTTATATTTAGCCTACGATAGAAAATACGGATTCCACGGTCGTGATGAATAGCCAAGCACACACCCTTAGACCCCTACGAGAGCGGCAAGTGACCCTTCCAATTCTGGAGTTTAGGAGACCCGGTCTTGACTTTTCGAGATGGCCTCCCACTGAACTCCAGAACCCAGTCACTTGTGCTCCCCTTTTTGGGTCTATCCTAATGCGGAAAAGTAAAATATACATCAATGGAGACATCATCCTCAACCCGGATGTGCCCCAATAAAAGAATAATATATACAATGAATTTTACATGAACGAAAAGATAAAATCTCGTCTCACATAAAACCCCCGGCCATTCGATCACGACGATCCTATACATCATATCACATCAACAATTGAAAAGCATAGACGACATTAAAATATATCAATCAACACATCAACATACCCACTATTGTAATAGATCTCAACACTTGAACCTGCATAAAAATTCCCAAAGAGCATATATGGTACCTACGGATCAACGCAAAAGCGCACGGTCCAAGCCTCACCAACGGCGCTGTGGAACCGCCGCAAATACAACTATTTGGACGCGGTTCCGCGGTCGTTGTGTCGACTTAGGCGCTCGTTTTTCTTGGGGATCCACAGAAAACACTGCTCTATTTTCTGAATATTTTTAATTACAAAAATTCCAACTTTTGAAAAAATTTCCAGTGAGCAAGCAAAAATGTCATTTTTCATGTTCGATTGAGTTTTTAAATGTCTTCCGGTTTACCTTACAACTCTAGCTAGGATCTGATACCATGTTGGTGTGTAGTAGCACCTCTAGTAAGGTTGCAACATCATAAAGTAGTGAACTTTTAAATTTTAAAGAGCTATTACAAACGAACTACGAATCGTAACTAGAGATTAGGGTAATATCATCATTATGTGAAGTCTAAACTAAAGGAACTGGAAATACAACTTTTGTAGCTAACTCCTTCGGTCTTAAGGACTCCTACGTCTTTGCTCGAAGCTTGGAACAACTCCGCTCAAGATCCTTTGTCGTCTACAATGATCCACCCGGAGATTCCTAGGTCAAGCTCTTTACCTCACTAAATCAAGATGAAGTGGAGCAAACACTCTACACGAAAGGGTTAGGGTAGTGTAGAATGGTTGTGTGGTTTGAAAACTCACTTAAAAAACCCTTTCTTTTTAAGTTCTTCACTCTTTTAAAACTCAAGAGAGATTGAAGAAGGAGGACGAAGAAGATGGCAAAGCTTTTTGTCAAAATATTGTGTAAAAACTCTTTTTTAATAAAATGAAAAACAAAGAATATATATGAGACACTCTCAAATATAACCATGGTTATCTAAATATCTAGATATTTTGTGGATGAGTTAAAGTGTTAGTGTATATGCCCTAGAGGCCATTACTGTATCATACTAGCTTGTATATTACTTAATGGAAGCTTGGGATATTCACAGTTGTATATACAATCTTGCTCGAAATGGTAGTATGCTACTTGGTTTGTCTCTGCTTTAATATGTGCATGTGTTTCTTTTAGCATATTGCTGGTATACATATTAGTAGAGCCCTTAGGATCTTTTCTTGATTACCAGCGTTGTGATGGCGCTCGCACTCGTGGGAGCTGGGTAATCTATAAGCACATCCTTATACAGGTCCCTGGTCGTTGGACTATCGAGACAGGGCATCGATACTCCAGAGTAGACTAGCGTATGCGCTTCTCATCCCAGTGTGGGAGACGGTCTGTCCCACAGCCGTTAGTACGTCGTACTTGGGATAGTATGCGGGTGCTCGTTAGGTTACGAGTACACTGGACAGGACTCGTCGGGAACTGTTGGTTGGTAATATACCTATCGTCAGTTATCAGTTCCCAGGTGACATGAGTACAGCTTAGTCCGCTGACTTGACACTGTCACTTCGCCTCGAGTGTGTTCCCACTGCACTTTGATTACTACCCTACCACGGCTCAAAGGAGCTGTGCAAACAGGTAGTTTTTGGGTGCAGTCCCGAAGCACTTGGAGGCAGTGACGGTTAGACAGGATTCGTCTCTCCCGGTATTGGGGGTTGACATCGCGCTGTGCCTAGGAGAGCCATTACACAAGTAGTCCCTGGCCAGGGCAAGCGAGATATACTGGTAGGTTTCCAGTGTTATCTCAGGGTGTTCTGGGCTACACTCCGACACGACTTGTACCGCTATTAGGGGACTGACGTTCACCGCCCCCCTAGGCCCGCCATGCGATGTATCAGACGAACAGACCGGACTGTACGGAGACTGTCACATACAGGCTCAGTAGGAGTGCAGATGGGGTTCACCTCGTCAGTCTTCTTATCGACATCTACCTGGGGACCGTTACGTACAGCTAGTGCCGCTTGCGGTCTGTGGTTAAACCCACTGCCAGCGTAGTGTCGAGTCTTTAGAGTCCCACACAGAGAGCTATTCGCCTTTAGGCAAAACGAGTAGAGGTCGCATGGTTTTGCGACAGGGTTCGTTCGCATCCGCGCACTTGTGCACGTTTGCTGTCCGGACAGTTTATACTAGCGGGCTTTGGTTTAAGCCGGATCCTAGTATATGATTTGAGATTGGTTTTTCTCATTGTGTTCGTGTTCCTCGGATCACGAATGCGGGTGCGTTTGCACAGTTGCTTGAGATTGGGGGAGAGGACCTTGTTTTGGGTTAATGGCATTTGTCATTTTATTAACCCTATTGTTTTTGTGTGGATTATTGTTAATTGATAATTAGCTTAATTATTGTGCATGGTTGTTGTTGACAATTTGACTTCATTGACTTGTTGACCATGTTGACAACTTGACCATAATCATTTCATTTGGAATATGCTCTTTGATCTTTGCAAAAATGAAATGATAATGGTCAATTCATGATTTATCATGACAATTTTCAAGCTAATTATCTAATTAAAATTATCCTCACATATTAGTGAGAATGGCTCACTATTTTCTCATTCTCTCATTCTATTTCTCTCTCTTGCTCATCCTCTCCCTCAAGCTCTCTCCCTCTCATGTGTTGAGAAACAAAAAGCTTGAGAAAAACCCTCTCTTGATCTTCTCTTCTCACTTCTAGGGTTCAAGTCTTAGCATTTCTTGCACTCTAGTTACTCCTAGCTTGGAGTTGAAGCTAAAGGTGGTGGCTTTCAAGTGGATCCTTCTTTGACGGGAGAAGACAAGCAAGGTGAACTCTTTCTACCATACCTAGGAGCAAGGAGAGAAGGACTAAAGACCAAAGGTATAACCTTTCTTCACTTAGCTACTTTGTAGTTAGGGTTAGCTAGTTTATGTTTAGCAAAGATCCTCACAAGCATAGTCCATGTTGCCTAAGTCATTAAAAATCCGATTTTTATTATGTTTTCCGCCTCCCCGTAAGCACCGGGGTGGGCAACACGGACTTACAGTGGTATCAGAGCCAGGTTAAACCTAAACTAGTTAAGTAGTTAAGTGTAACGAAGTTCGGAACCGGAAAAATCACAAAACCAAACTTTTACAAAATCCAAGTTTCTGTTAAAATTATTTCTGCTCAAAATGAAAAAATGTATACATGTAAAATCGTCTCAGGGTTTTGTGAATACACCCAAGAAAAACGATACCCCAATTCCCTCAAGTCGCCGCCCTTCCGCCGCATTAAGTAGGTTTATGGGGCGGAACCGCCGCGGATTGTGGTTATCGGCGCATCGTTTTTCGTGCAGAGTGTTTTGTTGTTGGTTTTGGGATTTTTAGGATATATTATATGTACCCAGATTTTCCAGAAAAGAAATTTCCTTTTGGGGTCCTATAATTCCGTATTTTTCCGAACTTCACTGCACTTTAACTATATCGGTTATATCTGTAATGCTTGCATGTATTGAACGTCGGCTAATCGCTATAAGACGATTAGTCGGGGTTATACATGATCTGTGATTGTTATTGGTTTATGGATATGAATGGATTGGATTGTCGCGGGTGAATAGCCGGGTTGGATGTGAGATGAGCGTTTTTTTTTTCTTTCATTCATTTGTAACATGTAAATTGATGTAATAATATTCTTTGTATGGCCGCACAACCGGGTCGGGGTTGTAGCCGTCATTGTATAATTCTTTTTACTGTTTTTGCTCCTAGGATAGACCCATGGAGGGGGTGCACAAACTACCGGGTATCTCGAAGCGCCGAGTGGCCTACTCACGGTGGTGAGGGAGGTTGCTTCGCTTCGGGTGCTTGGCGGGTAGTTTGCCGCACCCGTAGGGGTCTTGGGTGGGGTATTGGCTATTCACCGCGACCGTGTAATCCGCTTTGCGTTGCAGGCTCGAACGCATTGCGGATTCCTAGTATATCCAATGTATTCATCTGTGATCTGTAATGTCTATCATTGCTATATATTTATATATAATAACTATTTAGGCGTTGCTTATGTTTTACAGCCGCGCTAGCCCAGCCCCCGCTCTGTCGTTAGTTAAGTAACCTAACGGGTGATGACGGGGCCCCGTGGCGAATGCGAATGGCATAAGCGTACGTCATATTTTGGTTGTTTTCTGCAATGGTAGGATTAAATGATGGGACGCATTAAAAGAACTAATGCAAGAAATAAACCAAGTAAAAGTCGATTGGAACACTTTGAAAACCACTCGGTTCTTTTTCAAAAACTAAACTTTTAAACGCGGAGCTTGAACCACTCCTTTTAAAAGCTATCTCGTTCCATCGATTATATCAAGTTCACTACGTTCACGGTTTCGCCAAAACCATCCGTAGCCCTCCGTCGTTTCATATGAATAATCAACGGTATTCAAGCTGTGTTTGTTGGCCTTAGTCAAGGCACAGTGTTTGGTAGCTGGTGGGTATTCATATGTTGCATAGATAGAATGCGTTGGTTTGAGACAGTCGTATTGCCTTGTTGGCCATAGTCAAGGGTGGATACGGGTGGGTTCAAATTAACCTGGATAACGACGGGTAGAACTTGACATGTGACTTATGATTTGTTGGCCTTAGTCAAGGTCATAAGAGCATGGGGCAAAAATCCACATCGGGAGTTTCATAAGTACTGAAACTTGCTAGCGTTGCATACCATTTGGAGTGTGATGATTCTGGTAGGATTCCTTCGGTTTTATCACGCGATGATATTTGGATCCCGATCCTACTGTGAGTATATGCTACTCCTCGGGAAAACTCTCACTTAACGATCAATGCTATAAACCTAGTAGGTGCCTAGAAAGGTGTTAGCGGGGCTACGCCCACAGGGAAAAGAGGTTACTTAATTAAGGAACTTCGCGAAAGCGTTGGAAAACCTCCCTCGAAGTACCGACACTGGCCTGGCTGAACGGTTAAGCAAGTATTGTACGGTGAGATTGATCCCGGCTAATCCTTTTCTTTATGGTTTGAGAAGGGATTCGAGAGACAGTGGGAGCCATCCAGTTTAGACAAACTAAAAACCACTCTAAACTTGCAAGAGCATCATGCTAAAGTGTTTCTTTTCTCTCTCCTAATTGCAGCGACCATTCAAGATGACCGGACTTAAGTTACTATTAGATAAAAACATATTGACAGGGCCAAACTACAAAGATTGGCTCAGGAATGTCAAGATGGCTATCACTTATGACAAGCTGGGGTATATACTTACCACCAAAGCTCCCCCCGTCCCAGGTCCCACCTCCAGCGTCGCGGATGTAGAAATCCGTAAGACATGGGAGATAGATTGCGCGAGGGCCAAATGCCTCGTACTAGCCTCGATGGACAATGACCATCAGAGGAGGCACGAGAATATGGACCTAGAGTCCATATTTCTCCATACAAAAGAACTGTATGGAGAGCAGTCTCGTATCGCAAGATACGAAGTGTCGAAGAAGCTCTTTTCGGCAAGGTTGGCCGTCGGATCATCGGTAGCGGACCACGTGCTTAAGATGATCGGCTACATAGAGGAGCTCGCGGACCTTGGGACCACGTTGGAGAATGAACTCTATACTGATCTGATTCTCCAGTCCCTTCCTTCCACTTACGCCCAGTTCATTCTTAAACTTCAACATGCAAGGAAAGGAGGTTGAACTTGCCGAGCTTCTGAACATGTTGAGGACTGCTGAGGGCACCCTACAGAAGGGTAGGGAGACATCCACTTTGTTTGTAGGAGGATCTTCCTCTTCTAGGTCCAGGGCGAAAGCCAAGGGCAAGAAGAAGAAAGCCCCCGCCAAACCAAGAGGCGGTGTCGGTAAAGTGGATACGAAGGGAAAGGGTAAAGCAACAAAGGTAGCGGGGAAGCTGGTGGGGAAGGAAGAATGCTTCTATTGTCACAAAAGTGGCCACTGGAAACAAGATTGCAAGGCTTGGAAAGCCAGAACACAGGATTTGAAGCGAGTTGCAGCTTCAGCTTCAGGTGTGTATGTTATTGAAAACTGTCTATCAATAAACTCTACATCCTGGGTATTGGATACCGGATCAGGATCTCATATCTGTAATTCTTTGCAGGCGTTGAGAAAGCGTAGAGTTTTGAAGGCAGGTGACATGACCCTCAGAGTTGCGAACGGTGCTAGCATGGATGCAGAGGCCGTGGGGGACTATCACCTGGGATTATCAGATGGACACTTTTTGGTTTTGCGTAGTTGTTATTATGTACCAAATGCAACCTGTAATATCATTTCTGTATCTTTATTATCTAAAGAAGGTTATGAATTTGCATTTGTAAGTAATGTAGTGAACATTCACCTTAATCAAGTTTTGATTGGGTCAGGTACATTAAACAACGGTATTTACGTTTTAAACCAACCACAGGTTTTCAATATCCAGAATACACATAAAAGAAAGTCTCCAGATATTAATCAGGCTTTCTTGTGGCATTGTAGACTAGGTCACATCAATGAGACACGGTTGACTAAGTTACATAAAGAAGGATACTTGGATCCGTTCGAGTATCAGTCTTATGCCACTTGTGAATCTTGTCTCATGGGAAAGATGACAAAGGCTCCGTTCACTGGACACGGAGAAAGAGCGAGCGAGCTCTTGGGACTCGTACACAGTGACGTGTGCGGTCCAATGTCTACACATGCGCGAAGCGGTTACTCTTACTTCATTACTTTTACGGACGATTTTTCAAGGTACGGTTATGTCTTCTTAATGAAACATAAGTCCGAGGCTTTTGAAAAGTTCCAGGAATATAAGAGTGAAGTAGAGAAACAAACCGGCAAAAGTATCAAGATCCTAAGATCGGATCGAGGAGGAGAATACTTAAGTGCCGAATTCCTGAATTACTTAAAAGAGAATGGAATTCTCTCTCAGCTTACTCCTCCATACACTCCGCAACACAACGGTGTATCGGAGAGACGGAACCGAACCCTATTGGATATGGTACGGTCCATGATGAGTAAGGCTGAGTTACCGCGATCTTTCTGGGGTTATGCACTGGAAACAGCTGCACATCTCTTGAACCAGGTTCCTACTAAAACAGTGCCTACCACACCATATCAGATGTGGAGTGGGAAGAAACCCTGTCTTAAATCCTTTAAGACATGGGGATGTCCAGCTTTTGTAAAAAAGCAGCGTGCGGACAAGCTCGAGGCACGCTCAGTACAGTGCAAGTTTGTGGGATACCCAAAGAACTCCAAGGGGTATCTCTTCTATTACGCAGAGGAGCAAAAAGTCCTTGTTTCTCGTCATGCCCGCTTCTTGGAAACTGAGTTTTTAGAAAATCAGATAAGCGGGAACGCAATAGAACTGGAAGAAATTCCAGAACCACAAACCATCACTGAAAGCTTAGAGGAACCAGAAGGTTCGAAAGAACAAGACATTCCCATGCCACTCCGCAGGAGTAGTAGGCAGTCTCATCCGCCCAAGAGGTACTACGGTTTCCTCATTGACGGGGATAGAGAGGACTGCATCCTAGATTGTGATGAGCCTACTAGCTTCCAGCAAGCCATTCAGAGCGTCGACTCGGTAAAATGGCTGGATGCAATGCGGACCGAGATGGAGTCCATGTACACCAACAAAGTATGGACGTTGGACATTGCTCCAGACGGGGTAAAACCCGTAGGATGCAAGTGGATCTTCAAAAGGAAGATTGGTGTAGATGGACAGGTTGAGACCTATAAAGCTAGACTGGTAGCAAAGGGTTTTCGTCAGCGACCTGGTTTGGACTATGACGAAACCTTTTCTCCAGTAGCTATGCTGAAATCCATTCGGATCCTTCTTGCCATCGCTGCTTTCCACGATTATGAGATTTGGCAGATGGACGTAAAGACAGCTTTTCTAAATGGTCATTTAGAGGAGTGTGTCTATATGGACCAGCCAGAGGGTTTCATTCAGGGTGGGAGCAGCGGAAAGGTGTGCAAGTTGCTCAAGTCCATTTATGGACTCAAGCAGGCATCGCGGAGTTGGAACATCTGTTTTGATGAGACGGTCAAAGAATTTGGCTTTATCAAAAATCCAGATGAACCATGCATCTATTGTAGATTTGTAGCGAGAACTGTAGTATTCCTCGTTTTATACATGGATGACATTCTCTTAATAGGAAATGACATTCCTATGCTACAATCTGTCAAGGGGTTCTTGTCACACAGGTTCTCCATGAAAGACCTGGGTGATGCCTCATACATTCTGGGTATCCGGATCTACCGTGACAGATCCAAGAGGATATTAGGACTCTCGCAGTCCAGGTACATCGACACCATACTGAAGAGATTCAGTATGGAAGATTCCAAGCGCGGTAATCTACCGGCTTGTCACGGGGTCACCCTCTCCAAAGAGATGTCTCCCAAGACTGATTTGGAGAGGGATCGCATGTCTATTATACCCTACGCTTCTGCGGTAGGCTCTATAATGTATGCGATGTTGTGTACCAGACCGGATGTGGCTTATGCACTGAGTGTGGTAAGCAGGTATCAGTCAAACCCTGGGGAGAAACATTGGATAGCAGTAAAGAACATTCTCAAGTACCTGAGAAGGACTAAGGAGATGTTCTTGGTGTATGGCGGAAAAGACCTACAGATTGAGGCCTTTGCTGACTCCAGCTTCCAGAGTGACAAGGATGATTCCAAGTCCATGTCGGGTTTTGTCTTTACCCTCAATGGAGGGGCGGTGTGTTGGAAGAGCTCCAAACAGGAAACCGTTGCTGACTCGACTATGGAAGCGGAATACATCGCTGCATCTGATGCCGCAAAAGAAGCTGTCTGGATGAGGAAGTTCTTGAAAGAACTTCAGGTGGTTCCGTCCATTGTTGACCCAATACCTCTGTATTGCGACAACAACGGGGCTATAGCTTTAGCGAAGGAACCCAGGTCCCATCAGAAATCCAGACACATCTTAAGGCGGTATCACCTGATCAGGGAGATCGTGGATCGCCAGGAGATCGAGGTCCGGAGAGTTGCATCAGAGGATAACACAGCAGATCCATTCACCAAGGCCTTGCCCCAGACTCAGTTCGAGCGGCTGATCGAGATGATAGGTCTTCGATACGCCAGTACATGGCCTTAGTGCAAGTGGGAGATTGTTAGTGTATATGCCCTAGAGGCCATTACTGTATCATACTAGCTTGTATATTACTTAATGGAAGCTTGGGATATTCACAGTTGTATATACAATCTTGCTCGAAATGGTAGTATGCTACTTGGTTTGTCTCTGCTTTAATATGTGCATGTGTTTCTTTTAGCATATTGCTGGTATACATATTAGTAGAGCCCTTAGGATCTTTGCTTGATTACCAGCGTTGTGATGGCGCTCGCACTCGTGGGAGCTGGGTAATCTATAAGCACATCCTTATACAGGTCCCTGGTCGTTGGACTATCGAGACAGGGCATCGATACTCCGGAGTAGACTAGCGTATGCGCTTCTCATCCCAGTGTGGGAGACGGTCTGTCCCACAGCCGTTAGTACGTCGTACTTGGGATAGTATGCGGGTGCTCGTTAGGTTACGAGTACACTGGACAGGACTCGTCGGGAACTGTTGGTTGGTAATATACCTATCGTCAGTTATCAGTTCCCAGGTGACATGAGTACAGCTTAGTCCGCTGACTTGACACTGTCACTTCGCCTCGAGTGTGTTCCCACTGCACTTTGATTACTACCCTACCACGGCTCAAAGGAGCTGTGCAAACAGGTAGTTTTTGGGTGCAGTCCCGAAGCACTTGGAGGCAGTGACGGTTAGACAGGATTCGTCTCTTCCGGTATTGGGGGTTGACATCGCGCTGTGTCTAGGAGAGCCATTACACAAGTAGTCCCTGGCCAGGGCAAGCGAGATATACTGGTAGGTTTCCAGTGTTATCTCAGGGTGTTCTGGGCTACACTCCGACACGACTTGTACCGCTATTAGGGGACTGACGTTCACCGCCCCCCTAGGCCCGCCATGCGATGTATCAGACGAACAGACCGGACTGTACGGAGACTGTCACATACAGGCTCAGTAGGAGTGCAGATGGGGTTCACCTCGTCAGTCTTCTTATCGACATCTACCTGGGGACCGTTACGTACAGCTAGTGCCGCTTGCGGTCTGTGGTTAAACCCACTGCCAGCGTAGTGTCGAGTCTTTAGAGTCCCACACAGAGAGCTATTCGCCTTTAGGCAAAACGAGTAGAGGTCGCATGGTTTTGCGACAGGGTTCGTTCGCATCCGCGCACTTGTGCACGTTTGCTGTCCGGACAGTTTATACTAGCGGGCTTTGGTTTAAGCCGGATCCTAGTATATGATTTGAGATTGGTTTTTCTCATTGTGTTCGTGTTCCTCGGATCACGAATGCGGGTGCGTTTGCACAGTTGCTTGAGATTGGGGGAGAGGACCTTGTTTTGGGTTAATGGCATTTGTCATTTTATTAACCCTATTGTTTTTGTGTGGATTATTGTTAATTGATAATTAGCTTAATTATTGTGCATGGTTGTTGTTGACAATTTGACTTCATTGACTTGTTGACCATGTTGACAACTTGACCATAATCATTTCATTTGGAATATGCTCTTTGATCTTTGCAAAAATGAAATGATAATGGTCAATTCATGATTTATCATGACAATTTTCAAGCTAATTATCTAATTAAAATTATCCTCACATATTAGTGAGAATGGCTCACTATTTTCTCATTCTCTCATTCTATTTCTCTCTCTTGCTCATCCTCTCCCTCAAGCTCTCTCCCTCTCATGTGTTGAGAAACAAAAAGCTTGAGAAAAACCCTCTCTTGATCTTCTCTTCTCACTTCTAGGGTTCAAGTCTTAGCATTTCTTGCACTCTAGTTACTCCTAGCTTGGAGTTGAAGCTAAAGGTGGTGGCTTTCAAGTGGATCCTTCTTTGACGGGAGAAGACAAGCAAGGTGAACTCTTTCTACCATACCTAGGAGCAAGGAGAGAAGGACTAAAGACCAAAGGTATAACCTTTCTTCACTTAGCTACTTTGTAGTTAGGGTTAGCTAGTTTATGTTTAGCAAAGATCCTCACAAGCATAGTCCATGTTGCCTAAGTCATTAAAAATCCGATTTTTATTATGTTTTCCGCCTCCCCGTAAGCACCGGGGTGGGCAACACGGACTTACATAAAGAACAAAGGAAATCTAACTAGGGTTAAGTCAAAGGTCAACTAAGAATTGTGTAGAAAGAATGAGTCATTTTAGCTAATTTCCTTTTTCTTTAATCCATAAACAAAATGGAAGATATTTATCAACCATGTAAGTCTTGTATTGCCATTTTCTATGTATCATCAACCATGATACATATGTATGTATGTATGTGTGGATACACATCACCATGTGTATGTATATACATATCTGCATACATCCAAAAGAAAAGGTTTAATTAAAAGTGAGCTAAAAGTCAATATTAAATCAATAATTGATTTAATAAATCGGTCACATCAAATGCGACCCGACCAATAATAAATGCCCGATTGAAATACGGTATCACATACTTACATTTAGTCGAGCTCCCGCACATATCTCATATGCACTCCACATCATTTCGCCTGAGCTAGAAAAATCTTGTGTGGGACTCTAAGATTCGTCAATACGCCGGCAGTGGGTGATGATCATATCAAAACACCTACAAGCCGCAAGCGGTCTGCTAAACGTAACAGCCACCCGGGTATTAAGCGATCAGAAGAAAAACAAGCGAACCCGTCAAAACTCCTGTCGAGCCATTGGCAAAACTTACCGTACAGTCCGGTCTCTTCGTATGATATGTTGCATATTAAGTCTAGGGATGGAATCGTCGAGCCCTAATAACTCAATAAGTCATGTCGATATGGTTTATGACCGGTCGAGAAACTACTGATAACACTTATTAGTAAATCTCATCAGCCCTGGCCAGGGACTTCCAGTCAGAGCCAATCGCACATTGCACAACATCAACTCCCAATACCGGGAGAGAAGAAACCCCTCCTATCACTCATTGTCTCCATGTGTCTCTGGACTATACCCAAAAGCCACCTGTTTGCACGACTCAGTAGAGCCATGGTAGGGTGAAAATCAAAGTACAGTTGGAGAACACACATGACTCTTTGACGATCTCGGGTTTACAGACTAACCTGTACCAGTGTCACCAGAGAACTCCTATCCGACGATAGATATAATACCATATAGGAATTCTCGGTGATTCCGTTCAGTGTACCCAGTCTCCACTGAGCACCCGTATACAATCTTCGATGTCACAACACCAATGGATATGGGATCATCCATCGCCCATCATATGGGTCAAGAAACGTACACGCTGGTCTACTCTGGAATATCGATGCCCTGTCTCGATATACCTACGACTAGGAACATTTAAGGATATGATTATAGACTACACATGCCCCACTAGTATAATCTCTATCATAGCCATGGAAGTTAAGCAAATATCCTCAGGGCTTTATTAACATGTATCAAATGAACAGTATCAAGTAAACATGTCAGATAAAGTAAAAACCAGATAGCATACTATCATGTCGAGCAAGAAAGTCATATATCAAATATACATATATACATGTCCAAGCATCCACTGTACATATAATGGCCTCTAGGGCATACATATATCCAATATCTTTTTCCAAGACAATTACCATTGATAACTCCGTTAAGTTGTCTATCTTAAATAGGCAAGAACTCACTTTCTCCGGCTAGCTAGGGCTCAAGAGAATTGACCTGCATAAACCTGTATGTACTAATGTTCTTAAATAGTATTTTTATATAACTCGGGGTGGTTTTATAAAAAATATTTTAAAATAATTTAAAAATAAAACCTCGAGGGGTGAATTATATTATTAGGGTTTTCATGAGCATGAGTTTTAAAAATTTTGGGTATTTTAGTGATAAATAGTTAGCTTTGGAAAGTTCATGGTATTTTACTGTAAAACTTGCCTTTTTGGTTTCTTGATGGTATTTTATTGTCATTTGTCAATCTTTTCAATTTTGAAAAATATAGATTTATTATATTTTGAAAATATTGATTTATAATTTTATATAATTTTAATTTTCAAAAAACTAATTTTTATTTTATTTAGAAAAAGCATATTTCTTTAAAAAAAACTTATTTAAATCCTTTCGAGACCGAATGCTCCTTGAGAAGGTCTGTATCTTGTTCTACTAGCCCAAGGATGTTCGATAATCCGCACCATCCGTTAGCGGGTTCCATAAAGAGGATTGTAGATGCGTAATCGCAAAGGAAATGAAATACCGTTTAAAAAGAAATCCGGTTTTTAGAGTAGGTGGTATTTTAATGTAAGATTTTCCTTGTAACACATATTCATACAAAAGAGTCATCGTGATATGGAACAATAGTGTACGTAAGGGGTAGATCGTTACCCCGTAATGTTTTTTCCTAAAGGTATTGTTTTAACTAAACTAAAATAAGCAATATCAAAGTTCATGGTATTTTAATGAAAAAGTTAATTTAAAGTTATTTTACATGATATTCTAGGCTAAAAATTATTCTAAATATTGGTAATAGGTTTACAAGTATTATGTAAGAATTTGGATGAACAATATATACGAAAAAGAGGAGTTTCTAGAGTTTAGAAAAAAGATATCGGTATTAACTCCACTTTTAACGATTTTGATTAAAAAGAAATTCAAAGAATAGAAAGGGGGTTTGGGAGGACTTACCGGTTGAATATATCAAGAAGGGGTTAATGAAGAAGAGGGATGTTTTCAGGGCGTCGCGGGCACTCCGGAATCGGCCTCGATCTTCGCTGGAAGTTGCTTGTCCGCTAACTCCACTTTACTCCACTTGCACCTAGGAAATTTTGAGAGAGTTTTTATCTAGAATTTTCAGAATAGTGAAGGGCGAAGGCATGGGCTAGTATTTATAGTGGAGAATTAGGGTTTTAGAATTAAAAATGTGGATTAAAAGCATTAAAATTTGGTTTAATTGTGAAATGAAGGGTCTCTGTTTGATTGCAGAGAAATCAAACAGTGCAGGAGAGTTAGGGGTAGTGAAGGGGTGTGTGTGGAAAGCCCGGGAAAATTTGGCTCCATATGAACCGTCAGCGCCGGCCGTGGGGTTATATCCGCCGGTCGTTTCGAGGAGTTGGGTCTCGAAATTCGTGCCATGTGTATTTCACAGTGTTCACTCCATTTTTCACATGTTTGATTTTTTCTGACTTTTCATTTTCCTGTGTATTGCACGTACAATTTTTTGGGCTTCAAAAAAGTTAAAAAGAAAAAAAATTAGAAAAAAAATTGTTGCTGATGGGAATCGAACACAGTGGCTACGTCACAGCAGTGCAAGGGCTTTACTAGTGAGCTACAAGTTGTTTCTTACTTTTATTCAGCAAAATTAACTTGTAACTCAAACTCAGGTTGTCATACTCTCTTCTGTACATTAAAAAAGAAAAAAATTTGCACAGTGATTTCAGAGTCGTTACATTCTGCCCTTCTTATTAAAAATTTCGTTCTCGAAATTTATACACAGAAGTTGTAACAGATTCAAGAAAAATTTGATTACAACGGTGGTGAAAGAATACTAATATTGCACCGAAAGTGCATGAAAATGTTTGAAAGAACGAAAGGATGGAAGAATTTGAAATGACTAAAAAAGATTGGAGGAGATTAACCAGTATTATCTTGACCTATGGATTTGGCCTTTACGGCCACCAAAGTGAAAGCCTGATGTCTCAGCATATTTCTCTGTGCTTGCTGATACATCGATGGCTGACTACGTAAAGGTGGTCCGTATGGAGGTGGTGCAGGAAGGGCTAAATGAATAGGTACAGCTTGGATAGCTGGTCTAGCTACGGTGGCTGGGCCAGTTTGGTTGTGTGGGTAAGTTCCTATAGTGTGTGAGGAAGATCCACATATAAGACAAAGACCATTTGCTCGACAGCAATCCTTGACTTGTTGTCCGGTTCTCTTGCAATAAATACTGAAGTTTGGTTCAGTCTCGGAAAATGATCCTCCTGGTCTCATAGTTGGTGCTGGGATAGTTGGCCTAGAAGAGGCTCCTTCAGTAATCAGATTTGTAGGATGTTTTATACCGACCGACTGTAGCCTTCCTTTCTTCTTAACGACAGCTTTATAGCGACGTGCTGACTTCAAAGCTGCTTCATGTGTAAGTATTCTCCGTTGCTAGGGCAGCCTCAATCTCAAGGTCTAATCCTTGCTGGAAGCGCCTGACTCTGATTTCGGCATTATGAATTAGATGGGCGGCGAATCTGTCAAGCATGGTGAATTTTGCATCATACTCATCCACCAACTTATCTCACATGGATCCTTATTGCAGGTGAATGAACTTCTGTTCCATTTCGAAGTGTGTGGTTTTCAGAAAATATTTGGCGTCAAAGAGATCACGGAAAGTCTTCCACTCGATCGGTTGCTCAAGACAGCTCTCCTCAACCTTCCACCAGACTTTGGCATTGTCAGTAAGCTGAAGTTTTGCTATTCTGATCCAAGCCATCTCTGAAACTTGGGCTGCGGTAAGTCATCTTCTATACTCTGAGGCCATTCCTCGGCCTCAAGAGGTTTCTCTTTCCCTGAGAAGTTCTTCGGGTGTAACGCCCGAAATTGTTTCACCACCGGTGTTTCTGCTTCAGAGAAGATGAAATTCTGTTGAAGGAGAGCAGTCTGCTCCTGCAAAATAGTGCTTTGAGCTTGCTGACATTCAAGTAGGCTTTTGACAGCCTCCAAAAGCATCGTCTATTCTGTGAGTGGAGCGGCTGTTAGGTGGAGGTGGTAAAACGGTAAGGATAGGTTGTGGTGGTGTACTTCCATCATTGGTGCTAGAGTTGCTGGGAGAATCTATCACCTTAGATATAGAAGAAAGATTAGGATAGGTTCAACGGAAATTGAATTGCTAGGAATGTAAAATTGTTGAATCCTATATTTCTTGTGATATATTCCTTAAGACTTCATGCAGAACTGACCTGCATGGGCCACCAACAAAACCTGTCACGCCCCACGACCCGGTAGACGGAAACGGCACGTGACGAGACCCGCGACGTATTTATTTCGAGAAGATCATTTTCCGGAATCAATACGCTAAGAATAAAAGAAGCAATATAAAATGACAAGAAAATTAACAAGAGATTTAAAATTCAACTACTTTATTTACATTCAACTTGATTCATTTACAATAATTGATTTCAATTGAAAGAAAATACAAGAATGGAAATGCCTAAACATGTGGCATACATAAACTGAGAAAAAGATAACTAGTTTAGGCCTGGGTCGCGATCTGTCCGTGCTCTCCTCGATAGTCTCCACGATATCTGACGAACATTCTAAGAAAACAAAGAAGGGTGGAATGCCCGTCAGCGAACTTTCGCTCGGTAAGTCCCCAAGAAATGAAGTGAAGTATAAAGTGTAATGATATAGAAAATGTATATCATGAAAAATTGATTATGAGGTATAGTGTGTCGGCATGTCGTTTAATGAAAACATGGCAAGTTTATTTAGCATGAAGTTCTGTATATCATGGTAACTAACACGAGCAGAGTATAACATAGTCGTGTAGTATAGGTATATTGAACATGAAGTGAATGTAAGTGTCTTAACGGTCTCTACTTGGATATACTAATTTAATGTAAGTTCAAGGGTGAATGTCAACCAATCTCAAGAGTGCTTTCGAAGCCAATAGGCTGTAATCCAGGGGTAAGGAACCACGAGCCTGAATCAAGTGTTAGTAACGGGACTTCAATTTACTGTTGAAGTATTCCAAACTCAACAGGCTATAATCCAGGAGCAAGCAAACATGGGCCCTTATGATAGCTTGCTTGTGTTAGTAGACATGGTTTCATGATCTAGGGGGACTCTGGAGATTTCGTTGGATTCACACAAGAACTACCCAAAAACCCCGTGTATGCAAAGTTACAGTTAAAGTTACCAGCCTTGCTCGAATTCATGAATACACCAAGTTGCAAGATTGAGTTCATGTCAATATCATGTATTTGGGTCAAGTATTCATGTATTCACGTCAAGTTGTATTCATAGTTCGAGTCAAGTCAGTTTAAAATAGCAACCATTGTGTTCTGGTATTCATGTTAAATTCCTGTCCAATTATAACCAGGGTTTCGTTAAGTCAAGTATATATGTTTGATATTGATGTTTTGAATTCGAGAGATCATATTGATGTTCAATTATTCAAGTTTGATTTTGGATTCAGATTTGAAATAGACTCAGGTTTGAATTAGATTCAGGTTCGAATTAGACTCAGACTGAGTCAGACACTTGTACTGATTTAACTCTGGAAATCTTAGGTTCGAGAATTATCGGTAACTGCTGCACATGGACGGCAGGATTTGTGTCTTTTTCCAAGACAATTACCATTGATAACTCCGTTAAATTGTCTACCTTAAATATGCAAGTACTCATTTTCTCCAGCTCCTTGGGGCTCAAGAGAATTGACCCGCTTAAACCTATATTTACTAAAGTTCTTAAATAGTATTTTTATATAACTTGAGGGGGTTTTATAAAAAATATTTTAACATAGTTTAAAAATAAAAGCTCGAGGGGTGATTTATATTATTAAGGTTTTCATGAGCATGAGTTTTAATTATTTGGGGTATTTTAGCGATAAATACTTTTCTTTGGAAAGTTCATGGTTTTTTACTGTAAAACTTGCCTTTTTGGTTTCTTGATGGTATTTTATTGTCATTTGTCAATCTTTTCAATTTTGAAAAATATAGATTTATTATATTTTGAAAATATTGATTTATAATTTTATATAATTTTAATTTTAAAAAACCTAATTTTTATTTTACTTAGAAAATTTATATTTCTTAAATAACGTATTTAAACCCTTTCGAGGCCGAATACTTCTTGAGGAGGTCTTCATGTTGTTCTACTAGCCCAAGGATGTTCGATAATTCGTACCATCCGTTAGTGGGTTCCCTAAAAAGTGATGTAGATGCGTAATCGCAAAGGAAATGAAAAACCGTTTAAAAAGAAATCCGGTTTTTAGAGTTGGTGGTATTTTATTGTAAGATTTTCCTCGTAACACATATTCATACAAAAGAGTCATCGTGATATGGAACAATAGTGTACGTGAGGGGTAGATCGTTACCCCGTGAAGTTTTTTCCTAAAGGTATTGTTTTAACGAAACTAAAAGAAGCGATACCAAAGTTGATGGTATTTTAATGAAAAAGTTAATTTAAAGTTATTTTACAAGATATTCTAGGCTAAAAATTATTCTAAATGTTGGTATTAGGTTTACAAGTATTATGTAAGAATTTGGATGAACAATATATACGAAAAAGTGGAGTTTCTAGAGTTTAGAAAAAAGATATCGGTATTAACTCCACTTTTACCGATTTTGACTAAAAAGAAATTCACAGAATAAAAAGGGCGTTTGGGAGGGACTTAACGGTTGAATATATCAAGAAGGGGTTAATGAAGAGGAGGGATGTTTTCAGGGCGTCGCGGGAGCTCCGGAATCGGCTTCGATCTTCGCCGGAAGTTGCTTGTTCGCTAACTCCATTTTACTTCACTTTGCACCTAGGAACTTTTGAGGGAGTTTTTATCTAGAATTTTCAGAATAGTGAAGGGCGAAGGCATGTGGTAGTATTTATAGCGGGGAATTGGGGTTTTGGAATTAAAAATGTGGATTAAAAGCATTAAAATTTGGTTTAATTATGAAACGAAGGGTCTCTGTTTGATTGCAGAGAAATTAAACAGTGCAGGGGAGTTAGGGGTAGGTGAAGGGGTGTGTGTGCAAAGCCCGGGAAAATTTGGCTCCAACCGTCGGCGCCGGCCGTGGGGGTATATCCGCCGGTCGTTTTGAGGAGTTGGGTCTCAAGATTCGTGCCACGTGTATTTCTCAGTGTTCACTCTATTTTTCACATGTTTGATTTTTTCTGACTTTTCATTTTCCTGTGTATTGCACGTACAATTTTTTGGGCTTCCAAAAATTTAAAAGAAAAAAAATCAGAAAAATAATTGTGGCTGATGGGAATCGAACACAGGGGCTACGTCACAGCAGTGCTATGGCTTTACCAGTGAGCTACAAGTTGTTTCTGGCTTTTATTTAGCAAAAGTAACTCGTAACTCAAATTCGGGCTGTTATACTCTCTTCTGTACATTAAAGAAGAAAAAAATTTGTACGGAGATTTCAGAGTTGTTACTGCATCATTTTCGTCTCCAGCACAGAGCACCACGTCACCCAACTCCTTTTTCCTCTTCTTCACCATCGCCTACACCTCTTCACCGAAAACCCATCACCACCCTATCCAACTCGATCACCCATCCATCACTTCGTCCACTGCCGACCCATCCTTCAGCCCTCTAGCCGCCGTCGGTGACTCACCATGAACCTTGCCTGCAACCCGTAGCCACCAAACCGAGAAACTCAACTTCTAACCCTCACCACCGGCGCCTCTCATCACCATCTACAATCTTGACCGAGCACCCTAAACCCTATTTCCTTCGCCTTCTTCGAACACTGCACCTATCTCCATCAAAGAAAAGACCCCCATCGACCCATCTACTATTCCTTCGCCAAACACTTAAACCCGGCTCCATCACCTGCGACACCAACTGAGATCCCGTGCCACCACCTTGTCAACACCGTGCCACCACCATGCCATCACCATGCCACGACCGTGTCATTACCATACCCAGACCAACCACCGTCTCCAGGCCATGCACCATGCTATCACCATACCCAGACCATGCCATCTCCATACCCAGACCGTGCACGCCTTGTGTCCTGCTCCTGTGCCACACCATGCCCGCTTCATGCCCAACTCGTTCCCACTTGGTTGTCACCATCGCATCAGCCTCGTGTTACCGCAATGCCCAGCACTGTGTCATGTCGCGCTGAGCTGCTGCACACTTTCATCATTATGGATGCCGTTGTTCTTCCATCACCTATGTATACCTTATCCGTAATGAACAAGCTTTCCTCGGCTCATTGCGATCAGGTTCTGCCACCATCACACCCTCCACAACATCAATCGATTCTAAATTGAGCCATGGCATTGCGTCAAGTATTTATAAACATCGCAATCTCCACTGTTCCAGTAATCGTGTCTTCTTTCCCTCTGTCTTGATCATCGTCATATATGAGGCAAGTTTCTAAACTTACAACATTCTATAAAACTATATACTAAACCATACATATTTATTATACATATAATTATAATTTACAAACTATTATCGATATAAAATTTTATAAAATAGTTCGTATTATATTATCTAATAATGCTGATACGTTTGTAGTTGCAACTGATATTACCGACACGAACTATTCTTGTAGATATCGTTTAATTTATAATTATTAACAGGCAAGAAATAAATACGGTTAGATATTCAGGTTTAAAAAAGTAATACGGAGTATTTCCATCCTGTTATAGATAGATAACCATGGCAGTCATATTATTGCTTTTATTGTGATTGGTTATGCAATTAAGTATTTATCCTGTTAACATACTGCCTGACATGTTCATGACCTGTTACTAGACCTATTACTTGAATTATTACCAATGTCGACAATCGTGACTTCTTGTCCTGATGGACGTGACTTGTTGTCTAGATAGACAAAACCTGTACCTGCTTGATCCTGTGTTGGCATTAGGTAGATATCATCTAATACATGACTTGAACACGAAACCTGGGGGAAAAGGGAAATCAAGAATGTAACCGAAATGTAACTTAAGAGGATATTATTATTGTTTGCCTTAATTCCGGGCATGACGGAATAACCATTGTTTATTGTACCATGGTCCCATAGGGAATGAACGGGATATATTGTGTCGTGGTCCCGTGGGGGTATGAACGAGATATATACTATTGAGTTACAATGAGGATTACATTAATTGGTTTCAAAGACTTGTAGAATAAATAACCTAGAAGCACAGACTTAAGGATACACGTAACACACCTATAGCAACTGTTTTATACCTGCGATTATGATTTATACTCATATCATTTTGTATAGCATCCTGTTCTGATTATACTATTATTATCGATATTATGATGCACTGACGTATGGGTCTTGCATGGCCCAGATACTTGACTTAGCACGTGAGTACATCGACAAGATCGCCGATCAGTGAGGACCATCTCATCGATATAGATCTTATTGATGGTTAGTTATTCCTTACATCTTTATTGCTTCCGCTATCTTTTCCAGTTATTATTCTTGTGGCTACTGGACATGTGATAGATAGATTTAGTAGTTTATTATTCTTTATTACTGATTGACCGCCTTAATGTAACTACGGAAGGATGTTTCTTTACCGTAGGTTTCAAGGTTGGCTTTGTTACGTCTTGAAATTTTCATATTTTGGGAAGCGGGGCGTGACAAGGTTTTGTTGGTATCAGAGCCATAGGTTTTAGGTTAGCTGGGTTTGGTTTCTTTTGTAGTTGGGTATAGAACCTAATGGACTGACCAGAAAACCTAGAATTTTAGGAACATGTCCTGCCATATTATTGTCTTGTCACTCAAATTCTTGAATCTTATCTTTCCCTTAAACTCTTTTATCTCGACGTTTTAGAAATGACTTTGCATCCCGTCTTAGAATCCTTCTGATTCCTTATCATTTCTCCCCTCCGATTTCTTCGATTCTGATACTAGGATTTGGGGGACTTGAATGGAGTTATGTGATTGTAATTATGTGCCGTTGCATAGTTACAATACGGTACTCTATTTAGGTAACCTGGAGTCTTATTCTGATTCATTTTCTTGATTTATGTTCACGGTACTACTTTGTCTTCTCTCGGTTTCATCGCTTACGAGTTTATGTCTTATCGCGAGCTTGATTCTAACAACTGCGTTAAATCTTTCCCCTTGTCCCGTTGTGACCTATTTGTTTGCGTTTCGAAGAATAAGGAGAAACACAGGAGAGCATATGATGATTTCAATAATTCGACATCGACCTTAGCGGGAGTTGGTATAGACCATTTCAAGGTTGATCAGGTGTAAGATATTCCTTTAAAGACGTTCAAAATGACACGCCTTAAGTTATCAGAGTAGCGCAACGAAAGTGTGTGGGCTGATAACCACAAGTCTTAGAATAGACTTGCAAGTTCATGATCAAGGGAACCATTTACTAAAAGCTAAAGTTCATAAACAAGTTGCAGATGAAGCACCAGTAGTTGTCCGACAATTCATGGAGATATTCAAGGAAATCTCGGGTGTATTGTCTAAAAAAGATGTGGAGTTCGCGATTGATCTTATTTCTGTAGCAGCGCCAATTCGAAGGCTTTTATCCGATGTCACCGGTGGAACTGGAAGAGGTAAAGAGACATGTTTCTGAGTTATTAAAGAAGAGTTGGATTTGCAGCAGTGGTTCGTCGCGGGGAGCTCCAGTTCTTCTAGTCAGAAAGAAAGATGGCACGCGGAGGATGTGCGCCAACCATCGAGAATTAAATCGGGTGACTATTAAGAAAAGTACCCAATTCCTCGCATCGGCGAATTATTTGATCAACTCAGTGGCGCGAGAGTATTCTCGAAGTTGGATTTGCGATCAAGTTATCATCAAGTTCGAGTGAAAGCAAAAGACATTTGCAAGATGGTGTTCCGAACTCGATATGGGCATTACGAGTAGTTGGTTATGCTATTTCGGGTTACTAACACACTGGCGATATTTATGGACTTGTTGAACCGAATCTTTTCACCATTTCTATATCTGTTCATGGTTGTATTCATTGATGATATTCTGGTCTATTCAAGGAGCAAAGAAAAGCAAGAAGAACACATGAGAATCGCACTACAGACGTTGAGGCAAGAATAGTTGTATGCTAAGATGAGCAAGTGCGAGTTTTGGCTCGAAGAGATGAAGTTTTTGGGTCATGTTGTATCCGGAGATGGAATTGCAGTTAACCCGACAAGATTGCAGCTGTTCATGATTGGCCGACTCTAAAGAATGTAGGAGAGACCGAAAGTTTTCTTGGGCTTGCTGGATACTGTAGAAGGTTTTTGGGGAACTTCGCTTAGATGGCAGAATTTTTGACCAAGCTAACACGAAAGGTGGTATCGTTTGTTTGGATTGAGAAGTGTGTGTCAGCTTTGGAAGCGCTGAAGCAAAGATTGACAAACGCTCCTATTTTAACAGTGCCAGATGGTTTTGGAGGATTAGTTATTCACAGCGACGCATCTAGGAAATGCTTGGGATGTGTCTTGATGCAGCATGGAAATGTTGTAGCCTATTGTTCAGTCAAAAATATCGCGCATTTGATATAACATTTTCCTTACTTTTCTTAAATATCTAAAGGTGTTTATTATAAATATAGAACATATTTGGGGTTTATCTGCAAAATACTATTTACCATATGTTTATATACTATAATTAACATTATGAAGAAAAATGTATGCATATAATATTTATATAATAATTTATATTATGCATATCACATCAAATATTCTAATTAAAATTCTTTAAAAAATATAACATCATACAAATGATTAGAATAATATCTCTATAACAGGTATTACTAAAATAATTCCTGGCGATATTGTGCAAGATTTGGCTCAGGTCAGGAGATCGGGATATCGGGAATCAAAAATCTGCCGATGAAGTTAAATAAAATCGAAGAATCAATACTGGCAGAGACTCAGGAAATATTTTCAAATTCCAGATATCTAAAAGATCTTCACGTGTCAACATGTATAAGCCCCAAAAAATTGAAGCCCTAACTCCTGTAAGTCTATATAACCCACCCCGGTACTTACAAGGAGGCAGAAAGAGTAAAAATCAAATTTTTATCACAAGGGTACTGTTCATATCAGAATACTGCATTTTATACCGTCCATTCTTACGCTCGTGTGTTTATAGATAGGTGCTTTTAATCCGTGTTTGTTACATATTTACAGAGTTCAGGTTTTCAGTCCAAATATTGCAAATCAAGACAAAATCTCCACAGTTACACCAAATACAGAACATCTGTCACAGCAGATAAAAGCCGGGTTCCGGTCATCCATATCCGTCCAGTGCCGAGTACCAGTTCCAGGGACAAGACATATGACAGCGGTCATTCGTGTCTCGGACAAGCACAGAGCACGAGGGGGGCAGCACAAGAATCAATGGGTGCGCGGAGCTCGAGGGAGAAAAAGTCAAAAGTAAAGAAAAGAGTGCAATCTTGGACAAGGAAATCTGGAGATATTCTGGAAGATTTTGTACAGTATAAAGTTGACAAACATGAGGAAACATCAAACCAGGAAATGTCCCAAAATCCTACGACCCAACTCCTCCACATGGCCGCGGATCCGCGGCCAACATGGGGTATAGGCCGCGGATCCGCGGCCTTACTGGCTCTTCTCCTTGTCGTTTTCTGGGGGCCTTTTTGTAACTTTCTATAGGTCCAGATTATTGCCCTAGAGTTCCCATTCCCTGCCTATAAATACAGCAGATCTGAGCCAAACCAAGGGAGCTTTTCTTTAGCCTCTTTTTTGTGTAGTTTTCTTCTTCTTTCTTCTTCTTCTTCATTCTTCCTCCATTAAAATTGTAGTGAGAGCTTTTTGAGTGGATGTTAATGAAGATGAGGGTTTTTGTATCTTTCTTGTTGGTTTAGCTCCCCCTTGAGATTTTTGCTTTCTCTTGATCATTCAACCTCTTCATTGAGCTTGAATGGTTAAGGGTTAGTTATTGATCTCAAGGGTCGTATTTTCTCATGGAATTAGCGCTTCAATTCACATGCGTTCTCTACCCTTCTCTTGATCTTGCAACCTCTTGATTGAGCTTGCAAGTTTAAGGGTTGGCTATTGATCCCATGCTTGTCTTGAGTTCTACTTTCTTGTTCTTTTTATTGCTTATTTATTACTTGCTTTTTATTACCTTGTCTTTAATTACTTGCAATTTTATTCATGCACTTAATTACTTGTAATCTTTTCTTTTCTTTGTTCTTTTCTTTTTGTTCTCTTTTGTTCATTTTGTGAATGTTGTGATTATTGTTGTTGTTAAGAATCCATATGATATTGTAAGTTAACATTTCTTTGCTCTTTTCCTTTTCCCGTTATTTTCCATTGAACTCCGCCCAAACCATACGCAAGCGCTCCGTTAGGCACCCTACCCTGATAAGGTAACGGTGATTCCTAACCGCGACCGGTTGCGTTCGGTTTGGCCGGAGGTGAAAGCAAGAGACAAGAACGGAAGGACAAGGGTAAATAAGCCGGATTCCACGAATACCGCGCTTAAATCCCCTAATCCACGTTGTTGCCGATTGCTCGAGCTTCAATTGGTCAAGACTCGGCTCAAAGGTTTTGAGTACGGATTTCTTTAGCTTACAATCTCGTATGTTCTTCTTAACAACTTTATACTTGCAAATAAACACATAGGTTAGAATCAAACTCATACAGATTCTTTATTGACTCGTCTAAGACAAGAAGGTAAAATACAACCATCTCCCTGTGGACCGACCCGTGCTCAACCGGCTAGCTGCAAAGCGACACCGTCCTGATCGCGGTTATACTTTAATTCTTTGAACATCCGACACGCCTTTGGCGTGCGATCAGGTACATAGACTAACCATGAAGGATCTTTGCTAAACAAAAACTAACAAACTAACTACAAGTTCTAGCTACTAGGTTAGATGGTTATACCTAGTTCTTGAACTCCTTCTCTTCTTGTTGTGGTCCTTCTTGTTGTTAGCTCCTTGGAGTAGTGTAGACGGCTCCTCCTCTTCATCTTCTCTTTGCTGAAGAACGATCCACCCGAAGGCCTCTACCTTAAGCTCCTACCTCAACCAAGTGGTAACTAGAGTGCTTGGCTTGCTAAACTAAGAACCCTAGAATGAGTAGAGAGTTATCTTGATGGTTTTATCTTACAAAGCTCATGTTTTTCAACTCATGAAACAAGAGAGCTTTGAGAGAGAGTAAGAGGGAGAGCTTTGCAAGAGAGAGAATGAGCAAGAGAGAATGAGAGAGTAATTGAGAAAGATATGAGAATAATAATAATAATTTAGAAAGTTGTGATGGTTAGTTGATTTGACCATTATCATTCCACATTTAATGCTAAGTGCAAGCTTCAAAAAGCATCTTCCTTTTGCTAAACAAAATATAAAGGTCAACAAAAGTCAATAAGTCAAATGGTCAACCCAACCATAACCATGGAACAATTATCATTAATTATTATTATTAACCATATTTCTCATTCTCATTAGGGTTTAGAAAAAGTCAACGGTCAAAAACCCTAATGAGGTTCCTCTGCCTCTGTCAACTGTGCATACACACCCGCATCCGTGTTCCGAAGAACATGAATACAATGAGAAAAAACCAATCCCAAAACAAATACTAGGATCTGGCTTAAACCAAAGCCCGCTAGTAATAACTGCCCGGACACCAAACATGCATAAGTGCGCGTATGTGAACGAACCCCGTCGCAAAACCATGCGACCTCTACTCTGTTTTGCCCAAAGGAGAACAACCCTTTGTGTGGGACTCTAAAGACTCGGCACTACGCTTGCAGTGGGTTTAACCACAGGCCGCAAGCGGTACTAGCTGTACGTAACGGTCCTCAGGTAGATGCCGATAAGAAGACTGATGAGGTGAATCCATCCGAACTCCTACTGAGCCTGAATGTGACAATCTCTTTACAGTCCGGTCTGTTCATCTGAGAGTATCGCATGTCGGGCCTAGGGGGTAAACGTCAGTCCCCTAACAGCGGTACAAGTCGTGTCGGGGTGTTGCCCAGAACACCGTGAGAAACTACTGGAAACGCTACTAGTATATCTCGCTTGCCCTGGCCAGGGTCTTTGTGTAATGGCTCTTCTAGACACAGCGCAATATCAACTCCCAATACCAGGAGAGACGAATCCTGTCTAACCGTCACTGCCTCCAAGTGCTTCGGGACTCCACCCAACTACTACCTGTTTGCACGACTTATTTGAGCTGTGGTAGGGTAGTAATCTAAGAACAGTGGGAACACACTCGATGTGAAGTGACAGTGTCAAGTCAACGGACTAAGCTGTACTCATGTCACCTGGGAACTGATAACTGACGATAGCTATATTACCAACCAACATTTCCTAGCGAGTCCTGTCCAGTGTACTCGTAACCTAACGAGCACCCGCATACTATCTCAAGTACGACGTACTAATGGCTGTGGGACAGACCATCTCCCATGCTGGGATGAGAAGCGCATACGCTAGTCTACTCCGGAGTATCGATGCCCTGTCTCGATAATCCTACGACTAGGGACCTGTATAAGGATGTGGTTGAGGATTACCCAGCCCCCACTAGTGTGACTGCCATCACAACGCTGGTAATCAAGCAAAGATCCTAAGGGCACCACTAATATGTATAAGCGATATGCTAAAAGAAACACATGCACATATTAAAGTAGAAACAAACCAAGTAGCATACTACCATTTTGAGCAAGATTGTCTATACAACTGTGAATATCCTAGGCTTCTATTAAATAATATACAAACTAGTATGATACAGTAATGGCCTCTAGGGTATATACACTAACAATCTCCAACTTGCACTCGAGCCATGTACTGGCGTATCGAAGACCTATCATCTCGATCAGCCGATCGAACTAAGTCTGGGGTATGGCCTTCATGAATGGATCTGCAGTGTTATTCTCCGAATCTACTCTCTTCACCTCGTTCTCCCGGCGATATACGATCTCCCTGATCAGGTGATACCGCCTCAAGATGTGTCTGGACTTCTGATAGGATATGGGTTCCTTCGCTAAAGCTATGGCGCCATTGTTGTCTCAATACAGCGGTTTTGGATCAACAATGGTTGGAATCACCTGAAGCTTCGTGAGGAACTTCTTCTTCCAAACAGGTTCCTTTGCGGCATCGCAACTCCGCTTCCGTAGTTGAGTCAGCAACGGTTTCCTGCTTCGAGCTCTTCCAGCAAACCACCCCTCCATTGAGGGTAAAGACATAACCCGACATGGACTTGGAGTCATCCTTGTCACTCTGGAAGCTGGAGTTAGCAAAGGCCTCGATCTGGAGGTCTTTTCCGCCATACACCAAGAACATCTCCTTAGTCCTTGTTAGGTACTTGAGAATGTTCTTTAGTGCTATTCAGTGTTTCTCCCCTGGGTCCGACTGATACCGTCTTACAATGCTCAATACGTATGCTATATCTGGTCTGGTACACAACATCGTATACATTATAGTGCCTACCACAGATGCGTAGGGTATAGATGAAATGCGAGCCCTTTCCAAATCAGTCTTGGGAGACATCTCTTTGGAGAGGGTGATTCCGTGACAAGAAGGTAGATTACCGTGCTTTAAATCTTCCATACTGAATCGTTTCAGTATGGTGTCGATGTAACCGGACTGCGAAAGTCCTAACATCCTATTAGATCTATCACGATAGATCTGGATCCCCAGAATGTAGTTAGCATCGCCCAAGTCCTTCATGGAGAACCTCTGTGACAAGAATCGTTTGACTGACTGTAGCATAGGAATGTCATTTCCTATTAGGAGAATGTCATCCACGTACAAGACGAGGAATACCACAGTTCTCCCTACAATCTTACTGTAAATGCATGGTTCATCCGGATTTTCGATAAAGCCGAATTCTTTGACAGTATCATCAAAGCAGATGTTCCAACTCCGCGATGCCTGCTTTAGTCCATAAATGGACTTAAGCAACTTGCATACTTTACCGCTACTCCCACTCTGAATGAAACCCTCCGGCTGATCCATATAGACGCACTCTTCCAAATTTCCATTTTGAAAAGCCGTCTTTACATCCATCTGCTAGATCTCATAATCGTGGAAGGTAGCAATGGCAAGAAGAATCCGAATGGATTTGAGCATAGCCACTGGAGAAAAGGTTTCGTCATAGTCCAAACCAGGTCTTTGACGAAAACCCTTTGCAACAAGTCTAGCTTTATAGGTTTCAACTTGCCCATCTACACCAATCTTCTTTCTGGAGATCCATTTGCAGCCTACGGGTTTTACTCCTTCTGGAGCAATGTCCAAAGTCCAAACTTTGTTGGTGTACATGGACTCCATCTCGGTCCGCATTGCATCCAGCCATTTTACTGAGTCACCGCTCTGAATGGCTTGCTGGAAGCTACTAGGTTCATCATTTTCCATGACGCAATCCTTTCGATCCCCGTCTATGAGAAAACCGTAGTATCTCTCGGGTGGATGAGACTGCCTACTACTCCTGCGAAGTGGCGCTGGGATGTCCGGTTCTCCTGAAAGTTCTGGTTCTACCAAGCTTTCAGTAATAGCTTGTGGTTCTGGAATTTCTTCCAGTTGTATTGCACTCCCACTTATCTGATTTTCTAAAAATTCAGTCTCCAAGAAGTGGGCATGCTGAGAAACAAAAACCTTTTGATCCTTTGCGGAATAGAAAAAGATAGCCCTTGGAGTTCTTGTGGTATCCCACAAACTTACACTGTACTGAGCGTGCCTCGAGCTTGTCCGCACGCTGCCTCTTTACAAAAGCTGGACATCCCCATGTCTTAAGATACTTAAGACAGGTTTTTTTCCACTCTACATCTGATATGGAGTGGTAGGCACAGCCTTGGTTGGAACCTTGTTCAAAAGATATGCAGCTGATTCTAGTGCATAACACCAGAAAGATCGCGGTAACTCAGCCTTACTCATCATGGAACGAACCATATCCAATAGAGTTCGATTCCGTCTTTTCGATACACTGTTGTGTTGTGGTGTGTATGGAGGAGTAAGCTGAGAGAGAATTCCATTCTCTTTTAAGTAGCCTAGAAACTCGGCACCCAAGTATTTACCACCTCGATCAGATCTCAGTGTCTTGATACTTTTGCCTGTTTGTTTTTCAGCTTCATTCTTGTATTCCCGAAATTTCTCAAAGGCCTCGGATTTATGCTTCAACAGGAAGACACGTCCATACCTAGTGAAATAATCCGTAAAAGTAATGAAGTATGAATAACCACTTCGTGCATATGTAGACATTAGACCACACACGTCACTGTGTATTAGTTCCAAGAGCTCGCTCGCTCTTACTCCGTGTCCAGTGAACGGAGTCTTTGTCATCTTTCCCATGAGACAATATTCACAAGTAGCATAAGACGGATTGTCATGACCCAAAGTTTGGCCCGTGACCAGCACTTAACCACGTAACGTCTACAGGCGTAACGCGACTAAGTGAACCGAAAACCCAGAAATCAAACCAGTAAAAGTATAGAGTGTTTTAAGTTTTAAATGGAAGCACTTACAAAAGTGATGAGAAATCATAAGTAAACAATCACCAAGATAGCAATATACGACGCCGTAGAGAAGATCATGAGCAACAAGTGGGAACATCACAGATAGAATAAACTGCATAAGTAAATTCGGCTCACAACGAGCTCGACACCAGAATACCAATAATATACATCATCGTCCTCACACTTTTTCTAAGTCAAATACATATAAGGTAGATAGAGAATACTAGATACAAAAATGTGTACAATAGAAGTAACCAGATACCACAACCCACCTAACAGCAAAACAACTCTCGCACCAACTGTAGTGGTATCTGTAGCCAAAAGAGGTAAGAGAACAGCCTGCCGCGACTACTCCGAGAGGCAACCTGCAAATACTGTGGCACAACGGGGGTGAGTTGCCAACTCGTGAATAGAGATAACATATAAAGGTAATCGCGAGCATGCACGTACTGCGTTACTCTATCATATGCCAGCAGATGATATCAATTCGTGATAAGCAGTATGTGCAATAATCATGCAATTGCTCTATCAGGTAATATAACTACAGGATGAAATACAATAATGAATGCTGAGCATGGGAAATATAACATCTATACGGAATGTCAACGTGGAACATATAATCGGTGCCCATCAATGAATACCGATCCCAACAACTCAGACGCCGGCACTCCCATCGGCCCTCCAATCCTGTAAATCTCTGAGAATCACGAGTGCCCAACATCGGCACCCAAATATCATAAATACTTATGTCCAGCATTGACACGCAAATCCTCGTATATCAGGCATCCGTCAGTCCGGGTCAGCCCACGGGTTCCGTCTGCAGTATCGGCCCTCGGCCCCGGCAGTACGGGTTATCCCGCATCCATCAATCAACTTTGGTCAGTATCCTTCGGATAACCGCCAGGTCCAACCAATCACCGGTAGGTAGTAGTCCCTCTGCCAGGCTCACCGTCTACTAAACAGCGAAACCGTTCTTGCCCTGGGGTACCATACCGGGTCCACCATGTACCCGTAATCGTCCTCATCCAACTCCTCGATTCGGGTTCACATGTATCACTCTAGCACCGAGAAAATACACGGTGGACGCACCGAAATATCATATCAAGGGAAACCGGGTTTCTAAATAATTACATATTCTCTTTGAAATAGCCACGGTTCCCAAACCCAGAAATCACATTGAATCCAAACCAATATGCAAGTCAATGCGATGTGATATATGCATCAAGTATGGATGCCATGTCAAGTCACATAAAAGATGAGCTACAGCATAATGATCATGGAAATTCTACAGTGTGAGTGTCATGGCAATTACTAACGGTATGTGTGTAACATGCAGAATAGTGCTCGTGCAATATGAACCGTTAGTAATGGTGCGGTGTTCTATCAATTCTAGTTTATATACATATAATAGGGAATGCGGTATGCACTAAATAGTAGCCATGAACAGTCAATGTATGTAAATGTAATATGCTGCTACAAGGTCCTATCAGCCCTGACGCATAACGCCATGCGGGCGATTTCCCCGTAGATGTCAAATCTACTCACCGTAGTCTCTCGCTAGGTATAGCCGACGACTTGTTTCCCCTTCTTCGCGGCGTCCGTCGCACTCGCCTGCGAACCTAGAATTTCACAATATATCACACATAAGCTCAAAACCATACAAACACGACATTTAAAGTCAACTAGAAACCCGTGTCGCAAACCAAGCGCGCGTGTGCGCGATACGCTAAAACGTGTGATTACGCGTCTGAAGCTACCCCGACGCGTCGTTGTTGGAGATAGTGCCCTCAAAGTCAATTATTGGATCGCAGGTACGTGATTGCAATGATTGAGGCAGGACCTATACCGATATGACAGTCTTGCTTGAGATAATAGTATGCTATCTGGTTTGTATTTATCATCGTATATATGCTTTAGTTCACTATTTCATAATGATAAAGCCCATAGGATTCTTGCTTGACTACCAACAGTATGATGGCGATCATATACATGGGAGTTGGGGTCTGTAAGCACATCCTTAAAGTGTCCCTAATCGTGGGAGTTTCGAGACAGGGCATCGATACTCCAGAGTAGACTAGTGTATACAGTCGAGACCCTGACGAGGGGCAATGGCCGGTCTCACAAGCCATTGGTGTTAGTTGGTTCATCTAAGATGTATACAGGTGCTCATTGGGTCATGAGTACACCGGACAGGACTCGGCGGGAATCTGCTAGTTGGTATTATACATATCGTTAGATAGCAATTCCCTGGTGACATGTGTACAGGTTAGTTCATCGACCTGAGATCGTCATTTATCTCGTGTGAGTTCCCACTGTGCTTAGATTACTACCCTACCACGCTCAAAGGAGTTGTGCAAACAGGTTTTAGTTGGGTATAGTCCCGAGCCATATTGGAGGCAAGTGAGCGGATCGTCGGGGATTCGTCTCTCCCGGTATTGGGGGTTGATGTCGCGTAGTGCACGGGTGGCCATCACTAGGAATTCTCGGCCGAGATAGTGGAGAATTACTGATTTGGATCAGTAGTTTCTCAGGAGGTGATGGGCTTCATGCCGACACGATTTATCGCGTTATTAGGGGTCCGACTTTATCCACCCCCCTCGACTCGATATGCGATACTCTTTAGACAAACGGACCAGATTGTATATACATTGTCACTGTCAGGCTCAGTAGGGTTTATAGATGAGTTCGCTCGTCAACTTCCCTTCCAATAAATACATTGGCAAAACGTCACGTGCAGCTTGTACCTCGGACGTGCTAGTGATTATACTCAGTGCCGATGTATTGATGAGTCATTAGAGTCCCCCACAGACACTTCCCCAAGCTCGGGCGAAACGTTGTAGAGGCCGTATGGTGATATGGCAAGATTCGGAAAAAGCACATGCATTTTCGCACGTGTCGTTTTTCGGGCAGATAATACTGGTAGGCTTTGGTTTAAGCCGGAACCCAGTATTATACTGTGTAGATATAATATCTTTGTCTCAGTTGCATTTGTATTCGGTCGTAATGCAAATGTGGGTATGTTTATACTGATACGAGGTTATCCTGAAATTCGTTTCAGGATCACTTTTGGAAGTTGCCAGTTTCCAGTTTTCTATCAGCCGTATTTTGACATTCGGTTAAAATGCGGTTTTATCTTTTCTTTATGAGGTGAGTCAGTGTTCTAGAAGGTTCTAGAGAGGGTGACAAGGCTAGTGAGTCATTAGTGCATTAATGGAGCAATTAATGCTTGATGACTAAGGGTTTAGGTTCAATGTATGTTTTAAATGCTTTCATACTAGGTGTTAAGGTGATTCATCATTCTTGTGGTCACCCTCCTCTCCTACACTCACCTCCCTCCTCTCCTATAAGTGGCCGGCATCGCCCATCTCTTGGATTATGGTTGTTGAAAAAAGAAGATAGAGTTTTGGATGTATGGAAATTAACATATTCATATCTCATTTTCATATCGATCCAAAAGGCAACTTCTTTAACCGTTCGTCCGTGACTTTGGACGTAACGAGACAAAGTGTTCTACTCTTTCTCTACTTCATCTTGGTTGTCTCTTTTAGCAAACTTGACGATCGAGTTACCTCAGTTCAGAAGCGGGAGCCCGTTTAAAGATCCGTCGATGTGGTGCCACCTGGACGACAAGACTGGAGATCGAGGAGATCAGAGCAGCCGCAATAAGCGTGGGATGATGATTGAAGATCGAAGGACTCGGATCGTTCGGTATAACTCTTCTACCCACTTTGTAGTATGTTAGTTTAGCTTTAATGGCAGATCCGGGTTACGGTTCACGATAGCGCCAGTTTGTAAAAAGTATTTGTTTCGCATTTGGCATCTGTTAGACGGCCGGGGTGCTACTGTGGACTTACAGTGGTATCAGAGCCTCACCATTAAGCTATACTAACTTGTGCTAACGCGTTTAAAAGATCGATCGAACGGAATTTCCGAAACTACATTTTTCTGTACAAAAAGTTTCTGTTGATTTTTAAACTGTTCTAAAAATTATTTTGTATGTCACAGAAAAACAAGCAGGCTTTTTTAAGCAATCCGTACAAATTTGGTCACGTGATCACATAGAACCACCGCGGAACCGCGGTCAAACCTAGGGTTTGACCGCGCATCCGCGGCGGTTTAATGGGAACAGTGCTCCAAAATTGTACAGGGGCTTCTATGCAGGGAATTGTGGTTTCTGGTACTGTTCTTTTGGGCCCAGATTTTGTTACTGTACAGCAGATGTACGCAAGGCCTACTTCGGGAAATTTACTCGATCGAAATTTTAAACCTGTTAGTTTACAGTATTTACATTATATCTCCGACCGGGAATGTCATTTGATCGGTAAACCTTGTCTGATTGCTATAGTTCTTTTAGACAGGTTTGCGAACGTGACATTCGCGTTGATGTTCTGTGTTGTGCTGTGATGTTGTGGATTTGTCGTGGTGGATAGCAGGGTGCAATCATAGTGCAGTTTGGATTTATTTGTACATTTGACATTGCGGGGCGAGTGTCCGAAATGTGGACTGCCGTCACTGCCTGTTTGTATAATATTCTTTTGGGGCACGACCGGGTCGAGGTCGATGTACCCGTTGTACATATTTTTATTTCTGTACTAGGTTTATCCCGCGAAGGAGTGCACGGATAGCCGGGTTCTGGAGGGCAACGGGTCCGTATCCCATGGCTTTGAGAAGCAAAGGGACCTTATTCTAGAATTGGCAGACTATTCACCGCACTCGTAGGGGGTATAGGTTGACCCAAGGAGGGGTGCTCAATTTACCGGATTCCATGAAGAGCCGGGTGTTCCATTCACTATGCTATGGGGACCATCTCGCTTCAGGTTTTGGCGGGTAACTTGCCGCACCCGTAGGGGTCTTGGTTTCATTGCACAGGTTATCCACACGACCAGGGGAACGTCGGGTTTCAGCAGCGGCTCTGTGAAACCCGGGGATCCCAGATTATCTGTATTGTTCAGTGATGCTTATTACTTTTCTGTAATGTTGCATATTATCACGCCTGGAGCGATTATTGTATATTGGTATATATACTATTAGATGTTGTATATGTTTTACACCCGCGCTAGTCCAGCCCCCGCTCTGTCGTTAGTTAAGTAACCTAACGGGTGATGACGGGACCTAGTGACGAATGCGGATGGCATATACGTACATTTTATTTTCGTTCTTTTCTGGTGTGATTGATTGATGGGACTGCATTGATTCTTATCAATGCAAGGATAAAACTAACCTATATTTGATGTTGTTGGAACAAATTTTAAAAGGTCTTATTACAAAGACGTTTCTTTTTGTTTTGCATAGTGATATTCAGTTTAGAATATCCTGCACCTCATTCGATTAGGCAAGGGCCGAGATCCCTTCACCAGGAGTGACCCCTTGGGCAGAAGTTTGCGTCAGGGTAAAAACTTTAATATAGTCAATTACAAGTTGCTTTGCATCGCGTTATTCAGTTAGAATATCCTGCACCTCATTCCAAGAGGAAAGAGCCGAGATCCCTTCACCGGGAGTGACCTCTTTAGCAAAACGTTTTCATCACTATATTTTATAAAAGCTATCAGGTTCCTTCAACGAGATCAAGTTCATTACGTTAAAGGTTTTTTGCCAAAAACCAACCGTAGCCCTGCGTCATTTCTTATGGATTGTCAGTAGTATTCAAGCTATGTTTGTTGGCCAAAGTCAAGGCATAGTGCTTGGTAGCTGCTGAACATTCATCTGTTGCATAGATAGATGCGTTGGTTTGGGACAGTCGTATTACCTTATTGGCTAAAGTCAATGGTATGTACGGGTGGGTTCAAATTAACCTGGACAATGACGGATAGAACTTGACATATGACTTATAATTTGTTGGCCAAAGTCAAGGTCATAAGAGCATAAGGTAAAAATCGTATCGGGAGTTTCTAAAGAAACTGAAACTTGCCAAGTATGCGCATACCTTCTGGAGTGTGATAACTTGAGTGGCTTCCATCAAGTTATCATGCGATGATAGTTGGATCCCGATTCTCACTGATGAGTTGGTTTACTTTTCGGGTGATCCCGACTAATTCTTCTTTCAGGTTTGGAGGAGAATTTGAGATTACAGTGGGAGGTTTCCTGATTAGATAAAGTGATAACCATTCTGAACTAGGTTAGAGCGCACGCAGAGTGTTTCTTCTCTCTCTCTCTCTTTGGAAGCAATCTTTTGACCGACCCTAAACTATGACACAGTGACCATGTTGACCGAACCTTCTTAAAATACTGGCTTTTGGATTGTCCGAGTTGCATAAATTATTGCCGCTCCTTCTTTTACCCTTTGTATTTCTCAGAACACCCCGTATTACTATGGACATCCACTTCTATTGGATAGATCCATCGTATGGTTATATACGAACTCGAAGGAACTTCTTCAAGGATGGATCCAGGTTCAGGAGAAATAGAATTAGTTTATTCAGTTGTCTTTTATTATCACCTTCTCTCAGGTTGCGAGGGCTCCTTGGTTTAGGAGAGTACACCTATTAAGCTTATTGAATAGTCTTATTCCAAACCATAGGCTGGTGCCGAAAGGTAGGGAATGAAGAAAACCAATTAGCCTAAGTAAGGTGTACAGAAGGTAATATGTAAAGACAAAATGAAGGGATTAGAAAGAGAGCAAAGTAAATTGCGACTGTTATCATTCACGACCAAACCACGTACTTTATCGCCACTCCTATTTCACCTTTGCTTTTTCCCTATTCGGGAGAAATAGAATAAGGTATTATTCAGTTGTCTTTTATCATCACCTTCTCTCAAGTTACGAGTACTCCTAGGATTAGGAGAGTACACCTATTATGCTTACTGGATAGTCTTCTTCCAAACCATAGGCTGGTGCCGAACGGTAGGGAAGGAAGAAAACCATTTAGCCTAACGATGGTGTACAGAAGGTAACGACTAAAGACAAATAAAGGGATTTGGAGAGATAGCAATGAAATATACGGTTAGAGTCATGAATTGATTTATGGAAGATGCATTACTATGAATACCAGGATACCCCTACGAGACATTTTCATGTTTCAGTTTCACTGTGCATTGTTAAAAGAAAACTGATTTCCCGATTAGATACTTACTCCAGGGTATGTATTTACCAGGTTTTAATATTCTCATATCTGTATAGTTTTACAGATGATGAGTGCGAGTAAGTTATTGAGAATTAGGTGATCATCCTCATTATATCGGAATTCGTTGTAATTGGTGTTATTTGAGGAAATCACCTGGGTACAGTTTTCAACCTACGATGCACAAGTTTTGAGTTATTCAACTTAGCGGACTTATACAGAGTATTGTATGTTGTCCAGTGTCCGTCAGGACAGAGGGGTAGGTCCTCGTATTATGTTCTGTTTACTTGTGACTTCTCTAGTTTTTAGATAAGTGTTTCGTAGAAATACAATGTCTGAGTTTTGAGAAGTTGTGAGTATAAGAATAAAGTAGAGAACCAGATATTGCAAGTATCGGGATTCTTTAAAGAGATCGAAGATGTAGATTCTTGTGATTGGTATACTGTTGATAGTAATGGTTTTGAGAAGCTTGTTTCTCTTTCAGGTTACTCATAATTGGATGGATTACTAAGTTGAGTAATGTTGATTAGCCTCTCTCCATTCAGTTGTTATGCACTGGAGACAGCTGCATAATTTGAATCTGGTTCCAATTAAATTAGTGCCTCTGTTTCTATATTGGATATAGAATGGTTCATATCTTAACGATGTTAAGCTAAGGGGAGTTGTCCAGCTTATGGTTAAAACCAGACACTGGATAACTTAAGGCACGTTTCGGTAATGGCTGTTTGTGGGTTGACCCTGGCTTTGATGAGGGTTGACATTTCTACCATCTGGAAGATCAATAGTGATATTGTTCTTGACTCGCCACAGTTTTATTAAAATGGTTTTTTTTTCAGAAAACAGTAGTGGGAGTATGGTAGAACTGGAAGTGGTTCCAGAACCGCAAACGATTACGAAAAATTTAATAGGACATGTATATTCAATCAGGTTTGACATGCCATTAGCCACTCCGCAGATATGGTGGGTAACTTCAGACACCCGAGAGGTACTCAGGTAGTCTCAAGGACGGTGACAGTGAGGTTCTTTTTTACCCAGACTTGACACTACTGTTGTTCAGACTACGAGACCCGGCAAGAGGATAAGTATAACATCGTTCTAAACTTGCTTTAGAAGTGTACGTATGTATTATTCTGCCAGAGGGTTATCGTAGTCAGTGGGAGCAGCGGAAGCATAGTGGGCAAGTAGCTTATGTCTATTTATAGGCTTGAACAGATATAGTGGAGATAAGATCATCTAAATTTTGATGAGACAATCATGGTTTTGACTTCATCAGAATAGGGGATGGATCTGTTAAGAAGGTAGTAGGGTGTGATGTCCTGGTATTTGGATGACATAAACAGAGTAAGAAGTAAAATTCCTATACTACGATCGGTTGTACTGTGGTCGTCACACAGTTGTTTTTCCAGACATGATATGGATATAATATTAGACATTCTTGTTACTAGATCTATGGTATTAGATCTAGATTTGGGTAGTTTCCCAATGTGGGTACTTTGACAATATTCTAATGGTATTTTAGAATAGATGACTCCTGGCATGGTGGTGTACCTGCAGGTGATGGAGTCACCCTCTCTAAAGGTGTCTTAGAGACTAAAGGAGAGAGGGATGTGCAAGATTGGCAGATCACTTGCTTATGCAATTGAGTCAATTATGAGATATCAAGTACCAGACCAGATGTAGTTTTTGCACTTGATGCGATAAGTTTATACTAATCCAATCCTGAAGAAACGTAAGGAAGCAGTTTTAGAACATAAGTACATGTTCTACGGATTTGATGATGGCAGCCTCCTTCGGGAGACGGTTATCATTACAGGCTTTCAAAGGTGACATGGATGACAGAGTGACTGTTAGAGTTATAGTTTTCCTTCTGACGAAGGACAGTATTATGGACAGGAGGTCCAAGAGGATACCGTGGGAGGCATGGTGCGCGATACTGATTATATTCAGTTATCAATAAAGTCTAAGAAGTCTGGATTTGGAGTTCATTTATGAACTAGGTCCCATTAGATATTCAGACATATTCTAAGACAGGTATTACTCGTTTCAGGAGATGGTTTTCTCCGCGAACTTGAGATTAAGAGAGACATAGAAAGAAACATCAGGGCGGATCCACTCACTGAGACTATTTCTCGAACACAAGAGTTTTACAAACTAGCTTTGTGAAACTGATTAGTAGAGGAGTTGGATGTTCGATAACACACGGGCTATGAGTATGCGACATCGCAATAATTAGCCTTAAGTGCAAGTGGGAGATTGTTGAAGATAGTGCCCTCAAAGTCAATTATTGGATCGCAGGTACGTGATTGCAATGATTGAGGCATGACCTATACCGATATGACAGTCTTGCTCGAGATGATAGTATGCTATCTGGTTTGTATTTATCATCGTATATATGCTTTAGTTCATTATTGCATGATGATAGAGCCCATAGGATTCTTGCTTGACTACCAGCAGTATGAAGGCGATCATATACGTGGGAGCTGGCGTCTGTAAGCACATCCTTAAAGTGTCCCTAGTCATGGGAGTTTCGAGACAGGGCATCGATACTCCAGAGTAGACTAGTGTATACAGTCGAGACCCCAACGAGGGGTAATGGCCGGTCTCACAAGCCATTGGCGTTAGTTGGTTCACCTAAGATGTATACAGGTGCTCATTGGGTTATGAGTACACCGGACAAGACTCGCCGGGAATCTGCTAGTTGGTATTATATATATCGTCAGATAGCAATTCCCTGGGGACATATGTACAGGTTAGTTCATCGACCTGAGATCATCATTTGTCTCGTGTGAGTTCCCACTGTGCTTAGATTACTACCCTACCACGCTCAAAGGAGTTGTGCAAACAGGTTTTAGTTGGGTACAGTCCCGAGCCACATTGGAGGCAAGTGAGCGGATCGTCGGGGATTCGTCTCTCCCAGTATTGGGGGTTGATGTCACGCAGTGCACGGGTGGCCATCACTAGGAATCCGTGGCAGAGATAGTGGAGAATTACTGATTTGGATCAGTAGTTTCTCAAGAGGTGATGGGCTACATGCCGACACGATTTATCGCGTTATAAGGGGTTTGACTTTATCCACCCCCCTAGATTTGATATGCGATACTCTTTAGACAAACGGACCGGACTGTATGTACATTGTCACTGTCAGGCTCAGTAGGGTTTATAGATCAGTTCGCTCGTCAGCTTCCCTTCCAATCAATACATAGGCAAAACGTCACGTGCAGCTTGTACCTCTGACGTGCTAGTGGTTATACCCAGTGCCGATGTGTTGATGAGTCATTAGAGTCCCTCACAGACACTTTCCCAAGTTCGGGCGAAACGTTGTAGAGGGCGTATGGTGATATGGCAAGGTTCGGAAAAAGCACGTGCGTTTTCGCACGTGTCGTTTTTCGGGCAGATAATACTGGTAGGCTTTGGTTTAAGCCGGAACCCAGTATTATACTGTGTAGATATAATATCTTTGTCGGCCGAGATAATGGAGAATTACTTATTTGGATCAGTAGTTTCTCAGGAGGTGATGGGCTTCATGCCGACACGATTTATCGCGTTATAAGGGGTTTGACTTTATCCACCCCCCTAGATTCGATATGCGATACTCTTTAGACAAACGGACCGGACTGTATATACATTGTCACTGTCAGGCTCAGTAGGGTTTATAGATCAGTTCGCTCGTCAGCTTCCCTTCCAATCAATACATAGGAAAAACGTCACGTGCAGCTTGTACCTCTGACGTGCTAGTGGTTATACCCAGTGCCGATGTGTTGATGAGTCATTAGAGTCCCTCACAGACACTTTCCCAAGTTCGGGCGAAATGTTGTAGAGGCCGTATGGTGATATGGCAAGGTTCGGAAAAAGCATGTGCGTTTTCGCACGTGTCGTTTTTCGGGCAGATAATACTGGTAGGCTTTGGTTTAAGCCGGAACCCAGTATTATATTGTGTAGATATAATATCTTTGTCTCAGTTGCATTTGTATTCGGTCGTAATGCAAATTTGGGTATGTTTATACTGATACGGGGTTATCCTGAAATTCGTTTCAGGATCACTTTTGGATGTTGCCAGTTTCCAGTTATCTATCAGCCGTCTTTTGACATTCGGTTAAAATGCGGATTTATCTTTTCTTGATGATGTGAGTCAGTGTTCTAGAAGGTTCTAGAGAGGATGACAAGGCTAGTGAGTCAATAGTGCATTAATGGAGCAATTAATGCTTGATGACTAAGGGTTTTGGTTCAATGTATGCTTTAAAGGATTTCATACTAGGTGTTAAGGTGATTCATCATTCTTGTGGTCACCCACCTCTCCTACACACACCTCCCTCCTCTCCTATAAGTGGCCGGCCTCCCCCCTCTCTTGGATTATGGTTGTTGAAAAAAAAAGATAGAGTTTTGGATGTATGGAAATTAACATATTCATATCTCATTTTCATATCGATCCAAAAGGCAACTTCATTAACCGTTCGTCCGTGACTTTGGACGTAACGAGACAAAGTGTTCTACTCATTCTCTACTTCATCTTGGTCGTCTCTTTTAGCAAACTTTGCGATCGAGTTGCCTCGGGTCAGAGGCGGGAGCCCGTTTAAAGATCCGTCGATGTGGTGCCACCTGGACGACATGAGTGGAGATCGAGGAGATCAGAGCAGCCGCAATAAGCGTGGGATGATGGTTGAAGACCGAAGGACTCGAATCGTTCGGTATAACTCTTCTACCCACTTTGTAGTATGTTAGTTTAGCTTTAATGGCAGATCCGAGTTACGGTTCACGATAGCGCCAGTTTGTAAAAAGTTTTTGTTCCGTATTTGGCGTCTGTTAGACGGCCGGGGCGCTACCGTGGATTTACAGTCGCGATATGCAGAAACCCCAAACCCACACACACGTATCACGCGTGTCACGAAAATTTAAAAATACGGGAAATAGGGTATTAGATCCCAGATTTTTATACAGAAAAGATATTACAAAATTATATATACCAAAATGCTCCGCATACCAGCAGACACCAAACAACCCAAACCCCAACCCAAAACACCCCCATCTGGCCGCAAATTGCGGCCAGAATGAATATTCCGGCGGCTAGGTTCGGAAGATGGACTCCCAGGTTTTGTGTGTGCACTCTATACCCCCTATATATGTTACAGTAATTACAGATTTGATTATAAACACCTCGGGTTGTAGTAGATCCAACAGATCCCTATTTCTAGTTAAAAACCACACTTTTACACTAAAATGATACTTTAGGGTGTTTTTGTGCAAACTGAAGCAAACCCTAGTCTAAAATCACACTAACAACTCGTTACCAAGCTAATTAAGCCATAAAAATGCTAATTTTAATATATCACCACAAAATCACTTCAATAGCACTAAAAAGCACATCAAAACATGATTTTTGCTAAAGAATACTACAAGTTTATGGAAAAGGAGTGCTAACATGAGTTAATACCTTCAAAAGACCTTATGAAACACCAAAAATCTCAGCCCTAGCTTCAAGTGTGCAGATTTGCCTCGAAACACCTCAAAAGGTCCCTTTTTCCATTGGTTTGTGAAGAAAATGGTTAGATTTGTGTAGGGTTTTGTGTGGAGATCAAAGAGAAGTGAAAAGAAGAAGAAAAGGTGAAGAAAATACCATGTTTTCTGCTGGAATTCTGCAGGAGGTGCAGAAATGAGAGAAAGAGAAAGAAATAGGAGAGAAATCAATAGTCAACCCAAGTCAAATCTTCACCTACCCACCATACCTCATTTTCTATTTGAATTTTGAATAATAAAAAGAGTTTTGACTTGATTAAAAATGGTGGGAATAAATTATCAACCATGCAACAAAAGAAATGGTTAACATGATATCATTAAAAACCTAGGTCACAAAATGGCTAAGTGTGCAAGTATACACTACATAAGGAAAATTTTCCAATTAGGGTAACCCGACTAAAAATAACTAATAATCCTATAAACACATATATAATAACACGCACAATAGCTAATTAACACGAAAAACATCCTAACGAATTTTCAAGGCGCTACAATCTACCCCCCTTAAAGAAATTCGGTCCCCGAATTTAAAAATCTAACTACACGTACCTTGAAAAAGATAGGGATACCTCTTCCTTATCTCGCTCTCGGTCTCCCAAGTGACCTCCTCGCTGCTCTTACCATGCCAAAGTACCTTGACTGATGGTATGTCCTTCGATATCGATTTCTTCACTTGTCGATCCAAAATAATCACCGGCTGCTCTGCATAGGAAAGGTCATGCTCAAGCTGGATCGTCGGGTGCTGAATCGCATGCGAAGGATCTTGAAGATATCTGCGGAGCATCGAAAAGTTAAATACAGGGTGCACATCTGGAAAACTGGGCGGAAGGGCTAACCGATACGCAACTGCACCAATACGCTCGGGGATCTCGAAGGGGCCCACATATCTGGGACTAAGCTTCCCCTTCTTCCCAAACCCCATCACACCTTTCATTGGGGAGAACCTCAAGAAAACATGATCACCTACAGAAAACTCATGTCTGCGCCGACGACGGTCCGCATAAGATCTCTGCCTACTCTGGGCTGCTCTCATCCTATCGCGAATCAACTAGATCTTCGCAGTCGTCTCCTCCACAATCTGTGGCCCTAAGATGCTGCTCTCACTGAGCTCTGTCCAACAGGTGGGTGATCTGCATCGACTCCCATAAAGAGCCTCAAATGGTGCCATCTGAATGGTCTCCTGGTAGCTGTTGTTGTAGGAGAACTCTACTAAGGGTAAATGATGATCCCAGCTACCTCCAAAGTCTAAGACGCACGCTCTGAGCATGTCCTCGAGAGTCTAAATAGTCCGCTCTGACTGTCCGTCGGTCTGCAGATGAAATGCTGTGCTGAAACTCAAGCGAGTGCCCAAAGCGTCCTGAAGCCTCTGCCATAGTCGGCTGGTAAACTGGGTGCCTCTGTCGGACATGATACATGTCGGAACTCCGTGCAGTCGTACAATCTCGTCAATGTATATCCGGGCATACTGAGCAAATCCGAAAGTCGTCTTCACCGGTAGGAAGTGAGCCGCTTTCGTCAAACGATCCACGATCACCCAGATGGAGTCATACCCTTGACTAGTCCTGGGTAGACCCATAATGAAGTCCATAGAAATCTGCTCCCATTTCCACTCCAGAATGAGTAATGGCTGTAGCTCTCCCGCGGGCCTCTGGTGCTCAGCCTTGACTTATTGACAAGTCAGGCATCTCGACACAAAATCTGCGATGTCTCTTTTCATTCCGTCCCACCAGTAAACACCTCTCATGTCATGGTACATCATGGTGGAACCGGGATGAACATTGTATACCGATCGATGTGCCTCCTCAAGAATCTCACGCCGCAGTCCCTCAACATCTGGTATGCACAGTCTAGTCCCGAATCATAGTATTCCCCGATCATCGATCACGAACTCGGAAAATCTGCCCTGTACAATCTGTGTCCTAATCTCTGAACATCGGTCATCACTGTGTTGTGCCTCATGTATACGGTCGAGCAACTGTGGGCGCGCACGAACATGCGTAATCTGTCCTCCGATCGGCGTAAACTTGAACTGTACTCGGCTGTCGCATAAGATCTACCAATCTGCTGACGACTGCCTCTGTACTGCGCTCAAACAAGATAGACTACCCCCGGGCCTCCTGCTCAAAGCATCCGCCACTACATTCGCCCTCCCTGGGTGATACAAGATCTCACAATCGTAGTCCTTCACTAACTCCATCCATCGGCGCTGTCTAAGGTTCAGGTCTCGCTGCTGAAATATATACTTTAAACTCTTGTGATCAGTGAATATCTGGCACGACTCGCCATATAGTTAATGTCGCCAGATCTTAAGTGCAAAGACCACTGCAGCCATCTCCAAATCGTGAGTGCGGTTTTTCTATTCATGTTTCTTCAATTGTCGCGAAGCATACGCGATCACCCTGTCATGCTGCATTAATACGTACCCTAACCCTACTCGTGAAGCATCACAATAGACCACAAATCCGCCTGATCCTGAAGGCAATGATAACACTGACGCCGTAGTCAGTAGAGTCCGCAACTGCTGAAAACTGTGCTCACACTCCTCCGTCCAATCGAAAGGAACGCCCTTCCGGGTCAACCAGGTCAAACGTGTAGCAATGCGAGAGAAGTCCTGCACAAATCGCCTGTAGTAACCGTCCAACCCTAAAAAGCTGCGAACCTCCATAACCGATATGGGTCTGGGCCAACTCCGAACGTCCTCGATCTTCCTCGGTTCTACACATATACCATCTCATGTAATCACGTGCCCTAAGAAGTCTACGCTGTCCAGCCAGAAAGCACACTTGGAGAATTTGGCGAAAAGCTGATGCACCCTCAAGGTCTGCAGTGTAATCCGCAGGTGCTGCTCGTGCTCCTCTCTACTCCGAGAATACACCAGAATATCGTCAATGAATACAATGATGAACAGATCAAGATACGGCTGGATAATACTGTTCATTAAGTCCATGAATGCTGCTGGCGCATTGGTGTGTCCGAACGACATCACCAAAAACTCATAGTGGCCGTAGTGCGTGCGGAAAGCTGTCCTAGGAATGTCTTCCTGTCGAACCCACAGCTGATGGTAGCCTGATCGCAAATCGATCCTCGAAAAGTATCCTGCCCCCTGAAGCTGGTCGAACAAATTGTCGATGCGTGGCTAAGGATACCTGTTCCGCACTGTCACCCTGTTCAGCTGGCTGTAGTCGATACACAAACGCATACTGCCGTCCTTCTTCTTGACAAACAGGACTGGAGCACCCCAAGGAGAAACACTGGGTCGAATAAGTCCCTTATCCAACAAATCTTGCAACTGACCCTTCAATTCTCTAAGTTCTACCGGGGCCATCTGATAAGGCGGTACAGAAATAGGCCCCATGCTAGGAACCAAATCAATACAGAAAGAAATATCACGCTCGGGCGGTGGCTCAGGAAGCTCGTCAGGGAACACATCAGGGAACTCGCTAACAACCGAAACCTGATCCATCGGAACCTCTGTAGCTCTAGTATCGCAAACATAGGCGAGAAATCCTTGACATCCCTTCCTCAAAAGCTGCCCAGCGTGAAAAGAAGAAATCATACAGTGAGGGGTGGCACCACGGTGCCCCAACACAACAAAAACCGACCCGCCGGGAACACAAAATCTAATTGTCTTCTCGCGGCAGTCAACAGAAGCATAGCACGTGGCTAACCAATCCATGCCCAAAAGAACGTCGAAGTCCAACATCTCAAGAAGGATCAAGTCGACAGGAAACTCTCTATCGCCAATACGGACGATACAGGATCGGAACACGTGCCTAGCAACAAACGACTCTCCCACAGGAGTAGTCACAACAAGCGGTTGATCAAGCATACCAGACTCTCTACCCAAACTCGGCACAAAGTGTGTGGATACGTACGAGTGCGTGGATCCGGGATCGAATAACGCGTGTGCAACAACAGAGCATATTGGAAGGATACCTGAGACCACCAAACTGGACGCCTGCGCATCCTAATGCGTCAAAGCAAAAACTCGTGCCTGCCTTCCACCTGCGACTGACTGTCTCCTGCCGGCAGCTGGCTGTCCTCTGCCTCGATCACCTCATCTTCTTGTAAGTGCACGGCGGCGCCCCGGCCGTCAATCCGACGCCGGAATGCGGAAACGAAACTTTTCTAGAACTTAGAAACCGGCAACACCGCGCACTAAAATCCCGGATCGGGCCATTAATCTAACTCTAGCAAACTAGAATAAGAGTAGAGAAGCTATACCAAGCGATCCGTGTCCTTCGGTTTTCCCCTCCACTCCGATCTCCTCGCGGAATCTCCGGTCGTCGACTCCTCGTCGAAACGGGCACCTCATCGCCGGGTTCTTTTACAGGCTCCCACCTCTGGACCGAGGCAATTCGGGCACGAAGTTGGCAAGCCGACGTGCCCAAGGAATGCTGTAGGCTAGTGTAGAAACCATTGTCTCAATTGGGGTTGTGAAGTTGCCATGATGGAGGAATGAAAGAACTTTGGAGAGAGTTTGAGAATTTTGCAAGAAAGCAAATGAGATATGAATTATTTCCCTTATACAAAAATGAAGCCTCTCTATACACCCAAAGTGGCCGTCCCCTCTCAAATATGGGAGTGGGGAAAAAATCCATGAAGGGAGGTAAGTGTAGGAGCCAAAAGGGGTAACCACAACCAAATGTGATGATAACAATGTCATATCTAATCCTAATCAACTCTAATCTCATTAATGCAAGAAATGATCACAAGAAAAGCAAAGATGCTTTACCCATCATAATCCCTCATTTCACAAATAACCCCTCCACAAATGCTAATTTGCGAACTTGCAAATTAGCCCCTCAATGAGAAAAATCCGGCCGTGAAGGAACAAAGGAAAACTGGTCGAAACGGAATGCAAACGGGCAACTTCAGAAAACAGATCCCGTAATAAATTACAGGAAAACCCCGCGACTTTATATACATACCTGCATTTGTATTCTGACCGAATACAAATGCAATGAGACAAAATCTACACTGCACAATATTAGGATCCGGCTTAAACCAAAGCCCGCTAGTATTATCCGTCCGATCACGATCCGTGCAATACCGCACATATAAGATCGAACCCTGCCATATCTCCATACGGCCTCTACAGCGTTTCGTCCAAAACTTGAGAAACTGGTTTGTGGGGGACTCTAAAGAATCGTCAATACTTTGGTTGTGGATTTAACCACAAGTACGTCAGAGGTATTAGCCTATACGTAACGGGCTACCAGGTATTGACCAAAAGGGACGTCGATGAGCGAACTCATCCTGACACCTACTGAGCCTGTCAGTGACAATATCCGTACAGTCCGGTCTGTTCTTCTATGAGTATCGCATGGCGGGCCAAGGGGGTTGGTAAAAGTCAGACCCCCAAAAGCGGTACAAGTCGTGTCGGAGTGTAGTCCAGAACACCCTGAGTTACTACTGGAATACCTACCAGTAAATCTCCTGCCTTGGCCAAGGACTTTCATGTACTGGCTCTCCTAGACACAGCACGACCTCACCCCCAATACCGAGAGAGACGGACCCTTGCAGATCCGCTCACTGCCTCCATGTGGCTCAGGACTGTACCCAACTAAAACCTGTTTGCACGTCTCCTTTTAGCGTGGTAGGGTAGTAATTAAAGCACAGTGGGAACTCACACGAGACAAATGACGATCTCAGGTCGATGAACTAACCTGTACACATGTCACCAAGGAACTGCTATCTGACGTCAGGTATAATACCAACTTGCATGTTCCCGGCGAGTCCTGTCCGGTATACTCATAACCCAATGAGCACCTGTATATATCTTAGGTGAACCAACTGACACCAGTGGCTTGTGAGATCGGACACCGCCCCTCGTCGGGGTCTCGACTGTATACACTAGTCTACTCTGGAGTACCGATGCTTTGTCTCGAAACTCCCACGACTAGGGACCTTTTAAGGATGTGCTTATAGACCGCAGCTCCCACATATATGATCGCACTCATACTGCTGGTAGTCAAGCAAGAATCCTAGGGGCTCTATCAACGTGCAATAGTGACCTATATGGTCACCTAAAGCAGTACACGATGATAAAGACAATCCAGATAGCATACTATCATCTTGAGTAAGACTGTCCTATCGGGATAGGTCCTCCATCAATCATTGCAATCGCGTGTCTGTGATCCAATAATCGACTCTGATTGCACTATCTCCAACAATCTCCCACTTGCACTCAAGGCTAATTATTATGATGTCGCATACTCACAGCCCGTGTGATATCGAACACCCAACTCCTCTACTAGTCAGTCTCACAAAGCACGTTTGTGAAACTATTGCGTTCGAGGAATAGCCTGAGTGAGTGGATCCGCTGTGATGTTTCTTTCTATGTCTCTCTTTATCTCAAGTTCGCCGAGAAACCCATCTCCCAAAATGAGAAATACCTGTCTTAGAATATGATTGGATGTCTGATGGGACCTAGTTCATAAGTGAACTCCAAATCCAAACTTCTTAGACTGTATCGTCGACTGAGCTTAATCAGTGTCCTGCGCTTTGCTTCCCTCAGTATCCGCCTGGACCACCTGTCCATAATACTACCCCTCGTCAGAGGGAAAACTATAACTCTGACAGCCACTCTGTCATCCAGGTCACCTTGGAAGCCTGGAATGATAACTGTCTCCCAAAGGAGGTCGCCGTTATCATTTCCCTAGAACATCAACTTATGTTCTAAAACTTCTTCCGATCATTTCTCCAGGATTGGATTAATATCAACTTACTGCATCTCATGCAAAAATAACATCTGGTGTGGTACTTGACATCTCATGATTGACTCAATTGCCTAATCAAGTGATCTGCCAATCATGTACATCCCTCTCCTCTTTAGTCTGTAAGACTCTTTTAGAGAGGGTGACTCCATCACCTGCAGGTACACCACTATGCCTTGAGTCGTCCATTCTAAATACTTTTAGAATGTTGTCTAAGTACCCATATTAGGAAACCACCCAAATCTAGATCTAAAAGCATAGATCTAGTGACCAGAATGTCTGATATAATATCCAAGTCCTTTATGGAGAAACCACTGCGTGACAACCAAAGTATAACCGACCATAGTATAGGAATTTCACTTCCTACTCTGTGTATGTCATCCAAATACCAGGATATCACACCTTACTACCTTCTTAACAGATCCATCCCCTATTCTGATGAAGTCAAACCTATGACATGTCACATCAGAAATAGATGATCTATCTCCGCTATATCTGCTTTAGTCTATAAATAGACATAAGCTACTTGTCCACCATGTTAGTGTATATGCCCTAGAGGCCATTACTGTATCATACTGGTTTGTATATTACTTAATGGATGCTTGGGATATTCACCTTGTATATACAATCTTGCTCAAAATAGTAGTATGCTACTTGGTTTGTTTCTACTTCAATGTGTACATGTGTTTATTTTTGTATATCGCCTATACACATTAGTGGAGCCCTTAGGATATTTGCTTGATTACCAGCGATGTGATGGCCGTCACACTAGTGGGGCTGGGTAATCTATAAGCACATCCTTATGCAGGTCCCTGGTCGCAGGACTATCGAGACAGGGCATCGATACTCCGGAGTAGACCAGCGCATGCGCTTCTCATCCCAGTGTGGGAGACGGTCTGTCCTACAGCCGTCAGTACGTCGTACTTGAGATAGTATGCGGGTGCTCGTTAGGTTACGGGTACACTGGACAGGACTCGTCGGGAACTGACTAGTTGGTATTATGCCTATCGTCAGTTAACAGTTCCCAGGTGACATGAGTACAGCTTAGTCCGCTGACTTGACACTGTCACTTCGCCTCGAGTGTGTTCCCACTGTACTTTGATCACTACCCTACCACGGCTCAAAGGAGTCGTGCAAATAGGTAGTGGTTGGGTGCAGTCCCGAAACACTTGGAGGCAGTGACGGTTAGACAGGATTCGTCTCTCCCGGTATTGGGGGTTGACATCGCGCTGTGTCTAGGAGAGCCATTACACGAGTAGTCCCTGGCCAGGGCAAACGAGATATACTGGTAGGTTTCCAGTGTTATCTCAGGGTGTTTTGGGCTTCGCTCCGGCACGACTTGTACCGCTATTGGGGGACTGACGTTTACCGCCCCCTAGGCCCGCCATGCGATGTATCAGACGAACAGACCGGACTGTACGGAGAATGTCACACTCAGGCTCAGTAGGAGTTCAGATGGGTTTCGCCTCGTCGGTCTTCTTGTCGGCACTACCTGGGGACCGTTACGCACAGCTAGTGCCGCTTGCGGTCTGTGGTTAAACCCACTGCCAGCGTAGTGTCGAGTCTTTAGAGTCCCACACAGAAAGCTTTTCGCCTTTAGGCAAAAGAGTAGAGGTCGCATGGTATTGCGACAGGTTGCATGGTTTTGCGACAGGGTTCGGTCACATCCGTGCACTTGTGCACGTATAGTGTCCGGAAAGTTTACACTAGCGGGCTTTGGTTTAAGCCAGATCCTAGTGTACCTTTTGGGATTGGATTTATCCAGTGTGCATTCGTGTTCCTCGGAACGCGGATGCGGGTGTGTATGCACAGTTGACAGGGAGGCAGAGGCAGCGGATTCTCATTAGGGTTGTTGACAGTTGACCGTTGACTATTTGACTTTTTGCTCAACCCTAATGAGAATATGATATGTGATTAACTATTATATTAATTAAGTATTATGGTGACATGGTTGTTGACTTTTGTTGACTTTGTTGACTTTTGTTGACTTGTTGACTTTGTTGACCGGTTGACTAGGCTTGACTAGTTGACCATCATGATAACCATAACCATCATTTCATGGCAAAGACTTTTACTTGCTTGCTCATTTGTGTAAAATGAGTGCATGAAATGATATGGTTATGGTTGCTTCAACCATCACATAAGACTTTTTTTTAGTATGATGAGTTATCATTGCTTTGGATTATGAGAGGGTGAAAGACAAAAGAGAGCCTCATTCTTTCTTGCTCATTCTCTCTCTTGTTCTTGAGCTCTCTTGTTTTTGCTCTCACCCTCAACCTCTTCCTCCCTCTCTTGATCCTATGGTTCTCTTGTCTCATGAGTTGAGAATCAAGAACCATAGATAAAATCCCATACAAACTCTTCTCTACTCATTCTAGTTCACTAGGTTTAGCAAACCAAGTGAACTAGTTTCTTCAAAGAACGAAGAAGGAGCCAAAGGTTGGAGCTTTCAGGTGGATCTTTCTTCGGCGTAAGGAGACGACGAGAAGAAGCCGGTCCGGACCACCATCGAAGCTTGAAGACGAAGGAGTTCAAGACAAGCAAGGTATAACCCCCTAACCGAGTAGCTAGAAACTCATACTTCGGTTGTTAGATAGATGTTTAACCAAGATCCGGGTTTTAGGTCCATGTTACCACCTCCGTAAAAATCGTTTTTTACCAAATTCAGCATTCCCGAAAGTACCGGGAGAGGTAGCATGGACTTACAGTGGTATCAGAGCCTAGTTAAACTCTATCTAACATGTTAGCAATTAACTAGAAGATCGATCAAAGAAAAGTCCCGAAAACGAACCCCAAGATTTTCAAGTTTCTGTCGATTTTTTTACTGTTCAAAAGTTGATTATTTTAACACCTAAAATCGGCTCAGGCTTTTTTATGAATAACCACCAAAGATGGACCCACGATCGAGTCAAAGCGCCGCGGAAGCGCGGCGGGAGCACGCTCCCGCCGCGGATCCGCGGCCGAGTTGACTCGGCCGTGGTCAATCTTTGGTGCAGTGTTATTCTGGGGGTATTTTGGGATTTTTGGAATATATATTTTCAACCCAGATTATCCAGAACGAAAAATTTATTTTGGGGTCCTGAAAATCCGTATTTTTGATCGAACTTCTAAAAGACTTAAGCTAACGGGTTTTTTCTGTAATGTGCTATTTGTATTGAACGTCTACTAATCGCTATATGTCGATTAGTGGGGGTTATACAAATCTGTGATCTGTAATGTTGCTGGAATGTGTATATGAATATGTTGGATTGTCATGGGTGAATAGCCGGGGGTTGTGAGACTAGAGTTTTCTTTTCTTTCAATTCATGTAAATTTGTAAATTGATGTAATAATTATTTGTATGGCCGCACAACCGGGTCGGGGTTGTAGCCGTCATTGTATAATTTCTTTTTACTGTTTTTGCTCCTATGATAGACCCATGGAGGGGGTGCACAAACTACCGGGTATGCCGAAGTGTCGAGTGGCCTACTTATGGAGATGAGGGAGGTTGCTACGCTTCGGGTACTTGGCGGGTAGTTTGCCGCACCCGTAGGGGTCTTGGGTGGGGTTTTGGGCTATTCACCGCGACCGTGTAATCTGTCTTTCATTACAGGCTCGTACGAATTACAGATTCCTAGTATATCCAATGTATTCATCTATGATCTGAAATGTTTATCATTGCAGTATATCTATATATGATATTATTTAGGCGTTGCTTATGTTTTACAGCCGCGCTAGCCCAGCCCCCGCTCTGTCGTTAGTTAAGTAACCTAACGAGTAATGACGGGGCCCCGTGGCGAATGCGAATGGCATAAGCGTACGTCATATTTTGGTTGTTTTCTGCAATGGTAGGATTAAATGATGGGATGCATTAAAAGAACTAATGCAAGAATATCACGCATTAAAAGAACTAATGCAAGATAATAAACCAAGTTAAAGTCGTTGGAACACTTTCGAAAAACCACTCGGTTCTTTTCAAAACAAACTTTTAAAATACGGAGTTTGAGCCACTCCATTTAAAAGCTATCTCGTTCCATCGACCAAATCAAGTTCACTACGTTCACGGTTTTGCCAAAACCATCCGTAGCCCTCCATCATTTCAGTTAAATATTCGGTAGTATTCAAGCTATGTATTTTGACCTCACGCCAAGGCATAGTGATTGGTAGCTGCCGGATATTTATCTGTTGCATAGATAGAATGCGTTGGTTTGAGACAGTCGTACTGCCATTTTGGCCTACGTCAAGGGTATGTACGGGTTGGTTCAAATTAACCTGGATAATGATGGGATGAACTTGACATGTGACTTATAACATTTTGACCTCACGCCAAGGTCATAAGAGCATGGGGCAAAAATCCACATCGGGAGTTTCATAAGTACTGAAACTTGCTAGATTTGCATACCATTTGGAGTGTGATGATTCTGGTAGGATTCCTTCAGTTTCGTCATGCAATGATATTTGGATCCCGATCCTACTGTGAGTATATGCTACTCCTCGGGAAATTTCTCACTTAACGATCAATGCTATAAACCTAGTAGGTGCCTAGAAAGGTGTTAGCGGGGCTACGCCCCCAGGGAAAAGTGGTTCTTTAATTAAGGAACTTCGCGAAAGCGTTGGAAAACCTCCCTCGAAGTACCGACACCAGCCTGGCCGAACGGTTAAGCAAGTATTGTACGGTGAGATTGATCCTGACTAATTCTTCCTTTATGGTTTGAGGAGGGATTCGAGAAACAGTGGGAGCCATCCTGTTTAGACAAACTAAAAACCACTCTAAACTTGCAAGAGCATCATGCTGAGTGTTTCTTCTTCTCTCTCCTAATTGCAGCGACCAATCAACATGACTGGACTTAAGTTACTCCTAGATAAAAACAAACTGACAGGGCCAAACTACAAAGATTGGCTCAGGAATGTCAAGATAGCAATCACTTACGAAAAGCTGGGGTATCTTCTTACCACCAAAGCTCCCCCTGTCCCTGGTCCAACTTCCAGCGTCGCGGATAAGGAAATCCGCAAGACTTGGGAGATTGATAGCGCGAAGGCCAAATGCCTCGTGCTTGCCTCGATGGACAACGAACATCAGAGGAGGCACGAGAATATGGACTTAGAATCCATATTGCTTCATACAAAAGAACTGTATGGAGAGCAATCTCGTATCGCAAGATACGAAGCGTCGAAAAAGTTATTTTCGACAAGAATGGCCGTCGGATCATCAGTAGCCGAGCACGTGCTAAAGATGATCGGCTACATTGAGGAGCTCGCGAACCTAGGGATCACATTGGAGGGTGAACTATATACGGATATAGTTCTCCAGTCCCTTCCTTCCACTTACGCCCAGTTTATACTGAACTTCAACTTACAAGAAAAAGTGGTTGAACTTTCAGAGCTCCTCAACATGCTGAGGAGCGCAGAGGGCACCCTACAGAAAGGTAGGGAAACATCCACTTTGTTTGTAGGAGGATCATCTTCTTCTAGGTCCAAGGCGAAAGCCAAGGGAAAGAAGAAGAAAGCCCCCGCCAAACCAAGTGGCGGTGTTAGTAAAGTGGATACGAAGGGAAAAGCCAAAGCAACAAAGATAGCGGGGAAGCTTGTGGATAAGGAAGAATGCTTCTATTGTCATAAGAAAGGACACTGGAAGAATGATTGCAGGGCCTGGAAGGCCAGAACACAGGAACTGAAGCAGGTTGCAGCTTCAGCTTCAGGTGTGTATGTTATTGAAAACTGTCTTTCAATAAACTCTACTTCCTGGGTATTGGATACCGGATCAGGATCTCATATCTGTAATTCTTTGCAGGCGTTGAGAAACCGTAGGGTTTTGAAGGCAGGTGACATGACCCTCAGAGTTGCGAACGGAGCTAGCATGGATGCTAAAGCCGTGGGGGACTATCACCTGGGAATGTCAGATGGACATGTTTTGGTTTTGCGTAATTGCTTTTTTGTGCCCAACGCAACTTGTAATATCATTTCTGTATCTTTAGTTTCTAAAGAAGGTTATGAATTTGTGTTTGTAAGTAATGTTGTAAACATTCACCTTAATCAAGTTTTGATTGGGTCAGGTACATTGAGTAATGGTATATACGTATTGAACCAACCACAGATTTTCAATGTCCAGAATACATACAAAAGAAAGTCTCCAGAAATAAATCAGACTTTCTTGTGGCATTGTAGACTAGGTCACATCAATGAGAGAAGGTTGACGAAGTTACATACAGAAGGGTATTTGAATGCGTTCGAATATCAGTCGTATGCCACTTGTCAATCCTGTCTCAAAGGAAAGATGACAAAGACTCCGTTTACTGGACATGGAGTAAGAGCGAGCGAGCTCTTGGGACTCGTACACAGTGACGTGTGCGGTCCAATGTCTACACATGCGCGAAGCGGCCATTCTTACTTCATTACTTTTACGGATGACTTCTCAAGGTACGGTTATGTCTTCTTAATGAAACATAAGTCCGAAGCCTTTAGAAAATTCCAGGAGTATAAGAATGAAGTAGAGAAACAGACCGGCAAAAGTATTAAGATTCTAAGATCGGATCGAGGTGGAGAATACTTAAGTGCCGAGTTCCTGGACTATTTAAAAGAGAACGGAATTCTCTCTCAGCTTACTCCTCCATACACCCCGCAACATAACGGTGTATCGGAGAGACGGAACCGCACCCTATTGGATATGGTGCGGTCCATGATGAGTAACGCTGAGTTACCGCGATCATTCTGGGGGTATGCGCTAGAATCAGCTGCATACCTTTTGAACCGAGTTCCGACTAAGACTGTGCCTACCACCCCATATGAAATGTGGAGTGGGAAGAAACCCTATCTTCAATATCTGAAGATCTGGGGATGTCCAGCTTTTGTCAAAAAGCAGCATGCGGACAAACTCGAGGCACGCTCAGTACTGTGCAAGTTTGTGGGATACCCAAAGAACACCAGGGGGTATCTTTTCTACTACGCAGAGGAACAAAAAGTCCTTGTTTCTCGTAATGCCCACTTTCTAGAACACCAGTTCTTGGAAAAGGAAAATAGTGGGAGCGCAGTAGAACTGGAAGAAATTCCAGAACCACAGACTATTACTGAAAGGTTAGTGGAACCAGAGGGTTCAACAGAACAGGACATTCCTACGCCGCTCCGCAGGAGTAGTAGGCAGTCTCATCAGCCGGAGAGATACTGCGGTTTTCTCATAGACGGGGATAGAGAGGATTGCATCATAGATTATGATGAGCCTACTAGCTTCCAGCAGGCCGTTCAGAGCGTTGACTCAGTGAAATGGCTGGATGCAATGCAGACCGAAATGGAGTCCATGTACACCAACAAGGTATGGACGTTGGACATTGCTCCAGACGGGGTAAAACCCGTAGGATGCAAGTGGATCTTCAAAAGGAAGATTGGTGTAGATGGACAGGTTGAGACCTATAAAGCTAGGCTGGTAGCAAAAGGTTTCCGTCAAAGACCTTGCTTGGACTATGACGAAACCTTTTCTCCAGTAGCCATGCTGAAATCCATTCGGATCCTTCTTGCCATTGCTGCCTTCCACGATTATGAGATCTGGCAAATGGACGTAAAGACAGCTTTTCTAAATGGAAATTTAGAGGAGTGTGTCTATATGGACCAGCCAGAGGGTTTCATTCAGAGTGGGAGCAGCGGAAAGGTGTGCAAGTTGCTTAAGTCCATCTATGGACTAAAGCAGGCATCGCGGAGTTGGAACATCTGCTTTGATGAGACGGTCAAAGAATTTGGCTTTATCAAAAATCCAGATGAACCATGCATCTATAGTAGATTTGTAGCGAGAACTGTAGTATTCCTCGTTTTATACGTGGATGACATTCTCTTAATAGGAAATGACATTCCTATGCTACAATCTGTCAAGGGGTTCTTGTCACACAGGTTCTCCATGAAAGACCTGGGTGATGCCTCATACATTCTGGGTATCCGGATCTACCGTGACAGATCCAAGAGGATATTAGGACTTTCTCAGTCCAGGTACATCGACACCGTGCTGAAAAGATTCAGTATGGAAGATTCCAAGCGCGGTAACCTACCGGCTTGTCACGGGATCACCCTCTCTAAAGAGATGTCTCCCAAGACTGATTTAGAGAGGGATCGCATGTCTATTATACCCTACGCTTCTGCGGTAGGCTCTATAATGTATGCGATGTTGTGTACCAGACCGGATGTAGCTTATGCACTGAGTGTGGTAAGCCGGTATCAGTCAAACCATGGGGAGAAACACTGGATAGCGGTAAAGAACATTCTCAAGTACCTGAGAAGGACTAAGGAGATGTTCTTGGTGTATGGAGGAAAAGACCTCCAGATCGAGGCCTTTGCTGACTCCAGCTTCCAGAGTGACAAGGATGATTCCAAGTCCATGTCGGGTTTTGTCTTTACCCTCAATGGAGGGGCGGTGTGTTGGAAGAGTTCCAAACAAGAAACCGTTGCAGACTCGACCATGGAAGCGGAATACATCGCTGCATCTGATGCCGCAAAAGAAGCTGTCTGGATGAGGAAGTTCTTGAAAGAACTTCAGGTGGTTCCGTCCATTGTTGATCCAATACCTCTGTATTGCGACAACAACGGGGCTATAGCTTTAGCGAAGGAACCCAGGTCCCATCAGAGATCCAGGCACATCTTGAGGCTGTATCACCTGATCAGGGAGATCGTGGATCGCCAGGAGATCGAGGTTCGGAGAGTCGCTTCAGAAGATAACACTGCAGATCCATTCACCAAGGCCCTGCCCCAAACTCAGTTCGAGCGGCTGATCGAGATGATAGGTCTTCGATACGCCAGTACATGGCCTTAGTGCAAGTGGGAGATTGTTAGTGTATATGCTCTAGAGGCCATTACTGTATCATACTGGTTTGTATATTACTTAATGGATGCTTGGGATATTCACCTTGTATATACAATCTTGCTCAAAATAGTAGTATGCTACTTGGTTTGTTTCTACTTCAATGTGTACATGTGTTTATTTTTGTATATCGCCTATACACATTAGTGGAGCCCTTAGGATCTTTGCTTAATTACCAGCGATGTGATGGCCGTCACACTAGTGGGGCTGGGTAATCTATAAGCACATCCTTATGCAGGTCCCTGGTCGCAGGACTATCGAGACAGGGCATCGATGCTCCGGAGTAGACCAGCGCATGCGCTTCTCATCCCAGTGTGGGAGACGGTCTGTCCCACAGCCGTCAGTACGTCGTACTTGAGATAGTATGCGGGTGCTCGTTAGGTTACGGGTACACTGGACAGGACTCTTCGGGAACTGACTAGTTGGTATTATGCCTATCGTCAGTTATCAGTTCCCAGGTGACATGAGTACAGCTTAGTCCGCTGACTTGACACTGTCACTTCTCCTCGAGTGTGTTCCCACTGTACTTTGATCACTACCCTACCACGGCTCAAAGGAGTCGTGCAAACAGGTAGTGGTTGGGTACAGTCCCGAAGCACTTGGAGGCAGTGACGGTTAGACAGGATTCGTCTCTCCCGGTATTGGGGGTTGACATCGCGCTGTGTCTAGGAGAGCCATTACACGAGTAGTCCCTGGCCAGGGCAAACGAGATATACTGGTAGGTTTCCAGTGTTATCTCAGGGTGTTTTGGGCTTCGCTCCTGCACGACTTGTACCGCTATTGGGGACTGACGTTTACCGCCCCCTAGGCCCGCCATGCGATGTATCAGACGAACAGACCAGACTGTACGGAGAATGTCACACTCAGGCTCAGTAGCAGTTCAGATGGGTTTCGCCTCGTCGGTCTTCTTGTCGGCACTACCTGGGGACCGTTACGCACAGCTAGTGCCGCTTGCGGTCTGTGGTTAAACCCACTGCCAGCGTAGTGTCGAGTCTTTAGAGTCCCACACAGAAAGCTTTTCGCCTTTAGGCAAAAGAGTAGAGGTCGCATGGTATTGCGACAGGTTGCATGGTTTTGCGACAGGGTTCGGTCACATCCGTGCACTTGTGCATGTATAGTGTCCGGACAGTTTACACTAGCGGGCTTTGGTTTAAGCCAGATCCTAGTGTACCTTTTGGGATTGGATTTATCCAGTGTGCATTCGTGTTCCTCGGAACGCGGATGCGGGTGTGTATGCACAGTTGACAGGGAGGCAGAGGCAGCGGATTCTCATTAGGGTTGTTGACAGTTGACCGTTGACTATTTGACTTTTTGCTCAACCCTAATGAGAATATGATATGTGATTAACTATTATATTAATTAAGTATTATGGTGACATCGTTGTTGACTTTTGTTGACTTTGTTGACTTGTTGACTTTTGTTGACTTGTTGACTTTGTTGACCGGTGGACTAGGCTTGACTAGTTGACCATCATGATAACCATAACCATCATTTCATGGCAAAGAATTTTACTTGCTTGCTCATTTGTGTAAAATGAGTGCATGAAATGATATGGTTATGGTTGCTTCAACCATTACATAAGACTTTTTTTTAGTATGATGAGTTATCATTGCTTTGGATTATGAGAGGGTGAAAGACAAAAGAGAGCCTCATTCTTTCTTGCTCATTCTCTCTCTTGTTCTTGAGCTCTCTTGTTTTTTCTCTCACCCTCAACCTCTTCCTCCCTCTCTTGATCCTATGGTTCTCTTGTCTCATGAGTTGAGAATCAAGAACCATAGATAAAATCCCATACAAACTCTTCTCTACTCATTCTAGTTCACTAGGTTTAGCAAACCAAGTGAACTAGTTTCTTCAAAGAACGAAGAAGGAGCCAAAGGTTGGAGCTTTCAGGTGGATCTTTCTTCGGCGTAAGGAGACGACAAGAAGAAACCGGTCCGGACCACCATCGGAGCTTGAAGACGAAGGAGTTCAAGACAAGCAAGGTATAACCCCCTAACCGAGTAGCTAGAAACTCATAGTTAGGTTGTTAGATAGATGTTTAACCAAGATCCGGGTTTTAGGTCCATGTTATCACCTCTGTAAAAATCGTTTTTTACCAAATTCCGCATTCCTGAAAGTACCGGGAGAGGTAGCATGGACTTACACACCATGCTTCCGCTGCTCCCACTGATCACGACAACCCTCTAGCTGAGTCATATACACGTGCACTTCTAAAGCAAGTTTAGAACGACGCTATACTCATCCTCCTGCCGGGTCTCACAGTCTGGAACAACAGCATTGGTAAGTCTGGGTAAACAAGAACCTCTCTGCCACCGTCCTTGAGCATACCGAAGTACCTCTCGAGCGCCTGAGGTTACCCACCATATCTGCGGAGTGGCTAATGGAATGTCAAAACAGATTGAATCTTTAGGTTCTTATCAAATTTTCATTAATCGTTTGCGGTTCTGGAATCACTTCCTGTTCTACCATACTCCCACTACTGTTTTCTGAAAAAATCCATTTTTATTAAAACTGCGGCGAGTCAAGAACAATATCACTATTGATCTTCCAGATGGTAGAAAATCAACCCTCGTCATAGCCCGGGTCAACCCACAAACAGCCATTACTGAAACGTGCCTTGAGTCATCCGGAGTCTGGTTTTAAGCATAAGCCCGAAAACTCCCCGTACCTTAACATCGTTAAGATAAGAACTGTTATATATCCAATACAGAAACAGAGGCACTGATTTAATTGAACCAGATTCAAATCATGCAGCTGTCTCCAGTGCATGTCAAGTAAATGTAGAGAGGCCGATCAGCGTTACTCAGCTTAGGAGTACTTCCAATTATGAGTAACCTGAAAGAGATGCAAGCTCTCTTAATCATTACTATTAATTGAATACCACACACAAGTATCTACATCTTCGATCACATTGAAGAATCCCGATACTTGCAATACCTGGTTCTCTACTTTGCTCTTATACTTATAACTTCTCAAAACTCAGACCTTGTGTTTCCACGAAACACATGTCTAAGAACTAGAGAAGTCACAAGTAAACAGAATATAGTACGAGGACCAACTCCTCTGTCCTAATGGACACTGGACAACATACAATACTCTGTATAAGTCTCCTGAATCTAATTACTCATTCCCTGTGTGCCGTAGGTTGAAAACTGTACTTATGGTTAAGAAAAATTACACCGCTGTTTAATACTCCTTACCTAACCATCCACTAATATAGGTAAATGTTATAGACATAATTTCAAAAAGGTATATCTCACTCTTTAAAAATAGACGTACAGATATATCAATTTGAAATTCATGCATAACAACGGATATTCAAAACCAAATATTTGTCGTCCGGCAAATAACCCAAGCGATTTCCTCAAATATCACCAATTACAACGAATTCCGATATAGTGAGGATGATCACCTAATTCCCAATAACTTACTCCTACTCATGATTTGTAAAACGATACAGATGTGAGAATCAAACCTGGTAAATACATACCCTGGAGCAAGTGTCTAATTGGGAAATCAGTTTTCTTTTAACAGTACACAGTGAAACTGAAACATTGAAATGTTTCGATGGGGTATCCCGGTATTTCTAGTAATGCCTCTTCCATTATCCAGATTCACAACTGTAACCGTATAATTCTTTGCCATCTCTCCAAATCCCTTTATATGTCTTTAGTCATTACCTTCTGTACACCCTCTTAGGCTAAATGGTTTTCTTCCTTCCCTACCATTCGGCACCAGCCTATGGTTTGGAAGAAGACTATCCAATAAGTATAATGGGTGTACTGTCCTAATCTTAGGAGCACTCGCAATGCGAGAGAAGGTGAAGATAGAAGACAACCGAATAAACCTTATTCCTATTTCTCCTGAACCAGAATCCATCCCCGAACTGGAACAAGTTCCTTTCGATTTCGTATATAACCATACGATGGAGTATCCAATAAACTGTGGATCTTCGTAGTGATACGGAGTGTCCTGGAGAAATACAAAGGTGATCTAGGATTGGCGAAGAAATACTTGGTTTGGTCGTGAATAGCAGTCGCAATTTACTTTGCCCTCTTACTAATCCCTTGATATGTATTTACTTAATACCTTCTGTACACCATCGTTATGCTAATTGGTTTTCTTCATTTTCACCGTTCGGCACTAGCCTAAGGTTTGGAAGAAGACTATCCAATTTGCGTAATAGGTGTACTATCTCCTAAACCAAGGAGTACTCGCAACCTGAGAGAAGGTAAAAAGGAAAAGACAACTGAATAGTCCTATTCGTTTTCTCCAGAACTGGAAACCATCCTTGAATAAATTTCTTCGAGTTCGTATATAACCATACGATGGTTTTGTCCAATGGGATTGGACGTTCGTAGTAATACGGGGTGTCCTGCAGAAAAGGGTAAAAGTAGGAGTGGCAATGAGGTTTGCAACTCTGACAATCCAAAAGCCAGTGTTTAAGAAGGTTCGGCCAATTTTGGTCACTGAGTCATAGTCAAGGGTCGGTCCATGGTCGCTGCCAAAGAGAGAGAGAAAAGAAACACTCAGCGTGCACTCTAACCTAGATCAGAATGGTTATCAGTTTATCTAATCAGGAAACCTCCCACTGTACCGTCAAATTCTCCTCCAAAACTGAAAGAAGAATTAGTCGGGATCACCCGAGGAGTAAACCAACTCATCAGTGGGAATCGGGATCCAACTATCATCGCATGAAAACATGACGGAATCCGCTCACATTATCACACTCCAGAAGGTATGCGCATATCTGGAAAGTTTCAGTTTCTTTCGAAACTCTCGATGTGGATTTTTACCCCTTACTCTTATGACCTTGACTTTGGCCAACATATCATAAGTCACATGTCAAGTTCTACCCGTCATTCTCCAGGTTAATTTGAACTCACCCGTACATACCCTTGACTTTGGCCAAAATAGTAGTACGACTGTCCCAAAGCAACGCATCTATCTATGCTGCATATGAATACCCAATAGCTACCAATCACTGTGCCTTGACTTTGGCCAACATACACAGCTTGAATACTTATTGACTATCAATATGAAACGACTGAGGGCTATGAATGGTTTCTGGCGAAAACCTTTAATGTAATGAACTTGATATCGTTGAAGAAACCAGATAGCTTTTTTAAGATTATAGTGACGAAAACCATTGCTAAAGAGGTCACTCCCGGTGAAGGGATCTCGGCTCTTTCCCCGTAGAATGAGGTGCAGGATATTCCAACTGAATACCATGATGCAAAGCAAAAGTAAACGACTATAGTGAAGTTATTGCCCTGACACAATCTTCTGTCCAAGGGGTCACTCCCGGTGAAGGGATCTCGGCCCTTGCCTCGTCGACTAAGGAGCAGGATATTCCAACTGAATACCACGATGCAAAACAAAAGAGAACGACCTTGCAATAACAGCTTTTTGAAAAGTGATCCAACAACATCAGAATAGGTTTGTTTAACTTGCATTGATCCGAATCAACCCAGTCCCATCAATTGATCACACCAATAAAGAACGAAATAATGATGTACATATATGCCATCCGCATTCGCCATTGGGTCCCGTCATCACCCGTTAGGTTACTTAACTAACGACAGAGCGGGGACTGGACTAACGCGAATGCAAAACATGTACAACATCTACTAGTATATATATTAATAAATAATATTCGCTCAAGGTATGATAAAATGCAACATCACAGAGAGTAATAAGCATCACAGAACAATACAGATATCTGGGATCCCCGAGTTTCATAGAGCCGCTACTGAAACCCGACGTTCCCCTGGTCGTGTGGATAGCCTGTGCAATGAAATCCTGGACCCCTACGGGTGCGGTAAGTTACCCGCCAAAACCTGAATCGAGGCAGCCCCCTTCAGCAACGTGAATGGACCACCCAGCACTTTAAGGAATCCGGTAACTTTGGCACCTCTCCTTGGGTCAACCTGTACCCCCTACGAGTGCGGCGAATAGCCCGCCAATTCTAGAGTGAAGCCCCCTCCATCTCAAATCCATAAGATGCGGGCCCATTGCCCTCTAGAACCCGGCTATCCGTGCACCCCACCGTGGGGTAATCCTAGTACAGAAAGTAAAATATACATACAACGGGAGCATCGACCTCAGCCCGGTTGTGCCCCAAAAGAATAATATACAAACAGGCAGTGACGGCAGTCCACATGTCGGACGCACGACCCGCAATATCAAATGTACATATAAAAAGAAACTGTACTACCATTGCATCCAGGCTATCCCCCACGACCAATCCGCAACATCACAGCACAACATAGAACATCAACGTGAATGTCACGTTCGCAAATCCGTCTAAAAGGGCTATAGCAGTTAGACAGGATTTACCGATCAAATGGCATTCACGGTCGCAGATATAATGTAAATACTGTGAACTAACATGTTTAAAATTTTCGATCGATTAAATATACCGAAGTGGGCCCCAAGCACTACTGTAGCACTCACAGAAAATCTGGGCCTAAACAGAACATTCCAAAAACCCTATTTCCATGTAAAAAGCCCTCTGTAAAATTTTGGCACAGCGTTGACTTTTTACCACCGTGGAACCGCGGCCAAACCAGGGGTTTGGCCGCGTTTCCGCATTCGTACTGAAGCATCACCTCACCATTTTTTTTGTAGAACGCTTAAAATTCCCTGCACATGTTTCTGCAATGTATTGAAAAATTTTCTGAGCTAAAAAAAATTCGACAGAAAGCTGATGCAATGAAAACACGGTTTTTAGAAATTTCGATCGATCGAACTTGTAAACACGTTAGAGCAAGCTAGACTAGGTTAATGGCGTGGCTCTGATACCAATGTAAGTGCACGCCGCGCCCCGGCCGTCAATCCAACGCCGGAATGCGGAAACGAAACATTTCTAGAACTTAGAATCCGGCACCACCACGCACTAAAATCCCGGATCGGGCCATTAATCTAACTCTAGCAAACTAGAATAAGAGTAGAGAAGCTATACCAAGCGATCCGTGTCCTTCGGTTTTCCCCTCCACTCCGATCTCCTCGCGGAATCTTCGGTCGTCGCCTCCTTATCGAAACGGGCACCACATCGCCGGGTTCTTTTACGGGCTCCCACCTCTAGACCGAGGCAACTCGGGCACGAAGTTATCGAGCCGACGTGCCCAAGGAATGCTGTAGGCTAGTGTAGAAACCATTGTCTCAATTGGGGTTATGAAGTTGCCATGATAGTGGAATGAAAGAACTTTGGAGAGAGGTTGAGAATTTTGCAAGCAAGCAAATGAGATATGAATTATTCCCCTCATACAAAACTGAAGCCTCTCTACACACCCAAAGTGGCCGGCCCCTCTCAAATATGGGAGTGGGAAAAAAATCCATGAAGGGAGGTAAGTGTAGGAGCCAAAAGGGGTGACCACAACCAAATGTGATGATAACAATGTCATATCTAATCCTAATCAACTCTAATCTCATTAATCCAACAAATGATCATAAGAAAAGCAAAGATGCTTTACCCATCATAATCCCTCATTTCATAAATAACCCCTCCACAAATGCTAATTTGCGAACTTGCAAATTAGCCCTCCATCAGAAAAATCCGTCCGTGAAGGAACAAAGGAAAACTGGCCGAAACGGAATGCAAACTGGCAACTTCAGAAAACAAATCCCGTAATAAATTACAGGAAAACCCCGCGACTGTATATACATACCTGCATTTGTATTCCGACCGAATACAAATGCAATGAGACAAAATCTACACTGCACAATACTAGGATCCGGCTTAAACCAAAGCCCGCTAGTATTATCCGTTCCATCACGATCCGTGCAATACCGCATGTATAAGATCGAACCTTGCCATATCTCCATACGGCCTCTACAGCGTTTCGCCCGAAACTTGAGAAACTGGTCTATGGGGGACTCTAAATACTCGTCAATACTTTGGTTGTGGATTTAACTACAAGCACGTCAGAGGTATTAGCCTATACGTAACGGGCTACCAGGTATTGACCAAAAGGGACGTCGATGAGCGAACTCATCCTGACACCCTACTGAGCCTGTCAGTGATAATATCCGTACAGTCCGGTCCGCTCGTCTATGAGTATCGCATGGCGGGCCTAGGGGGTTGGTAAAAGTCAGACCCCTAAAAGCGGTACAAGTCGTGTCGGAGTGTAGTCCAGAACACCCTGAGATACTACTGGAATACCTACCAGTAAATCTCTTGCCTTGGCCAAGGACTTTCATGTACTGGCTCTCCCAGACACAATACGACCTCACCCCCAATACCGGGAGAGACGGACCTCTGCAGATCCGCTCACTGCCTCCATGTGGCTCAGGACTGTACCCAACTAAAACCTGTTTGCACGTCTCCTTTGAGCGTGGTAGGGTAGTAATCAAAGCACAGTGGGAACTCACACGAGACAAATGACGATCTCAGGTCGATGAACTAACCTGTACACATGTCACCAGGGAACTGCTATCTGACGTCAGGTATAATACCAACTAGCATGTTCCCGGCGAGTCCTGTCCGGTGTACTCATAACCCAATGAGCACCAGTATATATCTTAGGTGAACCAATTGACACCAGTGGCTTGTGAGATCGGACACCGCCCCTCGTCGGGGTCTCGACTGTATACACCAGTTACTCTGGAGTATTGATGCCCTGTCTCGAAACTCCCATGACTAGGGACCTTTTAAGGATGTGCTTATAGACCCCAGCTCCCACATATATGATCACCCTCATACTGCTGGTAGTCAAGCAAGAATCCTAGGGGCTCTATCAACGTGCAATAGTGACCTATATGGTCAACTAAAGTAGTACACGATGATAAAGATAAACCAGATAGATACTATCATCTTGAGTAAGACTGTCCTATCGGGATAGGTCCTCCATCAATCATTGCAATCGTGTGCCTGTTGTTAGTTATATGTATGCCCTAGAGGCCATTACTATACATAGGATGTATATTGTAGTGGATGCTTGGACATATATAGGGAGGACTTTCTTGCTCGACATGATAGTTTGCTATCTGGTTGCTCTTTACCTTAACGTGTATACTGACAGTCTCTCTGTTACATGTTGGTAAAGCCCCTAGGATGTGTACTTGACTACCTGGACTATGATGCAGATCATACTAGTGGGGACAGGGTACTCCATAAGTACATCCTTCAAGGTCCCTAGTCGTGGGTATATCGAGACGGGGCATCGATATACCAGAGTAGACTAGCGTATACCTTCTCGACCCATACAGATGGGCGATGGATGATCCCATATCCATTGGTGTTTGACATCAGAGATGATATACGGGTGCTCAGTGGAGACTGGGTACACTGGACGGACTCGCCGAGAACTCCCAGATGGTATTATACCTTACGTCAGATGGCAGTTCTCTGGTGACACTGGTACAGAGTAGTCTGTTGAACCGAGATCGTCATAGAGTCTTGTGTGGTTCCCACTGTGCTTTGATTTCCACCTTACCACGTCCAAGAGGGCGTGCAAAACGGTGGTTTTTGGGTACAGTCTCGAATCACATGGAGGCAATGAGCGATAGGAGGGGATTCGTCTCTCCCGGTATAGGGAGTTGATGTTGCGCAGTGTTCGATTGGATATAACCGGAAATCCCTAGCCAGGGTTGCTGAGATATACTGGTAAGTGTTATCAGTAGTTTCTCGAACTGTTATAGACCTCATATCGACACGACTTATCGAGCTATTGGGGTCTGACATTTACCACCCCTAGGCGAGATATGCGACATATCAGACGATCAGACCGGACTGTACGGCAAGTGTTACTGGTTGGATTCACTGGAGTGTGAGCGGGCTTGCTCGTCGATCTTCTGATCGCTCAATACCCGGGTGGCCGTTACGTTTAGCAGACCGCTTGCGGCTTGTGGGTGCTTGATATGATCATCACCTGCTGCCGGCGTATTGACGAGTCTTTAGAGTCCTACACAGAGGTTTCCTGGCTCAAGCGAAACGAAATAGGAGCGCATATGAGATATGTGCGGGACCGAGAATGATACCAGTATGTGATACTGTATTCGATTCTCGCGATTTGTGACATTGATCGGTTATATGCGATATAGCCGGGTTATCGGATCAAGTGTTGATTCGATAAGTTGTTACTGTAGATATTAGTCGGTTATATTCGATATGACCGGATCATTAAATCAAGTGTTGATTTAATGATTTAATGCATAATTATATATTTGATATATTACTTTGCATTAACTAGTATCGGTTCACTTTAAATGGATTTTCTCACTCGGATGTGCACATTGTATATGTGATATACTTTTTGTGCACTTGATTGTATCATGTTTGATGATACATGCTCTCTAGGGTTTGTGTAAAGATTAAACCATGGTTGTGTAATGGTTAGGGTTTTCTTTTTCATTTATTTATTTATTTCATTTATTTTATTTTGGTTGTAAAGAAATGGCAAAAGAAAAGAAAATGGTTGCTAGTTTTGTTTTACATTGAAAGTTCATGAAGCTTTGACTAAGTGACCATTTTGTCTTCATGCTTAACCTTAACCATTCCATTTAACCATGATTTATTCTCTACACTTGACCATGGTTGCAACATGATAAGTATTCAATTTATTTTTTATTTTGAATTAACTTATCATAAGATTTTCTTCTTTTTCTTCTTCATCTTCAACATGAAGAAACCTTGGACCATCAATGGTGATTGATGAAAAAGAGTGAGAAATCCAATTCTAAAGTCTACCCACTTCCTATTTCTTCATCCTCTACCTCTTGCCAAGTAGTAGAGTGTGTTTTCTTCACAAGTTTCATGACTTGGTGAAGTTAGAGCTTGATCTAGTGATGCCTCGACGTAGATCATCTTCGGCACGAAGCCGAAGACCTTGCCCGCCCATTTCTCCGATGAAGCCGACGCTAGAGTCCGGGATTGCATTTGGACAGCGGAGAGGACTTCATCATGGAGCCGTGGAGGTGGAGGACCGGATCTACAAAGGTTGTATTTCCGTTCTTTTAGTTTAGTTGTAAACTAGTTTCTTTTGTCGCCTAAACTTCTAGCCAACGATCTAGTCTAGGGTTTCTCGGCACCGTAAAATTTGAAATTGGCATGGTTGATGCCATGTGAGACCTCTTGAGAGTGCCTAGGAACCCTACAGTGGTATCAGAGACTAGCTAGAGCCTTAGGCGATGCGTAGACGAAGTTTGAAACCCGAATCGACCCGAAACCCTAACTTTTAACCCTCTCTGGACTTTTTCTGAAAAAGTGGTTTTTTCCAAATTAAAAATGCTTAAAAAATTCCGCAGGAAATTCTAAGAATTACGGTGCAAAAATTACCTAATGATCTGTCTAAAGCGTGGCGGATCCGCGTCATTAGCCGCCTATTGCGGCGGTTCCGCGCCTATTTAGTCTCTTCAGTCAAACATTTTTGCACAGTAACTTCTTTATTTAAATGCTGAATTTTATGGGAATTTTAAAAAAAAATTCAAGAGTTGAATTTTCTGGGTTGTTTTGGGGATTCGAATGTTCGATCGGATTATCAAATTTTGTCTGTGTGGCTTTCCGAATAATTTTTGAATATGTTAAAAAGTTCGACCGGATATAAATACCCAATCTTTCCCCTGCCGAAAAATTTCCAAGTGTTGGATTTTTCCGAGGTTTAAAGACGTTCTAAGTAGTGCAAGTAACGCGATGGTCCCTCTAGAAGACAACAAACCTTAACTCGATTATGTTACCGTCTTGAACTGCCCTTTGAACCTTCGGGTTTGGGGCAATACGGCGTGCCACATGTGAGGCGTTGGCTTGACCCTTCTACGGCTGGACCGTTGGTACTGAGGCACGAACTGAATGTTTTTAGACTTGTTTCATGTGTTGATCTGTATCGGGAAAACTTGGGTGTTTGAATGTTCGATCGGAAAGTTTAACATTTTCTAATTATCCGGAATGTGATACAATAATTGGAATTCACAAAAAGTTATGAGATAACTGAATGAATGTTATAAACATAGCACTTTAGTCTCACTTGATCGGTTGCCACGGAATTTTGATGTGATCAAAAGTCCGTCGCAATCACGTAGCGTACACGGATACTCGCCGGGTAAACTTAATAGACAGCCTTGCTCCATAGCCCCGACCAAGTGACTGTAGGAGAACCCCGTCGCCGAAAGCATCCGTTCGGGTGCTCACGGCAGCGGTGTTCCGCCTTGGTGCACTTCGTCGACGGCGTCGGGGGTGCGGCCGCCTACTAAAGTTTGCGACGAGCATTCGATCAGGATGTCGGGAATCCTATTGAATTGCCTGACTTGATATTGAAAAGAGTTTTCGATAATGAGACTAAAATGCGGGGTTTATAATTGTTAGGCATGCGATGTCTAAGGAATTCATTTGATTAGGCATGCGATGTCTATGGAGGTTGCGGATTCCAACTGTTGTAGTTTTACACTTTCTTTTCTATGACCGTAAGTTTAATATGTGATATCGCCAGTTTCGTTGCTATATGTCAACGACAATTGGGATGCGCATATTTACTTACGTTGATGACATGTGATGTTATGTGTTGCTGGATATGTTATATTGGATCGTCGTGTTTGAATAGCCGGGGCTTTTTATGTGAGATGAGTGTTTTTCATTTTCATTCATGTAAAAACTTGTATGTAATATTCTTTTACTGGGGCACTTCCAGGTTGCGGAAGATGTCACCCTTTGTATATTATTTACTTTTCTGCACTAGGATAGACCCAAGGAGGGGAGCACAAGTAACCGGGTTCTGGAGTCCAGTGGGAGACCAACTCGAGGAGTCGAGTCCGGGTCTCCTAACTCTAGAATTGGTAGGGTTGCTTGCCGCTCTCGTAGGGGTATAGGGGTGTGGGTTTGGCTATTCATCGTGACCGTGGAATCCGTGTTTTATACTGGCTCGTATTGAAAACACGGACGTCCTACTATATCCAATATTTCATATGTTTCTTCTGCTGCGATATCTGTGATGTGATCATGTGATGTTCTGTGATAGATACTTTATATAGTATATATGATATATTATATAGACGTTACTTATGTTTTACATCCGCGCTAGCCCTGCCCCGCTCTGCCGTTAGTTACCTAACCTAACGGTGCACGAGGGGACATCGAGGCGAATGCGGATGGCATAAGTGTACGTCATATTTATCTGTGATGTTTAGGTACTTAAATGATGGGACTTCATTAATGTGATTAATGAAAGTAAAAGAAACCTAAAATTGTTGTAGAATTGAATTTCAAAATAAAACAGGTAGCTGCAGTTCTTGCTTTGCACAGAGGTATATGTGATATATCCTGCACCTTATTCGATGAGGAAAGGACCGAGATCCCTTCACCGGGCGTGACTCCTTTAGCAAAAACTGGCAGATGCTACACACTCGGTTTGTCTTTTGATTGCTTTTAAGTGTTTTTGCTTTGCACAGTGATATATATGATATATCCCGCACCTCATTCGACGAGGAAAGGACCGACGATCCCTTCACCGGGAGTGACTCCTTTAGCAAAACTTGAAAAGCCTCAAAAACACTCCATTTCAAAATTCATTCGATCCTACAACGATATCAAGTTCATTACGCAATAGGTTTTCAGAAAAACCTTTCGTAGCCCTCCGTCATTTCAGATAAGTTGTATATAGTATTCGTGCTACATTTGTTGGCTTTCGTCAAGGTGTAGTGTGCGGTAGCTATATGCTACTTATCTGCTGCATACGATGCGATTGGATTAGGGTAGTCGTGCGGCTTTGTTGGCTTTCATCAAGGGTCGTACGGGTGGGTTTAATTCGATCAAGAAATGCACGGGTTGAACTTGACTAGCGGGCTATGGTTTGTTGGCTTTCGTCAAGGTCATAGCACGTTAGGGGCAAAATATTATCGGGAATTTCAAGTGTTGAAATTTGCAATGAGATTGCATACCTTCTATGAGATAGTTGGATCCCGATACCCGCTGAGAGTAATTGTTACTCCTGGGAGAGTTTTACACATTACAATTAGCCAATCAAGTAGGTGTCTAGAAAGGTGTCAACGGGGTTACGCCTCTGGGAAAACGAGGTTTACATTAATTAGGTCCGTGCGAAAGCACGGGGAACCTCCCTCAAAGTACCGACACTGGCCTGGCTGAAAGATTGGCGAACTTGTAGTGTGTAATTAATCCCGGCTAGTCTTTCCTTTTAGGGTTTGAAGGAAGATTTGACAAAAAGCAGTGGGAGCCATCATGATTATATAAAATAAAAACCAATCTATTCTTGCAAGAGCATACGCTGAGTGTTTTCTTCTCTCTCTCTCCAGGTAGCGACCATATCACGCCTTAATCAAGATAATAATACGGAATATTGACCGAACCCGGTTGTTATACTGAGCTGGGGAACATTGGTCCCGCTCCAACTTATAATTTTTATAAGACAGAGCAGGAAATTGGGGATTACCAAAATTCCCGTGCCGCCCAAACGAAGAAAGTGCATATGATGCATCTCCTTCGGGTGTGTTCATTATACAGAACTGTTTCTCAGTATTCTTTACGTCCTGAGTATGTGATACCAGATCAGGATCCCTCATATGTAATCTGTTACATAGGGCTACAGTAAGGTAGAAAACTGAGAACGGGTGATAAGTTTCATGAGGCAGAAAACGGGGCAAGTGTTGCAGCCAAGTCTGTTGGTCACTGTCACCCTGTATTACAAATACATTGATTCTGAACGAATGTTATTAGATACCGAACCTGATATACAAAATCATATCAGTCTCTTTACTAGTAAAGAAAGGATATAATTTTGTATTGTTGGATAATGTTTTGAACATTTCCTATATCAAAAGTTGATCGGTTCAGGCACGTTATCTAAAAGCATTGATGTTCTAAATCAAACTACAGATCTTTAGTATACTGAACACACAAAAGAGGAAGAGTTCAGAAATGAACGGATCCTTCTTGTGGCATTATAGACTAGGTCATATCAATGCGACCCGACTGGCTGAAGTTACATTTAGATGCATATTTAAATTAGTTTGAATTTACATCTTATGAAACTTGCGAGTCATGTCACAAAGATAAAATGACCTCAGCTCTGTTTAAAGGAAACAGAGAAAGAGTTAGTGAACTCTTGGGATGATACATGTTGATGTATGAAAGGTCCCCTGTCTACAAATGCCAAGACCGGTTCTTTGTACTTCGTTAAATTCTCTGATAATCTCTCAAGATTCAGACCTATGTTCCTGTTGAAGCACAAGTCCGAACCTTTTGAGATATTCACAGAATATAAGTTAGAAGTAGAGAACCAATACGTGTATAAGTATTATGTCCTATGATGAGATCAAGGAGGAGAATACTTGTGCATGGAATTCCTGGACAATTCTAAAGGAGAATGAGATTCTCTCTCGGCATTACTCCTCCGTATACACCATAGCACGATGGTATATCGGGGTGGAGCAATCACACCCTATATGATAAGGTGTGCTCTATGATGAGTACTGCTGAGTTACCTATTTCCTTTTGGGAGTTATGCACTTGAGAAGCTGCATACCTATTGAATAGGGTTCGAATCAAATCAGTTGCCTACCACTTCATATGTGATATGATAAGGGAAGAGCCCATCGCTTAAGTTAGTTAAGATTTGGGGTTGTCCAGCCTATGTCTGAAAAGCAAAATCCGGACAAGCTCGAGGCAAGGTCTGTAATGTAGAACTGGAAAGGTTCCAGCTATACAAACTACAGCAGATGATTTGAAAGAACCAAAGGATTCAATAGTTACCAACGAACCTCAGCCTCTCCGCCGATCTAGTAGGGTTTCTCACCCACCTGAGAGATACTTCTGTTTCTCTATGACAGTGGGAGCGAGGATTGCCTCATGAGATGATGACCCAACTAGTTTCGAGCTGGCCATCAGGAGTGGGACTCTGTAAGAATGGCTGGATGCTTAGTGATCTGAGATGGAATCCATGTACACCAACAAAGTATGGACTTTGGTTGCTATATCTGAAGGGTTAAATCCCCATCAGGAGCAAGTATATCTTGAGAAGATTACTTGGTGTAAATGGAAAAGTTGAGACTTTCAAAGCTAGACTTGTTAAAGCTTTTCGTCATCGACCAGGCGTGGATAATGATGAAACCTTTTCCAATATCTATGCTTAAGTCCATCCAGATACTACTTGCCACGGCTACATACCATGACTACGATATCTGGCGGTTGGGTGTCATGACTGCTTTTCTAAATGATGTTTTAGAAGAAAAAGACTATAAGTACACAGCCAGAGGGCTTCATAGACAGTGGGAGCAGTGGAAACGTGTACAAGATGCTTTATAGGATAAAGCAGGTATCGCGGAGTTGGAACATCTCTTTTGATATGAAGTAGTCAAAGAGTTTGACATCATCAAAATAGTAGATGAACCTTGTATAAACAAAAAGGAAGTAGAGAGTATGGTGATGATCCTCGTAGAGTACGTGGATGACATACTCTTGATAGGGAAGGAGTTTCCTATGCTACGCTCGGTCAATCTCCGCTTATCACAATGATTCTCCATATAGGATCAAAGTGATACCTCCTAAATCCTGGGTTTTGGATCTATGAGATAGATCTAATTGGATGTTAGGATTCTCACTAGTTGTAGTGAGATGGTATCAATCGATCCTGGGGAGAATCACTGGAAGGGTTCCAGGGTGATAATGAAGACTGAATGTCAGTCGCAGGCATTGTCTTTACCCTCAGTAAAGGGACGGTATGTTGGAAGAGTTCCAAGCTAGATACCGTGGCATACTAGACGATAAAGGCTGGATACATCGCTACTTAAGATGCTAACAAAGAGGCAGTCTGGATGTATAATAGTTCATGAGATGAACTTTGTTCCGCCCATTGTGTGACAATGGAGTTGTGGCTTATGCTAAGGAACACCCGTCCCATCAGAGATCCAGACATATTCTGAGGCAGCATCACCTGATCATGGAGATAGTTGATCTCCAGGGTGATCGAGGTTAGGAGAGTAGAAGCAGAGGACAACACGGCGGATCCACTCACAAAGGCCTTTTCCCAGAGAGAGACTTTTATGGGATGGTTGAGTATGAGATACTGCAACCACTGCTATCAGATGGCCCTAGTGCAAGTGGGAGATTGTTAGTTATATGTATGCCGTAGAGGCCATTACTATACATAGGATGTATATTGTAGTGGATGCTTGGACATATATAGGGAGGACTTTCTTGCTCGACATGATAGTATGCTATCTGGTTGCTCTTTACCTTAACGTGTATACTGACAGTCTCTCTGTTACATGTTGGTAAAGCCCCTAGGATGTGTACTTGACTACCTGGACTATGATGCGGATCATACTAGTAGGGACAGGGTAGTCCATAAGTACATCTTTCAAGGTCCCTAGTCGTGGGTATATCGAGACGGGGCATCAATATACCAGAGTAGACTAGCGTATACCTTCTCGACCCATACAGATGGGCGATGGATGATCCCATATCCATTGGTGTTTGACATCAGAGATGATATACGGGTGCTCAGTGGAAACTGGGTACACTGGACAGACTCGCCGAGAACTCCCAGATGGTATTATACCTTACGTCAGATGGCAGTTCTCTGGTGACACTGGTACAGAGTAGTCTGTTGACCCGAGATCGTCATAGAGTCTTGTGTGGTTCCCACTGTGCTTTGATTTCCACCTTACCACGTCCAAGAGGGCATGCAAAATGGTGGTTTTTGGGTACAGTCCCGAATCACATGGAGGCAAAGAGCGAAAGGAGGGGATTCGTCTCTCCCGGTATAGGGAGTTGATGTTGCGCAGTGTTCGATTGGCTATAACCGGAAATCCCTGGCCAGGGTTGCTGAGATATACTGGTAAGTGTTATCAGTAGTTTCTCGAACTGTTATAGACCTCATATCGACACGACTTATCGAGCTATTGGGGTCTGACGTTTACCACCCCTAGGCGAGATATGCGACATATCAGACGATCAGACCGGTCTGTACGGTAAGTGTTACTGGTTGGATTCACTGGAGTGTGAGCGGGCTTGCTCGTCGATATTCTGATCGCTCAATACCCGGGTGGCCGTTACGTTTAGCAGACCGCTTGCGGCTTGTGGGTGCTTGATATGATCATCACCTGCTGCCGGCGTATTGACGAGTCTTTAGAGTCCTACACAGAGGTTTCCTGGCTCAAGCGAAACGAAATAGGAGCGCATATGAGATATGTGCGGGACCGAGAATGATACCGGTATGTGATACTGTATTCGATTCTCGCGATTTGTGACATTGATCGGTTATATGCGATATAGCCGGGTTATCGGATCAAGTGTTGATTCGATAAGTTGTTACTGTAGATATTAGTCGGTTATATTCGATATGACCTGATCATTAAATCAAGTGTTGATTTAATGATTTAATGCATAATTATATATTTGATATATTACTTTGCATTAACTAGTATCGGTTCACTTAAAATGGATTTTCTCACTCTGATGTGCACATTGTATATGTGATATACTTTTTGTGCACTTGATTGTATCATGTTTGATGATACATGCTCTCTAGGGTTTGTGTAAAGATTAAACCATGGTTGTGTAATGGTTAGGGTTTTCTTTTTCATTTATTTATTTATTTCATTTATTTTATTTTGGTTGTAAAGAAATGGCAAAAGAAAAGAAAATGGTTGCTAGTTTTGTTTTACATTGAAAGTTCATGAAGCTTTGACTAAGTGACCATTTTGTCTTCATGCTTAACCCTAACCATTAAATTTAACCATGATTTATTCTCTACACTTGACCATGGTTGCAACATGATAAGTATTCAATTTATTTTCTATTTTGAATTAACTTATCATAAGATTTTCTTCTTCTTCTTCTTCATCTTCAACATGAAGAAACCTTAGACCATCAATGGTGATTGATGAAAAAGAGTGAGAAATCCAATTCTAAAGTCTACCCACTTCCTATTTCTTCATCCTCTACCTCTTGCCAAGTAGTAGAGTGTGTTTTCTTCACAAGTTTCATGACTTGGTGAAGTTAGAGCTTGATCTAGTGATGCCTCGACGTAGATCATCTTCGGCACGAAGCCGACGACCTTGCCCGCCCATTTCTCCGATGAAGCCGACGCTAGAGTCCGGGAATGCATTTGGACAGCGGAGAGGACTTCATCATGGAGCCGTGGAGGTGGAGGACCGGATCTACAAAGGTTGTATTTCCATTCTTTTAGTTTAGTTGTAAACTAGTTTCTTTTGTCGCCTAAACTTCTAGCCAACGATCTAGTCTAGGGTTTCTCGGTACCGTAAAATTTGAAATTGGCATGGTTGATGCCATGTGAGACCTCTTGAGAGTGCCTAGGAACCCTACACCTGTGATCCAATAATCGACTCTGAGGGCACTATCTCCAACAATCTCCCACTTGCACTCAAGGCTAATTATTGCGATGTCGCATACTCACAGCCCGTGTGATACCGAACAACCAACTCCTCTACTAGTCAGTCTCACAAAGCACGTTTGTGAAACTATTGCGTTCAAGGAATAGCCTCAGTGAGTGGATCCGCTGTGATGTTTCTTTCTATGTCTCTCTTTATCTCAAGTTCGCGGAGAATCCCATCTCCCGAAATGAGCAATACCTGTCTTAGAATATGATTGGATGTCTGATGGGACCTAGTTCATAAGTGAACTCCAAATCCAAACTTCTTAGACTTTATCGTCGACTGAGCTTAATTAGTGTCCTGTGCCATGCCTCCCTCAGTATCCGCCTGGACCACCTGTCCATAATACTGCCCCTCGTCAGAGGGAAAACTATAACTCTGACAGCCACTCTGTCATCCAGGTCACCTTGGAAGCCTGGAATGATAACTGTCTCCCAAAGGAGGCTGCCGTTATCATTTCCCTAGAACATCAACTTATGTTCTAAAACTTCTTCCGATCATTTCTCGAGGATTGGATTAATATCAACTTACTGCATCTCGTGCAAAGATAACATTTGGTGTGGTACTTGACATCTCATGATTGACTCAATTGCCTAAGCAAGTGATCTGCCAATCATGTACATCCCTCTCCTCTTTAGTCTGTAAGACTCCTTTAGAGAGGGTGACTCCATCACCTGCAGGTACACCACCATGCTTGGAGTCGTCCATTCTAAATACTTTTAGAATGTTGTCTAAGTGCCCAGATTCGGAAACCACTCAAATCTAGATCTAGTGACCAGAATGTCTGATATAATATCCAAGTCCTTTATGGAGAAACCACTGCGTGACAACCAAAGTATAACCGACCGTAGTATAGGAATTTCACTTCCTACTCTGTGTATGCCATCCAAATACCAGGACATCACACCTTACTACCTTCTTAACAGTGGTGTGAGCAAGCCTCGAACAAATCTCTTGACTCGCATCTCCTCGGTAGCCACTAAATACGGAGCATACACTAATAGCTCCGTGAACAGGACATCATACTCTGCCACTGACATCTCCGGAGTCTGACGTAAGGACTCAAACCTACGTGCTCTAGCATCTCTGACGCTCAGTGGAAGAAAATGGGTAAGGAATAGCGCCACGAACTCTGTCCAGGTCATAGGAGGAAGACCTGCTGCTCTACCCTTCTTGACTGATTCACACCATTTCTGCGCAAGACCTTCTAGGCGAAAACTCGCGAACTCAACCCATCTCGCATCTGCACTTCTGAGGGAACGACATATCTGAGCCATCCTATCAATGAAAGACTATGCGTCCTCGGCTGCATCGGTGCCTGTGAAGACCGGAGGCTTTAGCCTCATAAACTCTGATAGCGATTCCGAGATGACCTCTGTAGCTACAGGGGCAACTGCCTGTACTGTGGGTACCACCGCGGTCTCTGCAACGGGTGGAACTATCTCTGGTCGCTGCGCTCGAAGTGTCTCAACTAGAGATCCCATCATCTGGCACATCTCCTGCATACTGAATCCTACCGTCTGGCGCATCTCCTGCACACCAACCCCTAACATGGAAATCTAATCTGTCACGGCAGGAACAGCCTGCTCGGGTACAACCGGTGTACTACCCGGATCAGTCCTTGTCTCGGACGAGTCAACTCGAATCTCGGCCCTAGCGGCCGCTCTCTGCGTCCTCATAGTCTTTGGCGGCACAATGGCTGAAAGGAAAAGTAGGATTCAATAAGGTTACAGAAATCGAATCGCAAGAATGTATATACTCGAGAAGGAATTTAAATCAACAAGTCCTAAGGTCGCTTAGGCGGAGTACCGTGTCGTGAGTATGCCGCGGAACATATACACGCTACGCCACTCTGCTTCAGCTACCTACTCCATCATACCAGGGTCATCCTACACTCCGAAAGGTAAAACCTACGCTCTGATACCAACTTTGTCACACTTTCTCACGACCCAAAGTTTGGCCTGTGATCGGCCCTTAACCACGTAACGTCTACAGGCATAACGCGACTAAGTGAACCAAAAACCTAGAAATCAAACCAGTAAAAGTATAGAGTGTTTTAAGTTTTAAATGGAAGTACTTACGAAAGTGATGAGAAATCTTAAGTAAACAATCACCAAGATAGCAATATACGACGCCGTAGCGAAGATCATGAGCAACAAGTGGGAACATCACAGGTAGAATAAACTGCATAAGTAAAGTCGGCTCACAACGAGCTCGACACCAGAATACCAATAATATACATCATCGTCCTCACACTGTCTCTAAGTCAAATACATATAAGGTAGATGGAGAATACTAGATACAAAAATATGTACAATAGAAGTAACCAGGTACCACAACCTACCTAACAGCAAAACAGCTCTCGCACCAACTGTAGTGGTATCTGTAGCCAAAAGAGGTAAGAGAACAGCCTGCCGCGACTACTCCAAGGGGCAACTTGCAAATACTGTGGCACAACGGGGGTGAGTTGCCAACTCGTGAATAGAGATAACATATAAAGGTAATCGCGAGCATGCACGTACTGCGCTACTCTATCATATGCCAGCAGATGATATCAATGCGTGATAAGCAGTATGTGCAATAATCATGCAATTGCTCTATCAGGTAATATAACTACAGGATGAGATACAATAATGAATGCTGAGCATGGGAAATATAACATCTACACGGAATGTCAACATGGAACATATAATCGGTGCCCATCAATGTATCGAGATCCCAACAACTCAAACGCCAACACTCCTATCGGCCCTCCAATCCTGTAAATCTTTGAGAATCACGAGTGCCCAACATCGGCACCCAAATATCATAAATACTCGTGTCCAGCATCGATACGCAAATCCTCGTATATCGGGCATCCGTCAGTCCGGGTCAGCCCACGGGTTCCGACTGCGGTATCGGTCCTCGGCCCCGGCTGTACGGATCATCCCGCATCCATCTATCGACTCTGGTCAGTATCCTCCGGATAACCGCCAGGTCCAACCAATCACCGGTAGGTAGTAGTCCCTCTGCCAGGCTCACCGTCTACTATACAGCGAAACCGTTCTTGCCCCGGGGTACCATACCGGGTCCACCATGTACCCGTAATCGGTCTCATCTAACTCCTCGATTCGGGTTCACATATATCACTCTAGCACCGAGAAAAAACATGGTGGACACACCGAAATATCATATCAAGGAAAACCGGATTTTTAAATAATTACATATTCTCTTTGAAATAGCCACGGTTCCCAAACCCAGAAATCACATGTAATCCAAACCAATATGCAAGTCAATACGATGTGATATATGCATCAAGTATAGATGTCATGTCAAGTCACATAAAAGATGAGCTACAGCATAATGATCATGGAAATTCTACAGTGTGAGTGTCATGGCAATTACTAACGGTGTGTGTGTAACATGCAGAATAGTGCACGTGCAAAAAGAACCGTTAGTAATGGTGCGGTGTTCTATCAATTCTAGTTTATATACATATAGTAGAGAATGCGGTATGCACTAAATAGTAGCCATGAACAGTCAATGTATGTAAATGTAATATGTTGTTACAAGGTCCTATCAGCCCTGACGCATAACGCCATGCGGGCGATTTCCCCGTAGATGTCAAATTTACTCACCGTAGTCTCTCGCTAGGTATAGCCGACGACTTGTTTCCTCTTCTTCGCGGCGTCCGTCGCACTCGCCTGCGAACCTAGAATTTCACAATATATCACACATAAGCTCAAAACCATAAAAACACGACATTTAAAGTCAACTAGAAACCCGTGTCGCAAACCAAGCGCGCGTGTGCGCGATACGCTAAAACGTGTGATTACGCGTCTGAAGCTACCCCAACGCGTCGCGATACGCAGAAACCCCAAATCCACACACACGTATCACGCGTGTCACGAAAGTTTAAAAATACGGGAAATAGGGTATTAGATCCCAGATTTTTATACAGAAAAGATATTACAAAACTATATATACCAAAATACTCCACATAGCAGCAGACACCAAACAACCCAAACCCCAACCCAAAACACCCACATCTGGCCGCAAATTGCGGCCAGAATGAATATTCCGGCGGCCAGGCAAGGGAGATGGGCTCCCAGGTTTTGTGTGTGCACTCTATACCCCTTATATGCTAACGTAATTGCAGATTTGATTTGAAACAGCTCGGGTTGTAGCAGATCCAACAGATCCCTATTTCTAGTTAAAAACCACACTTTTACACTAAAATGATACTTTAGGGTGTTTTTGTGCAAACTGAAGCAAACCCAGGTCTAAAATCACACTAACAACTCATTACTAAGCTAATTAAGCCATAAAAATGCTAATTTTAACATATCACCACCAAATCCCTTCAATAGTACTAAACAGCACATCAAAACATAATTTTTGCTAAAGAATACTACAAGTTTATGGTAAAGGAGTGCTAACATGAGTTAATACCTTCAAAAGACCTTATGAAACACCAAAAATCTCAGCCCTAGCCTCAAGTGTGCAGATTTGCCTCCAAACACATCAAAAGGTCCATTTTTCCATGGTTTTGTGAAGAAAATGGTTAGATTTGTGTAGGGTTTTGTGTGGAGATCAAAAAGAAGTGAAAAGAAGAAGAAAAGGTGAAGAAAATACCATGTTTTCTGGTGGAATTCTGCAGGAGGTGCAGAAATTAGAGAAAGAGAAAGAAATGGGAGAGAAATCAATAGTCAACCCAAGTCAAATCTTCACCTACCCACCATACCTCATTTTCTATTTGAATTTTGAATAATAAAAAGGGTTTTGACTTGATTAAAAATGTTGGGGATAAATTATCAACCATGCAACAAAAGAAATGGTTAACATGATATCAATAAAAACCTAGGTCACAAAATGGCTAAGTGTGCAAGTGTACACTACATAAGGAAAATTTTCCAATTAGGGTAACCCGACTAAAAATAACTAATAATCCTATAAACACATATATAATAACACACACAATAGCTAATTAACACGAAAAACATCCAAACGAATTTTCAAGGCGTTACACTGATACTCGAATGGATTCAAGTATCTCACTTTATGTAACTTTGTTAACCGTGTCTCATTAATGTGACCCAGTCTACAATACCATAAGAAAGCCTGATTTGTTTCCGGAGACATTCTTTTAAGTGTGTTCTGGACAATGAAAACCTGAGCTTGATTCAGTACGTTTATTCTGTTTTTTAATGTACCTGACCTAATCAGAACTTGATTTAGGTGGATGTGGACCACATCGCTTACAAACGTAAAATCATATCCTTCCTTAGAAAGTATAGATACAGATATGATATTCAAGCCATACTAGGTACATACAAACAGTTACGCAGAATCAATATCTGCCCACCTGTCAATCCAAGGTGATATTGCCCTACGGATTCAGCGTCCACGCTCATTCCGTTGGCAACCCTGAGAGTCATATCACCTATCCTGATAACTCTACGGTTTCTCAAAGCCTGTAATGAATTACAGATGTGAGATCCTGATCCGGTATCCAGTACCCAGGAAGTAGGGTTAATTGACATACAGTTTTCTATTACAAACACACCAGAAGCCGAAGCCACAAAATGCCTCGAATCCTGGTTACTGGCTTTGTTAACCCTGCAATCCTTCTGCCAATGTCCTTTCCCGTAAAAATAGGAACGTCCCTCCTTCACTATATACAGTCCCGAAACTTTTGCCCTTTCCTTTCCTTCTTCTTCCCTGGTTTCCTTCAGGGTGTTAGTAGAGGGCAGAGACTGTAGAATCAAGTCAGTATTTGACCCGTTCTTCAACGTGGTCTTCAGGTCTGTGAGCTTATCAAAATAGCTAGTCTCTGTAAGGATGTTGTCCCTTACAGCCAACCTCGCTTGAAGCAATTCGTTCGAGGTCTCATATCTTGCGATACGAGATTGCTCTCCATATAAATCTTTGTTATGGAGGAAGACAGAAACTAAGTCCATCTTCTCGTGCTGCCTCTGGTAAGCACCATGAACTGAGGCCAACACGAGGCACTTGGCATTCGCACGGTCCCTTTCCGATGTCTTAGGGATATCAATATCCGTGACAGGGGAAACTGGTCCAGAGACGGCAGGGGTTTGATTAGTTAGGAGGTGTCCCACCTTGTCATGGGTAATGGACATCTGGACAGACATTTGCCAGTCATAACAGTCAGATTCAGTCATTTTATTATCTAGATGTAACCTATGTCTGGTCAATGGGTCGCTGCAATTAAGAGAGAGAGAGAAGAAAACACTTAGCATGATGCTCTTGCAAGTTTAGATTGGTTTTTAGTTTATCTAAATAGATGGCTCCCACTGTTTCTCAAATCCTTCCTCAAACCATAAAAGAAGAATTAGTCAGGATTTATCTCACCGTACAATACTTGCTTAACCGTTCATCCAGGCTGGTGTCGGTACTTCGAGGGAGGTTTTACGACACTTTCGCGAAGTTCCATAATTAAATATCCTCTTTTCCCTGTGGGCGTAGCCCTGCTAACACCTTTCTAGACACTTACTTGGTTTATAGCATTGATCGTTAAGTGAAAAGTCTCCCGTGGAGTAGCGGATACTCACAGTAGGATCGGGATCCAAATATCATTGTGAGATAATGCTGAAGGAATCCTACCAACATTATCAAACTCCAAATGGTATGCAGCACTAGCATGTATCAATTTCCTTAGAAACTCCCGATGTGGATTTTTGCCCCATGCTCTTATGACCTTGACGAAGGTCAACAAATCATAAGTCACATGTCAAGTTCTACACATCATTGTCCAGGTTAATTTGAACCCACCCGTATATACCCTTGACGAACATCAACAAGGTAATACGACTGTCCCAAACCAGCGCATCTATCTATGCTGCATATGAACACTCAACAGCTACCAATCACTATGCATTGACGAAGGTCAACAAATATAGCTTGAATACTATTGAATATTCATATGAAATGACGGAGGGCTACGAATGATTTTGGCGAAACCGTGAACGTAGTGAACTTGATATAATCGAAGGAACCTTGATAGCTTTTAAAAAGAGTGGTTTAAGCTCCGCGGTTTTAAAAGATTTTCTGTTTTGAAAAAACCGAGTGGTTTTGAAATTGTTCCAACGATTCAGCTTTGGTATGTTTTCTTAGCATTAATTTAATGCGTCCCATCAATTAATCCTACCATTGCAGAAAACAACGAAAATATGGCGTACGCTTATGCTTTCCGCATTCGCCACGGGGCCCCATCATCACCCGTTAGGTTACTTAACTAACGACATAGCGGGGGCTGGACTAGCGCGGATGCAAAACATAAGCAATACCTACTAGATATCATATATAGATATGTCCATTCGTCAGACTCAATGATAGCCATTCCAGATCACAGATGAACACATTGGATATGCTAGGAATCCACATTTCGTTTGAGCCTGCAACGAAAGACGGATTACACGGTCGCGATGAATAACCAAACCCTACCCTAGACCCCTGCTGGTGCGGCAAACTACCCGCCAAGTACCCGAAGTGAAGCAACCTCCCTCAACAACGTGAGTAGGCCACTCGGCATTTCAAAGTACCATGTAGTTTATGCACCCTACCTTAGGTCTATCCTAGAAGCAAAAACAGTAAAAGAAATAATATACAATGGCGGCTACAACCTCAACCCGGATGTGCGGCCATAAAAATAATATTACATCAATTTACAATTATTAAATCAAATGAAAAATGAAAACCCTCATCTCACATCCCCGGCTATTCATTGCGAGGATCCAACAAGTTCATATCCACAAACCAACATCACAGATCACAAATATGTACAACCCTACTAATCGACAAATAGCGATTGGTAGACGTTCAGTACATATATCACATTACAGATATAATCCAATTAGCTAAAGTTTATAGAACTTCGATCAAAAACAGTATTTGAATCTACCCCAAGTAAAATCCAGTACTCTGACAAATTTAGGCAGAAACAAAAACTCCCAGAATACACAAAACCGACCCAGAGAACCCCAGAAGAAATTTGGTGCCCGGCCGAGTTGACTCGGCCGCGGATCCGCGGCGGATCGCTTGGATCGGTCGCGGATCCGCGGCCTTATGAGTGATTCAGGCGCCCAAATTTTTTCAGTTTTCTCTAAAAAGCCTGCTTGTATTTTTCATGTCACTGAAAATATTTTTAAGCCTGTTTTAAAAATCGACAGAAAATACAAGTTTCGGTGTGTTTTCGGGATTTTTTTCGCGATCGAAGTTGTAACGACTTTTCTAACATGTTAGTTGTTGTTTAGCTGGGCTCTGATACCACTGTAAGTCCATGTAACCCACCCCGGTACTTATGGGGAGGTGGAAAGAGTAAAAATCAAAATTTTATCACAAGAGTACATAGACTAACCATGAAGGATCTTTGCTAAACAAAAACTAAAAAACTAACTACAAGTTCTTGCTACTAGGTTAGATGGTTATACCTAGTTCTTGAATTCCTTCTCTTCTTGTTGTGGTCCTCCTTGTTGTTAGCTCCTTGGAGTGGTGTAGACGGCTCCTCCTCTTCGTCTTCCCATTGCCGAAAAAAGATCCACCCGAAGGCCTCTGCCTTGAGCTCCTCCCTCAACCAAGAAGTAACTAAAGTGCTTGGCTTGCTAGACTAAGAACACTAGAATGAGTAGAGAGTTGTCTTGATGCTTTTATCTCACAAAGCTCATGTTTTTCAACTCATGAAACAAGAGAGCTTTGAGAGAGAGGAAAAGGGAGAGCTTTGTAAGAGAGAGAATGAGAGAGTAATCTCAACCTTGCTCTCATATGAGAAAGATATGAGAATAATAATAATAATTAAGAAAATTGTGATGGTTAGTTGATTTGACCATTATCATTTCACATTTAATGCTAAGTGCAAGCTTCAAGAAGCATCTTTCTTTTGCTAAAGAAAATATCAAGGTCAACAAAAGTCAACAAGTCAAATGGTCAACCCAACCATAACCATAGCACAATTATCCTTAATTAATATTATTAAACATCTTTCTCATTCTCATTAGGGTTTAGAAAAAGTCAACGGTCAAAAACCCTAATGAGGTTCCTTTGCCTCTGTCAACTGTGCATACACACCCGCATCTGTGTTCCGAGGAACATGAATACAATGAGACAAAATCAATCCCAAAATAAATACTGGAATCTGGCTTAAACCAAAGCCCGCTAGTAATAACTGCCCGGACACTAAACGTGCACAAGTGGGCATATGTGAACGAACCCCATCGCAAAACCATGCGACCTCTACTCTGTTTTTCCCGAAGGTGAACAACCCTCTGTGTGGGACTCTAAAGACTCAACACTACGCTGGCAGTGGGTTTAACCACAGGCCGCAAGCGGTACTAGCTGTACGTAACGGTCCCCAGGTAGATGCCGATAAGAAGATCGATGAGGTGAACCCATCCGAACTCCTACTGAGCCTGAATGTGACAATCTCCGTACAGTCCGGTCTGTTCGTCTGAGAGTATCGTATGTCGGGCCTAGGGGGCGGTAAACGTCAGTCCCCTAATAGCGGTACAAGTCGTGTCGGAGTGTAGCCCAGAACACCCTGAGAAACTACTGGAAACGCTACCAGTATATCTCGCTTGCCCTGGCCAGGGACTTTATGTAATGGCTCTCCTAGACACGGCGCGATATCAACTCCCAGTACCGGGAGAGACGAATCCTGTCTAACCGTCACTGCCTCCAAGTTCGGGACTGCACCCAACTACTACCTGTTTCCACGGCTCATTTGAGCCGTGGTAGGGTAGTAATCTAAGAACAGTGGTAACACACCCGAGGCAAAGTGACAGTATCAAGTCAACGGACTAAGCTGTACTCATGTCACCTGGGAACTGATAACTGACGATAGGTATAATACCAACCAAGAGTTCCCAGCGAGTCCTGTCCAGTGTACTCGTAACCTAACGAGCACCCGCATACTATCTCAAGTACGACGTACTGATGGCTGTGGGACATACCATCTCCCATGCTGGGATGAGAAGAGCATACGCTAGTCTACTCCGGAGTATCGATGCCCCGTCTCGATAATCCTACGACTAGAGACCTATATAAGAATATGCTTGTGGATTACCCAGCCCCCACTAGTGTGACTGCCATCACAACGCTGGTAATCAAGCAAAAGATCCTAAGGGCTCCACTAATATGTATAAGCGATATGCTAAAAGAAACACATGCACATATTTAAGTAGAAACAAACCAAGTAGCATACTACAATTTTGAGTAAGATTGTCTATACAACTGTGAATATCCCAAGCTTCCATTAAGTAATATACAAACTAGTATGATACAGTAATGGCCTCTATGGCATATACACTAACAACTCCCCTATCCCACTGCTCTTCCACATCCAAAACAAGCAATATGAGGTGGATCTGCCACCGTTCTATGGAATTAGTGTGTGGGATTTTATGGGTAGGATCTTCTCAACAAACCCTAATACTTGAAATCTAGGGTTTGTATCTTCTGTGACTATAAATAGGACCGAGGGCTAAAACTAGAAATTATCACCTTTTACACTAAGCAAATCATCGTCAAAGAACAAGTGATCCACGACAGGTCCGCGATTCGATGTGATAAGGCGATGTGAGATTCGACGGACCATCTACTTCCTACGAGGTAGAGATCGAGAGAAACTTCTTCTTCCCCTTGTAATCTAAACTCGTAGAATTGTAATTGCGAAGTTTATTAATAAAGGTAGATCATTAGTTTAATTAGTGAGCATTTATTTTCTGTATTTACATTACGATCTATATCCATTCTTCTTCTATCTCCATCAAGCGCAAGTAATTCTCCGCATGATAGGGTTCATAGGATTAGGGTAGAACAATGGATGAGAAAATACTTTAACTTCTTTTAAGTATTATGAAATTCATTAACTTTAGCAAAAAAATCGTTAATATCCTTATCGGGCGCGCTACCAATTTATTGCTAGTCTCTACCGCGATTTGAGATCAGATTAACAATTGTTTTGTTAAAGGCTAGACAAAAATAGAGATCAATGAAAGGACAAGGGTCGATAGTGGGGAAACCCTAGTTTCTTCCACGAACCCTAATCCACATTCATCACTATTTATCTAGTTTTAAATCTATCAAAAGATAAAAGGATTCATCTTTAGTATTCATCCATGACTACTAAATCCTAACGAACCCTACAAGCCCTCTTCTTTCTAGATTCTACATCTGTATTTAAACTAGATCTTAAGACTATATATATTCTATATCCGTATTTAAACGTAGATCTAGAATCTATTCTCCCCTATTCTTTTACTCTAATCAACTCATCTAAAGAAAGATTAGAAGTTCCACGCATCCCTGAGGACGACCCGTACTCATCTCGGCTAGCTACACACGACACCGTTATTGATTGCGGTTACTACACACTTTTTACAAATCGATCAAATGGCGCCGTTGTAGGGGATACGTGCGTAATTTTTTTTCTTGCTATTCGTGTTGAAATCTTATTCGATCCATATCATAAAAATAAAACAAAACAGCAAATTATGTATGTAATGATTATTGTGCAACATTTTACAAGGGAATCTGGAGTCACTGGATTGAGGAGATAAAGATTTAGAGACATTCATCAAATCCCAGAGGAGTAAAGGAGACCATAGAAGAAAATTCAGCAAACGAACACGTCAAAGCGCGGCGGAACCGCGGCAGAAGCATGCAATTAGCCACGGAACCGCGTCGGTCTTGTTGAGTTGGGGCTCTAAAATCTTCTGGTATACTTCTTCATTATTTTTTCTCTCCTCTGAGATCCAATAATTTTATTTTCTGTAGGATTCTTTGCAAAATATCGCCGCTCAAAAATCTTTTTTCGTGTTTTGTAATTGGTTTGTTTGTGCATATTTTAAAATACGAATTTTAAGGGGCAAGACCATAATTCAGATTAGGTGAGGATTTCATCACCCTTTCTAAGCCCCACAAATCACAAAACGAGCATCCGCATAACCCTATATTAATTAAAAAAATATCTAGACCAAGACTCTTAGGACCGTCGCGCTCAAATAGGATAGAGGAAGGTCGTGGGTAATCTATCGCTTATCCGCATTTCTTTTGTGGTGTCTAGGGAAGTGTGTCTAGGCAAGTGGTTACTTTATTAGGCCAGCTATTTTCGGTGATTCGTATAGTGGATACCTCCCACTTACCTGGCACTTACCTGGCCACAAGGGTTATAAATAAGTGGTTGCGGATTGATCCTGCAACTTGTCCTTTGGAAGTCTTGGTGCGGTCTAGTGACTTGACCTCAGTGACCTTAGTTCTAGGGTTGTTTGTGCATTTTTTATGCGATTTGTTTCACGTCCTACATTTTTCAAAACAAACCAATTTTAAATCGTTGACATACTGCCACTTGCGCTAAACCCTCTTTGTGCATGCTCGGCTGGACACGGGATTCTAGTGCACGATTTGTCTGCGTTTCTGTTATCGACTCCGAAGTCGGTACTTCTTCATTTTCTTTTTCCCCTCCACCCAACACATCGACCGAGATGGATGGTTCTACATCAGATTATAACACCACCCTCCACCACCCGTAGGTGCGCAGAATCCACTGCGCATCTCTCTCCAAGAGAGATGATACCCTGTGCGTAGACCCCTTCATACTTGTCTATCTATTCCACCAGCCAATAGGGATAATTTTGAAATTAAACCTTACTTCATCAAACTGTTGCCCAAATTTCACGGGCTTGAATCCGAAGATGCATACGTTTTTATAAACAAATTCGAAAATGTATGTGCAATGATGGGCACGTCACAACTTTCTATGGATGCTATGAGATTACGTCTTCTCCCTTTTACCTTGTGCGATCTAGCAGAAAAATGGCTTTATAACACTGCCGCACATTCTATTGCCAAATGGGATGAATTCGTTGTAGCATTCCTTAAGAAATTTTAACCAAATCATAAGACCGGCCGCATTCGAAGCGAGATCAACCGGTTTACCCAACTTCCTAGTGAACCATTCTGGAAATGCTTTGAATGGTTTTTAGATCTTCTAGTCCAATTCCCTCATCACGGAATCAATAGATGGGATCTGTGCCGAATTATATATGAGGGTATTACTCCAGCGACAAAGCAGATGCTTGGAACCATTTGTCAATGCCATTTTATGTCCAAAGACGATGGTGAAGCTTGGCAATTCCTGGAAGATATCGCTGAACAAACTTTACAGTGGGAAAGCGTTAGACCATCATCTTTATCTAGGCCAGGCATCTATCAGCTCGATGTTTCCATCACAATCAAAACCGAAATGGCAGCGATGCAGAAAAAACTCGAAGCTAAGGAAAACAAATTTTCATCAGCCTCCCTAAACCAGGTTACGCTCCCCAAAACCGTGTGTGGTTGATGTTCCGACCCATCACATCTGACGGAAGAATGTCCTTTGAGTCCACCGTTTCAATGTCAAGAACAGATTAATGTTACTTTTCAGCAACGACCTAGAAACGATCCTTATTCTTCCACATACAATCAGGGATGGAGGAATTATCCAAATTTTGCTTCGAACCAAAACCAACCTCAAAATCAAAACCAGTTCCCAAGCAACTATCAAAGACCTCCCCCACAGCAACAGCACCTACCACAACAGAGTCAACACTCCTTTCAATCGCAAACTTTTCAAAATATGGCCAACAATTCTACACCTTATAATAATTCTTTCCAAACGGCCGGTACCGAAAACTCCTCTGCAGTTGAACGAAGCTTGAATACGTTTATTAAATATTCCGCGCAAATGATGGCTGATTTAAAGTTTTCTATCCAAACGTTACTGCAGAACACTGCTTCACACGATGAAAGCATAAAATCGATAGAAGCACAACTTGCACAGCTAAATGCCGCGACGAGTGCGAGAGAGAAAGGGAAACTTCCATCTCAACCCCTACCGAATCCTGGCCACTCACAAAGTTATAATGTGAGTGCCTTAACCACGTTGAGATCGGGAAGAGTGCTGAACAACGAAGTCGGTGAACAGGTTGATGATGAGGAATCAATTGAAACCTGATCACACGCTTTTGGCGTGTCGAGTTTAAGAGTTCTAAAGTTAACCGCGATCAGGACGGTGTCGCTTTGCAGCTAGCCGCGATGAGCACGGGTCGATCCATAGGGAGACGGTACGTTTTACGTTCTTGTTTTCACGAGTTAATACGCGTGGGCAGAAAGTTCGTATCTAACCTAAGTGTTATATGCAAAGTAAAAAGCTTGTTATGAAAAGATACAATAGTGTAAGCTAAGGAAATCCGCACTAAAACCTTTGAGACGAAATTAACGATTGAAGCTAGAGCAATCGGCAAAAACGTGGATTAAGCACGGTATTCGTGGAATCCGGCTTATTGACCCTTTTCCATCCGTTTTTGTCTCTTGCTTTCGCCTCCGGCCAAACCGAACGCAACCGGTCATGATTAGGGATCACCGTTACCTTGGTAGGATAGGGTGCCTAACGGAGCGCTTGCGTAACGTTTGGACGGAGTCCAATAGAAAATACGGGAAAAGAAAATGAGAAACGGAACGTTAACTTACAATATCGTGTTCTTTTCCTAACAACACATATTCACAAATATTATAATAACAAACCAAAAAGAGCAAAGAAAGGAGAACCAAAGAGAAGAAAATAGCAACACAAGAAAGTAAGTAAATGGAATTTAAATTGCAAGAATGTAAAGCATGGAATGTAAAAGACATGAATGTAAAGCATGTAATAAAAAGTAAGTAAGAAATAACTGGGAACCAAAGTCCAAGTGACAATCCATGGAATCAAATACCTAAACTTAAACTTGCAAGCTCATTAAAGCGGTTGCGAAGATCAAGTGAAGATAAAGATCACAAGGTGAAATGAAGCCACAATGAGAAAGCTTTATTTATTCAAAATGAAGATACAATCCTTGAGATCAGTTGCCAAAACATAAACTTGCAAGCTCAATGAAGACATTGCAAGCTTAAGAGAAGGCGAAGAACTCAAGGGGAAACTAGGCTATGAACAAGAGAACAAAATGAAAAGAGAAGAGAATTAGAAAGTGCATGAAATGAATGAGAAAACTTGGACCCCTTTCCCTTGCTCACTGGTTCTGTATTTATAGGCTTAAAAGAAAATTAAACAAACAATAAAAATGAGCTGACGTGGCAACAAGGGAGGGACTGTAAGAAACTAGGGGCATTTGTGCACTGGTTGGCCGGCCAAGGGGGTGTTATGCTCGGCCCAAATCCGAGCTCTGGATCTCGTTCTTGTTGTGTTGGCTTGTGTTGTACCCCACATCATTTTGATGTTGTTTGCTTGGTCTAAAATAACCTGGTTTGTCTTCAGAGTTTGGGGTGAAACTAGATATTTTAACTCACATCAACACTTTATTGCATTTATTGCATTTATCACATCATCAATGCACATCAAACCATGCCCAGTTGTGCCATGATTCATGGCTACCCCATCATGGTCTATGCTCTAAGATGTTAGTTGTATATATGCCCTAGAGGCCATTGTTGTACAAATCATGTATATTATTGTGGATGTTTGGATATATAGAGAGGACTTTCTTGCTCGATATGATAGTATGCTATCTGGTTTCAATTTGTCTTAACATGTTGACTTGTATTGGTTACTGTCTTGCTCTCACATGTTGATAAAGCCCTTAGGATATGTACTTGACTACTAGGACTATGATGAGATCATACTAGTGGGGCCAGGGTAGTCGACGAATACATCCTATAACCATTCCTAATCGAGGGAGTATCGAGTTAGGGAATCGATACTCCATAATAGACTAGCGTATACGCATCTTGACCCATATGATAGGCGATGGATGATCCCATATCCATCGGTGTTTGACATCATAGATGGTGTACGGGTGCTCAGTGGAGACTGGGTACACTGAACGGACTTGTCGAGAACTCCTAGATGGTAATATACCTATCGTTAAATAGCAGTTCTCCGGTGACACTGGTACAGGTTAGTTCGTAGACCCGAGATCGTCATAGAGTCTTATGTGATTCACACTATGCTTTGATATCCACCTTACCACGTCCAAGAGGGCGTGCAAAACGGTGGCTTTTGGGTACAGTCCCGAATCACATGAAGGCAATGCGCGATAGGAGGGGTTTCGTCTTACCCGGTATAGAGAGTTGATGGTGTACTGTGTTCGATTGGCTATAACTGGAAGCCCCTCGCCAGGGCTGATATAAAGTGCTGCTGCTAAAAGTTATCAGTAGTTTCTCGACCTGTTATGAGCCTCACATCGACACGACTTTTCGGTTATTGGGGTCTGACGTTTACCATCCCTAGACTTGATTTGCGACATACCGGACGAAAAGACCGGACTGTACGGTTGTGTTACTAATTGGATTCACAGGAGAATGTACAAGCTTACTTGTTGATCTTCTGATCGCTCAATACCTGGGTGGCTGTTACATTAAGCTGATCTCTTGGAGCTTGTGGGTGTTTGATATGATCATCACCTACTGCCGGTGTATTGACGATTCTTTAGAGTCCTACACAGAGGTTTCTTGGCTCAGGCAAAAAGGAGTAGGAGCACATATGTGATATGTGCGAGACCCAGAATAATACAATATGAGATATCGTATTCTATTCTCACGATATGTGATATCGGCCGGGTTTATGGGATATAGCCGGGTCATCGGATCAAGTGTCGGTTCGATGAATTGGTACATGTAATATTAGTCGATTGTATATCATATTGCCGGATTATCGCATCAAGTGTTGATTCGATAATTTAATGTATAATTATATATGAGATATATTACGTTACATTAACTAATATAAGCTTGCTTTATGGATTCTTTTTCTCACTTGATAATACATTGATGTATATGCGATATATATTAATTGTATTTTTTTCTTTTGTTACATAATATATTATATATGTGATATATAATATTGTAACATGTTAGGGTTACAAATGCAACATGGATTTTGAGTTTAAACCTAGTTAGGGTTTGGATTAGGGTTAACTATTTGGATGAGGGTTATGGAAGCTTGATGAAGCTTTGACTTTGTCATTTTTCCTTCATATTTTGTGAAGATATTTGTTTACCCAACCCAAACCCTCAACCCATGGTTTATTCTCTACAAGGGTTAAGTATCTCATTCTTAACCCATGATTGCAATTGTAATCACAACAATAATTCATTATTTATCACAAAAGGTTTTCTTCTTCTTCTTCCTCCTTGAAAAAAGCTTGCTAGCTTTTTGAGTTGTAGTGATTAATAGTGAGAAATTGAAAACAAAAGAGAGTAATATTCCTACATCATCATCCTCATCTATTCTAGCCACTTAGATTAGGGTGTTCACTTCTCTAATTACTTCATTAGAGAAGTGTAAGCTTGGATTTGAGATTCTTCAAGGTAGATCATCTTAGATCATGAAGACTACAAGCAAGATGCCTCAATCACCTCATGGAGCCTCTCTAGAGTTGGAGTTCTTGATGATCGCAGCGAAGGGACCTCAACACGGAGCTTATGAAGCGAAGGAACGGACTACAAAGGTTGTAATCCTAAACTCTATGTGATAGATAGTTCTTTGTATGTGATACAAACCTTGTTACCCTAATATTTCTAGAAAAGATTCATGTTTTGTTTGCTTGCTTTGCACCTCTCTAAATTTTAAAGTGGCATGAGTGATGCTACCAAACCCTAGACTAGGTGCATGGGAAACCCAACAGTGGTATCAGAGCCAAGCTAGAATTTTAGACACGGTGTTAAAATAATTACGAAAACGAAATCGACTCCGAATTACAGTATTATGAAACTCATATTTTGCTCTCTGTAAATTTTGTAAAAAGTCCTTTAAAATTTTTTCAAACAAGTGTAAAATGTTATATGGGAGATCCTAAGAACATGGGGGAAATACGGAGAGAGGGGCTCGGATTTTGGCCGAGCCCCAGGCTAGGTTTTCCAGCCTGGCCGGCCCCCCTCCCTCCTCTGCTCCCCGTATTCCCCGTGTGCTCTGGTGTCTTCATTTTAGGGTTTCTATTATTGTTTGCTTGGCCCAATTTTCATATGATGATTATTTTGACTTGGGGCTAATTAGTAGTGTTTCGTAGTCGTATTATTTAACACTGTAATGGTAACCTTGACTATATTTAGCAGTTCGATCGAACTTCAAACACCACATTTTGTACCCCGCTTAAATTTCCAAGTGTTGTAATTTTCCGAAGTTGATTATATTCGTAAAATCGTGCAAGTACACCTATGGACCCCCTGGAAGACTATAATAACCTTAACTCGATTCTCTGCCCACGGAACCGCGTTCGAACCTTTAGGTTTGCCGTAGATCCGTGGTGTCATAGGTGAGGCGTTGGTTAACTCTTTCTACGGCTCGACCATATACACTCTGGCACGGTTTTTTAGTGTTTTGACTTTGCTCAAGTGTTGAGCTCACGGGGGTAATTTGTGAGTGTATGTTGATTCGATCGAAACGTTAAACATCGTCATGATATTCTGTGAATGTGATACAATATGTGGAATTCATATAGTTAGGCATGAAATCCGTAATATGTGATATTTCGGGTTTACGATGTCTAAGGTGATTGTGTATTCCAAATGTTGTAATTTTTCACTTTTATTTTCTGCGATCGTAAGTGTAGTATATGGGGTATTGCCGGCTTTGTTGCTATATATCAACGACAATCGGGATACGCATACTTGCTTACATTGATGATATGAGATATTATGTGTTGCTGTGATATGTTATATTGGATCGTCGTGTTCTGAATAGCCGGGGTTTTTATGTGAGATGAGAGATTTTATTTTCATTCATGTAAAATTGAATGTATGTAATATTCTTTTACTGGGGAACTTCCGGGTTGAGGTTGATGTCACCATTGTATATTATTAACTTTTCCGCATTAGTTAGACCCAAGGAGGGGAGCACAAGTAACCGGGTTCTAAGTTCCAGTAGGAGGCCATCTCGAGGAGTCGAGACCGGGTCTCCTAACCCTAAAATTGGCAGTATTACTTGTCGCTCTCGTAGGGGTCTAGGGATGTGGGTTTGGCTATTCATCGCGACTGTGGAATCCGTGTTTTATACAGGCTCGAAATAAAACACGGACCTCCTAGTATATCCAATATTTCATATGTTTCTTCTGCTGCTGATATACTGTGATGTGATCATATTATATGCGTGAGATGAATGCTTTATTATTGTATATATGATATATAGTAAACGTTGCTTATGTTTTACGCCCGCGCTAGTCCCGTCCCAGTATGCCGTTAGTTAAGTAACCTAACGGTGCATAACGGAACATTGTGGCGAATGCGGATTACATAAGCGTACGTTGTATTTTCGTTTCTTCTGTGATGCTTAGGAGCATAAATGATGGGATTTGTTATTGAGATTAATAAAAGAAAAGAAACCTAAAAGATGTTGTAGAATCAAATTTTCAAATACGGTAGCAACAGTTTTTTCTTTGCATAGTAGTATATGTGATATACCGTGCACCTTATTCGATGAGGAAAGAGCCGAGATCCCTTCGCTGGGAGTGACCTCTTTAGCAAAACTGGCAGATGCTACAAACTCTCGGTTTAGTTTTTGATTGGTTCTATAGTTCTTGCTTTGCACCGCGATATTTGTGAAATATCCTGTACCTTATTCGATAAGGAAAGAGCCGAGATTCCTTCACCGGGAGTGAACTCTTTACAGGGGGTAAAAGCATTATCGAGAATTTCAAGTGTTGAAATTTGCAATGAGATTACATACATTCTATGAGATAGATGGATCCTGATACCCACTGCGAGTAAGAGTTACTCCAGGGAGAATTTTACACAGGACAATTAACCGATCAAGTAGGTGTCTAGAAAGGTGTTAACGGGGTATACGTCTGGGAAAACGAGGTTTATTTTAATTAGGTCCATGCAAAAGCACGGGGAACCTCCCTCAAAGTACCAACACTGACCCGGCTGAAAGATTGGCGAACTTGTAAAATGCAATTAATCCCGGCTAGTCTTAACTTTTAGGGTTTTAAGGAAGATTTGATAAAAAGCAGTGTGAGCCATCCTGATTAGATAGATAATAACCAATCTAATCTTGCAAGAGTATAGGCTAAAGTGTTTTCTTCTCTCTCTCTCCAGGTAGCGACCATGTCAGGCCTTAATCAAGATAATAATATCGATGTATTGACTAAACCCTCTTTTTATACTGAGCAGAGGAATGTTGGTCCCTCTCCAACTTATAATTATTATAAGTCTGAGCAGGGAATAGGAGAATATCCAGATTCTCACGCCGCCCAAACGAAGAATAAGCATGATGATGCATCTTCTTCGGGTGTGTTAGTTATCAAGAACTGTTTCTCAGTTCACTCTACGTCCTGGGTATTAGATACCGGATCAGGATCCCACATATGTAAAATGTTACATAGGCTACGGAAAGGTAGGAAACTGGGAGAGGGTGATCATTCCGTAAGAGTAGGGAATGGTGCAAATGTTCTAGCCAAATGAGCTGGCGAATATCACCTAGTGTTACCAAATGGTAATACATTGATTCTGAACGATTGCTATTACATTCCGACCCTGATATGCAATCTTATATCAGTTTCTTTATTGAATAAAGTGCGATATAATTTTTTTGTACACGATAATGTTATGAGCATCTTCCTGAATCAAAAGTTGATTAGATCAGGCTCGTTAAATAATAGCAAATACATTCTCAATTAAACGACGGTACTTAATGTGCAAAACACACACAAGAGGAAGAGTTTAGAAATGAACGAATCCTTCTTGTGGCATTATAGACTAAGTCATATCAATGCGACACGACTGGCTATGTTGCATAAGGATGGATATTTGAATCCGTTCGAATTCTCTTCTTATGATACTTGCCAGTCATTTCTCAAAGGCAAGATGACCAAAACTCCGTTTGGTGGACACGGAGAAAGAGCTACGGAACTCTTGTGACTGATACATAGTGATGTATGTGGTCCCATGTCTACACATGCCAGGGATGGTTCCTCGTACTTCATTACATTCACTGACGATCTATCAAGATACGGACATGTGTTCCTGTTGAAACACAAGTCTGAAGCTTTTGAGATATTCAGAAAATATAAGAAAGAAGTAGACAACCAAAAGGGTGAAAATATTAAAATCCTTCGATCTGATCGAGGAGGAGAATATTTGAGCAATGAGTTCCGGGATTATCTAAAAGAGAATGGGATTCTCTCTCATCTTACTCCTCCCTATACACAACATCACAACGGTGTATCGGAGCGGAGGAATCATACCCTATTAGATATGGTACGCTCTATGATGAGCACTGCTGGGTTGCATATTTCCTTTTGGGGTTATGCGCTTGAAGCAGCAGCATACCTATTGAATCAGGTTCCATCAAAATCTGTACCTACCACACCATATGAGATATGGAGCGGGAAGAGACCATGTCTTAAACGAGTTAAGATATTGGGTTGTTTGGCCTATGTCAAAAAGGAAAATCCGCACAAACTCGAGGCACGATCAGTTCTTTGTAAGTTTGTAGGATATCCTAAACATTCGAATGGATATCTATTCTACCACGGTAAACAACAAAAGGTGTTTGTTGCTCAACATGCCACCTTTTTAGAAAAGGAATTTCTTGTAAAAGAAATTAGTGGCGAAGCGGTAGAGCTAGAAGAAGATTCAGCACCACAAACTACAACTGAAGATTTAATAGAACCAGATGATTCAGTAGTTCCCAACGAACCCCATCCTCTCCGCCGATCTAGTAGGGTTCCTCATTCATCTGAGAGATACTATGGTTTTCTCATAGACGGTGGGAGTGAGGATTGCATCATGGAAGATGATGACCCGACTAGCTTCGAGCAGGCCATCACGAGTGGGGACTCTGTGAAGTGGCTGGATGCAATGCGATCTGAGATGGAATCCATGTACACCAACAAAGTATGGACTTTGGAAGTTGCTCCTGAAGGGGTAAAACCCTTTGGGAGAAAGTGGATCTTTAAGAAGAAACTTTGTGTAGATGGAAAAGTGGAGACTTTCAAAACTAGACTTGTTGCAAAGGGTTTTTGTCAACGAACAGGTGTGGATTATGACGAAACCTTTTCTCCAGTGGCTATACTTTAGTTCATCCGGATCTTACTTGCCATTGCTTCATACCATGACTACGAAATCTGGCCAATGGATGTTTAGACCGCCTTTCTAAATGGTGATTTAGAGGAGTGCGTGTACAAGACTCACCCAGAGGGTTTCGTAGATAGTGGGAGCAGCGGAAAGGTGTGCAAGCTGCTTAAATCTATCTACGGGTTAAAGCAGGCATCGCGGAGTTGGAACATCTGTTTTGATGTTGTAGTCAAAGAGTTTGACTTCATCAAGAACGTAGATGAACTTTGTATATATAAGAAGGTTGCAGAGAGTAAGGTCCTCTTCCTCGTATTGTACGTAGATGACATACTCTTGATAGGAAATGATGTTCCTATGCTGCACTCGGTCAAGCTCTTCTTATCACATCGATTCTCAATGAAAGATCTAGGGGATGCCTCCTGCATTTTGGGAATCAATATCTATAGAGATAGATCTAAACGGATATTGGGATTCTCCCAATCCAGGTACATTGACAACATACTAAAGAGGTTTAGTATGGAAGAATCCAAGCGTGGGAACCAACCCATGATCTCTGGACTCACACTCTTCAAAGAGATGTCTCCCAAGACTGATTTGGAGAGAGCTCGCATGCAAGGGATACCCTATACTTCGGCAGTAGGCTTTATCATATACGCGATGCTATGTACCAGACCCGATGTAGCATACTCACTAAGTGTAGTGAATAGGTATCAAGCAGATCCAGGAGAGAGTCACTGGACAGCTGTGAAGAACATTCTCAAGTACTTGAGAAGGACTAAGGAGATGTTCTTGGTGTATGGTAACGGAGAACTCCAAGTGGAGTCCTTTACCGATTTGATCTTCCAAAGTGATAAGGATGACTCTAAGTCGCACTCGGGTTTTGTCTTTACCCTAAATGGAGTGGCGGTTTGTTGGAAGAGTTTCAAGCAAGAAAACGTAGCAGACTCAACGATGGAGGCTGAATACATCGTTGGCAACGATGCTGCCCAAGAGGCTGTCTGGATGATGAAGTTCATAACTGAACTTGGAGTGGTTCCGTCCATTGAGCATCCCATACCTTTTTATTGTGATAACAATGGAGCTGCGGCTTTAGCTAAGGAACCCAGGTCCCATCAGAAGTCTAGACATATTCTTAGGCGGTATCACCTGATCCGGGAGACAGTTGATCGCCGAGAGATCGAGGTCAGGAGAGTTGACATGAAGGAAAACACTGCGGATCCACTCACGAAGGCCATTACCTATATACAATTTGAGAGACTCTTCGGGATGTTGGGTATGAGATACTACAACAGCTGGTTTTAGTGCAAGTGAGAGATTGTTAGTTGTATATATGCCCTAGAGGCCATTGTTGTACATATGATGTATATTATAGTGGATGCATGGATATATATAGAGAGGACTTTCTTGCTCGATATGGTAGTTTGCTATCTGATTTCATTTTGTCTTAACATGTTGACTTGTATTGGTTTACTATCTTGCTTTCACATGTTAATAAAGCCCTTAGGATATGTACTTGACTACTAGGACTATGATGATATCATACTAGTGGGGCCAGTGTAGTCGACGAGTACATCCTATAACTGTTCCTAGTAGATGGAGTATCGATACTCCAGAGTAGACTAGCGTATACGCATTTTGACCCATATGATGGGCGATGGATGATCCTATATCCATCGGTGTTTGACATCAAAGCTGGTGTACGGGTGCTCAATGGAGACTGGGTACACTGAACGGACTCGCCGAGAACTCCTAGATGCTATTATACCTATCGTCAGATAGTAGTTCTCCGGTGACACTGGTACAGGTTAGTCTGTAGACCCGAGAGTGTCATAGAGTCTTGTGTGATTCCCACTGTGCTTTGATTTCCACCTTACGATGTCCAAAAGGACATGCAAAACGGTGGATTTTGGTACAGTCCCGAATCACATGGAGGCAATGAACGATATTAGGGGTTTCGTCTCTCCCGGTATAGGGAATTGATGTTGTGCTGTGTTCGATTGGCTATAACTGGAAGTCCTTGGCCAGGGCTGATATGGTGTGCTGCTGGTAAGAGTTATCAGTAGTTTCTTGACCTATTATGAGCCTCACATCGACACGACTTATCGGTTACTGGGGTCTGACGTTTAGCACCCCAAGACTTGATATGTGACATACCAGTACCGGACTGTACGGTAGTGTTACTGATTGGATTCACAGGAGAATTTATAGCTTGCTTGTTGATCTTCTGATCGCTCAATACCTGGGTGGATGTGATGTTTAGCTGACCGCTTGCAGCTTATGGGTGTTTGATATGATCATCGTGTAAGTGCACGGCGGCGCCCCGGCCGTCAATCCGAGGCCAAAATGCGGAAACGATACTTTTCTTTAAACATTAAAACCGGCACCACCGCACACTATAAACCCGGATCGGGCCATTAATCTAATCCGAGCTAACTAGAGAAGGGGTAGAGAGATATACCGAGCGATCCGTGTCCTTCGGTCTTCTCGTCGTCGTCCCGATCTCCCCGCGGAATCTCCGGTCTTTATCTCCTCGTCGGAAGGGCACCACATCGCCGGGTTCTTTTACGGGCTCCCACCTCTGGACCGAGGCAACTTGAGCACGAAGTTGGCGAGTCGACGTGTCCAAGAAAACTGCAGATGAAGTGTAGGATGGTTTGTCCCTTGGGGTTACTAGAAGTTGCCCTTTGATGGAGGAAAGAACAATGGAGATGAACTTGGGAATTTTGGTGTAAGCAAAATGATATGAGATGAACAAACTCCCCACACCAAAATTGGACAGCCCCTACACCCATGATGCCGGCCATATCATGAGGAATGAGAGAATGAGCAAAGTCAAGAGGGAGGGAAGCAATAATCCAAGCAAAAGAAAAGGTGATGATGAGGAATAATCATCACAACAAAACCCACACTCATAAACCCATCACCAAACCTTGTCATCACAAAAGTCAAGGCATGATGCACATCATGAAGCAACTATGTGCCACTAAAAGTCTTCCCATGCACAATTGCAAATAACCCCCTCCACCAAAATTCAGCCAACGAAAGGAAGAATGGAAAACTGGCTGAAACGGAAAGCAAACTGGCAACTTTAAAAAACTGATCCCGTAATAAATTACAGGGAACCCCGCTACTGTATATACATACCCGCATTTGTATTCCGACCGAAATACAAATGCAATGAGACAAAAATCTATACTGTACAATACTAGAATCCGGCTTAAACCAAAGCCTGCTAGTATTATCCGTCTGATCGTAATCCGTGCAATACCTGTTAGTGTATATGCCCTAGAGGCCATTACTGTATCATACTAGTTTGTATATTACTTGATGGAAGCTTAGGATATTCACAGTTGTATAGACAATCTTACTCAAAATAGTAGTATGCTACTTGGTTTGTTTCTACTTTAATGTGTGTATGTGTTTCTTATAGCATATCGCTTTTACACATTAGTGGAGCCCTTAGGATCTTTGCTTGATTACCAGCGTTGTGATGGCAATCACACTCGTGGGGGCTGGGTAATCCACAAGCACATCCTTATGCAGGTCCATAGTCGTAGGACTATCGAGACAGGGCATCGATACTCCGGAGTAGACTAGCGTATGCGCTTCTCATCCCAGCTTGGGAGACGGTCTGTCCCACATCCGTCAGTATGTCGTACTTGAGATAGTATGCGGGTGCTCGTTAGGTTACGAGTACACTGGACAGGACTCGTCGGGAACTGTTGGTTGGTATTATGCCTATCGTCAGTTATCAGTTCCCAGGTGACATGAGTACTGCTTAGTCCGTTGACTTGACACTGTCACTTCGCCTCGAGTGTGTTCCCACTGTTCTTAGATTGCTACCCTACCACGGCTCAAAGGAGTCGTGCAAACAGGTAGCAGTTGGGTGCAGTCCCGAAGCACTTGGAGGCAGTGACGGTTAGACAGGATTCGTCTCTCCCGGTATTGGGGGTCGATATCGCGCTATGTCTAGGAGAGCCATTACACAAAGTCCCTGGCCAGGGCAAGCGAGATATACTGGTAGGTTTCCAGTGTTATCTCAGGGTGTTCTGGGCTACACTCCGACATGACTTGTACCGCTATTAAGGGACTGACGTTTACCGCCCCCTAGGCCCGCCATGCGATATTCTCAGACGAACAGACCGGACTGTACGGAGACTGTCACATTCAGGCTCTGTAGGAGTTCAGATGGGTTTACCTCGTCAGTCTTCTTATCGGCATCTACCTAGGGACCGTTACGTATAGCTAGTGCCGCTTGCGGTCTGTGGTTAAACCCACTGCCAGCGTAGTGTCGAGTCTTTAGAGTCCCATACAGAGGGTTATTCGCCTTTAGGCAAAACAGAGTAGAGGTCGCTTTGGTTTTGCGACGGGGTTCGTTCGCATCCGTGCACTTGTGTACGTTTGGTGTCCGGACAACTTATACTAGCAGGCTTTGGTTTAAGCCAGATCCTAGTATATGTTTTGGAATTGGTTTTATCTCATTATATTCGTGTTCCTCGGAACACGGATACGGGTGTGTATGCACAGTTGATTGAGACAGAGGTAGAGGACTTTCATTAAGTTTAATGACCGTTGTCTTTTTTATTATCCCTAATGTATATGTGAAATGTGATTATTAATATTAATTAATTATAATTGTGTTATGGTTAGGGTTGTTGACCATTTGACTATGGTTGACTTGTTGACCTATGTTGACAAATTAACCATCATCATTTCATATGAAAGATGCTCTTTGATTCTTGCAAAATTCATTAATGTGAAATGATAATGGTCATTTCATGTTAACCATCACAATTATCTTTAATTATTTATTTAATTATCATAATTCGCATATATGTGAGAAGGTTGATATTATCTACTCATTCTCTTATGCTCATTCTCTCTCATCCTCTTCCTCTCTCTCAAAGCTCTCCCTCTCATGAGTTGAGAACCATTAAGCTTTTGAGATAAAACACCAAAATCATTCTCTACTCTTTCTAAGATTCTAGGTTTAGCACACCAAGCACCTTAGTTACTTCTACTTTGACGTACGAGCCAAAGGTAGAGGCCCTCGGGTGGATCTTTCTTCGGCAAGAGAAGGCGACGAGGACGACCCCTTCATCCCACTCCAAGGAGCAAGAAGAGAAGAACTTCAAGACTTAGGTATAACCCTTTAACCGAGTAGCTAAATCTCTTAGCTTGTTTGTTGGTTTATGTTTAGCAAAGATCCTCCATTATATAGTCCATGTTGCCTTGAGTTGTAAAAATCGATTTTTTATACCGTTTCCGCCTCCCCGTAAACACCGGGGTGGGCAACGTGGACTTACAATACTGCACGTATCTGATCGAACCCTGCCATATCTCCATACGGCCTCTACAGCGTTTCGCCCGAAACTTGAGAAAATGGTCTGTGGGTTACTCTAAAGACTCGTCAATACTTTGGTTGTGGATTCAACTACTAGCACGTCAGAGGTATTAGCCATACGTAACGGACTACCAGGTATTGACCAAAAGGGACGTCGATGAGTGAACTCATCCATATACCCTACTGAGCCTGTCAGTGACAATATCCGTACAGTCCGGTCCGTTCGTCTATGAGCATCGCATGGCGGGCCTAGGGGGTTGGTAAAAGTCAGACCCCCAAAAGCGGTACAAGTCGTGTCGGAGTGTAGCACAGAACACCCTGAGATACTACTTTAATACCTACCAGTAAATCTCCTTCCTTGGCCAAGGACTTCATGTAATGGCTCTCCTAAACACAGCACGACCTCACCCCCAATACCGGGAGAGACGAACCCCTGCAGATCCGTTCACTCCCTACATGTGGCTCGGGACTGTACCCAACTAAAACCTGTTTGCACGTCTCCTTTGAGCGTGGTAGGGTAGTAATCAAAGTACAGTGGGAACTCACACGAGACAAATGACGATCTCAGGTCGATGAACTAACCTGTGCACATGTCACCAGGGAACTGCTATATGACGTCAGGTATAAGACCAACTAGCATGTTCCCGGCGAGTCCTGTCCGGTGTACTCATAACCTAATGAGCACCTATATACATCTTAGGTGAACCAACTGACACCAATGGTTTATGAGACCGGCCACCGCCCCTCTTAAGGGTCTCGACTGTATACACTAGTCTACTCTGGAGTATTGATGCCCTGTCTCGAAACTCCCACAACTAGGGACCTTTTAAGGATGTGCTTATAGATTACCAGCTCCTACATATATGATCGCCCTCATACTGCTGGCAGTCAAGAAAGAATCCTAGGGGCTCTATCAACGCGCAATAGTGACCTGTAAGGGCACCTAAACCAGTACACGATGATAAAGATAAACCAGATAGCATACTGTCATCTTGAGTAAGACTGTCCTATCGGGATAGGTTCTCCATCAATCATTGCAATCACGTGCCTGTGAACCAATAATTGACTCTGAGGGCACTATCTCCAACACATCACCTATTGCGGGCGTATTGACGATTCTTTAGAGTCGTACACAGAGATTTCCTGGCTCAGGAAAAAGATTAGGAGCATTTATGTGATATGTTCAGGACCGAGAATAATAAGATATGAGATACCGTATTCTATTCTCGCGATATATGATATCGGCCGGGTATATGGGATATAGCTGGGTCATCGGATCAATTGTTGATTCGATGAATTGGTACATGTTATATTAGTCGGTTATATGTCATATAGCCAGATTATCGCATCAAGTGTTTATTCGATAATTTAATGTATAATTATATATGTGAAATATTATGTTACATTAACTAATATAAGCTCGCTTTATAGATTCTTTTTCTCACTTGATAAAAATTGATGTATATACGATATATGTCAATTGTATTATTTTCTTTAGTTACATAATATATTATATATGTAATATATAATATTCTAACATGTTTGGGTTACAAATGCAACATGGATTTTGAGTTTAAACCTAGTTAGGGTTTGGATTAGGGTTAACTATTTGGATGAGGGTTAAGGAAGCTTCATGAAGCTTTGACCTTGTCATTTTTCCTTCATATTTTGTGAAGATATTTTTTAACACAACCTAAACTCTCAACCCATGGTTTATTCTCTACAAGAGTTAAGGATCTCATTCTTAACCCATGGTTGCAATTGTAACCACAACAATAATTCATTATTCATCACAAAAGGTTTTCTTCTTCTTCTTCCTCCTTGAAAAAAGCTTGCTAGCTTTTTGTGTTGTGGTGATTAATAGTGAGAAATTGAAAACAAAAGAGAGTAATATTCCTACTTCATCATCCTCATCTATTCAAGCCACATAGATTAGGGTGTTCACTTCCTTAGAGAAGTGTAAGCTTAGGTTTGAGATTGTTCAAGGTAGATCATCTTAGATCATGAAGACTACATGCAAGATGCCTCATTCACCTCATGGAGCCTCTCTAGAGTCGGAGTTCTTGATGATCGCAGCGAAGGGACCTCAACACGGAGCTTATGAAGCGAAGGAACGGACTACAAAGGTTGTAATCCTAAACTCTATGTGATAGATAGTTCTTTGTATGTGATACAAACCTTGTTACCCTAATATTTCTAGCAAACATTCATGGTTTGTTTGCTTTGCACCTCTCTAAATTTTAAAGTTGCATGAGTGATGCTACCAAACCCTAAACTAGGTCCAAGGGAAACCCAACACAAGCGTCTTGTGTACACACTTGTATTGTGTTGGTCCATTTAGATAAAAAGTGTGTGCACAAACATGCTGCAAAAAGAAACTCATGAAGTATCGGTCGGTTTATGGTTCTGGTTGTAGTGTCAGCTCACAACTGTAATATCAATGATTTTAAGTGTATTTCCAGTATTTTATCATGGATATATGTAATCTGTATTACTGAGCAGACACTGGTTAATAGTACCGATATATACAAAAAATGAATAATGAATGAGCGGTACTAAAATGCAATATTCCAGCCTAAACAAATACCCCCAAACTTATCTTTTGCTCGTCCTGAGCAAAACAAAATCCTAGCCTCACTCTCGTAGGGAACCCGATTGCACTGAGCACGTGAAACAAGCCGTTAAACCTCTAGGTGTCCCAAGTAGGAGGAGTGTTGTCTCCTGAGGGTTTTCAGCGGATATTACCCACAAAATCCCGTCAAGTTAGTTCCATAAGTTAACATTGATTTTACTCCTACAGTTTAGTATCTAGGTTAGAAATTCTATCATCCTAAGTTAGAAATATCCAACCCTTATGTTTCACACCTTTTATCTATCTAAGCTCAGATCCTATACGTTCCAAAAAAGTTTAGAAAGATGTTGGTACCTCCTGAGTTTTCCTTCTAAAGTGCGGTCTCAAATCAAGGATTTTTATCAACTATACAGAAAACATATGTCTTATTCATCATTTCTATCTCTCCTCCAATCTTCGATTGTATACCCCTACGTGTGTGTATAGTTTCACCCCTACACTCAAGAATTTGATTCAAGCTATAGTACCCTTGCCTTAATACCTAATACTACATTTTATTAAATGATGGACAATGTTGCTCACACACCTTTCATGCGACTATTAATGCTTCTTGAGGCACTAACGGCCGATTACTGAATTTGTGGGTTTAAAGCGTAAATAGCAGTTTCCAGGTCTTGACTTTATTCATTTATTTTTCTTTTTCTTTATTTTTATTTTTCAAGACCAGATATATTTTTCACTGAAGCTCTTTTAGTTTTTAGCTTTAAATACCATTTTTTCATTCATATTATGTTTTCAGGCAAGAATATTTCTAGGTATCCTCTACTATCCCAAGTTTCAAGGTGCGTATATATGCAGTTTGTAGGATATATACTTTCTAAATTTGGATTCAAGAATAGAATCTATTTTTCAGACTTATCCTTCAGTAAAGCTTCAATACTTTCCCTTCATTTCGACTTAACTCAAGAACTGAACTCAAGATTACCTACTTCTACAAAAAAAATTGTAAGGACGTATAATCACCAAGGTTAAACAGAATGAGGGTAATTTTTTGGGTTTTCAATTCCTAAACCTAGGATTTAGTTATTTCTAACGTTTCAACTAAACTTTTCGAATAAAAATCTAAGTTACCCTATTAGCTAACTTGACGACAAAGTTTTTTTTATATTTTTGAGAAATTTTTCGATATTTATGGGTTTTTAAATAAGTATGCAAATGCAAAATATACGTATGAATGCGACGGAAAGAAAGCTTACCAAGCTCACCCCCAAACTTAAACTTGACAGTGCTCTCACTGTCAGGCTGCACCAAGAGGGTCAAAATTGTCGGCGCTCCCCAAAAAAATTTATACAAAACAAAAAAAGAAAACCAAAAATATATACACCAAAAGATACCCCCAAACTTAAGTGAAACAGTGTTTCCACTGTTAAGCGTTGAAGTTTAGAGTTAGGGGGGAAGAGAACAGTACCAAGCTATACAAGGCCATACACAGGCCAAAAGTGAGCACCAACCATTCAAAAAATTTATCTCTGTATTGTATTGGTTGGTGAAAGATTGCAGAAAGGGATGAAATGGAGAATACGCGAGACCGTATGCGGACAAAAGCGGGATACGGTCTCGGTATATGAGGAGAAGAATGACGGAAGGGAAAAAGATACGGAGTACGAACATGAGGGCGAAAATGGAGTGAAAAGATTAGCACAATTTATGATGACAGATGTGTAAAAAGTTATTGTACTAATTTTTTAACCCGTCGAGAAATGGGGTCAAATCCTTCATGATTCATAAGAAACCATGGGTAAGCCGAACTTGGTAAACCAGACATATGAAATGAAGGTGATATGGTTTCTTGCAAGGTCGGAACGATGGAAAGGATGGAGGGAAGTGATTGAGGAAGGGTATCAGGTAAAGGTTCAAGAGGGTGTACACAGTCAATGAAAGGGATAGGATGAATTGGAAAATTCGACGCATCAAGTAAAACTGGTTCATCCTCAAAACTATCCTAAAAAATTTCTCATCCATGCATTTTTCATCAATATCAAGACGCATTCGGGAAAAACAGTTAATGACTCAGGATAATGATTTGGAGAGAAAAACTCATCCAAAGCAGCGGGTTCATCATCCAAAATATTCCCAGCATCAATATCCTCAATCAAGTGAAAGTCAAATTTCTCAGGCACCTCATCAAAGGCATGGATTTCAATCAGTTTTGTCTCTAAGATGGAGGTGTGGAGGTCAAAAGAATTGGGTGTGGTTTCGCTCTAAAGGGACCCTTCACAATCGGGTAAATCAAACATTACAAAGTCGCACAACTCATTAAGCATTCTATCTTCAATTGTTAAATCATTTGGGATTCTTGATAGACATTTAAAACCGGAGTTGTGGGATTCAATTTGGGATGGGTAGGTTTGATTTGGAAGGGTGTATAGCTCACTCTCACTACCCAAATTCTCAACATGTCCTACCGCCTCATCATACATTGAAAAATTTGGAGCTTGTTGGAAACTAGCTACTGGGTCACTAGGTTGTATGAGGGCGGCCATGGACGCATTCAAATCCAGCATCTGTTGGTACGACGCTACCCGAAATGCTTCTAACGACTGTTCCAAACTAGACATGGGTTGTGGATGAGTTTCAGTAAAACATTCAAAGTTGTTTTGATACTGGAAACTCCCAAATAGCTGTTCAGAAGCAATGTCAAGAGAATGTGCAAAAGTCGGGTAGGGCTGGTAAGAATTGAATGGTTCGACAAGAGTAGGATCAACATTTGGATAAGAAGGTGAATGAAATTGTTGATCCCAAGAATTGGAAGCGGTGAGAGGAGTGAAAGATCGGCTACGGGATTTTTCAATACGTTCAGCGATGGACAATGGACGACTCGCAAAAGGGGTATCAACGTAAGAGGGTGGGGGAGGTTAAAACGGTTGATACGAAGTGAATTGCGGAGCCCAGTTGTTCGTCCTAAATGCGACTATCTGATCTTTCAAAGAAATTTTGGGCATGGAGGGGTCGTTCGAAATTCGACCAAAGCAAGAACCGTAGGAAGTTATGTTTGGTTGTGGGTACGAAAGTTCGGCAAGAGATTTTCTGGGTGGGGTACCCATGATATGAAGAGATGAAGAAGAAGAAGAGAAAAGGAGGGAAAAAGAATGTGATTTTTTTTTATAGTTTTTAGTTAGTTATTAACAAAAGAATGAAATATACACAAAAAGAATCTGGAAAAAAACAATCACGACACAAAAATACCACACTCCTAATCGGTGTAGGGTTCACCTAGGTCAACTAGACCTGCTCAAGAACTTGATTGTCGAAGTAAAACTATGTCGAGAAACGGGCTCAAGATATACTGATCATGAGGCCAGGTAAGTGTAGAGATAAAGGGGGGGTTTCCGACGCTTTGGCAAAGGTCCTTAATTAAATAAGCCTTTCTCTTTTGGCGGTTTCGCCGTGAACACTTTCCTAAACACCCCGTAAACGATATACCGTTAAGCGGTGTTCTAAACACAGTTAATTTCTCCTAGTGAGCATGAAGTCCTTAAGGCTTAAAGACTAGTTTCTTTTAAATTTTGTGCGGCTAAATGTTATGCTCGATTTTCGTGATTTGTGGGCCACGGAAAAGGTGATGAAATCGTTTACCCTATGTTGTGGGGTTCGCTTGCCCTTAAGTCCGTATTAATGGATGCAATGCGCAAATCAATGAAAAAAATTGTACAAAATTTCAAACAAATTTTTTTACGTTTAAGCTCGCTACGGCAACAAATACGGATTAGTCAATTTTTTTACGTTTTCTAGCGAACTTGCAAAGAATCTTGCAAAGATATATAGTGGATGCGTCGGATTTGAGAAGAAGGTGTTAGCAAAGTACGTAACGTTAAATTTTCGGGTTAAGAAACCCCCGTTTAAGTTAAATCCGAATTGCTTGGAATGTTCGCTTGCGCGGGTCAACCTATCCCGATCTTTGGCACTGTACTTCGTAATCACCTTGACCTTGAATGTACACTTTGCTCTCTACGATCGCAGTTCGCAAATCCGTAAATTGTGAAAATGTCGGAAAACAGATATTAGTACGAAAAAGCGATATGAATGCCCAAATATCTACACACTAAAAATTATAAAAACAAACAATAACAATAGGACAAAAACAAAAAACTGGGGCAGTGAACAAAAATTTGGAGCAATTGAGGGAGCTTGGGCCGGCGAGCTCGGATGAAGATGGAATGTCGATAGTCCAATTTTGGATTTTGGGCTCCAAACTTCTTCTGGCGGCCCACTGTCCTATTAGTGTTACACTTGTATTGTTTATCTTTTCTGTTTAGTTACAGAGTGCAAGAAGGTCTAAAATCCAGAGAACAAAAATTGGTTAGATGTGTTAATTTTTGAAAAATTTAGTTGATTTTGAAAATAGGGTTAGATGGATATTAACAAGATTAACCCAAAATAACAAAAATAAAAACGTTACCGTCTCCCCGACAATGGCGCCATTTGATCGCACGCTTTTGGCGTGTCGAGTTTTAAGAGTTCTAAAGTTAACCGCGATCGGGACGGTGTCGCTTTGCAGCTAGCCGCGATGAGCATGGGTCGATCCACAGGGAGACAGAGCGTTTTACGTTCTTATTTTCACGAGTTAATACGCGCGGGCAGAAAGTTCGTATCTAACCTAAGTGTTATATGCAAAGTAAAAAGCTTGTTACGAAAAGATACAATAGTGTAAGCTAAGGAAATCCACACTAAAACCTTTCAGCCGATCATAACGATTGAAGCTAGAGCAATCGGCAACAACGTGGATTAGGGTACTTAAGCACGGTATTCATGAAATCCGGCTTATTGACCCTTGTCCGTCCGTTCTTGTCTCTTGCTTTCACCTCCGGCCAAACCGAATGCAACCGGTCGTGGTTGGGGATCACCGTTATCTTGGTAGGGTAGGGTGCCTAACAGAGCGCTTGCGTAACGTTTGGACAGAGTTCAATGGAAAATACAGGAAAAGGAAATAAGAAACGGAATGTTAACTTACCATATCGTATTTTTTTCATAACAATACATATTCACAAACATTACAATAACAAACCAAAAAGAGCAAAGAAAAAGAAACCAAGAGAAGAAAAGAGCAATACAAGAAAGTAAGTAAATGGAATTTAAATTGCAAGAATGTAAAGCATGGAATGTAAAAGACATGAATGTAAAGCAAGTAATAAAAAGAAATTAAGAAACAAGTGGGAACCAAAGTGCAAGTGACAATCCATGTTATCAAATAGCTAAACTTAAATTTGCAAGCTTACTAAAGAGGTTGCAAGATCAAGTGAAGATAAAGATCCCAGGGTGAAATGAAGGTACAAAGAGAAAGCTTTATTTATTCCGAATGAAGATACAACCCTTGAGATCAATTGCCAAGACTTAAACTTGCAAGCTCAATGAAGAGGTTGCAAGCTCAAGAGAAGGCAAAGAACTCAAGGGAAAGCTAGGCTATGTATAAGAGAACAAAATGAAAAGAGAAGAGAATTACAAAGTTTATGAAATGAATGAGAAAACTTGGACCCCTCTCCCTTGCTCATTTGTTCTGTATTTATAGGCTCAAAAGAAAATTAAACAAACAATAAAAATGAGCTGACGTAGCAACAAGGGAGGGACTGTGAGAAACTGGGGGTATTTGTGCACTGTTTGGCCGGCAAATGGGGCGTTGTGCTCGGCCCAAATCCAAGCTCTGGGTCTCGTTCTTGTTGTGTTAGCTTAAGTTGTCTCCCACATCACTTTGATGTTGTTTGCTTGGTCTAAAATAACCGGGTTTGTCTTCAGAGTTTGGAGGAAAACTAGATGTTTTAACTCACATCAACACTTTATTTTATTTATTGCACCATCAATGCATATCACACCATGCCCACTTGTGCCGTGATTCATGGCTGCCTCATCACGATCCATGCTCCAAGAGTCTTGTGTACACACTTGTATTGTGTTGGTCCATTTTGATAAAAAGTGTGTACACAAACATGCTGCAAAAAGAAACTCATGAAGTATCGGTCGGTTTGCTGTTCTGGTTGCAATGTCAGCTCACAACTGTAATATCCATGATTTTAAGTGTATTTCTAGTATTTTATCACGGATACCTGTAATCTGTATTACTAAGCAGGCACTGGTTAATAGTACCGATATATACTAAAAATAGATAATGAATGAGCGGTATTAAAATGCAACATTCTATTCTGAACAAATCCCCGACTTCTACTTCTAACCCAATTTCGTCTAGTCCAACTTCCACCGAGCCTATTCTCCGTGTTCCCTTAGGCTCGGATCCTCCGCCCACTTCCTTGAGTCAACCTAAAATGATCCCAACTCCAATTATGGGATCCATTCCATCCCCACAATCTTCTCCAATGTTGGACTCAACCCTTATTGATAAAGCTCCTTATTTACATAGGTTAAGAGGCAACAGATCAAGTCCAAAAATGGAGAAGATTGTGGAAATTTTTAAGCATGTTAACATAAATATTCCTCTCCTAGATGCTATTCAACAAGTTTCGTCTTATGCGAAAATCCTAAAGGACTTGTGCACTAGGAAGAAAAAAATTCAAGTACCTAAAAAAGTTTTCTTAGTGAGTAATGTGAGCACTGCGTTTACCTAACAATAACCCAAGAAACGAACGGACCCCGGAAGTCCTACCATATCTATTTCTATTGGGGTAAAACTATCAATCGTGCTCTACTAGATTTAGGTGCTAGCGTTAACTTGCTTCTGTTGGAGATAGTGCCCTCAGAGTCAATTATTAGGTCACAGGTACGTGATTGCAATGATTGATGGAGGACATATCCCGGTAGGACAGTCTTACTCGAGATGATAGTATGCTATCTGGTTTACCTTTATCATCGTGTACTGTTTTAGGTGACCTAACACGTCGCTATTACACGTTGATAGAGCCCCTAGGATTCTTTCTTGACCACCAGCAGTATGAGGGCGATCATATAAGTGGGAGCTGGGGGTCTATAAGCTTATCCTTAAAAGGTTCCTAGTCGTGGGAGTTTCGAGACTGGGCATCGATACTCCATTAGTAGACTAGTGTATACAGTCGAGACCCTGACGAGGGGCGGTGGCCGGTCTCACAAGCCACTGGTGTCAGTTGGATCACCTAAGATGTATACAGGTGCTCATTGGGTTATGAGTACACCGGACAGGACTCGCCGGGAACATGCTAGTTGGTCATATACCAGACGTCAGATGGCAGTTCCCTGGTGACATGTGTGCAGGTTAGTTCATCGACCTGGGGATCGTCATTTGTCTCGTGTGAGTTCCCACTGTACTTTGATTACTACCCTACCACGGCTCAAAGGAGTCGTGCAAACAGGTTTTAGTTGGGTACAGTCCCGAGCCACATGGAGGCAGTGAGCGTATCTTCAGGGGTTCGTCTCTCCCGGTATTGGGGGTGAGGTCGTGCTGTGTCTAGGAGAGCCATTACACAAAGTCCTTGGCCAAGGCAAGGAGATTTACTGGTAGGTATTCCAGTAGTATCTCAGGGTGTTCTGGGCTACACTCCGACACGACTTGTACCGCTTTTGGGGGTCTGACTTTTACCAACCCCCTAGGCCCGCCATGCGATACTCATAGACGAACGGACCGGACTGCACGGATATTGTCACTGACAGGCTCAGTAGGGTGTCAGGATGAGTTCGCTCATCGACGTCCTTTTTATTCAATACCTGGTAGCCCGTTACGTATTGGCTTATACCTCTGACGTGCTAGTGGTTAAATCCACAACCAAGGTGTTGACGAGTCTTTAGAGTCCCCCACATTCAGTTACTCAGCTTTCGGGCGAAAGGTTGTAGAGGCCGTATGGAGATATGGCAAGGTCCGATCAGATACGTGCGGTATTGCACGGATCAGGATCGGACAGTTTGTACTATAGGCCGTATGGTTATATGGCAGGGATCGATCAGATACGTGCGGTATTGCACGGATCAGGATCGAACAGATATTACTAGCCGGTTTTGGTATAAGCCGGATCCTAGTATAGTACAGTGTAGACTTTGTCTCATTGCATTTGTATTTCGGTCGAAATACAGATGCGGGTGTGTATGCACAGTATCGGGGTTTTCCTGTAATTTATTACGGGACCAGTTTTCTGGAGTTGCCAGTTTGCTTTTTGTTTCGGCCGATTTCCTTTGTATCGTTCATTGGCCGAAGTTTGGTGGAGGAGGGTTTATTTGCATTGTTGCAAATAGGCATTTGTGGAGGGGGTTCTTTGCATCTTTTGGCATCATGATGGTTTTCATGATGTGCACCATCATTGACTTCTCCTTCTCATGATGGATTGACTTTGTGGACTTGATGGTTGTGGTTGTGTGTGGTTTTTGTTTGTTATCATGTTCTTTCATGATTCCCTTTTTCATTATTGTTCCACCCACCCCCTTGACCTTTTCTCTTTCTCTCTCCAATCACACTTGTGAAGTGGGGGGGGCCGGCCATTCAAAAGTGGAATGGGATTCATTTCATTTTTGGGTGGAAAAATGTTACTCTCATTTTGGTATGCTACATTTTTCCTTCACCTCTCTCAAAAAAGTTCTTCTTCCTCCACAAAATGGCAAAGCTCCAAAAACCCCAAATGAGACTTCTTTTCTAGATATTCTACAGCATATCTTGGGCACGTCGAGTAGCCGGCTTCGTGCCCGAGTTGCCTCGGCATTGAGGCGGGAGCCCGTAAACAAAGTAGGCGATGTGGTGCATTTCCGGCGACGAGGAGGAGGCAGGACTTTCCGCAGGAGATCGGGACCATGATGAGAAGACCGGAGGACTTGGATCGTCGGTATATCTCTAACCCATCTTCTAGTTAGCTTAGACTTGTTAATGGTTACGATCCGGGTGTTTAGTGCGCGGTGGTGCCGGTTTGCTAAGTCCGCAAAATTTAAGTTTATCACCGCTTCCGCTTTTGGCCGTCGGATTGACGGCCGGGGCGCCGCCGTGCACTTACAGTGGTATCAGAGCCTCGCCATTAACTTAGTCTAGCTTGGTGTAATGTGTTTTTCAGTTCCGATCGATCGAAATGTCCGAAAACCCAAATACACCCACGACAGTTTCTGTTGAATTTTTTCAGTCTCCAAAAATTTTTCAGGTTGCATAAAAGTACTGTGCTCGAAGATCTAAGACCAGTGGAGAAATTCGAGACACTGATTCTCCCATCGGAGCGCGGAAGCGCGGTAAGTACCCACTTATTGCCGCTCTTCCGCCGCCGTAGTTATTGAACAGTGTGTGGAAATTTTCCAGTGGGCCTCTGGGGTTAAATTTGGGTTTCTGGAACATTAATTTTGGGCCCATATTTTCTGTAACTGCTACAGTGTTGTTTTGGGGCCTACTTGTTAATTTTTGATCGATCGGATATTTTAAACACATTTTTCACAGTATTTACATTATATCTGCGACCGTGAATGTCACTTGATCGGTAAATCCTGTCTAACTGCTATAGCCCGGTTAGACGGATTTGCGAACGTGACTTTCACGTTGATGTTCTATGTATTTGCTGTGATGTTGCGGATCGGTCGTGGGGATAGCCTGGATGCAATGCTAGTACAGTTTTGTTGTATTATGTACATTTGATATTGCGGGGCGAGCGTCCGACATGTGGACTGCCGTCACTGCCTGTTTGTATTATTATTTTGGGGCACGACCTGGTTGCGGTCGCTGTACCCGTTGTATGTATATTTTACTTTCTGTACTAGGATTGCCCCGCGGAGGGGTGCACGGATAGCCGGGTTCTGGAGGGCAACAAGCCCGCATCTCATGGCATTGAGACGGAGGGGGCTTCACTCTAGGATTGGCGGGCTATTCGCCGCACTCATAGGGGGTACAGGTTGACCCAGGAGGGGTGCCCAAGTTACCGGATTCCGTGAAGTGCTGGGTGGTCCATTCACGTTGCTGAAGGGGGCTGCCTCGCTTCAGGTTTTGGCGGGTAACTTGCCGCGCCCGTAGGGGTCTAGGTTTTCATTGCACAGGCTATCCACACGACCAGGGGAACGTCGGGTTTCAGCGGCTCTGTGAAACCCGGGGATCCCAGATATCTGTATTGTTTCTGTGATGCTGTTCATTCTCTGTGATGTTGCATTTTATTCACGCCTTGAGCGAATATAATATATTGGTATATATATTAGTAGATGTTGTATATGTTTTGCATCCGCGCTAGTCCAGTCCCCGCTCTGTCGTTAGTAAGCTAACCTAACGGGTAATGACGGGACCCAGTGGCGAATGCGGATGGCATATACGTACATCAGTATATTTTCGTTCTTTTTGGTGTGATCAATTGATAGGACTGCATTGATTCGGATCAATGCAAGTTAAAACAAACCTAATCTGATGTTGTTGGAACACTTTTCAAAAAGCTGTTATTGCAAGGACGTTTACTTTTGTTTTGCATCGTGGTATTCATTGGAATATCCTGCTCCTCAATCGACGAGGCAAGGGCCGAGATCTCTTCACCGGGAGTGACCCCTTGGACAGAAGTTTGCGTCAGGGCATTAACTTCACTATAGCCGATTACTTTTGCTTTGCATCGTGGTATTCATTTGGAATATCCTGCACCCCATTCTACGGGGAAAGAGCCGAGATCCCTTCACAGGGAGTGACCTCTTTAGCAACGGTTTTCGTCACTATATTTTCAAAAAGCTATCCGTTCCTTCGACGATATCAAGTTCATTACGTTAAAGGTTTTCACCAGAAACCATTCGTAGCCCTCCGTCATTTCAGTTAAATATTCGGTAGTATTCAAGCTATGTATTTTGACCTCACGCCAAGGCATAGTGATTGGTAGCTGCCGGGTATTTATCTGTTGCATAGATAGATGCGTTGGTTTGGGACAGTCGTACTACTATTTTGGCCTACGTCAAGGGTATGTACGGGTGGGTTCAGATTAACCTGGATAATGACGGGCAGAACTTGACATGTGACTTATGATATTTTGACCTCACGCCAAGGTCATAAGAGCATGGGGCAGAAATTACATCGGGAGTTTCAAAAGAACTGAAACTTGCCAGATATGCGCATACCTTCTGGAGTGTGACACCGTGAGCGGATTCCGTCATGTTGTCATGCGATGATAGTTGGATCCCGATTCCCACTGATGAGTTAGTTTACTCCTCGGGTAACCCCGACTAATTCTTCTTTCAGGTTTGGAGGAGAATTTGAGGTACAGTGGGAGGATTCCAGATTAGATAAATTGGTAACCATTCTGATCTAGGTTAGAGTGCACGCTGAGTGTTTCTTTTCTCTCTCTCTTTGGCAGCGACCATTGACCCGACCCTAAGACTTTGACTCAGTGACCAAGTTGACCGAACCTTCTTAAACACCGGCTTTTGGATTGTCAGTGTTGCGAACCTCATTGCCACTCCTACTTTTACCCTTTTCTCCAGGACACCCCGTATTACTACGAATGTCCACTTCCATTGGACAAAACCATCGTATGGTTAGATACGAACTCGAAAGAATTTATTCGAGGATGGTTTCCGGTTCTGGAGAAAACGGATAGGATTATTCAGTTGTCTTTTCCTTTTACCCTCTCTCAGGTTACGAGTACTCCTTGGTTTAGGGGTAGTACACCTATTACGCAAATTGGATTGTCTTCTTCCAAACCTTAGGCTGGTGCCGACCGGTAGGAAATGAAGAAAACCAATTTGCATAACGATGGTGTGCAGAAGGTATTAAGTTCAGACAAAGCAAGGGATTAGTAAGAGGGCAAAGTAAATTGCAACAGATATTCACGACCAAACCAGGTATTTCGTTACCACTCCCACATCACCTTTGTATTTCTCCAGGACACTCCGTATCACTACGAAGATCCACAGTTTATTTGGATACTCCATCGTATGGTTATATACGAACTCGAAAGGAACTTGTTCCAGTTCGGGGATGGATTCTGGTTCAGGAGAAATAGGAATAAGATTTATTCAGGTGTCTTTTATCTTCACCTTCTCTCGCATTGCGAGTGTTCCTAGGATTGGGACATTACACCCATTATGCTTATTGGATAGTCTTCTTCCAAACCATAGGCTGGTGCCGAACGGTAGGGAATGAAGAAAACCATTTGGCCTAAAGGGGTGTACAGAAGGTAAAGACTAAAGACATATGAAGTGATTTGGAGAGGTGGCAAAGAACTATACGGTTACAGTCATGAATCTGGAAGAGGCATTACTAGGAATACCAGGATACCCCAACGAAACATTTCAATGTTTCAGTTTCACTGTGTACTATTAAAAGAAAACTGATTTCCCGATTAGACACTTACTCCAGGGTATGTATTTACCAGGTACGATTCTCACATCTGTATGGTTTTACAGATGATGAGTGGGAGTAGGTTATTGGGAATTGGGTGATCATCCTGATTGTATCGGGATTCGTTGTAATCGGTGATATTTGAGGAAATCACCTGGGCTGTTTGCCGGTCGGCAAATATTTGGTTTTGAATATCCGCTGTTATGCACCAATTTCAAAATGATATATCTGTACGTCTATTTTCATAGAGTGAGATATACCTTTCTGAAATTATGTCTACGACATTTACCTATATCAGTGGATGGTTAGGTAAGGAGCATTAAACAGCGGTGTAATTCTTCTTAACCATAAGTACAGTTTTCAACCTACGACACACAGTGAAAGAGTTATCAGACTCAAGGGACTTGTACAAAGTATTGTATGTTGTCCAGTGTCCATCAGGACAGAGGGGTTGGTCCTCATACTATATTCTGTTTACTTTTAACTTCTCTAGTTCTTAGACATGTGTTTCTTAAAAACACAGGGTCTAAGTTTTGAGGAGTTATAGGTATTTGAATAGAGTAGAGAACCAGGTGTAGCAAGTATCGGGATTCTTCAAAGTGATCGAAGATGTAGATACTTGTGTATGGTATTCAGTTGATAGTAATGATAAAGAGATCTTGCTTCTCTTTCAGGTTACTCATAATTGGAAGTATTCCTAAGTTGAGTAACGCTGATCGGCCTCCTTCCATTTAGTTGACATGCGCTGGGGACAGCTGCATGATTTGAATCTGGTTCAATTAAATCAGTGCCTCTGTTTCTATATTGGATATAGAACAGTTCATATCTTAACGATGTTAAGGTACGGGGAGTTGTCCGGTTTATGATTAAAACCAGACACTGGACAACTCAAGGCACGTTTCTGTAATGGCTGTTTGTGGGTTGACCCAGGCTATGACGCGGGTTGACTTTCTACCATCTGGATGAACAATAGCAACATTGTTCTAGACTCGCCACAGTTTTATTAAAAATGGATTTTTTCAGAAAACAGTAGTGGGAGTATGGTAGAACTGGAAGTGATTCCAGAACCACAAACGATTACTGAAAATTTGATAAGGAACCTAAAGATTCAATCTGAATTGACATTCCATTGGCCACTCCGCAGATACGGTGGGTAACTTCAGGCACCCGAGAGGTACTCCGGTAGCCTCAAGGACGGTGACAGGGAAGTTCTTGTTTACCCACAATTACCATTGCTGTTGTTCCAGGTTGCGAGACCCGGCGGGAGGATGAGTATAGCGTCGTTCTAAACCAGTTTTAGAAGTATACGTCTATATGACTCTGCCAGAGGGTTGTCGTAGTCAGTGGGAGCAGCGGAAGAATTTGTGGACAGGTTGCTTATGTCTATTTATAGACTAGAGCAGATGTAGCGGAGATAGATCATCTATTTCTGACGTGACAGTCATGGGTTTGACTTCATCAGAATAGGGGATGGATCAGTTGAGAAGGTAGTAGGGTGTGATATCCTGGTATTTGGATGATATACACAGAGTAGGAAAAGAAACTCCTACACTACGATCGGTTATACTTTGGTCGTCACACAGTTGTTTCTCCACAAAGGAAATGGATTTTATATCAGACATACTGGTTACTAGATCTATGGTTTTAGATCTAGATTTGGGTGGTTTCCCAATCAGGGTACTTGACAGCATTCTAAGAGTATTTAGGATGGACGACTCCTGGCACGGTAGTGTACCTGCAGGTAATGGAGTCACCCTCTCCAAAGGTGTCTTACAGACTAAAGGGGAGAGGGACGGGCATGATTGGCAGATCACTTGCTCAGGCAATTGAGTCAATCGTGAGATGTCAAGTACCACACCAGATGTTGTTCTTGCACTAGATGCAATAAGTTGACATTAATCCAATCCTGGAGAAACAGTCGGAAGCAGTTTTAGAACATAAGTGGATGTTCTAGGGAGATGATAACGACAGCCTCATTCAAGAGACAGTTATCATTCCAGGCTTCCAAGGTGACATGGACGACAAGGAGGTTGTCAGAGTTATAGTTTTCCTTCTGATGAGGGGCAGTATTTTGGACAGGTGGTCCAAGGCAATACTGAGGGAGGCATGGCGCGCAGGATACTGATTAAGTTCAGTTGACGATACAGTCTAAGAAGTTTGGATTTGGAGTTCATTTATGAGCTAGGTCCCATCAGACATCCAGACATATTCTGAGACAGGTATTGCTCTTTTCGGGAGATGGCTTTCTCCGCGAACTTGAGATATAGAGAGACATAGAAAGAAACAACAAAGCGGATCCACTCACTAAGGCTATTCCTCGAACGCAATAGTTTCGCAAACGAGCTTTGTGAGACTGACTAGTAGAGGAGTTGGGTGTTCGGTATCACACGGGCTGTGAGTATGCGACATCGCAATAATTAGCCTTGAGTGCAAGTGGGAGATTGTTGGAGATAGTGCCCTCAGAGTCAATTATTAGGTCACAGGTACGTGATTGCAATGATTGATGGAGGACATATCCCGGTAGGACAGTCTTACTCGAGATGATAGTATGCTATCTGGTTTACCTTTATCATCGTGTACTGTTTTAGGTGACCTGACACGTCGCTATTACACGTTGATAGAGCCCCTAGGATTCTTGCTTGACCACCAGCAGTATGAGGGCGATCATATAAGTGGGAGCTGGGGGTCTATAAGCTTATCCTTAAAAGGTCCCTAGTCGTGGGAGTTTCGAGACTGGGCATCGATACTCCATTAGTAGACTAGTGTATACAGTCGAGACCCCGACGAGGGGCGGTGGCCGGTCTCACAAGCCACTGGTGTCAGTTGGATCACCTAAGATGTATACAGGTGCTCATTGGGTTATGAGTACACCGGACAGGACTCGCCGGGAACATGCTAGTTGGTCATATACCAGACGTCAGATGGCAGTTCCCTGGTGACATGTGTGCAGGTTAGTTCATCGACCTGGGGATCGTCATTTGTCTCGTGTGAGTTCCCACTGTACTTTGATTACTACCCTACCACGGCTCAAAGGAGTCGTGCAAACAGGTTTTAGTTGGGTACAGTCCCGAGCCACATGGAGGCAGTGAGCGTATCTTCAGGGGTTCGTCTCTCCCGGTATTGGGGGTGAGGTCGTGCTGTGTCTAGGAGAGCCATTACACAAAGTCCTTGGCCAAGGCAAGGAGATTTACTGGTAGGTATTCCAGTAGTATCTCAGGGTGTTCTGGGCTACACTCCGACATGACTTGTACCGCTTTTGGGGGTCTGACTTTACCAACCCCCTAGGCCCGCCATGCGATACTCATAGACGAACGGACCGGACTGCACGGATATTGTCACTGACAGGCTCAGTAGGGTGTCAGGATGAGTTCGCTCATCGACGTCCTTTTTAGTCAATACCTGGTAGCCCGTTACGTATTGGCTTATACCTCTGACGTGCTAGTGGTTAAATCCACAACCAAGGTGTTGACGAGTCTTTAGAGTCCCCCACATTCAGTTACTCAGCTTTCGGGCGAAAGGTTGTAGAGGCCGTATGGAGATATGGCAAGGTCCGATCAGATACGTGCGGTATTGCACGGATCAGGATCGGACAGTTTGTACTATAGGCCGTATGGTTATATGGCAGGGTTCGATCAGATACGTGCGGTATTGCACGGATCAGGATCGAACAGATATTACTAGCCGGTTTTGGTATAAGCCGGATCCTAGTATAGTACAGTGTAGACTTTGTCTCATTGCATCTGTATTTCGGTCGAAATACAGATGCGGGTGTGTATGCACAGTATCGGGGTTTTCCTGTAATTTATTACGGGACCAGTTTTCTGGAGTTGCCAGTTTGCTTTTTGTTTCGGCCGATTTCCTTTGTATCGTTCATTGGCCGAAGTTTGGTGGAGGAGGGTTTATTTGCATTGTTGCAAATAGGCATTTGTGGAGGGGGTTCTTTGCATCTTTTGGCATCATGATGGTTTTCATGATGTGCACCATCATTGACTTCTCCTTCTCATGATGGATTGACTTTGTGGACTTGATGGTTGTGGTTGTGTGTGGTTTTTGTTTGTTATCATGTTCTTTCATGATTCCCTTTTTCATTATTGTTCCACCCACCCCCTTGACCTTTTCTTTTTCTCTCTCCAATCACACTTGTGAAGTGGGGGGGGGGGGCCGGCCATTCAAAAGTTGAATGGGATTCATTTTATTTTTGGGTGGAAAAATGTTACTCTCATTTTGGTATGCTACATTTTTCCTTCACCTCTCTCAAAAAAGTTCTTCTTCCTCCACAAAATGGCAAAGCTCCAAAAACCCCAAATGAGACTTCTTTTCTAGATATTCTACAGCATATCTTGGGCACATCGAGTAGCCGGCTTCGTGCCCGAGTTGCCTCGGCATTGAGGCGGGAGCCCGTAAACAAAGTAGGCGATGTGGTGCATTTCCGGCGACGAGGAGGAGGCAGGACTTTCCGCAGGAGATCGGGACCATGATGAGAAGACCGGAGGACTTGGATCGTCGGTATATCTCTAACCCATCTTCTAGTTAGCTTAGACTTGTTAATGGTTACGATCCGGGTGTTTAGTGCGCGGTGGTGCCGGTTTGCTAAGTCCGCAAAATTTAAGTTTATCACCGCTTCCGCTTTTGGCCGTCGGATTGACGGCCGGGGCGCCGCCGTGCACTTACAGCTTCTGTATTCTGTGCATGAGCAATTAGGGATCGGAGAGTTAAAACCGGCACACTGCACTCTTCAGATGGCCAATCGATCTATCACCCAACATAGGGGTGAGCTAGAGGATGTGTTAATCAAAGTCGGGGAATTTATATTCCCTGTGGACTTTATCGTTATAGATACACAGCCTATAGCAAACCCCTAAAATCAAATCCTGCTGATTTTAGGCCGACCTTTTCTTGCGACTTCCAACGCAATATTCAATCGTCGAAACGGTTCTATGACCCTATCCTTCGGGAAGATGTCAATTGAGCTTAACATTTACAAATTGGGAAGTGAACCCTCTGAACCCTATGCTCAAGTATTTTCTATCAAGGCAATAGATTCCGACGGTAGCGAATTTGAACAGCTTTATGATACTGATCTCGACTCCGCTAGTACGTTATTGTTTGACCCTGCTATTTATGATACATATACGGACCCTTCTATCGAGCTGTCCGGGTCAATATCTAACGCTAAACATGAACCTTTTATGGAGTCCGAGTATCATCCCGTTCTTTCCGCTGAGATTATTATTTGAGATATCATTGAAAGCTTTGAAGAAATCTTCACTGAAAAACTCGCATTCTTAGAAGACATGGACGTTGTGATGAATCAACCCCAACCCAAAGAAGTTGAAACGCCACCCCTTCATTTTATCCGTAACGAGAATGCGAGTAATCCACCATCATTGTTTCGTCTCTATAAATCGAGACGTAAACCCGTTCTATTCCACCTCTTATCTCTTCCCCACTTCATCACGTCGATAGGTGACATGATATTCTACCAACCAGTGCGTTACATCGATAAAATCTTTAAATGGTTGGTGTTGACTTTTACTTTTTGTCTAGCTTTATATTGGCCAATAACTTTAACCCCCCTCATAATTTTAAATGCTAAATACTATTTTACTCAAGTTTGGGGAGGATATATTTTGGCTCTTGAAAGAAAAAAAAATTTACAAAAATTTAGAGCCAATAATAAGTTTGAGGGAGGATTTCACTGTCATTTATTCATGTCCCCGTTACTAACTTTTCCTCCCAAGTTTACAGTTTTTTTAAGCTTAACAGATGACATCAGTAAGGACACTGCTGCAAACAGGTTTGGGGGAGGTTTGTATTTAGTCACGCATTATTTTGCATTATAGTATATATAAGCACAAATTTTTTTTTATAATGAAATTTTGAAAGTGAAAAATTACATATGAAAGATAGAAATAGTTTGAGAAAAGCACGAAAGTTAAATTTTTTCTTAAATGAAACTAGTAATAAGTAGCTATGAGCGGTTGTCCCAAGGGTTAGTAAGATGAAGGAAATTACTAATATGAGGATAAAATAACTCTGACAAATAATCCCTATTTTTGAGTCCAAACTTTTGAACGTTGATATCCTTCTATATGCACTGTCACACATCTTGAAACTTGGGATAGTAGAGGATACCTTGAAATACTCTTGTCTAAAAGCCTAAATATGAAGGAAAATAAAAATAATAAAAAATATAAGTGGTGAAGAAAAAAAAATGAACACTGGTTTTCTAATTACTTAAGGTAGCATAAAAAAATATAGCGAGAGTGCTTTATCACCTAGTGCCTTAGACCAACTGGTTTGGGAGCCACTGCTAAGACTTAGGTGTTGCAAGACGAGAAATTACGCCTAAATGCGCGAGCACATTTTGTAATCAGTTGGTTAGTACCTCAAGAAGTATTAACGGTCACATTAAGAATGTGTGAGCAATTCCATCTAAGATATTCAACGACTATAAAGTACTTTGGAAGATGGACAAGAGTATGATAGCTTGAATTGAATTCTCTAAGTGTAGAGATGTCTTTTACACACATGTAGGGGTATATGATCGATGTTTGGAAGAAAGGTAGGAGGAAGAATAAAGACGATGTTTTATTGAGGGATTATGTGATTTCTAACATCTTTTCATGATCATTAAGATAGGGCTCATGGCAACTGAAAAGCTGGTGTAATTAGAATCTCTTATTTTCAGGTTCTTTCTTTTATATTTCTTATCTTTGTATGTAATTTTCATCTTCTTTCTTTTACTATAGAATTTTGTGGGTGTAATCCGCAGAAAACCCTCAGGAGCTCCTCCTACTAGGGACATCTAGAGATTTAATGGCTTATTGCACATACTCAGTGTAATCGTGTTGCCTACGAAACTGTGCTACTTAGGTTTTTCTTTTTTTCTTTTTCTCCCTCTCTTTAATAACTTGTTTGCTCGGGACGTTCAAAGTTAAGTTTGGGGGTATTTGTTCAGTCGAAAATATCGCACATTTGATATAACATTTTCCTTACTTGTCTTAAATATCAAAAGGTGTTTATTATAAATATAGAACATAATTAGGGTTTATCTGCAAAATACTATTTACCATATTTTTATATATTATAATTAACATTAAGAAGGAAAATGCATGCATATAATATTTATATAATATTTTTTAATTATGCATATCATATCAAATATTTTAATCAAAATTCTTTAAAAGATATAACATCATACAAATGATTAGAATAATATCTCTATAACAAATATTACTGACATTATTCATGGAGATATTATGCAAAATTTGGCTCAGTTCAGGAGATCGGGGTATCGAGATGTCGGGAATAAAAAATCTACCGATGAAGTTAAATAAAATCGAAGAATCAATACTGGCAGAGATTCAAGAAATATTTTCAAATTCCAGATATCTTGAAGATCTCCAAGTGTCAACATGTATAAGCCTAAGAAAATTGAAGCCCTAACTCCCCTATCCCACCGTGCTTCCGCGGCCAAAACAAGCAATATGCGGCAGATCCGCCGCCGTTCTAAGGAGTTAATGTGTGGGATTTTGTGGATAGGATCTTCTCAACAAACCCTAATACTTGGAATCTAGGGTTTGTATCTTCTGTGACTATAAATAGGATCGAGGGCTAAATCTAGAAATCATCACCTTTTACACTAAGCAAATCGCCGTCAAAGAACAAGTGATCCAGGACAGGTCCACGATTCGACGTGATAAGGTGACGTGAGATTCGACGGAGCATCTACTTCCTACGAGGCTGAGATCGAGAGAAACTTCTTCTTCCTCTTGTAATCTAAACTCGAAGAAATGTAATTATGAAGTTGATTAATATAGGTAGATCATTAGTTTAATTAGTTAGCATTTATTTTCTGTATTTATATTATGATCTCAACCTATTCTTCTTCTATCTCCATAATGCGCGTGTAATTCTCCGCTTGATAGGGTTCGTTGGATTAGGGTAGAACAATGGATGAGAAAATACTTTAACTTCTTTTAAGTGTTATAAAATTTATAAACTTTAGCAAAAGAATCGTTAACATCCTTATCGGGCGTGCTACCAATTTATTGCTAATCTCGACCGCGATTTGAGATCATATTAACAATTGTTCTGTTAAGGGCAAGACATGAATAGAGATCAATGAATGGACAAGGGTCAATAGTGGGGAAATCCTAGTTTCATCCAAGAACTCTAATCTTCATTCATCACTATCTATCTAGTTTTAAATCTATCAAAAGATAAAATGAGTCATCTTTAGTATTCATCCATGACTGCTAAATCCTAACGAACCCTACAGGCCCTCTTCTTTATAGATTCTACATCTGTATTTAAATTAGATCTTAAAACTATATATATATTCTATATCCGTATTTAAACGTAGATCTAGAATCTATTCTCCCCTATTCTTTTACTCTAATTAACTCGTCTAAAGCAAGATTAAAAGTTCCACGCATCCCTGAGGATGACCCGTACTCATCTCGGCTAGCTACACGCGACACAGTTATTGATTGCAGTTACTACACACTCTTTCACACATCAATCACCTATATGTCGAGGCAATTGAAGACTCGTGAGAAGAACTACCCAACTCATGACTTGGAGCCGGCAGCAGTTATTTTTACGCTGAAAATTTGGAGACACTAATTATTGGGTGAACGGGTTGTTTTGTTCACTGATCGCAAGATCCTAAAGTATGTGTTTACATAGAAAGAGCTGAATATGAGGCAGCATAGATGGTTGGAGCTGATGGCTGACTATGATCTTGATCTAAAGTACCATCCAAGGAAAGTTAATGTAGTGCCGGATGATTTAAGTCGGTTGCCAGTGATACGGATGTTGACTGCACAGAGGGAGATTATAGTTGATCTTCAGAGGTTCGAGTTGGACATTGTACTACCAGATTCTTCGGGACAGTTGATACAGTTGCAAGTACAGTTATCCTTGATCGATAGCATTATGTGTTAGGAATATGTATGCCTTAGAGGCCATTATTGATGATACAGTGTATACTTGGACATATATATAGAGGACTTTCTTGCTCGACATGATAGTATGCTATCAGGTTACCTTTATCTTAACATGTAGACTGGTATTTATACTGTCTATCTCTTACATGTTGATAAAACCCTTAGGATATGTACTTGACTACCAGGATTATAATGAGATCATACTAGTGGGGCCATGGTGGTCAAAAAGTACATCCTTTAAACAGTTCCTAGTCATGGGAATATCGAGACTAGGGCATCGATATTGCTGAGTAGACTAGTGTGTACGTTTCTTGTCCCTTAGAGGGCGATGGTTGATCCCATAACCATCGGTGTGTGACATCAAAGATTGTACATAGGTGCTCATTGGAGAATGGGTACACCGAACGGACTCGCCAAGAACTCCTATGTGGTAGTATACCTATCGTCAGATGGCAGTCCTCTGGTGACACTGGTACCGATTAGTCTGTAAACCCGAGATCGTCATAGAGTCTTGTGCGGCTCCCACTGCGCATTGATTTCCTTCCTACTACGCTCAAAGGAGACGTCCAAACAGGTGGATTTTGGGTACAGTCCTGAGTCGCATGGAGGCAATGAGCGATAGGAGGGGTTTCGTCTCTCCTAGTATTGGGGGTTGATGTTGCGCTATGCTCGATTGGCTATAACTGGAAGTCCCTGGCTAAGGCTACTACCGAGATTTACTAATAAGAGTTATCAGTAGTTTCTCGAACCGTTATAGGCCAGACATCGGCATGACTTATCACGTTACTGGGGATTGACGTTTACCACCCCTAAACATGATATGCGACATATCAGACGAAGAGAACGGACTGTACGGTAGTGTTACTGATAGGCTTCATGGAGACTATGGACAAGCTTGCTTGTTGATTTTCATATCGCTCAATACCTGGGTAGCCGTTACATCCAGCTAGTACCGCTGACGGCTTGTGCGTGACTGATGTGATCATAACCTACTGCTGGCATATTGATGAGTCTTTAGAGTCCCACATAGAAGTTCCCTTGTTCAAGCGAAAGGAAGTAGGACACATAGGTGATATGTGTGTGGGCCTGATTAAATACGTGAATGTGATACCGTATTGTAATCTGGCAGTTATCTGTTATCGGTTCGGTGATATGTGATATAATCGGATTGTTGAATCAAGTGTTGATTTGATAATATGATATACAGATAAAAGTTATTAGTCGGTCATATGTGATATAACCGGATTATTAAATCATGTGTTGATTTAATAATGTGATATATATTATATTTGATATAATTATATCTTAACTAATATCATTATCTCACTAAATGTTTTCTTATATGTATTAATATATATATATATATGTGATATATATATATATATATATATATATATATATTTGTACCATGGCATGATTTCAAGTTTTGAGAAAAATAGAATTTAGGTGGAAAAATGGGAGCATGGTTGCAAGCATGGGCTTTATATTTGTTTATTCATCTTGACTCGCTATTGAAGCATGGTTGCAATTTTATATTGCAAAATTCCATGCTTGAATGAGTGGGGTTCAAGAGTTGCCATTCATTCTAACTTCATTCTCAACACTTAGCCATTTTCATGAGTTGCTCCCATGGTTGCTCTCTAGCTTCATCATCTTCCTCCTTTGCCATGGTTCAAGCTTCAACCCTCACAAGTGATGTGAACCATGAAGCTTGAACACAATCTTGTGAGAAAAATCATATCCCTACTTCACCATCCTACACTTGACTAGCGATCGAGTGTAGCGTGTTTCCTACGCTAAGGGTTTTAGTGTAGAGGTAGCTTGAGTTGGAGGGATTTCACGTGGATCATCTTTGGCATGAAGGTCATCGGAGAAAGCTCGTCCAAAGTCTCAAGTGGAGTGTAATGGAGTCGCGGGACTACTACATGGAGCATATGAAGTGAAGGGCTCCATCTACGGGGGTATAGCCATCTTTCGCTTCATGTAGTTTAGTTATATCAAACCTAAAACCCTAATCACCTAGCTAACGATCTTGGTAAGTCTAGCTTAGCGCCATGAAAAATTTAAATTTGGCATGCTTGATGTCGCTTGGACCCCATGGTGGTGCTAGGGTAGACTTTCATGGTATCAGAGCCTAATCTAGAAGATTAAACGATGTAATTAGAATCACGAAACCGAAACAACTCTGAAACTGTGCCATGAAACCCTGTTCTCTTTTGTTTTTAAAATGATCTGAAATTTTTTTAATCAACTGCAGAATGTTGTATGTGATACAATTAGAACACTGGAAAAATTCGAGACCTTTTCACCGGTTTTGACCCGGCGAAAAGCCCATGAAATCCGGCCTGGCTGGTCCCCTATTCCCCAATTGGTCTCATATTTTTGGTTGTTCTTGCTTCTAGGTTTTTTGGTTTTCAGGTATTGTTTGATTAGCCTAGTTTGCATGTGATGTTAACAATTCTATTGGGGCTAATACAAAGTGTTTCCTAGTCGTAATTGTGACGTCGTTTTGGGTTTAGTTTGATATGGATGCAGTAGTGAGTATCCACATTTAATTGGTTTTGTGAAAACTAGTTAATGATTATAAATTTAGCGTTTTAGTCTCGGTAGATCGATTTCTAGAAGTTTCGATTCGGATAAAAACTCTGTCGCAATCACGTATCGTACGCGAATACTCACCGATTAATTTTACTAGATAGCCTCGCCCCATTGCCCCAACCAAGTGACTGTAAGAGAACCCTGTTGCTAATAGCACCCACTCGGGTGCCCGCGGCCACGTTCCTCCTAAGTGCACTCGGTCGACGGCATCGGGGGTGCGGCCGTCTACTATAGTTTCTGACGCTTATTCGATCGGGTAGTTGGGAATCTTATTGAATTATTTGACTAAAATATTGAAAAGAATTTTTGATATGAAACTAGAATGTGGGGTATATAGAATTAGGCATGAAATCCGAAATATAAGATATTCCGAGTTTATGATGTCTAAGGAAATGTGGATTCTAATTACTGCAGTTTTACATTTGTTTTCTGCAACCGTAAGTGTAATACGTGGTGTATCCCAAATCTCTTTGCTATATGTCAAAAGAATTTGTGATACGTGTACTTACTTACGTTGATGATAAGTGATATTATGTCACTGATATGTTTTATTGGATCGTCGTGATTGAATAGCCGGGGATTTTATGTGAGATGAGAGTTTTTCAATTTTCATTCATGTAAAATTTGTGTGTAATATTCTTTTATTGGGACACTTCCGGGTTGAGGATGGTGTCACCACTGATGTATATTATATACTTTTCCGCATTAGGATAGACCCAAGGCGGGGAGCACAAGTAATCGGGTTCTAGGGTCCAGTGGGAGACCATCTCAAGGAGTTGAGACTGAGTCTCCTAACTTTAGAATTGGTAGGGTTACTTGCCGCTCTCGCAGGGGTCTATGGGAGGTGGGTTTGGCTATTCATCACGACCGTGGAATCCGTGTTTTACATTACTGGCTAAATTTAAAACACGGAAATCCTAGTGTATCCAATATTTCATATGTTGCTTCTGCTGCTTGGTTCTGTGATGTTGATCATATAATTGCATGAGACGAATGTTTTATTATATATAGGATATATAATAAACGTTGCTTATGTTTTGCACCCGCGCTAATCCAGCCCCCGCTCTGCCGGTAGTTAAGTAACCCAACGGTGCATGACGGGGCCCAGTGGCGAATGCAGATGGCATAAGCGGACGTTCTATTTTCGTTTCACTTTTCTGTAATGTTTAGGAAACATTAAAATGATGGGACTTCATTAATGAGATTAATGAAAAGAAAGAAACCTAAAGATGTTGTAGAATCAACTTTTAAAAAGGGTAGCTCTAGTTTTTGCTTTGCATAGTGGTATTCCTTGATGAATATCTATCACCTCATTCGATGAGGAGAGAGCCGAGATCCCTTCACCGGGAGTGACCTCTTTAGAGAAAATAGCAAATACTATAACCCACTCGGTTTTGTCTTTTGATTGTTTCTCTAGTTTTTCTTTGCAAAGTTGTATTCATGAATATCATGCACCTCATTCGATGAGGAAAGAGCCGAGATCCCTTCACCGCGAGTGACCTTTTTAGGTAAACTAGCAAAAGCCTAAAAAACACTCTTTTTAAAAATAACTAGATTCTACAACGATATCAAGTTCATTACGCTCATGATTTTCTTAAAAATCTGCGTAGCCCTCCGTCATTTCAGATAAGTACTATTTAGTATTCATGCCGCATTTGTTGACTTTGTCAAGGCATAATGTGCGGTAGCTGATTAGTGCTTTTCTGCCAGCTTGTGATGCGATTAGGTTAGGGTAGTTGTGCGGCCATGTTGACCTTGTCAAGGGTCGTGCGGGTGGGTTTAATTCAATCAAGAAATGACGGGGAAAACTTGACTAGCGCTTATGGTTTGTTGACCTTGTCAGGGTCATAAGTTGCTAGGGTAAAAACATTATCGGGAATTTCAAGTGTTGAAATTTGCAATGAGATTGCATACCTTCTATATGATAGTTTGATCCCGATACTTAATGCGAGTAAGAGTTACTCCTGACAGAGTTTTGCATTTACAATTAGCTAATCCAGTAGGTGTCTAGAATAGTGTCAACGGGGTTATGCTTTTAGGGAAATGAGCTTTATTTTAATTAGGTCCGTGTGAAAGCATGGGGAACCTCCCTAGGAGTACCGATACCTTCCTGGCCGAACGATTGGCGAACCTGTAGGGTGTAATTAATCCCGGCTAATCATACCTTTTAGGTTTTGAAGGAAGATTTGATAAAAACAGTGCGAGCCATCCTGATTAGATAAAATAACCAATCTAATCTTGCAAAGAGCGCACGCAAAATGATTATCCTTCTCTCTCTCCTGGTAGCGAACAATAAAATGCCTTAATCAAGATAATAATATGGATATATTGATCGAACCTACTTATTGTAATGGGCTAGGTTCTGCTCTATCTTATGATTGTCATAAGTCTGAGCAAGAAATAAGGGAATATTCGGATTTTCATGCCACCCAAATGAAGAAAAAACATGTTGATGCATTGTCTTCGGGTGTGTTCGTTACCAAGAACTGTTTCTCAATTTACCTCTACGTCTTGGGTATTGGATACCGAATCAGGATCCCACACATGTAATTTGTTACAAAGGGTATAGACAAGTGGAGAACTAGGAAAGGGTGATATGTTTCTAATAGTAGAGAATGGTGCCATTGTTGCAGCTAAAGAGTTGGCAAATATCACCTGGTGTTCCCAACCGGTAATACCTTGATTCTTAGCGACTGTTATTTCGTACGAATAATAATGTGAATATTTTCTTAAATTACGTGTTTATTGGGTAAGGTATGATGTATAACAGTGTACACGTTCTGAATCAAACTACAGTTCTAAACGTACAGAACACACACAAGAGGAACTGTTCAGAAATGAACGAAGTCTTCTTATGGCATTGTAGACGGGGTCATATCGATGAAACACGACTAGCTAAAGTTCCATAAGGATGAATATTTGAATCCATTTGAATTTACATCTTATGAAACTTGCCATTCATTTCTCAAAGACAAAGGTGACCAAATCCCCGTTTATTGGAAATGGAGAAAGAGCTGCTGAACTCCCGGACAGATACATAGTGATGTATGCCGTCCTATGTCTACATATGCCAGGGATGGTTCCGCGTACTTTATTATATTCACTGATGTTCTTTCAAGATACGGGCATGTGTTCTTGTTGAAACACAAATCTAAATCTTTTGAGAATTTCAAGAAATATAAGTATGAAGATGAGAACCAGATGGGTAAATGTATTCAAGTCCTTCGATATGATCGAGGAAGAGAATACTTGAGCATGGAATTCCGCGATTATTTAAAAGAGAATGAGATTCTCTCTCAGCTTACTCCTCGGTATACACCACAGCACAACAGTATATCGGGATGAAGGAATCGCACACAATGAGATATGGTGCGCTCTATGATTAGTACTTCTGAGTTACCTATTTATTTTTAGGAATATGCACTTGAGATAGCTGCATACCTATTGAATAGAGTTCCGACCAAATCTGTTGCCTACCACTCCATATGATATATGGAATGGGAAGAGACCATCTCTTAAACGAGTTAGGATATGAGGTTGTCCGGCCTGTGTTGAAAAGCAAAATCCGGACAAGCTTGAGGTAAGGTCAGTTCTGTGCAAGTTTGTAGAATATCCCAAACATCCGCGATGGTATATCTTCTACCACATCGACAAACAAAAGGTGTTTTGTTTCTCGACATGCCACCTTTTAGAAAAGGTATTTCTTGTGAAAGAAATTAATGGCAATGAGGTAGAACTGGAAAAAGTTCCAGCAAAGCAAACTATAACTGACAATTTGGTGGAAACGGATTATTCAATTGTCCCAAAAGAACCACAGCCACTCCGCAGATCTTGTAGGGTTCCTCATCCACCTGAGAGATACTACAGTTTTATCATAGACGGTGGGAGCGAGGATTACATCATGGAGATGATGACCCAACTAGTTTCGAGCAGGCCATCACAAGTAAAGACTATGTGAAATGGCTGGATGCTATGCGATCTGAGATGGAATCCACGTACAACAGCAGAGTGTTGACTTTGCCGATTTCTCCTAAAGGGGTAAAAACCTTCGGGAGCAAAAGGATCTTTGAGAAAGATAATTTGGTGTAGATAGAAAAGTTAAGACTTTCAAAGCTATACTTAAGTCCATCAGGATCCTACTTGCCATTGCTGCATACCATGACTACGAAATCTGGCAGATTGCATGTCAAAATCGCTTTTCTAAATGGTGATTTAGAAGAGAGCATGTATATGACACTGCCAGAGGGCTTCGTAGACAGTTGGAGCAGCGGAAGCATGTGCAAGCTGCTTAAATCCATCTACGGGTTAAAGCATGCATTGCGGAGATGGAACATCTATTTTAATGAAGCTGTCAAAGAGTTTGACTTCATCAAAAAGGTAGATGAACCATGTATAAATAAGATGTTTGTAGAGAGTATGGTTGTCTTACTCATATTGTACGCGGACGACATACTCTTGATAGGAAAGGGTGTTCCTATACTACACTCGGTCAAGCATCTCTTATCACACAGGTTCTCGATGAAAGATCTAACTGATTTCTCCTCCATCCCGGGGATGTAGATCTATAGAGATAGATCTAAATGGATTTGGGATTGTCCCAATCCAGGTTTGTTGGATATATATATGCCCTAGAGGCCAGTATTGTATATGTATACATATGGATGCTAGGGATATGTATGTACAGGACAATCTTGCACAGTTTTATAGTATATTATATTACTTGTCTTTGTCAGGATATGTGTATTTATTGTTGTTATATCTAGCTTGCACATATTGATGAGGACTCGATATGGTAGTATACTATTATGGTTTGCCTTTATCTTAACATGGAATATGTCGTACTCGTTATTACATATTGCGGATCCATGTTGATAAAGCCCGTAGGATCATTGCTAGACTACCTGCATTATGATAGAGATCATACTTGTGGGAGCTGGGTAGTCGGTACACACATCCTTGAATGGTCCCTAGTCGTGGGAGTATCGAGACTGGGCATCGATATTCCATAGTAGACTAGTGTATACGTTTCTAGATCTCGACGAGGGGCGATGGTTTGGTCCCGCTACCAATGGTCTTGAGACCTAAGATCGTATACAGGTGCTCACTGAGGGTGAGTATACCGGACGGACTCGCTGAGAACTTACAGATGGTAATATACCTATCGTCAGGTGGAAGTTCTAAAGTGACACTAGTACAGGTTATTCTTTGGACCTGAGATTGGCATTTGTCTTGTGTGAGTTCCCATTCTGCTTTGATCACTACCCTACCACGGCTCTGCTGAGTCGTGCAAACATGTTTTGGGTGGGTAAAGTCCCGAGCCATATGGAGGCAGTGAGCGATTGTCGAAGATTTTTCTCTCCGGGTATAGGGACTCGATATCGCACTGTGATTCGATTCGTCAGGACTATATGACCTTGGCCAAGGCCGTTGGGATTTACTGATAGGATGATCAGTAGTTTCCCGGTTTGTTCCTGAGTTACATCATCAAGACTTATCAGGTTAATTGGGTCTGACGTTCACCACCCCCTAGACCCAGTATGCGATACTCTCAGATGAAGAGACCGGACTGTACGGATAGGCTTACTGGAGATCCGGATGAGTTTGCTCATCGGCTTTTCTTTCGACAGGTACCCATGTAGCCGTTACGTACAGCTAGTGCCGCTGACGTGCTTGTGATTATGGATTTATCCAGTAAGTCACTGCCGGTGTACTGTCGAGTCTTTAGAGTCCCACATAGAGGGTTCGCCTAATTCAGGCGAAATGATGTAGTAGCCGTATTGGATACGAGCAGGGTTCGATCGATTGATGTTCTTTGTACTCGGACTTTCGATCGGACAGTTGGTAATACTAGCCGGCTCAGGTTTGAGCCGGATTATTAAATTAGGTATTGATTTAATAATTTACATATATGTATCTCGATATATATATTCTACTATTACGTTCTTCTTGTTATTCTCTCTCTTTGGCCGTTCGGATTTTTATCCGAATGCGGGTATGTATATACAGTAAACCGAAATCCGTATTTATTACAAGTTTCCTGCTAGAAGGTGGACACCTCATTATTGGTTATTTTCATTTATTCTTAATGGATAATGAGGTGGATATTGAGGTATGGGAGGAATGGGGGCATGACCATGCTTCAATAATCAACAAATGAATTTTCAATTCATTTGTGGTTACTATTGAAGCATGGTTGCCATTTGTTTATTGAAAAAATTGATATACACAACCTTTGGATATATTTTCTCTTTCATATGATGCATTATATTTTTCTTGAGCCCCCATTCCTGTCCTTCCTCTCTAGCTTCCTCCACCTTCATCTTCTTCCTCTTCACTACCTTCTCATGGGTTGAGAATTGTTCATATCAGATTTTTGCATTTTCATACCGCCCAATTTTTATCACATTGCATATCGGTAGGTACTCTTGAGCCGTGTTTGCTAGTCAATTGCAGGATACAGGTTCTCGGCTCTAAACGGTGAAATTCATGGAAAAACACGACAAAATCCGGGTTCCTGCCATTCACAGATAAAACACGGATCTCTGCTCTTTATCCGTCTGTTGCCACACACCAGTTTAAGAGACAAAATGGCAAATCAATGTCATTTTCATGCACAAGGCTCAATGGCAACACAAGATCCAAGAAATCTATGCGGAGCTCAAGAAAAATCATGACAAAAGATACACATCCAATCACCTTGTGATCAACAGAAATTCTAGAAAAATCGTGAAGAAATTATGAGGAAAAACATATACCATACTGAAGGGCACTGCTATCCAGGAGAAGTAACCAAAATTGGTGACCTAATTCTCCAATAAGGCCGCGGAACTGCGGCCTAAGCATGCTTAGGCCGCGGAACCGCGGCCGTACGGCCTCCGCAGAATGTCAAACTTTGGGGGTATTTTGGTAGTTTCATGTAAAGGCAGAATTTTGCCCTAGATTTCCAGTTCCCTGCCTATAAATAGCCCAGAACCTTGTGAAGCCAAGGGTGCATAATCTTGTATTTTCTAGGTTTTAGAATACTTGATCTTCTTCCTCTTCTCATCTCTTCTCCATTGAAAAACTTGTAGTGAGCTTTTGTGAGTGAAGAATGATGAATAAAGAAGTTCATTTTATTATCATACTTGTCTTGCTCTTATGTTAAATGCTTGTAATTTTCATTTGTTAACTTAGTTGTTGTTATTTCTTGTTGTTTCTTTCTTTCTCTTTTTCTTTATCCTTAAAACAACCATGATGCTTACGCTTGATCCTTGCCAAGGTGAGGTCGCAAATAGCTAGTTGTTATCTTCTAATCTCTTTCTTTCTATCTTCCTCTTTGTTTTGTTTTCTTTTCATTATGATGTGTGAGTAGTTTCCATACTTGTTAGGGTAGGATAAGGGAAGTTTGAGAGAAGGAAATCTCTCTCACTCTTTCCTTGCCCAACATCTTAAATCAACTCCTGTTAATTGAACCACAATCCGCTCCCTACGGCACCCTATCCTACATGATAGCGGTGATTCCGTAGTAAGACCGGTTGTGGTTGAATTAACCGGAGGTTATGGCTAAGAGCCAAGAACGGACGGACAAGCACCAAAAGGAAGAACTTAAGCGTTGGAAAGCCTAGCTTATACCCGCAAGTTCCTTCCTTGTCGTGCTAATCCCCGTTGTTGCCGATTACCGTAACACCGATATTAAGAGTGGCAACGAAAGAAGTGAGCGACTCCTAACTCAAACTAACCTAATCCTAACCCTAACAAGCTCTCTTTACATATCATTCTAACACTTAGATAATCACAAACAAATCTGGACTTTCGGACTTAACTCGTTAAAGCACATAGAAAAAGATTCCCATCTCCCTGCGGACGACCCGTACTCAACCGGCTAGCTACAAGCGAAACCGTTTTGATTGTGGTAATTAACTAAACTTGAACACGCAGAATCCTTACCAATCAAATGGCGCCGTTGCCGGGGAGACGGTAACGTTTTTCTTTTCTTGTTATTCGGGTTAATATTCTTTTTGTATATATATAAAAAAATCTTTTTGTTATTTTTGATCATTTTTGTAGGCAAGAGTGCAGATTTTTGCGGATTTGCAAACTGCGATTGTGGGGAGCAAAGTGTACGTTCAAGGCTAAGGTGATTGCAAAGTACAGTGCCAAAGATCCGGGTAGTTTGACCCGAGCAAGCGAACTTTTCAAGCTTACCGGATTTGATTCAACGGGGGTTTCCTAACCCAAAAACTTAACGGTACGTACTTTACTAACACCTTCTTCTCAAATCCGACGCATCCAATATACTATTCTTTGCAGGATTCTTTGCAAGTTCGCTAGCAAACGCTAAAAATTGACTAACCCGTATTTTTTGCAGTGCCGCGCTTAAACTAAAAAACGATTTTTTGATTCTTTATAGAATTTTTATTGAATTGCGCATTGCATCAATTAATACGGACTTAAGGGAAAGCGAACCCCATAATATACGGTAAAGGATTTCATCACCTTTTCCGTGGCCCACAAATCACGAACTTGAGCATAACGTTTACCCGCACAAAATTTAAAAGAAACTAGACTTTAAGCCTTAAGGACTTCGCGCTCACTAGGAAAAGTTAACCGTGTTTAGAACTTCGCTTAACGGTATATTGTTTATGGGGTGTCTAGAAAAGTGTTAACGGCGAAACCGCTAAAAGAGAAAGGGTTATTTAATTAAGGAACTTCGCGAAAGCGTTGGAAAACCTCCCCTTATCTCTGCACTTACCTGGCCTCGTGATCAGTGTATCTTGAGCCCGTTTCTCGACACTGTTTTACTTCGACAATCAAGTTCTGGAGCAGGTCTAGTTGACCTAGGTGAACCCTAGAACGATTAGGTGTGTGGTATTTTTGTATCGTGATTGTTTTTGTCCAGATTCTTTTTGTGTGTATATTTCATTCTTTTGTTAAAAACAAAAAAAAAATCACATTCTTTTTCCCCTCCTTTTTCTCTGCCTTTCTTTCTCCCTCTCTTCATATCTTGGGTACCCCACCTCGCAAAACACTTGCCGAACTTTGGTACCCACAACCAGACATTACTTCTTACGGTTCTTGCTTTGGCCGAACGTCGAACGATCCCTCCATGCCCAAAATCTCTTTGAAAGATCGGATAGACGCGTCTAGGACAAACACTTGCCCTCCGCAATCCACTTTGTATCAACCTTTTTAACCTCCCCCACCCTCTTATGTTGATACCCCTTTTGCAAGTCGTCCTTTGTCCATCGCTGAACGTATTGAACAATCTCGTAGCCGATCTTTCACTCCTTTCACCACTTCAAATTCTTGGGATCAACAATTTCATTCACCTTCTTATCCAAATGTTTATCCTACCCCTATCCAACCATTCAATTCCTACCAATCCTACCCTACCTTTGCACCTTCCCTAGACATTTCTTCAGAACCACCATTTGGGAGTTTTCAGTCTCCAAACAACTTTGAATCTTTTACTGAAACCCCTTCACAACCTATGTCTAGTCTGGAACAGTCGTTGGAAGACTTTAGGGTAGCGTCAAGCCAACAGATGATGGATTTGAATGCGTCCATAGCCGCTCTCATACAACCTACAGATCCGGTAGCTAGTTTCCAGCTAGCTCCAAATTTTCCAATGTATGAAGAGGCGGTAGGACATGCTGAGAATTTGAGTGGAGAGAGTGAGCTGTATACCCTTCCAAATCAAACCTACCTGTTTCAAATTGAATCCCACAACTCCTGTGTTGAAAGTCTATCAAGTGTTCCAAATGAATTATCAGTTGAAGATAGAATGTTTAATAAGTTGTGCGACTTTGTAGTGTTTGATTTGCCAGATTGTGATGGGACCTTGCCAAGTGAAACCACACCCAATCCTTTTGACCACTACACCTCCATCTTAGAACCTGAATTGATTGAAATCCATGCTTTTGATAAGGTGTCTGAGAAAATTGACTTTCACTTGATTAAGGATATTGACGCCGGGAATATTTTGGATGATGAACCTGTAGATTTGGCAGAGTTTTTATCTCCAATTCATCATCCCGAGTCATTAAATATTTTTCCCGAACCCCATATGCGTCTGGATTTGGAAGAGAAATGCATGGATGTGCTAAATTTTGAGGAGAATTTTGAGGATAGCTTTGAGGATGAACCAGTTTTAATTGATGAGTCGGTTTTTCCAGTTCATCATGTTCCTGTCACTAACTGTGTACACCCTCCTGAACCTTTAACCGATAACCTTCCTCAACCACTTCCCTCCATCCTTTCCATCGTTCCGACCTGGCAAGAAACCGTATCACTTCCATTTCCATTGTCTGGTTTACCAAGTTCGGTGTACCCATGGTTTCTCACGAATCTTGAGGGATTTGACCCCATTTCTCGACGGGTTAATATATTAGCACAATCGCTTTTCACACATCGGTCATCATAAATTGTGCTAATCTATTCACTCCATTTCCACCCTCAAGTTCGTATTCCACTTCTTTCTCCCTTCCGCCATTCTTCTCTTCCACCGAGACCGGACGCCACTTCAATCCACACACGGTCTCGCGTGTTTCTTTTTTCTTTTCTCTACACTCCATTCTTTCACCAACCGTCGCTTTATAACGATAAAATCTTTGAATGGTTGGTGCTCTCTTTTGGCCTGTGTAAGGCCTTGTATAGCTTGATACCATTCTCTTTCCCCCCTAATCCTGAACTTCAACACTTAACAGTGAAAACACTGTTTTACTTATGTTTGGGGGGGACACCTTTTTTGTATATATTTTTTGTTTCCCTTTTTGTTTTGTATATAATTTGTTTCTAGGGAGCGCTGACAATTTTGACCCTCTTGGTGTAGCCTGACAGTGAGGGCACTGTCAAGTTTAAGTTTGGGGGTGTGCTCGGTAAGCTTTCTTCCTTCGCATTCATTTGTATATTTTGCATTTGCATACCTTATTAAAAACCAACAAAAATTGAAAATTTTCCGAAAAATATAAAAACTTTGTCGTCAAGTTAGCTAATAGGGTAACTTAGATCTTTATTCCGAAAGTTTAGTTGATATGATAGAAATAACTAAATTTTAGGCTTAGGGATTGAAAACCCTAAAAATAACCCTCATTCTGTCTAACTTTGGTAAGTATACGTCCTTACAGTTTTTTTGAAAAATAGGTAATCTTGAGTTCAGTTCTTGAGTTAAGTTAAGATGAAGGGAAAGTATTGATGCTTTACTGAAGGATAAGTCTGAAAAATAGTTTCTTTTCTCGAGTTCAAATTTAGAAAGTATATACCCTACAAACTGCACTTACACGCTCCTTGAAACTTGGGATAGTAGAGGATACCTTGAAATACTCTTGCCTAAAAGCCTAGTATGAAAGAAAAAACGGTATTTAAAGCTAAACACCAAAAGTGCATGTTGAAAAATTTATCCGGTCTTGAAAAAGAAAAAGAAAAAGAAAAAGAAAAAGAAAAATAGAATAAAGTCAAGACCTGGAAACTGCTATTTACGCTTTAAGCTCACACATTCAGTAATCGGCCGTTAGTGCCTCAAGAAGCATTAATAGTCGCATGAAAAGTGTGTGAGCAACACCGTCCATCATTAAATGAAAAGAAGTAGTATTAGGTATTAGGGCAGGGGTATTATAGCTTGAATTGAATTCTTGAGTGTAGGGGTGCAAATATACACACACGTAGGGGTATACAATTGATGTTTGGATAAGAGATAGAAATAAAGAATAAGACTTGTGTTTTCTGTAAAGTTGATAAAAATCCCTGATTTGAAGCCGCACTTTAGAAGGAAAACTCAGGAGAACCAACATCTTTCTAAACTTTTTTGGAACGTATAGGATCTAAAGTTAAAACAGATAGGAAGTGTGAAACATAAGGGTTGGATATTTCTAACTTAGGATGATAGAATTTCTAACGTAAATAATAAATTGTAGGAGTAGAATCGATGTTAACTTATGACACTAGCTCGACGGGATTTTGTAGGTAGTATCTGCTGAAAACCCTCAGGAGACAACACTCCTCTTACTAGGGACACCTAGAGGTTTAACGGCTTGTTGCACGCGCTCAGTGCAATCGCGTTCCCTGCGAAAGTGCGGTTAGGACTTTTTTGTGAATAATTGGTTTTGCTCGGGACGAGCAAAAGTTAAGTTTGGGGGTATTTGTTCATACCAGAATATTGCATTTTATACCGCCCATTCTTACACTCGTTTATTTATAGGCAGGTGCTTTTGATCAGTGTTTGCTACATATTTGCAGAATATTGGTTCTCAACTCTAAACAGTGAAATCCATGGAAAAGTACGACAAATTCCGGATTACTGCCAACAACAGATAAAGCACGAGTCTCCGCTCTCTATCCGTGTGTTGCCACATACCAGTTTAAGAGACAAAATGGCAAATCGATTGTCATGTCATGCACAAAGCTCAATGTCAACACAAGATCCAAGAAATCTACGCGGAGCTCGAGGAAATCATGGTAAAAGATCCACATCACATCACCTTTTGTTCTACTAAAATTCTGGAATAATTGTGAAGAGTTTCTGAGAAAAGTCATATGCCACATAGTAGACAACTACAAACCAGGGATCCCGACAAAATATGATGGCCCAACTCCATACTATGGCCGCGGAACCGCGGCCGTACGGTGTCGGCAGTTGGTCGTTTTTTAGGGGCAGTTGGGTAATTTTATGTGGAGCCATATGCTTGCCCTAGGTTTCCATTTCCCTGCCTATAAATAGCCCAGAACTTGCCAAGCCATGGGTGAATTTCTTAAGCCTCTTTTTGTTAGGATTTAATCTTCTTCTTCTTCTTCTTCATTCTTCCTCCATAAAAATGTAGTGAGAGCATTGAGTGGATGTTAATGAAGTTAAACTAACAAGAAAGATACAAAAACCCTCATCTTCATTAACATCCACTCAATGCTCGCACTACATTTTCATGGAGGAAGAATGAAGAAGAAGAAGAAAAGACTAAATCCTAACAAAAAGAGGCTTAAGAAATTCACCCATGGCTTGGCAAGTTCTGGGCTATTTATAGGCAGGGAAATGGAAACCTAGGGCAAGCATATGGCTCCACATAAAATTACCCAACTGCCCCTAAAAAACGACCAACTGCCGACACCGTACGGCCGCGGTTCCGCGGCCTAAGCATGCTTAGGCCGCGGTTCCGCGGCCATAGTATGGAGTTGGGCCATCATATTTTGTCGGGATCCCTGGTTTGTAGTTGTCTACTATGTAGTATATGACTTTTCTCAGAAACTCTTCACAATTATTCCAGAATTTTAGTAGAACAAAAGGTGATGTGATGTGGATCTTTTGCCATGATTTCCTCGAGCTCCGCGTAGATTTCTGGGATCTTGTGTTGACATTGAGCTTTGTGCATGACATGACAATCGATTTGCCATTTTGTCTCTTAAACTGGTATGTGGAAACACACGGATAGAGAGCGGAGACCCGTGCTTTATCTGTTGTTGGCAGTAATCCGCAATTTGTCATACTTTTCCATGGATTTCACTGTTTAGAGTTGAGAACCAGTATTCTGCAAATATGTAGCAAACACTGATCAAAAGCACCTGCCTATAAATAAACGAGTGTAAGAATGGGCGGTATAAAATGCAATATTCTGGTATGAACAAGAATCAAGTGAAGAGGCAAGAAAGAGATAGCTTTGCACTTAGAACTCCAAACTACATCCTAGACAACTTAGTTTAGCAAACCAAGTTCTCTAGTTGCTCTTTTTGTTATATAGTTATGAGCTAGAGCCATGGATCATACTCCCCGGGTGGATCATCTACGACAAAGGAAGACCGGAGAACAAGCTCGATCCCGGAGAACCAACGGAGCAACAAAAGATGGTCAAGCAAGTTCAAAGAGGCCGCTTGGAGCTCATGATGAGGAAAGAAGACCGAAGGACTTGGATCTTTTAGTGAGGTTTCTTTTCATACTAGATAGCACTACTTCTTTAGCTAGCTAGATTTATTGTTAAGATCCGACATTAGGGTTTATCTAGTGCAAAGTTCATGTTCGTCGTAAAATTTTTGTTCCACATTTAGCCATGGAAGTTGGCCGGGGGACTAGGGTAACCCTTCAAGGTACATAGACACCATGATAAAGGGGTTTAGTATAGATGATTCTAAGCGTGGTAATATACCCACTTGTTCAGAAATCACTCTCTCTAAAGAGATGTCTCTCGAGACTGATTTAGAGAGGGCTCGCATATAAGGGATACCCTATGGTTTGGCAGACGGGTCAATCATGTATGCAATGTAATGTACTGGACCAGATATAGCTTACTCACTAGGTGTAGTGAATAAGTATCGAAAAGATCTTTGGAAAACTCACTAGAAAGCTGAAGAATATTCTTAAGTGCTTGAGAAGGACTAAAGAGATGTTCTTGGTATATGGTAACGGTGAACTCCAGATGGAGTCCTTTACCGATTCGAGCTTCCAAAGTGATAAGGCCGGCTGCAAGTCAGTCTCGGGTTTTGTCTTTACCCTCAATGGTGGGACGGTGTGTTGGAAGGGTTCCAAGCTATATATCGTAGTAGACTCGTTGATAGAGGCTAATTACATCGCTACCAACGATGCTGCCAAAGAAGTTGTCTGGATGAATAAGTTCATATGATGAACTTGGTTTCTACCATTGGGCATCCAATACCTGTGTATTGTGATGACAATGGGGCTGTAGCTTTGGCCTAGGAACCCTAGTCCCGTCAGTGATCCAGAAATATTCTTAGACAGTATCACCTGATTAGGGAGATAGTTGATATCTGGGAGATCGAGGTCAGGAGAGTTGACACAGAGGATAACACAGCGGATCCACTCACTGAGGACATCCCCTAGATGCTATTCGAGAGACTTTTGGGATGTTGGGTATGAGATACTACATCAACTGGCCTTAGTGCAAGTAGGGGATTGTTAGGAATATGTATGCCTTAGAGGCCATTATTGATTATATAGTGGATGCTTGGACATACATATAGAGGACTTTTTTTCTCGACGTGATAGTATGCTATAAGGTTACCTTTATCATAATATGTAGACTGATATTTATACTGTCTATCTCTTACATGTTGATAAAGCCTTTAGGATATGTACTTGACTACCAGGATTAAGATGAGATCATACTAGTGGGGCCAGGGTGGTCCAAAAGTACATCCTTTAAACAGTTCCTAGTCGTGGGAATATCGAGACTAGGGCATCGATATTCCAGAGTAGACTAGTGTGTACGTTTCTTGTCCTTTAGAGGGCGATGGTTGATCCCACAACCATTGGTGTGTGACATCAAAGATTGTGCGCAGGTGCTTATTGGAGAATGGGTACATCCAACGGACTCACCGAGGACTCCTATATGGTAGTATACCTATCGTCAGATAGCAGTCCTTTGGTGACACTGGTACAGGTTAGTCTGTAGACCCGAGATCGTCATAGAGTCTTGTGCGGCTCCCACTGGCCTTTGATTTCCTCGCTACCATGCTCAAAGGAGACGTGCAAACACGCGGATTTTGGGTACAGTCCCGAGTCGCATGGATGCAATGAGCGATAAGAGGGATTTCGTCTCTCTCGGTATTGGGGGTTGAAGTTGTGCTATGCTCTATTGGCTATAACTAGAAGTCCCTGGCCAGGGCTGCTACCGAGATTTACAGATAAGAGTTATCGGTAGTTTCTCGAACCGTTATAGGCCAGACATTGGCATGACTTATCATGTTATTGGGGACTGACGTTTACCACCCCTAGACATGATATACGACATATTGTAAGTCCACGGTAGCGCCCTGTCCGTCTAACAGACGCCAAATACGGAACAAAAACTTTTTACAACTGGCGCTATCGCGTACTATAACCCGGATCTGCCATTAAAGCTAAACTAACAAACTACAAAGTGGGTAGAAAGGTTATACCAAACGATCCGAGTCTTTCGGTCTTCAACCATCATCCCACGCTTGTTGCGGCTTCTCCGATCTCCTCGATCTCCAATCTTGTCGTCTAGGTGGCACCACGTCGACGGATCTTTAAACGGGCTCCCGCCTCTGAACCGAGGCAACTCGATCGTCAAGTTTGCTAAAAGAGACGACAAAGATGAAGTAGAGAATGAGTAGAACACTTTGTCCTGTTACGTCCAAAGTCACGGACGGACGGTTAATGAAGTTGCCTTTTGGAATCGGGTGGAAATGTGAAAGAGGCTATCTAATTTTCATGAACCCGAATCTATCATAATCTTTTCTCTAGCAACCATGAGCATCAAGAGGAGGGGAAGGGGCCGACCACTTATAGAGAGGGAGGGAGGTGAGTGTAGGAGGGGGAAGGTGACCACAAAGGAAAAGATCAACAACAAATATCTTAGCACCAAGTATGAACACATTAATGGAATTAATGAATCATCACCCTTAGTCACCTTCACCATTAATGATCATTAAATACAACCATGAGTCACTAACCATGTCATCACTTCTAGAACCTTCTAGAATCATGACTCACCCTCATGACTCACCCAAGAAGAGAAAAGATAATTCCGTATTTAACCGAATGTTAAATACGGCTGATAGAAAACTGGAAACTGGCAACTTCCAAAAGTGAACCAGAAACGAATTTCAGGATAACCCCGTATCAGTATAAACATACCCATATTTGTATTACGACCGAATACAAATGCATCTGAGACAAAGATATTATATCTACACAGTATAATACTCGGATCCGGCTTAAACCAAAGCCGACCAGTATTATCTTCCCGAAAAATGACACGTGCGAAAACGCACGTGCTTTTTCCGAACCTTTCCATAAACCCATATGGCCTCTACAACGTTTCGCACGAACTTGGGAAAGTGTCTGTGGGGGACTCTAATGACTCATCAACACACTGGCACTGGGTATAACCCCTAGCACGTCAGAGGTACAAGCCGCACGTAACGTTTGGCCTATGTATTGATTGGAAGGGAAGCTGACGAGCGAACTCATCTATAAACCCTACTGAGCCTGACAGTGACAATGTATATACAGTCCGGTCCATTCGTCTAAAGAGTATCGCATATCGAGTCTAGGGGGTGGATAAAGTTAGACCCCTAATAACGCGATAAATTGTGTCGGCATGAAGCCCATCACCACCTGAGAAACTACTGATCCAAATTAGTAATTCTCCACTACCTCGGCCGAGGATTCCTAGTGATGGCCACCCGTGCACTGCGCGACATCAACCCCCAATACCAGGAAAGACGAATCCCCGACGATCCGCTCACTTGCCTCCAATATGGCTCGGGACTGTACCCAACTAAAACCTGTTTGCATAACTCGTTTGAGCGTGGTAGGGTAGTAATCTAAGCACAGTGGGAACTCACACGAGACAAATGGCGATCTCCGGTCGATGAACTAACCTGTACACATATCACCAGGGAATTGCTATCTGACGATATGTATAATACCAACTAGCAGATTCCCGGCGAGTCTTGTCCGGTATACTCATAACCCAATGAGCACCTGTATACATCTTAGGTGATCAAACTGACACCAGTGGCTTGTGAGACCGGCCACCGCCCCTCGTCGGGGTCTCGACTGTATACACTAGTCTACTCTGGAGTATCGATGCCCTGTCTCGAAACTCCCACGACTAGGGACACATTAAGGATGTGCTTACAGACCCCAGCTCCCACGTATATGATCGCCATCATACTGCTGGTAGTCAAGCAAGAATCCTATGGGCTTTATCATCATGCAATTGTGAACTAAAGCATGTATACGATGATAAAGTCAAATCAGATAGCATACTATCATCTTGAGTAAGACTGTCATATCGGTATAGGTCCTGCCTCAATCATTGTAATCACGTACCTGCGATCCAATAATTGACTTTGAGGGCACTATCTCCAACAATCACCCCTTACACTCAAGGCTAATTATTGCGATGTCGCATACTCACAGCCCGTGTGATACCGAACATCCAACTCCTCTAATAATCAGTTTCAGAAAGCTAGTTTGTAAAACTCTTGTGTTCGAGAAATAGCCTTAGTGAGTTGATCCGTCCGGATGTTTCTTTCTATCTCTCTCTAAATCTGAAGTTCGCGGAGAAAACCATCTCCCGAATCGAGTAATACCTGTCTTAGAATATGTCTGAATATCTGATGAGATCTAGTTCATAAATGAACTCCATATCCAAACTTCTTAGACTGTATCGTTCACTGAACCTAATCAGTATCCAGCACCATGCCTCCCACAGTATCCACTTGGACCACCCGTCCATAATACTGTCTCTCGTCAGAGGGAAAACTATAACTCTGACAATCACTCTGTCATCCAAGTCACCTTGGAAGCCTGGAATGATAACCGTCTCCCGAAGGAGGCTGTCGTCATCAAGTCCGTAGAACATCCACTTTATGTTCTAAAACTGCTCCCTTATGTTTCTTCAGGATTGGATTAATATAAACTTATCGCATCAAGTGCAAAAACTACATCTGGTGTGGTACTTGACATCTCTCGATTGACTCAATTGCCAAAGCAAGTGATCTGCCAATCATGCACATCCCTCCCCCTTTTAGTCTGTAAGACACCTTTAGAGAGGGTGACTCCATCACCTGCAGGTACACCACCATGCCAGGAGTCATCTATTCTAAAAACTATTAGAATACTGTCACTGTACCCATATTGGGAAACTACCCTAATCCAGATCTAAAACCATAGATCTAGAAACCAGAATGTCTAATATTATATCCATGTCCTGTCTGGAAAAATAACTGTGTGACGACCACAGTACAACCGATCGTAGTATAGGAATTTTACTTCCTACTCTGTGTATGTCATCCAAATACCAGGACATCACACCCTACTATCTTCTTAACAGATCCATCCCTTATTCTGATGAAGTCAAACCTATGACTGTCATATCAAAATTAGATGACCTTATCTCCGCTATATCTGCTCAAGTCTATAAATAGACATAAGCTACTTGCCCACTATGCTTCCGCTGCTCCCACTGACTACGATAACCCTCTGGCAGCATAATATCTACGCACACTTCTAAAGCTAGTTTAGAACAACGCAATACTTATCCTTCTGCCGGGTCTCATAGTCTGGAACAACAGTAGTGTCAAGTCTGGGTAAACAAGAACCTCCCTGTCACCGTCCTTGAGGCTACCTGAGTACCTCTCGGGTGTCTGAGGTTGCCCACCATATCTGCAGAGTAGCTATTGGAATGTCAAACCTGATTGAATATATTGGTCCTATTAAATTTTCCGTAATCGTTTGCGGTTCTGGAATCACTTCCAGTTCTACCATACTCCCACTACTGTTTTCTGAAAAAGTCCATTTTAATAAAACTGTGGTGAGTCAAGAACAATATCACTATTTATCTTCCAGATGGTAAAAATGTCAACCCTCGTCAAAGCCAGGGTCAACCCACAAACTGCCATTACAGAAACGCGCCTTGAGTTATCCAGTGTCTGGTTTTAAGTATAAGCTGGACAACTCCCCTTATCTTAACAACGTTAAGATATGAACCATTCTATATCTAATATAGAAATAGAGGCACTAATTTAATTGGAACCAGATTCAAATCATGCAGCTGTCTCCAGTGCATATCTACTTAATGGAGAGAGGCTAATCAGCATTACTTAATTTAGGGATACATCCAATTATGAGTAACCCGAAGGAGAAACAAGTTTATCAAAATCATTACTTCCAACTGAATACCAATCACAAGAATCTACATCTTCGATTTCATTGAAGAATCCCGATACTTGCGATACATGGTTCTCTACTTTATTCTTATCCCCACAACTTCTCAAAACTTAGACATTGCATTTCTACGAAACACTTGTCTAAAAACTAGAGAAGTCATAAGTAAACAGAACATATTACGAGGACATACCCCTTTGTCCTGACGAACACGGGACAACATACAATACTCTGTATAAGTCCGCTGAGTCGAATAACTCAAAAACCTGCGCATCGTAGGTTGAAAACCGTACCCAGGCGATTTCCTCAAATATCACCAATTACAACGAATTCCGATATAATGAGGATGATCACCTAATTCCCAATAACTTACTCCTACTCATAATCTGTAAAACCATACAGATATGAGAATGAAACCTGGTAAATACATACCCTGGAGTAAGTATGTAATCAGGAAATCAGTTTACAATTAATAATGCACAGTAAAACTGAAACATGAAAATGTTTCGTAGGGGTATTCTGGTATTCTTATCAATGCCTCTTCCATAATCCTATTCATGACTGTAACCGTATATTTCTTTGCCTTCTCTCCAAATCTCTTTATTTGTCTTTAGTCGTTACCTTCTGTACACCATCTTTAGGCTAAATGGTTTTCTTCCTTCCCTACCGTTCGGCACCAGCCTATGGTTTGGAAGAAGACTATCCAGTAAGCATAATAGGTGTACCCTCCTCAACCTAGGAGTACTCGTATCTTGAGAGAAGGTGATGATAAAAGACAACTGAAGAATACCTTATTCTATTTCTCCCGAACTGGGGAAAAAACTAAGGTGAAATAGGAGTAGCGATGAAGTACTCGGTTTGGTCGTGAATGATAACAGTCGCAATTTACTTTGCCCTCTTTCTAATCCCTTTTATTTTGTCTTTACATATTACCTTCTGTACACCCTACTTAGGCTAATTGGTTTTCTTCAGGACAAAGTGATGCTCTGATACCACTGTAAGTCCACGGTAGCACCCCGGCCGTCAAACAGACGCCAAATGCGGAACAAAAACTTTTTACAACTGGCGCTATCGCGTACTATAACCCGGATCTGCCATTAAAGCTAAACTAACAAACTACAAAGTGGGTAGAAAGGTTATACCGAACGATCCGAGTCCTTCCGTCTTCAACCATCATCCCACACTTATTTCGGATGCTCCGATCTCCTCGATCTCCAATCTTGTCGTCCAGGTGGCACCACGTCGACGGATCTTTAAACGGGCTCCCGCCTCTGAACCGAGGCAACTCGATCGTCAAGTTTGCTAAAAGAGACGACCAAGATGAAGTAGAGAATGAGTAGAACACTTTGTCTTGTTACGTCCAAAGTCACGGACAAACGGTTAATGAAGTTGCCTTTTGGAATCGGGTGGAAATGTGAAAGAGGCTATCTAATTTTCATGAATCCGAATCTATCATAATCTTTTCTCTATTAACCATGAGCATCAAGAGGAGGGGAGGGGGCCAACCACTTATAAAGAGGGAGGGAGGTGAGTGTAGGAGGGGGAAGGTGACCACAAAGGAAAAGATCAACAACAAATATCTTAGCACCAAGTATGAACACATTAATGGAACTAATGAATCATCACCCTTAGTCACCTCCACTATTAATGATCATTAAATACAACCAGGAGTCACTAACCTTGTCATCACTTCTAGAACCTTCTAGAAGCATGACTCACCCTCATGACTCACCCAAGAAGAGAAAAGATAAATCCGTATTTAACCGAATGTTAAATACGGCTGATAGAAAACTGAAAACTGGCAACTTCCAAAAGTGATCCTGAAACGAATTTCAGGATAACCCCGTATCAGTATAAACATGTCCACATTTGTATTACGACCAAATACAAATGCATCTGAGACAAAGATATTATATCTATACAGTATAATACTCGGATCCGGCTTAAACCAAAGCCGACCAGTATTATCTGCCCGAAAAATGACACGTGCGAAAACGCACGTGCTTTTTCCGAACCTTGCCATAAATCCATATAGCTTCTACAACGTTTCGCCCGAACTTGGGAAAGTGTCTGTGGGGGACTCTAATGACTCATCAACACACTGACACTGGGTATAACCCCTAGCACGTCAGAGGTACAAGCTGCACGTAACGTTTTGCATATGTATTGATTGGAAGGGAAGCTGACGAGCGAACTCATCCATAAACCCTATTGAGCCTGACAGTGACAATGTATATACAGTTCGGTCTATTCGTCTAAAGAGCATCGCATATCGAGTCTAGGGGGTGGATAAAGTCAGACCCCTAATAACGCGATAAATCGTGTTGGCATGAAGCCCATCACCACCTGAGAAACTACTGATCCAAATCAGTAATTCTCCACTACCTCGGCCGAGGATTCCTAGTGATGGCCACCCGTGCACTGCGCGACGTCAACCCCCAATACCGGGAGAGACGAATCCCCGACGATCCGCTCACTTGCCTCCAATGTGGCTCGGGACTGTACCCAACTAAAACCTGTTTGCACAACTCCTTTGAGCGTGCTAGGGTAGTAATCTAAGCACAGTGGGAACTCATACAAGACAAATGACGATCTGAGGTCGATGAACTAACCTGTACACATGTCACCAGGGAATTGCTATCCGACGATATCTATAATACCAACTAGCAGATTCCCGGCGAGTCCTGACCGGTGTACTCATAACCCAATGAGCACCTGTATACATCTTAGGTGATCAAACTGACCCCAGTGGCTTGTGAGACCGGCCACCGCCCCTCGTCGGGGTCTCGACTGTATACACTAGCCTACTCTGGAGTATCGATGTCCTGTCTCGAAACTCCCACGACTAGGGACACATTAAGGATGTGCTTCTAGACCCCAGCTCCCACGTATATGATCGCCATCATACTGCTGGTAGTCAAGCAAGAATCCTATGGGCTTTATCATCATTCAATAGTGAACTAAAGCATGTATACGATGATAAAGACAAACCAGATAGCATACTATCATCTCGAGTAAGACTGTCATATCGGTATAGGTCCTGCCTCAATCATTGTAATCACGTACCTGCGATCCAATAATTGACTTTGAGGGAACTATCTCCAACACATATCAGACGAAGAGACCGGACTGTACGGTAGTGTTACTGATAGGCTTCACAGAGACTATGGACAAGCTTGCTTGTTGATCTTCATATCGCTCAATACCCGGGCATCCGTTACGTCCAGCTAGTACCGCTGTCGGATTATGGGTGATTGATGTGATCATCACCAACTGCTGGCGTATTAACAAGTCTTTAGAGTCCCATACAGAAGTTTCTTGGTTCAAGCGAAACGAAGTAGGACACATATGTGATGTGTGTGGGCCTGATTAAATACGTGTATGTGATACCGTATTGTAATCTGACATTTATCTGTTATCAGTTCGGTTATATCTGATATAACCAGATTGTCGAATCAAGTGTTGATTTGATAATATGATATACAGATAAATGATATTAGTCGGTCATATGTGATATAACCGGATTATTAAATCAAGTGTTGATTTAATAATGTGATATATATTATATTTGATATAATTATATCTTAACTAATATCATTTTCAAACTAAATATTTCCTTATATGTATTAATATTTTATCATTTCAGAAATATAAAATATTATTTTTTGGAATTTAATATTAAAATAATATATTTCGCGAAAACTATTCGATTTGCGAATTTGGGGTTTTCGTAAAATGGTATAAATATACATACCAATATTTGGGAAATAATTGGAGATTAAAATGATTTATTCATTAAAAAATATATTTATCGGATTTGGGCATTTTTATAATTAATTATATGAAAGTTAAAAATAAACTTGATTAGTGCACTACTAATCACGATTAAGCCAAATCCGTATTTTCACATTTTCCATGGCTAGTGCACCATGTCATGTTACTCTTTGTTGAATATTGTGTTATTTTGTTGGTTTATTTGTAGTTGGTTTATATTGTGAGGAGAGAAAAAGAAAAGAAAGAGATGCCATGATTGAGAGAGGAGAGAGAGAGAGACGGGACCCACTCATGACTTGAGGCACGGCATGAGAGCATGCCATGAGAGAGAGTGAGAGTGAGAAAGAGAGAGAGACCTTTGACCCTTCTTCATTTCTTTCTTCATCATTTTATATCCTCAACTTCTCCTTCATCTTCTTCATCTCCCTCCTCCACCTCCTCTACCCTCATGTTTCATCTCCTATCCTTCACCAAAACCCTATACTCCCTTCATTAAAAAGATGCACAAATTCATTCTCAACACTTTGGACCTTTCAAGCTTGGATTTTGAAGACTTTGAGCAACTCAAGAAAATTCTTGAGTTGCCAAATGAGGTAAAACCCATATCTTTTAGTTAAGTTATTATGTTTAGTATACCCTAGTTTAGTTTAGAGTTTGTATTAGTTGGGTTAGTGATGTTTGGAAATTCAAAGACGGGGTTTAGGTAATTGTGTGGACTTGTGATATGTAGTGACTGTTTACAAGACCTTAGTGTTGATTTCCTAGACCAAAACAGAGATTTAAACCCAATACACGAACTTAGGATTTATTCCGTGTCGGCTCTGTGAAGTATTGTCGGACTACAGGGAATCTGGAGCAACCTGGGATTTTTATGATGAAAACAAACAACTACATTAACCTAGATAAACCATTAGAAACCCACCACCAAGGTATGGGCCCCTTTGTCCCCTGTACGGCCGGCGAGCTCGGATTTTCTGGTGTTGTCGCCGGATTTTTGTTGGGTACTGATGTTGATTCTTTTCCTGTAGCTCAATGTCCTTATAACCTATCCCCTGTACTTTCTAGTTTAGTCCTAATTAACCTGAGATGAAAACTGAGAGTGATTTCCTATGTTGCTGAATTTGGTATTTGTGATTTATGAACTTGGGTTTTGCTATTTGATATTGTATTGGGTCGTTGGATGTTTGTACGTCAACGACAAGGGTTGTTTGGTTGTTTTTGCATGCGTAAGCTATAGGTTCTAACCTATGAACACTTCGTGTGTCGTTTCGGTTTTTCGGAATTGGTTTTAATAGCATTGCGATTGTGTATTGATTGTAAGTACCTTCGCATGGATTCCGAGACGACGAAGCACAACGAGTACGGCAAAACAAGGAGTTCCAGAGGTGAGTAGATTTATATCTACGGGGGATGTCGGGTGGATAGCGTATAGCACCCCCGCAAATTATGAATGGAAACCAATATATAGAATATAGTCAGAGAAACCTATACTAGGAAACTGCGGATATGGTCAAAAAGTTAGTTGGAGATGGTATGAATGATTGAATACATATATCGAGATATGAGAGGAAAGCTATAAGGATATGACATGAGATCAATGAATATGATAAGATTTAGATAGATGTGTTATGGGATCGGTAAAATATGATAAATATATATAAGATTGCGTGATGTGAGATAGTAATGTGATGAAATAAGATGACTTGGCTTGTTATGCTGATATACGAATGCAAGGTGATATGAGAATATAAATACTGTTGCCAAGACATAATATGAGATTGATACGAATGTGACTTGAAAGATATGCGTATATATATATATATGAGAATAATGATTAATATGTCGTACGAGACTTAGATCCGTACCCACGTTGTTGTATAGGTTGATAGAATCCTTAATTTTTTAATGCCGCCGTACGATGGATTACCGCACGTAATGAGTTTTACCTTATGATTGATCCATACCATTGACTAGAGTATGCCGTACGATGGATTATTCCATATGTGGTACTGTGAGGCTGGTTTGCCGATTGATAGATTCATCGACTCGGATATTGTTAATCCCTATCTACACTGCTTAGTTCAGCCTTTATGTAGATGTGAGATTACACGCGCATACCTGAGCTTCCATTATTTGTTATGATGTCGTCGGCTTGTACACCTACACAATTATCGATGGTGCGTATGTCAAACTTATACAGAGCCGGCTCACACACTTTCATCGTCGAGGATTGTTATATCACTTACACAGTAGAATTGCTATATCATGTTGTTTCCCCAATCAGAGCAAAGCTCTGTTAAAATTCAAAATTCAAATTTTAAAGCAACGCTTCAAATCTCGGGCACAAGACGCCACGTGTCAGGCGCAGATGCATCAGCGCAATGCCCAAGGCAGCGCACCCAATCAGAGCAAAGCTCTGTTTAAAGAAAAATCAAAAGAAGCAACGCTTCAGTTGCGCAAGCACTGCGCTGCGCGATACGTGTCAGCGCAGATGCGCTCGCGCAGTTGCGCTGAGCGACACGTGTCAGCGCAGATGCGCTGGCGCAGTTGCGCTGCGCGACACGTGTCAGCGCAGGTGCGCTAGCGCAGTTGCGCTGCGCTGTGCGCTGCTTGACACGTGTCACGCGCTGGGACATTTGCGCCAAACAGAATTAAGATTTTAAGGAAATCTTTCTGTTCTTGTTAAAACAAGAAGATTTTCTTCTGTAAAACAGAAGCCCTTGGATCAAAGATCTAACGGTGGGGAAAATTCCCTAAATCACTCAGAGAAAGATCTCTTTAATAAATTTAACTAATTTATGGGTACTATAAAAAGGACCCTAGACCTCAATTCAAAGGAATGAACATTTTTTGAGAAATCAAGAGCTTCAAACAGAGAGAACTCTGAAAAAGTTTCAAGAACAAGGAAAAAACCTTCATAAAATAGAAGAAATTTCTTTTAATAGATCATTGATCTAAGAACAAGATCAATGATCTTCACATAATAAACAGTGCTTTGCGCTTCTTATGAACCACTTGTTCTTTAAATAAGAAAAAACAAGAAATACTTGTTTTCTTTGATTCTCATTAGATTGAAGAAAACAAATAATGCTTTGCACTTCTTTTATGAACCATTGGTTCTTGAATCTAAAAGATTCTCAAATTAATAGTACTTTGCATTTATAAATCTGCACTGTTGCGCTCTTGGGCTGGCGCAAGACACCAGAGAGCGCCACGTGTCAGCATCTGAACCATCTGCGCTGTAAGCTTTTGAAATAGAGCCTTGCTCTCTGCAATTGGCGCAACTCACCAAAGCGCGCCACGTGTCAGCAGCGCAAGCGTAGCGCACTAGCGCAGCGCACTGCGCTGCATGACACGTGTCATCATCACAAGCGCTTGCACTCTTTGATTGGCGCAAAGCGCCTGAAAAATGCAATGCATTTCTTTTGTTAAAGGGCCAGGCCCATGTCAAAAAGACCTAGCAGGCCTAAATAAATTGCAAAGCAATAAAAAGGGCAGAGCCCAAGTAAAAATTGATGCTCTGCATCATTTGTAAATGGGCAGAGCCCAAAACAAATTGATGCTCTGCATCCTTTATAAATGGGCAGAACCCAAAACAAATTGATGCACTGCATCCTCTATGGGCAGAGCCCAAATAAAAATAAAAAGAAATGCAATGCAAAAGCAAATAAAATGTTGAACATTTTCAACTGGACTTAGCCCAATTTTGGCTGTAAGTCCTCAAATTAAATTGACTGAGCAAGATTTCTCTCTTAAATCAATTTAGCTCCGGTTCAAGGGTACATCTCCGAACTCTTCTGACACCCGTCGTTGTAATCCTTCAATGACGTCAGAGAGGTGATGGGTCCCGACGACCACATACGTATATGGACTGCGGGGTCCTTAAACTCGTGGACCGAAACGTCCTTAAACTAATATTGGACCGAAACGTCCTTAAACTAATATTGGACCGAAACGTCCTTAAACTAATGATGGACCGTAATGTCCTTAAACTAATGATGGACCAAAACGTTCTTAAACTAATGGTGGACCATCACATCCCTAGACTGGAACATGGACCACTACGTCCCTAAACTGGAACAATAGAGCTTCCAAATGCTCTTTTGCCGGATCTAAACGGTCTCGTTTAAGTTGATCTTAGCCCCAAATACGGCTAACGTATCCTTAAACATTTAAATGGACTATAAAACTCTAAATCGACTTTGGTTTAAGGGTACATCTCTGAACTCCTCTGACCCCTATCGTTGTAATCCTTCAACGACGTCAGAGAGCTGATGAGTCCTGACGGCCATATATTAAACGGATCACTACGTTAAGTTGATCTTAGTCTCAAACAGGACTAACGTATCCTTAACGAACGTTTAAGTTGATCTTAGCCTCAATACGGCTAATGCATCCTTAAACTAAAAACACCAAACTCAAATCTAAGTAAATACGGATTTGGACTAATCCACGTCCTACGGGCGAAGGCATTACTCAGTCTCCGTATACAATCCACGGGCAACCACAAACAAAACAAACACACACGACACGAAGTGAAATTCTGGAGAAGGAGAAAGTTTTTACCGCAATGTGGTAGCGTAATTAACTGCAGGGGCTTGCGCCTGCAGGGAAGAGCGTCCCCACAATCAAAAACACCTCAAGCGAGGGGGAATCTGACGAAGTCTGCTACATCGGCCGCATCCGTCTACACTTCCGATACATGGTGTCATAAATCAACTTGGCATCTTCGGAGAGGTGGACGGATAAAACTATATAGTATCTGCCCCGAACCTCAAGCCTAGACGTCCCCGCGTCGCGGCCGCCGTTCGGAGGGGAACAGATTCTGGCACACCCGGTGGGACCTTTTCCTCTTTCCACTCCATACTTCGTGTGTCGTTTTCGTGAACCAAACGCGGTTTGTTAATGGTCGCCTTTGGATTTCAAGTTACTAAGATTTGATCTTTTTCCTGGCGCAGAACTCAAGCATCAATGGCCTCTAACTGCTCCAACTGCTCGAAGTGTCAGTGCAACCGACGCTCCACCTCACCTGGAGGTGTAGCATATGGGCCTCAAGCGGCCTCCTTCCTCGCTCTGCCGGTAGAACAGGTGACCCAGGCCACCACCGGCCTGTTTTTCGGGACCATGGTCCCACCTGCAAGCTTCTCTATGCCAATACCTGCACAAGAAGCGAACAAGAAGTCGGTCTTTGATCGGCTCACTGCTACGACGGCCCCTGTCAACGGGTCGTCCACTACCAAACCAACAGCCTCTGTCTTTGCCAGGCTGGATCAGAACTCTGAGGGGCCCACTAGGATGCCCATGATATCTAAATTGGCTGTCCCAAGGAAGGAAATAACTGCTGCTCCAGAAGTCGTCAAGGCGGCTTCCCCTGTCAAAGAGTCAGTCTTTTCAAGACTGACGATTCCTGCTCCTGCCGCTGCTCGAGCATCTGTCTTCGACAGGTTGAATATCTTCCCTCAAAAGACAACCTCGGTCTTTAAAAGGTTAACACCAGCGGCACCTCATTCAGACAGGGGGCAAAAAGAAGCTGTCTCAATCTCCGAGCCAGTCCCAACGGCTCTTCATGCTCGACGTCGCTATTGGCGACGAGTAAGGAAGGCAGGGGGAAACTCCCCCTCAGGGCTAACTCCACCGTCTCCAGTAGTGGAAGTCAACGCTGTTGTTCCAACTGGGAACATCTTTGAACTGCTGAGGAGGGTACGTAAGAACTCTCCAACCGCTACATTGAAAAGATCTCCTCCGCCCGCGGAGAGAGTTCCCGAAACAAAGCAAGAACAGCCCCCTCAACGGCTGTCCTTAAAAATATACAAGGTTTCGCGAAGGGTTCAAGACTCAGTGATCGACCCAGATCACTCTCGTCAACAAAAGTAGACAAAGGTGCAAAAAGAAAAGGACCGTCCTATTAAACTGCAGAGAACAACAATCGCTAGGGTGCCCACTGCAACGGCCCCTTCAACTTCAACGGCCCACAAAAGAAGAAGGCCGGAGAAAACTCCTGCGCCCGCGGTGAATATCAAAGGTGGTGAACCCAAACACCCTATGACAGGGGGCATTGTAGTTCATACCGTCTATGTGGTGTCTAGTAAGGAGGACAGTCGCATATCTACGGGTCATCGACCGCTTTCGCGATCAGTGACCAAAGCGCAGGAGCAGAAGCAAAAACTCCAAGAGATGATGAACGCTATGGCCGCACTTACTGGGCCAAAAGAAAGCCCTGAAATGTCCTCGGATGAACCCCAGGAGCAAGAAACTGACGCCGAATTCCTTCGACGAATATTGGAGAAGAAGGATAAATAGGCTGCTGAACAAGCAGCCAACATAAAGCGTATGGGCCTCCTGTTCCAAGACATGGTGGGGATGATGATCCAACAAGATCCGCTGGCCGAAGATCCCCCGATCGTCCTTGAAGACGATAGGGGAGAGACATCAAATCCTCCGCCAGCTCTGTCAGAAGCTAAAGAAGAGACGATCTCCAAAGCTGACTTGGACGAGTACATAGCCCAACAAATACGGGTTCATCATGCGACTGAAGCAGATGGCCAGGTCGTAAAAACAGGGCGGCCGTATCCAAGTTGGTACGATCAAATAAAGTACCCGCCCGGTTACACAATTCCTAAGTTCCATGTCTACAAGGGGACGGGCAATCCTCACCAGCATGTTTCCCAGTTCAGGACACTCTGCGGCAACACCGGCGGTGACGACAAGCTGTTGCTTCGCCAGTTTGTTGGAAGTTTATCAGATACGGCGTTCGAGTGGTACTCTGAGCTCCCGAATGACTCTATCAAGACCTTCGCGGAGATGGAGCTGTTGTTTACTCAGCGTTTTGCAAGCGCCAGTAAACGTACCCCAATGGTGGCACTGGTTAACGCCAGGGTAAAGCCAGGCGAGACAAGGGTCCAATATGCTATACGGTGGCGAAACTTATGGTCAAAGTGCGAGCAGCGCATTGATGAAGCTCCCCCGGTGGGTATGTTTGTGGGAACCCTTGATCCGCAAGCAACCATCTCTCAATTTATGATGTTTTTCAAGCCGACTACCTTCCAGGCCTTGATTGACAAGCTAGCGCAAATGGATCAGATGGGCCATAAACCCCCTCTTCCAAAGCCGGACTCCCGAAATGACAAGGGGAAAGGAAAAGCGATCATTGTCGATAATGCTCAACAACAACCGAGCGACTCGAAGCTGGTTGTTCGTCAAAACAATACGCGTCCGTACGTCGCCCTTGAGGAGAGGCTAGGACGTTCTTACTCTTTTCCCCGAGATAAAACCAGGAGGTTATTCGAGCTGGCGTTGCGCAACCGACTTATAAATATGCCGGATCCAAAACGTCTGTTGCAACCAAGTGATGTCAATGAGCCCAACTACTGTCCTTATCATCGAGTACTGGGTCATCCGATCGAAGATTGCTACGTTTTCAAAAATTGGCTTGAAAAGCAATACCGACAGGGCAAATTCGCGTTATCTGACAAATGGAAGGTGAATCCCCCGCAGCCCCACACATCTAAGGGGACGAATACGTCGGGGGCAACATGCTCCGTCGTTGAAGAAGCTCCTTGGGAGGTTGTATTATCAGCCAAGACAAAGAGGATGCTAAACGATCTTCAGACATGTCCAGCGATTAAGTGGAAGAACCCGTTGGAACCGCAGGTCATTGAGGGGATGTTGAAGCCACGTCCAACTCCAAAGACCGATGGTGGTGGCCTGAGCACTCGCAACCAGCCGTCAAAATCTTCGAAAAAGAAGAAGAAGAAATTTAAGAAGCTCGTGAGGCCTGGTGACAAGCGCACGGACTTGCAAAAACAAATCGACGCTCTGGAGGAATACAACCAGAAGGCACGGACTCCCATTACATTCCAAGAGTTCCTCAATCACGTCTTTCAAGAGAAAGATGAGGGAGAAAGTTCATCTGATGAATCTGAAGAATGCGTGGCGAGCTGTCATATGATTTCCCATTCGTTCATGAACGATGAGGAGACTTCTTGTACTGAAACGCTAGGGGCAGATACCGAATCAAAAATTCTGGGGCTATCGGATGAACTAATTGATGCATTCCTCAATGAAGCTCGGTTGAAAAGTAAAGCTGATCGAGAACGCGGGCGATCATATTTGAAAGGGCCAAACGCCAGCGACTTGATGAAAGAGTTGAGATGCTCCCGCTGGAGTAAAATACCTCCACTATCGACAAAAGCAAATTCAAGATGAGGAAAAGGTTTGATAAGGCCATATCAATGGGCATGAAGCTACCATCCTCTGAAGGAAACATCACTGGTGAAGTGGAAATGCACCCCTCCTATTGCTTGTATTATCGGAAGATTTCGCACCCCTTTGAAGAGTGCAAAGATTTCGATAGATGGTGGCAAGGATATGTTGCTCATCGACAACATTTTAAGCGGGAGAAACGTAAAACTCGTCGGGAGCGGAAAAATATGACCGAAGGGTTTAACAGAACTACCGGTGATTGTCGCATGGTTAACGCCGGGGGATCACAGGTGTCGACATTCGGGAGTGATTCTGATGAAGAGCTAGAACTTGCCCCTTTCTTTAAAGAGTCCACTTCGGGAAAAGAAGAAAAGCCGAAGGTTTGCGAAAATATTCGGCTGCGGAATCGGACGCTGCCCGAAAAGAATCTCGGACCCTGCCCGAAAAGAATCTCGGACCCTCAAACAAGAAAGATAAAGGGAAAGAAAAGGTCTCTGAAGATATCTTCTTAGATGACCAAGTGGTGGAGGAGCTAAGCACCAAGGATCTGCCAAAGAAAAATAAGGTGGATTACAACGTTCTGGCGCATCTGAGGAAACTACCCTCGCAGCTCAGCATTCTTGACGCCCTTTTGCTATCAAAGGAGGCGAGAGAGTCGTTAATCAAGGCACTACAAGATCCGGAACAATTCCAAGCTTTCTTGGCCGAGGAAAAGATGAAGGATGAACTGGAGGAAGTGCACACTGCCGATGTCGCTTTTGGTGATGAAGACCTTCTCCTTGGGACGTGCGAACACAATCGCCCCCTTTATGTCTCAGGATACTGTCACGATATAAAAATAGAAAAAACCCTGATCGACAATGGATCCTCCGTTAACCTCCTCAATGTGCGGGTGTTAAAAGAAATCTGCATGAGCGTCCAACACCTTGCTCGGGACAAGATCACTATCTCCGGGTTTGACTCCCAGTCATCAAGAACTCTTGGGTCTGTGATACTGACGCTACGGTTCGGGCTACTCATCACGGACATTAAGTTCCACGTCTGTAACACTTTGAATTTCTGTTAGAATGTCTTTCGTGATAATTAGTGATCGTACGTGTTATTATATATGTGTTCCTAGGATTTTTAGTTATTTAGTCGTGATTAGCCAATTGGGAAATTTTCCTTTGTAGTGTACACATTGCACACTTAGCCATTTTTGTGACTTAGGGTTTTGGTAACATGTTAACCATTCTTTTGTGCATGGTTGTTATATTTTTCCCCACCCTTTTATCCAAAACAAAACCCTTTTTCATAATTCAAAATCCTAATAAACAAATGAGCCATGGTGTTAGGTATTGAACTTTGACTTTTGACCCCTTTTCTTCTCTCTTCTCTCTCTTTCCCTCATTCTGAATTCCAGCAGCATTCCAGCAGCAAAAACCCCCCATTTTTCTCCATATTCCCATCTCTTTTCACTTCTCCATGATTCCCAAACAAATCCTACACAAAAACCACACTTAAACTTCATAAAACCTTAGGAAAAAAATGAGTTTTTAGGTGTTTGGAGACTAAATCTGCACACCTGAGCGGGGAGCTGGATTTTTGGTGTTTTATAAGGTCTTTAGAAGGTATAAATTCTTGACTTAACCTCTTTTTCCATAACTTGTTGTATTCTTAAGTAAAGATCTCATTTTGTGCATTGTTTTGTGATATTAGAGGATATTTGTGAAGTATATGTTAGATTGGTGTTCTTATAGTTTAGTTAACTCTTTTGAGTGTTATTAGAGCTATTTTAATCAGGTTGCACAAAAATACCCTAAAGTTCCATTTTTAGTGCAAAGTGTGAATTTTAACTAGAAATTAGGTCCTGTAGGATCTGCTGCTACCCGAGATATTTCAGAGCAAAACTAGAGGTTACTATAGCATGTATGGGGGGTATAGAGTGCACACACCAAACCTGGGAGCCCAATTCCCAAGAGAGGCCGCCGAAATTAGCATTCTGGCCGCAAATTGCGGCCAGATGGGGGAGTTTTGGGTTGGGGTTTAGGGTGTTGGTATCTGCTGCTATGTAGGTTGTTTTGGTATATATATTTTTCCTATATCTTTCCTGTATCAAAATCTGGAGGTGATTACCTATTTTCCCGTATTTTCAATCTTTCGCGACACGCGTGATACGTGTGTGTGGGTTTAGGGTTTCTGCGTATCGCGACGCGTCAGAGTGGGTTCAGGCGCGTAACCACACGTTTTAGTGTATCGCGCACACGCGCGCTTGGTTCACGACACGAGTTACTAGTTCTTCTTTAATGTCGCGTTTGTGTGATTTCAAGCTTACGTATGATATATTGTGTACTTCTAGGTTCACAGGCGAGTACGGCGGACGCCGCGCAGAAGGGGAAACAAGTTGTTGGCTACACCTAGCGAGAGACTACGGTGAGTAGATTTCACATCTACGGGGATATCGCCCGCATGGCGTTCTACGTCAGGGCTGATAGGACCTTATAGTTTCCTTCGTATACATTGACTATTCATGGCTACTATTTAGTGCATGCTGCATTCCCTGCTATTTAGATATAAACTAGAATTGATAGAACACCGCACCATTACTAACGGTCCATCTTGCACGAGCACTATCCTGCATGTTACACACACACCGTTAGTAATTGCCATGACACTCACACTGTAGTATATCACATCGGATCATCATATTGTAGCTCATCTATATGTGACTTGACATGCTATTCATATTTGATGCCTATATCACATCGGATCATTACATTGTAGCTCATCTATATATGACATGACTTGATATTCATACTTGATGCCTATATCACATCGGATCATCATATTGTAGCTCATCTATATGTGACTTGACATGCTATTCATACTTGATGCCTATATCACATCGGATCATTACATTGTAGCTCATCTATATATGACATGACTTGATATTCATACTTGATGCCTATATCACATCGGATCATAATATTGTAGCTCATCTATATGTGACTTGACATGCTATTCATACTTGATGCCTATATCACATCGGATCATCATATTGTAGCTCATCTATATGTGACTTGACATGCTATTCATACTTGATGCCTATATCACATCGAATCATTACATTGTAGCTCATCTATATATGACATGACTTGATATTCATACTTGATGCCTATATCACATCGGATCATCATATTGTAGCTCATCTATATGTGACTTGACATGCTATTTATATTTGACGCACATATCATATCGGATCATTGACTTGTATTTTGGTTTGGATTACATGTGATTTCTGGATTTGGGAACCGTGGCTATTGCAAATATATAATCATTTAAAAACCCGGTTCCCTTGATATGATATTTCGGTGTGTCCACCATGTGTTTTCTCGGTGCTAGAGTGATATATGTGAACCCGAATCGAGGAGCTGGTTGAGGCCGATTAAGGGTACATGGTGGACCCGGTATGGTACCCCGGGACGAGAACGGTTTCGCTGTGCAGTAGACGGTGAGCCTGGCAGAGGGACTACTACCTACCGGTGATTGGTTGGACCTGACAGTTATCCGGAGGGTACTGATCAGAGTCTATAGATGGATGCGGGGTGATCCGTACTGCCGGGGCCGAGGGCCGATACCCCAGACGGAGCCCGTGGGCTGACCCGGACGGACGGGGCCCGATGGATGAGGATTTGCGTGTCGATGCTGGACACGAGTATTTATGATATTTGGGTGCCGATGTTGGGCACTCGGGATTCTCAGAGATGTACAGGATTTGAGGGCCGATGAGAGTGCCGGCGCCTGGGCTATTTGGGGGATCTGTGTGCATTGAGGGACACCGATTATATATTCCATGTTGACATTCCGTGTAGACATTATATTGCCCCTGCTCAGCATTTACTATTGTACCTCATCCTGTAGTTACATTACCTGATAGAGCATTGTACCTCATCCTGTAGTTACATTACCTGATAGAGCATTGTACCTCATCCTGTAGTTACATTACCTGATAGAGCATTTGCATGATTATTGCACCTACTGCTTATCACACATTGATATCATCTGTTGGCATATGATAGAGTAGCGTAGTATGTACATGCTCGCGATTACCTTTATATGTTATCTCTATTCACGAGTTGGTAACTCACCCCCGTTGTGCCACAGTGTTTGCAGGTTGCCCTTCGGAGTAGTCGCGGCAGGCTGCGGTTGCATCTATTGACAAAGATACCCCCATAGTTGGTGTACTAGCTCTTTGCTGATAGGTGGGTTTTGTGCGGTATCTGTTTATCTTTCTGTATGTACATTGTTGTATCTAGTATTCTCCATCTACCATGTATGTATTTGACTTAGAGGCAGTGTGAGGACGATGTTGTATTTTAATTGTATTCTGGTGTCGAGCTCGTTGTGAGCCGACTGTACTTGCAGTTATCCTATCTGTGTTGTTCCCACTTGTGGATCTTGATCTTCGCTACGGCGTCGTATATTACTATCTTGGTGGTTGGTTACTTAGATTTCTTATCATGTTGTAAGTGCTTTCTTTTAAAAACTTATCACACTCTATACTTTCACTTGTTTGATTTCTGGGTTTTCGGTTCACTTAGTCGCGTTACGCCTGTAGACGTTACGTGGTTAAGTGCCGGTCACGGGCCAAACTTTGGGTCGTGACAAAGTTGGTATCAGAGCGTAGGTTTTACCTTTCGGAGTGTAGGATGACCCTGGTATGATGGAGTAGGTGGCTGCAGCAGGGTAGCGTAGCGTGTGTATGTTCCGCGGCATACTCACGATACGGTACTCCGCCTACGCGATCTTAGGACTTGTTGACGTAAATTCCTTCTTGAGTATATACATTCTTGCGATTCAATTTTCGTATCCTTATCGAATCCTATTGTTCCTTCCAGCCAATATGCCGCCAAAGACTACGAGGGCGCAGAGAGCGGCCGCGAGGGCTGAGATTCGAGTTGACTCGTCCGAGACGAGGACTGATCCGGGTAGTACACCGGTTGTGCCCGAGCAGGCTGTTCCTGCCGTAACAGATCAGATTGCTATGTTAGGGGCTGGTGTGCAGGAGATACGCCAGACGATGGGATCCAGTATGCAGGAGATGCGCCAGATGATGGGATCTCTAGTTGAGACACTTCGAGCGCAGCGACCAGAGGTAGTTCCACCCGTTGCGGAGACCACAGTGGTACCCACAGTTCAGGCAGTTGCACCTGCGACTACAGAGGTTATTACAGTATCGCTGTCAGAGTTTATGAGGCTGAAGCCTCCGGTCTTCACATGCACCGATGTGGCTGAGGATCCACAGTCTTTCATTGATAGGATGGCACGGATATGTCGTTCACTTAGATGCGCAGATGCGAGATTGGTTGAGTTCGCGAGCTTTCGCCTGGAAGGTCTTGCGCAGAAATGGTGCGAATCAGTCGAGAAGGGTAGAGCAGCAGGTCTTCCTCCTATGACCTGGACAGAGTTCGTGGCGCTATTCCTTGCCCGCTTCCTTCCCCTGAGTGTCAGAGATGCTAGAGCACGCAGGTTGGAGTCCTTACGCCAGACGCCAGAGATGTCAGTGGTAGAGTACGATGTGCTGTTCACCGAGCTATCCGTTTATGCTCCGTATCTAGTCGCTACTGAGGAGTTGCGAGTCAAGAGATTTGTCCGAGCCTTGCTCACACCACTATTCCTTGCTATTAGCGCGCAGCATTACGAGACATACGCAGCAGCAGTAGACGCAGCATTATTAGTCGAGGAGCGCCTTGCTGAGACTTCGGCAATTCCAGGACCGAAGAGAGTTCGTGCAGATACGTCAGTGCAGAGACAGCCGTTCCGGCGTCGTGACAGACACCATGCAGGTGGCAGAGATTCGAGACGAGGCCGATTGTTTAGCTCCTATTCCCAGGAGGGTTAGCGACCGTCATCGGGATGTTACCGTTGCGGGAGTTCTTATCATCGTGTGCGAGATTGTCCTGAGGTACCCCGGAGTGGGGCGGCAGCACCACATGTTACATTACCACCTTCACCACCCCAAACGGCATTGCCGATAGTACCTACTGTTACTCCGCGTCAGACGCATACACAGAGAGGTCGTGGTCGCGGAGGATTTGTTCATAGAGGACGAGGTGGCCGAGGTAGAGGGCAGCCAGCGGCCGGCAGGGGACAGTTAGTTGCAGGTGGAGGACAGGCGCGAGTTTTTGCTTTGACTCATCAGGACGCGCAGGCGTCCAATGCGGTGGTCTCAGGTATCCTTTCTGTATGTTCGGTTGATGCACACGTGTTATTCGATCCCGGATCCACGCACTCGTACGTATCCACACACTTTGTGCCGAGTTTGGGTAGAGAGTCCGGTTTGCTTGGCCAGCCGCTTGTTGTGACTACTCCTGTGGGAGAGTCGTTTGTTGCTAGGCACGTGTTCCGATCCTGTACCGTCCGTATTGGCGAGAGAGAGTTGCCGGTCGATTTGATCCTTCTAGAGATGTTGGACTTCGACGTTCTTTTGGGCATGGATTGGTTAGCCACGTGCTATGCTTTTGTTGACTGCCGCGAGAAGACAGTTCGATTTTGTTTTCCCGGCGAGTCAGTTGTTGTTGTGTTGGGGGACCGTGGTGCCACCCCTCACAGTGTGATTTCTTCTTTTCGCGCTGGACAGCTTTTGCGAAAGGGATGTCAAGGAAATCTCGCCTATGTTTGCGATACTAGAGTTACAGAGGTTCCTCTGGATCAGGTTCCGGTTGTTAGCGAGTTCCCTAATGTGTTCCCTGATGAGCTTCCTGGGCTACCGCCCGAGCGTGATATTTCTTTCTGTATTGACTTGGTTCCTGGCATGGGGCCTATTTCTGTACCGCCTTATCGGATGGCCCCAGCGGAACTTAGAGAACTGAAGGGCCAGTTGCAGGACTTGCTAGATAAGGGACTTATTCGACCCAGTGTTTCTCCTTGGGGTGCTCCAGTCCTGTTCGTCAAGAAGAAGGACGGCAGTTTGCGTTTGTGTATCGACTACCGCCAGCTGAACAGGGTGACAGTGCGGAACAGATATCCTTTGCCACGCATCGACGATTTGTTCGACCAGCTTCACTGGGCAGGATACTTTTCGAGGATCGATTTGCGATCGGGCTACCATCAGCTGCGGGTTCGACAGGAGGACATTCCTAGGACGGCCTTCCGCACACGTTACGGCCATTACGAGTTTTTGGTGATGTCGTTCGGACTCACCAATGCGCCAGTAGCATTTATGGATTTGATGAACCGTATTTTCCGGCCGTATCTTGATCTGTTCATCATAGTGTTTATTGACGATATCTTGGTGTATTCTCAGAGTAGAGAGGAGCACGAGCAGCACCTGCGGATTACACTGCAGACCATGAGGGAGCATCAGCTTTTCGCCAAATTCTCCAAGTGTGCCTTCTGGCTAGACAGCGTAGACTTCTTGGGGCACATGATTACACAAGATGGTATATGTGTCGACCCGAGGAAGATAGAGGCAGTTCGGAGTTGGCCTAGACCCACGTCAGTAACGGAGGTTCGCAGCTTTCTAGGGCTGGCAGGTTATTACAGGCGATTCGTGCAGGACTTCTCTCGCATTGCTACACCTTTGACCGGGTTGACCCGGAAGGGAGTTCGCTTCGATTGGACGGAGGAGTGTGAGCACAGTTTCCAGCGGCTACGGGCTCTACTGACCACGACACCAGTGCTATCATTGCCTTCAGGATCAGGCGGATTTCTGGTCTACTGTGATGCTTCACGAGTAGGGATGGGGTGCATTTTGATGCAGCATGACAGAGTGATTGCGTATGCTTCGCGGCAATTAAAGAAACATGAACAGAATTACCCCACTCATGATCTGGAGATGGCTGCAGTGGTCTTTGCACTCAAGATCTGGCGACATTATCTGTATGGAGAGTCGTGCCAGATATTCACTGACCACAAGAGCTTAAAGTACATACTTCGGCAGCGAGAACTGAACCTTAGACAGCGCCGATGGATGGAGTTAGTGAAGGACTATGATTGTGAGATCTTGTATCACCCGGGCAGGGCGAATGTAGTGGCGGACTCTTTGAGAAGGAGGCCCGGGGGTAGTCTATCCTGTTTGAGCGCAGTGCAGAGGCAGTCGTCGGCGGATTGGCAGATCTTATGCGACAGTCGGATACAGTTCGAGTTTACGCCGATCGGAGGACAGATTGCGCATGTTCGTGCACGCCCACAGTTGCTTGACCGTATACATGAGGCACATCACAGTGATGACCGCTGTTCAGAGATCAGGAAACAGATGGGACAGGGCAGATTTTCCGAGTTCATGATCGATGATCAGGGGATACTACGATTTGGAGCTAGACTGTGCGTACCAGATGCTGAGGGATTGCGGCGCGAGATTCTTGAGGAGGTACATCGGTCGATATATAGTGTTCATCCCGGTTCCACCAAGATGTACCATGATATGAGAGATGTTTACTGGTGGGACGGCATGAAGAGGGACATTGCGGATTTTGTGTAGAGATGCCTGACTTGTCAGCAAGTCAAGGCTGAGCACCAGAGGCCCGCGGGAGAGCTACAGCCTTTACCCATTCCGGAGTGGAAATGGGAACAGATATCTATGGATTTCATTGTGGGTCTACCCAGGACTAGTCGAGGGTATGACTCCATCTGGGTGATCGTGAATCGTTTGACGAAAGCGGCTCACTTCCTACCGGTAAAGACGACTTTCGGATTTACTCAGTATGCCCAGATTTATATTGATGAGATTGTACGACTGCACGGAGTTCCGACATGCATTGTGTCCGATAGAGGCACCCAGTTTACCAGCCGGCTATGGCAGAGACTTCAGGAGGCTTTGGGCACTCACTTGAGTTTCAGCACAGCATTCCATCCGCAGACCGACGGGCAGTCAGAGCGGACTATTCAGACTCTCGAGGACATGCTCAGAGCATGCGTTTTAGACTTCGGAGGTAGCTGGGATCATCATTTGCCCTTAGTAGAGTTCTCCTACAACAACAGCTACCAGGAGACCATTCAGATGACACCGTTTGAGGCTCTTTATGGGAGGAGATGCAGATCGCCCACCTGTTGGACGGAGCTCAGTGAGAGTAGTATCTTAAGACCGCAGATTGTGGAGGAGACGACCGTGAAGATCCAGTTGATTCGCGATAGGATGAGAGCAGCTCAGAGTAGGCAGAGATCTTATGCGGACCGTCGTCGGCGCAGGCTTGAGTTTTCTGTTGGTGATCATGTTTTCTTGAGGGTCTCCCCAATGAAAGGCGTGATGAGGTTTGGGAAGAAGGGGAAACTTAGTCCCAGATACGTGGGCCCCTTCGAGATCCTTGAGCGTGTTGGTGCGGTTGCGTATCGATTAGCCCTTCCGCCCAGTTTTCCAGACGTGCACCCTGTATTTCACGTTTCGATGCTTCGCAGATATCTTCATGATCCTTCGCATGCGATTCAGCACCCGACGATCCAGCTTGAGCGCGACCTCTCCTATGCAGAGCAGCCAGTGATGATCTTGGATCGACAAGTGAAGAAATTGAGGTCGAAAGAGATACCGTCCGTCAAGGTACTTTGGCGTGGCCAGCGCGGCGAGGAGGTTACTTGGGAGACCGAGAGCGAGATGAGGAAGAGGTTTCCCCATCTTTTTGAAGGTGCGTATAGTTAGATTTTTAAATTCGGGGACCAAATTTCTTTAAGGGGGGTAGATTTTAACACTTTGAATTTCCGTTAGAATGTCTTTCGTGATAATTAGTGATCGTACGTGTTATTATATATGTGTTCCTAGGATTTTTAGTTATTTAGTCGTGATTAGCCAATTGGGAAATTTTTCCTTTGTAGTGTACACCTTGCACACTTAGCCATTTTTGTGACTTAAGGTTTTGGTAACATGTTAACCATTCTTTTGTGCATGGTTGTTATATTTTTCCCCACCCTTTTATCCAAAACAAAACCCTTTTTCATAATTCAAAATCCTAATAAACAAATGAACCATGGTGTTAGGTATTGAACTTTGACTTTTGACCCCTTTTCTTCTCTCTTCTCTCTCTTTCCCTCATTCTGAATTCCAGCAGCATTCCAGCAGCAAAAACCCCCATTTTTCTCCATATTCTCATCTCTTTTCACTTCTCCATGATTCCCAAACAAATCCTATACAAAAACCACACTTAAACTTCATAAAACCTTAGGAAAAAAAATGAGTTTTTAGGTGTTTGGAGGCTAAATCTGCACACCTGAGCGGGGAGCTGGATTTTTGGTGTTTTATAAGGTCTTTAGAAGGTATAAATTCTTGACTTAACCTCTTTTTTCATAACTTGTTGTATTCTTAAGTAAAGATCTCATTTTGTGCATTGTTTTGTGATATTCGAGGATATTTGTGAAGTATATGTTAGATTGGTGTTCTTATATTTTAGTTAACTCTTTTGAGTGTTATTAGAGCTATTTTAATCAGGTTGCACAAAAATACCCTAAAGTTCCATTTTTAGTGCAAAGTGTGAATTTTAACTAGAAATTAGGCCCTGTAGGATCTGCTGCTACCCGAGACATTTCAGAGCAAAACTAGAGGTTACTGTAGCATGTATGGGGGGTATAGAGTGCACACACCAAACCTGGGAGCCCAATTCCCAAGAGAGGCCGCCGAAATTAGCATTCTGGCCGCAAATTGCTGCCAGATGGGGGAGTTTTGGGTTGGGGTTTAGGGTGTTGGTATCTGCTGCTATGTAGGTTGTTTTGGTATATATATTTTTGCTATATCTTTCCTGTATCAAAATCTGGAGGTGATTACCTATTTTCCCGTATTTTCAATCTTTCGCGACACACGTGATGCGTGTGTGTGGGTATAGGGTTTCTGCGTATCGCGACGCGTCGGAGTGGGTTCAGGCGCGTAACCACACGTTTTAGCGTATCGCACACACGCGCGCTTGGTTCACGACACGAGTAACTAGTTCGGCTTTAATGTCGCGTTTGTGTGATTTCAAGCTTACGTATGATATATTGTGTACTTCTAGGTTCGCAGGCGAGTACGGCGGACGCCGCGCAGAAAGGGGAAACAAGTTGTTGGCTACACCTAGCGAGAGACTACGGTGAGTAGATTTCACATCTACGGGGATATCGCCTGCATGGCGTTCTACGTCAGGGCTGATAGGATATTATAGTTTCCTTCGTATACATTGACTATTCATGGCTACTATTTAGTGCATGCTGCATTCCCTGCTATTTAGATATAAACTAGAAGTGATAGAACACCGCACCATTACTAACGGTCCATGTTGCACAAGCACTATCCTGCATGTTACACACACACCGTTAGTAATTGCCATGACACTCACACTGTAGTATATCACATCGGATCATCATATTGTAGCTCATCTATATGTGACTTGACATGCTATTCTTACTTGATGCCTATATCACATCGGATCATTACATTGTAGCTCATCTATATATGACATGACTTGATATTCATACTTGATGCCTATATCACATCGGATCATCATATTGTAGCTCATCTATATGTGACTTGACATGCTATTCATACTTGATGCCTATATCACATCGGATCATCATATTGTAGCTCATCTATATGTGACTTGATATGCTATTCATACTTGATGCCTATATCACATCGGATCATTACATTGTAGCTCATCTATATATGACATGACTTGATATTCATACTTGATGCCTATATCACATCGGATCATCATATTGTAGCTCATCTTTATGTGACTTGACATGCTATTCATACTTGATGCCTATATCACATCGGATCATCATATTGTAGCTCATCTATATGTGACTTGACATGCTATTCATACTTGATGCCTATATCACATCGGATCATTACATTGTAGCTCATCTATATATGACATTACTTGATATTCATACTTGATGCCTATATCACATCGGATCATCATATTGTAGCTCATCTATATGTGACTTGACATGCTATTTATATTTGACGCACATATCATATCGGATCATTGACTTGTATTTTGGTTTGGATTACATGTGATTTCTGGATTTGGGAACCGTGGCTATTGCAAATATATAATCATTTAAAAACCCGGTTCCCTTGATATGATATTTCGGTGCGTCCACCATGTGTTTTCTCGGTGCTAGAGTGATATATGTGAACCCGAATCGAGGAGCTGGTTGAGGCCGATTACGGGTACATGGTGGACCCGGTATGGTACCCCGGGGCAAGAACGGTTTCGCTGTGCAGTAGACGGTGAGCCTGGCAGAGGGACTACTACCTACCGGTGATTGGTTGGACCTGACAGTTATCCGGAGGGTACTGATCAGAGTCTATAGATGGATGCGGGGTGATCCGTACTGCCGGGGCCAAGGGCCGATACCGCAGACGGAGCCCGTGGGCTGACCCGGACGGACGGGGCCCGATGGATGAGGATTTGCGTGTCGATGCTGGACACGAGTATTTATGATATTTGGGTGCCGATGTTGGGTACTCAGGATTCTCAGAGATGTATAGGATTTGAGGGCCGATGAGAGTGCCGGCGCCTGGGCTATTTGGGGGATCTGTGTGCATTGAGGGACACCGATTATATATTCCATGTTGACATTCCGTGTAGACATTATATTGCCCCTGCTCAGCATTTACTATTGTACCTCATCCTGTAGTTACATTACCTGATAGAGCATTGTACCTCATCCTGTAGTTACATTACCTGATAGAGCATTTGCATGATTATTGCACCTACTGCTTATCACACATTGATATCATCTGTTGGCATATGATAGAGTAGCGTAGTATGTACATGCTCGCGATTACCTTTATATGTTATCTCTATTCACGAGTTGGCAACTCACCCCCGTTGTGCCACAGTGTTTGCAGGTTGCCCTTCGGAGTAGTCGCGGCAGGCTGCGGTTGCATCTTTTGACACAGATACCCCCATAGTTGGTGTACTAGCTCTTTGCTGATAGGTGGGTTTTATGCAGTATCTATTTATCTTTCTGTATGTACATTGTTGTATCTAGTATTCTCCATCTACCATGTATGTATTTGACTTAGAGGCAGTGTGAGGACGATGTTGTATTTTAATTGTATTCTGGTGTCGAGCTCGTTGTGAGCCGACTGTACTTGCAGTTATCCTATCTGTGTTGTTCCCACTTGTGGATCTTGATCTTCGCTACGGCGTCGTATATTACTATCTTGGTGGTTGGTTACTTAGATTTCTTATCATGTTGTAAGTGCTTTCTTTTAAAAACTTATCACACTCTATACATTCACTGGTTTGATTTCTGGGTTTTCGGTTAACTTAGTCGCGTTACGCCTGTAGACGTTACGTAGTTAAGTGCCGGTCACGGGCCAAACTTTGGGTCGTGACAACGTCATAGACGCCAAGACATGCTACAACGCTCTGCTCGGCCGACCGTGGTTACACGAGTACAACATCATCCCTTCTACAGAACATCAGTGTATGAAGTATTCTAAGGATGGTCTCGAGTATAACGTGGCAGGAGAACTGAACCCGTTCTCCGTGAACGAAGTCCGCAAATATGAAGATGCCAAATACTTCTTACCGGATTTCGAAGACACGGAGAGGTGTCATAAGCCGGAGAACAAAGCTAAAGCCACCATCCCTGTCTTCGGCAGTGATACTGAAGAAGAGGAGGAGATAGTTTATTCGGGTCCACCCCAACACAACAAGCCAGGACCATTCGCTCCTACGTTGATCTTTGGTAGTGACTCGGAAGATGAGGTCCATGCTATATTCTCGGCTCGGCCTTCAGTACGACGCCCGCTAACGAAGAACAAAGTTTACAAGTCGCCATGGTGCCGCTTAAACACCGTAAAGAACTGGATGCACTTGATATTTACAATGTAGAAGAGCTGCAAACGTTCTATATCCCTCCCAGGTGAAAAAGCAAAAAACCAATTCTATTGTACCGCTCTGAAGAAACCAGAGTGGAGAAAGAAATCTGGCATGGCGTGGATCTTACGCTTGACAGGCTTCAACCCATTCGTCTCCCCAGATATTATACAGAAGGCTTGAAGAGGCTACTGAAGCACCAGGGGATATCTTTCAAGCAGACCGTTCGAAAAGCCAAGTTCTATGACAAAGTCTGGAACGTTCCCGAGACTCAACACAAATTGCCTAATGGGAAAATGGAAACAATAGGGCTTGGATACATCCTGTCAAAGAAACAGGAGCTACTAAACAGCTGCTATGTCATGTATGACTTCGATGAAGAAGCGGATGCTCAATGGGAGGACGCTAATCTTGAACCAATAAAAGTTCCAGATGCGAAGGTGCCCAGTCCATCGTTCGAAGAACAAATGGAAAAACTTATAAGGGAAGCTGGTCAAAAAGCCCGAGACGACCATAACCGCGAAATGGTCATCTACGAGAAAGCCAAAACGCAACGCCTCCTCCAACGGGCCGTGAAAGATGAAAATATCGCTCCTTGTCAACCTGTTATAAAGAAGGCTCGACGCAGAGGCATAAACAAGTCGAAATGCGAAAAAGGCGCTCAACAGCAACAAAGCGGGGCTAAGAGGCCACGCGAGCGAAAATCGAGCGGTTCCGATCTATCCCTCATAAGAAAAATGGGTCGGGCGTACTCTTTTCCTCGGGACAAGACAAAAATAATACTTGACCTCGCTTTAAAACATCAGATGCTTACACTGCCGGAGTCTAAACACCCTGAACAAGCAGGCGAAGTCTCTCACCCAGACTATTGCTTTTATCACCGAGTGATAGGGCATCCTCTCGAAGACTGCTTTACCTTCAAGAATTGGGTCGAAGATCAATATCAGCTTGGCAAGTTCGCTCTGTCTGACAAGTGGAGGGTAACGCCTGTAAGTCCACGTTGCGACCCCCGGTTCTTACGGGGAGGCGGAAACGGTATAAAATCAAAATTTTAACGCAAGAGGCAACATGGACTAAGCTAGGTCGGGATCTTTACCTAAACTAAAACTAGCATACTAAGCTAAAGATATTTAGCTACTCGGATGAAGATGGTTATACCTAAACTTGAACTCCTTCTCTTCAAGCTCCGATGGTGGTTCGATGGCTCCTTCTCGTTGTCTCCGTACGCCGAAGATAGATCCACTTGAAAGCTCCAACCTTTATCTCCTTCTTCGTTCTTTGAAGAAACTAGTTCACTTGGTTTGCTAAACCTAGTGAACTAGAATGAGTAGAGATGATTTAGAATGGGATTTTATCTATGGTTCTTGATTCTCAACTCATGAGACAAGAGAACCATAGATCAAGAGAGGGAGCAAGAGGTTGAGGGTGAGAGCAAGAGGAGAGCTCAAGAACAAGAGAGAGAATGAGCAAGAAAGAATGAGCAACTCTTTTGTCTTTCACCCTCTCATAATCCAAAGTGATCATAACTAATCATATCAAAAAAGTCTTATGTGATGGTTAGAAGCAACCATAACCTTATCATGTCATGCACTCATTTTACTCAAATGAGCAAGCAAGAAAAAGTCTTTGGCATGAAATGATAACCATGGTTATCATGATGGTCAACTAGTCAAGCCTAGTCAACCGGTCAACAAGTCAACAAAAGTCAACAAGTCAACAAAGTCAACAAGTCAACAAAAGTCAACAAGTCAACAACCATATCACCATAATACTTAATTAATATAATAGTTAATCACATATCATATTCTCATTAGGGTTGAGCATAAAGTCAAATAGTCAACGGTCAACAGTCAACAACCCTAATGAGAATCCGCCGCCTCTGCCTCCCTGTCAACTGTGCATACACACCCGCATCCGCGTTCCGAGGAACACGAATGCAAACTGGATAAATCCAATCCCATAAGGTACACTAGGATCTGGCTTAAACCAAAGCCCGCTAGTGTAAACTGTCCGGACACTGTACGTGCACAAGTGCACGGATGTGACCGAACCCTGTCGCAAAACCATGCGACCTGTCGCAATACCATGCGACCTCTACTCTTTTGTCTAAAGGCGAAAAGCTTTCTGTGTGGGACTCTAAAGACTCGACACTACGCTGGCAGTGGGTTTAACCACAGACCGCAAGCGGCACTAGCTGTGCGTAACGGTCCCCAGGTAATGCCAACAAGAAGACCGACGAGGCGAAACCCATCTGAACTCCTACTGAGCCTGAGTGTGACATTCTCCGTACAGTCCGGTCTGTTCGTCTGATACATTGCATGGCGGGCCTAGGGGGCGGTAAACGTCAGTCCCCCAATAGCGGTACAAGTCGTGCCGGAGCGAAGCCCAAAACACCCTGAGATAACACTGGAAACCTACCAGTATATCTCGTTTGCCCTGGCCAGGGACTACTCGTGTAATGGCTCTCCTAGACACAGCGCGATGTCAACCCCCAATACCGGGAGAGACGAATCCTGTCTAACCGTCACTGCCTCCAAGTGCTTCGGGACTGCACCCAACCACTACCTATTTGCATGACTTCTTTGAGCCGTGGTAGGGTAGTGATCAAAGTGCAGTGGGAACACACTTGAGGCGAAGTGACAGTGTCAAGTCAGCGGACTAAGCTGTACTCATGTCACCTGGGAACTGATAACTAACGATAGGTATAATACCAACTAGTCAGTTCCCGACGAGTCCTGTCCAGTGTACCCGTAACCTAACGAGCACCCGCATACTATCTCAAGTACGACGTACTGACGGCTGTGGGACAGACCGTCTCCCACACTGGGATGAGAAGCGCATGCGCTGGTCTACTCCGGAGTATCGATGCCCTGTCTCGATAGTCCTGCGACCAGGGACCTGCATAAGGATGTGCTTATAGATTACCCAGCCCCACTAGTGTGACGGCCATCACATCACTGGTAATCAAGCAAAGATCCTAAGGGCTCTACTAATGTGTATAGGCGATATACAAAAATAAACACATGTACACATTGAAGTAGAAACAAACCAAGTAGCATACTACTATTTTGAGCAAGATTGTATATACAAGGTGAATATCCCAAGCATCCATTAAGTAATATACAAACTAGTATGATACAGTAATGGCCTCTAGGGCATATACACTAACAATCTCCCACTTGCACTAAGGCCATGTACTGGCGTATCGAAGACCTATCATCTCGATCAGCCGCTCGAACTGAGTCTGGGGCAGGGCCTTGGTGAATGGATCAGCAGTGTTATCTTCTGAAGCGACTCTCCGAACCTCGATCTCCTGGCGATCCACGATCTCCCTGATCAGGTGATACCGCCTCAAGATGTGCCTGGATTTCTGATGGGACCTTGGTTCCTTCGCTAAAGCTATAGCCCCGTTGTTGTCGCAATACAGAGGTATTGGATCAACAATGGACGGAACCACCTGAAGTTCTTTCAAGAACTTCCTCATCCAGACAGCTTCTTTTGCGGCATCAGATGCAGCGATGTATTCCGCTTCCATCGTCGAGTCTGCAACGGTTTCCTGTTTGGAACTCTTCCAACACACCGCCCCTCCATTGAGGGTAAAGACAAAACCCGACATGGACTTGGAATCATCCTTGTCACTCTGGAAGCTGGAGTCAGCAAAGGCCTCGATCTGGAGGTCTTTTCCGCCATACACCAAGAACATCTCCTTAGTCCTTCTCAGGTACTTGAGAATGTTCTTTACCGCTATCCAGTGTTTCTCCCCAGGGTTAGACTGATACCGGTTTACCACACTCAGTGCATAAGCTACATCCGGTCTGGTACACAACATTGCATACATTATAGAGCCTACCGCAGAAGCGTAGGGTATAATAGACATGCGATCCCTCTCCAAATCAGTCTTGGGAGACATCTCTTTAGAGAGGGTGATCCCGTGACAAGCCGGTAGGTTACCGCGCTTGGAATCTTCCATACTGAACCTCTTCAGTATGGTGTCGATGTACCTGGACTGTGAAAGTCCTAATATCCTCTTGGATCTGTCACGGTAGATCCGGATACCCAGAATGTATGAGGCATCACCCAGGTCTTTCATGGAGAACCTGTGTGACAAGAACCCCTTGACAGATTGTAGCATAGGAATGTCATTTCCTATTAAGAGAATGTCATCCACGTATAAAACGAGGAATACTACAGTTCTCGCTACAAATCTACTATAGATGCATGGTTCATCTGGATTTTTGATAAAGCCAAATTCTTTGACCGTCTCATCAAAGCAGATGTTCCAACTCCGCGATGCCTGCTTTAGTCCATAGATGGACTTAAGCAACTTGCACACCTTTCCGCTGCTCCCACTCTGAATGAAACCCTCTGGCTGGTCCATATAGACACACTCCTCTAAATTTCCATTTAGAAAAGCTGTCTTTACGTCCATTTGCCAGATCTCATAATCGTGGAAGGCAGCAATGGCAAGAAGGATCCGAATGGATTTCAGCATGGCTACTGGAGAAAAGATTTCGTCGTAGTCCAAGCCAGGTCTTTGACGAAAACCCTTTGCTACCAGCCTAGCTTTATAGGTCTCAACCTGTCCATCTACACCAATCTTCCTTTTGAAGATCCACTTGCATCCTACGGGTTTTACCCCGTCTGGAGCAATGTCCAACGTCCATACCTTATTGGTGTACATGGACTCCATTTCGGTCCGCATTGCATCCAGCCATTTCACTGAGTCAACGCTCTGAACGGCCTGCTGGAAGCTAGTAGGCTCATCATAATCTATGATGCAATCCTCTCTATCCCCGTCTATGAGAAAACCGTAGTATCTCTCGGGTGGATGAGACTGCCTACTACTCCTGCGGAGTGGCACAGGAATGTCCTGTTCTGTTGAACCCTCTGGTTCCACTAAGCTTTCAGTAACAGTCTGTGGTTCTGGAACTTCTTCCAGTTCTATTGTGTTCCCACTTATCTGGGTTTCCAAAAACTCAGTTTCCAAGAAGCGGGCATGCTGAGAAACAAAAACCTTTTGTTCCTCAGCGGAATAGAAAAGATACCCCCTGGAGTTCCTTGGGTATCCCACAAACTTACACTGTACTGAACGTGCCTCAAGCTTGTCCGCATGCTGCTTTTTTACAAAAGCTGGACATCCCCATACCTTAAGATACTTTAGACAGGGTTTCTTCCCAGTCCACATCTCATATGGGGTGGTAGGCACAGTCTTGGTGGGAGCCTTGTTCAAGAGATACGCAGCTGCTTCTAGTGCATATCCCCAGAATGATCGCGGTAACTCAGCGTTACTCATCATGGACCGAACCATATCCAATAGGGTTCGGTTCCGTCTCTCCGATACACCATTATGTTGCGGAGTGTATGGAGGAGTAAGCTGAGAGAGAATACCATTCTCTTTTAAGTAATTCAGGAATTCGGCACTTAAGTATTCTCCACCTCGATCCGATCTTAGAATCTTAATACATTTGCCGGTCTGTTTCTCTACTTCATTCTTATACTCCTGGAATTTTCCAAAGGCCTCGGACTTATGTTTCATTAAGAAGACATAACCGTACCTTGAGAAGTCATCCGTAAAAGTAATGAAGTAAGTATGTCCGCTTCGGGAATGTGTAGACATTGGACCGCACACGTCACTGTGTACGAGTCCCAAGAGCTCGCTCGCTCTTACTCCTTGTCCAGTAAACGGAGTCTTTGTCATCTTTCCTTTGAGACAAGATTGACAAGTGGCATACGATTGATATTCGAACGCATTCAAATATCCTTCTGTATGTAACTTAGTAAACCTTCTCTCATTGATGTGACCCAATCTACAATGCCATAAGAAAGTCTGATTTAGTTCTGGAGACTTTCTTTTGTGTGTATCCTGGACGTTGAAAATCTGTGGTTGGTTTAACACGTATATACCATTACTTAATGTACCTGACCCAATCAGAACTTGATTAAGGTGAATGTTTACAACATTACTTACAAACGCAAATTCATAACCTTCTTTAGAAACTAAAGATACAGAAATGATATTACAAGTTGCGTTGGGTACAAAAAAGCAATTACGCAAAACCAAAACATGTCCATCTGACATTCCCAGGTGATAGTCCCCCACGGCTTTAGCATCCATGCTAGCTCCGTTTGCAACTCTGAGGGTCATGTCACCTGCCTTCAAAACCCTACGGTTTCTCAACGCCTGCAAAGAATTACAGATATGAGATCCTGATCCGGTATCCAATACCCAGGAAGTAGAGTTTATTGAAAGACAGTTTTCAATAACATACACACCTGAAGCTGAAGCTGCAACCTGCTTCAATTCCTGTGTTCTGGCCTTCCAGGCCCTGCAATCATTCTTCCAGTGTCCTTTCTTATGACAATAGAAGCATTCTTCCTTATCCACAAGCTTCCCCGCTATCTTTGTTGCTTTACCTTTTCCCTTCGTATCCACTTTACTAACACCGCCCCTTGGTTTGGCGGGGGCCTTCTTCTTCTTTCCCTTGGCTTTCGCCTTGGACCTAGAAGAAGATGATCCTCCTACAAACAAAGTGGATGTATCCCTACCTTTCTGTAGGGTGCCCTCTGCGCTCCTCAGCATGTTGAGGAGCTCTGAAAGTTCAACCTCTTTTTCTTGTAGGTTGAAGTTCAGTATGAACTGGGCGTAAGTGCAAGGAAGGGACTGGAGAACTATATCCGTATATAGCTCACTCTCTAATGTGATCCCTAGGTCAGCGAGCTCCTCAATGTAGCCGATCATCTTTAGCACGTGCTCGGCTACTGATGATCCGACGGCCATTCTTGTCGAAAATAACTTTTTCGACGCTTCGTATCTTGCGATACGTGATTGCTCTCCATACAGTTCTTTTGTATGGAGCAATATGGACTCCATGTCCATATTCTCATGCCTCCTCTGATGTTCGTTGTCCATCGAGGCAAGCAGGAGGCACTTGGCCTTCGCGCTATCAATCTCCCAAGTCTTGCGGATTTCCTTATCCGCGACACTGGAAGTTGGACCAGGGACAGGGGGAGCTTTGGTGGTAAGAAGATACCCCAGCTTGTCATAAGTGATTGCTATCTTGACATTCCTGAGCCAATCTTTGTAGTTTGGCCCTGTCAGTTTGTTTTTATTTAGGAGTAACTTAAGTCCAGTCATGTTGATTGGTCGCTGCAATTAGGAGAGAGAAGAAGAAACACTCAGCATGATGCTCTTGCAAGTTTAGAGTGGTTTTTAATTTGTCTAAACAGGATGGCTCCCACTGTTTCTCGAATCCCTCCTCAAACCATAAAGGAAGAATTAGTCAGGATCAATCCCACCGTACAATACTTGCTTAACCGTTCAGCCAGGCCGGTGTCGGTACTTCGAGGGAGGTTTTCCAACGCTTTCGCGAAGTTCCTTAATTAAAGAACCTCTTTTCCCTGGGGGCGTAGCCCCGCTAACACCTTTCTAGGCACCTACTAGGTTTATAGCATTGATCGTTAAGTGAGAAATTTCCCGAGGAGTAGCATATACTCACAGTAGGATCGGGATCCAAATATCATCGCGTGACGAAACTGAAGGAATCCTACCAGAATCATCACACTCCAAATGGTATGCAAATCTAGCAAGTTTCAGTACTTATGAAACTCCCGATGTGGATTTTTGCCCCATGCTCTTATGACCTTGACGAAGGTCAACAAATCATAAGTCACATGTCAAGTTTTGCCCGTCATTATCCAGGATAATTTGAATCCACCCGTATATACCCTTGACGAAGGTCAACAAGGTAATGCGAATGTCCCAAACCAACGCATCTATCTATGCTACATATGAATACCCAATAGCTACCAATCACTATGCCTTGACGAAGGTCAACAAACACAGCTTGAATACTATTGAATATTCATACGAAACGACGGAGGGCTACGAATGGTTTTGGCAAAACCGTGAACGTAGTGAACTTGATTTGGTCGATGGAACGAGATAGCTTTTAAAAGGAGTGGCTCAAGCTCCGCATTTAAAAGTTGTTTTTGAAAAGAACCGAGTGGTTTTTCGAAAGTGTTCCAACGACTTTAACTTGGTTTATTATCTTGCATTAGTTCTTTTAATGCGTGATATTCTTGCATTAGTTCTTTTAATGCGTCCCATCATTTAATCCTACCATTGCAGAAAACAACCAAAATATGACGTACGCTTATGCCATTCGCATTCGCCACGGGGCCCCGTCATTACCCGTTAGGTTACTTAACTAACGACAGAGCGGGGGCTGGGCTAGCGCGTCTGTAAAACATAAGCAACGCCTAAATAATATCATATATAGATATACTGCAATGATAAACATTTCAGATCACAGATAAATATATTGGATATACTAGGAATCTGTAATTTGTACGAGCCTGTAACAAAAACAGATTACACGGTCGCGGTGAATAGCCAATACCCCACCCAAGACCCCTACGGGTGCGGCAAACTACCCGCCAAATACCCGAAGCGTAGCAACCTCCCTCATCTCCATGAGTAGGCCACTCGACACTTCGGCATACCCGGTAGTTTGTGCACCCCTCCATGGGTCTATCCTAGGAGCAAAAACAGTAAAAAGAAATTATACAATGACGGCTACAACCCCGACCCGGTTGTGCGGCCATACAAATAATTATTACATCAATTTACAAATTTACATGAATTGCAAGAAAAGAAAACTCTCGTCTCACAACCCCCGGCTATTCACCCGCGACAATCCAACATATTTATATACACATTCCAATATCAAACACAGATCATGTATAACCCCGACCAATCGACTTATAGCGATTAGCCGACGTTCAATACATGCAAGCATCACAGATATAACCATCATAGTCAAAGTGCAGTGAAGTTCGGAAAAAATACGGAATTATAGGACCCCAAAAGGAAATTTCTTTTCTGGAAAATCTGGGCACATATAATATATTTCAAAAATCCCAAAACCAACACAGACACACACTGCACGAAAAACGATGCACAGAAGACGACAAAGCGCGGCGCTTCCGCGGCGGATGCCTAGCTCGCGCGGCGGAAGGGCGGCGGTTTGGACGAATTACTGTATCGTTTTTCTTAGGTGTTCACACAAAACCCTGAGCCGAATTTACAAGTGTAAAGTTTTTCATTTTGAGCCAAAAAAATTTCAACAGAAACTCAGTTTTGGTAAAAGTTTGGTTTTTGGATTTTTCCGGTTCCGAACTTCGTTACACTTCACTACCAAGCTAGTTTAAGTTTAGTTAGGCTCTGATACCACTGTAAGTCCACGTTGCGACCCCCGGTTCTTACGGGGAGGCGGAAACGGTATAAAATCAAAATTTTAACGCAAGAGGCAACATGGACTAATCTAGGTCGGGATCTTTACCTAAACTAAAACTAGCATACTAAGCTAAAGATATTTAGCTACTCGGATGAAGATGGTTATACCTAAACTTGAACTCCTTCTCTTCAAGCTCCGATGGTGGTTCGATGGCTCCTTCTCGTTGTCTCCGTACGCCGAAGATAGATCCACTTGAAAGCTCCAACCTTTAGCTCCTTCTTCGTTCTTTGAAGAAACTAGTTCACTTGGTTTGCTAAACCTAGTGAACTAGAATGAGTAGAGATGATTTAGAATGGCATTTTATCTATGGTTCTTGATTCTCAACTCATGAGACAAGAGAACCATAGATCAAGAGAGGGAGCAAGAGGTTGAGGGTGAGAGCAAGAGGAGAGCTCAAGAATAAGAGAGAGAATGAGCAAGAAAGAATGAGCAACTCTTTTGTCTTTCACCCTCTCATAATCCAAAGTGATCATAACTCATCATATCAAAAAAGTCTTATGTGATGGTTAGAAGCAACCATAACCTTATCATGTCATGCACTCATTTTACTCAAATGAGCAAGCAAGAAAAAGTCTTTGGCATGAAATGATAACCATGGTTATCATGATGGTCAACTAGTCAAGCCTAGTCAACCGGTCAACAAAAGTCAACAAGTCAACAAAGTCAACAAGTCAACAAAAGTCAACAAGTCAACAACCATATCACCATAATACTTAATTAATATAATAGTTAATCACATATCATATTCTCATTAGGGTTGAGCATAAAGTCAAATAGTCAACGGTCAACAGTCAACAACCCTAATGAGAATCCGCCGCCTCTGCCTCCCTGTCAACTGTGCATACACACCCGCATCCGCGTTCCGAGGAACACGAATGCAAACTGGATAAATCCAATCCCATAAGGTACACTAGGATCTGGCTTAAACCAAAGCCCGCTAGTGTAAACTGTCCGGACACTGTACGTGCACAAGTGCACGGATGTGACCGAACCCTGTCGCAAAACCATGCGACCTGTCGCAATACCATGCGACCTCTACTCTTTTGCCTAAAGGCGAAAAGCTTTCTGTGTGGGACTCTAAAGACTCGACACTACGCTGGCAGTGGGTTTAACCACAGACCGCAAGCGGCACTAGCTGTGCGTAACGGTCCCCAGGTAATGCCGACAAGAAGACCGACGAGGCGAAACCCATCTGAACTCCTACTGAGCCTGAGTGTGACATTCTCCGTACAGTCCGGTCTGTTCGTCTGATACATCGCATGGCGGGCCTAGGGGGCGGTAAACGTCAGTCCCCCAATAGCGGTACAAGTCGTGCTGGAGCGAAGCCCAAAACACCCTGAGATAACACTGGAAACCTACCAGTATATCTCGTTTGCCCTGGCCAGGGACTACTCGTGTAATGGCTCTCCTAGACACAGCGCGATGTCAACCCCCAATACCGGGAGAGACGAATCCTGTCTAACCGTCACTGCCTCCAAGTGCTTCGGGACTGCACCCAACCACTACCTGTTTGCACGACTCCTTTGAGCCGTGTTAGGGTAGTGATCAAAGTGCAGTGGGAACACACTTGAGGCGAAGTGACAGTGTCAAGTCAGCGGACTAAGCTGTACTCATGTCACCTGGGAACTGTTAACTGACGATAGGTATAATACCAACTAGTCAGTTCCCGACGAGTCCTGTCCAGTGTACCCGTAACCTAACGAGCACCCGCATACTATCTCAAGTACGACATACTGACGGCTGTGGGACAGACCGTCTCCCACACTGGGATGAGAAGCGCATGCGCTGGTCTACTCCGGAGTATCGATGCCCTGTCTCGATAGTCCTGCGACCAGGGACCTGCATAAGGATGTGCTTATAGATTACCCAGCCCCACTAGTGTGACGGCCATCACATCGCTGGTAATCAAGCAAAGATCCTAAGGGCTCTACTAATGTGTATAGGCGATATACAAAAATAAACACATGTACACATTGAAGTAGAAACAAACCAAGTAGCATACTACTATTTTGAGCAAGATTGTATATACAAGGTGAATATCCCAAGCATCCATTAAGTAATATACAAACTAGTATGATACAGTAATGGCCTCTAGGGCATATACACTAACAACGCCGCCACAAAAGCACGAACCCAAGGCCACGGAAGAAGAACTAGTTCAACATTGGGGTTGGAAGCGAATTCGTACTTGTCACGAGATAACAATATTAAAAGAAGAGCTCGAGAACATGGATGACCTTCCCTGGTGTTTCGAAAATAGCAACGATGAGGTGATCTCAGAATTCCCACCTGCGCCAAAAGAGCTGGAAGATGGAATCTATACCACTGCGGATAACCTCAAGAAAATTAAATTGGGAACGGCGAATAACCCGCGACCGACATTCATTAGTGAGCTGCTGTCTGAAGAGAAGGTGGCTTTATTAAAAGACCTGCTTATGCAGCATAGAGATTGCTTCGCATGGAACTATTCCGAAATGCCGGGACTAGATCCAGAAATTGCTGTGCATAAATTGCCGATATCCCCGGACATCAAGCCAGTCAAACAGGCACCAAGAAGAATGCGGCTTGAGCTTGAGATGAGCATCAACGCCGAGGTCAAGAAGCTGATTGACTCCGGCTTCATCCAGGAGGTTCAATACCCTGAATGGATCGCCAACATCGTCCCGGTGATGAAGAAAAATGGGACAGTTCGCATATGCGTAGACTTCCGGGATCTTAATAAAGCCTGCCAGAAGGACGATTTCCCGGTGCCAGTCACCGAACTGATGATAGACAATACATCCACTCATGAGGTTTTCTCCTTCATGGACGGCTCATCAGGGTATAATCAGATAAAGATGCACCCCGAAGACCAGAAGCACACCGCTTTTCGGACTCCTTTGGGTATATTCTGCTACAGGGTGATGCCCTTCGGTTTAAAGAATGCCGGTGCTACCTATCAAAGGGCCATGACGAAGATCTTCGATGTCCTCATACACGAAATCGTCGAATGCTATATCGACGATCTCATGGTTAAAAGCAAATCGTATGAGGAACATCTCGAGCATCTGAAGACCGTATTTCAACGCCTTCGACAATACAACTTGAAGATGAACCCTCTCAAGTGTGCATTCGGAGTTTCCTCAGGCAAATTCCTGGGATTCATTATTCGGCACCGGGGGATTGAGATAGATCCGTCAAAGATCAAGGCGATCAAGGAAATGCCTCCGCCAAGGACTCTCAAACAGCTGCGGTCTCTCCAAGGGAAGCTCGCGTATATACGGCGATTTATAGCTAACCTTTCAGGAAAGTGCCGTCCTTACAGCCACCTGATGAAGAAGGGAACCCTGTTCGTCTAGGACCAAAAATGCCAAAGCACTCTAGACGAGATCAAGCAATACCTGCAAAACCCGCCAGTATTGGCTGCTCCGGTCAAGGGAAAGCCTCTCATTCTTTATACCACAGCCCTCGAAGGTTCCTTAGGCGCATTATGGGCACAAGAGAACGATCAAGGGAAAGAAAGAGCACTCTACTATTTAAGTCGAGTTCTTCTGGGGGCAGAAAACAACTATTCTCCCATTGAAAAACACTGCCTGGCGTTGATCTTTGCGATAACAAAGCTTAGGCACTATGCATTGGCGCATGAGGTCCGTCTCATTTCGAAGGTCGACCCTCTTAAATATTTGATGTCGAAGTCCATATTGACGGGATGACTCGCTAAATAGGCCCTGCTCTTGATGGAGTTCTCGATAACCTATCAGCCTCTCAAGGCAGTAAAAGGCCAGGCCATCGCCGATTTCCTCACTGAGCATCCGATAGCCGCCGATTCTCCTCGAAATTGCGATCTTCCAGACGAACATGCGTTTGACACGATCGACGGTGGTGATACCCCATGGGAGCTTTATTTCGATGGAGCATCTTCCGTAAAGAAGCGCAAACAATGTACCCCTATAATCAAATCGGGGGTAGGACTCATCTTTGTAACTCCATAGGGAGGGATAATGCGTTTTGCTTTCTTCCTAATAGAGCCGAGGACAAACAATGAAGCCGAATATGAAGCTTTAATAGCAGGCCTAGAGATCGCCATCGATATGGGAATTGAAAACCTCCTCATATATGGAGACTCCCAGCTGGTCGTTAGTCAAGTAAACAGTGACTACCAAACGTCCAAACCAGAGTTGGTGAAATACGGCGAAAAGGTGCAGCAACTGTTGACCCAAATTCCTTCCTATACTTTGGAGAACATACCGCGCGCGGAAAACAGCAAAGCGGATGCGTTGGCCAAACTCACCAAGGAACTGGCCGATGAGAACCTCGATGACGTAAGAATCGTAGTACAAAGCCGTCAGGTGATTGCCCCAGCAGAAATATCTCCGGAATCACCCGAAGAAAAGGGAGCTACTAAGCAGACGACTTTACAAATAAAAGAACGAGAAAAGGCTGAGGACTGGAGGGAAGTCTTCATAGACTACTTTAAGTCCCATCGAATGCCTGAAGAAGCGTCCACAAGACATCAGCTCATGAAACGAGCTCTGTCTTTCGCCTTCGTCAATGATACTCTATACAAGATGTCGTACGATTCTCTGTGGCTGAGATGCTTAGGACCTGACGAAGCGAAAAGAGTCGTTCAGGAAGTTCATGACGGACTCTGTGGTTCTCATCAAGCAGGCCCAAAAATGAAGTTGAAGATCAAGCGGATGGGCTACTACTGGCCCACGATGATTCAGGACTTCCTCGATATGCGAAGCGGTGCCACTCATGTCAAATTCATAGGGATTTCATCCATCAGCATCCAAATCCTCTACACCCGACGGTGGCTAGCTGGCCGTTCGAAATGTGGGGAACTGACATAGTCGGCCCTATCGAACCAGCATCGTCCAGGGACATCGTTTCATCCTGGCGACGACTGACTACTTCTCCAAATGGGCAGAAGCAGTACCGTTAAGAGAAGTGAAGACGGAGAATATCCTCCACTTCTTCAAGACGCACGTCATGTTGAAGGCCACAAGATCAGTCGCTTCGCACAGCAGCATAATATAGAATGGAGATATTCTTCAGTTTACAATCCGCGAGCTAATGGTCTAGCTGAGGCCTTCAACAAGACCTTGACAAAGATCATGAAGAAAACGTTGTCCCGAAATAAGAAGGACTGGCACGAGAGACTGCAAGAGGCTCTCTGGGTGTATCGAACTACGTTCAAGACGGCCACGAACACAACGCCGTACGCGTTGGTATTCGGTACAGAAGCAGTACTCCCCCTTGAGATAGAGTTACCCTCTGTACGAGTGGCTGTCCACTACTAGCTGACGGACGAAGAAAATGCTCACCTTCGGCTTGAGGAGCTTGATGCCCTCGATGAGACCCGGCTCATAGCGCAACAAAATCTGGAAGCCTATAAAGCAAAGATGACGCGCTCATATGAAAGATTGACCCGGTCGAGGACATTCCCCCAAGGCGAACTCGTACTAGTGGTCAAAAGGCCTATGATCCCCAATCGCGCAAAGCGGTGAAAATTCAAGCCAAACTATGAAGGCCCGTACATCATAGATAAAGTTTACCAGGGAGGGGCCTATATACTTATGGACATGCACGGTGAAAGGCCTTTCAGGCCAATAAACGGTCGCCTCCTAAAGAAATACTACGCTTAATGAGCCACAGCCTAGGTCAATGATAAATAACGACGACTATGTCCGCTCGCTATCTTCCTAAGCTCAAAATTTACAAGCAGTAGCCAGCCTTCTTAATGACGGACCGAAACGTCCTTAAACTACTACCGCAGCATCCTTAGGCTGACGAAATAAAAAAAAGAGAAAAATAAAATTTAAAAAAATGATGATAAAAACGGTATGTCCATAAGCAAAATGGGTACGGATGAAAATCCGAAAGGGCTCCGTGAGTAAAAACAACAGGACTACCGGCGAGTGTTTGTGAAAACCCGAAAGGGCACAACCTCGTTAAAAGGCACTTATAGGGTCCTCTCGACCTTGTGAGGAGAAACCACCCGCGTGAGATCCTTACGACTCACAAAGGAGCAATACACTTGGGGATCCCCATGATTCCTAAGGAGAAAATTACTTGCGAGATCCTCACGACTCGTAAGGAGAACTCTCTTATGAGACCCTCACGGCTCATAAGATTTGAAAGTCTTAAGTTACAGAGACCTAAACCTGTGCTTAAGCAAACCCCCCACAATTTTTGATATTGCCATACAAGTGGCTCAATACTGACCCTTGTATACAATCCACGGGCGCGAATAAACATTTCCCTAAGCAAGTCCCATCCGTGATTGGGGATATGTTCGCATTGTGAACAACCCTTGTAAATCCTCTCGATTTATGAGGAGAAAACCCTCCTGTAGGATCCTTACGACTTACAGAGGAAACGAACACTTAGGAATCCTCACGATTCCTGAGGAGAAAATACACCTAAAAGATCCTCACAACTTGTAGGGAGAAATAACTTCGTGAGACCTTTACGGCTCATGAAGTCAAAAGCCTTAGTCGACAGGACCCTAACCCTGGTCGCTAAGCTACCTTTGTTCGACATCGACAGAGGCAGATGATGATTCGCTCCTGGTAATATCCCAGTTGTAGCGGTGCTGATGCCGAAATCGGTTTACAGCGAAAAGCCAGTAGGCCGCACATGCATGCAAAATAGCCGAAATGATGGGGCAACTTGCAATAAAAAGCAGCAAGTAAAAATGTATGCATGCAAACTAGCCGAAATGATTGGGCAACTCGCAATAAAAAGCAGCGAGTAAAAATAAAAAAAATAGCCGAAATGATTGGGCAACTCGCAATAAAAAGCAGCGAGTAAAAATAAAATAAACAGCCGAAATGATTAGGCACCATGAAAAATAGCCGAAATGATTGGGCAATCGCGACCTTCGCGATATAAAAGCTGAAATGATAGAGAATCGCGGAAATATAAAAAAAATAAATGATAAAACTTAGGCCCTACAGTTGAGATCACATCGATCCCTGTATACAATCCAAGGGTGCAAACGAAGAGGGAACCATACTTTCCCAACAGGCTCCGCCTGAAAACGAAGCCAGATCTCGACGATTCATCCCAACTCCGAAGAAACCAGTGTCTTCGGCAAATACCTCAACTCAGAGAAACAAACAATCCTTGACGAGAGCCTCCTGATTCGTGTCGACTCGCAGAGCAACCAGTGCCTCCATGGGAAATTCTCGACTCGTTTCAACACCAGGGAAACAAATAATCCTTGGCGCTAGGGAAACAAATAATCCTTAGCAAATACCTCAACTCAGGGAAACAAACAATCCTTGACGAGAGCCTCCTGATCCGCGTCGACTCGCAGAGCAACCAATGCCTCCGTGGGAAATTCTCGACTCGTTTCAACACAAGGGAAACAAATAATCCTTGGCGCTAGGGAAACAAATAATTCTTAGCAAATACCTCAACCGAGGGAAACAAACAATCCTTGACGAGAGCCTCCTGATCCACGTTGACTCGCAGAGCAACCAATGCCTCCATGGGAAATTCTCGACTCGGTTCAACACCAGGGAAACAAATAATCATTGGCGCTAGGGAAACAAATAATCCTTAGCAAATACCTCAACTCAAGAAAACAAACAATCCTTGACGAGAGCATCCTGATCCGCGTCGACTCGCAGAGCAACCAATGCCTCCGTAGGAAATTCTCGACTTGTTTCAACACCAAGGAAACAAATAATCCTTGGCGCTAGGGAAACAAATAATCCTTAGCAAATACCTCAACTCAGGGAAACAAACAATCCTTGACGAGAGCCTCCTGATTCGCGTCGACTCGCAGAGCAACCAGTGCCTCCGTGGGAAATTCTCGACTCGTTTCAACACCATGGAAACAAATAATCTTTGGCGCTAGGGAAACAAATAATCCTTAGCAAATACCTCAACTCAGGGAAACAAACAATCCTTGAGGAGAGCCTCCTGATTCGCATCGACTCGCAGAGCAACCAATGTCTCCGTGGGAAATTCTCGATTCGTTTCAACACCAGGGAAACAAATAATCCCTGGCAAATACCTCAACTCAGGGAAACAAACAATCCTTGACGAAAGCCTCCTGATTTGCGTCGGCTCGCAGAGAAACCAGTGTCTCCGCGGGAAAATTCCCGATTCGTCTCAACTTGCAAGATGAAGCCTCAGGCAGCAGGGACTAAAAAACTTGCTTCCTGAACAATGGGACCCTGCAAGTCGATCTCAAACGGTCTCTTGCATACTATTCACGAGTCTCACTCTCCAAAGTCGAGTTTCGACAAGGAGGGAAACAACCGCTTACGGGTCCTCTCGACTCGTAAGAGGGGAAAACTCTCTTATAGGATCCTTACGACTTACAAGAGAAAACACACTTAGGAATCCTCACGATTCCTCATGAGAAAACCCACCTACGAGATCCTCTCGATCCGTAAGGAGAAAAGTCTCTATGAGACCCCCACGGCTCATAGAGTTGAAAAGTATTAGGCAGCAGATCTGAACCTGCGGCCTAAGCCATCGCTATCTCGTGAAGAAATCAAGATGCTTACTCTATTATCTGATAATTATGACAGCATGCTGATAATAAGAGAAGACATAAAGTAAAAGATTATACAAGACATTGCAGAAAAAAATATGTATCTTTATTTATTGACTTTAATCAAATACAGGGTGAATCGTACAAAAGAATAAAGAATGGATACATGTTATTCAAAAAAGAAAATTTTTACAAGTTTGTTGGTACAAAAGGCAGCTATTGGGAAGGAAGCGTCTTATATAACTTTATTGATTGTTCATGCACTTCCTTCCTCGCCTTTTGCTGATCTGCTACCACCGCCATCTCTGCTTCCACCTGAGCCCTTTGCTGCAAGAGAGATGCGAGCTGCTCCCTGATGGCCTGCTGAGTGACCTCGCGGCCTTGGGCATTACGCTCGACAACATCAAGTGCCCTCTTCAATTTTAGCCCATTTAAGATGCGCTCCAGAAGGCCCTCGAAGACGGCCTTTACCTCAGCGGCGTTCGCCTCAACTTCAGCTCGCAGGCGAGCAGTTTCGCTTGAGGACTCCTGGCACTCCTTCAGCCTCAAAGCTGCTTCTTGTTCCAAATGGCGGAAATGAGAAGTGCTTTGCTCGAGCCATGTTTCCCGTTGAGTACTCACAGCCAAAACCTCGGGGGCAAGACGCATTGACTCCAGCTGATGAAGACGAGCCTCGGTCTCTCTGCAGTGATTAACCCAAGATGTGACGACGCCCTCGTCATGGAAATTGGAAAATATCACTAGCATCGGGTTAACTGTTGTAGCGAAGTCCACAGCAGACGTAGGAGCCTCGACGTTGAGTTCCTCGATGTAGCCGCTCAACATACGCAGACTATTCGCCGCACCTTTCGAGGACGGACGTCTCTGGGAAGGGCCTGCCGGTATTATAATATGAGACTCAAAGGGGCTAAGACCAGAATGATAGCTGGAAAGACAAAAGGCGATTAGATGACGATTCAATAAATATGGAAAAAGTCATTGGTAAGATAGTCTACTATACCAGTTGAAGCAGGTGGCAAGGCCGGAAGGGCCGGTGGCGCGACCAATCTTTCTTCTCCCCCTTCGATTTGTAATACTACAGTCAGGACGAGAAAAAGTTAGAAATAATTCTATCATCGAAAAAGAAAGGTATCAGACGGGAACTATACTCACCAGCACCACCAGAGGGAGAAGGGAGTTCAGATGGGAAGGAGAAGTGTGGGAGCAACACTTGATATAGATGATCAAAGAGCACTCCTGAAAAGACACAACAATACGACTTTAGTACACAAATTATACGTCTGAAGGATAGGATTAATAAATTGCAAACCCATACCTTCCAACATCTTAGATGGTATGAGAGAGGGTTGAGAGGTGACCACCGCCAAGGCAGTCGTTGAAGGCGCTCCCTCAAGCAATGGGGCATCGGCGGTAGCTGCACCTGCGTTACGAAAAAGGTGAACTTGTCAGAAAGGATTGTAAGGTAAAGAAAGACAGCAACTTGGGATTTACCTGATGAGCTGCCGGCTGAAATGGAGGCGACTCCCTCCTCCATTGACATGAAGCCACCGCCCGTGGCCTCATCACCTGACTCGATGGGGACCGTCGTCTTGCTCGCGCGGCCAGGAGACGGCAGAAGATCGTTGGCGGGGAGGGCAATGATTGGAGCATTGCCGGACTCTTGGGAGAGCGGCTGACTCCTCCCCAAGAGTCTTGCTCCTCTCACCCGCCACTCCTTCGGGCTCCGCGATCTCCATCGGCTCATCCGCCGTCACCACAAGGTCGCCGGCCTCAAGCGCCTCGTCCGCCACCACCCTGGGCTCAGTTATAACGATCATTTCATCTGCCGCCACTTCAGGCTCTGCATCACTGACCTTCTCGGCTGCAGACCCCTCAACCTCCATCTCAGGCTCCGAAGCCTCAACGACATTGCCCACCGTCGGCTCGGGTTCGTTAGGTGCCGCCTCCTCTATTTCCTTGGGTTCAACGGTCTCCGCCTCCCCCTCGGTCAAACTTGGCCCTGCAAGATAAAATATATAAGAACCGATAGCATTATAATTCTTACAGCAAAATTCTGAGAGAAATATTACCTGAAGTGGATTTATCATTTGCGCTCCGAACTGCACGCGCCACTTGTCTGCGAGCAGAGGATAGGGCAACAGGGGCCTCTTCGGAGGGAGTATCAGCACGAGGGACGGTGCTGGGGCCTGCTCCCGTGGCCAAAGCAGCCCGGCGTGCTTTCGCTTCACGCCTTGACCGTTTCCTCTCCTCCCGAGCTGTCGCGATAGATCTCTTCAACGCTTCCTTCAAGGCGTCGTCGTCCTCGTTCAGAGATGCCTCCAGAGCCTTTAAGCCATCTCTCATTGGCTCTTCAAGACGGACCTCCCGCGGTAGCCCCGGGGAAGCAGGAACATCGGCAGCTGACAGAGCAGTTGCGTCGCTTGGCGGGAACGGCATTGAGGTTTCTTCCATAAAAAGGGAGAGGTTAGATTGACCATAACACAAGGAGAATAAAAACTTGATGAATCGAAACTTACTGAGGCCTAAAGACGCTCTAAGGCGTTCCTCCTCTTGGAAGGTCTTGAGTGAAGCGGCAATGGCTTCTTCAGTGGTGATGCCTGTTGGAAGAAAAGAAGGAAAAATATTAATCAAAGGTAATAATAAAGATATGATGCAATAGAAAATGCAACTAGTAATTACCTGAATCCGCAAGCTTAGCCAGCCATGCGTCAAGCCTTGCCAACCACGCTGAAGTTTCGAGAGCGGCCTCCAAGTCTGTATCATCTGGCGGCGGCATGACTAATCCCTCGTTAGTCCCATATTCACTCAGGCCCTCGGCATAGGGAGCGTGGGGTTCCGGAAAGAACGCGACGTCTGTAGCGAAGAGCGACTTCTTTTTCTTCTGCCCTCCGACCCTAGGTGCACGTGGGATCGACTTACGCTTAGCAGCCACCTTAGGGCGGTGGGTCCCGATGTCTGCACCCACGCCAGACTCCGGCGAGACTACAACCACTGTCTCCACTGGAGCACAGGGCGCTGAAGCTGCATCTGTAATATCGGGGAGCGGCAATCCGTGCGGAGGACTTTGCGCACGCGATGGCCCGGTTCTAACCTCTTTTAGAGGAGCAACTACTGGAGTCCTAGGAACCAAAGGAGCATTGCGGTCGCTGCCTGGAGGCGTACCCTTACGGTCGACCAGCAGTCGCCTTTCCTCCTTTATAACTGCTACTGTTGCATGATTATACCAGTCTCTGTATACGTTGAGGAGTCGCGGAGCGCAAGTCGGCGCACTGATAAAAAAATGAGAGCCCATATTCAGGCGCATGAAATGATGCAGCGCATTCTCCATCCCTTCTTCAGTGGCAGCGGGTTCCAGCAGGAAAGCTTCCATGGGGACCCCTTGATCTTAGCCCAGTTGTTGGGCGAAACGATGCGGGTTATATCTCATGAAAATTGCCGCACCATTCTGCTTGAAGACTAGGAAGCCCGGTCTAATAGAATATAAGTGAAGGGTCTCCCGGGCTGTCAAAACTGAGGCTCCATCCTTAAAGGAGTCTTGTAATGGTCGCACCGCAGTGGTGGATGCCTTTCCAATAGTCAGCACCTTGTCGATAAAGGACATCCCGGCTCCAACGGTGTGAGAGCGAAAGAGTAAACCCCTGGCGTTCCGTGGTGATGGGGTCACAATTAATGCGCCGATCAGCTGTATAATGCGAGGGAAACCGCACTTGTCGAAGAACGAGGGCCTTTTGTGCATGCCGAAGACACCCGCCGTGTGTAGCTCGAGCCACGATACAAAGTAGTGCATCAAGAAGACCACGTGCAATACCCCGGGCTCATTAGCATCCGCTGCTCGACTGAGGCCATGATATAGGTGTGCCAAGCCAACGATCCCAACGGCCACCTTTACCCCGATGGCCATCCGGTGGGCTGGGTAAAAGACAGAAGGCCGCATACGGTGAGAGTGCATTGGGATCGCAAACCAACTTAGCCACAACCTGAGAAATCCTAAGAAAAAGGCCTCCTCGTCCATCCCGGGGGCCGCAATTTCTGCAAAAGACATAGTCGGGAAGTCCGGAAGGAAAAAACCCCTTTTGGTCTATCTCCTTCTCTGGCAGGTTGTCCACACCTAGACCGAAACGGTCATCCAGGGTAGCGAATTTAGCAGCTTCTGATGAGAGGACACTTGGGCGAAGGAACCGCGCGATGAAATCCTCAAAGTTAACTCCCCAACTCCCATGTTCGATAAAAAGGGACTCATAGATGTTTAGCACTTTAATCAAGCTTGGGAATTGGTGTTGAACAGCATTCTCCGGCGTGAGCCTCCTTACCACCGGCTTAGCACCGAAGACGTACTCGTCTGTCGGGAACAACCCCTCATAGTGTTCCCCTATAACCGGTAAACCGGATACCTCCGTAAATTCTTCCAGAGAGATTGACACTTCCCGATCCATGGCGAGGAAAGTGTGGGTAGTAATGTTCCACTGCTCCAGGAAGGCCTTGAACCACCAAGTGGGGAGCGTGGGATATTGGAACAGAGAGACGTACACCGCGGTGTACAATCCTAACCTTATCAACTGCGACTTCTTCGTCGACAGGAAGTACCGGGCCCACGGCAGATAACCGATCGGGTGGCGGGGGATCAGACCAATGTTATATGATTGCCCCCAAGGTCGCGCCTCGCCCTGACAAATACAGCGTCCTAGGATATCCAAAATCAAAGGACGCTGGACCGGAATCACATCTATGGCGGGATGAAGAAAGTCCTTCGAGCTCCAATCAACCAGCTCCACGGCATACTGCACCGTGGGTGGGGTGGCGTAATGAATCGCCGTGATGGGTTCTGACGGTACGGCGCACGTGAAGCTCCGTCGATCCATGATAATCTGGTTATACCACGACCCCCAAAGGTGGAGACTCTTATGTTCCGGGTCGTGGTCCTTAATCATAGCCAAGACGTCACGGTCTAAGGGCGCTTCGGAAAATCCCTCCTTTGAACGAACAAACGGGAACGAGGTGTCGAGAGACATGATCGCTGCAAATGAACAGAAATTAGCCGTTAGTGCTGCAATTCCAACGTTAGGCGTTTAAAATTTTTTTCAATTAAGTGAATTTAAATATTAATTAAATTAAAATTAATCACACTACACTGCAGTGCAGTGGGTAGGGGACCAAATGGGGACCCACAAAATCTGGATGAAAACGCCTTATTTAATAAGACAGCCTCATCATTGGGTAAGACTGTCAGTTAAAGAAAAGATCCCTAAGAGAATATTCTCATCGGTGGGGGAATCCCTAGAGACAAAGAGAAGATCTCCTCTTTCAGAGCAAAGCTCTATTACAGAATGAAACTTGTCAAATTCTGGTCTCAAAGGAATAAAATTCCTTAAAAGAGCATAGCTCTGTGGTAATAATGGAAAGATCCTTCAAAAATTTTAATACTTAAAAGAATTAAAATTCTGAAAAAATGCATGAAAACTTATAATAAGTTCTTCATTTTTCAGATCTAAAAGATCTACATTTGATCCAAGAGCAAAGCTCTGTTCATGGGTTAGAACCCATGAGCAAGATCTCTGTAGATCTATAAATTTTTGAGAGCAAAGCTCTGTTTATAAAACCCCAAAGAGATTTCTTAGATCAAAGATCTATGAGAGCAAAGATCTTTTGGTTAAGATTGATTTAAATTAATTTTTTCCTAAAGTTGTTAACTTTGGAAATGAGTAAAGCTCTGAAGTTCTTAAGCTAGAGCAAAGCTCTGTTGAAATCAAAAATCTTGAAATGGTGAAGATTTCCTAAGGGCCATAGGTCCTATTTATAAGGCGCTTGCGCCTCTTCAGCTCATCCCTTGATCCAACGGTCAAGAGCTTGCCACCGCTGCACTCACGTGCGCGCCACGTGAGCGCAACGGTGGGGGGACATTTGTTTTCCCAATCAGAGTAAAGCTCTGTTAAAATTAAAAATTTAAATTTTAAAGCAACGCTTCAAATCTCGGGCGCAGATGCATCAGCGCAGCGCCCAAGGCAGCGCACCCAATCAGAGCAAAGCTCTGTTTAAAGCAAAATCAAAAGAAGCAACGCTTCAGTTGCGCAAGCACTGCGCTGCGCGACACGTGTCAGCGCAGTTGCGCTGCGCTTTGCGCTGCGCGACACGTGTCAGCGCAGGTGCGCTAGCGCAGGTGCGCTGCGCTGTGCGCTGCTTGACACGTGTCACGCGCTGGGGCATTTGCGCCAAACAGAATTAAGATTTTAAAGAAATCTTTCTGTTCTTATTAAAACAAGAAGATTTTCTTCTGTAAAACAGAAGCCCTTGGATCAAAGATCCAACGGTGGGGAAAATTCCCCAAATCACTCAGAGAAAAATCTCTTTAACAAATTTAACTAATTTATGGGCACTATAAAAAGGACCCTAGACCTCAATTCAAAGGAATGAACATTTTTTGAGAAATCAAGAGCTTCAAACAGAGAGAACTCTGAAAAAGTTTTAAGAAAAAGGTGAAAACCTTCATAAAATAGAAGAAATTTCTTCTAATAGATCATTGATCTAAGAACAAGATCAATGATCTTCACATAATAAACAGTGCTTTGCACTTCTTATGAACCACTGGTTGTTTAAATAAGAAAAAATTAGAAATACTTGTTTTCTTTGATTCTCATTAGATTGAAGAAAACAAATAGTGTTTTGCACTTCTTTTATGAACCATTAGTTCTTGAATCTAAAAGATTCTCAAATTAATAATGCTTTGCACTTATAAATCTGCACTGTTGCGCTCTTGGGCTGGCGCAAGCCACCAGAGAGCGCCACGTGTCAGCATCTGAACCATCTGCGCTATGCGCTTTTGAAATAGAGCCTTGCTCTCTGAAATTGGAGCAACTCACCAGAGCGCGCCACGTGTCAGCAGCGCAAGCGTAGCGCACTAGCGCAGCGCACTGCGCTGCATGACACGTGTCATCATCACAAGCACTTGCGCTCTTTGATTGGCGCAAAGCGCCTGAAAAATGCAGTGCATTTCTTTTATTAAAGGGCCAGGCCTAAGTCAAAAAGACCTAGCAGGCCTAAATAAATTGCAAAGCAATAAAAAGGGCAGAGCCCAAGTAAAAATTGATGCTTTGCATCATTTATAAATGGGCAGAGCCCAAAACAAATTGATGCTCTGCATCCTTTATAAATGGGCAGAACCCAAAACAAATTGATGCTCTGCATCCTCTATGCGCAGAGCCCAAATAAAAATAAAAAGAAATGCAATGCAAAAGCAAATAAAATGTTGAACATTTTCTACTGGACTTAGCCCAATTTTGGCCGTAAGTTCTCAAATTAAATTGACTGAGAAAGATTGCTCTCTTAAATCAATTTACCTCCGGTTAAAGGGTATATCTCCGAACTCCTCTTACACCCGTCGTTGTAATCCTTCAATGAAGACAGAGAGGTGACGGGTCCCGACGACCACATACGTATATGGACTGCGGGGTCCTTAAACTCGTGGACCGAAACGTCCTTAAACTAATATTGGACCGAAACGTCCTTAAAATAATGATGGACCGAAACGTCCTTAAACTAATGGTGGACCACCACGTCCCTAGACTGGAACATGGACTACTGCGTCCTTAAACTGGAATAATAGAGCCTCCAAATGCTCTTTTGCCGGATCTAAACGGTCCCGTTTAAGTTGATCTTATCCCCAAATACGGCTAACGTATTCTTAAACATTTAAATGGACTATAAAACTCTAAATCGACGTTGGTTCAAGGGTAAATCTCTGAACTCCTCTGACCCCTATCGTTGTAATCCTTCAACGACGTCAGAGAGGTGATGAGTCCTGACGGCCATATATTAAACGGATCACTACGTTAGTTGATCTTAGTCTCAAACTGGACTAGCATATCCTTAACGAACGTTTAAGTTGATCTTAGCCTCAATACGGCTAATGCATCCTTAAACTAAAAACACCAAACCCAAATCTAAGTAAATACGGATTTGGACTAATCCACGTCCTACGGGCGACGGCATTACTCAGTCTCCATATACAATCCACGGGCAACCATAAACAAAACAAACACACACGACACGAAGTGAAATTCTAGAGAAGGAGAAAGTTGTTACCGCGATGCGGTAGCGTAATTAACTGCAGGGGCTTCCGCCTGCAGGGAAGAGCGTCCCCACAATCAAAAACCCTTCAAACGAAGGAGAATCTGACGAAGTCTGCCACATCGGCCGCATCCGTCAACACTTCCGATACATGGTGTCATAAATCAACTTGGCATCTTCCGAGAGGTGGACGGATAAAACCATATAGCATCTGCCCCGAACCTCAGGCCTAGACGTCCCCGCGTCGCGGCCGCCGTTCGGAGGGGAACACATGCTATTACTCTTAATTGTTTAGTATTGTCATATGACTCGTTTGCATGATATACTGATATACTCACATCACTATACTATGTTGCATGATGTACTTGCTATGCTCACATTTCTGTTCCTTGTTTGCATACATCATGCTTTACGATTACAGGCATTGAGATGAGATTCTGGATTTGAGAACCGTGATTATATTTCAAAGGAAATTATGTACTGTTTTAAAAAAAACCGGTTTCTCTTGATATGCTATTTTTAGACGTCCACCATAAGTTTTCTCGGTTCTGAGCTATGAGTATACCCATTTGAGGAGCGGTAGGCACTGTCTGCGGGTACATGGTGAACCCGGTAAGGTATCCCGGGCCAAGAAGACTCGTATAGTTAGGCGGTGAGCCTGGAAGGGGAGCACTACCTACCGGTGATAGTATTTGGACTCGGTGGTTATCCGTAGGATACTGACCGGAGTCGTGAGATGATATGGGCCGATCCGGACTGACGGAGCCCGTGGGCCGATCCGGACTGATGGAGCCCGAGATATGATAATTTACGTATCGATGCTGGACATCATGATATTTCATGTGTCGATGCTGGACACTCAGGTTTCATGATTTTGATGTGTCGTTGATGGACACACGTTGGTTGATATTCTCATACTTACATGCATATGCTTTCATGATGTTTCGAGTGTCGATATTGGACACTCAGGTTCCATGATACTGTTGTGTCATTGATGGACCCGTGGATGATATCCACATACTTACATGCATTGATTATATTATTGGCATATATGCAGACACGGTCACCCTAGATATCATAGTATTACCTTTATGATATAGTTGACCTAGGAATCATTGTTTTATTCGATTTTTATCTGTTGATGTTTTCTACTCACGAGTTGGCAACTCACCCCCGTTGTGCCATTGTTCCTGCAGGTTGACCGCATGGATCAGTAGCGGTATCAATGGCACACAGCTTGCATTCTGGTGATTTGCTTTGGTAAGTGGGACATATTGGATCGTGCCCACTCTTATATTCTTATTTCCTATTGTATCTAGATAAACTCCATCAATCAGAAAACTAGTAATTGTATTTTTAGTAAGAGTTTGAAAGACTTGTACTTGCGAGACTTAGAGCGACGGATTATATGTTCGCTATTAGGGTGTTTGATGTCTTGCTTCCTTACATTATCCTTTTGTGTTGATCTTCGTCGTTGGGCGTTGTATACATATATTTCTGACTTGCATGGTTGTGATTCCGCCGATTGGCGAAGTGCTAGCTCCCGCTTTGGGATGCCTTTATTTTTATCATGTATATGTGGTTTTGGATCAAAATATACAAGGGAGGTGCTGCCCAAATTTTTTAAAAAAAAGACGAAACATGTTTTTCAACTAGTATAATCCAATTGCATTTTCATGTTCCTTTATCTATGCATTTAAGAAAACGTTTGATTTCATCATACCTTTATTTCAAAACTTTACCTCTTTTATTTTCTTTAAAAGGTTTAGATTTCTTGGCATCGGCTTACTTAATTTACGTTACGCCATTAAACGTTGCGTGATTTAAGTGCCGGTCACGAACTAAATTTCGGGTCGTGACAAAGTTGGTATCAGAGCGTTAGGTTTAACCTTGGTTCGAGTCTAGGTTTGACTATACAGAGTCTTGGGCGTAATCTAATCCGGAACCTAGGCTTGATCTTACAGAACTTAGACTTGAACATGGGGGTATTAGACCCGAACTTTCGTTATATAGGTTGACCCTGATTGATGGAGTAGGTAAATCAAGTAGAGTGACGCACCGTACGTAGGTTCCGCGGCATACTTACTATACGATACTCCGCTTAAGTGACCTTAAGATGTATATATTTGAGATACTTGATTCTATCCGTTCTAATGATCATACTCTCATTGATTCCTTTCCTCCTTATGATCATGTATCCATTTTGGGATCTTTTGATTCTTTTCATCCTTTTGAGCTATCTCCATCGATACATGCTTGAGGTTCCTGTCACTATGGTTTGAGCGCAGTTTGAGCTGCTGCTAGTGATGGGTCGGGGCGACCTCGTCATGGAAGAGGACTAACCATCGTGTGTTCTGGTGACATGGGAACGTATCGGTTTAGTGTTTGTGTTGTGACCTCTTGTTTGAGGCGAGTGTTCGGTTTCGCACCGGATGATCGGGCCATTGATAGAGGCTGCTAGATTGAGAGGACTGTTGATGTACAACCTACCTTAGAGATCGTCATTGTTAGTTATATGTATGTCCTAGAGGCCATTGTTGTACATATGATGTATATTATAATACATGCGTGGATATATATAGAAAGGACATTCTTGCTCGATATGATAGTATGCTATCTGGTTTCACTTTATCTTAACATGTTAACGAATACTGTTTTATGATCACGTGTTGATAAAGCCCTTAGGATATGTACTCGACTACTAGGACTATGATGAGATCATACTAGTAGGGCCAGGGTAGTCTACGAGTACATCCTATAACTGTTCATAGTCGAGGGTGTATCGAGACAGGGCATCGATACTCCAGATTAGACTAGTGTACATGCATCTTGAGCCATATGATGGGCGATGGATGATCCATATCCATTGGTGTTGGATATCAAAGATAGTGTACGGGTGCTCAGTAGAGACTGGGTACACTTAACGGACTCGCCGAGAACTCCTGGATGGTATTATACCTATCGTCGGATAGCAGCTCTCCGGTGACACTGGTAAGGTTAGTTGTAGACCCGAGATCGTCATAGGGTCTTGTGTGATTCCCACTGTGCTTTGATTTTCACCTTACCACGTCCAAGAGGGCATGCAAAACGGTGGCTTTTGGGTACAGTCCCGAATCACATGGAGGAAATAAGTGATAGGAGGGGTTTCGTCTCTCCCGGTATAGGGAGTTGATGTTGTGTTGTGTTCGATTGGCTATAACTGGAAGTCCCTGGCCAGGGCCGATATGGAGATTTACTGGTAAGCGTTATCAGTAGTTTCTCCACCCGTTATGAGCCTTACGTCGACACGACTTATCGGTTACTGGGGTCTGACCTTTACCACCCCTAGACTAGATATGCAACATATCAGACGAAGAGACCGGACTATACGGTAGTGTTTACTGATTGGATTTACAGGAGAATATACAGGCTTGCATGTTGATCTTCTGATCGCTCAATACCTGGGTGGTTGTTACGTTTAGCTGACCGCTTGCAGGTTGTGGGTGTTTGATATTATCATCACCTACTACCGGCGTATTGACGATTCTTTAGAGTCCCACACAGAGGTTTCCTGGCTCAGGCAAAACGGAGTAGGAGCACATATGTGATATGTGTGGGACCGAGAATATTACGATATGAGATATCGTATTCAATTCTCGCGATATATGATATCGTCTTGGTATATGTGATATAGCCGGGTCATCGGATCAAGTATTGATTCGATGAATCGGCACATGTTATATTAGTCGGTTATATGCGATATAGCCGGATTGTCGGATCAAGTGTTGATTCGATAATTTAATTCATAATTATATATATGATATATTACATTACATTAACTAATATAAGCTCGCTTTATTGGTTCATTTTCTCATCGGGTAATACATTGATATATGTTAATTGTATTGTTTTCATTTGTTACAAAAATATATTATATATGTGATATATATTATTGTAACAAGTTAGGCTTACAAATACAACAAGATTTGTGGAGATTAAACAAGTTAGGATTTGATTTGGGTTAGCTTTTTCATGAAGCTTCTAGAAGCTTTATTTTGTTTTAAGCTTAGATATTTTGTTAAGATATTTTGTGTAGATATTATATAACCCAACCCAAACCCTTAACTCTAGTTCATTCTCTACATGAGTTAAATCCATGATATTATTAACTCATGGTTGTCATTTGTAACCATAGCAATATAATCATTATTCATCACAAAAGCTTTCTTCTTCTTCTTCCTCCTTGAAATAGCTTTCTAGCTTTTTGTGATTTGATGATTTAAAGTGAGAAATTGAAAACAAAAGAGTGTAAAATTCCTACTTCATCATCCTCATCTATTCTAGCCACTTAGATTAGGGTGTTAACTTCACTAATACTTGATTAGAGAAGTGAGAGCTTGAGTTTGAGATTCTTCAAGGTAGATCATCTTCGAAAAGGACGACTTCAAGCAAGAATGGATCCTTCGACTTGTGGAGCCTCTCTTAAGTCCGGGAGATCATGGATCGCGGAAAAGGGACTACTACTCGGAGCTTATGAAGCGAAGGAACGGACTACAAAGGTTGTAATCCCTCTCTCTTAGATGTAAAGTTGTTTACATGCATAGTTAACCCTAAAACTCTAGTTAAGATCTTGGTTTGGGTTTGTTTAGCATCCCAAAAATTTTAAAGTAGCATGTTTGATGTTTGCCAAAACCTTGCTAAGGTGCTAAGTTAACCCTACAGTGGTATCAGTGCCAAGCTAGAGCATTAGGCGTTGTCTAGATGAATTTAGAAGTCCGATCAAACCCCGAAACACCGAGAATTGACCGCTTGCTGGAAATTTTTTCAAAAGTTGAAATTTTACATATTAAAAAAACTCAGAAAATCATGCAGAGAATTTTATGGACCCACCTGAAGAAAGGATCCCTAACTCGCTACAGTGACCGTGTAACCGCGGCCAAAACCTGGTTTTGGCGGCGGTTCCGCGGCGCCACTGTGGAGGCTTGGGACGGGCACTTCAGCGACGGTCCATAGGTGCTGGGGCATGCTACTGGGAATTTTTATTTTCTGCTCAAGTGTTGAGCTCACTGGGGTATTTTGGGAATTCTTTATGTCTGTCGAATTATCTAACTTCTCCTAGTTATCTGTGATGTTTATGTGTTGCTGGGATATGTTATATTGGATCGTTGTGTATTGAATAGCCGGAGGTTTTATGTGAGATGAGAGTTTTCTTTTTCATTCATGTAAAATTCATTTGTATGTAATATTCTTTTATTGGGGCACTACCGGTTTGAGGATGATGTCACCATTGTATATTATTTACTTTTCCGCATTAGGATAGACCCAAAGCGGAGAGCACAAGTAACCGGGTTCTAGGATCCAGTGGGAGGCCATCTCGAGGAGTCAAGACCGGGTCTCCTAACCCTAGAATTAGCAGGGTTACTGAAAGGTTTGCCTAGCACCCTATGTAGAGTTTTGAAGCAACACATGTCTCAAAGTTTAAATTTTTATGGTGCTAAACAAGCATACAAAGGAATCGATCCTAGAAAATTAGGGTTCCGAATTTAAAGCCAATAAAAACTAGGGTTTCGAGACTACAACCTTTGTAACTCCCTTTCGCTAGACTCTTTGGCCTCTTGGGTGTTGGAAGAAGGTCCTTTTAAAGTTTTCTTGCGTCCACGACGATCCACCCGGAGTTCCTCGTCCAAGCTCGCAACTTCGATTATCAAGATGAGAAACGAAGAGAACACTCTAAACAAGTTGGCTAAACTTGTGTCGAATGATGTTGTGGTTAAGATACTCACTTCAAAAACCTTTCTTTATGTGTATTTTACTCACTAGAAGAAACTAGAGAGCAAATGGTGAAGGAGGAAGAAGATGGTAGCTTTCTTTCAGCAAGAGTAAAATGATAACCATTGAAAAGAAATGAAATATATCTATATAAATTTTATTTCTTATCACTACAAACCATGGTTAATTCTTTGAGTTATTATTTAATTAGGGTTTAAAACATATAAGGAAAGTTTAATCCAAGGTTAAGGGTAGGTGAGAATGGTTAGGTTAAAGAAGAGTGTAGAAACAACTCAAGAATTATCCTTTCCTTTTCTATTTTGTTTTAAACATAAAATTAAATAATAATCCATATATTTATCCATGGTGTGAGTCTTATATTGCCACCATTTCCATGTGTAAACAACCATGATAGATGGGTGTATGTATGTATGTATGTATGCACATCCATATGTGCATGAAACTAGAAAGAAAGAAAGAAACACATACATGCATGCATACATCCATCATATTCAAGAAAGGTTTTAAGTGAGAAAACTAATGGTTAAATGATAAATCAACACTTGATTTATCAATCCGGCCATATCACATATGACCCCACCAAAAGCAAGCCGCCCGATCAATGTACGGTATCATATACGCGCATTTTAATCGAGTCCGTGCGCATATCGCATACGCGCACCACAACGTTTCGCCTGGACTAGGTAACTCCTGTGTAGGACTCTAAGACTCGTCAATACGCCGGTAGAGGGTGATGATCATATCAAGCACCCCCAAGCCGCAAGCGGTCAGCTAAATGTAACGGCCACCCGGATATTGAGCGATCAGAAGAAAATAAGCGAACCTGCTACAACTCCCGTCGAGCCAACCGGCAACACTACCGTACAGTCCGGTCTCTTCGTCAGATATGCTGCATATCGAGCCTAGGGATGGTCACGTCGACCTTAATAACTCAATAAGTCATGCCGGTGAATGGTCTATAACAGATAGAGAAACTACTGATAACACTTATCAGGAAATCTCAGCAGCCCTGGCCAGGGACTTACTGATATAACCAGTCGGGCACAACACAGCATCAACTCCCAATACCGGGAGAGGCGAAACCCCTCTTATCGTTCATTTCCTTCGTGTGTCTCGGGACTGTACCCAACGGCCACCTGTTTGCACGACTCAGTAGAGCCGTGGTAGGGTGGCAATTAAAGTACAGTGGGAGAACACACAAGACACTATGACGATCTTGGGTCTACAGACTAACCTGTACCAGTGTCACCTGAGAACTGCTATCCGACGATAGATATAATTCCATATAGGAGTTCTCGGTGAGTCCGTCCAGTGTACCCAGTCACCACTGAGCACCCGTATATGATCTTGATGTCAAACATCGATGAATGTGGGAACATTCATCGCCCATCGTATGGGTCTAGTATCATATACGCCAGTCTACTCTGGTATATCAATGCCCCGTCTCGATATACTTACGACTAGGGACTTTTCAGGATATGCTTATAGACTACAGATGTCCCGCTAGTATGATCTCTATCATAATCAGAGCAGTCAAGCCGATATCCTCAGGGCTTTATCAGTATGTATGAATGAATAAAAGCATGATCAAATCAACATGTCAGATAAAGAAGAACCAGATAACATACTATCATGTCGAGGAAGAATGCATACTGAATATATATACATGTATAGATACATCCACTATCATATAATGGCCTCTAGGGCATACATATATCCAACAATCTCCCACTTGCACTAAGGCCAGTTATTGGCATATCTCATACCCAACATCTTAAAAAGTCGCTCATGCTGCGGCTGAGGGAGGGCCTTGGTGAATGGATCCGCGGCGTTATTCTTTGTGTCTACTCTCTTAATCTCGATCTCGCGGCGATCTACAATCTTCCGGATCAAATGAAAGCGCCTCAGGATGTGTCTGGACCGCTGATGGGATCTGGGATCCTTAGCTAACGCCATAGCCCCATTATTATCACAATACAAAGGTATTGGATCAATAATGGTTGGAACTACTCCTAGCTCCGAGACGAACTTCTTCATCCAGACAGCTTCCTTGGCGGCATCATTCGCAGCAATATACTCAGCTTCCATCGTAGAGTCTGCAATGGTATCCTGTTTGGAACTCTTCCAACTTACCGCCCCTCCGTTGAGGGTAAATACAAACCCAGGGATAGATTTGCTGTCGTCCTTATCACTCTGGAAGCTCGAATCGGTAAAGGCCTCCATTTGGAGATCTGCATTACCATACACCATGAACAATTCTTTAGTCCTTCGCAAGTACTTAAGAATGTTCTTCACAGCTGTCCAGTGGTTCTCCCCTGGGTTGGATTGATACCTGCTTACAACACTAAGTGCATAAGCTACATCTAGGCGTGTACATAACATCGCATACATTATAGATCCTATTGCCGAAGCATAGGGTATAACGCTCATGCGAGCTCTCTCTTCATCGGTCTTTGGACAAGAATCCTTGGAGAGAGTGACCCCATGGCAAGCGGGTAAGGCACCCCGCTTGGAGTCTTCCATACTAAACCTTTTTAGGATGGTGTCAATGTACCTGGTTTGGGACAATCCCAATAACTTTTTGGATCTATCCCTTTAGATCCTTATGCCCAGGATGTATGTGGCATCACCCAGGTCCTTCATGGAGAACCTTAGTGATAAGAAAGATTTGACCGACTGTAGCATAGGAATATCATTTCCTATCAGAAGAATGTCATCCACGTACAATACGAGGAATGTGACAGCTCTTCCTACAGCCTTCTTATAAACACAAGGTTCATCTGGATTTTTGATGAAATCAAACTCTTTGATAAAATCATCGAAACAGATGTTCCAACTCCGAGATGCCTGCTTTAACCCATATATGGATTTAAGCAATCTACATGCTTTCCTGCTGCTCCCACTGTCAATGAAGCCCTCTGGCCGATCTATATAAACGCATTCTTCTAAATCTCTATTTAGAAATGCTGTTTTAACGTCCATCTGCCAGATTTCATAGTCATAGTGAGCAGCAATAGCAAGTAGGATCCGAATGGATTTAAGCATGGCTACGGGTGAAAAAGTTTCGTCATAGTCCAAACCTGGTCTTTGACGAAAGCCTTTCGCCACAAGTTTTTCCTTATAGGTCTCTACCTGCCCATCTACACCAATCTTTCTTTTAAAGATCCATTTGCACCCCACAGGTTTTACTCCAGGGGGTACAACGTCCAAAGTACATACTTTGTTGGTGTACATGGACTCCATTTCGGATCTCATAGCATCCAGCCACTTCACAGAGTCTCTACTCGTGATAGCTTGCTGAAAACTGGTAGGATCATCATCATCCATGATACAGTCTTCTCTGTCACCATCAATGAGGAAACCGTAGTACCTCTCCGGTGGGCGAGAAGTCCTACCAGATCTACGGAGTGGCCGAGGTTCTTCAGTTTTTGTTGCAACAGCCGGTTCAACCAAATCGTCATTTGTAGTTTGTGTCTCTAGAACCTCTTCTAGATCCACCACCTTGCCATCATCTTTATCTGTGAAAAACTCTTTTTCCAAGAATGTGGCATGTTGAGAAACAAACACTTTTTGTTCCTTTTTGTGGTAGAATAGATATCCATAAGAATTCTTTGGATATCCCACAAAGTTACACATGACTGACCGTGTCTCAAGTTTGTCCGGATTCTGCTTTTTAACATAGGCCGGGCAACCCCAAATCTTAATTCTCTTAAGAGATGGTCTCTTCCCATGCCATATCTCATATGGCGTGGTAGATACGGTTTTAGTTGGAACCCTGTTTAGCAGAAATGCTGCAGTCTCCAATGCATGCCCCCAAAACGAGACGGGTAACTCAGCGTCACTCATCATGGACCGGACCATATCTAATAGGGACTTATTCCGTCGTTCTAACACACCGTTGTGTTGTGGTGTGTAAGGAGGAGTGAGCTGAGAGAGAATCCCATTCTCTTTTAGGAAGTTTGCAAATTCTGTACTGAGATACTCACCACCTCGATCTGATCGAAGCATCTTGATACTCAAGCCGGTTTTTTTTTCTACTTCTTGTTTATATTCAATGAATTTCTCGAAAGCTTCGGACTTGTGCTTTAATAAAAATACATGACCGAATCTTGAGAAATCGTCAGTGAATGTAATGAAGTATGAAAAACCGCCTCTTGCCTGTGTAGACAATGGCCCACATACATCACTATGTATGAGGCCTAGGAGCTGAGTAGCTCTTTCTCCGTGTCCGGTAAACGGAGTTTTGGTCATTTTACCCTTGATACAAGACTGGCAAGTCGCATAAGATTTGAGTTTAAATATCCATCTTTGTGTAACTTGTTTAGTCTTGTTTCGTTAATTTGATCAAGTCTACAGTGCCAAAGAAAAGCTTCATTTAATTCTGAAAGTTTTCTTTTATTAGTGTTTTGTATACTGAAAACTGTGTGTTGATTTAGGACATATATTCCGTTATTAAGCGTACCATACCCAACCAACATTTGATTCAGTGAATGTTCATAATATTATTCTGCAATACAAAATTATATCCTTCATTGTCTAACAAAGAAACAGATATTATATTACAAAGCATACTTGGTACAAAATAACATGGATTCAAAACCAAAATACATCTAGATGGCAACCCCAAGTGATACTCCCCACTGCGACTGTATGTACATTGGAACCATTTCCAACGCGGAGAGTATGGTCACCTGTCTTCAAAACTTTGCTATTTCTCAGCCCCTGCATAGAATTGCAAATGTGAGAACCTAAACCGGTATCTAATACCCAGGAAGCAGAGTTTATTGAAAAACAGTTTTCTGTCACAAACGCACCTGAAGCAGAAGCATCACCATGCTTCTTCTTGAGACTTAAGTACTCCGTGCAATTGCGCTTCCAATGTCCTGTCTTTGTGGTAATGAAAACATTCGCCTTTCCCCGGGTCTCCAACCTTGGACTTTTCCATTCCCTTCACCTTTTTAACTCCACCCTTAGGATTAGTGGGTTTCTTCTTTTTCTTTCCCTTGGCCTTAGCTTTCGGGCTAGAAGAGGAAGACTGTCCAATAGTCATAACGGGAGTTTTTGCTGACTTCATAGTGCTCTCTGCACTCCTTAACATATTAAGGAGTTCAGGGAGTTCCTTCTCCATGCCGTGCATGTTGAAGTTCACTATGAATTGAGTAAAGGTGTAGGGGAGGGACTGCAGAATAATATCTATATATTGTTCATTGTCCATCGTCCATCCAAGGTCCTCAAGCTCTTCTATAAGAGCTATCATCTTCAGAATATGGTCTCCTACTGGTGTGCCAGGGGCCATTCGCATCTGAAACAATTTCTTTGATGCTTCGTATCGCAATACGCGGGATTGCACTCCATAGAACTCCTTTCTATGGAGCAATATGGTTTGAATGTCCATATTCTCGTGCGGCTATTGATGTGTATTGTCCATCGATGCAAGGGCAAGGCATTTGGCCGTGCAACAATCAGCGTCCCATGTCTTGCGGACTTCTTTGTCCGCAACTGAGGATTTTGGACCTGGGACGGGCGGGGCTGAAGCCGTGAGGTCATATGATACTTTATCAAAAGTCAAGGCGATTTTCAGATTCCTCAGCCAGTCTTTATAGTTGGTCCCATTCAGTTTGTTTTTATCTAGTAGAAGCTTGAGTCCAGTCATGGGTATCTGCCATTAAGAGAGAGAAAAGAATACACTCAGCGAAAACTCTTGCATAGATCAGATTGGTTATTATCTTGTCTAATCGATGTTTCCCACTGCTTTTATCGAGTCTTTCTTTCAAACCTTAAAAAGAAAAACTAGCCAGGATTAATTACAGTCTACAACTTCGCTAACCGTTCAGCCAGGCCAGTGTCGGTACTTGAGGGAGGTTCCCCGTGCTTTCGCACGGACCTAATTAGAGTAAACCTCGTTTTCCCAGAGACGGAGCCCCGTTAACACCTTTCTAGACATCTAATGAGTTAGCTAATTGTAAACTGTAAAACTCTCCTAGGAGCAACTATTGCCCACAGTGGAATCGGGATCCAACCATCACATGGAAGGTATGCAATCTCATTGCAAATTTCAACTATTGAAATTCCCGATGTGGTTTTTACCCCTAGTACTCGTGACCTTGGGTAAGGTCAACAAATCACGAGTACTAGTCAAGTTCAACCCGTCATTTCTTGATTAATTAGACCCGTTCACATGACCCTTGGCTAAGGTCAACAAAGTCATATGCCCGTCCTAATTAATCCGTATCATATGCATTTGTAGGAAGACATCACTTAGCTACCGTACACTACGTCTTGGCTAAGGTCAACAAACGTACCACGAATACTAAGTACTCTACTACCTAAAATGACGGAGGGTTGCGGATGATTTTTAAGAAAATCTTTAACGCTTTGAGCTTGATATCGTTGTAGAATCAAATGGTTTTCAAAAGGAGTGGCTTAAGCTCCTCAGTTTTGAAATATAGTTTTTTCATAAATAGCCGAGTGGTTTCCAAATCCGATTCTACAACATCTTTTTAGGTTTATTTTCTTTAAATTAATCACATTAATGTAATCCCATCATTTAAGTCCTTAAGCCAATAACAGAAAAGAAACGAAAATAACACGTACGCTTATGCCATCCGCATTTGCCGCAATGTTCCGTTATACACCGTTAGGTTACTTAACTAACGGCATACCGGGACGGGACTAGTGCGGGTGTAAAACATAAGCAACATCTACTATATATCATATATATAATATGTCATTCGTCTCAGATATCACAGAACACAGGCAGCAGAAACATAGATATAATGTGGGATATACTAGGACGTCCGTATTTAGTATTTAGCCAGAATAGAAAATACGGATTCCACAATCGCGATGAATAGCCAAGCCCACACCATGGACCCCTACGAGAGCGGCAAGCGACCCTACCAATTCTGGATTTTAGGAGATCCGATCTCGACTCCTCAAGATGGCCTCCCACTGAACCCCAGAAGCCGGTCACCTGTGCTCCCCTCCTTGTGTCCATCCTAATGCGGAAAAGTAAATAATATACAACACTGGTGACACAACCTCAACCCGGAAGTGCCCCAAATAAAAGAATATTACATTACATTTTAATTTACATGAATGAAAATATAAAACTCTCTTCTCACATAAAAAAAACCCGGCTATTCAATCGCGACAATCCTGCACATCATATCTCAGTAACACATAATATCTCATATCATCAACGTAAGTAAGTATGCGTACCCCGATTGTCGTTGATGTATAGCAATGAAATCGGCGATATCGAACATACTACACTTACGGTCACAGAAAAGAAATTGTAAAACTACAATATTTGGAATCTACATTCTCTTTAGACATCATAAATGCGAAATATCACATATTTCGTATTTCATGCTTAAACTATATGAATTCCACATATTATATCACATTCCAGATAAACAGACGGTATTAAAGTTTTCGAACGAACGATCAAGTACCCAAGATTCACTAAAGCTCAACACTTGAGCAGGGTTAAAAAAATCCGGAGTGTGACACAGTAGTAGCGGTCCAGCCGTAGAAGGGTCAAGCCAACGCCTCACATGTGGCACGCCGTACTGCCCCAAACCCTAAGGTTCAAAGGGCAGTTCAAGACGGTCACATAATCGAGTTAAGGTTTGTTGTCTTCTAGAGGGTCCACCACAAAAAGATTTGCACGTATCTCCAAAGTATTTAAACCCCGTGAACAGTGAGCAAATGATACTCGTTCAAACACTTCAATACTTTCTAATTTACCCGGAAAAGCAACGAAATGAAAATTCCGATCGAATCTACGCGTCCAAAACCATCTCCAGAAAATACAATACTAAATTCAGATTAAAAATACCCTAAAAAATATACAAGCAGAATGAAGAATTACTGTATAAATATTATGCATTGATTGCTAAGTACGGCCGCGGAGCCGCGGCCTAAACAAGCTTAGGCCGCGTTTCCGCGGCAAGATTCACTGTTCATTGCATAATTTTTATACCGTAATTCTTGTATTTTCCTGCTGAATTTTTTACATATTTTTAATTCTGAAAAACAGCAGTTTTTAAAATTTGTCCAGAGAAGGTCTTAAAATGTCGTATTTTTGTCCGATCGGGATTTTTACTTCGTAAAAGCGTCGCCTAATGTTCTAGGTCGGCTCTGATACCATTGTTGGTCAGGTAGCCACCCCATCCAATGGGGTCACCGTGGCACCAACGGGTCCCACAGCAGCTACTTTTTATGCATGCCCCCTCGCGAGGACTACAACCCGCCGGAACACCTTCCGGTCTCGGGACACCCTGGGGGTAAGAGCCTATACTTCGCCACACTGTCACACAGTGAGAACCCCCCATAGGTCGACATCCAATGCCTAGTAGCTCTGATACCATTGAAAGGTTTGCCTAGCACCCTATGTAGAGTTTTGAAGCAACACATGTCTCAAAGTTTAAATTTTTATGGTGCTAAACAAGCATACAAAGGAATCGATCCTAGAAAATTAGGGTTTCGAATTTAAAGCCAATAAATGTTGGAGATAGTGCCCTCAGAGTCAATTATTGGATCACAGGCACGTGATTGCAATGATTGAGGGAGGACCTATCCCGGTACGACAGTCTTACTCGAGATGATAGTTTGCTATCTGGTTTACCTTTATCATCGTGTACTGCTTTAGGTGACCTGACAGGTCGCTATTGCACGTTGATAGAGCCCCTAGGGTTCTTGCTTGACAACCAGCAGTATGAGGGCGATCATATACGTGAGAGCTGGGGTCTACAAGCATATCCTTAAAAGGTCCCTAGTCGTGGGAGTTTCGAGACAGGGCATCGATTCTCCAGAGTAGACTAGTGTATACAGTCGAGACCCCGACGAGGGGCGGTGGCCGGTCTCACAAGCCACTGGTGTCAGTTGGTTCACCTAAGATGTATACAGGTGCTCATTGGGTTATGAGTACACCGGACAGGACTCGCCGGGAACATGCTAGTTGGTCTTATACCTGACGTCAGATAGCAGTTCCCAGGTGACATGTGTACAGGTTAGTTCATTGACCTGGGGATCGTCATTTGTCTCGTGTGAGTTCCCACTGTGCTTTGATTACTACCCTACCACGGCTCAAAGGAGTCGTGCAAACAGGTTTTAGTTGGGTACAGTCCCGAGCCACATGGAGGCAGTGAGCGGATCTTCGGGGGTTTCGTCTCTCCCGGTATTGGGGGTGAGGTCGCGCTGTGTCTAGGAGAGCCATTACACGAAGTCCTTGGCCAAGGCAGGAGATTTACTGGTAGGTATTCCAGTAGTATCTCAGGGTGTTCTGGGCTACACTCCGACACGACTTGTACCGCTTTTGGGGGTCTGACTTTTACCCACCCCCTAGGCCCGACATGCGATGCTCATAGACGAACGGACCGGACTGTACGGATATTGTCACTGACAGGCTCAGTAGGGTGTCAGGATGAGTTCGCTCATCGACGTCCCTTTTAGTCAATAGCTGGTGGCCCGTTACGTATTGGCTTATACCTCTGACGTGCTAGTGGTTAAATCCACAGCCATAGTATTGACGAGTCTTTAGAGTCCGCCACACTTTTAGTTACTCAGCTTTCGGGCGAAACGCTGTAGAGGCCGTATGGAGATATGGCAGGGTCCGATCAGATACGTGCGGTATTGCACGGATCAGGATCGGACGGTTTGTACTAGTGGCCGTATGGATATATGGCAAGGTTCGATCAGATACGTGCGGTATTGCACGGATCAGGATCGGACAGTTTTTACTAGCCGGTTTTGGTTTAAGCCGGTCCTAGTTTAGTACAGTGTAGATTTTGTCTCATTGCATTTGTATCCGGACGGAATACAGATGCGGGTGTGTATGCACAGTATCGGGGTTTTCCTGTAATTTATTACGGGACCAGTTTTCTGGAGTTGCCAGTTTGCATTCCGTTCCGGCCGGTTTTCCTTTGTTCTTTCCCGGCCGGACTTTTCCGATGGAGGGGGTTATTTGCAAGTTTGCAAATAACATTTTGTGGAGGATTTTCTTGCATATGTATTTATCATGATAGCATCTTTTCTTTTCATGCTTTATTATGATTTGAAGTGAGTTGAAAGTTGATGAGAAAGGATTAGAGTTGATGTGAGGTTGTGATGATGAGGTTTAGGATATGGTCACCCTTCATGCTCTCCTACACTCACCTCCCTCTTGTTTGATATACATTCTTTCCTCCACCATTTATTTATAGATGATATGTTTTTTCCATGGTTGAGAAAAAAGAAGAAGAAGAGAGCTTCATTCTTGAGAGTTTCTTTCTTGATCTCATTTTCATGTTAGAAAAATGCAAGCACCATTTTTCTCACCTTGTTTCCTCCATCATCCACAAATGGCAACAAACCCCAAAAGAGACTATGATTCTACACTACACTTCCTACAGCATATCTTGGACGCGTCGGCTAGCCTACTTCGCGCCCGAGTTGCCTCGGTATTGAGGTGAGAGCCCGTAAAAGTACCCGGCTTCGTGGTGCCCTTTCCGACGAGGAGGAGACGGACGGAGATCCCGCGAGGAGATTGGAGCGGAGATGAAGACCGGAGGACTCGGACCATTCGGTATATCTCTAACCCTTCTCTTGTTTGCTAGAATTAGTTTAATGGCACGATCCGGGGTTTAGTGCGCGGTGGTGCCGGTTTGCTAAGTCCGCAAAAATTAAAGTTTACCACCGTTTCCGCGTTTGGCCGTCGGATTGACGGCCGGGGCGCCGCCGTGCACTTACAGTGGTATCAGAGACTCGCCATTAACTTCGTCTAGCTTCGTTTGATGTGTTTTTCAGTTCCGATCGACCAAAATTCCAAAAACCGTATTTTTCCTTCACATCAGTTTCTGTTGAAATTTTTTGAAGTCTAAAAATTTTTCAGGTGGTCTCAGAATGATGTACAGGGAGTTCTAAGAGCTCTGTAAAAATTCGACGAAGTAACTCCACAGTGGGAGCGCGGAACCGCCGCGAAAACCCTCTTCCCGCCGCCCTTCCGCCGCACACTGTGGAGATCACTTCACCAATTTTTTACAGAGGCCTTCTGGGCTTAAAATATGGGTTTTGAAATATTAAAATTGGGCCCAGGATTTCTGTGAGTGCTACAGTTTTGTTTGGGGGGCCCACTTGTTAATTTTTGATCGATCGGATATTTTAAACACATTTTTCACAGTATTTACATTTTATCTGCGACCGTGAATGTCACTCGATCGGTAAATCCTGTCTAACTGCTATAGCCCGGTTAGACGGATTTGCGAACGTGACTTTCACGTTGATGTTCTATGTTTATGCTGTGATGTTGCGGATCGGTCGTGGGGATAGCCTGTATGCAATGCTAGTACAGTTTTGTTGTATTATGTACATTTGATATTGCGGGACGAGCGTCCGACATGTGGACTGCCGTCACTGCCTGTTTGTATTATTCTTTTGGGGCACGACCTGGTTGCGGTCGATGTACCCGTTGCATGTATATTTTACTTTCTGTACTAGGGTTACCCCGCGGAGGGGTGCACGGATAGCCGGGTTCTAGAAGGCAACAAGCCCGCATCTCATGGTATTGGGACGGAAGGGGCTTCACTCCAGGATTGGCGGGCTATTCGACGCACTCGTAGGGGGTACAGGTTGACCCAGGAGGGGTGCCTAAGTTACCGGATTCCGTGAAATGCTGGGTGGTCCATTCACGGCGCTGAAGGGGGATGCCTCGCTTCAGGTTTTGGCGGGTGACTTGCCGCGCCCGTAGGGGTCTAGGATTTCATTGCACAGGCTATCCACACGACCAGGGGAACGTCGGGTTTCAGTAGTGGCTCTGTGAAACCCGGGGATCCCAGATATCTGTATTGTTCTGTGATGCTGTACATTTCTGTGATGTTGCATTTTATTCACGCCTTGAGCGAAATACTGTATATTGGTATATATATTAGTAGATGTTGTATATGTTTTTCATCCGCGCTAGTCCAGTCCCCGCTCTGCCGTTAGTTAGCTAACCTAACGGGTGATGACGGGACCCAGTGGCGAATGCGGATGGCATATACATACGTCAGTATATTTTCGTTCTTTGTGGTGTGATCAATTGATGGGACTGCGTTGATTCGGATCAATGCAAGTTAAACAAACCTATTCTGATGTTGTTGGAACACTTTTCAAAAAGCTGTTATTGCAAGGACGTTCATTTCTGTTTTGCATCGTGGTATTCATTTGGAATATCCTGCTCCTCAGTCGACGAGGCAAGGGCCGAGATCCCTTCACCGGGAGTGACCCCTTGGACAGAAGTTTGCGTCAGGGCATTAACTTCACTATAGCCGATTACTTTTGCTTTGCATCGTGGTATTCAGTTGGAATATCCTGCACCTCATTCTACGGGGAAAGAGCCGAGATCCCTTCACCGGGAGTGACCTCTTTAGTAAAGGTTTTCGTCACTATATTTTCTAAAAAGCTATCCGTTCCTTCAACGATATCAAGTTCACTACGTTAAAGGTTTTCGCCAGAAACCATTCGTAGCCCTCCGTCGTTTCATATGGGTAGTCAATAGTATTCAAGCTGTGTTTGTTGGCCTTAGTCAAGGCACAGTGTTTGGTAGCTATTGGGTATTCATATGCTGCATAGATAGATGCGTTGGTTTGGGACAGTCGTATAGCCTTGTTGGCCTTAGTCAAGGGCTTGTACGGGTGGGTTCAAATCAACCTGGACAATGACGGGTAGAACTTGACATGTGACTTATGATTTGTTGGCCTTAGTCAAGGTCATAAGAGCATGGGGTAAAAATCACATCGGGAGTTTCAAAAGAACTGAAACTTGCCAGATATGCGCATACCTTCTGGAGTGTTATACCGTGAGCGGATTCCGTCACGTTATCATGCGATGATAGTTGGATCCCGATTCCCACTGATGAGTTGGTTTACTCCTCGGGTGACACCGACTAATTCTTCTTTCAGGTTTGGAGGAGAATTTGAGGTACAGTGGGAGGCTTCCAGATTAGATAAATTGGTAACCATTCTGATCTAGGATAGAGTGCACGCTGAGTGTTTCTTTTCTCTCTCTCTCTGGCGGCGACCATTGACCCGACCCTAAGACTATGACTCAGAGACCAAGTTAACCGAACCTTCTTTACACCGGCTTTTGGATTGTCAGAGTTGCAGACCTCATTGCCACTCCTACTTTTACCCTTTTCTCCAGGACACCCCGTATTACTGCGAACGTCCACTTCCATTGGACAAAACCATCGTATGGTTAGATACGAACTCGTAGGAATTCGAGGATGGTTTCCGGTTCTGGAGAAAACGGATAGGATTATTCAGTTGTCTTTTCCCTTTTACCTTCTTTCAAGTTACGAGTACTCCTTAGTTTAGGAGATAGTACACCTATTACGCAAATTGGATATTCTTCTTCCAAACTTTAGGCTGGTGCCGAACAGTAGGGAATGAAGAAAACCAATTAGCATAACGACGGTGTGCAGAAGGTATTAAGATTAAGACAAAGCAAGGGATTAGTAAGAGGGCAAAGTAAATTGCGACTGATATTCACGACCAAACCAAGTATTTCTTCGCCAATCCTAAATCACCTTTGTATTTCTCCAGGACACTCCGTATCACTACGAAGATCCACAGTTTATTGGATACTCCATCGTATGGTTATATACGAACTCGAAAGGAACTTGTTCCAGTTCGGGGATGGATTCTGGTCCAGGAGAAATAGGAATAAGGTTTTATTCGGTTGTCTTTTATCTTCACCTTCTCTCGCATTGCGAGTGCTCCTAGGACTAGGACAGTACACCCATTATGCTTATTGGATAGTCTTCTTCCAAGCCATAGGCTGGTGCCGAACGGTAGGGAAGGAAGAAAACCAATTGGCTTAAAGGGGTGTGCAGAAGGTAATGACTAAAGACATATAAAGGGATTTGGAGAGGTGGCAAAGAATTATACGGTTATAGTTGTGAATCTGGATAATGGAAGAGGCATTACTAGGAATACCAGGATACCCTATCGAAACATTTCAATGTTTCAGTTTCACTGTGTACTGTTAAAAGAAAACTGATTTCCCAATTAACACTTACTCCAGGGTATGTATTTACCAGGTTTGATTCTCATATCTGTATGGTTTTACAGATGATGAGTGGGAGTAAGTTATTGGGAATTGGGTGATCATCCTCATTATATCGGGATTCGTTGTAATCGGTGATATTTGAGGAGATCATCTGGGCTGTTTGCCGGTCGGCAAATGTTTGGTTTTGAATATCCGCTGTTGTGCACCAATTTCAAATTGATATATCTGTACGTCTATTTTCATAGAGTGAGATATACCCTTTGATATTATGTCGATGACATTTACCTATATCAGTGGATGGTTAGGTAAGGAGCATTAAACAGCGGTGTAATTCTTCTTAACCATAAGTACAGTTTTCAACCTACGACACACAGTGAAAGAGTTGTCAGACTCAGCGGACTTATACAAAGTATTGTATGTTGTCCAGTGTCCATTTGGACAGAGGGGTTGGTCCTCATACTATATTCTGTTTACTTTTAACTTCTCTAGTTCTTAAACATGTGTTTCGTAGAAACACAGGGTCTAAGTTTTGAGGAGTTATAGGTATTTGAATAGAGTAGAGAACCAGGTGTAGCAAGTATCGGGATTCTTCAAAGTGATCGAAGATGTAGATACTTGCGTATGGTATTCAGTAATGATAAAGAGAAATTGATTCTCTTTCAGGTCACTCATAATTGGAAGCATTCCTAAGTTGAGTAACGCTGATCGGCCTCCTTCCATTTAGTTGACATGCACTGGAGATAGCTGCATGATTTGAATCTGGTTAAATTAAATCAGTGCCTCTGGTTCTATATTGGATGTAGAACAGTTCATATCTTAACGTTGTTAAGGTACGGGGAGTTGTCCGGCTTATGATTAAAACCAGACACTGGACAACTCAAGACACGTTTCTGTAATGGCTGTTTGTGGGTTGACCCAGGCTATGACGAGGGTTGACTTTCTACCATCTGGAAGATCAATAGTGATATTGTTCTTAACTCGCCACATTTTAAAAGGAAATGGTTATTTTTCAGAAAACAGTAGTGGGAGTATGGTAGAACTGGAAGTGATTCCAGAACCGCAAACGATTACTGAAGATTTGATAAGGAACCTAAAGATTCAATCTGATTTGACATTCCATTAGCCACTCCGCAGATGAGGTGGGTAACTTCAGGCACCCGAGAGGTGCTCCGGTAGCCTCAAGGACGGTGACAGGGAAGTTCTTGTTTACCCACACTTGCCATTGTTGTTGTTCCAGGCTGCGAGACCCGGCAGGAGGATGAGTATAGCGTCGTTCTAAACTAGCTTTAGAAGTGCACGTCTATATGACTCTGCCAGAGGGTTGTCGTAGTCAGTGGGAGCAGCGGAAGCATTGGTGGACATCAGGCTTATGTCTATTTATAGACTAAAGCAGATATAGCGGAGATAGATCATCTATTTCTGATGTGACAATCATAGGTTTGACGTCATCAGAATAGGGGATGGATCTGTTGAGAAGGTAGTAGGAAGTGATATTCATATACTACGATCGCTTATACTTTGGTCGTCACACAGTGGTTTCTCCACAAGGGACATGGACATTATATCAGACATACTGGTTACTAGATCTATGGTTTTAGATCTAGATTTGGGTGGTTTCCCAATCAGGGTACTTTGACAGCATTCTAAGAGTATTTAGAATGAACGACTCCTGGCACGGTAGTGCACCTGCTGGTGAAGGAGTCACCCTCTCTGAAGGTGTCTTATAGACTAAAGGAGAGAGGGATGCGCATGATTGGCAGATCACTTGCTTAGGCAATTGAGTCAATCATGAGATGTCAAGTACCACACCAGATGTTGTTCTTGCACTAGATGCAATAAGTTGATATTGATCCAATCCTGGAGGAACAGTCGGAAGCAGTTTTAGAACATAAGTGGATGTTCTAGGGATATGATAACGATAGCTTCATTTGGGAGAAAATTATCATTCCAGGCTTCCAAGGTGACATCGACGACAAGGAGGTTGTCAGAATTTTAGTTTTCCTTCTGATGAGGGACAGTATTTTGGACAGGTGATCCAAGGCAATACTGAGGGAGGCATGGCGCAGGATACTGATTAAGTTTAGTTGACGATACAGTCTAAGAAGTTTGGATTTGGAGTTCATTTATGAGCTCGGTCCCATCAGACATCCAGACATTCTAAGACAGGTATTGCTCATTTCGGGAGATGGTTTTCTCCGCGAATTTGAGATATAGAGAGAGATATAGAAAGAAACTTCAGAGCGGATCCACTCGCTGAGGCTATTCCTCGAACGCAAGAGTTTCGCAAACAGGCTTTGTTTGACTGACTAGTAGAGGAGTTGGGTGTTCGGTATCACACGGGCTGTGAGTATGCGACATCGCAATAATTAGCCTTGAGTGCAAGTAGGAGATTGTTGGAGATAGTGCCCTTAGAGTCAATTATTGGATCACAGGCACGTGATTGCAATGATTGAGGGAGGACCTATCCCGGTACGACAGTCTTACTCGAGATGATAGTTTGCTATCTGGTTTACCTTTATCATCGTGTACTGCTTTAGGTGACCTGACAGGTCACTATTGCACGTTGATAGAGCCCCTAGGGTTCTTGCTTGACAACCAGCAGTATGAGGGCGATCATATACGTGAGAGCTGGGGTCTACAAGCATATCCTTAAAAGGTCCCTAGTCGTGGGAGTTTCGAGACAGGGCATCGATTCTCCAGAGTAGACTAGTGTATACAGTCGAGACCCCGACGAGGGGCGGTGGCCGGTCTCACAAGCCACTGGTGTCAGTTGGTTCACCTAAGATGTATACAGGTGCTCATTGGGTTATGAGTACACCGGACAGGACTCGCCGGGAACATGCTAGTTGGTCTTATACCTGACGTCAGATAGCAGTTCCCAGGTGACATGTGTACAGGTTAGTTCATCGACCTGGGGATCGTCATTTGTCTCGTGTGAGTTCCCACTGTGCTTTGATTACTACCCTACCACGGCTCAAAGGAGTCGTGCAAACAGGTTTTAGTTGGGTACAGTCCCGAGCCACATGGAGGCAGTGAGCGGATCTTCGGGGGTTTCGTCTCTCCCGGTATTGGGGGTGAGGTCGCGCTGTGTCTAGGAGAGCCATTACACGAAGTCCTTGGCCAAGGCAGGAGATTTACTGGTAGGTATTCCAGTAGTATCTCAGGGTGTTCTGGGCTACACTCCGACACGACTTGTACCGCTTTTGGGGGTCTGACTTTTACCCACCCCCTAGGCCCGACATGCGATGCTCATAGACGAACGGACCGGACTGTACGGATATTGTCACTGACAGGCTCAATAGGGTGTCAGGATGAGTTCGCTCATCGACGTCCCTTTTAGTCAATAGCTGGTGGCCCGTTACGTATTGGCTTATACCTCTGACGTGCTAGTGGTTAAATCCACAGCCATAGTATTGACGAGTCTTTAGAGTCCGCCACACTTTTAGTTACTCAGCTTTCGGGCGAAACGCTGTAGAGGCCGTATGGAGATATGGCAGGGTCCGATCAGATACGTGCGGTATTGCATGGATCAGGATCGGACGGTTTGTACTAGTGGCCGTATGGATATATGGCAAGGTTCGATCAGATACGTGCGGTATTGCACGGATCAGGATCGGACAGTTTTTACTAGCCGGTTTTGGTTTAAGCCGGTCCTAGTTTAGTACAGTGTAGATTTTGTCTCATTGCATTTGTATCCGGACGGAATACAGATGCGGGTGTGTATGCACAGTATCGGGGTTTTCCTGTAATTTATTACGGGACCAGTTTTCTGGAGTTGCCAGTTTGCATTCCGTTCCGGCCGGTTTTCCTTTGTTCTTTCCCGGCCGGACTTTTCCGATGGAGGGGGTTATTTGCAAGTTTGCAAATAACATTTTGTGGAGGATTTTCTTGCATATGTATTTATCATGATAGCATCTTTTCTTTTCATGCTTTATTATGATTTGAAGTGAGTTGAAAGTTGATGAGAAAGGATTAGAGTTGATGTGAGGTTGTGATGATGAGGTTTAGGATATGGTCACCCTTCATGCTCTCCTACACTCATCTCCCTCTTGTTTGATATACATTCTTTCCTCCACCATTTATTTATAGATGATAAGTTTTTTCCATGGTTGAGAAAAAAGAAGAAGAAGAGAGCTTCATTCTTGAGAGTTTCTTTCTTGATCTCATTTTCATGTTAGAAAAATGCAAGCACCATTTTTCTCACCTTGTTTCCTCCATCATCCACAAATGGCAACAAACCCCAAAAGAGACTATGATTCTACACTACACTTCCTACAGCATATCTTGGACACGTCGGCTAGCCTACTTCGCGCCCGAGTTGCCTCGGTATTGAGGTGAGAACCCGTAAAAGTACCCGGCTTCGTGGTGCCCTTTCCGACGAGGAGGAGACGGACGGAGATCCCGCGAGGAGATCGGAGCGGAGATGAAGACCGGAGGACTCGGACCATTCGGTATATCTCTAACCCTTCTCTTGTTTGCTAGAATTAGTTTAATGGCAAGATCCGGGGTTTAGTGCGCGGTGGTGCCGGTTTGCTAAGTCCGCAAAAATTAAAGTTTACCACCGTTTCCGCGTTTGGCCGTCGGATTGACGGCCGGGGCGCCGCCGTGCACTTACAATAAAAACTAGGGTTTCGAGACTACAACCTTTGTAGCTCCCTTTCGCTAGACTCTTTGGCCTCTTGGGTGTTGGAAGAAGGTGTAGGGTTCCTAGGCACTCTCAAGAGGTCTCACAAGGCATCAACCATGCCAATTTAAAATTTTACGATGCCGAGAAACCCTAAACTACGGATCGTTGGCTAGATGTCTAGGCGAAAATGAAACTAGTTAACAACTTAACTAAAGTTTAAACGGAAATACAACCTTTGTAGATCCGGTGCTCCACCTCCTTAGCTCCGCGACGAAGTCCCCTCGCTGTCCAAATGAATTCCCGGGCTCTAACGTCGGCTTCGTCGGAGAAATGGCGAGCTAGGTCGTCGATGTCCATGCCGAAGATGATCTACATCGAGGCATCGCTAGATCAAGCTCCAACTTCACCAAGTCTAGAAAACTCGTGAAGGAAACACACTCTACTACTTGGCAAGAGGTAGAGGATGAAGAAATAGGAAGTGGGTAGACTTTAGAATTGGATTTCTCACTCATTTTCATCAATCACCATTGATGAAGCTTGCTTTCTTCAAGTGAAGAAAGGAAGAAGAAGAAGAATTATGTCATGATAAGTTAATTAAAAAAGAAAAGAATAATCATTCTTATCATAAAGGTAACCATGGTAAAGTGTAGAGAGTGAACAAGGGTTAGTGGAGTGGTTAGGGTTAAGCATGAGACAAAAATGGTGACATAGTCAAAGTGTTCATGAAGCTTCATGAAAGATTAAGAGAATGCCACCATTTTTCTCACCCTTTTTATTTTTCCAAATGAATAACTAAATAATAAATAAATAAATGAAAAAGAAAACAAAACCCTAACCATTCACAACCATGGTTTAATCTTTACACTTAACCAATATAGCATGCATCATCAAACATGATACAAACATGTGCACAAAATCATATCGCATATACAATGCGCACATCCGATTGAGAAAATCAATTCAAAGTGAACCGATACTAGTTAATGCAAAGTAATATATCAAATATATAATTATACATTAAATCATTAAATCAACACTTGATTCAATGATCCGGTCATGTCGCACATAACCGACTGGTATCAATAGTAACAACTTATCGAATCAACACTTGATCCGATAAACCGGCTATATCGCATATAACCGATCAATGTCACATCGCGAGAATCGAATACAGTATCACATACTGGTATTATTCTCGGTCCCGCACATATCTCATATGCGCTCCTATTTCGTTTCGCTTGAGCCAGGAAACCTCTATGTAGGACTCTAAAGACTCATCAATACGCCGGCAGCAGATGATGATCATATCAAGCATCCACAAGCCGCAAGCGGTCTGCTAAGTGTAACGGCCACCCGGGTATTGAGCGATCAGAAGATCGACGAGCAAGCCCGCTCACACTCCAGTGAATCCAACCAGTAACACTTCCGTACAGTCCGGTCTGATCGTCTGATATGTCGCATATCTCGCCTAGGGGTGGTAAACGTCAGACCCCAATAGCTCGATAAGTCGTGTCGATATGAGGTCTATAACAATTCGAGATACTACTGGTAACACTTACCAGTAAATCTCAGCAACCCTGGCCAGGGATTTCCTGTTATAGCCAATCGAACACAGCGCAACATCAACCCCCAATACCGGGAGAGACGAATCCCCTCCTATCGCTCATTGCCTCCATGTGACTCGGGACTGTACCCAAAAACCACCGTTTTGCACACCCTCTTGGATGTGGTAAGATGGAAATCAAAGCACAGTGGGAACCACACAAGACTCTATGACGATCTCGGGTCAACAGACTACTCTATACCAGTGTCACCAGAGAACTGCCATCTGACGTGAGGTATAATACCATCTGGGAGTTCTCGGCGAGTCCGTCCAGTGTACCCAGTCTCTACTGAGCACCCGTATATCATCTCTGATGTCAAACACCAATGGATATGGGATCATCCATCGCCCATCTGTATGGGTCGAGAAGGTATACGCTAGTCTACTCTGGTATATCGATGCCCCGTCTCGATACACCCACGACTAGGGACTTTGAAGGATGTACTTATAGACTATCTGTCCCCACTAGTATGATCTGCATCATAGTCCAGGTAGTCAAGTACACATCCTAAGGGCTTTACCAACATGTAACAGAGAGACAATCAGTATACACGTTAAGGTAAAGAGCAACCAGATAGCATACTATCATGTCGAGCAAGAAAGTCCTCCCTATACATGTCCCAGCATCCACTACAATATACATCCTATGTATAGTAATGGCCTCTAGGGCATACATATAACTAACAATCTCCCACTTGCACTAGGGCCATCTGTAGCAGTGATTGCAGTATCTCATACTCAACCATCCCATAAAAGTCTCTCCCTGGGAAAAGGCCTTCGTGAGTGGATCCGCCGTGTTTATCCTCTTAGTCTACTCTCCTGACCACGATCCCCTGGAGATCAACCATCTCCATGATCTGGTAATACTGCCTTAGAATATGTCTGGATCACTGATGGGACGGACGTTCCTTGGCATAAGCCACAACTCCATTGTCACACAATGGGAGGAACTAAGTTCATCTCATGAACAAATATGCATCCAGACTGCCTCTTTGGTAGCATCTGAAGTAGCGATGTATCGAGCCTTTATCGTCTAGTATGTCACGGTATCTAGCTTGGAACTCTTCCAACATACCGTCCCTCGATTGAGGATTAAGACAATGCCTGTGACTGACATTCAGTCGTCTTTATCACCCTGGAACACTTCCAGTGATTCTCCCCAGGATCGATTGATACCATCTCACTACTACCGGTGAGATTCCTAACATCCAATTAGATCTATCTCATAGATCCAAAACCCTGGATTTAGGAGGTATAACTTTTATCCTTTATGGAGAATCATTGTGATAAGCGGAGATTGACCGAGCGTAGCATAGGAAACTCCTTCCCTATCATGAGTATGTCATCCACGTACTCTACGAAGATCATCACCATACTCCCTACTACCTTTTTGTTTATACAAGGTTCATCTACCATTTTGATGAAGTCAAACTCTTTGACTACCACATCAAAACGGATGTTCCAACTCCGCGATACCTGCTTTATCCTATAAAGCATCTTGTACACGTTTCCGCTGCTCCCACTGTCTACGAAGCCCTCTGGCTGTGTACTTATAGACGTTCTCTTCTAAAACATCATTTAGAAAAGCAGTCATGGCACCCAACCGCCAGATATCGTAGTCATGGTATGTAGCCGTGGCAAGTAGGATCTGGATGGACTTAAGTATAGCCACTTGAAAAGGTTTCATCATAATCCACGCCTGGTCTATGACGAAAAACTTTAACAAGTCTAGCTTTGAAAGTCTCAACTTTTCCAAGTACACCAAGTAATCTTCTCAAGATTTACTTGCTCCTGATGGGGATTTAACCCTTCAGATATAGCAACCAAAGTCCATACTTTGTCGGTGTATAAGGATTCCATCTCAGATCACTAAGCATCCAGCCACTCTTACAGAGTCACACTCCTGATGGCCAGTTCGAAACTAGTTGGGTCATCATCTCATGATGCAATCCTCGCTCCCACTGTCATCGAGAAACCGAAGTATCTCTCAGGCAGATGAGGAACCCTACTGGATCGGCGGAGAGGCTGAGGTTCGTTGGAATCTACTGAATCCTTTGGTTCTATCAAATCATCAGCTGCAGTTTGTATGGCTAGAACATTTCCAGTTCTACATAACAGACCTTGCCTCGAGCTTGTCCGGTATTTTGCTTTTAGACATAGGCCGGACAACCCCAAATCTTAACTAGCTTAAGACATGGGCTCTTACCATACCATATCTCATATGGAGTGGTAGGCACTAATTTGATTCAAACCTAATTCAATAGGTATGCAACTTCTCAAGTGCATAACCCCAAAAGGAAACAGGTAACTCAGTAGTACTCATCATAGAGCACACCTTATCATATAGGGTGTGATTGCCCCGCCCCGATATACCATCGTGCTATGGTGTATACGGAGGAGTAATGCTGAGAGAGAATCTCATTCTCCTTTAGAATAGTCCAGGAATTCTATGCACAAGTATTCTCCTCCCTGATCTCATCATAGGACATAATACTTATACCTGTATTTCGGTTCTCTACTTCTAACTTATATTATGTGAATACCTCAAAAGGTTCGGACTTATGTTTCAACAGGAACATATGACTGAATCTTGAGAGATTATCAGAGAATATAATGAAGTATAAAGAACCAGTCCTGGCATGTGTAGACAGGAGACCTTACATACATCATCATGCATCAGTCCCAAGAGTTCATTAACTCTTTCTCTGTTTCCAATAAACAGAGCTATGGTCATATTATCTTTGTGACATGACTGGCAAGTTTCACAAGATGTAAATTCAAACTGATTTAAATATACATCTAAATGTAACTTCAGCCAGTCGGGTCGCATTGATATGACCTAGTCTACAATGCCTCAAGAAGAATTCGTTCATTTCTGAACTCTTCTTCTTGTGTGTGTTCAGTATACTAGGAACTGTAGTTTGATTTAGAACGTTAATGCTTTTAGATAGCGTGCCTGAACCGATCAACTTTTGATATAGGAAATGTTCAAAACATTATCCAACAATACAAAATTATATCCTTTCTTTACTAATAAAGAGAGAGATATGATTTTGTATATCAGGTTCGGTATCTAATAACATTCGTTCAGAATCAATGTATTGATAATACAGGGTGACAGTGACCAACAGACTTGGCTGCAACTCTTGCCCCATTTTCTGCCTCATGAAACTTATCACCCGTTCTCAGTTCTCTACCTTTCTGTAGCCCTATGTAACAGATTACATATCTGGGATCCTGATCTGGTATCACATACCCAGGACGTAAAGGATACTGAGAAACAGTTCTTTGTAATGAACACACCCGAAGATGATGCATCAGCATGCACTCTCTTCATTTGGGCGGCACGGGAATTCTGGTAATCCCCAATTTCCTGCTCTGTCTTATAACAATTATAAGTTGGAGCGGGACCAACGTTCCCCAGCTCAGTATAACAAGCGGGTTCGGTCAATTATTCCGTATTATTATCTTGATTAAGACGTGATATGGTCGCTACCTGGAGAGAGAGAGAAGAAAACACTCAGCGTGCCCTCTTGCAAGAATAGATTGGTTATTATTTTATCTAATCAGGATGGCTCCCACTGCATTTTATCAAATCTTCTTTCAAACCCTAAAAGGAAAGACTAGCCGGGATTAATTACACACTACAAGTTCGCCAATCTTTCAGCCAGGCCAGTGTCGGTACTTTGAGGGAGGTCCCCCGTGCTTTCGCACGAACCTAATTAATGTAAACCTCGTTTTCCCAGAGGCGTAACCCCGTTGACACCTTTCTAGACACCTACTTGATCGGCTAATTGTAATGTATAAAACTCTCCCAGGAGTAACTCTTACTCGCAGCGGGTATCGGGATCCAACTATCTCATAGAAGGTATGCAATCTCATTGCAAATTTCAACACTTGAAATTCCCGATAATATTTTGCCCCTAGCTCGCTATGACCTTGACGCATGCCAAAAAACCCATAGTCTGCTAGTCAAGTTCAACCCGTATATTTCTTGATTGAATTAAACCCACCCGCACGACCCTTGACGCATGCAAAACAACGCCGTACGAATACCCTAATCCAATCGCATCGTATGCTAGCAGATAAGCACTAGTTAGCTACCGTACACTACGCCTTGACGCATGCCAAACAACCGCAGCACGAATACTAACTAGTACTGATCTGAAATGACGGAGGGCTACGACAGGTTTTTCTGAAAACTTATTGCGTAATGAACATGATATCGTTGTAGAATCAAATGATTTTTAAAATGGAGTGTTTTTGAGGCTTTTCTAGTTTTGCTAAAGGAGTCACTCCCGGTGAAGGGATCGTCGGTCCTTTCCTCGTCGAATGAGGTGCGGATATATCATATATATCACTGTGCAAAGCAAAAACTCTTAAAAGCAATCAAAAGACAAACCGAGTGTGTAGCATCTGCCAGTTATTGCTAAAGGAGTCACTCCCGGTAAAGGGATCTCGGTCCTTTCCTCATCGAATAAGGTGCAGGATATATCACATATACCTCTATGCAAAGCAAGAACTGTAGCTACCTGTTTTATTTTGAAATTCGATTCTACAACATCTTAGGTTTCTTTTCTTTCATTAATCATATTAATGAAGTCCCATCATTTAAGTACCTAAACATCACAGATAAATACGACGTACACTTATGCCATCCGCATTCGCCTCGATGTCCCCTCGTGCACCGTTAGGTTAGGTGACTAACGGCAGAGCGGGGCAGGGCTAGCGCGGGTGTAAAACATAAGTAACGCCTATATAATATATCATATATACTATATACTGTATCTATCACAGAACATCACATGATCACATCACAGATATCGCAGCAGAAGAAACATATGAAATATTGGATATTCTAGGACGTCCGTGTTTTCAATACGAGCCAGTATAAAACACGGATTCCACGGTCGTGATGAATAGCCAAACCCACACCCCTAGACCCCTACGAGAGCGGCAAGCAACCCTACCAATTCTAGAGTTAGGAGACGCGGACTCGACTCCTCGAGTTGGTCTCCCACTGGACTCCAGAACCCGGTTACTTTTGCCCTCCTCCTTGGGTCTATCCTAGTGCGGAAAAGTAAATAATATACAAACGGTGACATCTTCCGCAACCTGGAAGTGCCCCAATAAAAGAATATTACATACAAGTTTTTTACATGAATGAAAATGAAAAACACTCATCTCACATAAAAACCCCCGGCTATTCAAACACGACGATCCAATATAACATATCCAGCAACACATAACATCACATGTCATCAACGTAAGTAAATATGCGCATCCCAATTGTCGTTGACATATAGCAACGAAACCGGCGATATCACATATTACACTTACGGTCACAGAAAAGAAAGTATAAAACTACAACTGTTGGAATCCACAACCTGCATAGACATCGCATGCCTAATCAAATGAATTCCTTAGACATCACATGCCTAACTATTATAAACACCGCATTTTAGTCTCATCATCGAAAACACTTTTCAATATCAAGTCGGGCAATTCAACAAGATTCCCGACATCCTGATCGAATGCTCGTCGCAAACTTCAGTAGGCGGCCGCACCCCCGACGCTGTCGACGAAGTGCACCAAGGCGGAACACCGCTGCCGCGAGCACCCGAACGGATGCTTTCGGCGACGGGGTTCTCCTACAGTCACTTGGTCGGGGCTATGGGGTGAGGCTGTCTATTAAGTTTACCCGGTGAGTATCCGCGTACGCTACGTGATTGCGACGGACTTTTGATCACATCAAAATTCCGTGGCAACCGATCAAGTGAGACTAAACTGCTATGTTTATAACATTCATTTAGTTACCTCATAACTACTTGTGAATTCCAATTATTGTATCCCATTCCGGATAAATAGAAAATGCTAAACTTTTCGATCGAACAACCAAACACCCAAGTTTTCCCGATACAGATCAACACATGAAATAAGTCTAACAACATTCAGTTCGTGCCTCAGTACCAACGGTCCAGCCGTAGAAGGGTCAAGCCAACGCCTCACATGTGGCATGCCGTACTGCCCCAAACCCGAAGGTTCAAAGGGCAGTTCAAGACGGTCACATAATCGAGTTAAGGTTTGTTGTCTTCTAGAGGGACCATCGCGTTACTTGCTCTACTTAGAACGTCGTTAAACTACGGAAAAATCCAACACTTGGAAATTTCCCGACAGGGGAAAAATTGGGTATTTATATCCGGTCGAACTTTTTAACATGTTCTAAAATTTATCCGGAAAGCCACATAGACAAAATTTGATAATCCGATCGAACATTTGAATCCCCAAAACAACTCAGAAAATACAACTCTTGAAAAAAAAATTAAAAATTCCCAGGAAAACCAGCACTGCATATTATGAATTACTGTGCATATTTGGATGCCACAAAAGATAAAACGGCCGCGGATCCGCCGCACGAGCCATGCTCGTGCCGCGGAACCGCGGCGCATTGATGGAATTAGGCACATGAATTTTACAGTATCCCTTAGAATTGCCTGCTGATTTTTCTGCATATTTTTAATGTTGAAAAATGCACTGTTTGAAAAAAGTACAGAGAGCATGGGAAAAATGGGGTTTCGGGTTCGATCGGGATTCAAACGTCGTCTAGACTTCTCCTAAGGCTCTAGCTAGGCTCTGATACCACTGTAGGGTTTCTAGGCACTCTCAAGAGGTCTCACAAGGCATCAACCATGCCAATTTAAAATTTTACGGTGCCGAGAAACCCTAAACTACGGATCGTTGGCTAGATGTCTAGGCGAAAATGAAACTAGTTAACAACTTAACTAAATTTTAAACGGAAATACAACCTTTGTAGATCCGGTGCTCCACCTCCATAGCTCCGCAACGAAGTCCCCTCGCTGTCCAAATGAATTCTCGGGCTTTAGCGTCGGCTTCGTCGGAGAAATGGCGAGCTAGGTCGTCGATGTCCATGCCGAAGATGATCTACGTCGAGGCATCGCTAGATCAAGCTCCAACTTCACCAAGTCTAGAAAACTCGTGAAGGAAACACACTCTACTACTTGGCAAGAGGTAGAGGATGAAGAAATAGGAAGTGGGTAGACTTTAGAATTGGATTTCTCACTCATTTTCATCAATCACCATTGATGAAGCTTGCTTTCTTCAAGTGAAGAAAGGAAGAAGAAGAAGAATTATGTTATGATAAGTTAATTAAAAAAGAAAAGAATAATCATTCTTATCATAAAGGTAACCATGGTAAAGTGTAGAGAGTGAACAAGGGTTAGTGGAGTGGTTAGGGTTAAGCATGAGACAAAAATGGTGACATAGTCAAAGTGTTCATGAAGCTTCATGAAAGATTAAAAGAATGCCACCATTTTTCTCACCCTTTTTCTTTTTCCAAATGAATAACTAAATAATAAATAAATAAATGAAAAAGAAAACAAAACCCTAACCATTCACAACCATGGTTTAATCTTTACACTTAACCAATATAGCATGCATCATCAAACATGATACAAACATGTGCACAAAATCATATCGCATATACAATGCGCACATCCGAGTGAGAAAATCAATTCAAAGTGAACCGATACTAGTTAATGCAAAGTAATATATCAAATATATAATTATACATTAAATCATTAAATCAACACTTGATTCAATGATCCGGTCATGTCGCACATTACCGACTGGTATCAATAGTAACAACTTATCGAATCAACACTTGATCCGATAACCTGGCTATATCGCATATAACCGATCAATGTCACATCGCGAGAATCGAATACAGTATCACATACTGGTATTATTCTCGGTCCCGCACATATCTCATATGCGCTCCTATTTCGTTTCGCTTGAGCCAGGAAACCTCTGTGTAGGACTCTAAAGACTCGTCAATACGCCGGCAGCAGATGATGATCATATCAAGCATCCACAAGCCGCAAGCGGTCTGCTAAACGTAACGGCCACCCGGGTATTGAGCGATCAGAAGATCGACGAGCAAGCCCGCTCACACTCCAGTGAATCCAACCAGTAACACTTCCGTACAGTCCGGTCTGATCGTCTGATATGTCGCATATCTCGCCTAGGGGTGGTAAACGTCAGACCCCAATAGCTCGATAAGTCGTGTCGATATGAGGTCTATAACAATTCGAGATACTACTGGTAACACTTACCAGTAAATCTCAGCAACCCTGGCCAGGGATTTCCTGTTATAGCCAATCGAACACAGCGCAACATCAACCCCCTATACCGGGAGAGACGAATCCCCTCCTATCGCTCATTGCCTCCATGTGACTCGGGACTGTACCCAAAAACCACCGTTTTGCACGCCCTCTTGGACGTGGTAAGATGGAAATCAAAGCACAGTGGGAACCACACAAGACTCTATGACGATCTCGGGTCAACAGACTACTCTGTACCAGTGTCACCAAAGAACTGCCATCTGACGTGAGGTATAATACCATCTGGGAGTTCTCGGCGAGTCCGTCTAGTGTACCCAGTCTCTACTGAGCACCCGTATATCATCTCTGATGTCAAACACCAATGGATATGGGATCATCCATCGCCCATCTGTATGGGTCGAGAAGGTATACGCTAGTCTACTCTGGTATATCGATGCCCCGTCTCGATACACCCACGACTAGGGACTTTGAAGGATGTACATATAGACTATCTGTCCCCACTAGTATGATCTGCATCATAGTCCAGGTAGTCAAGTACACATCCTAAGGGCTTTACCAACATGTAACAGAGAGACAATCAGTATACACGTTAAGGTAAAGAGCAACCAAATAGCATACTATCATGTCGAGCAAGAAAGTCCTCCCTATACATGTCCCAGCATCCACTACAATATACATCCTATGTATAGTAATGGCCTCTAGGGCATACATATAACTAACAAAAGGTCCTCTTGAACTCTTCTCGCGTCTACGACGATCCACCCGGAGTTCCTCGTCCAAGCTCGCAACTTCGATTATCAAGATGAGAAACGAAGAGAACACTCTAAACAAGTTGGCTAAACTTGTGTAGAATGATGTTGTGGTTAAGATTCTCACTTCAAAAACCTTTCTTTATGTGTGTTTTACTCACTAGAAGAAACTAGAGAGCAAATGGTGAAGGAGGAAGAAGATGGTAGCTTTCTTTTAGCAAGAGTAAAATGATAGCCATTGAAAAGAAATGAAATATATCTATATAAATTTTATTTCTTCTCACTACAAACCATGGTTAAATATTTCAGTTATTATTTAATTAGGGTTTAAAACATATAAGGAAAGTTTAATCCAAGGTTAAGGGTATGTGAGAATGGTTAGGTTAAAGAAGAGTGTAGAAACAACTCAAGAATTATCCTTTCCTTTTCTATTTTGTTTTAAACATAAAATTAAATAATAATCCATATATTTATCCATGGTGTGAGTCTTATATTGCCACCATTTCCATGTGTAAACAACCATGATAGATGGGTGTATGTATGTATGTATGTATGCACATCCATATGTGCATGAAACTAGAAAGAAAGAAAGAAACACATACATGCATGCGTACATCCATCATATTGAAGAAATGTTTTAAGTGAGAAAACTAATGGTTAAATGATAAATCAACACTTGATTTATCAATCCAGCCATATCACATATGACCCCACCAAAAGCAAGCCGCCCGATCAATGTACGGTATCATATACGCGCATTTTAATCGAGTCCATGCGCATATCGCATACGCGCACCACAACGTTTTGCCTGGACTAGGTAACTCCTGTGTGGGACTCTAAGACTCGTCAATACACCGGCAGAGGGTGATGATCATATCAAGCACCCCCAAGCGGCAAGCGGTCAGCTAAACGTAACGGCCACCCGGGTATTGAGCGATCAGAAGAAAACAAGCGAAGCTGCTACAACTCCCGTCGAGCCAACCGGCAACACTACCGTACAGTCCGGTCTCTTCGTCAGATATGCTGCATATCGAGCCTAGGGATGGTCACGTCGACCCTAATAACTCAATAAGTCGTGCCGGTGAATGGTCTATAACAGATCGAGAAACTACTGATAACACTTATCAGCAAATCTCAGCAGCCCTGGCCAGGGACTTACTGATATAACCAGTCGGGCACAGCAAAGCATCAACTCCCAATACCGAGAGAGACGAAACCCCTCCTATCGCTCATTGCCTTTGTGTGTCTCGGGACTGTACCCAACGGCCACCTGTTTGCACGACTCAGTAGAGCCGTGGTAGGGTGGCAATCAAAGTACAATGGGAGAACACACAAGACTCTATGACGATCTCGGGTCTACAGACTACCCTGTACCAGTGTCACCTGAGAACTGCAATCCGAAAATAGATATAATTCCATATAGGAGTTCTCGGTGAGTCCGTCCAGTGTACCCAGTCACCACTGAGCACCCGTATATGATCTTGATGTCAAACATCGATGAATGTGGGAACATTCATCGCCAATCGTATGGGTCTAGTATCATATACACCAGTCTACTCTGGTATATCAATGCCCTGTCTCGATATACCTACGACTAGGGACTTTTCAGGATATGCTTATAGACTACAGATGTCCCACTAGTATGATCTCTATCATAATCAGAGCAGTCAAGCCGATATCCTCAGGGCTTTATCAGCATGTATGAATGAATAAAAGCATGATCAAATCAACATGTCAGATAAAGAAGAACCAGATAGCATACTATCATGTCGAGCAAGAATGCATACTGAATATATATACATGTATAGATACATCCACTATCATATAATGGCCTCTAGGGCATACATATATCCAACAGTTACTTGCCACTCTCGTAGGGGTCTAGGGATGTGGGTTTGGCTATTCATCGCAACTGTGGAATCCGTGTTTTATATAGGCTCAAAATAAAATACGGATGTCCTAGTATATCCAATATTTCATATGTTGACTTCTGCTGCAATGTTCTGTGATGAGATCATATTACTGCCTGAGGCGAATGCTTATACTATATGTTGATATATTAATACTGCTGCTTTCGTTTCTTCTGTGATGTTTAGGAAGCATAAATGATGGGTTTTATTAATGAGATTAATAAAAGAAAAGAAACCGAAAAGATGTTGTAGAATCAAATTTTCAAAAAAAAAGGGTCGCTACAGTTTTTGCTTTGCATAGCGGTATTACTTGAAGAATATCCAGCACCTTATTCGATAAGGAAAGAGTCGAGATCCCTTCACCGGGAGTGACCTCTGTAGCAAAACAGGCAGATGCTACAAACTCACGGTTTAGTTTTTGATTGCTTCTATAGTTCTTGCTTTGCACAGCGGTATTTATGAAATATCCTGCACCTTATTCGATGAGAAAAGAGCCGAGATCCCTTCACCGGGAGTGACCTCTTTAGCGAAACTGGAAAAGCCTCAAAAACACTCCTTTACAAAATCACTTGTTTCTACAACGATATCAAGTTCATTACGCAAAAGGTTTTCTGAAAAAACTGTCGTAGCCCTCCGTCATTTCAGATAAATCCTACTTAGTATTCGTGTTGCGTTTGTTTACCTTGTCAAGGCATGGTTTATGGTAGCTAATTAGTGTTTGTATTCTAAAACATGAGATGCGATTGGATTAGGGTATTCGTACGGCCTTGTTGACCTTGTCAAGGGTCATGCGTGTGGGTTTAATTCAATCAGGAAATGACGGGTTGAACTTGACTTGCGATTTATGGTTTGTTAACCTTGTCAAGGTCATAGATCGCTAGGGGCAGAATATTATCGGGAATTTCAAATGTTGAAATTTGCAATGAGATTGCATACCTTCTATAAGATAGATGGATCCCGATACCCACTGCGAGTAAGAGTTACTCCTAGGAGAGTTTTGCAGATGACAAATTAGCCGATCAAGTAGGTGTCTAGAAAGGTGTTAACGGGGTTATGCCTCTGGGAAAATGAGGTTTATTTTAATTAGGTCCGTGCGAAAGCACGGGGAACCTCCCTCAAAATACCAACACTGATCTGGCTGAAAGATTGGTGAACTTATAGGGTGTAACTAATCCCGACTAATCATACCTTTTAGGGTTTGAAGGAAGATTTGATTAAAACAGTGGGAGCCATCCTGATTAGATAAGATAATAACCAATCTAATCTTGCAAGAACGCACGCTAAAATTTTTTTTTTCTCTCTCTCTCTTCAGGTAGCGACCATGCTAGGCCTTAATCATGATAATAACATGGATGTATTGACCGAACCCGCTTGTTATACTGAGCAGGGGAACGTTGGTCCCATTTTTTCTTATAAATGTTATAAGACTGAGCAGGGAATATGGCAATACCAGAATTCACACGCCGCCCAAACGAAGAATAAACATGTTGATGTATCTTCTTCGGATGTGTTAGTTACCGAGAACTGCTTCTCAGTTCACTATATGTCCTGGGCATTAGATACCGGATCAGGATCCCACATATGCAATATATTGCATGGTCTAAAGAAAGGTAGAGAACTGGGAATGGGTGATCATTCCGTAAGAGTAGGGAATGGTACAAATGTTGCAGCCAAAGCAGTTGGCGAATATCACCTTGTATTACCAAGTGGTAATACATTGATTCTGAACGAATGCTATTATATACCGAACATGATATGCAACATTATATCAGTTTCTTTATTAAGTAAAGAAGGATATAATTTTGTAATACAGGATAATGTTATGAACATCTTCCTAAATCAAAAGTTGATTGAATCAGGCCCGTTACATAATGGCATATACGTTCTAAATCTAAACACAGTTCTTAATATACAGAATACACACAAGAGGAAGAGTTTAGAATTGAACGAATCCTTCTTGTGGTATTGTAGACTAGGTCATATTAATGCGACACGGCTAGCTAAGTTACATAAGGATGTATATTTGAATCCGTTCGAATTTTCATCTTATGACACTTTGTAACACCTTAGAATGTGTTTTGTGGATAATTATATTTTAGTATATAGTTTTTGATAAAAAGCTTACCAAATTGATTTCCAATTATTTTATCATATTTAATGAATATTTTATTAGATTTTTCCTAGGCTTGCACACACTTGTGCATGTTAACTAGGGTTGTAATTTTGGGTTAAACCATGATTGGCAACCATGGTTGACTAACCATTTCCTAAAGCCATTTTAAGTTTTGTATTAAGTCATTTTGGGTTTTAATTATGGTTGTTGTTTTCTTTTTATTTGATTTATGGAAATGATTGTTCTTGTGTTGACGTGGTGTGAGAGAGAGAGTGCATCATGGGGCATGACGACTTGCCCATGCCTTCAATTAATGAAGAGAGAGGGTTGCCTAGCTTAGCTCCCATTCTTTTCTTTTGTAACTCTCATTTTTCACAACACACAAAATACACACACACACACAAGGCATCAGCATCAGCAGCTGAAGCAAGGCAGCAGCAGTAAGGGAAACTCCAGAAGCAGCAGCAAGCAGCATCAGCAGCCGAGGCAGCAGCAGCAGCAACAGCAACTTCAGCAGCAGTAGCAGTAACAGCATCAGCAGCAGCGGTAGCAGCAGCAGCTCCAGCAACTTGCAGAAGCTCTTCCTCCTCCATCTACTTCTTCACCTGCTTCCTTAGGTTCATTAAGGTATAATTCTGAAACCCAAATTCCTAGTTTGCTTAAGTTGTGCAGAGATTAGCTTCAGTTTGCATTTAAAGCTAGTTTAGTGCTAGATTATGGTGTTTATGTGGAAATTAGGGTAAGTGAAGAGTGTGTTATCTAACCTAGCTTATTTTAGTGTTATTAGGGTCACTTCAACTGAGAAATAACCCAGATTATATTAAAAAACCATAGGATTTGTGTTTTGTGTAAAATCGGTGTTTTTAAAGCGATATTTTAGCGTTTTGTAATCTGCTTTTGACCCGGGGCCTTCAGGACAAAATTGGGAAAACTGGAGCATGTACACTAGGTATAAACACAACCACCAAAACACGAGCCCCCCATTTCCAAAACTGGCCGCAGATTTAATCAATCTGGCCACAAATTACGGCCAGGAAGGGGAATGGGGTGCTGGGGTTTTGTGTAGGGTAGTCTGCAGTGATTTGTAGAGTTTTGCCATGTATAGTTTTGTAAGATTTGACCTGTAGGAAAATCTGGGATAATATATCGTTTTTCGTGTTCGTTGTGTTTGCGCGATACGATCGATACGTGAGTGGGTTCTGCGATCCTACGTGTCACGGTAGTTTTAGACGCGTATTCACACGTTTCAGCGTATCGTGCACACGCGCGTTTAGTTCGCGACGCGAGTTTCTCGTTTGGGTTCGATATCGCGTTTTGCGGAATATTTGTCTTATATATGTATTCCTTGTCTCATTTTCAGGTTTGCAGGCGGGGACTACGGACACTGCTACAGGGGGAAGCAGATGTTAGGATTCACCTAGCGTGGACCGTAGGTGAGTAGATTTAACATCTACAGGGGAATCGCCGGCATGGCGTTATGCGTCTGGGCTAGGATTCTAATACTTGTCGCATATTCTACGTCATTGTTAGAATTGCGCCTTTACTCTATTTACTTAGATATAGTTGTACTGTGACTAGTAGTCGTAGGACACTGCACATATTATTGACGGTTCATTTTGCACGAGCACGGATTGTATGCTACACACACACCGTCAATAATTGCCATGTCACACACAAACCATTATAGATATCATATTGCTTGGTTAGGGACTTTACAACATCGATTCACATTACTTATCACTTTAGACATTTAGTTACCGATATACCTTACTCACATATTCCACTCATACCCGGAAGCGGTACACTTCATCAGTTCTTATAGGTAGATACCTATACATTGCTACACCTGTATGTTACACACATATTCAGTTGCAGTTACATATTTACCTTTACTGATGTTACTTAGCTGTACCTTAATGATTTCGCATACATCTGGTTTCAGCTACATATTCTCATTTATATGCTCGCATTTCAGATATATCGCATATATTTATTCTTGGATTTGCGCATTGTTTATTTGGATTTTACATGATGTTTTCTGGATTTGGAAACCGCGAGAGTTCATGAAATTATGCATACATTGAAAAACCCGGTTTCCTTGATATGATATTTGCGCAGCCACCATGAGATTTATCGGTTCTGATTATATACTCCATACGAGGTGTGGTTGCCGTATGAGGTTACATGGTGGGGCCCGGTATGGTTCCCCTCGGCAAGAAGATCGATGGATTTTGCTGATTGAGCCTGGAGGCGGGCGAGTACCTACCGGTGACAGTACTAATGATTCGGCGGGGATCATGGAGATACCGTTGGGAGTCATGCATGTATCCATACGTCGAAAGGCGAGGGTCAGAGCTAGGCACTCGTGCTTTCGGGATAGCGTATGATACGTACCTATCAGGATTTCTGTGTCGATGTATGGCACATTGTTTTCATGATATTTCTGTTAAACACCTTTGTATATATAACAGGGGATTTAGCCGTTGTTCTATATACCCTTACACCAATATTAGTGGAATGGGACGCTAATATATGTGTATTATCATATTTATTTCTGCAATTATATACCTTTAGGATGTTAGAATTCTACCTGAGATTTGATTTGGGATATTAGGTGATTCATTGAGATTGGATATTGGACATACATATGGGATTACTGATTTACACATTCGGGATAGAGGAGATTACTCGATATTGTATATTGAGGAGATGTGAGACTTATATGATGTGAGAGCCCAATGTGGGGGCTGATTTGAGGAATTGGGATTTGAGTGTCTTGATAGATTGTGATCTTACCACGATGACAGGATTCCGTGGGATGACATATTTCACTCCATACCTCATACCTTTTCACTTATGCAATGTTCCATGTATTAGGAGTACCTGTTAGTGTACCCTTCATGTTAGTTGCATATCTACATTCTCATATCCCGATTGCATGATTATTGCTTCACATATTGATTGTACCTGCTAGTGTACTTTCCATTATTCTGCATTCACATGACCTGTTATTACTGTAAATTGTATATCTTAGATTCATGCTGTACGTATATTCCTGCGATTACCTGCATATGTTATCTACTATTCATGACTTGGCAACTCACCCCCGTTGTGCCACAGGTGTTGCAGGGTGTTCCACAGAGTAGTCGAGGCATGCTATTCAGCTATTCACCTATCATCTTTTGCTACAGATACCGCATCGGCTCACAGTATACTATTTTTGCTTAGGTGGGTTGGATGATTATCTGTATTTTATATTGTACATTCGTTGTATCTTGTACTCTCCATCTACTATTATGTGGTTGAGTTAGAGACTTGGTGAGGACGATATTGTATATTATTTGTGGCTTTGTTGTCTTATATACAGCTTTATCTCTATTGTTTTTATTTCTTCGCTACGGCGTCGTATATTTGGGATGAGGATTGTTTTCCGCCTTTGGGCCAGTTTTTACAAAAAGGGGTGTTGCTAAAATTTTAAACAAAGAAGTTGGACTTTTAAAGAATTTGGGTTGCGATTTCCAATGTTTCAAAAACTTTATTATCTTTTCTGTATTTTCATGGTTTAGATTTCTGGGTTTGGCTTTCTTTTTCTGCGTTACGTCTTTAGGCGTTGCGTAGTATTAGGGCCGTCACGTGCCAATTTCGGGTCGTGACAAAGTTGGTATCAGAGCGCTAGGTTTTACCTTTCGGAGTGTAGGATGACCTTAGTATGATGTAGTAGGTAGCTTAAGCAAAGTAACGTAGTGTGTGTATTTCTGCAGCATACCCACGATGCGGTACTTCGCCTTAAGTGACCTAAGTACTAATTGCTTGAAATTCCTTCCTTGATGATTCATATCCTTGGATTCGATTTCTTTGTTCTTATCGAATCTTATACCTATTTATAGCCTTACCACCGATGACTATGGGGACTCAGAGTGATGCAGCGAGGGCCGAGGTCAGAGTTGTCTCGGGTGAGACGAGTACTCACCAGAATGGCACTCTAGTTTCACAGGTGCAGACGGATCAGCTTTCGACATATAGTGTCGATAGACTTATGGTAGAGATGCATGACTTCCGCCAGACGATGAGTTCTTTGGTTGATGTCGTTCGGGAGCTACGACAGGGGGTTGTCATCCCTGTTACTCAGTTGTCACTTACGATCAGGATGCAGCAGTCCATCACCTACATAGCACCAGTGGTTGCAGCTCCAGTTGACGAGGCGCATATTCCAGAGGCTCAGAGAGTTTCAGGACAGTGGAGGACTCATACCAGTATACCAGCCCAGAGACAGAGGTTTGGTCATCGAGACAGATTTCGTGGCCGTCGCGGGAGTAGCAGAGGCTTAGGACGAGGTCAGTCGTTCAGCTCTCATTCCCAAGAGGGTCAGCAGTCAGCGCGTGGATGTTCTCGATGCGGAAGCCTTCAGCACTTCGTCAGGGATTGTTCCTTAGCACCTCGTCAGGATCGTACTCAGAGAGGCCGTAGACGTGGAAGGTTCGATCAGAGGGATCAGTCTACCAGAGGAGTTCAGCCAGTTGCGGGTATAGGGCAGACACAAGAGTTTGCTTCTACTCATCGGGACACGCAGGCGTCCAATGTGGAGTTTTCAGGTATCCTTAATTCGCATGTTCTTTTGATGTACTCGTTTATTTTTCACACTTGTGCCATGGTTGGGACGAGAGTCGTGTTAGGTAGATTAGCCGTTTGTTTATGTTAACTTCTGTCAGCAATTCTTTTGTTGCGCGACAAGTATTTCAGTCGTGTGCCAATCAGATAAGAGATAGAGATTTGTTCGTCGTTCAGATCCTTCTATAGATGTTGGATTTGACATTCTCCTGCGCACGGACTGGTTAGCTACGTGCTAGATGTCTGTGGACTACCGTGAGGTAACAGTCAGGTTTGTTTTCCCCGGCAGGTCAGTTCTTGTTGTGCAGGTGGATAGTTGTGCCGCCTCTCACAGCTTGAATTCAACCTTTTTCGCTAGTCGGGTACTGAGGAGATGTCGTGGATTCTTGGCGTTCATTCGTGATACCGTAGCCACAGAGGGTTTGTTGGACCGGTGTTCCTTTCGTGCGAGAGTTTTCCGACGTTGTTCCAGATAAGCCGGCGAAGCTTAGGGAGCTTAAGGATCAGCTGCAGAGTTGTGGTTTGGGGAGTTTTATGCGTCTGAGTGTTTCGCATTAGGAAGCTCCTATTTTTGTTCGTCAAGGAGATAGACGGCAGTTTAAGGTTGTGTATCGACGGATCGTTAATTGAACCGGCTTATGGTGCGGGTGGGTATCCTTTACCTCGCATTGACGATTTCTTCGATCAGCTCCAGAGTGCGAGACATTTTCTAAGTTTTTTTGGGATCGGGTCATCATTATTGCGGGTTCGGAGTGATGGCATTCTGAAGACTGCCTTGTTCGTGCTACGTGCTTTGTGTGTATTAGTGAGTCATTGGATTCACTGATGCCCTGGCAGCATTCGTAGATATGATGAACCGGATTTCTTCAGGCCGTTCCTCGACCAGTTATTGTTGTACTATTTACGACATTCTGGTCTATTTAATCCGTCTTGTGGGACAGGAGTAGCACTTGAGGATTTGTTGTGCAAGCGTTGGTAGAGCCCCAGCGGTTTGCTAGATTCTCGGAGTGTTTCTTCAGGCTTGTTTGTGTTGACTCCTAGGTCTTGTTGTCACGGGAGACGATTTTGTATGGTCCCGAGGGAGATCGTGGCCGTACAGCTTAGGTCCAGACTTGTGTGCAGGACGGAGGTCCGTAGATTTTTGGGCATAGCAGGTTCTTACCACCGTTTCGTGCAGAATTACTAGAGCAGTGCTGCACCGTCGACTAAATTGACCGGAAGGGAGGTTTCTTTTCTTTGGATTGAGGCATGTGTGCGTAGTTTTCGGCAGTTGAAGATTCTGTTAACAACTGCATCAGTTCTCTCTTTGTTTTTGGTTCGGGCGACCTTGTTGTTTAACTGTAATGTTTCGTGAGTGGGGCTCGAGTGTGTACTGAGGTGACACTATAGAGCTATCGCTTTTGCTTCCCTACAATTGGAGGAAGTACGAGAAGGATATTTCACTCATGATCTGGAGATGGCCGCGGTGGTTTTGCGTTGGAGATTTGGAGACACTACTTGTTCGAGAGTCGTGTCCGATTTTCCCGGACCACCAGAGCTTAATATACATCTTCCTACAGTGGATTTTGATTGTTGTGATAGTCCTCAGCAGATTTACAGTTCTTGTGCGATCGTGGAGTACAGCTTAAGTTCGTCTTTACGGAGGGGACAGCTTTCTCATGTCCACGCCCGACCACTTTTCTTAAATCGCTTTCGCGAGACACTGCCCGCCGATGCTTATTCGTCAAAGATACTTGAGCATACTCGGCCGGGTAATGATTCAGAGACCTTGATTTATGACATGGGTGTGCTATGTTAGGGACGTGTTTGTGTACCTGATATTATCGGGTAGAGACGTGAAATCCTAGAGCAGGCACATCAGCCAACTCTCTGTTTTCATTCAAGTCCCACCAGCATTGACGTGACTTGTGAGATAGTTACGGGTGGATAGGGATGTAAAGAGAAGTTTCAGGTTTCGTTTCAAAGTGTCTGTCTTGTTGTATGCTTGGGTTGAGCATCTGAGGCCGACTGGAGAGTTGCAACCTTTAACTGTTCCGAAGTAGGAGTGGGAGCAGATCTCCATGAATTTCTTTATGGTTTCTACCCAGGGTTAGTCAGGGTGTGACTCCATTCGGATTCTTGTCGTCCGGTTATGCTCAGTGTGCTCAGTTGTTCTTTGTTAAGTTGTGCGTGGTGTTGATTGTTGTCAGCAGTTGGGGATCGTCACTCGCCATTGTTAGGGTTCTTCTTCGATAGCTATTATCAGGAAACACTCCAATTGGCAACCTTTAGGTTTAGGGGTTAGGTCGTGTCGATCACCAACCTGTTGTTTTCTGACTCTGCGTAAGTAGGATTTTGGACCCCAGCTAGTCTAGAGACTTCGGAGATGATCCAGTTGATTCAGGTCAAGATGAGAGTAGCCTAGTGCAAACAGTGGTCTTATACCGACCGTGTTGGTCGTAAACTTAAGTGCGCAGTGGAGAATCATGTATTCCTGCGGATTTTTCCGATGAATGACGTGTTGGATTTTGGGAAGCTTGTCCCAGGAATTTTAGGTCCTTTTGAGATCCTATAAGCGGGTTAGTTTTGTTGCCTTTAATTTGGCACTTCTGCCCAGATTATTGAATTTTCACCCCGTATTCCTTGTGATGATACTTTGCAATTACCTTCATGACCTTACTCACATGATTTGCTACCAGACCATTTAGCTTGGACGCGATCTTTCATTCACCGGTAGCCACTTGTGTTAATGGCTCGGTAGGTGGAGAAACGTCGGTCAAAGGTCTTGCCATCTATGAAGGGCTTTCTTGGACATAGCCGTATAGTGAGATTTGAGAGTTGTAATCTTCTCTTTGAAGGTACGCGTAACAGTATATTTTTAAATTCGGGGACGAATTTCTTTTAAGGGGGGGAGAGATTGTAACACCTTAGAATGTGTTTTGTGGATAATTATATTTTAATATATAGTTTTTAATAAAAAGCTTACCAAATTGATTTCCAATTATTTTATCCTGTTTAATGAATATTTTATTAGATTTTTCCTAGGCTTGCACACACTTGTGCATGTTAACTAGGGTTGTAATTTCGGGTTAAACCATGATTGGCAACCATGGTTGACTAACCATTTCCTTAAGCCATTTTAAGTTTTGTATTAAGTCATTTTGGGTTTTAATTATGGTTGTTGTTTTCTTTTTATTTGATTTATGGAAATGATGGTTCTTGTGTTGACTTGGTGTGAGAGAGAGAGAGAGTGCATCATGGGGCATGATGGCTTGCCCATGCCTTCATTTAATGAAGAGAGAGGGTTGACTAGCTTAGCTCCCAATCTTTTCTTTTGTAACTCTCATTTCTCACAACACACAAAACACACACACACACAAGGCATCAGCATCAGCAGCTGAAGCAAGGCAGCAGCAGCAAGGGAAACTCCAGAAGCAGCAGCAAGCAGCATCAGCAGCCAAGGCAGCAGCAGCAAGCAGCATCATCAGCAGCAGTAGCAGAAACAACATCAGCTGCAGCTGTAGCAGCAGCAGCTCCAGCAACTTGCAGAAGCTCTTCCTCTTCCATCCACTTCTTCACCTGCTTCCTTGGGTTCATTAGGGTATAATTCTGAAACCCAAATTCCTAGTTTGCTTAAGTTGTGCAGTGATTAGCTTCGGTTTGCATTTAAAACTAGTTTAGTGCTAGATTATGGTGTTTATGTGGAAATTGGGGTAAGTGAAGAGTGTGTTAGCTAACCTAGCTTATTTTAGTGTTATTAGGGTCACTTCAACTGAGAAATAACCCAGATTACACTAAAATACCATAGCATTTGTGTTTTGTGCAAAATCGGTGTTTTTAAAGCGATATTTTAGCATTTTGTAATCTGCTTTTGACCCGGGGCCTTCAGGACAAAATTGGGAAAAATGGAGCATGTACACTAGGTATAGACACCACCACCAAAACATGAGCCCCTCATTCCCAAAACTGGCCGCAGATTTAATCAATCTGGCCGTAAATTGCGGCCAGGAAGGGGAATGGGGTGCTGGGGTTTTGTGTAGTGTAGTCTGTAGTGATTTGCAGTGTTTTGGCATGTATAGTTTTGTAAGATTTGACCTGTAGGAAAATCTGGGACAATATATCGATTTTCGTGTTCGTTGTGTTTGCGCGATACGCGCGATACGTGAGTGGGTTCTGCGATCTAGCGTGTCGCGGCGTGTCGTGGTAGTTTTAGACGCGTATTCACACGTTTCAGCGTATCGTTCATACGTGCGTTTAGTTCGCGACGCGAGCTTCTCGTTTGGGTTCGATATCGTGTTTTGCGGAATATTTGGCTTATATATGTATTCCTTCTCTCATTTTCAGGTTTGCAGGCGGGGACTACGGACACTGCTACACGGGGGAGCAGATGGTAGGATTCACCTAGCGTGGAGCGAAGGTGAGTAGATTTAACATCTACAGGGGAATCGCCCGCCTGGCGTTATGCGTCTGGGCTAGTATTCTAATACTTGTCGCATATTCTACGTCATTATTAGAATTGCGCTTTTACCCTATTTACTTAGATATAGTTGTACAGTGACTAGTAGTCGTAGGACACTGCACATATTATTGACAGTTCATGTGGCACAAGCACGGATTGTATGCTACACACACACCGTCAATCATTACCATGTCACACACAAACCATTATAGATATCATATTGCTTGGTTAGGGACTTTACGACATCGATTCACATTACTTATCACTTTGGACATTTAGTTACCGATATACCTTACTCACCTATTCCACTCATACCCGGAGGGGGTATACTTCATCAGTTCTTATAGGTAGATACCTATACATTGCTACACCTATATGTTACATACATATTCAGTTGCAGTTACATATTTACCTTTACTGATGTTACTTAGCAGTACCTTAATGATTTCACATACATCTGGTTTCAGCTACATATTCTCATTTATATGCTCGCATATCATATATATCGCATATATTTATTCTTGGATTTGCGCATTGTTTATTTGGATTTTACATGATGTTTTCTGGATTTGGAAACCGCGGGAGTTCAAGAAATTATGCATACATTGAAAAACCCGGTTTCCTTGATATGATATTTGTGCAGCCACCATAAGATTTATCGGTTCTGATTATATACTCCATACGAGGTGTGGTTGCCGTATGAGGGTACAAGGTGGGGCCCGGTATGGTTCCCCTCGGCAAGAAGATCGATGGATTTTGCCGATTGAGCCTGGAGGCGGGCGAGTACCTACCGGTGACAGTACTAATGACTCGGCGGGAATCATGGAGATACCGTTGGGAGTCATGCACGTATGCATACGTCGAAAGGCGAGGGTCAGAGTTAGGCACTCGTGCTTTCGGGATAGCGTATGATACTTACCTATCAGGATTTCTGTGTTGATACTTGGCACATTGTTTTCATGATATTTCCTTAAACACCTTTGTATATATAACAGGGGATTTAGCCGTTGTTATATATACTCTTACACCAATATTAGAGGAATGGGATGCTAATATATGTGTATTGACCCCATCATTATTATTTCTGCAATTATATACCTTTAGGATGTTAGAATTCTACTTGAGATTTGATTTGGGATATTAGGTGATTCATTGAGATTCGATATTGGACATACATATGGGATTACTGATTTGTACATTCCGGATAGAGGAGATTACTCGATATTGTACATTGAGGAGATGTGAGACTTATATGATGTGAAAGCCCAATGTGGGGGCTGATTTGAGGAATTGGGATTTGAGTGTCTTGATAGATTGTGATCCTACCACGATGACAGGATTCCGTGGGATGACATATTTCACTCCATACCTCATACCTTTTCACTTATGCACTGTTCCATGTATTAGGAGTATCTGTTAGTGTACCCTTCATGTTAGTTGCATATCTACATTCTCATATCCCTATTACTTCACATATTGATTGTACCTGCTAGTGTACTTTCCATTATTCTGCTTTCACATGACCTGTTATTACTGTAAATTGTATATCTTAGATTCATGCTGTAAGTACATTCCTGCGATTACCTGCATATGTTATCTACTAATCACAAGTTGGCAACTCGCCCTCATTGTGCCACAGGTGCTGCAGGGTGTTCCCCAAAGTAGTCGAGACAGGCTATTCAGCTATTCACCTATCATCTTTTGCTACAGATACCGCATCGGCTCATAGTTTACTTTTTTTGCTTAGGTGGGTTGGATGATTATATGTATTTCATATTGTACATTCGTTGTATCTTGTACTCTCCATCTACTATTATGTTGTTGACTTAGAGACTTGGTGAGGACGATATTGTATATTATTTGTGGCTTTATTGTCTTATATACAGCTTTATCTCTATTGTCTTTATTTCTTCGCTACGGCGTCGTATATTTGTGATGTGGATTGTTTTCCGCCTTTGGGCCAGTTTTTACAAAAAGGGGTATTGCTAAAATTTTAAAGAAAGAAATTGGACTTTTAAAGAATTTGGGTTGCGATTTCAAATGTTTCAAAAACTTTTATTATATTTTCCATATTTTCATGGATTAGATTTCTGGGTTTGGCTTTCTTTTACTGCGTTACGTCTTTAGGCGTTGCGTAGTATTAGGGCCGTCATGTGCCAATTTCGGTTCGTGACACACTTGCCAGTCATGTCTCAAAGGCAAGATGACCAAAACTCTGCTTAGTGGACACGGTGAAAGAGTTACGGAAGTCTTAGGACTGATACATAGTGAAGTATGTACTCCTATCTCTACACATGCCAAGGACGGTTCTTCCTACTTCATTACATTCACTGACGATCTCTCAAGATACAAACATGTGTTCCTGTTGAAATATAAGTCTGAAGCTTTTGAGAAATTCAGAGAATATAAGCACGAAGTAGAGAACCAAACGGGCAAAAGTATTAAGATCCTTCGATCTGATCGAGGAAGAGAATACTTGAGCAATGAGTTTCTGGACTATCTAAAAGAGAATGGGATTCTCTCTCAGCTCACTCCTCCCTATACACCACAGCACAACGGTGTAGGGTTCCTAGGCATCCAATAGAGGTCTCACAAGGTATCAACCATGCCATTTTACAAAAAATATGGTGCCGAGAAACCCTAGTTAACGGATCGTTGCTAGAAATCTAGGCGAAAAAGTAAACTAGTTAACACTTAACTACTAGAATATGGAAATTACAACCTTTGTAGATCCGTATATCCACCTCCACGGCTCCGCAACGAAGTATCCTCGCTGTCCAAGTCGAACCCCGGGCTCTAGCGTCGGCTTCATCGGAGAATGAACGGGCTTGGTCATCGACGACGATGCCGAAGATGATCTACGTCGAGGCATCGCTAGATCAAGCTCCCACTTCACAAAGTGATGAAACTTGTGAAGAAAACACACTCTACTACTTGGCAAGAGGTAGAGGATGAAGAAATAGGAGGTGGGTTCTCTTTAGAATTGGATTTCTCACTCTTAAGCTCAAGTTGCCATTGATGGCCTCAAGGTTTCAAACTTGAAGATGAAGAAGAAGATGAGCTAGAATTATGATAAGTCCCTTTCAATAATGAAATAAAATTAATACTTATCATAATATAACTAAGGTTAAGTGTAGAGAGCAAACCATGGTAAGTGGGAATAGTTAGGGTTTAGCATGAAGACAAAATGGTCTTTGAGTCAAACCTTCATGAAGCTTCATGAAGCTTCATGACAAAAAGGAAAACCATTTTGTTTTCATAAAATTATTTAAATAAATAAGAATGAATAAATAAATGAGAGAGTAAAAACAAAACCCTAATTATCTACTTAACCATGGTTTTATTCTTTACACTTAACCATTTAAACATGCATCATCAAACATGATACAAACAAGTGCACAAAAGTATATCACATATACATCATGCACATCAAGTGAGAAAATCCATATAAAGTGAACCAATACTAGCTAATGCAAAGTAATATATCAAATATATAATTATGCATTAAATCATTAAATCAACATTTGATTCAATGATCCGGTCATGTCGCACATAACCGACTAGAATCGAATGTATCGATTTATCGAATCAATGATTCAATAACTAGGTCATATCGAATATAACCAATCGAAACATATATCGTGAGAATGAAATGCGGTATCACATACACGCATTATTCTCGGTCCTGCACATATCTCATATGCGCTCCTATTTCGTTTCGCTTGAGCCAGGAAACCTCTGTGTAGGACTCTAAAGACTCGTCAACACGCCGGTAGCAGATGATGATCATATCAAGCATCCACAAGCCGCAAGCGGTCTGCTAAACGTAACGGCCACCCGGGTATCGAGCGATCAGAAGATCGACGAGCTAGCCCGCTCACACTCCTGTGAATCCAACCAGTAACACTTACCGTACAGTCCGGTCTGTTGGTCTGATACGTCGCGTATCAAGTCTAGGGGTGGTAAACGTCAGACCCCAATAACCGATAAGTCGTGCCGATGTGAGGCTCATAACGGGTCGAGAAACTACTGGTAACACTTACTAGCAAATCTCTGATCAGCCCTGGCCAGGGACTTCCCTGTTACGGCCAATCGAGCACAGCGCAACATCAACCCCCAATACCGGGAGAGACGAAACCCCTCCTATCGCTCATTGCCTCCATGTGACTCGGGACTGTACCCAAAGACCACCGTTTTGCACGCCCTCATGGACGTGGTAAGGTGGAGATCAAAGCACAGTGGGAATCACACAAGACTCTATGACGATCTCGGGTCTACAGACTAACCTGCACAAGTGTCACCTGAGAACTGCCATCTGACGTGAGGTATAATACCATCTGGGAGTTCTCGGCGAGTCCGTCCAGTGTACCCAGTCTCCACTGAGCACCCGTATACCATCCCTGATGTCAAACACCAATGGATATGGGATCATCCATCGCCCATCTCATGGGTCGAGAAGCGTATACGCTAGTCTACTCTGGTATATTGATGCCCCGTCTCGATACACCCACGACTAGGGACCTTGAAGGATGTACTTATGGACTACCATGTCCCCACTAGTATGATCTGCATCATAGTCCAGGTAGTCAAGTACACATCCTAAGGGCTTTACCAACATGCAACTATAAGACAATTTAAAGAGACTAGTGTACATGTTAAGATAAAGAGTAACCAGATAGCATACTATCATATCGAGCAAGAAAGTCATCTATATATATGTCCAAGCATCCAATATAATATACATCATCTGTACAATACTGGCCTCTAGGGCATACATACAACTAACAATCTCCCACTTGCACTAGGGCCAGCTGCTGTAGTATCGCATACCGAGCATCCCGAAGAGTCTCTCAAACTGTGTCTGGGGAATGGCCTTCGTGAGTGGATCCGCCGTGTTGTTCTTCGTGTCAACCCTCCTGACCTCGATCTCCCGGTGATCAACTATCTCCCGGATCAGGTGATACCGCCTCAGAATATGCCTGGATCGCTGATGGGACCTGGGTTCCTTGGCCAAAGCCACCGCTCCATTGTTATCGCAATACAAAGGTATTGGATGCTCAATGGATGGAACCACTCCAAGTTCAGTAATGAACTTCTTGATCCAGACAGCCTCTTTGGCAGCATCGTTGGCAGCGATGTATTCAGTCTCCATTGTCGAGTCTGCCACGGTTTCCTGCTTGGAACTCTTCCAGCTAACCGCGCCTCCGTAAAGGGTAAAGACAAAGCCCGACTGCGACTTAGAGTCGTCCTTATCACTCTGGAAGCTCGAATCGGTAAAGGACTCCACTTGGAGTTCTCCGTTACCATACACTAAGAACATATCTCTAGTCCTTCGCAAGTACTTGAGAATGCTCTTCACAGCTGTCCAGTGACTCTCTCCAGGATCAGCTTGATACCTGCTCACTATACTTAGTGAGTATGTTATATCGGGTCTGGTACATAGCATCGCATACATGATAGAGCCTACTGCCGAAGCATAGGGTATCCCTTGTATGCGAGCTCTCTCCAAATCAGTCTTGGGAGACATCTCTTTGGAGAGAGTGACTCCAGAGATTGTGGGCAAGTTCCCACGCTTGGACTCATCCATACTAAACCTCTTTAGTATGGTGTCAATGTACCTGGATTGGGACAATCCCAAAATCCGTTTGGATCTAACTTGTAGGGTTCCTAGGCACTCTCAAGAGGTCTCACAAGGCATCAACCATGCCAATTTCTAATTTTAACGGTGCCGAGACACCCGACTACGAATCGTTGGCTAGAAAACTAGGCGAAACGGAAAACTAGTTAACACTTAACTAAGGGAAAGTGACTACAACCTTTGTAGATCCGGTTCTCCACCTCCATAGCTCCGCAATGAAGTATCCTCGCTGTCCAAATCGAAATCCGGGCTCTAGCGTCGGCTTCATCGGAGAATAGGCGAGCTAGGTCGTCGATGTCCATGCCGAAGATGATCTACGTCGAAGCATCGCTAGATCAAGCTCCATCTTCACCAAGTGATGAAACTTGTGAAGAAAACGCACTCTACTACTTGGCAAGAGGTAGAGGATGAAGAAATAGGAGTTGGGTTCACTTTAGAATTGGATTTCTCACTCTTTATCATCAATCACCATTGATGACCTCGAGGTTTTCTTCTTGAGTTCAAGGAAGAAGAAGAAGAAAGGATATGATAAGAATAATAGAATTCCAAAATGAATAATCATTTCTTATCACAATTAAACTATAGTAATGTGCAGAGAGTTGACCATAGTTAAATGAATGGTTAGGGTTTAATAGATGAAGACAAAAGGGTTAGATTGGTCAAAGCTTCATGAAGCTTCACTTAGCTTCATGAAAGAAACCCTTTTGTTTTCTTTTTCTCATTTATCTTTTAAATCCAAATGAAAAGATAAATGAATGAATAAAAGAAAACCCTAATTATTTATTTAACTTAGGTTTACTTCATTACACAAACCCTAGCATTCTTGCATCATCAAACATGATACAAACAAGTGCACAAAATCATATCGCATATGTAATGCGCACAATCGAGCGAGAAAATCCATTTAACGTGAACCGATACTAGTTAATGCAAAGTAATATATCAAATATATAAATATGCATTAAACCATTAAATCAACACTTGATTCAATGATCCGGTCATATAGCATATAACCGACTAGTATCCAATGTATCGACTTATCGAATCAACCCTTGATTCGATATCTAGGTTATATCGAATATAACCAATCGATACATTCATCGCGAGAATGGAATACGGTATCACATACACGCATTATTCTCGGTCCCGCACATATCTCATATGCGCTCCTATTTCGTTTCGCTTGAGCCAGGAAACCTCTGTGTAGGACTCTAAAGACTCGTCAATACGCCGGCAGCAGATGATGATCATATCAAACACCCACAAGCCGCAAGCGGTTTGCTAAACGTAACGGCCACCCGGGTATTGAGCGATCTGAAGATCGACGAGCAAGCCCGCTCACACTCCAGTGAATCCAACCAGTAACACTACCGTACAGTCCGGTCTGATCGTCTGATATGTCGCATATCTCGCCTAGGGGTGGTAAACGTCAGACCCCAATAGCTCGTTAAGTCGTGTCGATATGAGGTCTATAACACTTCGAGAAACTACTGGTAACACTTACCAGTAAATCTCAGCAACCCTGGCCAGGGATTTCCTGTTATAGCCAATCAAACACAGCGCAACATCAACCCCCTATACCGGGAGAGACGAATCCCCTCCTATCGCTCATTGCCTCCATGTGACTCGGGACTGTTCCCAAAAACCACCATTTTGCACGCCCTCTTGGACGTGGTAAGATAGAAATCAAAGCACAGTGGGAACCACACAAAACTCTATGACGATCTCGGGTCAACAGACTACTCTGTACCAGTGTCACCAGAGAACTGCCATCTGACGTGAGGTATAATACCATCTGGGAGTTCTCGGCGAGTCCGTCCAGTGTACCCAGTCTCTACTGAGCACCCGTATATCATCTCTGATGTCAAACACCAATGGATATGGGATCATCCATCGCCCATCTGTATGGGTCGAGAAGGTATACGCGAGTCTACTCTAGTATATCGATGCCCCGTCTCGATACACCCACGACTAGGGACTTTGAAGGATGTACTTATGGACTACCATGTCCCCACTAGTATGATCCGCATCATAGTCCAGGTAGTCAAGCACACATCCTAAGGGCTTTACCAACATGTAATAGAGAGACAATCAGTATACACGTTAAGGTAAAGTTCAACCAGATAGCATACTATCATATCGAGCAAGAAAGTCCTCCCTATATATGTCCTAGCATCCACTACAATATACATCCTATGTACAGTAATGGCCTCTAGGGCATACATATAACTAACAATCTCCCACTTGCACTAGGGCCATCTGATAGCAGTGGTTGTAGTATCTCATACTCAACCATCCCATAAAAGTCTCTATCTGGGAACAGGCCTTTGTGAGTGGATCCGCTGTGTTGTCCTCTGAGTCTACTCTCCTAACCTCGATCTCCTTGGAGATCAACTATCTCCATGATCAGGTGATACTGCCTTAGAATATGTCTGGATCACTGATGGGACCTGCGTTCCTTGGCATAAGCCACAACTCCATTGTCACACAATGGGAGGAACAAAGTTCATCTCATGAACCTGTATACACCCAGACTGCCTTTTTGGTAGCATCTTAAGTTGCGATGTATCCAGCCTTTATCGTCTAGTATGTCACGGTATCTAGCTTGGAACTCTTCCAACATACCGTCCCTTTACTGAGGGTAAAGACAATGCCTGCGACTGACATTCAGTCGTCTTTATCACCCTGGAACCCTTCCAGTGATTCTCCCCAGGATCAACTGATACCTTCTCACTACAGCTAGTGAGTATCCTAACATCCATTTAGATCTATCTCATAGGTCTAAAACGCAGGATTTAGTAGATATCACTTTGATCCTATATGGAGAATCCTAGTGATAAGTGGAGATTGATCGAGCGTAGCATAAGAAACTCTTTTCTTATTAAGAGTATGTCATCCACGTACTCTACGAGGATCGTCACCATACTCCCTACTACCTTTTTGTTTATACAAGGTTCATCTACCATTTTGATGATGTCAACTTCTTTGACTAATTCATCAAAACAGATGTTCCAACTCCGCGATGCCTGCTTTATCAAATAAAGCATCTTGTACACGTTTCCGCTGCTCCCACTGTCTACGAAGCCCTCTGGCTGTGTACTTATGGACGCTCTCTTCCGAATCATCATTTAGAAAAGCTGTCAAGACACCCAACCACCAGATATCGTAGTCATGGTATGTAGCCGTGGCAAGTAGGATCTGGATGGACTTAAGCATAGATCCTTAGAAAAGGTTTCAACATAATCCACAGCTGGTCAATGATGCAAACCTTTAACAAGTCTAGCTTTGAAAGTCTCAACTTTTCCATCTACACCAAGTAATCTTCTCAAGATATACTTGCTCCTGATGGGGATTTAACCCTTCAGATATAGCAACCAAAGTCCATACTTTGTTGGTGTACATGGATTCCATCTCAGATCACTAAGCATCCAGCCATTCTTACAGAGTCTTAGTCCTGATGGCCAGCTCGAAACTAGTTGGGTCATCATCTCATGATGCAATTCTCGCTCCCACTGTCATAGAGAAACCGAAGTATCTCTCAGGCGGGTGAGGAACCTTACTAGATCGGCGGAGAGGCTGAGGTTCGTTGGAATCTACTGAATCCTTTGGTTCTACCAAATCATCTGCTGTAGTTTGTATAGCTGGAACCTTTCCAGTTCTACATAACTAACCTTGCCTCGAGCTTGTCCGGATTTTGCTTTTGGACATAAGCCGGACAACCCTAAATCTTAACTAGCTTAAGACATGGGCTCTTCCCATTCCATATCACATATGAAGTGGTAGGCAACTGATTTGATTTGAACCCTATTCAATAGGTATGCATCTTCTCAAGTGCATAACTCCCAAAAAGGAAATAGGTAACTCAGTATTACTCATCATAGAGCACACCGTATCATATAGGGTATGATTGCTCCGCCCCGATATACCATCGTGCAATGGTGTATACGGAGGAGTAATGCTGAGAGAGAATCTCATTCTCCTTTAGAATAATCCAGGATTTCCGTGCTTAAGTATTCTCCTCCTTGATCTCATCATAGGACATAATACTTATACCCGTATTTTGGTTCTCTACTTCTAACTTATATTCTGTGAATATCTCAAAAGGTTCGGACTTGTGTTTCAACAGGAACATAGGTCTGAATCTCGAAAGATCATCAGAGAATGTAATGAAGTATAAAGAACCGGTCTTGGCATGTGTAGACATGGGACCTTACATACATCAACATGTATCATCCCAAGAGTTCACTAACTCTTTCTCTGTTTCCAATAAACAGGGCTATGGTCATCTTATCTTTGAGACATGACTGGCGAGTTTCACAAGATGTAAATTCAAACTGATTTAAATATACATCTAAATGTAACTTCAGCTAGTCGGGTCACATTGATCTGACCTAGTCTACAATACCTCAAGAAGAATCCGTTCATTTCTGAACTCTTCCTCTTGTGTGTGTTCCATATACTAAGAACTGTAGTTTGATTTAGAACATCAATGCTTTTAGATAACGTGCCTGAACCGATCAACTTTTGATATAGGAAATGTTCAAAACATTATCCATCAATACAAAATTATATCCTTTCTTTTCTAACAAAGAGAGTGATATGATTTGGTATATCAGGTTCGGTATCTAATAACATTCTTTCAGAATCAATGTATTGGTAATACAGGGTGACAGTGACCGACAGACTTGGCTGCAACTCTTGCCCCGTTTTCTGCCTCATGAAACTTATCACCCGTTCTCAGTTCTCTACCTATCTGTAGCCCTATGTAACAGATTACATATCTGGGATCCTGGTCTGGTATCACATACCTAGGACGTAAAGGTTATTGAGAAACAGTTCTCTGTAATGAACACACCCGAAGATGATGCATCAGCATGCACTCTCTTCGTTTGGGCGGCACGGGAATTCTGGTAATCCCCAATTTCCTTCTCTGTCTTATAACAATTATAAGTTGGAGCGGGACCAACGTTCCCCAGCTCAGTATAACAAGCGGGTTCAGTCAGTATTCCGTATTATTATCTTGATTAAGGCGTGATATGGTCGCTACCTGGAGAGAGAGAGAAGAAAACACTCAGCGTGCGCTCTAGCAAGAATAGATTGGTTATTATTTTATCTAATCAGGATGGCTCCCACTGCTTTTTATCAAATCTTCCTTCAAACCCTAAAAGGAAAGACTAGCCGGGATTAATTACACACTACAAGTTCGCCAATCTTTCAGCCAGGCCAGTGTCGGTACTTTGAGGGAGGTCCCCGTGCTTTCGCACGAACCTAATTAATATAAACCTCGTTTTCCCAGAGGCGTAACCTCGTTAACACCTTTCTAGACACCTACTTGATCGGCTAATTGTAATGTATAAAACTCTCCCAGGAGTAACACTTACTCGCAGCGGGTATCGGGATCCAACTATCTCATAGAAGGTATGCAATCTCATTGCAAATTTCAACACTTGAAATTCCCGATAATATTTTGCCCCGAACGATCTATGACCTTGACAAGGTCAACAAACCATAGACCGCAAGTCAAGTTCAACCCATCATTTCTTGATTGAATCAAACCCACCCGCACGACCCTTGACAAGGTCAACAAGGCCGTACGACTACCCTAACCCAATCTGCATCATATGCATAAACAGATAAATACTCGTTAGCTACCGCACACTGCGCCTTGACAAGGTCAAGAAACGCAGCACGAATACTAAACAGGATTTATCTGAAATGACGGAGGGCTACGACAGGTTTTTCTGAAAACCTATTGCGTAATGAACTTGATATCTGTAGGGTTCCTAGGCACCCTAATGAGGTCTCACAAGGCATCAACCATGCCAATTTCAAAAAATCTAGGTGCCGAGAAACCCTAATACGGATCGTCGGTTAGAAATCTAGGCGAAAAAGAAAACTAGTTAACACTTAACTAAGGGAATACGGAAATACAACCTTTGTAAATCCGGTGCTCCACTTCATAGCTCCGCAACAAAGTCCCCTCGCTGTCCTAGTGAATTCCCGGGCTCTAGCGTCAGCTTCATCGGAGAATAGGCGAGCTAGGTCGTCGATGTCCATGCCGAAGATGATCTACGTCGAGGCATCGCTAAATCAAGCTCCACCTTCACCAAGCCAAGAAAACTTGTGAAGGAAACACACTCTACTACTTGGCAAGAGGTAGAGGATGAAGAAATAGGAAGTGGGTAGACTTTAGAATTGGATTTCTCACTCATTTCCATCAATCACCATTGATGGAGCTTGCTTTCTTCACTTGAAGAAAGGAAGAAGAAGAAGAATATTATGATAAGATTAATTAGAAAAGAAAAGAATAATCATTCTTATCATAAAGGTAACCATGGTAAAGTGTAGAGATTAAACTAGGGTTAGTGGGAATGGTTAGGGTTAAGGATGAGATAAGAATGGTTGACTTGATCAAAGCTTCATGAAGGTTCAAAGAATAAAACAAAACTAGCAACCATTCTTCTCATTATCATTTCCATAATAAATAAATAAATAAATAGATATGAAAATGTAAACCCTAATCATTTAACTAACCATGGTTCAATCTTTACACAAACTCAAGCAAACATGTATCATCAAACATGATACAATCAAGTGCACAAAAAGTATATCACATATACAATGTGCACATCCGAGTGAGAAAATCCATCTTAAGTGAACCAATACTAGTTAATGCAAAGTAATATATCAAATATATAATTATGCATTAAATCATTAAATCAACACTTGATTCAATGATCCGGTCATGTCGCACACAACCGACTAGTATACAATGTATCGGCTTATCGAATCAATCCTTGATTCGATAACTAGGTTATATCGCATACAACCATTCGACACATTCATCGCGAGAATGGAATACGGTATCACATACACGTATTATTCTCGGTCCCGCACATATCTCATATGCGCTCCTATTTCGTTTCGCTTGAACCAGGAAACCTCTGTGTAGGACTCTAAAGACTCGTCAATACGCCGGCAGCAGATGATGATCATATCAAACATCCACAAGCCGCAAGCGGTCTGCTAAACGTAACGGCCACCCGGGTATTGAGCGATCTGAAGATCGACGAGCAAGCCCGCTCACACTCCAGTGAATCCAACCAGTAACACTACCGTACAGTCCGGTCTGATCGTCTGATATGTTGCATATCTTGCCTAGGGGTGGTATACGTCAGAACCCAATAGCTCGATAAGTCGTGTCGATATGAGGTCTATAACACTTCGAGAAACTACTGGTAACACTTACCAGTAAATCTCAGCAACCCTGGCCATGAATTTCCTGTTATAGCCAATCGAACACAGCACAACATCAACCCCCTATACCGGGAGAGACAAATCCCCTCCTATCGCTCATTGCCTCCATGTGACTCGGGACTGTACCCAAAAACCACCGTTTTGCACGCCTTCTTGGACGTGGTAAGATGGAAATCAAAGCACAGTGGGAACCACACAAGACTCTATGACGATCTCGGGTCAACAGACTACTCTGTACCAGTGTCACCAGAGAACTGCCATCTGACGTGAGGTATAATACCATCTGGGAGTTCTCGGCGAGTCCGTCCAGTGTACCCAGTCTTTACTGAGCACCCGTATATCATCTCTGATGTCAAACACCAATGGATATGGGATCATCCAACGCCCATCTGTATGGGTCGAGAAGGTATACGCTAGTCTACTCTGGTATATCGATGCCCTGTCTCAATACACCCACGACTAGGGACTTTGAAGGATGTACTTATGGACTACCATGTCCCCACTAGTATGATCCGCATCATAGTCCAGGTAGTCAAGTACACATCCTAAGGGCTTTACCAACATGTAGCAGAGAGAAAATCAGTATACACGTTAAGGTAAAGGTCAACCAGATAGCATACTATCATGTCGAGCAAGAAAGTCCTCCCTATATATGTCCCAGCATCCACTACAATATACATCCAATGTATAGTAATGGCCTCTAGGGCATACATATAACTAACAATCTCCCACTTGCACTAGGGCCATCTGTAGCTGTGGTTGTAGTATTTCATACTCAACCATCCCATAAAAGTCTCTCTCTGGGAATAGGCCATTATGAGTGGATCCGCTGTGTTGTCCTCTGAGTCTACTCTCCTAACCTCGATCTCCCTGGAGATCAACCATCTCCATGATCAAGTGATACTGCCTTAGAATATGTCTGGATCACTGATGGGACCGACGTTCCTTGGCATAAGCCACAACTCCATTGTCACACAATGGGAGGAACATAGTTCATCTCATGAACCAATATACACCCAAACAGCCTCTTTGGTAGCATCTTAAGTAGCGATGTATGCTGCCTTTATCGTCTAGTATGTCACGGTATCTAGCTTGGAACTCTTCCAACATACCGTCCCTCCACTGAGGGTAAAGACAATACCTGTGACTGACATTCAGTCGTCCTTATCACCCTGGAACCCTTCCAGTGATTCTCCCCAGGATCATGTGATACCATCTCACTTCGACAAGTGAGAATCCTAACATCCATTTAGATCTATCTCATAGATCCAAAATCCAGGAGTTAGTAGGTATCATTATGATCCTATATGGAGAATCATTGTGATAAACGGAGATTGACCGAGCATAGCATAGGAAACTCCTTCCCTATCAAGAGTATGTCATCCACGTACTCTACGAGGATCGTCACCATACTCCCTACTACCTTTTTGTTTATACAAGGTTCATCTACCATTTTGATGATGTCAAACTCTTTGACTTATCCATCAAAACAGATGTTCCAACTCCGCGATGCGTGCTTTATCCTATAAAACATCTTGCACACGTTTCCGCTGCTCCCACTGTCTACGAAGCCCTCTGGCTGTGTACTTATAGACGCTCTCTTCCAAATCATCATTTAAAAAAGCAGTCAAGACACCCAACCACCAGATATCGTAGTCATGGTATGTAGCCGTGGTAAGTAGGATCTGGATGGACTTAAGCATAGATCCTTAGAAAAGGTTTCATCATAATCCATGCCTGGTCGATGACGAAAACCTTTAACAAGTCAAGCTTTGAAAGTCTCAACTTTTCCATCTACACCAAGTAATCTTCTCAAGATATACTTGCTCCTGATGGGGATTTAACCCTTCAGATATTGCAACTAAAGTCCATACTTTGTTGGTGTATAAGGATTCCATCTCAGATCACTAAGCATCCAGCCATTCTTACAGAGTCTTACTCCTGATGGCCAGCTCGAAACTAGTTGGGTCATCATCTCATGATGCAATCCTCGCTCCCACTGTCATAGAGAAACCGAAGTATCTCCCAGGTGGGTGAGGAACCCTACTAGATCAGCGGAGAGGTTGAGGTTCGTTGGTAATTATTGAATCCTTTGGTTCTGTCAAATCTTCAGCTGCAGTTTTGTATAGCTGGAACATTTCCAGTTCTACATAACTGACCTTGCCTCGAGCTTGTCCGGATTTTGCTTTTCAGACATAGGCCGGACAACCCCAAATCTTAACTAACTTAAGAAATGGGCTCTTCCCTTTCCATATCACATATGAAGTGGTAGGCAACTGATTTGATTTGAACCCTATTCAATAGGTATGCAGCTTCTCAAGCGCATAACACCCAAAAGGAAATAGGTAACTCAGTATTACTCATCATAGAGCACACCTTATCACATAGGGTGTAATTGCTCCACCCCGATATACCATCGTGCTATGGTGTATACAGAGGAGTAATGCTGAGAGAGAATCTCATTCTCCTTTAGAATAGACCAGGATTTCCGTGCTCAAGTATTCTCCTCCTTGATCTCATCAAAGGACATAATACTTATACCCGTGTTTTGGTTCTCTACTTCTAGCTTATATTCTGTGAATATCTCAAAAGGTTCGGACTCATGTTTCAACAGGAACATATGACTGAATCTTGAGAGATTATCAGAGAATATAATGAAGTATAAAGAACCGGTCTTGGCATGTGTAGACAGGGGACCTACATACATCAACATGTGTCATCCCAAGAGTTCATTAACTCTTTCTCTGTTTCCAGTAAACGGAGCTATGGTCATCTCATCTTTGTGACATGACTAGCGAGTTTCACAAGATGTAAATTCAAACTGATTTAAATATGCATCTACATGTAACTTCAGCTAGTCGGGTCGCATTGATATGACCTAGTCTACAATGCCTCAAGAAGGATTCGTTCATTTCTGAACTCTTCCTCTTGAGTGTGTTCTGTATACTAAGAACTGTAGTTTGATTTAGAACATCAACGCTTTTAGATAACGTGCCTGAACCGATCAACTTTTGATATAGGAAATGTTCAAAACATTATCCAACAATACAAAATTTTATCATTTCTTTACTAATAAAGAGACTGATATGATTTTGTATATCAGGTTCGGTAGCTAATAACATTCGTTCAGAACCAATGTATTGGTAATACAGGGTGACAGTGACCAACAGACTTGGCTGCAACACTTGCCCCGTTTTCTGCCTCATGAAACTTATCATCCGTTCTCAGTTCTCTACCTTTCTGTAGCCCTATGTAACAGATTACATATCTGGGATCCTGATCTGGTATCACATACCCAGGACGTAAAGGATACTGAGAAACAGTTCTGTATAATGAACATACCCGAAGATGATGCATCAGCATGCACTCTCTTCGTTTGGGCGGCATAGGAATTCTGGTAATCCCTAATTTCCTGCTCTGTCTTATAACAATTATAAGTTAGAGCGGGACCAACGTTCCCCAGCTCAGTATAACAAGCGGGTTCGGTCAATATTCCGTTTTATTATCTTGATTAAGGCGTGATATGGTCGCTACCTGGAGAGAGAGAGAAGAAAATACTCAACGTGCGCTCTTGCAAGAATAGATTGGTTTTTATTTTATCTAATCAGGATGGCTCCCGCTGCTTTTTATCAAATCTTCCTTCAAACCCTAAAAGAAAAGACTAGCCGAGATTAATTACACACTACAAGTTCGCCAATCTTTCAGCCAGGCCAGTGTCGGTACTTTGAGGGAGGTCCCCCGTGCTTTCGCACGAACCTAATTAATGTAAACCTCGTTTTCCCAGAGGCGTAACCCCGTTGACACCTTTCTAGACACCTACTTGATCGGCTTATTGTAATGTGTAAAACTCTCCCATGAGTAACTCTTACTCGCAGCGGGTATCGGGATCCAACTATCTCATAGAAGGTATGCAATCTCATTGCAAATTTCAACACTTGAAATTCCCGATAATATTTTGCCCCTAGCTCGCTATGACCTTGACGGAGGCCAAACAACCCATAGTCCTCTAGTCAAGTTCAACCCGTCATTTCCTGATTGAATTAAACCCACCCGCAGGACCCTTGACGGAGGCCAAACAACGCCGTACGAATACCCTAATCCAATCGCATCATATGCAAGCAGATAAGCACTAGTTAGCTACCGTACACTACGCCTTGACGGAGGCCAAACAACCGCAGCATGAATACTAACTAGTACGTATCTGAAATGACGGAGGGCTACGACAGGTTTTTCTGAAAACCTATTGCGTAATGAACTTGATATCGTTGTAGAATCAAATGAATTTTGAAATGGAGTGTTTTTGAGGCTTTTCTAGTTTTGCTAAAGGAGTCACTCCCGGTGAAGGGATCGTCGGTCCTTTCCTCGTCGAATGAGGTGCGGGATATATCACATATATCACTGTGCAAAGAAAAAACTCTTAAAAGCAAGCAAAAGACAAACCGAGTGTGTAGCATCTGCCGGTTATTGCTAAATGAGTCACTCCCGGTGAAGGGATCTCGGTCCTTTCCTCATCGAATAAGGTGCAGGATATATCACATATACCGCTGTGCAAAGCAAGAACTGTAGCTACCTGTTTTATTTTGAAATTCGATTCTACAACATCTTAGGTTTCTTTTATTTCATTAATCACATTAATGAAGTCCCATCATTTAAGTCACCTAAACATCACAGATAAATACGACGTACACTTATGCCATCCGCATTCGCCTCGATGTCCCCTCGTGCACCGTTAGGTTAGGTAACTAACGGTAGAGCGGGGCAGGGCTAGCGCGGGTGTAAAACATAAGTAACGTCTATATAATATATCATATATACTATATACTGTATCTATCACAGAACATCACATGATCACATCACAGATAAGGCAGCAGAAGAATCATATGAAATATTGAATATACTAGGACGTCCGTGTTTTCAATACGAGCCAGTATAAAACACGGATTCCACGGTCGTGATGAATAGCCAAACCCACACCCCTAGACCCCTACGAGAGCGGCAAGCAACCCTACCAATTCTAGAGTTAGGCGACCCGTACTCGACTCCTCGAGTTGGTCTCCCACTGGACTCCAGAACCCGGTTACTTGTGCCCTCCTCCTTGGGTCTATCCTAGTGCGGAAAAGTAAATAATATACATCAACGGTGACAACTTCCGCAACCAGGAAGCGCCCCAATAAAAGAATATTACATACAAGTTTTTACATGAATGAAAATGAAAAACACTCATCTCACATAAAACCCCCCGGCTATTCAAACACGACGATCCAATATAACATATCCAGCAACACATAACATCACATGTCATCAACGTAAGTAAATATGTCCATCCCAATTGTCGTTGACATATAGCAACGAAACCGGTGATATCACATATTACACTTACGGTCACAGAAAAGAAAGTGTAAAACTACAACAGTTGGAATCCGCAACCTCTTTAGACATCGCATGCCTAATCAAATGAATTCTTTAGACATCGCATGCCTAACAATTATAAACCCCGCATTTTAGTCTCAAAATCGAAAACACTTTTCAATACCTTGTCGGGCAATTCAACAAGATTCCCGACATCCTGATCGAATGCTCGTCGCAAACTTCAGTAGACGGCTGCACCCCGATACCGTCGACGAAGTGCACCAAGGCGGAACACCGCTACCGCGAGCACCCGGACGGATGCTTTTGGCGACGGGGTTCTCCTACAGTCACTTGGTCAGGGCTATGGAGTGAGGCTGTCTATTAAGTTTACCCGGCGAGTATCCGCGTACACTACGTGATTGCGACGGACTTTTGATCACATCAAAATTCCGTGGCAACCGATCAAGTGAGACTAAACTGCTACGTTTATAACATTCATTCAGTTATCTCATAACTTATTGTGAATTCCAATTATTGTATCCCATTCCGGATAAATAGAAAATGTCAAACTTTCCGATCAAACAATCGAATACCCAAGTTTTCCCGATACAGATCAACACATGAAATATGAGTCTAACAACATTCAGTTTGTGCCTCAGTACCAACGGTCCAGCCGTAGAAGGGTCAAGCCAACGCCTCACATGTGGCACGCCGTACTGCCCCAAACCCGAAGGTTCAAAGGGTAGTTCAAGACGGTCACATAATCGAGTTAAGGTTTGTTGTCTTCTAGAGGGTCCATCGAGTTACTTGCACTACTTAGAACGTCGTTAAACAACGGAAAAATCCAACACTTGGAAATTTCCCGACAGGGGAAAAATTGGGTATTTATATCCGGTCGAACTTTTTAACATATTCTAAAATTTATCCGGAAAGCCAAACAGACAAAATTTGATAGTCCGATCGAACATTCGAATCCCAAAACAACCCCAGAAAATTCAACTCTTGAATAAAATTTAAAAATACCCAGAAAATCCAGCATAATATAATAAGAGTTACTGTGCAAACATAGGTGGATGACGTCATCATCTCGCCGCGGAACCACCGCAGAATCCAGGCTTCTGCCGCGGTTCCGCCATGGTTTTTACTGTTCATGACTCAATTTTTGCGTCGTAATTCTTATAATTTCCTGCTGAATTTTTTAAGCATTTTTAATATCGAAAAACTCCAGATTTTAGAAAAAGTCCAGAGAGCAAGTTTGTGATCGGATTTCGGGTTCGTTCGGACTTCAAACTCCGTCTAGACTTCGCCTAAGGCTCTAGCTAGGCTCTGATACCACTGTAGGGTTCCTAGGCACCCTAATGAGGTCTCATAAGGCATCAACCATGCCAATTTCAAAAAATCTAGGTGCCGAGAAACCCTAATACGGATCGTCGACGAGAAATCTAGGCGAAAAAGAAAACTAGTTAACACTTAACTAAGGGAATACGGAAATACAACCTTTGTAGATCCGGTGCTCCACCTCCATAGCTCCGCAACGAAGTCCCCTCGCTGTCCTAGTGAATTCCCGGGCTCTAGCGTAGGCTTCATCGGAGAATAGGCGAGCTAGGTCGTCGATGTCCATGCCGAAGATGATCTACGTCGAGGCATCGCTAAATCAAGCTCCACCTTCACCAAGCCAAGAAAACTTGTGAAGGAAACACACTCTACTACTTGGCAAGAGGTAGAGGATGAAAAAATAGGAAGTGGGTAGACTTTAGAATTGGATTTCTCACTCATTTCCATCAATCACCATTGATGGAGCTTGCTTTCTTCACTTGAAGAAAGGAAGAAGAAGAAGAATATTATGATAAGATTAAAAAGAAAAGAATAATCATTCTTATCATAAAGGTAACCATGGTAAAGTGTAGAGATTAAACTAGGGTTAGTGGGAATGGTTAGGGTTAAGGATGAGATAAGAATGGTTGACTTGATCAAAGCTTCAAGAAGGTTCAAAGAATAAAACAAAACTAGCAACCATTCTTCTCATTATCATTTCCATAATAAATAAATAAATAAATAGATATGAAAATGTAAACCCTAATCATTTAACTAACCATGGTTCAATCTTTACACAAACTCAAGCAAACATGTATCATCAAACATGATACAATCAAGTGCACAAAAAGTATATCACATATACAATGTGCACATCCGAGTGAGAAAATCCATCTTAAGTGAACCAATACTAGTTAATACAAAGTAATATATCAAATATATAATTATGCATTAAATCATTAAATCAACACTTGATTCAATGATCCGGTCATGTCGCACACAACCGACTAGTATACAATGTATCGGCTTATCGAATCAATCCTTGATTCGATAACTATGTTATATCGCATACAACCATTCGACACATTCATCGCGAGAATGGAATACGGTATCACATACACGTATTATTCTCGGTCCCGCACATATCTCATATGCGCTCCTATTTCGTTTCGCTTGAACCAGGAAACCTCTGTGTAGGACTCTAAAGACTCGTCAATACGCCGGCAGCAGATGATGATCATATCAAACACCCACAAGCCGCAAGCGGTCTGCTAAACGTAACGGCCACCCGGGTATTGAGCGATCTGAAGATCGACGAGAAAGCCCGCTCACACTCCAATGAATCCAACCAGTAACACTACCGTACAGTCCGGTCTGATCGTCCGATATGTCGCATATCTTGCCTAGGGGTGGTATACGTCAGACCCCAATAGCTCGATAAGTCATGTCGATATGAGGTCTATAACACTTCGAGAAACTACTGGTAACACTTACCAGGAAATCTCAGCAACCCTGGCCAGGGATTTCCTGTTATAGCTAATCGAACACAGCGCAACATCAACCCCCTATACCGGGAGAGACGAATCCCCTCCTATCGCTCATTGCCTCCATGTGACTCGGGACTGTACCCAAAAACCACCGTTTTACACGCCCTCTTGGACGTGGTAAGATGGAAATCAAAGCACAGTGGGAACCACACAAGACTCTATGTCGATCTCAGGTCAACAGACTACTCTGTACCAGTGTCACCAGAGAACTGCCATCTGACGTGAGGTATAATACCATCTGGGAGTTCTCGGCGAGTCCGTCCAGTGTACCCAGTCTCTACTGAGCACCCGTATATCATCTCTGATGTCAAACACCAATGGATATGGGATCATCCATCGCCCATCTGCATGGGTCGAGAAGGTATACGCTAGTCTACTCTGGTATATCGATGCCCCGTCTCGATACACCCACGACTAGGGACTTTGAAGGATGTACTTATGGACTACCATGTCCCCACTAGTATGATCCGCATCATAGTCCAGGTAGTCAAGTACACATCCTAAGGGCTTTACCAACATGTAACAGAGAGACAATCAGTGTACACGTTAAGGTAAAGGTCAACCAGATAGCATACTATCATGTCGAGCAAGAAAGTCCTCCCTATATATGTCCCAGCATCCACTACAATATACATCCAATGTACAGTAATGGCCTCTAGGGCATACATATAACTAACAATATCGTTGTAGGATCGAATGAATTTTAAAAATGGAGTGTTTTTGAAGCTTTTCTAGTTTTGCTAAAGGAGTCACTCCCGGTGAAGGGATCGTCGGTCCTTTCCTCGTCGAATGAGGTGCGGGATATATCATATATATCACTGTGCAAAGCAAGAACTGTAGCTACCCCTTTTATTTTGAAATTCGATTCTACAACATCTTAGGTTTCTTTTATTTCATTAATCACATTAATGAAGTCCCATCATTTAAGTACCTAAACATCACAGATAAATACGACGTACACTTATGCCATCAGTATTCGCCTCGATGTCCCCTCGTGCACCGTTAGGTTAGGTAACTAACGGCAGAGCCGGGCAGGGCTAGCGCGGGTGTAAAACATAAGTAACGTCTATATAATATATCATATATACTATATAAAGTATCTATCACAGAACATCACATGATCACATCACAGATATCGCAGCAGAAGAAACATATGAAATATTGGATATACTAGGACGTCCGTGTTTTCAATACGAGCCAGTATAAAACACGGATTCCACGGTCGTGATGAATAGCCAAACCCACACCCCTAGACCCCTACGAGAGCGGCAAGCAACCCTGCCAATTCTAGAGTTAGGAGACCCGGACTCGACTCCTCGAGTTGGTCTCCCACTGGACTCCAGAACCCGGTTACTTGTGCTCCCCTCCTTGGGTCTATCCTAGTGCGGAAAAGTAAATAATATACAAAGGGTGACAACTTCCGCAACCTGGAAGTGCCCCAATAAAAGAATATTACATACAAGTTTTTACATGAATGAAAATGAAAAACACCCATCTCACATAAAAACCCCCGGCTATTCAATCACGACGATCCAATATAACATATTCAGCAACACATAACATCACATGTCATCAACGTAAGTAAATATGCGCATCCCAATTGTCGTTGACATATATCAACGAAACCGGCGATATCACATATTACACTTACGGTCACAGAAAAGAAAGTGTAAAACTACAATAGTTGGAATCCGCAACATGCTCAGACATCGCATGCCTGACCAAATGAATTACTTAGACATCGCATGCCTAACAATCATAAACCCCGCATTTTAGTCTCAAAATTGAAAACACTTTTTAATATCAAGTCGGGCAATTCAACAAGATTCCCGACATCCTGATCGAGTGCTCGTCGCAAACTTTAGTAGGCGGCCGCACCCTAATACCGGCGACGAAGTGCACCAAGGCGGAACACCGCTACCGCGAGCACCCGAACGGATGCTTTCGGCGACGGGGTTCTCCTACAGTCACTCGGTCGGGGCTATGGAGTGAGGCTGTCTATTAAGTCTATCAGCGAGTATCCGCGTACGCTACGTGATTGCGACGGACTTTTGATCACATCAAAATTCCGTGGCAACCGATCAAGTGAGACTAAACTGCTATGTTTATAATATTCATTCCGTTATCTCATAACTATTTGTGAATTCCAATTATTGTATCACATTCCAGATAAACAGAAAATGTTAAACTTTCCGATCGAACAATCGAACACCCAAGTTTTCCCGATACAATCCAACACATGAAATAAGTCTAACAACATTCAGTTCGTGCCTCAGTACCAACGGTCCAGCCGTAGAAGGGTCAAGCCAACGCCTCACATGTGGCACGCCGTACTGCCCCAAACCCGAAGGTTCAAAGGGCAGTTCAAGACGGTCACATAATCGAGTTAAGGTTTGTTGTCTTCTAGAGGGACCATCGCGTTACTTGCACTACTTAGAACATCGTTAAACTACGGAAAAATCCAACACTTGGAAATTTCCCGACAGGGAAAAAATTGGGTATTTATATCCGGTCGAACTTTTTAACATATTCTAAAATTTATCCGGAAAGCCACACAGACAAAATTTGATAATCCGATCGAACATTCGAATCCCCAAAACAAACCCAGAATGCTCAACTATGGAGTAAATGTTAAAATATCCCAGAAAATACAGCACTAAGAATTAGGAATTACTGTGCAGATTGTATAAGATGACGTGGCTACTTAGCCGCGGAACCGCCGCATGAGCACTGCTCATGCCGCGGTTCCGCCGCAGTTTAAACGATTTAGCCGACCGAATTGCACAGTAATTCGTAAAAACACCTGCTGATTTTTCTGCATATTTTTAATATTGAAAAAACCCATTTTTTAAAAATTGTACAGAGAGCATCTATGGAGTTAGGGTTTCGGATCGTTCGGATTCCAAACTTCGTCTAGACTTCGCCAAAGGCTCTAGCTAGGCTCTGATACCACTGTAGGGTTCCTAGGCACTCTCAAGAGGTCTCACAAGGCATCAACCATGCCAATTTCTAATTTTAACGGTGCCGAGAAACCCGATTACGGATCGTTGGCTAGAAAACTAGGCGAAACGGAAAACTAGTTAACACTTAACTAAGGGAAAGTGACTACAACCTTTGTAGATCCGGTTCTCCACCTCCATAGCTCCAAAATGAAGTTTCCTCGCTGTCCAAATCGAAATCCGGGCTCTAGCGTCGGCTTCATCGGAGAATAGGCGAGTTAGGTCGTCGATGTCCATGCCGAAGATGATCTACGTCGAAGCATCGCTAGATCAAGCTCCATCTTCACCAAGTGAAGAAAACACACTCTACTACTTGGCAAGAGGTAGAGGATGAAGAAATAGGAGTTGAGTTCACTTTAGAATTGGATTTCTCACTCTTTATCAACAATCACCATTGATGACCTCAAGGTTTTCTTCTTGAGTTCAAGGAAGAAGAAGAAGAAAGGATATGATAAGAATAATAGAATTCCAAAATGAATAATCATTTCTTATCATAATTAAACTATAGTAATGTGTAGAGAGTTGACCATAGTTAAATGAACGGTTAGGGTTTAATAGATGAAGACAAAAGGGTTAGATTGGTCAAAGCTTCATGAAGCTTCACTTAGCTTCATGAAAGAAACCCATTTGTTTTCTTTTTCTCATTTATCTTTTAAATCCAAATGAAAAGATAAATGAATGAATAAAAGAAAACCCTAATTATTTATTTAACTTAGGTTTACTTCATTACACAAACCCTAGCATTCTTGCATCATCAAACATGATACAAACAAGTGCACAAAATCATATCGCATATGTAATGCGCACAATCGAGCGAGAAAATCCATTTAAAGTGAACCGATACTAGTTAATGCAAAGTAATATATCAAATATATAATTATGCATTAAATCATTAAATCAACACTTGATTCAATGATCCGGTCATATCGCATATAACCGACTAGTATCCAATGTATCAACTTATCGAATCAACCCTTGATTCGATATCTAGGTTATATCGAATATAACCAATCGATACATTCATCGCGAGAATGGAATACGGTATCACATACACGCATTATTCTTGGTCCCGCACATATCTCATATGCGCTCCTATTTCGTTTCGCTTGAGCCAGGAAACCTCTGTGTAGGACTCTAAAGACTCGTCAATACGCCGACAGCAGATGATGATCATATCAAACACCCACAAGCCGCAAGCGGTCTGCTAAACGTAACGGCGACCCGGGTATTGAGCGATCTGAAGATCGACGAGCAAGCCCGCTCACATTCCAGTGAATCCAACCAGTAACACTACCGTACAGTCCGGTCTGATCGTCTGATATGTCGCATATCTAGCCTAGGGGTGGTAAACGTCAGACCCCAATAGCTCGATAAGTCGTGTCGATATGAGGTCTATAACACTTCGAGAAACTACTGGTAACACTTACCAGTAAATCTCAGCAACCCTGGCCAGGGATTTCCTGTTATAGCCAATCGAACACAGCGCAACATCAACCCCCTATACCGGGAGAGACGAATCCCCTCCTATCGCTCATTGCCTCCATGTGACTCGGGACTGTACCCAAAAACCACCATTTTGCACGCCCTCTTGGACGTGGTAAGATGGAAATCAAAGCACAGTGGGAACCACACAAGACTCTATGACGATCTCGGATCAACAGACTACTCTGTACCAGTGTCACCAGAGAACTGCCATCTGACGTGAGGTATAATACCATCTGGGAGTTCTCGGCGAGTCCGTCCAGTGTACCCAGTCTCTACTGAGCACCCGTATATCATCTCTGATGTCAAACACCAATGGATATGGGATCATCCATCGCCCATCTGTATGGGTCGAGAAGGTATACGCTAGTCTACTCTGGTATATCTATGCCCCGTCTCGATACACCCATGACTAGGGACTTTGAAGGATGTACTTATGGACTACCATGTCCCCACTAGTATGATCCGCATCATAGTCCAGGTAGTCAAGCACACATCCTAAGGGCTTTACCAACATGTAACAGAGAGACAATCAGTATACACGTTAAGGTAAAGTTCAACCAGATAGCATACTATCATGTCGAGCAAGAAAGTCCTCCCTATATATGTCCTAGCATCCACTACAATATACATCGTATGTACAGTAATGGCCTCTAGGGCATACATATAACTAACATATCTCTATAGATCCTAATTCCCAATATGCAGGAGGCATCACCAAGATCTTTCATTGAGAATCTTTGTGATAAGAAGAGCTTGACCGATTGCAGCATAGGAATATCATTTCCTATCAAGAGTATGTCGTCCACGTACAATACGAGGAAGACAACCTTACTCTCTGCCACCTTCTTGTAGATACAAGGTTCATCTGGATTTTTGACGAAATCAAACTCTTTGATAACGACGTCAAAGAAGATGTTCCAACTCCGCGATGCTTTCTTTAATCCATAAATGGATTTAAGCAGCTTGCACACCTTTCCGCTGCTCCCACTGTCTACGAAGCCCTCTGGCTGAGTCAAGTACACGCACTCTTCTAAATCACCGTTTAGAAAGGCGGTCTTAACATCCATTTGCCAGATTTCATAATCATGATATGCAGCAATGGCAAGCATGATCCGGATGGATTTAAGCATAGCCACTGGAGAAAAGGTTTCGTCATAGTCCACACCTGGTCTTTTGACGAAAACCCTTTGCTACAAGTCTAGCTTTGAAAGTCTCCACTTTCCCATCTACACCAAGTTTCTTCTTGAAGATCCACTTGCTCCCAATGGGTTTTACCCCTTCAGGAGCAACGTCCAAAGTCCATACTTTGTTGGTGTACATGGATTCCATCTCGGACCGCATAGCATCCAGCCATTTCACTGAGTCCCCACTCGTGATGGCCTGCTCGAAGCTAGTTGGGTCATCATCCTCCATGATGCAATCCTCGCTCCCACCATCCATGAGAAAACCGTAGTATCTCTCAGGTGGGCGAGGAACCCTACTAGATCGGCGGAGAGGCTGGGGTTCATCGGGAACTACGGAATCCTCTGGTTCAACCAAATCTTCTGTTGTAGTCTGTATTACTGGAACCTCTTCCAGTTCTACCTCAATGCCACTTATCTGTTTCATAAGAAAACTTTTTTCTAAGAAAGTGGCATGTCGAGAAACAAACACTTTTTGTTCCTCGGAGTGGTAGAAGATATACCCTCGCGAACGTTTGGGATATCCAACAAACTTACATAGAACAGACCTTGCCTCGAGCTTGTCCGGATTTTGTGTTTTAACATAGGCCGGACAACCCCATATCTGAATAAAATTAAGACATGGTCTCTTGCCATTCCATATCTCATATGGAGTGGTAGGCACTGATTTGGTCGGAACTCTATTCAGTAGGTATGCAGCAGTCTCCAGTGCATATCCCCAGAAGGAAATAGGTAACTCAGAAGTACTCATCATAGAGCGCACCATATCTAATAGGGTGCGATTTCTCCACTCCGATACACCGTTGTGCTGTGGTGTATATGGAGGAGTCAGCTGAGAGAGAATCCCATTCTCTTTTAGGAAGTACCGGAATTCATTGCTCAAGTATTCACCTCCTCGATCAGATCGTAGGATTTTAATACTTTTTCCGGTTTGGTTCTCAACTTCTTGTTTATATTCCCTAAATTTCTCAAAAGCTTCTGATTTGTGTTTCATCAGGAACACATATCCGAATCTAGAGAGATCGTCAGTGAATGTAATGAAGTACGAAGAACCATCCCTGGCATGTGTAGACATGGGACCGCATACATCACAATTTATCAGTCCCAAGAGTTCGGTAACTCTTTCTCCGTGTCCCGTAAACGGAGTTTTGGTCATCTTGCCTTTGAGACATGACGGACAAGTGTCATAAGGTGAAAATTCAAACGGATTTAAATATCCATCTTTATGCAACATAGCTAGTCGTGTCGCATTGATGTGGCCCAGTCTACAATGCCACAAGAAGGATTCGTTGAGTTCAGAACTCTTCCTCTTGTGTGCGTTTGTTATGCTCAGAACTGTTGATTGATTTAGAACATAAATGCTATTGCATAACGTGCCTGATCCAACCAACTTTTGGTTACGGAAAATGTTCATAACATTGTCCTGTAATACAAAATTATATCCCTCTTTACTTAATAAAGAAACCGATATAATGTTGCATATCAGGTTCGGCATGTAATAGCATTCGTTCAGAACCAATGTATTACCAGTTGGTAATACAAGGTGATATTCCCCGACAGTCATGGCTGCAACAATTGCACCATTTCCTACTCTTATGTCATTATCACCTTCTCCAAGTTCTCTACCTTTCCTAAGCACATGTGACTGATTACATATATGGGATCCTGACCCGGTATCCAATACCCAGGACGTAGAGCAAATGGAGAAACAGTTCTCAGTAACGAACACACCCGAAGAAAATGCATCAACATGTACTTTCTTCAATCGGGTGGCATGGGAATCCTGGTATTCCCCTATATCCTGTTCATTCCTATAACTCTTATAGGAAAGAACGGAACCAACGTTCCCCAGCACAGTATAACATGCGGGTTCGGTCAATACATCCATATTATTATCTTCATTAGGGCATGAAATGGTCGCTACCTGGAGAGAGAGAGAAGAAAACACTTTAGCGTATGCTCGTGCAAGATCAGATTGGTTATTATCTTATCTAATCAGGATGGCTCCCACTGCTTTTTATCAAATCTTCCTTCAAACCCTAAAAGGAAAGACTAGCCGGGATTAATTACACACTACAAGTTCGCCAATCTTTCAGCCAGGCCAGTGTCGGTACTTTGAGGGAGGTCCCCCGTGCTTTCGCACGAACCTAATTAATGTAAACCTCGTTTTCCCAAAGGCGTAACCTCGTTAACACCTTTCTAGACACTTACTTGATCGGCTAATTGTAATGTGTAAAACTCTCCCAGGAGTAACTCTTACTCGCAGTGGGTATCGGGATCCAACTATCTCATAGAAGGTATGCAATCTCATTGCAAATTTCAACACTTGAAGTTCCCGATAATATTTTAACCCTAGTGTTCTATGACCTTGACGAATGCCAAACAACCCATAGTCCACTAGTCAAGTTCAACCCGTACATTTCTTGATTGAATTAAACCCACCCGCACGACCCTTGACGAATGCCAAACAACGCCGTACGAATACCCTAATCCAATCTGCATCATATGCATAAGCAGATAAATACTAGTTAGCTACCGTACACTACGCCTTGACGAATGCCAAACTACCGTAGCACGAATACTAAGTAGTACTTATCTGAAATGACGGAGGGCTACGCAGGTTTTCATAAAACCATGAGCGTAATGAACTTGATATCGCTGTAGAATCAAATGAAGTTTTGAAATGGAGTGATTTTGAGGCTTTTCTAGTTTTGCTAAAGGAGTCACTCCCGGTGAAGGGATCTCGGTCCTTTCCTCATCGAATGAGGTGCGGGATATATCATATATATCACTGTGCAAAGCAAAAACTCTTAAAAGCAATCAAAACCAAACCGAGTGTGTAGCATCTACCAGTTATTGCTAAAGGAGTCACTCCCGGTGAAGGGATCTCGGTCATTTCCTCATCGAATAAGGTGCAGGGTATATTATATATACCGCTATGCAAAGCAAGAACTGTAGCTACCTGTTTTATTTTAAAATTCGATTCCACAACATCTTAGGTTTTTTATCTTTCATTAATCACATTAATGAAGTCCCATCATTTAAATACCTAAACATCACAGATAGATATGACGTACACTTATGCCATCCGCATTCGCCACGATGTCCCCTCGTGCACCGTTAGGTTAGGTAACTAACGACAGAGCAGGGCAGGGCTAGCGCGGGTGTAAAACATAAGTAACGTCTATATAATATATCATATATACTATATACTATATCCATCACAGAATCACAACACAGATATCGCAGCAGAATCAACATATGAAATATTGGATATACTAGAACGTCCGTGTTTTCAATACGAGCCAGTATAAAACACGGATTCCACGGTCGTGATGAATAGCCAATCCCACACCCCTAGACCCCTACGAGAGCGGCAAGCAACCCTGCCAATTCTAGGGTTAGGAGACCCGGACTCGACTCCTCGAGTTGGTCTCCCACTGGACCCCAGAACCCGGTTACTTGTGCTCCCCTCCTTGGGTCTATCCTAATGCGGAAAAGTAAATAATATACAAAGGGTGACAACTTCCGCTACCTGGAAGTGCCCCAAATGAAAGAATATTACATACAAGTTTTTACATGAATGAAAAAAGAAAAACACTCATCTCACATAAAAACCCCCGGCTATTCGAACACGACGATCCAATATAACATATCCAGCAGCACATAACATCACATGTCATCAACGTAAGTAAATATGCGCATCCCAATTGTCGTTGACATATAGCAACGAAACCGGCGATATCACATATTACACTTACGGTCACAGAAAAGAAAGTGTAAAACTACAACAATTGGAATCCGCAACTTCTTTAGACATCGCATGCCTAATCAAATGAAATACTTAGACATCACATGCCTAACAGATATAAATCCCGCATTTTAGTCTCATTATCGAAAACTCTTTTCAATATCAAATGAAACTAAACCGCTAGATTTATATCATTCATTCAGTTATCACATAACTGTTTGTGAATTCCAATTATTGTATCCCATTCCAGATAAATAGAATATATTAAACTTTCCGATCGAACATTCGAACACCCAAGTTTTCCCGAAACCATCCAACACATGAAATAGGTTCAAAGACATTCGTTTCATGCCTCAGTACCAACGGTCCAGCCGTAGAAGGGTTAAGCCAACGCCTCACATGTGGCACGCCGTACTGCCCCAAACCCAAAGGTTCAAAGGGCAGTTCAAGACGGTCACATAATCGAGTTAAGGTTTGTTGTCTTCTAGAGGGACCATCGCGTTACTTGCACTACTCAGAACGTCCTTAAACCACACAATAATCCAACACTTGGATATTTTTGGCAGGGGAAAGATTGGGTATTTATATCCGGTCGAACATTTTAACATATTCAAAAAATTATCCGGAAAACACTTAGACAAAGTTCGATAATCCGATCGAATCGTCGATTCCCTATACAACCCCAGAATACTCAACTCTGGAGTCAAATTAAAATTCCTAGAAAACTCAGAACAATTAATCAGGAATTACTGTGCAAAAACCAAGGGCTGACGTCACTATTTAGCCGCGGAACCGCCGCAGAAGCCTAGCTTCTGCCGCGGTTCCGCCGCACTTTGTACTGTTCACTGGAAACGTTTTGCACAGTAATTCTTAGATTTTATTGCTGAATTTTTTAAGCATTTTTAATTGACAAAAAACCATAAATTTGAAAAATTTCCAGAGAGCTATTTTGGGGTTGGGTTTTCGGTTCGTCCGGGTTTCAAACTCCGTCTAGACTTCGCCTAAGGCTCTAGCTAGGCTCTGATACCACTGTGGGGTTCCTAGGCATCCAATAGAGGTCTCACAAGGTATCAACCATGCCATTTTACAAAAAATATGGTGCCGAGAAACCCTAGTTAACGGATCGTTGCTAGAAATCTAGGTGAAAAAGTAAACTAGTTAACACTTAACTACTAGAATACGGAAATTACAACCTTTGTAGATCCGGATATCCACCTCCACGGCTCCGCAACGAAGTCTCCTCGCTGTCCAAGTCGAACCCCGGGCTCTAGCGTCGGCTTCATCGGAGAATGAACGGGCTTGGTCATCGACGACGATGCTGAAGATGATCTACGTCGAGGCATCGCTAGGTCAAGCTCCCACATCACAAAGTGATGAAACTTGTGAAGAAAACACACTCTACTACTTGGCAAGAGGTAGAGGATGAAGAAATAGGAGGTGGGTTCTCTTTAGAATTGGATTTCTCACTCTTAAGCTCAAGTTGCCATTGATGGCCTCAAGGTTTCAAACTTGAAGATGAAGAAGAAGATGAGCTAGAATTATGATAAGTCCCTTTCAATAATGAAATAAAATTAATACTTATCATAATATAACTAAGGTTAAGTGTAGAGAGCAAACCATGGTAACTGGGAATAGTTAGGGTTTAGCATGAAGACAAAATGGTCTTTGAGTCAAACCTTCATGAAGCTTCATCAAGCTTCATGACAAAAAGGAAAATCATTTTGTTTTCATAAAATTATTTAAATAAATAAGAATGGATAAATAAATGAGAGAGTAAAAACAAAACCCTAATTATCTACTTAACCATGGTTTTATTCTTTACACTTAACCATTTAAACATGCATCATCAAACATGATACAAACAAGTGCACAAAAGTATATCACATATACATCATGCACATCAAGTGAGAAAATCCATATAAAGTGAACCAATACTAGCTAATGCAAAGTAATATATCAAATATATAATTATGCATTAAATCATTAAATCAACATTTGATTCAATGATCCGGTCATGTCGCACATAACCGACTAGAATCGAATGTATCGATTTATCGAATCAATGATTCGATAACTAGGTCATATCGAATATAACCAATCGAAACATATATCGCGAGAATGAAATGCGGTATCACATACACGCATTATTCTCGGTCCTGCACATATCTCATATGCGCTCCTATTTCGTTTCGCTTGAGCCAGGAAACCTCTGTGTAGGACTCTAAAGACTCGTCAACACGCCGGTAGCAGATGATGATCATATCAAGCATCCACAAGCCGCAAGCGGTCTGCTAAACGTAACGGCCACCCGGGTATCGAGCGATCAGAAGATCGACGAGCTAGCCCGCTCATACTCCTGTGAATCCAACCAGTAACACTTACCGTACAGTCCGGTCTGTTGGTCTGATACGTCGCGTATCAAGTCTAGGGGTGGTAAACGTCAGACCCCAATAACCGATAAGTCGTGCCGATGTGAGGCTCATAACGGGTCGAGAAACTACTGGTAACACTTACCAGCAAATCTCTGATTAGCCCTGGCCAGGGACTTCCCTGTTACGGCCAATCGAGCACAGCGCAACATCAACCCCCAATACCGGGAGAGACGAAACCCCTCCTATCGCTCATTGCCTCCATGTGACTCGGGACTGTACCCAAAGACCACCGTTTTGCATGCCCTCATGGACGTGGTAAGGTGGAGATCAAAGCACAGTAGGAATCACACAAGACTCTATGACGATCTCGGGTCTACAGACTAACCTGCACAAGTGTCACCTGAGAACTGCCATCTGACTTGAGGTATAATACCATCTGGGAGTTCTCGGCAAGTCCGTCCAGTGTACCCAGTCTCCACTGAGAACCCGTATACCATCCCTGATGTCAAACACCAATGGATATGGGATCATCCATCGCCCATCTCATGGGTCGAGAAGCGTATACGCCAGTCTACTCTGGTATATCGATGCCCCGTCTCGATACACCCACGACTAGGGACCTTGAAGGATGTACTTATGGACTACCATGTCCCCACTAGTATGATCTGCATCATAGTCCAGGTAGTCAAGTACACATCCTAAGGGCTTTACCAACATGCAACTATAAGACAGTTTAAAGAGACTAGTGTACATATTAAGATAAAGAGTAACCAGATAGCATACTATCATATCGAGCAAGAAAGTCATCTCTATATATGTCCAAGCATCCAATATAATATACATCATCTGTACAATACTGGCCTCTAGGGCATACATACAACTAACAAACGGTGTATCGGAGCGGAGGAATCGCACCCTATTAGATATGGTGCGCTCTATGATGAGCATTGCTGAGTTTCCTGTTTTCTTCTAGGGATATGCGCTTGAGACAGCAGCATACCTATTGAATCAAGTTCCATCTAAATCTGTACGTACCACACCATATGAGATATGGAGTGGGAAGAGACCTTATCTTAAACGAGTTAAGATATGGGGTTGTCCAGCCTATGTCAAAAGGCAAAATCCGGACAAAATCGAGGCACGATCAGTTCTCTGCAAGTTTGTGGGATATCCAAAAAATTCTTATGGTTACTTTTTCTACCACAGTGTGGAGCAAAAGGTGTTTGTTGCTCAACATGCCACCTTTTTAGAAAAGGAATTTCTTGCAAAAGAAATTAGTAGCAATGAGGTAGAGCTGGAAGAAGTACCAGCACCACAAACTACAACTGAAGATTTAGTCAAACCAAAGGATTCAGTAGTTCCCGACGAACCCCCGCCTCTCCGCCTATCTAGTAGGGTTCCTCATCCACCTGAGAGATACTACGGTTTTCTCATTGATGGTGGGAGCGAGGATTGCATCATGGAAGATGATGACCCAACGAGCTTCGAGCAGGCCATCACGAGTGGAGACTCTGTGAAATGGCTGGATGCAATGCGATCTGAGATGGAATCCATATACACTAACAAAGTATGGACTTTGGAAATTGCTCCTGAAGGGGTAAAACCCATTGGGAGCAAATGGATCTTTAAGAAGAAACTTGGTGTAGATGGAAAAGTTGAGACTTTCAAAGCTAAACTTGTTGCAAAGGGTTTTCGTCAACGACCAGGTTTGGATTGTGACGAAACCATTTCTCCAGTGGCTATGCTTAAGTCCATCCGGATCTTACTTGTCATTGCTGCATACCATGACTACGAAATCTGGCAAATGGATGTTAAGACCGCCTTTCTAAATGGTGATTTGGAAGAGTGCATGTACATGACTCAGCTAGTGGGCTTCATAGACAGTGGAAGCAGCGGAAAGGTGTGCAAGCGGCTTAAATCCATCTACGGGTTAAAGCAGGCATCGCGGAGTTGGAGCATCTGTTTTGATATGGTAGTCAAAGAGTTTGACTTCATCAAAAACATAGATGAACCTTGTATATAAAAAAAGGTTGCAGAGCGTAAGGTTGTCTTCCTCGTATTGTACGTGGATGACATACTCTTGATAGGAAATGATATTCATATGCTGCACTTGGTCAAGCTCTTCTTATCACATAGATTCTCAATGAAAGATCTAGGTGATGCCTCCTGCATTTTGGGAATTAAGATCTATAGAGATAGATCTAGACGGATACTGGGATTGTCCCAATCCAGGTACATTGACACCATACTAAAAAGGTTTAGTATGGAAGAATCCAAGCGTGGGTATTTACCCACATTCTCTGGACTCACTCTCTCCAAAGAGATGTCTCCCAAGACTGATTTGGAGAGAGCTCGCATGCAAGGGATACCCTATGCTTCGGCAGTAGGCTCTATCATGTACGCGATGCTATGTACCGGACCCGATGTAGCATACTCACTAAGTGTAGTGAGTAGGTATCAAGCAGATCCTGGAGAGAATCACTGGACAGCTGTGAAGAACATTCTCAAGTACTTGAGAAGGACTAAAGAGATGTTCTTGGTGTATGGTAACGGAAAACTCCAGGTGGAGTCCTTTACCGATTCAAGCTTCCAAAGTGATAAGGACGACTCTAAGTCACACTCGGGATTTGTCTTTATCCTAAATGGAAGGGCGGTTTGTTGGAAGAGTTCCAAACAGGAAACCGTGGCAGACTCGACGATGGAGGTCGAAAACATCGCTGCCAGCGATGCTGCCAAAGAGGCTGTCAGGATAAAGAAGTTCATCACTGAACTTGGTTTGGTTCCGTCCATTCTGTATCCAATACCTCTGTATTGTGATAAGAATGGAGCTGTGGCTTTGGCTAAGGAACCTAGGTCCCATCAGAAGTCCAGACATATTCTGAGGCGGTATCACCTGATCCGGGAGATAGTTGATCGCTGGGAGATCGACGCCAGGAGAGTTGATACGAAGGACAACACTGCGGATCCACTCATAAAGGCCATTCCTCAGATACAATTTAAGAGACTCTTCGGAATGTTGGGTATGAGATACTACAACAGCTGGCCTTAGTACAAGTGGGAGATTGTTAGTTATATGTATGCCCTAGTGGCCATTGTTATACATGTGATGTATATTATAATGGATGCTTGGATATATATAGAGAGGACTTTCTTGCTCGATATGATAGTATGATATCTGGTTTCACTTTATCTTAACATGTTAACGAATACTGTTTTGTGATCACGTGTTGATAAAGCCCTTAGGATATGTACTTGACTACTAGGACTATGATGAGATCATACTAGTGGGGCCAGGGCAGTCTACGAGTACATCCTATAACCGTTCCTATTCGAGGGTGTATCGAGACAGGGCATCGATACTCCAAAGTAGACTAGCGTACACGCATCTTGACCCATATGATGGGCGATGGATGATCCCATATCCACTGGTGTTGGACATCAAAGATGGTGTACGAATGCTCAGTAGAGACTGGGTACACTGAACGGACGCGCCGAGAACTCCTGGATGGTATTATACCTATCTTCAGATAGCATTTCTCCGGTGACACTGGTACAGGTTAGTCTGTAGACCCGAGATCGTCATAGAGTCTTGTGTGATTCCCACTGTGCTTTGATTTCCACCTTACCACGTCCAAGAGGGCGTGCAAAACGGTGGCTTTTGGGTACAGTCCCGAATCACATGGAGGCAATGAGCGATAGGAGGGGTTTCGTCTCTCCGGGTATAGGGAGTTGATATTGTGCTGTGTTTGATTGGCTATAACTGGATGTCCCTGTCCAGGGCTGATATGGGGATTTACTGGTAAGCGTTATCAGTAGTTTATCGACCCGTTATGAGCCTTACATCGACATGAATTATCGGTTACTGGGGTCTGACGTTTACCACCGCTAGACTAGATATGCAACATATAAGAAGAAGAGACCGGACTGTACGGTAGTGTTTACTGTTTGGATTTAAAGGAGAATATACAGGCTTGCTTGTTGATCTTCTGATCGCCCAATACCTGGGTGGCTGTTACGTTTAGCTGACCGCTAGCAGCTTGTGGGTGTTTGATATGATCATCACCTACTGCCGGCGTATTGACGATTCTTTAGAGTCCTACACAACGGTTTCCTGGCTCAGGCAAAACGGAGTAGGAGCACATATGTGATATGTGCGGGACCGAGAATATTACGATATGATATATCGTATTCCATTCTCGGGATATATGATATCGGCCGGGTATATGTGATATAGCCGGGTCATCGGATCAAGTGTTGATTCGATGAATCGGTACATGTTATATTAGTCGGTTATATGCGATATAGCCGGATTGTCGGATCAAATGTTGATTCGATAATTTAATGCATAATTATGTATGTGATATATTACATTACATTAACTAATATAAGCTCGCTTTAGTGATTCATTTTCTCACCGGGTAATACATTGATATATATGCGATATATGTTAATTGTATTATTTTCTTTTGTTACAAAAATATATTATATATGTGATATATATTATTGTATCAAGTTAGGGTTACAAACACAACATGATTTGTCGAGATTAAACAAGTTAGGGCTTGATTTGCGTTAGCATTTGGGTTAGCTTTTTCATGAAGCTTCTAGAATCTTTATTTTTTTTTAAGCTTAGATATTTTGCTAAGATATTTTGTGTAGATATTATTTAACCCAACCCAAACCCTTAACTCTAGTTCATTCTCTACATGAGTTAAATCCATGATATTATTAACTCATGGTTGTCATTTGTAACCATAACAATATAATCATTATTCATCACAAAAGCTTTCTTCTGCTTCTTCCTCCTTGAAAAAGCTTTCTATCTTTTTGTGATTTGATGATTTAAAGTGAGAAATTGAAAAAAAAGAGTGTAAAATCCCTACTTCATCATTCTCATCTTTTCTAACCACTTATATTAGGGTTTTCACTTCACTAATACTTGATTAGAGAAGTGAGAGCTTGAGTTTGAGATTCTTCAAGGTAGATAATCTTCGGAAAGGAAGACTTCAAGCAGGAATGAATCATTCGACTTGTGGAGCCTCTCTTAAGTCCGGGACATCATGGATCACGGCAAAGGGACTACTACTCGGAGCTTATGAAGTGAAGGAACGGACTACAAAGGTTGTAACCTCTCTCTTAGTTGTAAAGTTATTTACATGCATAGTTAACCCTAAAACTCTAGTTAAGATCTTGGTTAGGGTTTGTTTAGCACCCCAAAAATTTTAAAGTAGCATGTTTGATGCTGGACAAAACCTTGCTAGCTACAGTGATTTTTTCTACCGTGCAGACGGATGACCCAGCTGTTGCTGAGATTGATGGGATGTCGCTTCTAGAGTTTATTAGCTGAATCCATTAGAGCTTTCAGGCAGATATGTGAAAGGAGATATCTAGTGTATCTCGAGTTGAGCGACTGATATAATTTGCCAGATTTGATGTGCCGACACAAACTCAGTTGAGTTGAAGATTTCCATTGCGAAGAATCTTAGTCAGATCTAGAGTAGATCGATCAAGAGAGGACGTTGTTCGTCGGATGCCCTGATGTGAGATCGGTAAGTTGACCAGTTTCAGATAGAAGGACCTCACCCAGATGTGTTGTGAGTTGATCGAGAACGGACGAATAAAGTGTATTCCTCCGATGATTTGGTCGAGTTCCCGAGGACATGTTCGGCTAGATATCTTCTACAGAGTGATGAAGATACCGAGTTCGTAATTTCGAGTCAGTATGAGAGACTCCGGATTGACTGTAGCCGATAATAGTTGCAGTACGCAGATAGCATGACATGATTTCGATATGGACGATAATGAAGACGGGTGAAACAAGAGGTTCGTGCGAGATGTTAACGAGCTGTTGTTCCTCCTCGTTGAAATTAGAGATCTGATATGTATATAGAGGTATTGGGATACGGCCAATTCCCGAGGAAATGTTGTGCTGAGAACGTAGATTTCCAGAAAACGAGAAAAGATTATGCAAGAGTGCCAGTCTCCATACAGTTCAGCATAGGCGAGATCGGAAGAGACCTTGAGAAGGTGCCTTCCAGGACACTGCTGCGATAAGATTGGCACCGAGGATCAGTTGTGTCATGTGTATTCAAAGGGCCAGAGGCCGACGCCAGTGACGTGCTGCTTTACGAGTGGTCATTCTAACTGGTCGAGAAATGACCAGAGGAGTGCCAGAGCGGAATCGTTTCCGTTAGTACACCTGACCGGGCCGACGAGCCAATGGATTGTGAAATTGGTAATCCACAGAGAAAATGAGGACCCAGAGATAGAGGATGCCAGACCGTGAGTGAGAGGCAGGCGGATGTTCTTGTTCTGCCAGTTTTGGGCGCATCTGCATTTTTTCGACATTGTAGGAGGTGTACCTCAATGTCATTTGTTGCGAATTGTGTTTTGTGATCCGGGTATCATGTTTATATCACTGTGATTTTAATTTTGATTATTGAATTTCATGATATTGTTTTCGTGCACCATGGCTGTACCTGCTGGGTATTTACATTTTGTGCAAAGTTAGATATATGCTTTATACACTGTTGTGTTGGTTAATGATTTGTGCATATCTATTGCACTTTGTATTGATTTTGTGCCTTGGCTGCACGTGGTTATGGTTTCGTGTATTTCATACGGTTGATTTTATTTTGTGCATGTAGAACGAAATCGATTTGGTTTTTGCACTCGGTATAGCTCGCATATGCTTGCAGTGCATTGATACGTGTTTTGTGCATGCAATTTGTAACATTTCAGAAATCGTTTTGCGCATTTTTCCGTTTTAGGGCAAAATAGTCAGTATTTTCCGTTTTAACCCGATTTCGATCAAACATCCGTAAAACCTCACCGGCATTTTTTTAAGCTAAAATAAAGTTTGTGCGCAAACTTTAAGGGTATTTGGGAGGTTTTGGTTCAGATAGAATTTTTGCCAAAAAAAATATTATTTTAAGCGGTATTTGATGCACGTAAATCGGGAAATTTCTTCTCTTGAGAATAAATTATTTTTTTGTCACTAGAATATTTTGAAAACTTCTTTTTAAATATCTAGATATTTTTTTTAGTGCAAAAGGTTTAATTTTAAAAAAGAAAAGGAAATGTGTAAAAGTGGCAAAGTGCATTTATTAAGCATTTATTACTCTTTTTCCTAACAATTTTCTCACAAAAATTCACAAAAATACCCCCCTCACCCCCTTGGCCGGCCCTTCCTTTCCCCTTGCTTCCCTCCATCATTCCCACTCTTTTTCAACTCATTTTGCATCAAATAAATCATGAAAAATCTAAATAAAATCACAAAAACTTAAATATATTCATTTTTCTTCTTTCTTCTTCACAAAAGTAGCTTGGATTTTCATTCAAAATATCATTTTTGAGGAAAAGATGATGAGTTTGGTTTCTTGGTTTTGATCTTTTGTGGAGGTATAAAACCCTAACCCTAATCCGTTTTGTTGTTTCTAAATTTCTATTTAGAATATTAATTGTTTATTTAAGCTTTTAATTTCATGTTTGAAATTAAAGACTTGATTTTTATGATAATCTAGTTAGGGTAAAACTTGATTTATGTGTTTAATATTTTATTGAAGTTTTAATTTGTGATTAGGAAAAGATTAACCTAGTAGAAAATGTTAATTTTTGCTAATGAACATTTTGTTTAATTATGCAATTTTGCTTACAAGGTTTTTGCTAAAATTTATTTAGCGAGTGTTAAAAATATAGAAATGGTTTTGATAGCTTAGTTAAGCTATTTTAAGATATTTGTAATCGCTAGATATGCGTTAGCTTGAAACTAGTGCGAAATATTGCAATAAGTTGCTTACTAGGTTTCGGGGTTCCTCCGACGTGGGTTCGATTGGTCGTTGCGAGGTTATATCTATTTTATTCCTCGTAATTGTTTGTGTTGTGTTGCGCGATCGGGACGATCGGGGTCTAGACTTAGTGTTTTGTCGTTTAGCGACCCCAGTTAGGGTTTTTGGCCGATGTCGTGCACGATAGATGCGCTAAGTGCGCAGTACAATTTTCAGGGCGTTATTCTTGCGTTTCGATGTCTTTTCGTCGATATAGGATATTTGATTATGTGATGTGTTTGTGAAATTTTAGGTTCGTAAGAGGGACTTCGGACGCTACGACAAGGGAAAACAGGTAGTAGGCTTCACTTAGCCTGGAGCATTGGTGAGTAGATTTAACATCTACAGGGGAATCGCCCGCATGGCGTTATGCGTCTGGGCTAGAAATGTTATTTCTGTCGTATATTCAATGTCATATTTAGAATTGCGCATTTATCCTATTACTTAGATATTGTTGTGCTTGGACTAGTATCCTTAGGACACGACATATATTATTGACGATTCATGTTGCACGAGAACTGATTGTATGCTACACACATCGTCAATAATTGCCATGTCACGCACAACCCACTTATAGATATGATATTTCTTGGTTAGGGACATTGAGACTTTAATTCATATTTTTTTACGCATTGACTTATAGCAAACCTGTATATCCATATGCTTACACATATGCGCTCACATACTTACGTGTTAGATACCTGTATACCAATAAAGTATCGTACCAGTAGTGATAGGTACATACACACTTTATGTCATAGCTACAAGTATACTTTGCATACATACTTCACTTATACCCAGGGGGTATACTACATCATTACTTATAGGTAGATACATATATCTTGCTATACCTTTATGTTGCACATATATCTGGTTATAGCTACATGTTTACATTTACTTGATGTTATTTTAGAATTGGAGAGATTAGGAACCGCATTATATTATATTAACTTGTTACAGTTAATTGCTGCTTTTCCTTTATATGCTCGCATTTCAAATTTATGATGCGTATATTATATTCATGGATTTTCGCATTGTGATATGGATTTTTCATGATGTTTTCTGGATTTGGGGACCGTGGGAGTTCATGAAATTATGCATTATTTGAAAAACCCGGTTTCCCTTGATATGATATTACAGCATCCACCATGAGATTTATCGGTTCTGATTATATACCCGATTCGAGGAGCGGGAGGCACCGTCTGTGGGTACATGGTGGGGCCCGGGAGGTACCCCGGGGCAAGAATCGTGGAGTAGACGATGAGTTAGTGGGGGAACCATACCATCCGGTGACATTACCAATGACTCGGCAGTTATCATGTGGATACCGACGGGAGTCATGTACGTATGGATACGTCGAGAGTCGAGGGTCCGAGCTAGGCACTCGAGCTTTCGGTATAGCGTATGATACGTACCTATCAGGGGGCCAGTTATGGTGACAGCACCTGATAGACCTGCATTTCTGTGTCGATGCTTGACACATTGGTTTCATGATATTTCTTTTTACTCCTTTGTATATATAACAGGGGTTTAGGGCGCTGTTATATATGCCCTTACACCAATATTAATGGAATGGGACGCTAATATATGTGTATTGACATTAAATTATATACATCATCATATTTATTCATGCAAATATACCCAGATTGTAAAGGACCCATTGACATTAGATTTAGGACATTTGAGAATTTATTTGATATTGATTACAGGATATATGTGAGATCTGTTTGATATTATACATTCGGGGTATACAAGAGATATACTTGATATTGTACATACGGGATATGTGAGATCTACTTGATATTGTACATTAAGTATATGTGAGACTTACTTGATATGATAGCCAAATTGGGGGCTGATTTGAGAAAATTGGGATTTGGATTGTCTTGATGGATTTTGATCCTACCACGATATCAGGATTCCGTGGAAATGACATGTTTCATTCCATACTCTACATTTACTGTTTATGCACTGCTTCATGCATTAGTGTACCTGTTAGAGTACCTTCCATGACTGTTGCGTTTACATACATTTATTCATATCATTTCTTCATGTATTAGTAGCACCTGTTAGAGTACCTTTCATGACTGGTGCATTTACATACCTTTATTTATATGCATTGCTTCATGTATTAGTTGTACCTGCTAGTGTACCTTTCATGATTATTGCATTCATATGACTTTTTATTGCTATTAATTGCACATGTTAGATTCACGCTGTACGTGCATACTCGCGATTACCTGCATTTGTTATTTACTATTCACGAGTTGGCAACTCACCCCCGTTGTGCCACAGTGTTTGCAGGTGTTCCTCAGGATAGTCAGAGGCAGGCTATTATCACACATCTTATTATCTTGTAATACGGATACCGCATCAGCTCGCAGTGTGCAGTTTCCTTAGGTGGGTTTTGTGGTTATTCGTTGTATTGTATATTCGTTGTATCCCTGTACTCTCCATCTACTATTTTCATATTGACTTAGAGACTTGGTGAGGACGATGTTGTATTTTATGTTGTGACTTGTTGTCTTTTATACAGTTTCCTTTCTATCGTCTTCTATTTCTTCGCTATGGCGTCGTATATTTGTTGTGGCGGTTGTTTTCCGCCTTTGGGCGTGGATTTGCTCCCGTTGGGGATGCTTTACTTTTTATTTATGTTGTACCCACTTTTGGGGTTTGTTTTTATAAAGGAGGTGCTGCCGAAATTTTCAAGAAAGAAAATTGGACTTAAAAAAATATATACTTGAGATTTTTTTTAGGGGTTTAAACAATATTTCTTATCTTTTCTTGTCTTTTAATGGTTTAGATTTCTGGGTTTTGGCTTTCATTTACTGCGTTACGCCTGTAGACGTTGCGTAGTATTAGGGTCGTCACGTGCCAGTTTCGGGTCGTGACAAAGTTGGTATCAGAGCGCTAGGTTTTTACCTTACGGAGTGTAGGATGACCTTGGTATGATGGAGTAGGTAGCTTAAGCAGAGTAACGTAGTGTGTGTATGTCTACAGCATACTCATGATGCGGTACTCTGTCTAAAGTGACCTAAGTAAAATTGTTTGAAATTCCTACCTTGATGATTCATATCCTTGTGATTCGATTTCCGTGTTCATATCGAATCCTATCTCTATTTATAGCCTTTGTCGCCGAAGACTATGGGGACTCAGTGAGGTGCAGCGAGGGCCGAGGTCAGAGTTGACTCGGGTGGGTCAATGACTGACCAGGATGGCACGCTCGTTGCACAGGTGCAGACGGATCCGCCTTCGACAAATAGTATCGTTAGGCTTGTGGCAGAGATGCAGGACATGCGCCGGACGATGAGTTCTTTGGTGGAGACCATTCGAGCGCAGCGACAGGAGGTTGTCACCCCTGTTACCCAGTTGTTCCTTATGATCAGCGCACAGCATTCCGTCACCTACATAGCACCAGTGGATGCAGCCCTAGTTGACGAGACACGTATTCCAGAGACTCTGAGAGTTCCGGAACAGTGGAGAACTTGTACCGGTGTACCAACCCAGAGACAGAGGACTAGTCGTCGATATAGGTTTCGTGACCGTTGCGGGAGTAGCAGAGGTTTGGGACGAGGGGATTCGTGTTAGCTAGATCAGCCGTTTGTTGTGTTAACTTCTGTCAGTGATTCTTTTGTTGCGCGACACGTATTTCAGTCGTATGCCAATCGGTTAGGAGATTCGTCCGTCACTTGATCCTTCTAGAGATGTTGGATTTGTTGTTCTCCTGGACATGGACTGGTTAGTTACGTGCTAGGCGTCTGTGGACTAGCGTGAGGAAACAGTCAGGTTTGTTTTTCCGGCAAGTCAGTTCGTGATGATTTTCTCAAATCAGGAAATAAATAGCTATACTATAGGTACTGCTATAAATTTTGTTACGTAGGAGGACAGTGGTGCCGCCTCTCACAGTTCGAATTCAGCCTTTTTCGCTAGTCGGCTTTTGAAGGGAGGATGTCGAGGATTCTTGGCGTTCATTCGTGATACCGGAGCCATAGTGGTTTGTTGGACCGGGTTCTTATCGTGCGAGAGTTATCCGACGTTGTTCCAGATGAGCCAGCGGAGCTTAGGGAGCTTAAGGATCAGCTGCAGAGTTGTTTGTTGGGGGGATTGTGTGTCTGAGCGTTTCGCATTGGGGAGATCCTATTTCTGTTCATCAAGGAGGAAGACTACAGTTTGAGGTTGTGTATTGATGGATCGTCAATTGAACCGGCTTACGGTGCGGACAGGTATCCTTTACCTCGGATTGACGATTTCTTCGATCAGCTCCTAAGTGCGAGACATTTTTTCTAAGTTTGTTTGGGGATCAGGTCATCATTGTTGCTGGTTCGGAGTGATGACATTCCGAAGACTGCCTTGTGTGTGCTACGGGCTTTGTGTGTGCTGGTGTGTCATTGGACTCACTAATGTCCTAGCAGCATTCATAGATGTGATGAACCGGATTTCTTCAAGCCGTTCCTCGACCAGTTATTGTTGTATTATTTACGACATTCTAGTCTATTTAATGTGTCTTGAGGAACATAAGCAGCACTTGAGAATTTGATTTGCAGATACTGGGAGAGCCCCAGCAGTTTGCTAGATTCTCGGAGTGTTCCTTCAGGCTTGTTGTGTTGACTCCTAGGTCTTGTAGTTACGGGAGACGGTTTTCGTATGGTTCCGAGGAAGATCGAGGCCATACAGCTTTAGCCCAGACTTGTATACGGGACGGAAGTCCGCAGATTTTGGGCTTAGCAGGTTTTTACCGCCGTTTCATGCAGGATTGCTTGTGTAGTGCTGCACCGTTGACTGGACTGACCCGAAAGGAGGTTTCTTTTTCTTTGGACTGAGGCATGCGTGCGGAGTTTTTCAACAGTTGGAGATTCGGTTAACAACTGCACCAGTTCTTCTTGCTTTTTAGTTCGGGCGATTTTGTTGTTTTAACTGTGATGTTTCGCGAGTGGGGCTCGATTGTGTACTGAGGTGACACTATAGAGTTATCGCTTTTGTTTCCCTACATTTGGTGGAAGTACTAGCAGGATATTCCACTCACGATCTGCAGATAGCCGCGGTGGTCTTGCGTTGGAGATTTGGAGACACTACTTGTTCGAGAGTCGTGTCAGATTTTCACGGACTATCAGAGCTTAATGTACATCTTCCTGCAGCGGATTTTGATTGTTGAGATAGTCTTCTGCATATTCACAGTTCTTGTGCGATCGTTGAGCACAGCTTAAGTTCGCCTCTACTGAGGGGACAGCTAGCTTATGTCCACGCCCGACCACTTTTCCTTAATCGCTTTCGCGAGATACTGCCCGCCGATGCTCGTTCGTCAGAAATACTTGAGCATACTCGGCTGGGTAATGATTCAGAGTCCTTGACTTGTGACAAGGGTGTGATGAGTTTAGGGATGCGTTTATGTACCAGATACTATTGGGTAGAGACGTGAAATCCTAGAGCTGGCACATCTGTCAACTCTCTGTACTCATTCAAGTTCTACCAGCATTTGACGTGACTTGTGAGATAGTTACGGGTGGGCAAGGATGTAAAGAGAAGTTTCGGATTTCGTTTCAAGGAGTTGTCTTATTGTGTGTTTTGGTTGAGCATCTGAGACCGGCTGGAGAGTTGCAACCTTAAATCGTTTCGAAGTGGGAATGGGAGCAGATCTCCATGAATATTCGTTGTGGCGTATACCCAGGTTTAGTGAGGGTGTGACTCCATTCGGATGCTTGTTGTCCGGTTATACTCAGTTTGCTCATTTGTTCTTTGTTAAGTTTATGTGTTGCACAGAGTTCCTTTATGGGTCGTATCCAATGAAGGCACCCTGTTCGCTTGCCATCTTGGGCAGGAGCTTCAGGAAGCCTTGGGTACTGGTTGAGCTTTAGCTCCGTCTTTCCATCCGCAGGATGATAGTTTTGTGAGAGCGGGCTATACCTGTTACTTATATGTATGCCCTAGAGGCCATTACTGTACATAGGATGTATATTGTAGTGGATGCTGGGACGTATATAGGGAGGACATTCTTGCTCGACAAGATAGTATGCTATCTGGTTGAACTTTACCTTAACGTGTATACTGATTGTCTCTCTGTTACATGTTGGTAAAGCCCTTAGGATCTGTACTTGACTACCTGGACTATGATGCGGATCATACTAGTGGGGACATGGTAGTCCATAAGTACATCCTTCAAAGTCCCTAGTCGTGGGTGTATCGAGACGGGGCATCGATATACCAGAGTAGACTAGCGTATACCTTCTCGACCCATACAGATGGGCGATGGATGATCCCATATCCATCGGTGTTTGACATCAGAGATGATATACGGGTGCTCAGTAGAGACTGGGTACACTGGACGGACTCGCCGAGAACTCCCAGATGGTATTATACCTCACGTCAGATGGCAGTTCTCTGGTGACACTGGTACAGAGTAGTCTGTTGACCCGAGATCGTCATAGAGTCTTGTGTGGTTCCCACTGTGCTTTGATTTCCATCTTACCACGTCCAAGAGGGCGTGCAAAACGGTGGTTTTTGGGTACAGTCCCGAGTCACATGGAGGCAATGAGCGATAGGAGAGGATTCGTCTCTCCCGGTATAGGGAGTTGATGTTGCGCTGTGTTCGATTGGCTATAATAGGAAATCCCTGGCCAGGGTTGCTGAGATTTACTGGTAAGTGTTATCAGTAGTTTCTCGAATTGTTATAGACCTCATATCGAGCTATTGGGGTCTGACGTTTACCACCCCTAGGCGAGATATGCGACATATCAGACGATCAGACCGGACTGTACGGTAGTGTTACTGGTTGGATTCACTGGAGTGTGAGCGGGCTTGCTCGTCGATCTTCTGATCGCTCAATACCCGGGTGGCCGTTACGTTTAGCAGACCGCTTGCGGCTTGTGGGTGTTTGATATGATCATCATCTGCTGCCGGCGTATTGACGAGTCTTTAGAGTCCTACACAGAGGTTTCCTGGCTCAAGCGAAACGAAATAGGAGCGCATATGAGATATGTGCGGGACCGAGAATAATACGTGTATGTGATACCGTATTCTATTCTCGCGATGAATGTATCGAATGGTTATATGCGATATAACCTAGTTATCGAATCAAGGATTGATTCGGTAAGCCGATACATTTAATACTAGTCGGTTATATGCGATATGACCGGGTCGTTAAATCAAGTGTTGATTTAATGATTTAATGTATAATTATATATTTGATATATTACTTTGCATTAACTAGTATTGGTTCACTTTAAATGGATTTTTTCTCACTTGATGTGCACATTGTATATGTGATATACTTTTGTGCATTTGTTTGTATCATGTTTGATGATACATGCTTGTTTAGGTGTATGTTTAGTTTAAACCTTGGTTAAGTAAATGGTTAGGGTTGTGTTTAAATTTCTTATTTATTTATTAGTTTATTTATTCATTATGGAAATTAAAAAGAATGGTGGCTTATTTTGTCATTTTGTGGAAACTTCTTGAAGTGTTGAAAGCTTAACCATTCTTGTTCTTTTCCTAAACCTAACCATTAACTCTAACCATGGTCTATTCTCTACACCTAACTTTGGTTAAAATTATGATAAGTATCATATTATTTCTTATTCCAAATTAACTTATCATAATATTATCTTCATCTTCTTCATCTACTTCACTTGAAGAAGCTTGCTTCATCAATGGTGATTGATGAAAACAAGTGAGAAATCCAATTCTAAAGTCTACCCACTTCCTATTTCTTCATCCTCTACCTCTTGCCAAGTAGTAGAGTGTGTTTCCTTCACAAGTTTCATGACTTGGTGAAGTGAGAGCTTGATCTAGCGATGCCTCGACGTAGATCATCTTCGGCATGGACATCGACGACCTAGCTCGCCATTTCTCCGACGAAGCCGACGCTAGAGCCCGGGAATTCATTTGGACAGCGAGGGGACTTCGTTGCGGAGCTATGGAAGTGGAGCACCGGATCTACAAAGGTTGTATTTCCATTAAACTTTTAGTTAAGTGTTAACTACATTGTTTTTCGCCTAGACATCTAGCTAACGATCCGTAGTTTAGGGTTTCTCGGCACCGTAAATTTTGAAATTGGCATGGTTGATGCCTTGTGAGACCTCACTAGTGTGCCTAGGGACCCTACAGTGGTATCAGAGCCTAGCTAGAGCCTTAGGCGAAGTCCAGACGGAATTTGAAGTCCGATCGACCCGAAACCCAAACCCTTAACATGCTCTCTGGACATTTCTGTAAATTGTGGATTTTTTGGAATTAAAAATATGCAGAGAAATGTGCAGGAAATTCTAAGAAAAACTGGAGAAAACGACAACCTAACTCAACAGTACGGCTGCGGAACCGCGGCGTTGACCCCACTTTTGCGGCGGTTCCGCGGCCGTCTGTGATGATCAGGATGTGTGTTTTCTTCAGTTGTTTCTGTTGGTGTTTCTTGTGTGTTCTAGATGTTTTTAATATTTTTCCAGAGTTGTATTTTCTAGGATTATTTTGGGGATTCGGTGTTTCGATCGGAGTATAAAATTTTGTCTGTGTGGCTTTCCGGATAAATATTAGAATATGTTAAAAAGTTCGACCGGATATAAATACCCAATTTTTCCCCTGTCGGGAAATTTCCAAGTGTTGGATTTTTCCGTAGTTTAACGACGTTCTAAGTAGTGCAAGTAACGCGATGGACCCTCTAGAAGACAACAAACCTTAACTCGATTATGTGACCGTCTTGAACTGCCCTTTGAACCTTCGGGTTTGGGGCAGTACGGCGTGCCACATGTGAGGCGTTGGCTTGACCCTTCTACGGCTGGACCGTTGCTACTGAGGCACGAACTGAATGTTGTTAGACTTATTTCATGTGTTGATCTGTATTGGGAAAACTTGGGTGTTCGATTGTTCGATCGAAAAGTTTGACATTTTCTATTTATCCTGAATGGGATACAATAATTGGAATTCACAAAAAGTTATGAGATAACTAAATGAATGTTATAAACATGGCAGTTTAGTCTCACTTGATCGGTTGCCACGGAATTTTGATGTGATCAAAAGTCCGTCGCAATCACGTAGCGTACGTGGATACTCGCCGATAAACTTATTAGATAGCTACATCCCTTAGCCCCGACCAAGTGACTGTAGGAAAACCCCATCGCCGAAAGCATCCGTTCGGGTGCTCGCGGTAGCGGTGTTCCGCCTTGGTGCACTTCGTCGACGGTATCAGGGGGTGCGGCCGTCTACTAAAGTTTGCGACGAGCATTCGATCAGGATGTCGGGAATCTTGTTGAATTGCCCGACTTTATATTGAAAAGTGTTTTCGATTTGGAGACTGAAATGGGGGGTTTATAATTGCTAGGCATGCGATGTCTAAGGAATTCATTTGATTAGGCATGCGATGTCTGTGGAGATTGCGGATTCCAACTGTTGTAGTTTTACACTTTCTTTTCTGTGACCGTAAGTGTAATATGTGATATCGCCGGTTTCGTTGCTATATGTCAACGACAATTGGGATGCGCATATTTACTTACGTTGATGACATGTGATGTTATGTGTTGCTGGATATGTTATATTGGATCGTCGTGTTTGAATAGCCGGGGGGTTTTTATGTGAGATGAGTGTTTTTCATTTTCATTCATGTAAAAACTTGTATGTAATATTCTTTTTATTGGGGCGCTTCCAGGTTGCGGAAGTTGTCACCGTTTGTATATTATTTACTTTTCCGCACTAGGATAGACCCAAGGAGGGGAGCACAAGTAACCGGGTTCTGGAGTCCAGTGGGAGACCAACTCGAGGAGTCGAGTCCGGGTCTCCTAACTCTAGAATTGGTAGGGTTGCTTGCCGCTCTCGTAGGGGTCTAGGGGTGTGGGTTTGGCTATTCATCACGACCGTGGAATCCGTGTTTTATACTGGCTCGTATTGAAAACACGGACGTCCTAGTATATCCAATATTTCATATGTTTCTTCTGCTGCGATATCTGTGATGTGATCATGTGATGTTCTGTGATAGATACAATATATAGTATATATGATATATTATATAGGCGTTACTTATGTTTTACACCCGCGCTAGCCCTGCCCCGCTCTGCCGTTAGTTACCTAATCTAACGGTGCACGAGGGGACATCGAGGCGAATGCGGATGGCATAAGTGTACGTCGTATTTATCTGTGATGTTTAGGTACTTAAATGATGGGACTTCATTAATGTGATTAATGAAATAAAAGAAACCTAAGATGTTGTAGAATCGAATTTCAAAATAAAACAGGTAGCTACAGTTCTTGCTTTGCACAGCGGTATATGTGATATATCCTGCACCTTATTCGATGAGGAAAGGACCGAGATCCCTTCACCGGGAGTGACTCCTTTAGCAATAACTGGCAGATGCTACACACTCGGTTTGTCTTTTGATTGCTTTTAAGAGTTTTTTCTTTGCACAGTGATATATGTGATATATCCCGCACCTCATTCGACGAGGAAAGGACCGACGATCCCTTCACCGGGAGTGACTCCTTTAGCAAAACTGGAAAAGCCTCAAAAGCACTCCATTTTAAAATCATTTGATTCTACAACGATATCAAGTTCATTACGCAATAGGTTTTCAGAAAAACCTGTCGTAGCCCTCCGTCATTTCAGATAAGTAGTAGTTAGTATTCGTGCTACGTTTGTTGGCCTGCGTCAAGGCGTAGTGTGCGGTAGCTAACTGGTGCTTATCTGCATAAGCATATGATGTGATTGGATTAGGGTAGTCGTGCGACTTTGTTGGCCTGCGTCAAGGATCGTGCGGGTGGGTTTAATTCAATCAGGAAATGACGGGTTGAACTTGACTAGCGGACTATGGTTTGTTGGCCTGCGTCAAGGTCATAGGACGCTAGGGGCAAAATATTATCGGGAATTTCAAGTGTTGAAATTTGCAATGAGATTGCATACCTTTTATGAGATAGTTGGATCCCGATACCCGCTGCGAGTAAGAGTTACTCCTGGGAGAGTTTTATACATTACAATTAGCCAATCAAGTAGGTGTCTAGAAAGGTGTCAATGGGGTTACGCCTCTGGGAAAACGAGGTTTACATTAATTAGGTTCGTGCGAAAGCACGGGGGACCTCCCTCAAAGTACCGACACTGGCCTGGCTAAAAGATTGGCGAACTTGTAGTGTGTAATTAATCCCGGCTAGTCTTTCCTTTTAGGGTTTGAAGGAAGATTTGATAAAAAGCAGTGGGAGCCATCCTGATTAGATAAAATAATAACCAATCTATTCTTGAAAGAGCGCACGCTGAGTGTTTTCTTCTCTCTCTCTCTCCAGGTAGCGACCATATCACGCCTTAATCAAGATAATAATACGGATTATTGACCGAACCCGCTTGTTATACTGAGCTGGGGAACGTTGGTCCCGCTCCAACTTATAATTGTTATAAGACAGAGCAGGAAATTGGGGAATACCAGATTTCCCGTGCCGCCCAAACGAAGAGAGTGCATGCTGATGCATCATCTTCGGGTGTGTTCATTACAGAGAACTGTTTCTCAGTATCCTTTACGTCCTGGGTATGTGATACCAGATCAGGATCCCAGATATGCAATCTGTTACATAGGGCTACAGAAAGGTAGAGAACTGAGAACGGGTGATAAGTTTCATGAGGCAGAAAACGGGGCAAGTGTTGCAGCCAAGTCTGTTGGTCACTGTCACCCTGTATTATGAATACATTGATTCTGAACAAATGTTATTAGATACCGAACCTGATATACAAAATCATATCTATCTCTTTATCAGTAAAGAAATGATAAAATTTTGTATAGTTGGATAATGTTTTGAACATTTCCTATATCAAAAGTTGATCGGTTCAGGCACGTTATCTAAAAGCATTGACGTTCTAAATCAAACTACAGTTCTTTAGTATACAGAACACACACAAGAGGAAGAGTTCAGAAATGAACAAATTCTTCTTGAGGTATTGTAGACTAGGTCATATCAATGCGACCCGACTAGCTGAAGTTATATTTAGATGCATATTTAAATCAGTTTGAATTTACATCTTATGAAACTTGCCAGTCATGTCACAAAGATATGATGACCATAACCCTGTTTATTGGAAACAGAGAAAGAGTTAGTGAACTCTTGGAATGATACATGTTGATGTATGTAGGTCCCCTGTCTACACATGCCAGGACTGGTTCTTTATACTTCATTACGTTCTCTGATAATCTCTCAAGATTCAGACATATGTTCCTGTTGAAACACAAGTCTGAACCTTTTGAGATATTCACAGAATATAAGTTAGAAGTAGAGAAGCAATACGGGTATAAGTATTATGTCCTATGATGAGATCAAGGAGCAGAATACTTGAGCACGGAAATCCTGGACTATTCTAAAGGAGAATGAGATTCTCTCTCAGCATTACTCCTCCGTATACACCATAGCACGATGGTATATAAGGGCGGAGCAATCACACCCTATATGATATGGTGTACTCTATGATGAGTATTACTGAGTTACCTATTTCCTTTTAGGGGTTATGCACTTGAGAAGCTGCATACCTATTGAATAGGTTCGAATCAAATCAGTTGCCTACCACTCCATATGAGATATGGAAAGGGAAGAGCCCATGTCTTAAGCTAGTTAAGATTTGGGGTTGTCCGGCCTATGTCTAAAAGCAAAATCCGGACAAGCTCGAGGCAAGGTCTATTATGTAGAACTGGAAGTGTTCCAGCTATACAAACTACAGCAGATGATTTGGTACAACCAGAGGATTCAGTAAAAACCAACGAACCTCAGCCTCTCCGCCGATCTAGTAGGGTTCCTCACCCACCTGAGAGATACTTCGGTTTCTCTATGAGAGTGGGAGCGAGGATTGCATCATGAGATGATGACCCAACTAGCTTCGAGCTGGCCATCAGGAGTAAGACTCTATAAGAATGGCTGGATGCTTAGTGATCTGAGATGGAATCCATGTACACCAACAAAGTATGGACTTTGGCTGCTATATCTGAAGGGTTAAATCCCCATCAGGAGCAAGTATATCTTGAGAAGATTACTTGCTGTAGATGGAAAAGTTGAGACTTTCAAAGAAATACTAGTTAAAGGTTTTCGTCATTGACCAGGCGTGGATAATGATGAAACCTTTTCCAGTTCCTATGCTTAAGTCCATCCAGATGCTACTTGCCACGGCTACATACCATGACTACGATATCTGGCGGTTGGGTGTCATGACTGCTTTTCTAAATGATGTTTTAGAAGAGTGCGTCTATAAGTACACAGCCAGAGGACTTCGTAGACAGTGGGAGCAGTGGAAACGTGTGCAAGATGCTTTATAGGATTAAAGCAGGCATCGCGGAGTTGGAACATCTGTTTTGATGGATTAGTCAAAGAGTTTGACATCATCAAAATGGTAGATGAACCTTGTATAAACAAAAAGGTAGTAGGGAGTATGGTGATGATCCTCGTAGAGTACGTGGATGACATACTCTTGATGGGAAAGGAGTTTCCTATGCTACGCTCGGTCAATCTCCGCTTATCACCATAATTCTCCATATAGGATCAAAGTGATACCTCCTAAATCCTGGATTTTGGATCTATGAGATAGATCTAAATAGATGTTAGGATACTCACTAGCTGTAGTGAGATGGTATCAATCGACCCTGGGGAGAATCACTGGAATGGTTCCAGGGTGATAAAGACGACTGAATGTCAGTCACAGGCATTGTCTTTACCCTCAGTAAAGGGACGGTATGTTGGAAGAGTTCCAAGCTAGATACCGTGACATACTAGACGATAAAGGCACGATACATCGCTACTTAAGATGCTACCAAAGAGGCTGTTTGGGTGTATATTGGTTCATAAGATGAACTACGTTCCTACCATTGTGTGACAATGGAGTTGCGGCTTATGCCAAGGAACGCCCGTCCCATCAGTGATCCAGACATATTCTAAGGCAGTATCACTTGATCGTGGAGATGGTTGATCTCCAGGGTGATCGAGGTTTGGAGAGTAGACTCAGAGGACAACACAGCGGATCCACTCACAAAGGCCTGTTCCCAGAGAGAGACTTTTATGGGATGGTTGAGTATGAGATACTACAACCACTGCTATCAGATGGCCCTAGTGCAAGTGGGAGATTGTTAGTTATATGTATGCCCTAGAGGCCATTACTGTACATAGGATGTATATTGTAGTGGATGCTGGGACGTATATAGGGAGGACATTCTTGCTCGACATGATAGTATGCTATCTGGTTGAACTTTACCTTAACGTGTATACTGATTGTCTCTCTGTTACATGTTGGTAAAGCCCTTAGGATCTGTACTTGACTACCTGGACTATGATACGGATCATACTAGTGGGGACATGGTAGTCCATAAGTACATCCTTCAAAGTCCCTAGTCGTGGGTGTATCGAGACGGGGCATCGATATACCAGAGTAGACTAGCGTATACCTTCTCGACCCATACAGATGGGCGATGGATGATCCCATATCCATCGGTGTTTGACATCAGAGATGATATACGGGTGCTCAGTAGAGACTGGGTACACTAGACGGACTCGCCGAGAACTCCCAGATGGTATTATACCTCACGTCAGATGGCAGTTCTCTGGTGACACTGGTACAGAGTAGTCTGTTGACCCGAGATCGTCATAGAGTCTTGTGTGGTTCCCACTGTGCTTTGATTTCCATCTTACCACGTCCAAGAGGGCGTGCAAAACGGTGGTTTTTGGGTACAGTCCCGAGTCACATGGAGGCAATGAGCGATAGGAGAGGATTCGTCTCTCCCGGTATAGGGAGTTGATGTTGCGCTGTGTTCGATTGGCTATAACAGGAAATCCCTGGCCAGGGTTGCTGAGATTTACTGGTAAGTGTTATCAGTAGTTTCTCGAATTGTTATAGACCTCATATCGAGCTATTGGGGTCTGACGTTTACCACCCCTAGGCGAGATATGCGACATATCAGACGATCAGACCGGACTGTACGGTAGTGTTACTGGTTGGATTCACTGGAGTGTGAGCGGGCTTGCTCGTCGATCTTCTGATCGCTCAATACCCGGGTGGCCGTTACGTTTAGCAGACCGCTTGCGGCTTGTGGGTGTTTGATATGATCATCATCTGCTGCCGGCGTATTGACGAGTCTTTAGAGTCCTACACAGAGGTTTCCTGGCTCAAGCGAAACGAAATAGGAGCGCATATGAGATATGTGCGGGACCGAGAATAATACGTGTATGTGATACCGTATTCTATTCTCGCGATGAATGTATCGAATGGTTATATGCGATATAACCTAGTTATCGAATCAAGGATTGATTCGGTAAGCCGATACATTTAATACTAGTCGGTTATATGCGATATGACCGGGTCGTTAAATCAAGTGTTGATTTAATGATTTAATGTATAATTATATATTTGATATATTACTTTGCATTAACTAGTATTGGTTCACTTTAAATGGATTTTTTCTCACTTGATGTGCACATTGTATATGTGATATACTTTTGTGCATTTGTTTGTATCATGTTTGATGATACATGCTTGTTTAGGTGTATGTTTAGTTTAAACCTTGGTTAAGTAAATGGTTAGGGTTGTGTTTAAATTTCTTATTTATTTATTAGTTTATTTATTCATTATGGAAATTAAAAAGAATGGTGGCTTATTTTGTCATTTTGTGGAAACTTCTTGAAGTGTTGAAAGCTTAACCATTCTTGTTCTTTTCCTAAACCTAACCATTAACTCTAACCATGGTCTATTCTCTACACCTAACTTTGGTTAAAATTATGATAAGTATCATATTATTTCTTATTCCAAATTAACTTATCATAATATTATCTTCATCTTCTTCATCTACTTCACTTGAAGAAGCTTGCTTCATCAATGGTGATTGATGAAAACAAGTGAGAAATCCAATTCTAAAGTCTACCCACTTCCTATTTCTTCATCCTCTACCTCTTGCCAAGTAGTAGAGTGTGTTTCCTTCACAAGTTTCATGACTTGGTGAAGTGAGAGCTTGATCTAGCGATGCCTCGACGTAGATCATCTTCGGCATGGACATCGACGACCTAGCTCGCCATTTCTCCGACGAAGCCGACGCTAGAGCCCGGGAATTCATTTGGACAGCGAGGGGACTTCGTTGCGGAGCTATGGAGGTGGAGCACCGGATCTACAAAGGTTGTATTTCCGTTAAACTTTTAGTTAAGTGTTAACTACATTGTTTTTCGCCTAGACATCTAGCTAACGATCCATAGTTTAGGGTTTCTCGGCACCGTAAATTTTGAAATTGGCATGGTTGATGCCTTGTGAGACCTCACTAGTGTGCCTAGGGACCCTACAATACTGACTCTAGAGGTTATACTCGTGCATACATACTAAGTGTTGTCGGCAGTTGGGATCATCACTTGCCATTGTTAGGACTCTCCTTCGATAGCAGTTATCAGGAGACATTCCAATTGGCAACCTTTAAGTTTTGTTTGTTAGGTGGTGTCGATCTCCAGTCTGTTTTTCCGACTCTGCGTAGTAGGATTTTTGGACCCCAGCTAGTCTAGAGACTTCGGAAATGATCCAGCTGTTTCAGGTGAGGATGATGACAGTCCTGTGCGGAAAGAGGTCTTATGCCGACCATGGTGATCGCAGGCTCGAGTTCGCAGTGGGAGATCATGTATTCCTACGGATTTTTTCGATGAAGGACTTGTTGAGATTTGGGAAACTTACCCAGAATTGTAGGTCCTTTTGAGATCCTTAAAGTGAGTTAGTTCTGTTGCCTTTAATTTGGCACTTCCGCCCAGATTATTGAGTATTCACCCCGTATTCCTTGTGTCGATACTTTGCAATTACCTTCATGACCTTTCTCACATGATTCAGCACCAGACTATTTAGCTTGGACGCGATCTTTCGTTCACCAGCAGCCAATTGTGTTAATGGTTAGGCGGGTGGAGAAACTTTGGTCAAGGGTCTTGCCATCTATGAAGGGTTTTACTTAGACATAGCCGTATAGTGAGGTAATCTCTAGGGAGGCTGCGAACGAGATATGAGAGTTTAGTAATCCTCTCTTTGAAGGTACGCTTAGTAAAAATTTTTAATTCGGGGATGAATTTTTATAAGGAAGGGAGATTGTAACGTTTCAGAAATCGTTTTGTGCATTTTTCCGTTTTAGGGCAAAATAGTCGGTATGTTCCGTTTTAACTCGTTTTCGATCAAACATCCGTAAAACCTTACCGGCACTTTTTTTAGCTAAAATAAGGCTTGTGCGCAAACTTTAGGGGTATTTGGGAGGTTTTGGTTCAGATAGAATTTTTCCCAAATAAAATATTATTTTAAGCGGTATTCGGTGTACGTAAATCGGGAAATTTCTTCTCTTGAGAATAAATTATTTTTTTGTCACTAGAATATTTTGGAAACTTCTTTTTAAATATCTTGATATTTTTTTGGAGTGCAAAAGGTTTTATTTTAAAAAAGAAAAGAAAATGTGTAAAGGTGGCAAAGTGCATTTATTAAGTATTTATTACTCTTTTTCCTAGCAATTTCGTCACAAAAATTCACAAAAATACCCCCCTCACCCCCTTGGCCGGCCCTTCCTTTCCCCTTGTTGCCCTCCATCATTCCCACTCTTTTTCAACTCATTTTGCATCAAATAAATCATGAAAAATCCAAATAAAATCACAAAAACTCAAATATATTCATTTTCCTTCTTTCTTCTTCACAAAAGTAGCTTGGATCTTCATTCAAAACATCATTTTTGAGGAAAAGATGATGAGTTTGGTTTCTTGGTTTTGATCTTTTGTGGAGGTATAAAACCCTAACCCTAATCCTTTTTGTTGTTTCTAAATTTCTATTTAGAGTATTAATTGTTTATTTATGCTTTTAATTTCATGTTTGAAATTAAAGACTTGATTTTTATGATAATCTAGTTAGGGTAAAACTTGATTTATGTGTTTAATATTTTATTGAAGTGTTAATTTGTGATTATGAAAAGATTAACCTAGTAGAAAATATTAATTTTTGCTAATGAACACTTTGTTTAATTATGCAATTTTGCATACTAGGTTTTTGCAAAAATTTATTTAGCAAGTGTTAAAAATATAGAAATGGTTTTGATAGCTTAGTTAAGCTATTTTAAGGTGTTTGTAATCGCTAGATATGCGTTAGCTTGAAACTGGTGCGAAATATTGCAATAAGTTGCTTACTAGGTTTCGGGGTTCCTCCGACGTGGGTTCTATTGGTCGTTGCGAGGTTATATCTATTTTATTCCTCGTAATTGTTTGTGTTGTGTTCGACGATCGGGACGATCGAGGTCTAGACTTACTGTTTGGTAATTTAACGACCCCAATTAGGGTTTTTGGCCGATGTCGTGCGCGATAGATGCGCTAAGTGCACAGTACAATTTTCAGGGCGTTATTCTTGCGTTTCGATATCTTTTCGTCGATGTAGGATATTTTCTTATGTGATGTGTTTGTGAAATTTTAGGTTCGCAAGCGGGGACTTCGGACGCTACGACAAGGGAAAACAGGTAGTAGGCTTCACTTAGTTAGGAGCGTTGGTGAGTAGATTTAACATCTACAGGGGAATCGCCCGCATGGCGTTATGCGTCTGGGCTAGAGATGTTATTTCTGTCGCATATTCTATGTCATATATAGAATTGCACATTTATCCTATTACTTAGATATTGTTGTGCTTGGACTAGTATCCTTAGGACACTGCACATATTATTGACGATTCATGTTGCACGAGCACTGATTGTATGCTACAACATCGTCAATAATTGCCATGTACGCACAACCCACTTATAGATATGATATTGATTGGTTAGGGAAATTGAGACTTTGATTCATATTTCTTTACGCATTGACTTATAGCAAACCTGTATATCCATATGTTTACACATATACCTTCACATACTTACGTGTTAGATACCTGTATACCTATAGAGTATCGTACCATTAGTGATAGGTACATACACACTTTATGTCATAACTACAGGTATACTTTGCACACATAGTTCACTTATACCCAGAGGGTATACTACATCATTACTTATAGGTAGATACATATATCTTGCTATACCTTTATGTTGCACATATATCTGGTTATAGCTACATGTTTATCTTTACTTGATGTTATTTTAGAATTGGAGAGATTAGGAACCGCATTATATTATATTAACTTGTTACAGTTAATTGCTGCTTTTCCTTTATATGCTCGCATTTTAGATTTATGATGCGTATATTATATTCATGGATTTTCGCATTGAGATATGGATTTTTCATGATGTTTTCTGGATTTGGGGACCGTGGGAGTTCATGAAATTATGCATTATTTGAAAAACCCGGTTTCCCTTGATATGATATTACAGCATCCACCATGAGATTAATCGGTTTTGATTATATACCCGATTCGAGGAGTGGGAGGCACCGTCTGTAGGTACATGGTAGGGCCCGGGAGGTAACCCTGGGCAAGAATCGTGGAGTAGACGATGAGTTAGTGGGGGAACCATACCATCCGGTGACATTACCAATGACTCGGCGGTTATCATGTGGATACCGATGGGAGTCATGTACGTATGGATACGTCGAGAGGTGAGGGTCAGAGCTAGGCACTCGAGCTTTCGGTAAAGCGTATGATACGTACCTATCAGGGGGCCAGTCATGGTGACAGCATCTGATAGACCTGCATTTCTGTGTCGATGCTTCACACATTGCTTTCATGATATTTCTTTTTACTCCCTTGTATATATAACAGGGGTTTAGGCCGCTGTTATATATGCCCTTACACCAATATTAGTGGAATGGGACGCTAATATATATGTATTGACATTAAATTGTATACATCATCAAATTTATTCATGCAAATATACCCAGAATGTAAAAGGCTCATTGACATTGGATTTAGGACATATGAGAATTTATTTGATATTGATTACAGGATATATGTGAGATCTACTTGATATTGTACATTCGGGGTATACGAGATATACTTGATTTTGTACATACGGGATATGTGAGATCTACTTGATGTTGTACATTAAGTATATGTGAGACTTACTTGATATGATAGCCAAATTGGGGGCCGATTTGAGAAAATTGGGAGTTGGACTGTCTTGATGGATTTTGATCCTACCACGATGTCAGGATTCCGTGGAAATGATATGTTTCATTCCATACTCTACATTTACTGTTTATGCACTGTTTCATGCATTAGTGTACCTGTTAGAGTACCTTCCATGACTGTTGCGTTTACATACATTTATTCATATCATTTCTTCATGTATTAGTAGTACCTGTTAGAGTACCTTTCATGACTGTTGCATTTATATACCTTTATTTATATGCATTGCTTCATGTATTAGTTGTACCTGCTTGTCTACCTTTCATGATTATTGCATTCATATGATTTTTTATTGCTATTAATTGCACATGTTAGATTCACGTTGTACGTGCATACTCGTGATTACCTTCATATGTTATTTACTATTCACGAGTTGGCAACTCACGCCCGTTATGCCACAGTGTTTGTAGGTGTTCCTCAGGATAGTCAGAGGCTGGCTATTATCATACATCTTATCATCTTTTCCTATGGATACCGCATCAGCTCACAGTGTGCAGTTTGCTTAGGTGGGTTTTGTGGTTATTCGTTGTATTGTATATTCGTTATATCCCTGTACTCTCCATCTACTATTTTCATATTGACTTAGAGACTTGGTGAGGACAATGTTTTATTTTATGTTGTGTCTTGTTGTCATTTATACAGTTTCCTTTCTATCGTCTTCTATTTCTTCGCTACGGCATCGTATATTTGTTGTGGTGGATGTTTTCCGCCTTTGGGCGTGGATTTGCTCCCGTTGGGGATGCTTTACTTTTTATTTATGTTGTACCCATTTTTAGGGTAGGTTTTTATAAAGGAGGCGCTGCCGAAATTTTCAAGAAAGAAAATTGGACTTAAAAAAATTTATACTTGAGATTTTTTTAAGGGTTTAAACAATGTTTCTTATCTTTTCTTGTCTTTTAATGGTTTAAATTTCTGGGTTTTGGCTTTCTTTTACTGCGTTATGCCTGTAGACGCTGCGTAGTATTAGCGCCGTCACGTGCCAATTTCTGGTCGTGACACAATTGCACACGCTTATGATTTTATACACCTTGGTACACTCGGTATTGTTTCCGTGAGCATTTGAGATATGGATGAGTTTTCGTGCATTGGTTGCACCGAATTTGTATTCCGTGCACTTGTTGCACCCAATTTTTGTCTTTGAGCATTTGTTTCACTAGATTTATGTTTTTGTGCGCGTTTGCACTTGAAGTTCGTTTTCGTGCATGCTATTGCACTAGATACTTTATATGGACCTGACGTGCTTGGGTTGGATTTTTGCGCATATTAGGCGCATGATGTGGGATTTTGTGCACACCAGATGCACTTAAATTAGATTTTATTCGTGCATGTCGGATGCACCTAATTTAGCTTTTATTCGTGCATGTTGGATGCACTTCATTTATTTTCTATTCGTGCATGTTGGATGCACTTGATTTAGATTTCCATTCGTGCAGGTTAGTTGCACTAGTTTGAGATTTTTGTGCACTTTAGATACACTTGATGTTGTTGTCATGCATATTAGTTGAATTTGACAGATGCTTTCGCACGCACCTATTCACCTAGTTTGGTTTTTGCGCACATTTGTAGCACTCGTATTTGGCTTTGATTTCCGTACGCACCAAGCGCACGTGATGATTAGATACGCCTTTCGAGGCTGATTATTGCTCTTGAGCATTATATTTTGATTTTGGGTATATATGTAGTAACAGAGAAGGACTGATCCGAGAACAGTGCCTGAGTACTTTAGCACGCATTAAAAAGTTTACCAAGAGCTTTTCAAATAGATGAGCTATAGTCTCGCTATTTCCTACGTGTCCGTGGTGACACGAAATTTTACAAGGAATACCTTCTGAGATATTTCAAAAGGCGGGACGTATAATTTGAGCAAAAACATATATAGATATATTTACTATTTTACAATTGAGCGTCTGCTACTTGTGCTGTGAGTCGGAAAAAATTTGCATGTGTTTTATCCAGTTTTGGAGGAAATTTAAAGGGTTGCGTACTATATACGTATTATTATTTTGAGGATAGTATATTGATTAAAGTAGTGGATTTCGATATCTATATCTCCGTTGTAACTCCGATGATTGCGTTACGCTTGACGGAGTTCGACTTTGAGTTTTATACTCGTTTTCATGTGCACATGACGCGCTGTGGTATTTCTGTGTATTCCAAGATTTCGGAGCCCCGTTGATCTGAACAAAATTATTGAAATGTTTTAGTATTTGGGGGTTTAAATTTAAATTCGGGGACCGAATTTATTTAAGGGGGGAAGATTGTAACATTTCAGAAATATAAAATATTATTTTTGGAATTTAATATTAAAAAAATATACTTCGCGAAAACTATTCGATTTGCGAATTTGGGGTTTTCGTAAAATGGTATAAATATACATACCAATATTTGGGAAATAATTGGAGATTAAAATGATTTATTCATTTAAAAATATATTTATCGGATTTGGGCATTTTTATATTTAATTATATTCAAGTCTAAATTAAACTTGATTAGTCCATTACTAATCACGATTAAACCAAATCCGTATTTTCACATTTTCCATAGCTAGTGCACCATGTCATGTTACTCTTTGTTGCATGTTGTGTTATTTTGTTGGTTTATTTGTATTTGGTTTATATTGTGAGAAGAGAAAAAGAAGAGAAAGAGATTCCATGATTGAGAGAGGAGAGAGAGAGAGACGGGACCCACTCATGACTTGAGAAATGGCATGAGAGCATGCCATGAGAGAGTGAGAGTGAGAAAAAGTGAAAGACCCTTGACCGTTCTTCATTTCTTTCTTCATCATTTTATTTCCTAAACTCCTCCTTCATCTTCTTCATCTCACTCCTCCATCTCCTCTACCCTCATATTTCATCTCCAATCCTTCACCAAAACCCTATACTCCCTTCATTAAAAAAACGCACAACTTCATCCTCAACACTTTTTACCTTTCAAGCTTGGATTTTGAAGACTTTGAGAAACTCAAGAAAATTCTTGAGTTGTCAAATGAGGTAAAACCCATATCTTTTAGTTAAGTTATTATGTTTAGTATACCCTAGTTTAGTTTAGAGTTTGTATTAGTTGGGTTAGTGATGTTATGAAATTCCAAGAGGGGGTTTAGGTGATTGTGTAGACTTGTCATATGTAGTGACTGTTTACAAGACCTTAGTGTTGATTTCCTAGACCAAAACAGTGATTTCAACCTGATACACGAACTTAGGATTTATTCCGTGTCGGTTTTGTGAAGTATTGTCGGACTACAGGGAATATGGAGCAACCTGGGATTTTTATGAGGTTAACAAACAACTACATTAATCTAGATAAACCACTAGAAACCCACCACGAAAGTATGAGCCCCTTTGTCCCTTGTACGGCCGACGAGCTCCGATTTTCTGGTATTGTCGCCGGATTTTTGTTGGGTACTGATGTTGAGTTTTTGCCTGTAGTTCAATTGTAAGTCTATGTCGCTCACCCCACAAGCTACCGGGGAGGCGGAATAGGTAAAAATCAAAATTTTCTTACAAAGTCAACATAGACTAAGCTAAAAGATCTTCGGCAAACAATTACTAACAAAGACTAGATGTTCAATCTTCTGGGATAGAAAGATTATACCTCATGATACGGGTCCTTCGGTTCTTCTCCGCTGTCCTCCTCGTCTACGTGAGCTCCGAGGATCGATCCGGATCTTGGTCACCTCCACGGCCTTCTTGAGTCGAAGACGATCCACCCGAGAGTCTATAGTCCGAGCTCCACCTCCCAACCGAGGTAACTAGTGCAACAAGTTTGCTAAGCTTGATGTCATAGGTGATGTAGAGTAAGAAGATGGTTTTGTTTGTCTATCTAAATCCCTATTTTCTCAACAGATGAGAGCTAAAGGATTTTCTAGTGAGAAAGAAGAAGGAGCAAGCATGGGAGCTCTCATAAAGAGAGAGAAAGCAAATGAGATAATGATCAATAAGAAAAAAGAAGACTAATCTTTTATCATAATATTTTTGATGGCTAAGTTAATTTGACCATTATCATATCATAATAAATGCTAAGCCAAAATATCTAGTGCTTAACAAAATATCTAAGTCAACAATGGTCAACTAGGTCAAATGGTCAACTTGGTCCAATGGTCAACATGGTCAAATGGTCAAACCAATAAGCCATGACACAATTATCATGAAAAAGATTAGTAAACATTTTCCTCCACCTTATAATGGTTTTGATGAAGTCAATGATCAAAACCCTAATGAGGCATCTCCTTCTTCGCTCCTCACATCCGTGCATACACACCCGCATCCGCATTCCGTAGAACACGAATACTAGAAGACAAAACTGATCCATCTATACAATACTAGGATCCGTCTTAAACCAAAGCCTACTAGTATTGTCCGCACGAACAACATACGCGCACAAGTGCACGTAAGTGATCGTAGCCCTGCCATAAAACCATATGGCCTCTACACTTTTTGCCCAGTGCAGGGAAACTCTCTGTGTGGGACTTTAAAGACTCGACACTACGTTGGCAATGGGTTTAAGAACAAGCTGCAAGCGGTACTAGCTGTACGTAACGGTCTCCAAGTAGATGTCGATAGGAAGGCCGATGAGGAAAACCCATCTGAACTCCTACTGACCTGAATGCGACAATCTCCGTACAGTCCGGTCTGTTCGTCTAAGAGTATCGCATGTCGGGCCTAGGGGGCGGTAAACGTCAGACCCCTAATAGCGGTACAAGTCATGTCGGAGTGTAGCCCAGAACAGCCTGAGAAACTACTGGAAACACTACTAGTAAATCTCGCTTTCCCCGACCAGGGACTTTGTGTAATGGCTCTCCTAGACACAACGCGATATCAACCCACAATACCGGGAAAGACGAATCATGTCTAACCGCCACTGCCTCCAAGTGCTTCGGGACTGCACCCAACTACTATCTGTTTGCACGAATCCTTTGATCCGTGGTAGGGTAGCAATCAAAGTACAGTGGGAACACAATCAGTATCAAGTCGACGGACTAAGCTGTACTCATGTCACCTGGGAACTGCTATCTGACGATAGGTATAGTACCAACCAGCAGTTCCCGACGAGTCCTGTCCAGTGTACTCGTAACCTAACGAGCACCTGCATACTATCTCCAGTACGACGTACTAATGGCTATGGGACCGACCATCTCCCCTGCTGGGATGAAAAGCGTATACACCAGTCTACTCCGGAGTATCGATGCACCGTTTTGATAATCCTACGACTAGGGACTTGCATAAGGATGTTCTTGTCGATTACCCAGCCCCCACTAGTGTGACTGCCATCACAACACTGGTAATCAAGCAAAGATCCTAAGGTCTCTATTATTATGTATAAGCAATATGCTAAAAGAAACACATGCACATATTGAAGTAGAAACAAACCAAGTAGCATACTACCATTTTGAGCAAGACTGTTAATACAACTGTGAATACCCCAACCATCCATTAGGTAATATACAAGCTAGTATGATACAGTAATGGCCTCTAGGGCATATACACTAATAATCTCTAACTTGCACTAGGGCCATATACTGGCATATCGAAGACCTATCATCTCGATCAGCTGCTCGAACTGAGTCTGGGGTATGACCATCGTGAGTGGATTTACAGTGTTATTCTCTGAATCTACTCTCCTCACCTCGATCTCCCGGTGATCTACGATCTCCCTGATCAGGTGGTACCTTCTCAAGATGTGCCTGGACTTCTGATGGGAACTGGGTTCCTTCGCTAAAGCTATAGCGCCATTGTTGTCGCAATACAACGGTATTGGATCAACAATGGTTGGAACCACCTTAAGTCCTATAAGGAACTTCTTCATCCAGACAGCCTCTTTTGCGGCATCGCAAGCAGCTATGTACTCCGCTTCCATCGTCGAGTCAGCAACGGTGTCCTTCTTGGAGCTCTTCCAACAGACCGCCCCTCCCTTGAGGGTAAAAACATAACCCGACATGGACTTGGAGTCATCCTTGTCACTCTGGAAGCTGGAGTCAACAAAGGCCACGATCTGGAGGTCTTTTCCACCATTCACTAAGAACATCTCCTTAGTCTTTCTTAGGTACTTGAGAATGTTCTTTACTGCTATCCAGTGCTTCTCCCCTAGGTCCGACTGATACCGTCTTACAACGCTTAATGCGTATGCTACATCTGGTCTGGTACACAACATCGTGTACATTATAGAGCCTACCGAAGATGCATAGGGTATCGATGACATGCGAGCCCTTTCCAAATCAGTCTTGGGAGACATCTTTTTGGAGAGGGTGATTCCGTGACAAGCCGGTAGATTACCGCGCTTTGAATCTTCCATACTGAATCGTTTCAGTATGGCGTCGATGTACCTGGACTGCGAAAGTCCCAACATCCTCTTAGATCTATCACGATAGATCTGGATCCCCAGAATGTAGGAGGCATCACCCAAGTCCTTCATGGAGAACCTCTATGACAAGAATCCTATGACTGACAGTAGCATAGGAATATCATTTCCTATTAAGAGAATATCATCCACGTACAAGATGAGGAATGCCACAGTTCTCCCTACAATCTTACTGTAAATTCATGGATGAACTGGATTTTTGATAAAGTCGAATTCTTTGACAGTATCATCAAAGCAGATGTTCCAACTCCACGATGCCTGCTTTAGTCCATAAATGGACTTAAGCAACTTGCACACCCTACCGCTGCTCCCATTCTGAATGAAACCCTCCGGCTGATCCATATAGACGCGCACTTCCAAATTTCCATTTAGAAAAGCCGTCTTTACGTCCATCTGCCAGATTTCATAATCGTGGAAGGCAGCAATGGCAAGAAGGATCCAAATGGATTTGAGCATAGCCACTGGAGAAAAGGTTTCGTCATAGTCCAAACCAGGTCTTTAACGAAAACCATTTGTAACAAGTCTAGCTTTATAGGTTTCAACCTGCCTATCTACACCAATCTTCTTTCTGAAGATCCATTTGCATCCTACGGGTTTTACCCCTTCTGGAGCAATGTCCAAAGTCCAAACTTTGTTGGTGTACATGGACTCCATTTCGGCCCGCATTACATCCAGCCATATTACTGAGTCACCACTCTGAATAGCTTGCTGGAAGCTAGTAGGCTCATCATTGTCAATGATGTAATCCTCTAGATCCCCGTCTATGAGAAAACCGTAGTATCTCTCGGGCGGATGAGACTGCCTACTACTTTTGCGGAGTGGCACTGGGATTTCCGGTTCTTATGAAACCTCTGGTTCAACCAAGCTTTTAGTAATAGCTTGTGGTTCTGGAATTTCTTCCTGTTTTATTGCGCTCCCACTTATCTGATTTTCTAAAAATTCAGTTTCCAAGAAGAGGGCATGACGAGAAACAAAGACCATTTGCTCCTCTGCGTAATAGATAAGATACCCCTTGGAGTTCTTTAGGTATCCCACAAACTTACACTGTACTGAGCGTGCCTCGAGCTTGTCCGCATGCTGCTTTTTAACAAAAGCTGGACATCCCCAAGTCTTAAAATGTTTAAGACAGGGTTTCTTTCTACTCCATATCTGATATGGTGTGGTAGGCACCGATTTAGTAGGAACCTGGTTCAAAAGATATGCAGCTGATTCTAATGTATAACTCCAGAAGGATCGCGGTAACTCAGCCTTACTCATCATGGAACGAACCATATCAAATAGAGTTCGATTCCGCCTTTCTGGTACACCGTTGTGTTGTGGTGTGTATGGAGGAGTAAGCTGAGAGAGAATACCATTCTCTTTTAACTAGTCCAGAAACTCGGCACTTAAGTATTCACCATCTCGATCAGATCTCAGTGTATTGATACTTTTGCCTGTTTGTTTTTCCACTTCATTTTTGTATTCCCGGAATTTCTCAAAGGCCTCGGATTTATGCTTCATCAAGAAGACATGTCCATACCTAGAGAAATCATCCGTAAAAGTAATGAAATAGGAATAACCACCTCGCGCATGTGTAGACATTGGACCACACACATCACTGTGTATGAGTCCCAAGAGCTCGCTCGCTCTTACCCCGTGTCCAGTAAACGGAGTCTTTGTCATCTTTCCCATGAGACAAGATTCACAAGTAGCATAAGACTGATATTCGAACGGATTCAAATATCCCTCTTTATGCAACTTCGTCAATCATGTTTCATTGATGTGACCCAGAATGCCATAAGAAAGCTTGATTTAATTCCGGAGACTTTCTTTTAAGTGTGTTCTGGATACTGAAAACCTGAGCTTGATTTAGTACGTAGATATCGTTATCTAATGTACCTGACCCAATCAGAACTTGATTTAGGTGGACGTGGACCACATCGCTTATATATGTAAAATAAAATCCATCACTAAAAAGTAAGGATACAGATATGATATTACAAGCTATACTAGGTACATACAAACAGTTACGTAGAATCAATATCTGCCCACTTGTCAATCCTAAATGATATTCCCCTACGGATTCAGCGTCCACGCTCATTCCGTTCGCAACTCTGAGAGTTATATCACCTAACCTGATAACTCTACGGTTTCTCAAAGCCTGTAATGAATTACAGATATGCGATCCTGATCCGGTATCTAATACCCAGGAAGTAGGGTTAATTGACATACAGTTTTCTATTACAAATACACCCGAAGCCGATGCCACAACATGCTTCGAATCCTGGCTACTGGCTTTCAAAGCCCTGCAATCCCTCTGCCAATGTCCTTTCCCGTAACAATAGGGACATCCCTCCTTCCCTATATCTAGCCAAAAAACTTTTGCCCTTCCCTTTCCTTCTACCTCCCTGGTTTCCTTCAGGGTGCATGTAGAGGGTAAGGATTGCAGAAACAAGTCAGCATATGACCTGTTTCCCAACGTGGTCTTCAGGTCCATGAGCTGTTCAATACAGCTAGTCACTGTAAGGACGTTGTCCCCTGCAGATGACCCAACAGCCAACTTCGCTTAAAGCAATTCCTTCGAGGTCTCATATCTTGCGATACGAGATTGCTCTCTATATAAATCTCTGTTATGGAGGAAGATAGAAGCTAAGTCCATCTTCTCGTGCTGCCTTTGGTATGCACCATCAACTGAGGCCAACACGAGGCACTTGGCATTCGTACAATCCCTTCCCGATGTCTTATGGATATCAATATCCATGACGGTGGAAACTGGACCTAAGACGGTAGGGGTTTTATTAGTGAAGAGGTGTCCCAGCTTGTTGTTCAGTTGATAAAACTGCACATTTAATATGACATTTGGCCTACTATTTCTATATAATAAAGGTGTTTATTATAATATAAGATACATTTGAGGGTTTATCTGTAAAAATACTATTTTCAATTGTTTATATATTATAATTAAAATTATGTAGGAAAAAGTAAGCATATAATATCCATGTAACATTTGGCCCATCTAAATATGCTTACCTTGTAGGGTTAGTATAGCACCTTAGCAAAGTTTTGGAAAGCATCAATCATGCTACTTTAAAATTTTTGGGGTGCTAAACAAACCCTAACCAAGATCTTAACTAGAGAATTAAGCAAACAAGCATGTTAAACACTTTAACATCTAAGAGTTAGGGATTACAACCTTTGTAGTCCGTTCCTTCGCTTCATAAGCTCCGTGTTGAGGTCCTTTCGCTGCGATCATCAAGTACCCAGACTCTAGAGAGGCTCCATGAAGAGAAAGATGCAAACTTGCTTCCGATCTTCAACAACTAAGATGATCTACCTAGAACAAACTCAAACTCAAGCTCTTGCTTCACTAATCAAGTATTAGCAAAGCAAACATCCTAATCTAAGTGGCTAGAATAGATGAGGATGATGAAGTAGGAATTTAGCTCTCTTTTATTTTCAATTTCTCACTGATTATCATCACATGTCAAAAAGCTAGAAAGCTTTTTTCAAGAGGAAGAAGAAGAACAATTTCATTTGTGATAAATAATGAAAACTTGTGTGTGGTTAGAATTGCAATCATGGGTTAAGAATGAGGACTTAACCCTTGTAGAGAACTAACTATGGTAAAGGGTTTGGGTTGGGTTAAGAAATATCTACACAAAATATCATAGTCAAAGTCAAAGTTTCAAGAAGCTTCTTGAAAGCTTCATGCAAGCTTAACCCTAATCCAAACCCTAACCACATTTAAACTCCACAAAACATATTGCATTTGTAACCATAACTTGTTACAATATTATATAGCACATATACAATATTTATTGTAACAAAATAAAATAATACAATTAACATATATCACATATATATCAATGTATTATCCAAGTGAGAAAAACGAATCTTTAAGTGAGCTAATATTAGTTAATGTAATATAATATATCAAATATATAATTATACATTAAATTATCGAATCAACACTTGATCTGATAATCCGGCTATTTCACAAATAACCGACTAATATAATCTGTATCAGTTCATCGAATCAACACTTGATCCGATGACCCGGCTATATCGCATATACCCGGCCAATATCACATATCGCGAGAATATAATACGGTATCACATACACGTATTGTTCTCGGTCCTGTACAAATCACATATGTGCTCCTACTCCTTTTGCCTGAGCCAGGAAACCTCTGTGTAGGACTCTAAAGAATCGTCAATACGCCGTCAGTATGTGATGATCATATCAAACATCCACAAGCTGCAAGCGGTCAGCTAAACGTAACAGCCATCCAGGTATTGAGCGATCAGAAGATCAACAAGCAAGCCTGTACATTCTCCTGCGAATCCAATCAGTAACACTCCCGTACAGTCCGGTCTTTTCGTCTGATATGTCGCATATCTCGCCTAGGGGTGGTAAACGTCAGACCCCAGTAGCTTGATAAGTTGTGTCGATATGAGGTCCATAACAGTTCGAGAAACTACCGATAACACTTATCAGTAAATCTCAGCAACCCTGGCCAGGGATTTCCAGTTATAGCCAATCGAACACAGCGCAACATCAACTCCATATACCGGGAGAGACGAAACCCCTCGTATCGCTCATTGCCTCCATGTGATTCGGGACTGTACCCAAAAGACACCGTTTTGCACGCCCTCTTGGATGTGGTATGATGGAAATCAAAGCACAGTGGGAATCACACAAGACTCTATGACCAACTCGGGTCTACAGACCAACCTGTACCAGTGTCACCAGAGAACTGCCATCTGACGTGAGCTATAATACCATCTGGGAGTTCTCGGCGAGTCCGTCCGGTGTACCCAGTCTCCACTGAGCACCCGAATACCTTCTCTAATGTCAATCACCAATGGATATGGGATCATCCATCACCCATCATATGGGTCAAGAAGCGCATACACCAGTCTACTCTGGAGTATCGATGCCCTGTCTCGGTACTCCCATGACTAGGAACATTTGAAGGATATACTTAGCGACTACACTGTCTCCACTAGTATGATCTACATCACAGTCCTGGTAGTCAAGTACTCATCCTATGGGCTTTATCAACATGTAATATAGAGACAATCAGAGCACATAGTAAGATAAGGAGCTACCAGATAGCATACTATCATGTCGAGAAAGAAAGTCCTCCCTATATATGTCCAAGCATCCACTACAATATACATCGTATGTACAGTAATGGCCTCTAGGGTATACATATCACTAATTTTCTCCCACTTTCACTAGGGCCATCTGTTGCGGTATCGCATACCGAACAATCAGCTGTGGTTGAAGTATCTCATACTCAACCATCCCATAAAAGTCTCTACTGGGAAATATGCCTTTGTGAGTGGATCCGCGCTGTTGTCCTTTGTGTCTACTCTCCTAACCTCGATCTCCCTGGAGATCAACCATCTCCATGATCAGGTGATACTGCCTAAGAATATATCTGGATCTCTGAGGGGACGGGGGTTTCTAGGCATAAGCTACAACTCTATTGTCATACAATGGTAGGAACGAAGTTCATCTCATGAACTCATATATATCCAGACTGCCTCTTTGGTAGCATCCTTGGTAACGATGTATCTTGCCTTTAATCGTCTAGTAAGTCATGGTATCTAGCTTGGAACTCTTCCAACATACCGTCCCTCCACTGAGGGTAAAGACAATGCCTGCGACTGACATTCAGTCGTCCTTATCACCCTGGAACCTTTCCAGTGATTCTCCCCAGGATCGACTGATACCATCTCACTACAACTAGTGAGAATCCTAACATCCAATTAGATCTATCCCATAGATCCATAACCCAGGATTTAGGAGGTATCACCTTGATCCTATATGGAGAATCCATGTGATAAGAGGAGATTGACCGGGCGTAGCATAGGAAACTCCTTCCCTATCAAGAGTATGTCATCCACGTACTTTACGAGGATAAACACCATACTCCCTACTACCTTTTCGTATATACATGGTTCATCTACCATTTTGATGAAGTCAAACTCTTTGACTTCTACATCAAAACAGACGTTCCAACTCCACGATGCCTGATTTATCACATAAAACATCTTGCACACGTTTTCGCTGCTCCCACTGTCTACGAAGCCCTCTGGTTGTGTACTTCTAGACGCTCTCTTCCAAATCATTATTTAGAAAAGCGGTCATGACACCCAACCACTAGATATCGTAGTTATGGTATGTAGCAGTGGCAAATAGGATCTGGATGGATTTAAGAATAGCTTTGAAAGTCTCAACTTTTCCATGTACACCAAGTAATCTTCTCAAGATATACTTGCTCCTGATGGGGATTTAATCCTTCTGATAAAGCAACCAAAGTCCATACTTTGTTGCTGTATATGGATTCCATCTCAGATCACTAAGCATCCAGCCATTCTCACAGAGTCCCCACTCTTGATGGCCTGTTCGAAACTAGTTGGGTCATCATCTCATGATGCAATCCTTGCTCCCACTGTCATAGAGAAACCAAAGTATCTCTCAGGTGGGTGAGGAATCCTACTAGATCGGCGGAGAGGCTAAGGTTGGTTGGAAACTATTGAATCCTCCGGGTTTACCAAATCATCAGCTGCAGTTTGTATAGCTGGAACTCCTTCCAGTTCTACCTTATGACAACCAATTTCTTCACAAGAAATTCCCTTTCACAAAGGTGGCATGGTGAGAAACAAAACATCTTTTGCTCCTTAGTTAGGTAGAAGAAATTCCCTTGCAAATGCTTAGGATATCCAACAAACTTCCACAGAACTGACCATGCCTCGAGATTGTCCGAATTTTTCTTTTGACATAGGCCGGACAACCCCAAATCTTAACATCTTTAAGAGATGGGCTCTTCCCATACCATATCACATAAGGAGTGGTAGGCATCTGATTTGGTTGGAACCCTATTCAATAAGTATGCAACTTCTCAAGTGCATAACCCCAAAAGAAAATAAACAACCCAGTAGTACTCATCATAGAGCACACCATATCACATAGGGTGCGATTGCTCTGCCCTGATACACCAACGTGATGTGGTGTATACGGAGGAGTAATACTGAGAGAGAATCTCATTCTCCTTTAGAATAGTCTAGGAATCCCGTGCTCAAGTATTCTCCTCCCTGATCACATCAAAGGACATAATACTTATACCCATTTTTGGTTCTCTACTTCTAACTTATATTCATTGAATTTCTCAAAAGGTTCAGACTTGTGTTTGAACATGAACATATGTCCGGAACTTAAGAGATAATCAGTGAATGTACTGAAGTACAAAGAACCGATCCTGGCATATGTAGATAGGGGACCTTACATACATCATCAAGTATCAATCCCAAGAGTTTAGTAACTCTTTCTCTGTTTCCAATAAACAGAGCTCTGGTCATATTATCTTTGTGACATGACCGGCAAGTTTCACAGGATGTAAATTCAAACAAATTTAAATATGCATCTCTATTGAACTTAGCTAGTCGGGCCGCAGTTGATATGACCTTGTCTACAAATACCTCAAGAAGAATTCGTCCATTTCTGAACTCTTCCTCTTGTGTGTGTTCTGTACATTACGAACTGTAGTTTGATTTAGAACGTCTATGCTTTTAGATAACGTGCCTGAATCAATCAACTCTTGATATAGGAAATGTTCAAAACATTATCCATCAATACAAAATTATATCTTTCTTTACTAATAAAGAGACTGATATGATGTTGTATATCAGATTCGGTATCTAATAACATACATTCAGAATTAATGTATTCTAGTAATACAGGGTGATAACTGCTAACATACTTGGCTGCAACACTTGCACCATTTCCAAATCTTGAAACTTATCACCCGTTCTCAGTTCTCTACCTATCTGTAGCCCATGTAACATATTACATATGTGGGATCCTAATCCGGTATTTCATACCCAGGATGTAAAGGATACTGAGAAACAGTTCTTTGTAATGAACACACCCGAAGATGATGCATCATCATGTACTTTCTTCGTTTGGGCGGTACGGGAATTCTGGTAATCCCCTATTTCCTGCTCTGTCTTATAACAATTATAAGTTTGAGCGGGACCAACGTTCCCCAGCACGGTATAACAAGCGGGTTCGGTCAATACATATGTATTATTATCTTGATTAGGGTGTGATATGGTCTCTATCTGGGGAGAGAGAGAAGAAAACACTCAGCGTATGCTCTTGCAAGATTAGATTGGTTCTTAATATATCTAATCAGGATGTCTCCCACTGTTTTAGTCAAATCTTCCTTCAAACCCTAAAAGGAAAGACTAGCCGGGATTAATTACACTCTACAAGTTCGCCAAACTTTCAGCCAGGCCAGTGCCGGTACTTTGAGGGAGGTTCCCCATGCTTTCGCACGGACCGAATTAAAATAAACCTCGTTTTCCCAGAGGCATCACCTCGTTGACACCTTTCTAGATACCTACTTGATCGGCTAATTGTAATGTGTAAAACTCTCCCAGGAGTAACTCTTACTCGCAGCGGGTATCGGGATCCAACTATTTCATAGAAGGTATGAAATCTCATTGCAAATTTAAACTCTTGAAATTCCCAATAATATTTTGCCCCGAGCGATCTATGACCTTGACAAGGTCAACAAACCATAGACCGCAAGTCAAGTTCAACCCGTCATTTCCCGAATGAATTAAACCCACCTGCATGACCCTTGACAAGGTCAACAAAGTCACACGACTACCCTAACTCAATCGCATCATAAGCTTTTGCAGATAAGCATAAATAGCTACCACACACTACACCTTGACAAGGTCAACAAATGCAGCACAAATACTATGAAGTACTTATCTGAAATGACGGAGGGCTATGTCAGGTTTTTAAGAAAATCTTTGCATAATGAACTTGATATCGTTGTAGAATCAAATGATTTAAATGGAGTGTTTTTTAGGCCTTTGTTAGTTTTGCTAAAGAGGTCACTCCCGGTGAAGGGATCTCGGCTCTTTCCTTATCGAATATGGTGCAGGATATTTCACAAATACCACTATGCAAAGCAAAAACTAGAAAAGCAATCAAAAGACAAAACCGAGGGTTGTAGTATCTGCCAGTTATTGCTAAAGAGGTCACTCCCGGTGAAGGGATCTCGGTGCTTTGCTTATCGAATAAGGTGCTGGATATTCTACAAGGAATAGCACTATGCAAAGCAAGAACTAGAGCTACCAGTTTTCGAAAATTCGATTCAACAACATCTTTAGGTTTCTTTTATTTCATTAATCTCATTAATGAAGTCCCATTTTAATTATGCTTCAGAAGCATCACATTTGAAACGAAATCAACAATATATAACATATATCTCCTATATACAATATAAACATTCGTCTCAGGCAGTAATATAATCTCATCACAGAACATTGCAGCAGAAGAACATATATGAAATATTGCATATACTAGGAGGTTCGTGTTTTATTGCGAGCCTGTATAAAAGACGGATTCCACGGTCGTGATGAATAGCCAAACCCACATCCCTAGACCCCTACGAGAGTGGCAAGTAACCCTACCAATTCTAGAGTTAGGAAACCCAGTCTCGACTCCTCGAGATGGTCTCCTACTAGACCCTAAAACCCGGTCACTTGTGCTCCCCGCCTTGGGTCTATCCTAATGCGGAAAAGTAAATAATATACAATGGTGACATCATTCTCAGCCCGGAAGTGCCCCAATAAAAGAATATTACATACAAATGAATTTTACATGAATGAAAATGAAAAACTCTCATCTCACATAAAACCCCCGGCTATTCAAAACTCGACAATTCAATATAATATATCACAGCAACACAGAACATCACATGTCATCAACGTAAATAAATATGCGTATCCCAATTGTCGTTGATGTTTAGCAACGAAACCGGCAATACACCACATATTACACTTACGGTCGCAGAAAAGAAAGTGTAAAACTACAACAGTTGGAATCCGCAACCTCTTTAGACATCTCATACCTAACCAAATGAATTCCTTAGACATCGCATGCCTAACAATTATAAACCCTGCATTTTAGTCTTAATATAGAAAACTCTTTTCAATATCAAGTCGGGCAATTCAACAAGATTCCCGACATCCTGATCGAATGCTCGTTGAAAACTTTAGTAGACGGCCGCACCACCGGATGCCGTCGGCGAAGTGCACTAAGGCGGAACACCGCTGCCGCGAGCACCCGAACGGATGCTTTTGGTGACGGGGTTCTCCTACAGTCACTTGGTCGGGGCTATGGGTGTGGCTATCTATTAAGTTTCTCGTCGAGTATCCGCGTACGCTACGTGATTGCGACGGACTTTTGATCACATCAAAATCCCATGGCAACCGATCAAATGAGACTAAAAACTGGTAGATTCATAACATTCAAATTAGTTATCTCATAACTACTTGTGGATTCCAAATATTGTATCACATTCCAGATAAATAGACAATGTTAAACTTTCCGATCGAATAAACAAACACCCAAGATTTCCCTTTAGTTCTCAACACTTGAAATTAGTTTAAAAGCATCCATCACATGCCACAGTACCAATGGTCCAGCCGTAGAAGGGTCAAACCAACGCCTCACATGTGGCAACGCCGTACTGCCACAAACCCTAAGGTTTAGAGGCTGTTCTGACGGTTACATAATTGAGTTAAGGTTACGTTCTTCTAGAGGGTCCACCGCGTTACTTGCACGACTGTGAATGTTCTTTAACTAAGGAAATAATCCAACACTTGGAAATTTTCCGGCAGGGGAAAAAGTAAGTTATTGATATCCGTTCGAACTTTTTAACACGTTCTAAATTACCCGGAAAAACTTAAACGAAGTTAAACTTTCCGATCGAATCAACGAGTTCCCAATATTTCCCAGAAAGCTCAACACTTGAGCAGAATTAGAAATTCCCAGAAGAATGAAAAAGTACCCAAGAATAAACCCCTGAAGAATTAGCCCCTAACTCCAAAAGATGGTCGCGGAACCGCCGCTAAACACATGGTTTGGCCGCGGTTCCACGGTCTCTTGAGGGGGTTAGGGCTTCGTACATCACAGTAATTCTTAGAATTCCCTGCATGATTTTCTGAGTATTTTTAATATGAAAAATTTCAACTTTTGAAAAAATTTCCAGAGAATGGATTTGTTTCGGGGTTTCGGGGTTCGATCGGACTTCAAACTTCGTCCAGACAACGCCTAAAGATTTAGCTTGGCTCTGATACCACTGTAGGGTTAGTATAGCACCTTAGCAAGGTTTTGGCAAGCATCAATCATGCTACTTTAAAATTTTTGGCGTGCTAAACAAACCCTAACCAAGATCTTAACTAGAGAATTAAGTAAACAAGTATGTTAAACACTTTAACATCTAAGAGTTAGGGATTACAACCTTTGTAGTCCGTTCCTTCACTTCATAAGCTCCGTGTTGAGGTCCCTTCACTGCGATCATCAAGTACCCGGACTCTAGAGAAGCACCATGAGGAGAAAGATGCAAACATGCTTCCGATCTTCAACAACTAAGATGATCTACCTTAAAGAAACTCAAGCTCTTGCTTTACTAATCAAGTATTAGCAAAGAAAACACCCTAATCTAAGTGGCTAGAATAGATGAGGATGATGAAGTAGGAATTTAGCTCTCTTTTATTTTCAATTTCTCACTCATTATCATCAAATGTCAAAAAGCTAGAAAGCTTTTCTCAAGGGGAAGAAGAAGAACAATTTCATTTGTAATGAATAATGAAAACTTGTGTGTGGTTAGAATTGCAACCATGGGTTAAGAATGAGGTCTTAACCCTTGTAGAGAACTAACTATTGTAAAGGGTTTGGGTTGGGTTAAGAAATATCTACACAAAATATCATAGTCAAAGTCAAAAGCTTCATGCAAGCTTAACCCTAATCAAAACCCTAACCACATTTAAACTCCGCAAAACATGTTGCATTTGTAACCATAACATGTTACAATATTATATATCACATATACAACATTTATTGTAACAAAATAAAGTAATACAATTAACATATATCACATATATATCAATGTATTGTCCAAGTGAGAAAAACGAATCTTTAAGTGAGTTAATATTAGTTAATGTAATATAATATATCAAATATATAATTATACATTAAATTATCGAATCAACACTTGATCCGATAGTCCGATTATTTAACAAATAACCGACTAATATAATCTGTATCAGTTCATCGAATCAACACTTGATCCGATGACCCGGCTATATCACATATACCCGGCCGATATCACATATCGCGAGAATCTAATACGGTATCACATACACGTATTGTTCTTAGTCACACACATATCACATATGTGCTCCTACTCCTTTTGCCTGAGCCAGGAAACCTCTGTATAGGACTCTAAAGAATCGTCAATACGCCGGCAGTAGGTGATGATCATATCAAACACCTATAAGCTGCAAGCGGTCAGCTAAACGTAACAGCCACCCAGGTATTGAGCGATTAGAAGATCAACAATCAAGCCTGTACATTCTCATATGAATCCAATCAGTAACACTCCCGTACAGTCCGGTCTCTTCGTCTGATATGTCGCATATCTCGTCTAGGGGTGGTAAACGTCAGACCCAAGTAGCTTGATAAGTCGTGCCGATATGAGGTCCATAACAGTTCGAGAAACTACTGATAACACATACCAGTAAATCTCAGCAATCCTGGCCAGGGATTTCCAGTTATAGCCAATCGAACACAGCGCAATATCAACTCCCTATACCAGGAGAGACGAAACCCCTCGTATCGCTCATAGCCTCTATGTTATTCGGGACTGTAACCAAAAGCCACCGTTTTGCACGCCCTCTTGGACATGGTATGATGGACATCAAAGCACAATGGGAATCACACAAGACTCTATGACGATCTCGGGTCTACAGGCTAAACTGTACCAGTGTCACCAGAGAACTGCTATCTGACGTAAGGTATAATACCATTTGGGAGTTCTCGGCGAGTCCGTCCAGTGTACCCAGTCTCCACTGAGCACCTGTATACCTTCTCTGATGTCAAACACCAATGGATATGGGATCATCCATCGCCCATCATATGGGTCAAGAAGCGCATACGCTAGTCTACTCCGGAGTATCGATGCCCTGTCTCGGTACTCCCACGACTAGGAACATTTGAAGGATGTACTTAGCGACTACACTGTCCCCACTAGTATGATCTACATCATAGTCCTGGTAGTCAAGTACTCATCCTAATGGCTTTATCAACATGTAACATAGAGACAATCAGAGCACATGGTAAGATAAAGAGCTACCAGATAGCATACTATCATGTCGAGCAAGAAAGTCCTCCCTATATATGTCCAAGCATCCACTACAATATACATCGTATGTACAGTAATGGTCTCTAGGGCATACATATCACTAACATACCTTATTAAAAGCCTTTGACCAATTCTTAATGGTTAAGTTTATATCTCCATAAAACAAACTAATATTATTTGTTGAGTTATTGTGCAGAATTTTCAGGACTGAAATCAAGGAAATCAAATTTGGCAAAGCAAACCTGCCTAATTAAGAAAGTGAACTGAAGAAATCAAGTCTGGCAGTTACGAAGAGAAGATTTTCAGTTCCAGAGATGTGAAAAGATCACCACGTGTCATCAAGTTAAAGCCCCAGAAAAACTAACAGATGATCTCCCTGTTTGACAGCGGAACCGCGGCCAAACCCACCTATTGGCCGCGGTTCCGCCGCGCGTTGGATGAGTTGGAAGTTGAGATTTGTTCTGTTAGGATCTTAACCACTGGTTTCCAAATTAGGAAACTCGGGTTCTGGCTCTAGGACTATAAATAAGGACGGAGAGCCTCTTGGAAAATTCATCAAGCTGAAGAGATTACGAAGTCCACGACAGGCTCACGCATCCAGGCTGATCATCAACGGTTCATCTACCTCCGTAGAAGAGATCGAGAAGCAAACTAGCATTTTCTAACCATTTTCTAAAGGAACAAAGTGTAAATGAATTTTTTTGATTAATAAAGGTAGTTGTTTTCTTATTTTATCTCTTTGTACTTTTAATATGATTTCCCTTTCCGTCTCTTCTTCTCCCAACATGCACGAGTAATTCTTCGCTTGTTAGTGTTCCTAGGATTAGGGTAGGTTAATGGATGATGAAGATCCTTAAACTATTTTTATGTCCAATAAAGTTTATAAACTTTATCAAAAGAATAGTTAACATCCTAATTGGGCGCGCTATCAATTCATTGATAATCGTGACCAAATTAGAGATTAGATGAACAATTGTTTTGGTAAAGGCTAGATATGAACGGAGTTCCATGTCGAGATAGGGGTTAAGAGTGGGAACTCTTTTTCCTCCAGAAACCCTAATCTATATGAATCACTGTTGTTCTAGTTATAAATCTATTAAAGGATAAAAGGAGTAATCTTTAATTAATCATCCATGACTACTAAATCTTAACGAACCCTACAAGCCCCCTTTCAATATTAAACCTACATCCGTAGCTAATCTAGATCTATATTTTGCATCCGAGTTTAACGTAGATATAGAATCAACAACCATTCTCCACTATTCATTATTCTCCCTCCTTTCTTAATAAACACGCCTAAAGTAAGACTAAAAGGTTCAACGTTTCCCCGAGGACGACCCGTACTCATCTCAATCTAGCTACACGCAAGACCGTTATTGATTGCGGTTAACTACTACACATAAATCAGATCAATCAAATGGCGCTGTTGCCGGGGATACGTGCGTAATTTATTTTTCTTACTATTCGTGTTGAATTCTTATTCGATCTATATCATAAATAAACAAAACAACAAATTGTATCTTTAACGATTATTGTGTGATTTTTGCGAGGGAATCTGGAGTCACAGAATTGAGGAAACATTGATCCAGAGACATTAATCAAGATCCAGAGGAGCAAGGGAGGCCACGTAGCAAAAATCTTCATCAGATCTTCCTATTCGGCGGTGGAACTGCGGCATAAAGAACGTATTTGCGGCGGAACTGAGGCGCATTAGGAGATTTAGGGTTTTCAATTTCTTTGGTATCTTCTTTACATCTTTATTTCTCCTCAGAAATCCAATAAAATATTTTTTTTGCAGGATTCTTTGCAAAATATCGCCGCTCAAAAATCTTTTTGCGTGCTTTGTTTTGCGAGTTGATTTTGCATATTTTATTACGGACTTTAAGGGGAAAGACCACAATTCAAATTAGGTGGGGATTTCATCACCCTTTCTAGGCCACACAAATCACAAAATGAGCATTCGCATAACCCTATATTAATTAAAAAATATCTAGATCAAGACCCTAAGGACCATCGCGCTCAAGTAGGACAGAGCAAGGTCGTGGGTAATCTATCGCTTATCTGCATTTCGTTTGTGGTGTCTAGGCAAGTGTGTCTAAGGCAAGTGGTTACTTAATTAGGCCCGCTATTTTCGGTGATTCGTATAGCGGATACCTCCCACTTACCTGGCCACAGGAGAGATAAAGAGGCAGTAGAGGATTTATCCTGCGATTTGTCCTTTGGATGTCTAGGAGCGGCCTAGTGCTTGACCTAGGCGACCTTAGTTCTAGGGTTTGCTTATGCATTTTGTGATATTTGTGAGTAAACCCCCAAGTCCACTTTCAAAGAAAAACAATCCAAATAGAGCTTAAATCTTTTCACGCTCTTTTCTTTTCACCTTCTTATAATGGATAACCCAAACAGACGAACTCTTGCCGATCTTTGCTGTCCACAACCAGATATTTCTTTTTTTCGTAATCGCTTCGGTATACCATCAGACTCTCCCATATCTTTAAGAGATCGGATAGCGCAAGCGGATTGAAACAGTTGGCCACCTCAGTCCAGGTCTTATCAACCGTATCTTAATTCTACATCTGTTTCCATTGATACTCCGAGTAAGGATGCCCCTAGACGCATGTCCATTGCTGAGCATATAGCTAGGGCTAAAGACCAAAGGTTCAATCCGGACCAATATCAACCATCACCTCCACTTTCTAAAGAAGAATTTCATAATCGGTTTGTGGCATGCATGATGTCCAATAGCCAACCGACCAACCAATATCAATATTTTTCTTATCACAATGTTGACTCTACTCCTACCCAATTTTCACAACCATTCTGTCCCTATCAATCCAATCCGACTTTTCCACCTTCTCTAAACGGTCCTTCTAATCAGTCATTTGGAAGTTTTAATTGTCCACAAGAATTTTAATCTTATACTGAAACTCCTTATCAACTGAAGTCCAGTCTTGAGTGAACATTAGAAGAAGGTTTAGTGATGTTGAACCGCATCAGAGAGGAATGGAAGGGAAGCATGGCTAAATATTAAGGAGCAACTTGTTCCGGACCAGCTAAAAATTTTTCAATGTATAATATGGCCATAGGACAAAGTGAGAATTTGGGTAGTGAGAGAGAAGTATACACCTTTCCTAATCAAACCTTCCCTTTCCAAACTGAAGTCCACAACTCCAGTTTCACAGATTCATCGAGTGCACCAAATGATCCACCAATTGATAAGTTATGTGACTTTAAAGTGTTTGATTTACCCGACTATAAAGGGTCCATTTCGAGTGAAACCATGCCAAATCCTTGTGATCTCTACACCTCCACTCATGAACCAAAATTGATTGAAATCCAAACTTTTGATGAGGTGTTTGAGAATTTTAACCTTCACATGAATGAGGTGATTGACGTTGGGGATATATCGACTGATGAACCCAAAATTTTGGATGAGTTTGTCCCATCAATTCATCAGGACTTTTCACTTCCTTGTTGTCATCATCTCGAGCCTTTAATTATTCTTCCCGAATCCCATATGCGTCTTAAAGTTGATGATAATTGTATAAACGAACAGCAGACCAAAATTCAGCCTTCCTCTCCCACATCTGGTTCAGCAATACTCGATACACCAATTTGTTTACCCATTTCACCTTCTACTTTCTCAGGTTCTTCTTCTGTTCTTCCTATAATTTCAGTGAGTATTGATGAATCACAATCCGATAATTCACGTTTGATAATTCCAGTAAGCCAACTTGATTTGGATACTTTGGAAAATGAGGTAGATGGGTTTTTCGAGTCTCCTACCTCCATAATTTTTGACAAATCAAGTATGATAAATTCTGGCACAAAACTTACTGACAGCAAAATGTTCAATTACACCATCGTTGAAAGTTTTGAAGAACTTTTTGCTGACGAACTTGCATTCCTAAACAACACGGATTTTGTGATTAATCAACCTCCACCTATAGAAATTGAACCACCACCGTTTCTTCTTATAAAATGCGTGAATACCAATATTCCACTCATTTATGATCATTCACATTCTCGTTTCCATTTAACATCATCTCTTATTTCTTCACACTCACGTTCACGCAAACCCTTTCCATACCACCACTTATCTCTTCCCTAGTTTTTCTTGGCTCTATATAACATGTTCTTCCACCAACCTATACGTTACATTGATAAAATCTTTGAGTGGTTGGTATTAACTTTTGTTCTTTGTAAAGTCTTATATTGACCAAATAACTTTACCCCCCTTAAAATGCTTAATATTGTTTAACTCAAGTTTGGGGGGGTATATTTTTGGCTCTTGAAAATAAAATTTGTCCTCAAAATTGTGAGCCAAAAGTAAGTTTGGGGAGGATTTTCACTTTCAATTATTGTTGCCCCCGTTAATAACCTTTCCTCCCAAGTCTACAGGTTTTTGAGATTTACAAGAAACAACAGTGAGGACACTGCTGCAAACAGGTTTGGGGGAGGTTTGTGCTTATTTAACGCATTACTTTGCATTATACTATATATATGCACACAAAATTAAAAAAAAATCTTAATAATGAATGTTTGAAAGTAAAAATTTACATATGAAAGATAGGAATAGTTTGAGAAAAACAAGAAAGTTAGAGGTTTTCTTAAACAAAACTAGTAATAAGTAGTTATAAGCTGTTGTCCCAAGGGTCAGTAAGATGAAGGAAATTACTAATCTGAGGATATTAAGTCTGAAAAATAGTCCTTATTCTTGACGCCAAATATCTGAATGTTGATACCCTACTATATGCACTTACACACACCTTGGAACTTGGGATAGTAGAGCATACCTTGAAATGCTCTTATCTAAATGCCTTAGTATAAATAAATAAATATAAGTGGTGAAGAAAAAAAAACGAACACTGGTTTTGTAATTACCAAGGCATCATAACAAAATATAGCGAGGGTGCTTTATCACCTAGTGCCTTAGACCAACTGGTTTGGGAGTTACTGCTAAGCCTTAGGTGTTGCATGACGAGGAATTACGCCTAAATGCGCGAGCACATTTTGTAATCGGTCGGTTAGTACCTCAAGAAGTATTAACGGTCGCATGAAGAATGTGCGAGCAATTTTATCGAAAATATTCACCAACTGTAAAGTACTTTGGAAGATGGACAAGTGTATGATAGCTTGAATTGAATTCTCTAAGTGTAGGGATGTCTTTTACACACACGTAGGGGTATATGATCAATGTTTGGATGAAAGATAGGGAGGAAGACTAAAGGAGATGTTTTATTGAGAGATGATGCGATTTCTAACATCTTTTCACGACCATTAAGATAGGGCTCGTTGCAACTGAAAAACTGGTGTAGTTGAAAACTCTTATTTTCAAGTTCTTTCTTTTATAGTTCTTATCTTTATATATAACTTTCACCATCTCTCTTTTATTATAGGATTTTGTTGGTGTAATCCACTGAAAACCCTCGGGAGACAACACTCCTCCTGCTAGGGACACCTAGAGGTTTAACGGCTTGTTGCACGTGCTCAGTGCAATCGTGTTGCCTACGAAAGTGTGCTTAGCTTTCTCCTTTCTTTTTCTTCTTCTCTTGAATAAACTAGTTTGCTCGGGACAATCAAAGATAAATTTAGGGGTATTTGTTCAGTTGATAAAACTGCACATTTAATATGACATTTTGCCTACTATTTCTGTATAATAAAGGTGTTTCTTATAATATATGATACATATGAGGGTTTATCTGTAAAAATACTATTTTCATATGTTTATATATTATAATTAACATTATGTTGGAAAAAGTAAGCATATAATATCCATGTAACATTTGGCCCATTTAAATATGCTTGCCTTATTAAAAGCCTTTGACCAATTCTTAATGGTTAAGTTAATATCTCCATAAAACAAACTAATATTATTTGTTGAGTTATTGTGCAGAATTTTCAGGACTGAAATCAAGGAAATCAAAGTTGGCAAAACAAACCTGCCTAATTAAGAAAGTAAACTAATGTCATGACCCGAAATTGACACGTGACGGTCCTAATACTACGCAACGTCTACAGGCTTAACGCAGTAAAAGAAAGCCAAAACCCAGAAATCTATACCATTAAAAGACAAAAAAAGATAAGAATCATTGTTTAAAATTTTGAAAATCTCAAGTATAAATTCTTTAAGTCCAATTTACTTTCTTGAATATTTCGGCAGCACCTCCATTGTAAAAACCAACCCCAAAAATGCGTACAACATAAATATAAAGTAAAGCATCCCCAACGGGAGTAAATCCACGCCAAAAGGCGGAAAACAATCACCACAACAGATATACGATGCCGTAGCGAAGAATGAGACGATATAAATAAAACTGCATAAAAACCTCCAAGTCACAAAATAATATACAATATCGTCCTCACATTAAGTCTCTAAGTCATACAAGATAATTGTAGATGGAGAGTACAGGATACAACGAATATACAACATGCAACATCGGATAACCGCAAAACCTACCTAAGCAAAACTGCACACTGTCAGGCGAATCGGTATCCGCAACAAAAATGATACGACGGATGAAAATAGCCCTGCCTCTGACTATCCTGAATAACACCAGCAAAACACTATGGCACAACGAAGGTGAGTTGCCAACTCATGAATAGTAAAATAACATATGCAGGTAATCGCGAGTATGTACGTACAGCGCGAATCTAACATAAGCATCTAATAGCCATGAATGGTCATATGTAATACAAAAATCATGAAAAGTACACTAGCACGTACAATTAATACATGAAACATTAATATGACGATATATATGTAACATTTATGTAACGTACTCTATCAGGTACTACAAGTACATGAAGTAATGATATGACAATCGGTATGCAATAATCATGCAATAATGATATGAAAATATATATATGCAACAGTCATGAAAGGTTCTCTAACAAGTACTACTAATACATGAAGCAGTTCATAAGCAATAAATGTGGAGTGTGGGATGAAATATGTCATTTCCACGGAATCCTGACATCGTGGTAGGGTCAAAATCAATCAAGACAATCCAAATCCCAATTCTTCAAATCGGCCCCCAAATTTGCTCTCATATCATATAAGTCTCATAAATCCTGAATGTATAATATCATGTAAATCTCATTTATCCTGAATGTACACAATCAGCAATTCTCATATATATCCTGTATCCAATACCAAGTAAGTCTCAAATGTCAGAAATCCAAGATAAGGTGAATCTCTTATATCCTACGTATATTTGCATGAATAAATATAATTATGTATATAAAAGGATATGTATACATATATATTAGCGTCCCACTCCACTAATATATATATACTTAAGAGTAAAATATCATGAAAACAATGTGTCAAGCATCGACACAGAAAGGCTGATCTATCAGGTGCTGTCACCATGACTGGCACCCTGATAGGTACGTATCATACGCTATACCGAAAGCTCGAGTACCTAGCTCTGACCCTCGCCTCTCGACGTATCCATACACACATGACTCCGGTCGGTATCCCCATGATAACCGCCGAGTCATTGGTAATGTCACCGGAAAGTATGGTTCCCCCACTAACTCATCTCCTCACTGAGATTCTTGCCCCGGGATACTTCTGGGCCCACCATGTACCCGCACACGGACCCTTCCTTTTCTCGTGTGGGGGTATATATATAAAAACCGATAAATCTCATTGTGGCTGCTGAAATATCATATCAAGGGAAACCGGTTTTTTCAAATAATGTATAATTTTATGAAACTACCACGGTCCCCAAATCCAGAAAACATCATGAAAAATCCATATCTCAATGCGAGAATCCATGAATATAATACACGCAACATGAAACTGAAATGCGAGCGTATAAAGGAAAGGCCGCTATTTAACTGCAACCAGTTAAAATATAAATTATGCGGTTCATAATTTCTCCAATTCTAAATGACATCAATAAAGGTAAACATGTAGCTATAACTGATATATGTGTAAACATAAAGGTATAGCAAGATATAGACATCTACCTATCAGTAATGATGTAATATACCCCCCTGGGTATAAGTGAAGGATGTATGCAAGATATACATGTAGCTATGTCATTATGTGTATGTACCTATCGCTAATGGTACAATACTCCATAGGTATACAGGTAACTATATATATCATATGCGATAAGAAATATGAATCATTGTCACAATGTCCCTAACCAAACAACATCATATCTATAAGTGGGTTGTGCGTGACAGGCAGTTATTGACGGTGTGTGTGGCATACAATCAGTGCTCGTGCAACATGAGCCGTCAATAATAGTGCAGTGTCCTAAGGATACTAGTCCAAGCACAACAATTAACTAAGCAGTAGGATAAAGGCGCAATTCTAAATAAGACATAGAATATGCGACGAGTCAAGTCATCTCTAGCCCAGACGCATAACGCCATGCGGGCGATTCCCCTGTAGATGTTAAATCTACTGACCAACGCTCCTGGCTAAGTGAAGCCAACCACTTATTTTCCCCTTGTAGCAGTGTCCGAAGTCCCCGCCTGCGAACCTACAAAATTAAAACAATAAAGCAAGTATATATTAATAATAGACCCAAAACACGCACAAACTACAATTGACCGACGCAACCACACAAAACATACTCTCAAGTGTTCGTATGTGGCTAACGTGTGTAGCGACACGACGAAAAAAAGCTAAGAGCAAAATCACACAAAGTGCACGATCCGTGTCGTATAACGTATCGCGCGGACACAAAACACTAGATTATAGGAAAACGATCACAGATTTTGCATACTGTAATTACTCAAAAATTAAACAGTACCAAACACCCTTACACCACAGCAGACAACTACCCACAAAAAAACCAACATCCATACCCCCTCCAAAACCAGTGTCGCCGGAATTCTTCAAAGGGTCGCCGGCCAAAGCCAGTGGGAGGGGTCTCGTGTCTCAGGTAGGATCTTAGGTTCACTAGTACATCACTACAATCTTCTTTGGTCACTCAGTAAAAATCCCAAGTCACAGCAGATCACAGAGACTCAAAAAGACACTAAAAACATGATATTGCACTAATCGATATTTAAAGTGTTATACGCTACCACCAACGAGCTAAACATCATAAAAACTCCTATTTAACGGATTAGGGATTTTACCTATCAAAACTTGCTCACAAGATCCAAGCTTTCCTAGCTCTAAGTGATCAAAGAGGCAAAAGCAAGACTTGATGTATTTTTGTGATTTATTTTGGGAATTTTGGAGATTCATTAAGCTTGGATTTGTTGCAAATGGAAAAGAATTGATCAAGGGCAGAAGAAATGAGAAGGATTCCGCAAAGAGAGAGTGTGAGGAGTTGTGTGGAGTGTTCTAGCTAAAACTTGTGATAAATGCACATAAATGCACATGCCACCTCTCCAATTCTTTTCTTTTCTTTAAACCTTAAATCCATTGCACAAACAAATATCTAGATATCATGTGAAGGGTTTTGGTTTACTCAAGTTGATTTATTAGAAAGATACAAATTTTAGAGAAATTTCCCAATATAAAAATACCACATTAAAATAATATTTAAATAGGGAAAAATTCTATCTGAACCAAAACTTTCCATATACCCCCAAAGCTTGCGCACTAGCTTTATTTTAGCTAAACTAGGTGTTGGGAAGTCTATATGGACGTTTGATCACAATCGGGTTAAAACGGAAAATACCGACAATTTTACCCTAAATCGGAAAAATTCGCATAACGATTTCTAAAACGTTACAACTAAAGAAATCAAGTATGGAAGTTACGAAAAGAAGATTTTCAGTTCCAGAGATGTGAAAAGATCACCACGTGTCATCAAGTTAAAGCCCCAGAAAAACTAACAGACGATCTCCCTGTTTGGCCGTGGAACCGCGGCCAAACCTACCTATTGGCCGCGGTTCCGCCGCGCGTTGGATGAGTTGGAAGTTGAGATTTTTTCTGTTAGGATCTTAACCACTGGTTTCCAAATTAGAAACTAGGGTTCTGGCTCTAGGACTATAAATAAGGACCGATAGGCTCTTGGAAAATTCATCAAGCTGAAGAGATCACGAAGTCCACGACAGGCTCACGCATCCAGGCCGATCATCAACGGTTCATCTACCTCCTTAGAAGAGATCGAGAAGCAAACTAGTATTTTGTAATCATTTTCTAAGGGAAAAAAGTGTAAATGAATTTTGTTGATTAATAATGGTAGTTGTTTTCTTATTCTATCTCATTATAGTTTTAATATGATTTCCCTCTCCACCTCTTCTTCTCCCAACATGCACGAGTAATTCTTCGCTTGTTAGGGTTCATAGGATTAGGTTAGGTTAATAGATGATGAAGATCCTTAAACTCTTTTTAAGTCCTATAAAGTTTGTAAACTTTATCAAAAGAATAGTTAACATCCTAATTGGGCGAGCTATCAATTCACTGATAATCGCGACCACGATTAGATATTAGATTAACAATTGTTTTGGTACAGGCTAGATATGAACGGAGTCCCATGTCGAGATAGGGGTTAAGAGTGTGAACCCTTTTTCCTCCAGAAACCCTAATCTACATGCATCATTGTCACTCTAGTTTTAAATCGATTAGAGGATAAAAGGAGTAATCTTTAATTAATCATCCATGACTACTAAATCTTAACGAACCCTACAAGCCCCCTTTTAAAATTAAACTTACATCCATAGCTAATCTAGATCTATATTTTGCATCCGTGTTTAACGTAGATCTAGAACCTACAACCATTCTCTACTATTCATTATTCTCCCTCCTTTCTTAATCAACACGCCTAAAGTAAGACTAAAAGGTTCAACGTTTTCCTGAGGACGACCCATACTCATCTCGGTCTAGCTACACGCGACACCATTATTGATTGCGGTTAACTACTACACATAAATCAGATCAATCACTTATCATGGGCAATGTACATCTGGATAGACCTTTGCCAGTCATTACAGTCAGATTCAGTCATTTTATTATCTAGATGTAACCTATGTCTGGTCACAGTGTCGCTGCAATTAAGAGAGAGAGATGAAAACACTTAGCATGATGCTCTTGCAAGTTTAGATTGGTTTTTAGTTTATCTAAACAGGATGGCTACCGCTGTTTCTCGAATCTTTCTTCAAACCATAAAAGAAGAATGAATCAGGATTAATCTCACCGTACAATACTTGCTTAACCGTTCAGCCAGGCGAGTGTTGTTACTTCGAGGGAGGTTTTACGACTCTTTCGCGAAGTTCCGTAATTTAATAACCTCTGTTCGCTGGAGGCGTATCCCCGGTAACACTATTTTAGACACCTACATGGTTTATAGCATTGATCATTAAGTGAAAAAATCTCCTGAGGAGTAGCGGATACTCACAGTAAGATCGGGATCCAAATATCATTGTGTGATAATACTAAAGGAATCCTACTAACATTATCAAACTCCAAATGGTATGCAACACTAGTAAGTTTCAGTTTCTTTAGAAACTCCCGATGTGGATTTTTGCCCTATGATCTTATGATTTTGACTAAGGCCAACGAATATAAGTCGCATGTCAAGTTCAACTCGTCATTGTCTAGGTTAATTTGAACCCACCCGTATATACCCTTGACTAAGGCCAATAAGGTAATATGACTTTTCCAACCCAACGCATCTATCTATATAACATATGAACACCCAGCAACTACCAATCACTATGCCTTGACTAAGGCCAACAACATAGCTTGAATAATATTGAATATTCATATGAAATGATGGAGTGCTACGAATGGTTTTGGCAAAACCGTGAACGTAGTGAACTTGATATAATTGAGGGTGTAAGTCTACGTTACCCATCCCGGTAGATACGGGGAGGCAGAATAGGTAAAAAAAACAAATTTTTATCTCAAGGTAACATAGACTATCTTGAGGATCTTTGCCAAACCATTACTAACAAACTACATGAGGTTCTATCTACTATGCAAGGTGATTATACCTCATGCTACTAGTCCTTCGAGTCTTCTCCGCTATCTTCCTCGTTTCCGTAGGCTCCATGGGTCGATCCGGATCTTGGTCACTTCCGCGGCCTCCTAGAGTCGAAGACGATCCACCCGAGAGTCTATAGTCCGAGCTCCACCTCAAGCCGAGGTAACTAGGGCAACAAGTTTTCTACTCTTGATTTCCAAGGTGATGTAGAGGAAGAAGATGGATTTGTTTGTCTATTTAGATCCTTATTTTCTCAACACATGAGAGCAAAAGGATTTTGTAGTGAGGAGGAAAAAGAAGCAACCATGGGAGCTCTCTTTTGGTGAGAGAGAATGAGAAGGATATAATAATCCATAAGAAAAATAGTTAACAATCTTTTATCATGAAAATTGTGATGGTTACAATTGATTTGACCATTATCATGTCAAGTTAAATCCAAAGACAAAGAAGCATCTAGTGCTCACAAAAATATCCAAGTCAACAATGGTCAATTAGGTCAAATGGTCAACATGGTCAAATGGTCAAAGCAATTAGCCATAACACAATTATCATTAAAAAGATTAGTAAATATTTTCCTCACCTCATAATGGTTTTGACCGAATCAATGGTCAAAACCCTAATGAGGCAACTCCTTCTTCGCTCCTCACAACCGTGCATACACACCCGCATCCACATTCCGTAGAATGCGAATGCACAGAAGACAAAACTAATCCATCTATACAATACTAGGATCCGGCTTAAACCAGAGCCCACTTGTATTGTCTGCCCGAACATCATACACGCACAAGTGCACGTAAGTGATCGTAGCCCTGCCGTAAAACCATACGGCCTCTACACCATTTGCTCAGTGCAGGGAAACTCTCTGTATGGGACTCTAAAAACTCGACAGTACGTCGGCAGTGGGTTTAACCACAGACCGCAAGCGCCACTAGATATGCACCATCAACTGAGGCCAACACGAGGCACTTGGCATTCGCACAGTCCTTTTCCGATGTCTTATAGATATCAACATCCGTGGCAGGGGAAACTGGTCCTGAGACGGCAGGGGTTTCATTAGTTAAGAGGTGTCCCAGCTTTTCATGGGTAATGGACACCTGGACAGACCTTTGCCAATCATAACAGGCAGATTCGGTCATTTTATTATCTAGATGTAACCTGTGTCTGGTCACTCGATCGCTGCAAATGAGAGAGAGAGAAGAAAACACTTAGCATGTCTCTCTTGCAAGTTTAGATCGGTTTTTAGTTTATCTAAACAGGATGGCTCCCACTGTTTCTCGAATCCTTCCTCAAACCATAAAAGAAGAATTAGTCAGGATTAATCTCACCGTACAATTCTTGCTTAACCGTTCAGCCAAGCCAGTGTCGGTACTTCGAGGGAGGTTTTACGACGCTTTCGTGAAGTTCCTTAATTAAATAACCTCTTTTCCCTATGGGCGTGGCCCCGCTAACACCTTTCTAGACACCTACTTGGTTTATAGCATTAATCGTTAAGTGAGAAAATTTCCCGAGGAGTAGCGGATACTCACCGTAGGATCGGGATCCAAATAACATTGTGTGATAATGCAGAAGGAATCGTACCAACATTATCAAACTCCAAAGGGTATGCAGTACTAGCAAGTTTCAATTTCCTTAGAAACTCCCGATGTGGATTTTTTCCCCATACTCTTATGACCTTAACTAAGGCCAACAAATCATAAGTCTAATGTCAAGTTCTACCCGTCATTGTCCAGGTTAATTTGAACCCACCCGTATATACCCTTGACTAAGGCCAACAAAGTAATACGACTGTCCAAAACCAACGCATCTATCTATGCAACATATGAATACCCAGCAGCTACCAATCATTATGCCTTGACTAAGGCCAACAAACATAGCTTGAATACTATTGAATATTCATATGAAATGACGGAGGGCTACGAATGGTTTTGGTGAAACCGTGAACGTAGTGAACTTAATATAATTGAAGGAACCTGATAGCATTTAAAAGGAGTGGTTTAAGCTCCGCTTTTTTAAAAGTTTTGCTGTTTTGAAAAAACCGAGTGGTTTTGAAATTGTTCCAACGATTCAGCTTTGGTTTATTTTCTTTGCATTAATTTAATGCGTCCCATCAATTAATCCTACCATTGCAGAAAACAACGAAAATATGACGTACGCTTATGCCATCCGCATTCGCCACTGGGCCCCGTCATCACCCGTTAGGTTACTGAACTAACGACAGAGCGGGGGCTGGACTAGCGCGGATGCAAAACATAAGTAACGCCTACTAGATATCATATATAGTTATATACATTCGTCAGATGCAATGATAGCCATTTCAGAACACAGATGAACACATTGGATATACTAGAAATCCGCGCTTCGTTTGAGCCTGCAACAAAAGATGGATTACACGGTCGCGATGAATAGCTAAACCCCACCCTAGACCCCTACGGGTGCAGCAAACTACCCACTAAATACCCAAAGTGAAGCAGCCTCCCTCAACAACATGAGTAGGCTACTCAACACTTCAAAGTACCCAGTAGTTTGTGGAGGCCACCTTTGGTCTATCCTAGGAGCAAAAACAGTAAAAGAAATAATATACAATAGTGGCTACAATCTCAATCCGGATGTGCGGCCATAAAATAATATTACATCAAATTACAAATTTTACATTGAATGAAAAATGAAAACCCTCATCTCACATCCCCGGCTATTCATCACGACGATCCAATAAGTTCATATCCACAAACCAACATCACAGATCACAGATATACACCCCCCCCCCACTAATCGACGTATAGCGACTAGTAGACGTTCAGAACATATATCACATCAAAGAAGATCCGATTAGCTAAACTACTTAGAATTTCGATCGATAACTTGATTTGAAACTACTCCAAGCACAACACAGTACTCAACAAAATCTGGGCAGAAACAAACTATCAGAAAAATCACAAAATACAAATCTGGATAGACTACAGGAAAATCGAGTTGACTCGGCGTCGACTCGGCCGCGGATCCGCGGCTAAACCCTTGGTTTAGCCGCGCTTCTGGAGCGGTCTGGCCGATTCATGAGCTCGTTTTTCTTGTGTGTCCTTCAAAAATCCTGCACGTATTTTTAAGGTCCCTGAAATAATTTTTGGACCTGTTTTAAAATGGACAGAAAACGTGCATTTTTGACGTATTTTTGCGATTTCTCCTGCGATCGAATTTCTAACACTTTGCCAACAAGTCAGTAATGGTTTAGCGAGGCTCTGATACCACTGTAAGTCTACGTTACCCACCCCGGTACTTACGGGGAGGCGGAATATGTAAAAAAAACAAATTTTTATCTCCAGGTAACATATACTATCTTGAGGATCTTTGCCAAACCATTACTAACACACTACATGAGGTTCTATCTACAATGCAAGAAGATTATATCTCATGCTACTAGTCTTTCGGGTTTTCTCCGCTATCTTCCTCGTTTCCGTAGGTTCCATGGGTTGATCCGGATCTTGGTCACCTCCGCGGCCTCCTAGAGTCGAAGACGATCCACCCGAGAGTCTATAGTTCGAGCTTCACCTCAAGCCGAGATAACTAGGACAACAAGTTTGCTACTCTTGATGTCCTAGGTGATGTAGAGGAAGAAGATGGATTTGTTTTTCTATTAAGATCCTTGTTTTCTCAACACATGAGAGCTAAGGGATTTTTTAGTGAGGAGGAAGAAGAAGCAACCATGGGAGCTCTCTTTTGATGAGAGAGAATGAGAAGGATATAATAATCCATAAGAAAAATAATTAACAATTTTTTATCAAGAAAATTGTGATGGTTACAATTGATTTGACCATTATCATGTCAACTTAAATCCAAAGCCAAAGAAGCATCTAGTGCTCACAAAAATATCCTAGTCAATAATGGTCAACTAGGTCAAATGGTCAACATGGTCAAATGGTCAAAGCAATTAGGCATAACATAATTATCATTAAAAAGATTAGTGAATATTTTCCTCACCTCATAGTGGTTTTGACCGAATCAATGGTCAAAACCCTAATGAGGCAACTCCTTCTTCGCTCCTCACAATCGTGCATACACACCCGCATCCGCATTCCGTAGAAGCGAATGCACAGAAGACAAAACTAATCCATCTATACAATACTAGGATCCGGCTTAAACCAAAGCCCACTAGTATTGTCTACCCGAACATCATACACGCACAAGTGTACATAAGTGATCGTAGCCCTGCCATAAAACCATACGGCCTCTACACCTTTAGCTCAGTGCAGGGAAACTATTTGTGTGGGACGTTAAAGACTCGACACTATGCTGGCAGTGGGTTTAACCATAGACCGCAAGCGGCACTAGCTGTACGTAACGGTCCCAAGGTAGATGTCGTTAAGAAGGCCGATGAGGTAAACCCATCCGAACTCCTACTGAGCCTGAATGGGACAATCTCCGTACAGTCCGGTCTGTTCGTCTAAGAGTATCGCATGTCGGGCCTAGGGGGCGGTAAACGTCTGACCCCTAATAGCGGTACAGGTCGTGTCAGAGTGTAGCCCAGAACACCCTGAGAAACTGCTGTAAACACTACCAGTAATTCTCGCTTGTCCTGGACATGGACTTTGTGTAATGGCTCTCCTAGACACAGCGTGATATCAACCCCCAATGCCGGGAGAGACGAATCCTGTCTAACCGCCACTGCCTCCAAGTACTTCAGGACTGCACCCAACTACTACCTGTTTGCTTGACGCCTTTGAGTCATGGTAGGGTAGTAATCAAAGTACAGTGGGAACACACTCGAGGCGATGTAGTAGTGTCAAGTCAACGGACTAAGCTGTACTCCTGTCACCTGGGAACTGTTATCTGACGATAGGTATAGTAGCAATCAACAGTTCCCGACGAGTCCTGTCCAGTGTACTCGTAACCTAACGAGCACCCGCATACTATCTCCAATACGACGTACTAATGGATGTGGGACAGACCATCTCCCTTGCTGGGATGAGAAGCGTATACGCTAGTCTATTCCGGAGTATCGATGCCCCGTCTCGATAATCCTACGACTAGGGACCTGTATAAGGATGTGCTTGTAGATTACCCAGCCCTACTAGTGTGACTGCCATCACAACGCTGGTAATCAAGCAAAGATCCTAAGGGCTCCACTAATATGTATAAGCGATATGCTAAAAGAAACACATGCATATATTGAAGTAGAAACAAACTAAGTAGCATACTACTATTTTGAGCAAGATTGTCTATACAATTGTGAATATCCCAAGTTTCCATTAAGTAATATACAAACTAGTATGATACAGTAATGGCCTCTAGGGCATATACACTAACATAGGGAACCTGATAGCTTTTAAATGGAGTGGTTTAAGCTCCGCATTTTAAAAGTTTTGCTGTTTTGAAAAAACCGAGTGCTTTTGAAATTGTTCCAACGATTCATCTTTAGTTTGTTTTCTTTGCATTAATATAATGCGTCCCATCAATTAATCCTACCATTGCAGAAAACAACGAAAATATAACGTACGCTTCTGCCATCTGCATTCGCCACGAGGCCCCGTCATCATCTGTTAGGTTACTAAACTAACGACAGAGCGGGGGCAGGACTAGCGCAGATGCAAAACATAAGCAACGTCTACTAGATATCATATATATAGATATATATACATTCATCAGATGCAATTATAGCCATTCCAGATCACAGATGAACATATTAGATATACTAGGAATCCGCGCTTCGTTCGAGCCTGTAACGAAAGACGGATTACATGGTCGTGATGAATAGCCAAACCCCACCGTAGACTTTTACGGGTGAGGAAAACTACCCGCCAAATACCCGATGTGAAGCAACCTCCCTCAACAAAGTGAGTAGGCCACTAGGCACTTCAATGTATCCGGTAGTTTGTGTACCCTACCTTGGGTCTATCCTAGGAGCAAAAAACAGTAAAAAAAATATTATACAATGGTGGCTACAACCTCAACCCGGATGTGCGGCCATAAAATAATATTACCTCAATTTACAATTTACATTGAATGAAAAATGAAAAACACTCATCTCATATCCCCGGCTATTCATCCATGACAATCCAACAAATTCATATACACAATCCAACATTACAGATCACAGATATGTACAACCCCCACTAATCGACGTATAGCGATTAGTAGACGTTCAGTACATACATCACATTACAGAAGATCCGATTAGCAAAAGTACTTAGAACATCGATCGATTACCAGATTTGAGTCTACCCCAAGTACAACACAGTACTCATAAAATCTGGGTAGAAACAAAATATCAGAAAAATCACAAAACACCAAGCTGGATATACTGCAGGAAAAGCGAGTTGACTCGGAGTCGACTCGGCCGTGGAGACGCGGCGGAACACTTGGTTTCGCCGCGCATCCGCGGCGGTCTGACCAATTGACGATATCGTTTTCTTGGGTGTCCCTAAAAAAACCGGCACGTATTTTTAAGGTCCCTGGAAAAAATTTTGGACCAGTTTTTAAAATCGACAAAAAAGTGAATTTTTAGTTCATGTTTTGCGATTTTTCCGGTGACCGAATTTCTAACACTTTGCTAACATGTTAGTAATGGTTTAGCCTGGCTCTAATACCACTGTAAGTCTATGTCGCTCACCCGCAAGCTAGCGGGGAGGCGGAATAGGTAAAAATCAAAATTTTCTTACAAAGGCAACATAGGACTAAGCTAAAGGATCTTTGCCAAAACCATTGCTAACAAAGACTAGAGGTTTAATCGACTCTGATAGAAAGATTATACCTCATGATACCGGTCCTTTGGTTCATCTCCGTTGTCCTCCTCGTCTACATGAGCTCCAAGGATCGATCCGGATCTTAGTCACCTCTACGGCCTCCTCGAGTCGAAGACGATCCACCCGAGAGTCTATAGTCCCAAGCTCCACCTCCAAACCGAGGTAACTAGGGCAAAAAGTTTGCTAAGCTTGATGTCCTAGGTGATGTAGAGTAAGAATATGGTTTTGTTTGTCTATCTAAATTTTTATTTTCTCAACACATGAGAGCTAAAGGATTTTCAAGTGAGGAAGAAGAAGGAGCAAGCGTGGGATCTCTCATGAAAAGAGAGAAAGAAAATGAGATAATGATCTATAAGAAAAATGAAAACTAATCTTTTATCATAATATTTCTGATGGCTAAGTTGATTTGACCATTATCACGTCATAATAAATGCTAAGCCAAAATATCTAGTGCTTAACAAAATATCTAAGTTAAAAATGGACAACTAGGTCAAATGGTAAACATGGTCAAATGGTCAAACCAATTAGCCATGACACAATTATCATGAAAAAAATTAGTAAATATTTTCCTCCACCTCATAATGGTTTTGATCAAGTCAATGGTCAAAACCCTAATGAGGCATCTCCTTCTTCGTTCCTCACATCCGTGTATACACACCCGCATCCGCATTCCGTAGAACACGAATACTAGAAGATAAAACTGGTCCATCTATACAATACTAGGATCCGGCTTAATCCAGAGCCTACTAGTATTGTTCGCCCGAACATCATACGCGCACAAGTGCACGTAAGTGATCGTAGCCCTGCCGTAAAACCATACGGCCTCTACACCTTTTGCCCAGTGCAGGAAAACTCTTTGTGTGGGACTCTAAACACTCGACTCTACGCTGGCAGTGGGTTTAACCACAGGCCGCAAGCGGTACTAGCTGTACGTAACGGGCCCCAAGTAGATGTCGATTAGATGGCCGATGAGGAAAACCCATCCGAACTCCTACTGAGCCTGAATGTGACAATCTCCGTACAGTCCGGTTTGTTCGTCTAAGAATATCGCATGTCGGGCCTAAGGGGGCGGTAAACGTCAGACCCCTAATAGCGGTATAAGTTGTGCCTCAATGTAGCCCAGAGGACCTTGAGAAACTACTGGAAACACTACCCGTAAATCTCGCTTGCCCTGGCCAGGGACTTTGTGTAATGGCTCTCCTAGACACAGCGCGATATCAACCCCCAATACCTGGAGAGACGAATCCTGTCTGACCGCCACTGCCTCCAAGTGCTTCGGGACTGCACCCAAGTACAACCTGTTTGCACGTCTCCTCTGAGCCGTGGTAGGATAGCAATCAAAGTATAGTGGGAACACACTCGATGCGAAGTAGCAGTGTCAAGTCGACGGACTAAGCTGTACTCATGTCACCTGGGAACTGCTATCTGACGATAGGTATAGTACCAACCAGCAGTTCCCGACGAGTCCTGTTCGGTGTACTCGTAACTTAACGAGCACCTGCTTACTATTTCCAGTACGACGTACTAATGGCTGAGGGACAGACCATCTCCTCTGCTAGGATGAGAAGCGTATACACTAGTATACTCCGGAGTATCGATGCCCCGTCTTGATAATCCTACGACTAGGGACCAGTATAAGGATGTGCTTGTAGATTACCCAACCCTCACTAGTGTGACTGCCATCACAACGCTGGTAATCAAGCAAAGATCCTAAGGGCTCTACTAATATGTATAAGAAATATGCTAAAAGAAACACATGCACATATTAAAGTAGAAACAAACCAAGTAGCATACTACCATTTTAAGCAAGACTGTCAATACAACTGTGAATATCGCAAGCATCCTTAAGTAATATACAAGCTAGTATGATACAGTAATGGTCTCTAAGGCATATACACTAACATCAATGTCCTTATAATTTATCCCCTGTACTTGCTTGTTTAGTCCCAATTAACCTGAGATGAAATCTGGGTGTGATTTCCTATGTTGCTGAATTTGGTATTTGTGATTTATGAACTTGGCTTTTGGTATTTGATATTGTATTGGGTCGTTGGATGTTTGTACGTCAACGACAAGGGTTGTTTGGTTGTTTTTGCATGCGTAAGCTATAGGTTCTAACCTATGGGCACTTCGTATGCCGTTTCGGTTTTTCGGAATTGGTTTTAATAGCATTGCGATTGGGTATTGATTGTAGGTACCTTCGCATGGATTCCGAGACGACGAAGCACATCGACTATGGCCGAACAAGGAGTTCCGCAGGTGAGTAGATTTATATCTACGGGGGAAGTCAGGTGGATGGCGTATAGCACCCCGGCAAATTATGAATGGAAACCGATATATAGAATATAGTCGGAGAAACTTATACTAGGAAACTATGGATATGGTCAAAAAGTTAGTTGGAGATGGTATGAATGATTAAATACATATACCGAGATATGAGAGGAAAGCTATAAGGATATGACATGAGATCGATGAATATGATAAGATTGAGATAGATGTGTTATGGGATTGGTAAAATATGATAAATATATATAAGATTGCGTGATGTGAGATATTAATGTGATGAAATAAGATGACTTGGCTTGTTATGCCGATATACGGATGCGAGCTGATATGAGAATATAAATACTGTTGCCAAGACATGATATGAGATTGATACGAATGTGACTTTAGAGATATGCATGTGTGTGTGTGTGTCTATATATATTTATGAGAATAATGAGTGATATGTCATATGAGACTTAGATCCGTACACTCATTGTTGTATAGGTTGATAGAATCCCTAATTGTTTAATGCCGCCGTATGATGGATTACCGCACGTGATGAGTTTTACTTCATGATTGATCCATACCCTTGACTCGAGGATGCCGTACGATGGATTATTACGTACATGATACTGTGAGGCTGGATTGTCGATTGATAGATTCATCAACTCGGATATTGTTAATCTCTATCTACACTGCTTAGTTCAGCCTTTATGTAGATGTTAGATTAGATTCGCATACCTGTGCTTCCATTATTTTTTATGATGTCGTCGGCTAGTACACCTGCACAATTATCGATGATGCGTATGTCACACTTACACGGATTGCCGACCCACTCACTTTCATCATCGATAATTGCTATGTCACTTACACAGTAGAATTGCTACATCATGCTATTAATCTTAATTGTTTAGTATTGTCACATGACTCGTTTGCACGATATACTGATATGCTCACATCACTATACTATGTTTCTTGATATACTTGCTATGCTCACATTTCTGTTCCTTGTTTGCATACACCATTCTTTACGATTAAACGCATTGAGATGTTGTTTTCATGAGATTCTGGATTTGAGAACCGTGGTTATATTTCAAAGAAAATTATGTATTGTTTTTGTAACATTTCAGAAAATATAAAATATTATTTTTAGAATTTAATATTAAAATAATATCTTTCGCGAAAACTACCCGATTTGTGAAATTGGAGTTTTCATAAAATGGTATAAATATATACCAATAATTGTGAAATAATTGGAGATTAAAATGATTTATTCATTTAAAAATATATTTATCGGATTTGGCATTTTTAAAATTTATTATATGCAGTTTGGATAAAACCCGATTAGTGCACTGCAAATCGCGATTAGGCCAAATCCGTATTTCTACAGTTTTTCATGGCTAGTGCACCATGTCATGTTGCATTTTGGTTGCATGTTATTCATTTGTGTTGTTGATATTTGGTTTAGGGAAAAATAAAAGAAAAGAGAAAATGATATAATTGAGAGGTGAGCATAAGAGAGAGACTGAGGGTAAGAGAGTGAGAATAAAAGAGAGAGAGAGGGAGGGGGGCAGCCCTATTTCCTCACCCCATTATTTTCTTCACCTGCTTCATCCTCGAGCTTCCCTCCACCACTATCCTAAGATTTCATCTCCAAATATTCATCAAAACCCTACCACCTCTTCATTAAAGTTTATCCCCTCCTCACCCTCAATACAATGGACCCATCAAAGTTGGATTTTAGAGACTTTGGACAAGATAGGGTTATTCTTGAGTTGCATCCATGAGGTATAATTCCTTTCATTTAGTTAGTTTTAAGTTTCTTGCATTCTAGTTTTGTTTAGAATTTGTTTAAGTGTGAAATGGTGATGTTAGAAAATTCTTAGAGAGGGTTTGGGTGATTTTGTGGGCTTGAGGTCTGTAGTGAGTGTGTACAAGACCCTAAAGATCGATTCTTGACCTGGACCAGAGACCAAACCCCAAAATGCGAACTTTGAAATCTTTCGATATCGGAAACTGTAGAATTTTTTATGAAAATTAGTGATCTGCTGTCACCCGAGGGACTTATAAAATAAGTTCCCTTGACCATGAGACGAGCAGGCAACCATGAAGCAACACCTGAAACCCTAGCGACTATTGATCTTTTCTGGCCGCAGATTTAATGGGTTTGGCCGCAAATTGCGGCCAAGTTGGGGTGGTTTCATGTGATTTTGGGACCATAGCTTCTTTATCAGATATCTAGAGCAACCCAATATGCAAAATGTTCTAGTTCGGCCTCAGGGGAAATCTGGGAGTGATTTCCTTCGTTGCTGAATTTGGTATTCATGATTTGTAAACTTGAGATTTGGTATTTGATATTGTATTTGGTTGTTGTGCATTTGTACGTCAACAACAGGGGTTGTTTGATTGTTTTGCATCCGTAGGCTATAGGTTCTAACCTATGGACGCACCATGTGTTGTATTGGTTTTCCGAACTCGATTTTAATAGCATTGCGATATGTGTTGATATTGTAGGTACCTTCGCGTGGATTCCGATGTTAGTTATATGTATGCCCTAGAGGCCATTACTGTACATGCGATGTATATTGTAGTGGATGCTTGGACATATATAGGAATGACTTTCTTGCTCGACATGATAGTATGCTATATGGTTGCACTTTATCTTAACATGTAAACAAATACTGTTTTGTGATCATATGTTGATAAAGCCCTTAGGATGAGTACTTGACTACCAGGACTATGATGTAGATCATACTAGTGGGGACTGGGTAGTCGATAAGTATATCCTTCAAATGTTCCTAGTCGTGCGAGTATCGAGAAAGGGCATCGGTTCCAGAGTATACTAGCGTATGCACTTCTTGACCCACATGATGGAAGATGGATGATCCCATATCCATTGGTGTTTGACATCAGAGAAGGTATACGGGTGCTCAGTGGAGACTGGGTACACTGGACAGACTCACCGAGAACTCTTAGATGGTATTATACCTATCGTCGGATAGCAGTTCTCTGGTGACACTGGTACAGGTTAGCCTGTAGACCCGAGATCGTCATAGAGTCTTGTGTGATTCCCACTATGATTTGATTTCCACCATACCACGGTCAAGAGATCGTGCAAAAAGGTGGCTTTTGGGTACAGTCCCGAGTCACATGGAGGCAATGAGCGCTAGGAGGGGTTTCGACTCTCCCGTTATTGAGAGTTGATGTTGCGCTATGCTCGATTGGCCATAACAGGAAATCCCTTGCCATAGTTGCTGAGATTTACTGGTAAGTGTTATCAGTAGTTTCTCGAACCGTTATGGACCTTGCATCGGCATGACTTATCGGGCTATTGGGGTCTGACGTTAAACCACCCCCAGGCTGTGATATGCGACATATCAGACGAAGAGACCGGACTGTACGGTAGTGTTACTGATTGGATTCGCAAGAGTTATAGCAGGCTTGCTTGTTGATCTTCTGATCGCTCAATACCCGGGTGGCCGTTACGTTTAGCAGACCGCTTACGGCTTGTGGGTGTTCGATATGATCATCACCTACTGCCGGCGTATTGACGAGTCTTTAGAGTCCTACATAGAGGTTTTCTGGTTCATACAAAACGGAGTAGGAGCACATATGTGATATGTGCGGGACCGAGATTAATACGAGTATGTGATACCGTATTCTATTCTCGCGATAAATGATATTAGTCGGTTGTATGTAATATAGCCGGATTATTAAATCAAGTGTTGATTTAATAATTTAATGTATAATTATATATTTGATATATTAAATTACATTGACTAATATTAGTTCACTTAAGATTTCTTTTCTCACTTTTTGATACATTGATATATATGTGATATATATTAATTGTATTCTTTTAGAATATAATATATATATATATATATATATATATTATTGTGTCATGCTAGGTTATACATACAACATGTATGTATGAGACTTACACCATTCTAGGGTTTATGTTGGGGTTTCTTTTATCATTAAGTAATTACAAATTAGTGGATTAAATCATTGCTAGAAGCTTGTAGAAGCTTGTGGATAAGCATTAATTAAGTCCACTCCTTTCTTTTCCTTAAGATATTTTGTGCCTAACCTTTAACCCCATACCATGGTTAACTCTCTACATGGGTTAGATATATGATAAACTCACCCATGGTTGCATTTCTAATCCTATGAGTTCATTCTTCTTCTTCTTCTACATCAAGTGAGAAAAGCTTGCTAGCTTTTTGAAAAGTGATGGAAACTTGTGAGAAAAATATATCTAAAGTGAGCCCACTTCCTACTTCATCATCCTATACTATTAGCCATTTAGTTTAGGGTGTTTGCTTCACTAATCTACATAATTAGTGAAGAGATAGCATGAGCTAGTGTCTCCACGACGTAGATCATCTTCGGCCTCGAAGACTTCGAAGCAAGCTTGTTCGTTTCTTTATGGGAGCCTCTCTAGAGTGCGGAAGTTCATGATCGCAGCGAAAGGACAACTACATGGAGCTAGTGAAGTGAAGGACCGGTCTACAAAGGTTGTATTCCTTGTTCACTTAGATGTAAAGTGTTTACATATCATGTTTAACCCTAAGTCTCTAGTTATGATCTTGGTTAGGGTTTGTTTAGCACCCCAAAAATTTTAAAGTAGTATGATTGATATTTGCCAAAACCTTGCTAATGTGCTAGGCTAACCCTACAGTGGTATCAGAGCCAAGCTAGAGCATTTGGCGTCGTGTAGACGAAGTTTGAAGTACGATCAAACTCCGAAACCCCGATAAATCCCACTTTCTGGAAAAAATTTCAAAAGTTGAAAATTTTCATATTAAAATGTAACATTTCAGAAAAATAAAATATTATTTTTGGAAATTTTTATAATTAAAATAATAAAATATTGAATATTTTATTAAGGCGGTATAATTTTAATACCGATAAATTGGAAAAAATTTGGAAAATTATGGAAATTTTTAAAAAGAGGGTATTTTATGTGGTTTATGCAAATTATGAATTTTTATGATTATTTATATTCACTTTTAGTGCTAATCGCGATTAAAAATCGCTAATCGTGTATTAAACTGGATTTGTGCACATGACATGCATCATGTCATTTTTACACTTGTTACATTTTTTCATGGCTTTTCTTCCTGTTTCATACCATGGTTGTTGTTTTATTTGAGAGAAGAAAAGAAAAGAAAGTCAAAGGAGACACAATGATGGCAAGGGGTGTGGGCATGAGAGAGAGAGGGTGAGGGGTCAAACCAAAGTGGTGACTCATTGTTCTCTCTTCATTTTTCCTTCATCTTTCTCACTCTCTCACCATCCATGGCAGCACACTCTCTTCCTTCCTCTTCAAACCCTCAAAACACCCCCAAAACAAACCCAAAGCCCCATCTCTATTTCATTAAAGATGTTCACTAGCTCAAGGGAAGCACATTAGACCAAGAAAAATCGAGTTTTGAGAATTTGGGCAACTCAAGAAAATTCTTCTGTTGGCAAATGAGGTATTTCCTTCACCCTTACCATAGTTTTCCATTCCCTTTAGCACCTATGTTTGTTTGGAACCGATATATCGATGTTTAGTGAACTTAGATATTTCTAGTTAGGGTTAGGGTTTGAATTGAGTTGTAAAGTGAAATTAAGACTAGTAGTGACCTTAAAACCCTGTTAGTGTTATCAAATTGGACTAAAACCTGAAGCTTAACCCCGGAATACGAAATTAGAAACCCGATATCGGAAAAACTGTGAAATTTTTATGGTATTTGGAAATCTGCTAACACTCGGGGACCTGAAAAATTATTTTGCAAGGACAGTGATACATGCAGGCACCTAGGAAGCTACCATGAAAACCCTAGCCCCAACTCCTCAACCCGGCTGCAGATTTAACCAAGATGGCCGCAAATTGCGGCCTGGGTCCCACCATTTTGAGTAGTACTTGTTCTGTAGCTCCATTGTCTGTAAATTAGACCCTTGGCATATGCAAAATTAGCTGATTTCACCTAGGGTAGAATCTGGGATCATTTTCTTGTGTTGGTGCATTGTTTTACGACTTGTTTTGATATGGATTTTGGTAATTGATAATTCGTTTCTGTCGGGTGGCGTTTGAACGTCAACGGCAAGGGTTATTGGTCGTGTTTGCATGCGAGACTATAGGTTTTTGCCTATGAGCGTAGCGTGTGCCGTTTTGGTTTTCCGATGTGATTTTCATGTGCTTTTGCGAATGTGTTATCTTTGTAGGTACCTTCACGAGGGTTTCATATGATGGAGAAGTTGAAGACGACATCGACACCGGCACGCAGGATGCAAGGTGAGTAGATTATATCTACGGAGGAAGTCGGGTGGATGGCGTATAGCACCCCCGCAGTTCGTTGTGATGTATACGAATACGTATACACACACATATATATATTATATATTGATATGAGTTTACTGATGGTAATGATGGATTCTAGGTGTTCTTGGATTGGTTTAGCGTTAGTTGCGAAACCCTAGAGTAGTGGTTGCACCCACACGTGCACACACATACTTGCATACATTCTTTCATTCACATGTGTGTATATAAGAATATGTATATATGTGTTCACATGGGTATGGGACTATGTGTACAAATACTGGATTATGAGGATGGTACTTGGGATTTGAGATGAGTAGATTAGATTCGATTTGAGGCCGTGAGATCGGTGATATGACAGGGTTCGTATTTGAGATACGACATGATGTTTTAGCGTGTCCTTTGACGTAGTGTCTCATACACGTGCATGCATACATAGATGGTATTAGTATCGTACTAGACGTAGATCAGTACCCTGGATTATAATCTTTGATAAAGAGAATACCAGATGAATAATGTGATGAATGTGGTATTGACCCGTACCCAGATTTAGGATGTCGTACGACGGAATTACGTACGAGCTATATATTTATGATAGATCCGCACTCTTAACTTGAGAATGTCATATTATAGATATTGTGTCGTATGTGATACTATCGAGGCGGGATCACCGACTAATATATATATATATATATATATGTATGTGTGTGTGTATCGACGTAGATGATAGGCGGTTTCCTTACCTTTTGTTTAGCCTGGTTGCTCAGCCCTATAGTTTAGTGTAGTTGTTAGACTAGATTCGATTCCTACTTATTTCAAAAACTAACGAATCATGGGTATTTTAAAAAGACAGGCCAAGGGATTCTACGGATATTTCAAAGGACGTATCTTTTCTTAAAAACACCGTAGCCCTTATTTCCAAAGCACCGTGATTCGGGTTATTTCAAAAGGCACCACTGTATGACTTATATTTATATTAAGTGCAGATTAGTTATCATTGTGTTTATCATTCAGCTCCCGCACCTTATTGATGTTCGCTCCGCATCACATACTTATATTGCCATTATTGATATCATGCCGTTAGGACATCAGCACCATTACCGATGATGCGTATGTTCCACGTACACTTACTTGCCGGCTCACACACATCCTCATCGGTATTTGCCATGCCACGTACAGTTTAGACAATACTGTTTCATCGACATAGCTTGTTAGCTGATAGTTTCAACATAATATTAGTGTACTTGCCCTATATGCTAGCTTAGACATTGCAGTTATTACTTGCTACTTAATGCATATTATTATTCACTGTCATGCCGTATTATGGAGTTTTATGCCTACATTCACTGTTTACGTGCTATTGATGATTGGATTTCGGATTTTCCTGAGATTTCCTGGATTTGGTGGAAAACCGCAAGAATATTTATAAACTTCTCTCTCTTTTTAAAATAAAAACTGCGGTTTTCTCATGATGTATGAGTCGTCCACCATGAGTTTTCTGTTGGATTTCGAGACCCGATTCGAGGAGCCGGATGAACCGTCTCGGGTACATGGTGGACCCAGTAAGGTATCCCGGGGCAAGAAGATCCAGTAGTAGATGATGAGCCCGGCTGGGGAAGACTACCGACCGGTAATTTTATCTGACGCGTCGGATATCCGGAGGATACCGTCGTGGTCCTGTGATTGTTGTTAGGGGCCGATCCGGACTGACAGCGCCCTAGATAGTGAGATTGAGACACTGATACTTGGAGATTTGATGATACAGGCCAGTCCGGATAGCCGGAGCCTGAGATATTGAGATATTGGGATTTATGTTTTGTGTCGATGCTAGACACTGTTTATGCTGATTTCATTTATGATACCTCATTTTAAATATACAGAAATCTCACTATGTTATGAAAGCAGTTTCTCCATTTACATGTATTCTGTTTTCATGCATTCATACCTCATCCATATGATATATTGCTACCTGAGGCACAGACACGAGCACCTGGGATTACACTTGGGTTAGATGGTTACCCTTGCCACCTTTTCTTACTTCAGACTTATCATTTTGAGCTTTATATATATATTGATCGTATGACCTAGGATTGTGTCATACATGCGATTTCTGCTCGTAGATGTTTTCTATTCACGAGTTGGCAACTCACCCCCGTTGTGCCACAGTTTCTTGCAGGTTTTGCCGTACAGGTTTCATTACGGCTTTGCTGGCACATTGCTTCCTTTCCGGGTGATTTGCTTGGTAGGTGGGTTCACTTGCATCGTGACCACCATTATACCTTGTATATTATTTATTTCAGTTGTATCTATTTAAACTCCATCAACCAGACATGTATTTATTTCAGACTTGAGACCAGTTGTTTATTCTTTCGACCTTAGAGTCGCGCGTTGTATTTCTATGGATTTCATGCTGTTTTGAGTTTCCTTTTCTGTTGTGATTCTTGCCCTTCGGCGTTGTATATTATAATGCTTGCGTGGTTGTGACCGTCGTTTGTGTAAGTCCACGTTGCCCACCCCGGTACTTATGGGGAGGCGGAAAACGGAATAAAAATCAAATTTTTATCAACTTAGGAAACATGGACTAGACAAAGAAGGATCTTTGCTAAACAAAAACAAGCTAAAGCTAACTAGAAACTAGCTAAGTGTTAGAAAGGTTATACCTAGGGCTTTATGTCCTTCTCTCCTGGCTCCTTGGAGTAGTGGAAAGAGATCACCTTTGTCGTCTTCTCACGTCGAAGAAAGATCCACCCGAAAGCCTCAACCTTTGGCTTCAACTCCAAACTAGAAGTAACTAGGGTGTAAGAAGTGCTAATCCTTAAACCCTAGATGAGAGTAGAGATTATCAAGAAGAGGTTTTTCTCAAGTTCAAGTGTTTCTCAACACATGAGAGGGGAGAGTTTGAGGGAGAGGAAGAACAAGAGAGAGAAAGCAAAATGATAGAATGAGAGAAAAATAAACCATTCTCACATATATGTGTGAATTATTATAAATTGATAATTAGCTAGATAATTGTCATGGTTAATCAAGACATGACCATTATCATTTCATTTTTAATGCAAATTGCAAGGATCAAAGAGCATCTTCCAAATGAAATGATGATGGTCAAAGTGTCAACCTAGGTCAAAGTCAAGGAGGTCAAATGGTCAACAACCATAACCATGCACAATTATATTAAACTAATATCAATTAACCATAATTCACACATAAGCATTAGGGTTAACAAAATGACAATAGTCATTATCCCTAATCAAAGTCCTCTCCTTCTATCTCAAGCAACTGTGCATACGCACCCGTATTCGTGATCCGAGGAACATGAATATAATGAGATAAAACCAATCCCAAATCTATACTAGGATCTGGCTTAAACCAAAGTCCTCTAGTATAAGCTGTCCGGACAGCAAACACGCACAAGTGCGCGGATGTGAACGAACCCTGTCGCAAAACCATGCGACCTCTACTCATTTTTCCTGAAGGCGAATAGCTCTCTGTGTGGGACTCTAAAGACACGACACTACGCTGGCAGTGGGTTTAACCACAGACCGCAAGCGGCACTAGCTGTACGTAACGGTCCCCAGGTAGATGTCGATAAGAAGACTGACGAGGTGAACCCCATCTGGATTCCTACTGAGCCTGTATGTGACAGTCTCCGTACAGTCCGGTCTGTTCGTCTGATACATCGCATGGCGGGCCTAGGGGACGGTGAACGTCAGTCCCCTAATAGCGGTACAAGTCTTGTCGGAGTGTAGCCCAGAACACCCTGAGATAACACTGGAAACCTACCAGTATATCTCGCTTGCCCTGTCCAGGGACTACTCGTGTAATGGCTCTCCTAGACACAGCGCGATGTCAACCCCCAATACCGGGAGAGACGAATCCTGTCTAACCGTAACTGCCTCCAAGTGCTTCGGGACTGCACCCAAAAACTACCTGTTTGCACGACTCCTTTGAGCCGTGGTAGGGTAGTAATCAAAGTGCAGTGGGAACACACTCGAGGCGAAGTGACAGTGTCAAGTCAACGGACTAAGCTGTACTCATGTCACCTGGGAACTGATAACTGACGATAGGTATAATACCAACCAACAGTTCCCGACGAGTCTTGTCCAGTGTACTCGTAACCTAACGGGCACCCGTATACTATCTCAAGTACGACGTACTGACGGCTGTGGGACAGACCGTCCCCCACGCTGGGATGAGAAGCGCATACGCTAGTCTACTCCGGAGTATCGATGCCCTGTCTCGATAGTCCAACGACTAGGGACCTGTATAAGGATGTGCTTATAAATCACCCAGCTCCCACGAGTGTGAGTGCCATCACAACGCTGGTAATCAAGCAAAGATCCTAAAGGCTCTACTAATATGTATATCAGCGATATGCTAAAAGAAACACATGCACATATTGAAGTAGAGACAAACCAAGTAGCATACTACTATTTCGAGCAAGATTGTATATACAACTGTGAATATCCCAAGCTTCCATCAAGTAATATACAAACTAGTATGATACAGTAATGGCCTCTAGGGCATATACACTAACAATCTCCCACTTGCACTAAGGCCATGTACTGGCGTATCGAAGACCTATCATCTCGATCAGCCGCTCGAACTGAGTCTGGGGCAAGGCCTTGGTGAATGGATCTGCTGTGTTATCTTCTGAAGCAACCCTCCGAACCTCGATCTCCTGGCGATCCACGATCTCCCTGATCAGGTGATACCGCCTCAAGATGTGTCTGGATTTCTGATGGGACCTGGGTTCCTTCGCTAAAGCTATAGCCCCGTGGTTGTCGCAATACAGAGGTATTGGGTCAACAATGGACGGAACCACCTGAAGTTCTCTCAAGAACTTCCTTATCCAGACAGCTTCTTTTGCGGCATCAGATGCAGCGATGTATTCCGCTTCCATAGTCGAGTCAGCAACGGTTTCCTTTTTGGAGCTCTTCCAACACACCGCCCCTCCATTGAGGGTAAAGACAAAACCCGACATGGAATTGGAATCATCCTTGTCACTCTGGAAGCTGGAGTCAGCAAAGGCCTCAATCTGGAGGTCTTTGCCGCCATACACCAAGAACATCTCCTTAGTCCTTCTCAGGTACTTGAGAATGTTCTTTACTGCTATCCAATGTTTCTCCCCAGGGTTTGACTGATACCTGCTTACCACACTCAGTGCATAAGCCACATCCGGTCTTGTATACAACATCGAATACATTATAGAGCCTACCGCAGAAGCATAGGGTATAATAGACATGCGATCCCTCTCCAAATCAGTCTTGGGAGACATCTCTTTGGAGAGGGTAATCCCGTGACAAGCCGGTAGATTACCGCACTTGGAATCTTCCATACTGAATCTCTTCAAAATGGTGTCGATGTACCTGGACTGCGAAAGTCCTAATATCCTCTTGGATCTGTCACGGTAGATCCGGATACCCAGAATGTATGAGGCATCACCCAGGTCTTTCATGGAGAACCTGTGTGACAAGAACCCCTTGACAGATTGTAGCAAAGGAATATCATTTCCTATTAAGAGAATGTCATCCACGTATAAAACGAGGAATACTACAGTTCTCGCTATAAATCTACAATAGATGCATGGTTCATCTGGATTTTTGATTAAACCAAATTCCTTGACCGTCTTATCAAAACAGATGTTCCAACTCCGCGATGCCTGCTTTAGTCCATAAATGGACTTAAGCAACTTGCACACCTTTCCGCTGCTCCCACTCTGAATGAAACCCTCTGGCTGTTCCATATAGACACACTCCTCTAAATGTTCATTTAGAAAAGCTGTCTTTACGTCCATCTGCCAAATCTCATAATCGTGGAAGGCAGCAATGGCAAGAAGGATCCGAATGGATTTCATCATAGCTACTGGAGAAAAGGTTTCGTCATAGTCCAAACCAGGTCATTGACGAAAACCCTTTGCAACCAGTCTAGCTTTATAGGTCTCAACCTGTCCATCTACACCAATCTTCCTTTTGAAGATCCACTTGCATCCTACGGGTTTTACCCCATCTGGAGCAATGTCCAACGTCCATACTTTGTTGGTGTACATGGACTCCATTTCGGTCCGCATTGCATCCAGCCATTTACAGAGTCGACGCTCTGAATGGCTTGCTGGAAGCTAGTAGGCTCATCACAATCTATGATGCGATCCTCTCTATCCCCGTCAATGAGAAAACCGTAGTATCTCTCGGGCGGATGAGACTGCCTACTACTCCTGCGGAGTTGCGTGGGAATGTCCTGATCTTTCGAACCCTCTGGTTCTACTAAGCTTTCAGTAATAGCTTGTGGTTCTGGGATTTCTTCCAGCTCTATTGCGCTCCCACTTAATTCTTTTTCTATGAACTGGTGTTCTAGAAAGTGGGCATGGCGAGAAACAAACACCTTTTGTTCCTCTTCGCAATAGAAGAAATATCCATTGGAGTTCTTTGGATATCCCACAAACTTGCACTGTACTGAGTGTGCCTCGAGCTTGTCCGCATGCTGCTTTTTTACAAAACCTGGACATCCCCATGTCTTAATGTGATTAAGATAGGGTCTCTTCTCACACCACATCTGATATGGTGTAGTAGGCACAGTCTTAGTTGGAACTCGGTTCAAAAGGTATGCAGCTGATTCTAGCGCATATCCCCAAAACGATCGCGGCAACTCAGCGTTACTCATCATGGACCGTACCATATCCAATAGGGTTCGGTTCTGTCTCTCCGATACACCGTTATGTTGCGGAGTGTATGGAGGAGTAAGCTGAGAGAGAATTCCATTCTCTTTTAAGTAACCCAGGAACTCGGCACTCAAGTATTCACCACCTCGATCAGATCTTAGTGCCTTGATACTTTTGCCTGTTTGTTTTTCTACTTCATTCTTATATTCCTGGAATTTTTCAAAAGCCTCGGATTTATGTTTCATTAAGAAGACAAAACCGTACGTTGAAAAGTCATCCGTAAAAGTAATGAAGTAAGAATAACCGCTTCGTGCATGTGTAGACATTGGACCGCACACGTCGCTGTGTACGAGTCCCAAGAGCTCGCTCGCTCTTACTCCGTGTCCAGTGAACGGAGTCTTTGTCATCTTTCCCTTGAGACAGGATTGACAAGTTGCATACGATTGATATTCGAACGGATCCAAATATTCTTCTGTATGTAACTTAGTCAACCTTCTCTCATTGATGTGACCCAGTCTACAATGCCATAAGAAAGTTTTATTGATTTCTGGAGACTTTCTTTTGTGTGTATTCTGGACATTGAAAATCTGTGGTTGGTTTAACACGTATATACCGTTGTTTAATGTACCTGACCCAATCAAAACTTGATTAAGGTGAATGTTCACTACATTACTTAGAAATGCAAATTCATAACCTTCTTTAGATAATAAAGATACAAAAATGATATTACAAGTTGCATTTGGTACATAATAACAACTACGTAAAACCAAAAAGTGTCCATCTGACAATCCCAGGTGATAGTCCCCCACGGCCTCAGCATCCATGCTAGCACCGTTTGCAACTCTGAGGGTCATGTCACCTGCCTTCAAAACTCTACGCTTTCTCAACGCCTGCAAAGAATTACAGATATGAGATCCCGATCCGGTATCCAATACCCAAGATGTAGAGTTTATTGATAGACAGTTTTCAATAACATACACACCTGAAGCTGAAGCCGCAACTCGCTTCAAATCCTGTGTTCTGGCCTTCCAAGCCTTGCAATCCTGTTTCCAGTGACCACTTTTGTGACAATAGAAGCATTCTTCCTTCCCCACCAGCTTTCCCGCTACCTTTGTTGCTTTTCCTTTTCCCTTCGTATCCACTTTACTGACACCGCCTCTTGGTTTGGCGGGGGCTTTCTTCTTCTTGCCCTTGGCTTTCGCCCTGGACCTAGAAGAGGAAGATCCTCCTACAAACAAAGTGGATGTCTCCCTACCCTTCTGTAGGGTGCCCTCAGCACTCCTCAACATGTTCAGAAGTTCGGAAAGTTCAACCTCCTTTCCTTGCATGTTGAAGTTAAGAATAAACTGGGCGTAAGTGGAAGGAAGGGACTGGAGAATCAAATCAGTATAGAGTTCATTCTCCAACGTGGTCCCAAGGTCCCCGAGCTCCTCTATGTAGCCAATCATCTTAAGCACGTATTCCGCTACCGATGATCCGACGGCCAACCTTGCCGAAAACAACTTCTTCGACACTTCGTATCTTGCGATACGAGACTGCTCTCCATACAGTTCTTTTGTATGAAGAAATATGGACTCTAGGTCTATATTCTTGTGCCTCCTCTAATGTTCGTTGTCCATCGAGGAAAGTACGAGGCATTTGACCTTCGCGCAATCTATTCCCTGGTCTTGTAGATTTCCCTATCTACGACACTGGTTTTGGGACCTGGGACAGGGGGAGCTTTGGTGGTACCCCAGCTTGTCGTAAGTGATTGCCATCTTGACATTCCTGAGCCAATTTTTGTAGTTTGGCCCTGTCAATATGTTTTTATCTAGTAATAACTTAAGTCCGGTCATGTTGAATGGTCGCTGCAATTAGGAGAGAGAAAAGAAACACTTTAGCATGATGCTCTTGCAAGTTTAGAGTGGTTTTTAGTTTGTCTAAACTGGATGGCTCCCACTGTCTCTCGAATCCCTTCTCAAACCGTAAAGAAAGGATTAGTCAGCATCAATCTCACCGTACAATACTTGCTTAACTGTTCAGCCAGGCCAGTGTCGGTACTTCGAGAGAGGTTTTCCAACGCTTTCGCGAAGTTCCTTAATTAAGTAACCTCTTTTCCCTGTGGGCGTAGCCCCGCTAACACCTTTCTAGACACCTACTAAGTTTATAGCATTGATCGTTAAGTGAGAGTTTTCCCGAAGAGTAGCATATACTCACAGTAGGATTAGGATCCAAATATCATCGCGTGATAAAACCGAAGGAATCCTACCAGAATTATCACATTCCAAATGGTATGCAGCGCTAGCAAGTTTCAGTACTTATGAAACTCCCGATGTGGATTTTTGCCCCATGCTCTTATGACCTTGACTTTAGCCAAAATATCATAAGTCACATGTCAAGTTCTACCTGTCATTCTCCTGGTTAATTTGGACCCACCCGTACCTACCCTTGACTTTGGCTAAAATGGCAGTACGACTGTCCCAAACCAACGCATCTATCTATGCTGCACATGAATACCCAATAGCTACCAATCACTATGCCTTGACTTTGGCCAAAATACATAGCTTGAATACTTTTTGACCATTCATGTGGAATGTAAGTGCACGGCGGCGCCCCGACCGTCAATCCGACGGCGGAATGCGGAAGCGGTGAAAAACTTTAATTTTTTGCGGACTTAGCAAACCGGCACCACCGCGCACTAAACACCCGGATCGTAACCATTAACAAGTCTAAGCTAACTAGAAGATGGGTTAGAGATATACCGACGATCCAAGTCCTCCGGTCTTCTCGTCATCGTCCCGATCACCTGCGGAATGTCCCGTCTCCTCCTCGTCGCCGGAAGTGCACCACATCGCCTACTTCTTTTACGGGCTCCCACCTCAATGCCGAGGCAACTCGGGCACGAAGCCGGCTACTCGACGTGCCCAAGATTCGCTGTAGAAAATAGTAGAACTAGTGTCTCATTTGGGGTTTATGGAGGTGCCATTTTGGTGGAGGGAATGAGGTATGAACTTTTATGGAGGAACTCGGGGATTTTTCTAGCATCAAGAGAGCAAAAATCCCCACTACAAAAATGGGCAACCCACCCTCATGGTGGCCGGCCATCACTAGAGGAGAGGGAGTGTGAGAATGAGGGAGAGTCTCAAATATAATGGGAGCCATTCTCAATAATAAAAAGGAGAGAGAGAGAAGGCTATCATGCAAAAGGGAATGATCACAACAAATCCAACACTCCAAGGCAACCATCATCTCATGCATGATGGCTTCAAAAAGTCAAGCCATCATGAGAAGAAGAAGTCAAGTGATGGTGCTCATCATGAAAACCATCATGATACAAATAATATGCAAAGGACCCCCTTCCAAATACTTATTTGCAACAATGCAAATAAGCCCTCCTCCACCAATCTTCGGCCAATGAACGGAACAATGGAAATCGGCCGAAACGAAAAGCAAACTGGCAACTCCAGAAAACTGGTCCCGTAATAAATTACAGGAAAACCCCGATACTGTGCATACACACCCGCATTTGTATTTCGACCGAAATACAAATGCAATGAGACAAAATCTCCACTGTACTATACTAGGATCCGGCTTAAACCAAAGCCGGCCAGTATTATCCGTTCGATCCTGATCCGTGCAATACCGCACGTATCTGATCGAACCCTGCCATATAACCATACGGCCTATAGTACAAACTGTCCGATCCTGATCCGTGCAATACCGCACGTATCTGATCGGACCTTGCCATATCTCCATACGGCCTCTACAACCTTTCGCCCGAAAGCTGAGTAACAGAATGTGGGGGACTCTAAAGACTCGTCAACACCTTGGTTGTGGATTTAACCACTAGCACGTCAGAGGTATAAGCCAATGCGTAACGGGCTACCAGGTATTGACTAAAAGGGATGTCTGTGAGCGAACTCAGCCTGACAACCCTACTGAGCCTATCAGTGACAATATCCGTACAGTCCGGTCCGTTCGTCTATGAGCATCGCATGGCGGGCCTAGGGGGTTGGTAAAAGTCAGACCCCCAAAAGCGGTACAAGTCGTGTCGGAGTGTAGCCCAGAACACCCTGAGATACTACTGGAATACCTACCAGTAAATCTCCTTGCCTCGGCCGAGGGCTTCGTGTAATGGCTCTCCTAGACACAGCACGACCTCACCCCCAATACCGGGAGAGACGAACCCCTGAAGATACGCTCACTGCCTCCATGTGGCTCGGGACTGTACCCAACTAAAACCTGTTTGCACGACTCCTTTGAGCCGTGGTAGGGTAGTAATCAAAGTACAGTGGGAACTCACACGAGACAAATGACGATCCCCAGGTCGATGAACTAACCTGCACACATGTCACCAGGGAACTGCCATCTGACGTCTGGTATATGACCAACTAGCATGTTCCCGGCGAGTCCTGTCCGGTGTACTCATAACCCAATGAGCACCTGTATACATCTTAGGTGATCCAACTGACACCAGTGGCTTGTGAGACCGGCCACCGCCCCTCGTCGGGGTCTCGACTGTATACACTAGTCTACTAATGGAGTATCGATGCCCAGTCTCGAAACTCCCACGACTAGGGACCTTTTAAGGATAAGCTTATAGACCCCCAGCTCCCACTTATATGATCGCCCTCACACTGCTGGTGGTCAAGCAAGAATCCTAGGGGCTCTATCAACGTGTAATAGCGACGTGTCAGGTCACTTAAAACAGTACACGATGATAAAGGTAAACCAGATAGCATACTATCATCTCGAGTAAGACTGTCCTACCGGGATAGGTCCTCCATCAATCATTGCAATCACGTACCTGTGACCTAATAATTGACTCTGAGGGCACTATCTCCAACAATCGCCCACTTGCACTCAAGGCTAATTATTGCGATGTCGCATACTCACAGCCCGTGTGATACCGAACACCCAACTCCTCTACTAGTCAGTCTCACAAAGCTCGCTTGCGAAACTATTGCGTTCGAGGAATAGCCTCAGTGAGTGGATCCGCTTTGTTGTCTCTTTCCATGTCTCTCTATATCTCAATTTCGCGGAGAAACCCATCTCCCGAAATGAGCAATACCTGTCTCAGAATGTGTCTGGATGTCTGATGGGACATAGCTCATAAATGAACTCCAAATCCAAACTTCTTAGACTGTATCGACTACTGAACTTAATCAGTGTCCTGCGCCATGCCTCCCTCAGTATTGCCTTGGATCACCTGTCCAAAATACTGCCCCTCGTCATAAGGGAAAACTATAACTCTGACAACGTCCTTGTCGTCCAGGTCACCTTGGAAGCCTGGAATGATAACTGTCTCCTGAATGAGGCTGTCGTTATCATATCCCTAGAACATCCACTTATGTTCTAAAACTGCTTCCGACTGTTTCTCCAGGATTGGATCAATGTCAACTTATTGCATCTAGTGCAAGAACAACATCTGGTGTGGTACTTGACATCTCATGATTGACTCAATTGCCTGAGCAAGTGATCTGCCAATCATGCACATCCCTCTCCCCTTTAGTCTATAAGACACCTTTAGAGAGGGTGACTCCATCTTCTGCAGGTACACTACCGTGCATGGAGTCGTCCATTCTAAATACCCTTAGAATGCTGTCTAAGTACCCAGATTGGGAGACCACCCAAATCTAGATCTAAAACCATAGATCTAGTAACCAGTATGTCTGATACAAAATCCATTTCCTTTGTGGAGAAAACACTGTGTGACGACCAAAGTATAACCGATTGTAGTATAGGAGTTTCTTTTCCTACTCTGTGTATGTCATCCAAATACCAGGATATCACACCCTACTACCTTCTCAACAGATCCATCCCCTATTCTGATGAAGTCAAACCTATGACTGTCACTTCAGAAATAGATGATCTATCTCCGCTACATCTGCTTTAGTCTATAAATAGACATAAGCTACCTGTCCACCAATGCTTCCGCTGCTCCCACTGACTACGACAACCCTCTGGCAGAGTCATATAGACGTACACTTCTAAAACGAGTTCAGAACGACGCTATACTCATCCTCCCGCCGGGTCTCGCAGCCTGGAACAACAGCAATGGTAATTGTGGGTAAACAAGAACCTCCCTGTCACCGTCCTTGAGGCTACCGGAGTACCTCTCGGGTGCCTGAAGTTACCCACCTTATCTGCGGAGTGGCCAATGGAATGTCAATCCAGATTGAATCTTTAGGTTCCTTGTCAAATCTTCAGTAATCGTTTGTGGTTCTGGAATCACTTCCAGTTCTACCATACTCCCACTACTGTTTTTCTGAAAAAAATCCATTTTTAATAAAACTGTGGCGAGTCTTAGAACAATATTGCTATTGTTCATCCAGATGGTAGAAAGTCAACCCTCGTCATAGCTTGGGTCAACCCACAAACAGCCATTACAGAAACGTGCCTTGAGTTGTCCAGTGTCTGGTTTTAATCATAAACCGGACAACTCCCCGTACCTTAACATCGTTAAGATATGAACTGTTCTATATCCAATATAGAACCAGAGGCACTGATTTAATTGAACCAGATTCAAATTATGCAGCTGTCTCCAGTGCATGTCAACTTAATGGAAGGAGGCCGATCAGCGTTACTCAACTTAGGAATGCTTCCAATTATGAGTAACCTGAAAGAGAAGCAAGTTCTCTTTATCATTATTATCAACTGAATACCATACACAAGTATCTACATCTTCGATCACTTTGAAGAATCCCGATACTTGCTATACCTGGTTCTCTACTCTATTCAAATACCTATAACTTCTCAAAATTCGGACCCTGTGTTTCCACGAAAACACCTATCTAAAAACTAGAGAAGTCATAAGTAAACCGAATATAGTACGAGGACCATCCCCTCTGTCCTGATGGACCCTGGACAACATACAATACTCTGTATAAGTCCCTTGAGTCTGATAACTCATTCACTGTGTGTCGTAGTTTGAAAACTGTACTTATGGTTAAGAAGAATTACACCGCTGTTTAATGCTCCTTACCTAACCATCCACTGATATAGGTAAACGTCGTAGACATAATTTCAAAAACGTATATCTCACTCTATGAAAATAGACGTACAGATATATCAATTTGAAATTGGTGCATGACAGCGGATATTCAAAACCAAATATTTGCCGACCGGCAAACTACCCAGGTGATTTCCTCAAATATCACCGATTACAACGAATCCCGATATAATGAGGATGATCACCCAATTCCCAATAACCTACTCCCACTCATCATCTGTAAAACCATACAGATGTGAGAATCATACCTGGTAAATACATACCCTGGAGCAAGTGTCTAATCGGGAAATCAGTTTTCCTTTAACAGTACACAGTGAGACTGAAACATCGAAATGTTTCGATGGGGTATCCTGGTATTCCTAGTAATGCCTCTTCCAGATTCACGACTGTAACCGTATAATTCTTTGCCACCTCTCCAAATCCCTTCATATGTCTTTAGTCTTTACCTTCTGCACACCCCTTTAGGCCAAATGGTTTTCTTCCTTCCCTACCGTTCGGCACCAGCCTATGGTTTGGAAGAAGACTATCCAATAAGCATAATGGGTGTACTGTCCCAATCCTAGGAACACTCGCAATGAGAGAGGGTGAAGATAAAAGACAACCGAATAAACCTTATTCCTATTTCTCCTGAACCGGAATCCATCCCCGAACTGGAACAAGTTCCTTTCGAGTTCGTATATAACCATACGATGGAGTATCCAATAAACTGTGGATCTTCGTAGTGATACGGAGTGTTCTGGAGAAATACAAAGGTGATTTGGGAGTGGTAATGAAATACCTGGTTTGGTCGTGAATATCTGTTGCAATTTACTTTGCCCTCTTACTAATCCCTTGCTTTGTCTTAACTTAATACCTTCTGCACACCATCGTTATGCTAATTGGTTTCCTTCATTCCCTACCGGTCGGCACCAGCCTAAGGTTTGGAAGAAGACTATCCAATTTGCATAATAGGTGTACTACTCCTAAACCAAGGAGTACTCTCAACCTGAGAGAAGGTAAAAGGAAAAGACAACTGAATAGTCCTATCCGTTTTCTCCAGAACCGGAAACCATCCTCGAATAAATCCCTTCGAGTTCGTATCTAACCATACGATGGTTTTGTCCAATGGAAGTGGACGTTCGTAGTAATACGGGGTGTCCTGGAGAAAAGGGTAAAAGTAGGAGTGGCAATGAGGTCTGCAACTCTGACAATCCAAAAGCCAGTGTTTAAGAAGGTTCGGTCAACTTGGTCACTGAGTCATAGTCTTAGGGTCGGGTCAATGGTCGCTGCCAAAGAGAGAGAGAAAAGAAACACTCAGCGTGCACTCTAACCTAGATCAGAATGGTTACCAATTTATCTAATCTGGAAACCTCCCACTGTACCTCAAATTCTCCTCCAAACCTGAAAGAAGAATTAGTCGGGGTCACCCGAGGAGTAAACTAACTCATCAGTGGGAATCGGGATCCAACTATCATCGCATGATAACGTGACGGAATCCGCTCACGTCATCACACTCTAGAAGGTATGCGCATATCTGGCAAGTTTCAGTTCTTTTGAAACTCCCGATGTGATTTTTGCCCCATGCTCTTATGACCTTGGCGAAGGTCAACAAATCATAAGTCACATGTCAAGTTCTACCCGTCATTATCCAGGTTAATTTGAATCCACCCGTACAAGCCCTTGACGAAGGCCAACAAGGCTATACGACTGTCCCAAACCAACGCATCTATCTATGCAGCAGAAAGGTAACAAGCAGCTACCATACACTATGCCTTGACGAAGGTCAACAAACACAGCATGAATACTACGTGCTACCCGTCTGAAATGACGGAGGGCTACGAATGGTTTCTGGCGAAAACCTTTAACGTAAAGAACTTGATATCGTTGAAGGAACGGATAGCTTTTAAAAATATAGTGACGAAAACCTTCGCTAAAGAGGTCACTCCAGGTGAAGGGATCTCGGCTCTTTCCCCGTAGAATGAGGTGCAGGATATTCCAACTGAATACCACGGTGTAAAGCAAAAGTAATCGGCTATAGTGAAGTTAATGCCCTGACGCAAACTTCTGTCCAAGGGGTCACTCCCGGTGAAGGGATCTCGGCCCTTGCCTCGTCGACTGAGGAGCAGGATATTCTAACTGAATACCACGATGCAAAACAAAAGTGAACGTCCTTGCAATAACAGCTTTTTGAAAAGTGTTCCAACAACATCAGATTAGGTTTGTTTTTAACTTGCATTGATCCGAATCAATGCAGTCCCATCAATTGATCACACCAAAAAGAACGAAAATATACTGATGTACGTATATGCCATCCGCATTCGCCACTGGGTCCCGTCATTACCCGTTAGGTTAGCTAACTAACGACAGAGCGGGGACTGGACTAGCGCGGATGCAAAACATATACAACATCTACTAATATATATACCAATATATTATATTTCGCTCAAGGCGTGAATAAAATGCAACATCATAGAAATGTACAGCATCACAGAACAATACAGATGATCTGGGATCCCCGGGTTTCACAGAGCCGCTGAAACCCGACGTTCCCCTGGTCGTGTGGATAGCCTGTGCAATGAGAACCTAGACCCCTACGGGCGCGGCAAGTCACCCGCCAAAACCTGAAGCGAGGCAGCCCCCTTCAGCAACGTGAATGGACCACCCAGCACTTCACGGAATCTGGTAACTTGGGCACCCCTCCTGGGTCAACCTATACCCCCTACGAGTGCGGCGAATAGCCCGCCAATCCTAGAGTGAAGCCCCCTCCGTCTCAATGCCATGAGATGCGGGCTTGTTGCCCTCCAGAACCCGGCTATCCGTGCACCCCTCCGCGGGGCAATCCTAGTACAGAAAGTAAAATATACATACACCGGGTACATCGACCGCAACCAGGTCGTGCCCCAAAATAATAATACAAACAGGCAGTGACGGCAGTCCATATGTCGGACGCTCGCCCCGCAATATCAAATGTACATAATACAACAAAACTGTACTAGCATTGCATCCAGGCTATCCCCCACGACCGATCCGCAACATCACAGCAAAAACAAAACATCAACGTGAAAGTCACGTTCGCAAATCCGTCTAACCGGGCTATAGCAGTTAGACCGGATTTACCGATCAAGTGACATTCACGGTCGCAGATATAATGTAAATACTGTGAAAAATGTGTTTAAAATATCCGACCGATCGAATATTAACAAGTGGGCCCCCAATCAAAACTGTAGCACTCACAGAAAACATGAGCCCAATTTTAATATTCCAAAACCCATATTTTAAGCCCAGAAGGCCTCTGTAAAAAATTGGTGAAGTGATCTCCACAGTGCGCGGCGGAAGGGCGACGGGAAGGTGGTTTTCGCGGCGGTTCCGCGCTCCCACTGTGGAGTTACTTCGTCGAATTTTTACAGAGCTCTTAGATTTTCCACTACATCAATATTTTACAACCTGAAAAATTTTTCGACACCAAAAATTTCCAACAGAAAACTGATGTGGGCAAATACGGGTTTTTGGACATTTCGATCGATCGGAACTAAAAAACACATTGCACAAAGCTAGACTAAGTTAATAGCGAGGCTCTGATACCACTGTAAGTGCACGGCGGCGCCCCGGCCGTCAATCCGACGGCGGAATGCGGAAGCGGTGAAAAACTTTAATTTTTTGCGGACTTAGCAAACCGGCACCACCGTGCACTAAACACCCGGATCGTAACCATTAACAAGTCTAAGCTAACTAGAAGATGGGTTAGAGATATACCGACGATCCAAGTCCTCCGGTCTTCTCGTCATCGTCCCGATCACCTGCGGAATGTCCCGTCTCCTCCTCGTCGCCGGAAGTGCACCACATCGCCTACTTCTTTTACGGGCTCCCACCTCAATGCCGAGGCAACTCGGGCACGAAGCCGGCTACTCGACGTGCCCAAGATTCGCTGTAGAAAATAGTAGAACTAGTGTCTCATTTGGGGTTTATGGAGGTGCCATTTTGGTGGAGGGAATGAGGTATGAACTTTTGTGGAGGAACTCGGGGATTTTTCTAGCATCAAGAGAGCAAAAATCCCCACTACAAAAATGGGCAACCCACCCTCATGGTGGCCGGCCATCACTAGAGGAGAGGGAGTGTGAGAATGAGGGAGAGTCTAAAAAATAATGGGAGCCATTCTCAATAATACAAAGGAGAGAGAGAGAAGGCTATCATGCAAAAGGGAATGATCACAACAAATCCAACACTCCAAGGCAACCATCATCTCATGCATGATGGCTTCAAAAAGTCAAGCCATCATGAGAAGAAGAAGTCAAGTGATGGTGCTCATCATGAAAACCATCATGATACAAATAATATGCAAAGGACCCCCTTCCAAATACTTATTTGCAACAATGCAAATAAGCCCTCCTCCACCAATCTTCGGCCAATGAATGGAACAATGGAAATCGGCCGAAACGAAAAGCAAACTGGCAACTCCAGAAAACTGGTCCCGTAATAAATTACAGGAAAACCCCGATACTGTGCATACACACCCGCATTTGTATTTCGACCGAAATACAAATGCAATGAGACAAAATCTCCACTGTACTATACTAGGATCCGGCTTAAACCAAAGCCGGCCAGTATTATCCGTTCGATCCTGATCCGTGCAATACCACACGTATCTGATCGAACCCTGCCATATAACCATACGGCCTATAGTACAAACTTTCCGATCCTGATCCGTGCAATACCGCACGTATCTGATCGGACCTTGCCATATCTCCATACGGCCTCTACAACCTTTCGCCCGAAAGCTGAGTAACAGAATGTGGGGGACTCTAAAGACTCGTCAACACCTTGGTTGTGGATTTAACCACTAGCACGTCAGAGGTATAAGCCAATGCGTAACGGGCTACCAGGTATTGACTAAAAGGGATGTCTGTGAGCGAACTCAGCCTGACAACCCTACTGAGCCTATCAGTGACAATATCCGTACAGTCCGGTCCGTTCGTCTATGAGCATCGCAAGGGGCCTAGGGGGTTGGTAAAAGTCAGACCCCCAAAAGAGGTACAAGTCGTGTCGGAGTGTAGCCCAGAACACCCTGAGATACTACTGGAATACCTACCAGTAAATCTCCTTGCCTCGGCCGAGGGCTTCGTGTAATGGCTCTCCTAGACACAGCACGACCTCACCCCCAATACCGGGAGAGACGAACCCCTGAAGATACGCTCACTGCCTCCATGTGGCTCGGGACTGTACCCAACTAAAACCTGTTTGCACGACTCCTTTGAGCCGTGGTAGGGTAGTAATCAAAGTACAGTGGGAACTCACACGAGACAAATGACGATCCCCAGGTCGATGAACTAACCTGCACACATGTCACCAGGGAACTGCCATCTGACGTCTGGTATATGACCAACTAGCATGTTCCCGGCGAGTCCTGTCCGGTGTACTCATAACCCAATGAGCACCTGTATACATCTTAGGTGATCCAACTGACACCAGTGGCTTGTGAGAACGGCCACCGCCCCTCGTCGGGGTCTCGACTGTATACACTAGTCTACTAATGGAGTATCGATGCCCAGTCTCGAAACTCCCACGACTAGGGACCTTTTAAGGATAAGCTTATAGACCCCCAGCTCCCACTTATATGATCGCCCTCACACTGCTGGTGGTCAAGCAAGAATCCTAGGGGCTCTATCAACGTGTAATAGCGACGTGTCAGGTCACTTAAAACAGTACACGATGATAAAGGTAAACCAGATAGCATACTATCATCTCGAGTAAGACTGTCCTACCGGGATAGGTCCTCCATCAATCATTGCAATCACGTACCTGTGACCTAATAATTGACTCTGAGGGCACTATCTCCAACATGGAATGACGGAGGACTACGAATGGTTTTGGTGAAACCGTGAACGTAGTGAACTTGATATAATCGATGGAACGAGATAGCTTTTAAAAGGAGTGCTTCAAGCTCCGCGTTTAAAAGTTTAGTTATGAAAAGAACCGAGTGGTTTTCAAAGTGTTCCAATCGACTTTTACTTGGTTTATTTTCTTGCATTAGTTCTTTTAATGCGTCCTATCATTTAATCTTACCATTGCAGAAAACAACCAAAATATGACGTACGCTTATGCCATTCGCATTCGCCACGGGGCCCCGTCATCACCCGTTAGGTTACTTAACTAACGACAGAGCGGGGGCTGGGCTAGCGCGGCTGTAAAACATAAGCAACGCCTAAATAGTTATCATATATAAATATATAGCAATGATAGACATTACAGATCACAGATGAATACATTGGATATACTAGGAATCCGCAATCCGTTCGAGCCTGCAACGAAAAGCGGATTACACGGTCGCGGTGAATAGCCAAATACCCCACCCAAGACCCCTACGGGTGCGGCAAACTACCCGCCAAGTACCCGAAGCGAAGCAACCTCCCTCACCACCGTGAGTAGGCCACTCGGCACTTCGAGATACCCGGTAGTTTGTGCACCCCCTCCATGGGTCTATCCTAGGAGCAAAAACAGTAAAAAGAATTATACAATGACGGCTACAACCCCGACCCGGTTGTGCGGCCAAACAAATATTATTACATCAATTTACATATTACAATGAATGAAAGAAAAAGCAACACTCATCTCTCATCCACCCCGGCTATTCATCCACGACAATCCAACCCATTCATATACACATACCATCATCAATCACAGATCACAGATATGTATAACCCCGACTAATCGACATATAGCGATTAGCCGACGTTCAATGCATATAAACATCACAGATATAACCTTTTAGTCAAAGTGTATTGAAGTTCGATAAAAAAATACGGATTTATAGGCCCCCAAAAACAAATTTCTATTCTGGAAAATCTGGGCACATATAAACCATCTTAAAAATCCCAAAACAAGCCAGAAATACACTGCACCAAACTCGACCCAGTGAAGAGCCAAGACGGCCGCGGTTGCGCGGCAATAGCTTGCTATTGCCGCGGAACCGCGGCTCTTTGGTCGAATCACTGGATCGTTTTTGGTGGCTTTCTTCACAAAACCCTGAGATGATTTTTGGAGTATGATTTATTTTGTTTTGAACAGAAAAAATTTTAACAGAAACTTAGGGTTTTGAAAACTCGGTTTTTCGATTTTTCCGATTCGAACTTCGATACACTCTACTACCTAGCTAGTTTATATTTAGTTAGGCTCTGATACTACTGTAAGTCCATGTTGCCCACCCCGGTACTTACGGGGAGGCAGAAAACGGAATAAAAATCAAATTTTTATCAACTTAGGTAACATAGACTAGACAAAGAAGGATCTTTGCTAAACAAAAAAAAGCTAAAGCTAACTAGAAACTAGCTAAGTGTTAGAAAGGTTATACCTAGGGCTTTATGTCCTTCTTTCCTTGCTCCTTGGAGTAGTGGAAAGAGATCACCTTTGTCGTCGTCTCACGTCGAAGAAAGATCCACCCGAAAGCCTCAACCTTTGGCTTCAACTCCAAGCTAGAAGTAACTAGGGTGTAAGAAGTGCTAATCCTTAAACCCTAGATGAGAGTAGAGATTATCAAGAAGAGGTTTTTCTCAAGCTCAAGTGTTTCTCAACACATGAGAAGGGGGAGCTTGAGGGAGAGGAAGAACAAGAGAGAGAAAGCAAAATGATAGAATGAGAGAAAAATAAACCATTCTCACATATATGTGTGAATTATTATAAATTGATAATTAGCTAGATAATTGTCATGGTTAATCAAGACATGACCATTATCATTTCATTTTTAATACAAATTGCAAGGATCAAAGAGCATGTTCCAAATGAAATGATGATGGTCAAAGTGTCAACCTAGGTCAACAAGTCAAGGAGGTCAAATGGTCAACAACCATAACCATGCACAATTATATTAAACTAATATCAATTAACCATAATTCACACATAAGCATTAGGGTTAATAAAATGACAATAGTCATTAACCCTAATCAAAGTCCTCTCCCTCTGTCTCAAGCAACTATGCATACGCACCCGTATTCGTGATTCGAGGAACATGAATACAATGAGACAAAACCAATCCCAAATCTATACTAGGATCTGGCTTAAACCAAAGCCCTCTAGTATAAGCTGTCCGGACAGCAAACGCGTACAAGTGCGCGGATGTGAACGAACCCTGTCGCAAAACCATGCGACCTCTACTCATTTTGCCTGAAGGCGAATAGCTCTCTGTGTGGGACTCTAAAGACTCGACACTACGCTGGCAGTGGGTTTAACCACAGACCGCAAGCGGCACTAGCTGTACGTAACGGTCCCCAGGTAGATGTCGATAAGAAGACTGACGGGGTGAACCCCATCTGAACTCCTACTAAGCCTGTATGTGACAGTCACCGTATAGTCCGGTCTGTTCGTCTGATACATCGCATGGCGGGCCTAGGGCGGCGGTGAACGTCAGTCCCCTAATAGCGGTACAAGTCGTGTCGGAGTGTAGCCCAGAACACCCTGAGATAACACTGGAAACCTACCAGTATATCTCGCTTGCCCTGGCCAGGGACTACTCGTGTAATGGCTCTCCTAGACACAGCGCGATGTCAACCCCAATACCGGAAGAGACAAATCCTGTCTAACCGTCACTGCTTCCAAGTGCTTCGGGACTGCACCCAAAAACTACCTGTTTACACGACTCCTTTGAGCCGTGGTAGGGTAGTAATCAAAGTCCAGTGGGAACACACTCGAGGTGAAGTGACAGTGTCAAGTCAACGGACTAAGCTGTACTCATGTCACCTGGGAACTGATAACTGACGATATGTATAATACCAACCAACAGTTCCCGACGAGTCCTGTCCGTTGTACTCGTAACCTAACGAGCACCCGTATACTATCTCAAGTATGACGTACTGACGGCTGTGGGACAGACCGTCTCCCACGCTGGGATGAGAAGCGCATACGCTAGTCTACTCCGGAGTATCGATGCCCTGTCTCGATAGTCCAACGACTAGGGACCTGTATAAGGATGTGCTTATAGATCACCCAGCTCCCATGAGTGTGAGCGCCATCACAACGCTGGTAATCAAGCAAAGATCCTAAGGGCTCTACTAATATGTATATCAGCGATATGCTAAAAGAAACACATGCACATATTGAAGTAGAGACAAACCAAGTAGCATACTACCATTTCGAGCAAGATTGTATATACAACTATGAATAACCCAAGCTTCCATCCAGTAATATACAAACTAGTATGATACAGTAATGGCCTCTAGGGCATATACACTAACAGTTTGACGAAGAGCTAGCTCCTGCTTGGGGATGCCTTCATTAATTATATATGCTTTATCAGGTTTTTGTACCCGTTTGGGGTCAGTATTTACAAAGGAAACTCTGCCGAAATTTTTAGAAAAGACATTGTGATTTTTAAAATACATATTTCGGTGTATGTTGCAAACTACTTGATTTAAATTGGTTTTTCCTTCACTCTACTACTTTTCTTGTTTTAGATTTCTGGGTTTTCGGCTTACTTAGATTATATACGCCTCGAGACGTTTCGTAATTTAAGTGCCGGTCATATTCCGTACTTTTCGGGTCGTGACATAAAAATACTTAGAAAATCATGCAGGGAATTCTAAGGATTACTGTGAAGTACAAAGCCATAACTCACTCAAGTGACCGTGGAACTGCGGCCAAACCATACGTTTGGCGGCGGTTCCGCGACCAACTTTGGGAGTTACGGGTTAATAATTCAGGGATTTATTCTTGGGAACTTTTTCATGCTTCTGGGAATTTTTAATTCTACTCAAGTGTTGAGTTTTCTGGGAAATATTGGGAACTCGTTGATTCGATCGGAATGTTTAACTTCGTTTAACTTTTTCCGGGTAATTTAGAACGTGCTAAAATGTTCGAACGGATATCAATAACTCACTTTTTCCCCTGTCGGAAAACTTGATTCAAATGCTTTCTTAAATGCATAGAAAAGGGAGCATGAAAAATGCAAGTTTATTTTACTAATTTAAAAAAAACATGTTTCGTCTCTTTAAAATTTTGGGAAGAACCTCCTTTGTATATTTTGATCCAAAACCACAATTACATAATGATAATAAAGTCATCCCCAAGTGGGAGCTAGCTCTTTGCCAAACGGCGGATTCACAACTACACAAGTAATAAAACAAGTATACGGCGTCCAACGGCGAAGATCCACACAAAAGATAATGAATAAAGCAAGATATCAACCCAATAAGCGAACATAAAACCCATTGCTCAAATCTCGCAACTACAGGTCTCACTAAGTCTTACTATTTATACAAATACTAGTTTTGATTGATGGAGTTGACTAGATACAAAATGAATAATAAGTACAAAAATGGTACGATCCAACATGTACCACCTACAAAAGCAAGTCAACAGAATGCAAGTTGTGTGCCAACGATGCCGCTACCGATCCATACGGTCAACCTACAAGAATTGTGGCACAACGGGGGTGAGTTGCCAACTCGTGAGTAGAAAACATCAACAGGTAGAAATCGAATAAACAACGATTCCTAGGTCAACTATATCATGAAGGTAATGTTATGATATCTAGGGTGACCGTATGTAAATGTGCCAACAATATAATAATCAAAACCGGTATGCATGTGGATAACATCCAACAATATAATAAATACCTGTACGCATGTGGATCTCGTCCACTCAAAACATTAGAAAAGCATATGCAAGTAAATATATGAGGATATCAAAGAATATGTGTCCATCAGTGACATATCAAATCATGGAACCTGAGTGTCCTACTCCGACACTCGAAACATCATAAAACCCTTGTCCAATATCGGCACGTAAATCCTCATATCTCAAGCGCTGCATTCTCAGATCGGCATTCATATCCATCTCACTACTCTGGTCGGTATCCTCCGGATAACCGCCGCGTCCAAAAACTATCACCGATAGGTAGTGCTCCCGTGCCAGGCTCAATGCCATCATCTGCGACCATCTTGTCCCGGGATACTGCACTAGGTCCACCATGCACCCGCAGACGGTTCCTCCTCCTCCTCGAATCCGGTTTCACATGCCACTCTCAGAACCGAGAAAACTCATACAAGTCACATCCAACAATCAAAACCCATCGCTCAAATCTCTCAACTACAAGTCTCACTAAGTCTTACTATTTATACAAATACTAGTTTTGATTGATGGAGTTGACTTGATACAAAATGAATAATAAGTACAAAAGTGGTACGATCCAACTTGTACCACCTACCAAAGCAAGTCACCTGAATGCAAGCTATGTGCCAACGATGCCACTACCGATCCATACGGTAAACCAGCAAAAACTGTGGCACAACGGGGATGAGTTGCCAACTCATGAGTACAAAACATCAACAGATAGAAATCGAAAAAACAACGATTCCTAAGTCAACTATATCATGAAGGTAATACTATGATATCTAGGGTGACCGTATGTAAATATGCTAACAATATAATAATCAAAGCCGGTATGCATGTGGATAACACCCAACAATATAATAAATGCCTGTACGCATGTGGATCTCGTCCACTCAAAACATCATAAAAGCATATGCAAGTAAATATATGACGATATCAAAGAATGTGTGTCCATCAGTGACACATCAAATCATGGAACCTGAGTGTCCAACACTGACATTCGAAACATCATGAAACCCGTGTCCAGCATCGACACATAAATCCTCATATCTCAGGCGCCGCATCCTCAGATCGGCCCTCATATCCATCACACTACTCCGGTCGATATCCTATGGATAACCGCCGAGTCCAAAAACTATCACTGGTAGGTCGTGTTCCCTGCCAGGATCAACACCATCATCTGCGACCATCTTGCCCCGGGGTACTACACCGGGTCTACCATGCACCAGCAGACGGTTCCTCCTCCTTCTTGAATCGGGTTTCGCATGCCACTCTCAGAACCGAGAAAACACATGGTGGACACACTGAAATATCATATCAAGAGAACCCGGGTTTTTAAAACAATACATACTTTTTTTTGAAACATAACCATGGTTCTCAAATCCAGAAATCACATAAAAACATCATATCTCAATGCGTATAATTGTAAAGCATGATGTATGCGACATATAAAAGAAATGAAACCATATCCGTATAAAATGCAACATGGAATAGTAATATGCACATATCAAGGGAAAACCACTCTTTTAAATGAATCCAGTTTTAAAATATATCTTGCGGTTCCCCATTTCTCTAAAGTCGAATGCAACATCGTATAAAGGTGTATATGTAACTATAGCAAGTAAATTATGCAAAGAGTCATATCATGATGCAGCAATTCTACTGTGAAGTGTGTGAGCCGGCCAATCTGTGTAAGTGTGACATACGCATCATCGATAATGGTGTAGGTGTACTAGCACAGGTATATGAAATGCAATGGGAAAGACAAGAACGTTGTATAAAGTAAATCGGCAGCTAAATGTTATAAGGTATACGTATCTAACATGACCGAGTCGGTTAATCTATCAATCGGTATCCTCTAGTCAAGGGTATGGATCAATCATCAATTAAACTCGTCACATACGATAAATCATCCTACGGCCTCATTAAACAATTTATGATCATCACGACCTATATGACAATGAGGGTATGGACTTAACGTCTCGTACGGCTTATCACTCATGATTCACAACATTTTGTATCCCTATATGCCCATGTCCCCGGGTCACATCCATAACAACCTTATATCAGGGGACTGGCAAAGGTATCAATCCTTTCTTATCGACTCGCATCCGTTTACCGACATATCAATCAAGTCGTCATATCACATCAAATTTTCATAACCCTAAGCTTTCATCACATATCATCTCTAACTATCCTTTTAACCATATCCTGAGTTTCCTAATCTAGGTTTCTACGACTGTATCCAATAGATCGGTTTCCATTAAATAATTTGCGGAGGTGCTATACGCCATCCACCCGACTTCCTCCATACATATAGATCTACTCAACTTGATCCTTGCTCGCCGAAGTTGATGACGCCATGCTCCATCATCTCGGATGTAGGGTTAGCTTAGCACCTTAGCAAGGTTTTGGCAAGCATCAATCATGCTACTTTAAAATTTTTGGGGTGCTAAACAAACCCTACCCAAGATCTTAACTAGAGACTTAGGGTTAAACATGATATGTAAACACTTTACATCTAAGTGAACAAGAAATACAACCTTTGTAGACCGGTTCTTCACTTCAATAACTCCGTGTAGTAGTCCCTTCGTTGCGATCACGAACTTCCGGACTCTATATAGGCTCCCATGAAGAAACGAACATGTTTGCTTCGAAGTTTTCGAGGCCGAAAATGATATACGTCGAGGAGACACTAGCTCATCCTATCTCTTCACTATTTGTGTAGATTAGTGAGGCAAACACCCTAAACTAAATGGCTACTAGTAAAGGATGATGAAGTAGGAAGTGGGCTCACTTTTGATATATTTTTCTCACAAGTTTCCATCACTTTTCAAAAAGCTAGCAAGCTTTTCTCACTTGATGAAGAAGAAGAAGAAAAATGAACTCATAAAGTTAGAAATGCAACCATCGGTGAATATATCATATATTTAACCCATGTAGAGAGTTAACCATGGTAAGGGGTTAACGGTTAGGCACAAAATATCTTAAGGAAAACAAAGGAGTGCACTTAGTCAATGCTTATCCACAAGCTTCTACAAACTTCTAGCAATGATTTAATCCACTAATTTGTAATTACTTAATGATAAATGAAACCCTAACATAAACCCTAGTATGGCGTAAGTCTCATACATACATGTTGCATGTATAACCTAGCATGACACAATAATATATATCCTATATATATATATATATATATTATATGCTAAAAGAATACAATTAATATATATCACATATATATCACTGTATCAAAAGTGAGAAAAGAAATCTTAAGTGAACTAATATTAGTCAATGTAATTTAATATATCAAATATATAATTATACATTAAATTATTAAATCAACTCTTGATTTAATAATCCGTCTATATTACATATAACCGACTTATATCATTTATCACGAGAATAGAATACGGTATTACATACTCGTATTAATCTCGGTCCCGCACATATCACATATGTGCTCCTACTCCGTTTCGCATGAACCAGGAAATCTCTATGTAGGATTCTAAAGACTCATCAATACGCCGGCAGTAGGTGATGATCATATCGAACACCCACAAGCCGCAAGCGGTCTGCTAAATGTAATGGCCACCCAGGTATTGAGCGATCAGAAGATCAACAAGCAAGCATGCTATAACTCCTGCGAATCCAATCAGTAACACTACCGTACAGTCTGGTCTCTTCGTCTGATATGTCTCATATCACAGCCTGGGAGTGGTATAACGTCAGAACCCAATAGCCCGATAAGTCATGCCGATGCAAGGTCCATAACGGTTTGAGAAACTACTGATAACACTTACCAGTAAATCTCAGCAACCCTGGCTAGGGATTTCCTGTTATGGCCAATCGAGCATAGCGCAACATCAACTCCCAATACCGGGAGATACGAAACCCCTCCTATCGCTCATTGCTTCCATGTGACTCGGGACTGTACCCAAAAGCCACCTTTTTGCACGATCTCTTGACCGTGGTATAGTGGAAATCAAAGCACGGTGGGAATCACACAAGACTGTATGACGATCTCGGGTCTACAGACTAACCTGTACCAGTGTCACCAGAGAACTGCTATCCGACAATAGGTATAATACCATCTAGGAGTTCTCGGCGAGTCCGTCCAGTGTACCCAGTCTCCACTGAGCACCCGTATACCTTCTCTGATGTCAAACACCAATGGATATGGGATCATCCATCGCCCATCATATGGGTCAAGAAGCGCATACGCTAGTCTACTCTGGAGTACCGATACCCTGTCTCGATACTCCCACGACTAGGAACATTTGAAGGATGTACTTATCGACTACCAAGTCCCCACTAGTATGATCTACATCATAGTCCTGGTAGTCAAGTACTCATCCTAAGGGCTTTATCAATATGTGATCACAAAACAGTATTTATTTACATATTAAGATAAAGTGCAACCAGATAGCATACTATCATGTCGAGCGAGAAAGTCCTTCCTATATATGTCCAAGCATCCACTACAATATACATCGCATGTACAGTAATAGCCTCTAGGGCATACATATAATTAACAATCTCCCACTTTCACTAAGGCCATCTGTTGTAGTATCCAATACCCAACAATATAGCAGAGGTTGTAGTATCCCATACTCAACCATTGTAGAGAAGTCTCTCTGGGGGTTAGTCCTTTGTGAGTGGATCCGCTGTGACAACCTTCTGGTCTACTCTCCTAACCTTGATCCCGTGGAGATCAACCATCTCTCTGATCAGGCGATACTTACCTCAGAATATGTCTAGAACGTTGATAGGACCTGTGTTCCTAGGCCTAAGCCACAACTCCATTGTTGTCACAATAACAGTTATTAGACCCTCAATGGTAGGAACCTTTTTCATCTTATGAACAAGAAATGTCCAGACAGCCACTTTGGTAGTATCGTTGGTAGCAATGTATTTAGCCTTTATCGTCTAGTATGTCACGGTATATATCTTGGAACTCTTCCAGCATACTATCCCTGCACTGAGGGTAAAGACAATGCCTGTGACTGACTCTCAGTCGAAATTATCACTCTGGACGCTGGAACCAAGAACTTTCTTTTAGTGCTTCTCAAGTACTTAAGAATGTCCTCCACAGCTGTCCAGTGAATCTCCCAAGATCCGATTGATTCTTGATCACTACGCCTAGTGAGTCATCTACATCTGGTCTGGTACATAACATCGCACACTCTGATAGAGCCTACTGCCGAAGCATAGGTTATCGGTTGCATGCGAGCTCTCTCCAAATCAGTATTGGAGAGAGTGATCCATGAGTAAGTGGGCGAACCACCACGCTTAGAATCATCCATACTAAAACCCTTTAGTATGGTGTTTATGTACCTGAATTTAGAACACTCCCAACATCCACTTAGATCTATCTCATAAATCATAATCCATAAGATGCAGTAGGAATCATCCAGATAGTCTATTGAGAATCCCCGTGATAAGAGAAGCTTGACCGAGTGTAGCATAGGAAACCATTTCCTATCAAGAGTATGTCATCTAGGTACAATGCGTGGAAGACATCCTTACTCTCTATAACCTTCTTGTATATACAAGGTTTATCTACCATTTTGATGAAGTCAAACTCTTTGACTATCACATCAAAATAGACGTTCCAACTGCCTGAACCCGGTTGGGCCATAATCTTATGATGCAATCCTCGCTCCCACTGTCACCGAGAAGATCGTAGTATCTCTCGAGTGGATGAGGAACCCTACCAGATTCGCGGAGAGGCTGAGGTTCGTCGGAAACTATTGAATCCTTTGGTTTTACCAAATCATCAGTTGTTACTTTGTCTAGCTGGAACTCCTTCCAGTTCTACTTCATGACCACTTAATTTCTTGACAAGTAATTCCTTTTCGATAAAGGTGGCGTGCTGAGAAATAAAACACCTTTTTCTCTTCAGTTTGGTAGAAGATATTACCTTACTAATGTTTGAGATATTCCAACAAACTCTCACAACTGACCTTACCTTGAGCTTGTCCGGATTTTGCTTTTCAACATAGGCCGGACAACCCCATATCATAACTCGTTTAAGACATGGTCTCTTCCCATTTCATATATCATATGTAGTGGTAGGCACTTATTTGGATGGAACCTTATTCAATATGTATGCAACTTCTCAAGTGCATAACTCCCAAAAGAAAATAGGTAACTCAATAGTACTCATCATAGAGCGCGCCATATCTCATAGGGTGCGATACCTCCGCCCCGATACACCATCATACTGTGGTGTATTCGAAGGAGTAAGCTGAGAGAGAATCACATTCTCCTTTTAGAAAATCCCGGAACTCCATACACAAGTATTCGTGTAAGTGCACGGCGGCGCCCCGGCCGTCGATCCGACGCCGGAAATGCGGAAACGAAAAACTTTGCGAAACTTGCAAACCGGCACCACCGCGCACTATCAACCAAGATCGGGCCATTAACATGGGTACTAGCAAACTAAAAGATGGGTAGAGATATATACCGAGCGATCCGTGTCCTTCGGTCTTCTCGTCGTCGTCCCGATCTACCGCGGAATCACCGTTCGTCACCTCCTCGTCGGAAAGGGCACCACGTAGTCGATTTCTTGTACGGGCTCCCACCTCTGGGCCGAGGCAACTCGGACGTGAAGTTGGCAAGTCGACGCGTCTAAGAGTACTGTAGGTGTAGTGTAGAATTTTTGCCTCAATGGGGTTTATGTTGCCATTTGATGGAGAAGAGAATGAACTATGAACTTTTGAGATAATGAGTTTTGTGGCAAGTAGAGAAAATGAGATATGAATCATTTCCCACACAAAATGAATCCCTTCTTCCTATCAATGTGGCCGGCCCCCCTTTTATCAAAATGGTGGAAGAATCAAAACATGAAGGAAGGTGAGAGTAGTAAAAGCAAACGGGTGACCACATCCAAAAGAAATGATAACAATATCATATCAATTTCTAATCTCATTTAATGCAAAGGAAGAGAATAATAAAGAATCTCATGATGGTAGAACCATCATGAAGCCAAAAATGCAAGTAACACCTCGGGAACTGGTACTCATTAAACTGTGCTCAAGTGTTGAGCTCTCGGGGAATTATGGAACTTTGATGAATCGATCGAAAAGTTTAATGTCGTCCGAATATCATATGATAGGAGACCAATAAGTGGACCAACTTCAGATAGAGGACCTCACCCAGATACCTTGTGAGTTGATCGAGAACGGACGAGTATTGAGTATTCCTCCGATGGTATGGACGAGTTCCCAAGGGTGTGTTCGGCTAGAGATCTTCTACAGAGTGATGAAGATACCGAGTTCACGATTTCGATTCCGTGTGTGAAATTCCGAATTGACTATAGACAAGACAATCGTAGTACGCAGATAGCATGACATGACGTCGAAGCAGACGATAATAAAGACGAGTAGAATAAGAGGTTCGTGCGAGATGTCAACGAGCTGTTGTTACTCCCCGTTGAGATTAGAGATCTGATATGTATACAGAGGCGTGAGATACGACCAGTTCCCGAGGAAAAGCTGTGCTAAGAACGTAGATGTCCAGAAAGCGAGGAATGATTTTTAAAGAGTACCAGTCTCCGTATAGTTCGGCATAGGCAAGATCGGAAGAGACCCTGAGCAGATTCCTTCCAGGACATTGCTGCGATAAGATTTGCACCCAGGATCAGATGTGTGACGTGTATTCAAAGGACCAGAGGCCGATACCAGTGACGTGCTGCTTTATGAGTGGTCATACTAATTGGTCAAGAGATGACCAGAGAAGTTCCAGAGCGGAATCGTTTCCGTTAGCACACCGGACCGGACCGATTAGCCGATGGATTGCGAGATTGGTAATCCACAGAAAAAGGAGGACCCAGAGACAGAGGATGCCAAACCGTGAGCAAGGGGGAAGCGGATGTTCTTGCTATGGCAGTTTTGGGTGCACCGATATTTTTTCGACATTGTAGGAGGTGTATCTCGATGTTATTTGTTGCGATTTGCGTTTATGATCAGAGAGTATCACGCTTATATTGCTTGGATTTGAGTTTTGATGATGAGTTTCATGATATTGATTTCGTGCACCATGGCTGCACCTACCGGGTATTTATATTTATGTGCATAGTTATGGAACTTGATATACGTTTTACACACTGTTGTGTTGGTTTATGAATTGTGCATATCTATTGCACTTGATATTGATTTTGTGCCTTGGCTGCATATGTTTATGATTTTCTGGATTTCATACAGTTGATTTGATTTTATGCGTGTGGTACGCACTCGATTTGATTTTTCACTCGGTACAGCTTATATGTGCTTGTAGTGCATTGATATGTGTTTTGTGCATGCTGTTGCACACGTTTATGACTTTATACACCTTGGTACACTCGGTGTTTCTTTTGTTTTTACGCATTGGAGTTATTGTTTGTATTTCATGCATTTGTTGCACTAGATTTAGACGCCGTGCATTAGTTGCACCGTATTTGTATTTCGTGCATTTGATGCACCAGATTTGTATTTTTGTGCATTTGTTACACCAGACTTGTATTTTTGTGCATTGTTGCACTAGATTTATACTCCGTACATTGGTTGCACCGATTTATGTCTTTAAGCATTTATGCTGCCAGATTTGTATTTTTACGTACGTTTGCACATGACGGTCGTTTTCGTACACGCTATTGCACTAGATGTTTTTTTACGGACCTGACGTGTTTGATTTGGATTTTTTGCGCATATTAGGCGCTTGGTATTGGGTTTTGTGCGCATTGAATGCACTTGAGTTGTTATTTATTCGTACATGTTGAATGCACTTGATTTAGATTTCATTCGTGCTTAACGGATGCACTTGATTTGTATTTTCGCGCATGTTGAGTGCATGATATGAGATGTGATTTTGTGCACACTGGATGCACTCGATTGAGATTTTCGTGCATAATAGATGCACCAGATATTGTTGTCGTGCACACCAGTTGCACTGGATAGATGCTTTCATGCACACCCGTTGCACTTAGTTTTGCTTTGTGCATATTGTAGCACCTGTGTTTGGATTTAATTTCCGTGCGCACCAGACGTACGTGATTGTTGGATACACCTTTCGAGGCTGATTTTACTTTTGAGCACTTTGTTTTCATGTTGGGCTCTATATTGTGTACTAGCCAAATATGACTGATCTGAGGACAGTACTTGAGTACCTTGCATGGATTAAGAAGTTTAACCAGAGGTTTTCAAGAAGAAGCTATAGTCTCGCTATTTCCTACGTGTCCGCGAGCGACACAAACATTACAAACAAAACCCTTTGGGATATTTCAAAACGACGAAACGTATAATTTGAGCAAAAACATATATAGGTATATTTACTACTTTATAGATGAGCGTCCACCCATTGTGCCGTGAGTTACGCATCACACGGCAATTCAGAAAAGATTTTTCATGTGTTTTATTCAGTTTTTTTATTTTTCCAAGGATGCGTAATATGTACGTATTATAGTATTTGACTAGTGCATATTGGATTTCAGTCGTAGATTTTGAGATCTGTATCTCCTTTGAAATTCCGATAATATGCGTGCAAATACGATGATTTGCGTGACGCTTAACGGAGTTCGATTTTGAGTTTCATATTCATTTTCAAGCGCGCGCGATGCGCTGTGGCATTTCTATACCTTCCATGACTTCGGAACCCCGTTGATTTGCACTGATTATTGAAATGTTTTAGTATTTGGGGGTTTAAACTTAAATTCGGGGACCGAATTTATTTAAGGGGGAATATTGTAACATTTCAGAAAATATAAAATATTATTTTTGGAATATATTATTAAAATAATTTTTTTCGCGAAAACTACTCGATTTGCGAAATTGGGGTTTTCGTAAAATGGTATAAATATATAACAATAATTGTGAAATAATTAGAGATTAAAATTATTTATTCATTTAAAAATATATTTATCGGGTTTGGCATTTTAAAAATTTATTATATGCAGTTTGGATAAAACCCGATTAGTGCACTCCAAATCGTGATTAGGCCAAATCCGTGTTTCTACAGTTTTCCATGGCTAGTGCACCATGTCATGTTGCATTTTGGTAGCATGTTGTTCATTTGTGTTGTTGATATTTGGTTTAGGGAAAGAAAAGAAAAGAGAAAAGGATATAATTGAGAGGAGAGCATAAGAGAGAGAGTGAGGGTAAGAGAGTGAGAATGAGAGAGAGAGAGAGAGAGAGAGAGAGAGGGCAGCCCCATTTCTTCACCCCATTATTTTCTTCACCTCCTTCATCCTCAAGCTTCCCTCCACCTCTACCCCAATATTTCATCTCTAAATTTTCATCAAAATCCTACCATCTCGTCATTAAAGTTGATCCCCTCCTCACCCTCAACACAACGGACCCATCAAAGTTGGATTTTGGAGACTTTGGACAAGCTAGGGTTTTTCTTGAGTTGCATCCATGAGGTATAATTCCTTTCATTTAGTTAATTTTATGTTTCTTGCATTCTAGTTTAGTTTAGAAGTTATTTAAGTGTGAAATGGTGATGTTACAAAATTCCTAGAGGTGGTTTGGGTGATTTTGTGGGCTTGTGGTCTGTAGTGAGTGTGTACAAGATCCTAGAAATCGATTATTGACCTAGACCAGAAACCAAACCCCAAAATGAAAACTTTGAAATCAGTCGATATCGAAAATTGTAGAATTTGTAATGAAAATTAGTGATCTGCTGTAACCCGAGGGACTATAATATAAGTTCCCATGACCATGAGACGAGCAGGCAACCATGAAGCAACACCTGAAACCCTAGCCATTATTGATCTTTTCTGGCCCCAGATTTAATGGGTTTGGCCGCAAATTGCGGCCAAGTTGGGGTGGTTTTGTGTGATTTTTGGACCATAGCTTCCTTATCAGATATCTAGAGCAACCCAATATGCAAAATGTTCTAGTTTGGCCTAAGGTGAAATCTGGGAGTGGTTTCCTTCGTTGCTGAATTTGGTATTCGTGATTTGTAAACTTAGGATTTGGTATTTGATATTGTATTTGGTTGTTGGGTGTTTGTACGTCAACAACAGGGGTTGTTTGATTGTTTTGCATGCGTAGGCTATAGGTTCTAACCTATGGACGCACCATGTGCCGTATTGGTTTTCCGAACTCGAATTTAATAGCATTACGATATGTGTTGATATTATAGGTACCTTCGCATGGATTCCAAGACGATGGAGCATGGAATCATCGAATTCGGTGAGCAAGGATCAAGTTGAGTAAATCTATATTTATGGAGGATGTCGGGTGGATGGCGTATAGCACCCCCGCAAATTATTAAATGGAAACCGATCTATAGGATACAGTCGTAGAAACCTTGATTAGGAAACTAGGCATATGGTTAAAAGGATAGTTAGAGATGATATGAGATGAAAGCTTAGGGTTACGAAAATTTGATGTGATATGATGACTTGATTGATATTGTAGGGTTCCTAGGCACACTATAGAGGTCTCACAAGGCATCGAACATGCCATTTTACAAAATTATGGTGCCGAGAAACCCTAGTTAACGGATCGTTGCTAGAATTCTAGGCGAAACTACAAACTAGTTAACACTTTAACTAAAGTTGAGATGCTACAACCTTTGTAGATCCGGATTTCCGCCTCCTTAGCTCCACGTGGTCATGCCCTCGCTGTCCATCATGAATCCTCGACTCGATCAGCGGCTTCATCGGGAAAACAAGCGGAATAGGTCGTCGGCTTTGTGTCAAAGACGATCTACCTCTAGGCTTCGCAAGTTCAAGTTCCGACTTCACAAACTTGTGAAACTTGTGAAGTAAACACCCAAAACAACTTGGCAAGAGGTAGAGGGTGAAGAAATAGGAGGTGGGTTCTCTTTAGAATTGGATTTATCTCACTTTAGCTCAAGTTGCCATTGATGCACCTTGAGCTTTTCTTGAAGAAGAAGATGGAGCTCAAGAAAAAATATGATAAGTGTTATGATAAAAATAAATTTAAATAAATACTTATCATATCTAAACCAAGGTTAAGTGTAGAGAATAAACCATGGTCATTTGGAGAGTTAGGGTTAAGCATGAGGACAAGAATGGTTGCATAAAGTCAAGACTTCATAAAGCTTCAACATAAAACAAACTTAGCCACCATTCTTATCATATCTCATTTCTAAATAAATAATCAAATAAATAAATGATAAAGCAAAACCCTAATGACCCAATTAACCATGGTTTAATTCTATGCATTTAACCAAATGATCAAGTATCATCAAACATGATACAAAGATGTGCACTAAAGCATATCACATATACAACATGTACATCAAGTGAGAGTAATCCTTTTAAAGTGAACCAATACTAGTTAATGTAAAGCAATATATCAAATATATAATTATACATTAAATCATTAAATCAACACTTGATTCAATGATCCGGTTATATCGCATACAACCGACTAGTATCTAATGTATCGATTTATCGAATCAATAATTCGATAATTAGGTCATATCGAATATAACCAATCGAAATATATATCGCGAGAATGAAATGCGGTATCACATACACGCATTATTCTCGGTCCTGCACATATCTCATATGCGCTCCTATTTCGTTTCGCTTGAGCCAGGAAACCTCTGTGTAGGACTCTAAAGACTCGTCAATACGCCGGTAGCAGATGATGATCATATCAAGCACCCACAAGCCGCAAGCGGTCTGCTAAACGTAACGGCCACCCGGGTATTGAGCGATCAGAAGATCGACGAGCTAGCCCGCTCACACTCCTGCGAATCCGACCAGTAACACTTACTGTACAGTCCGGTCTCTTCGTCTGATACGTCGCATATCAAGTCTAGGGGTGGTAAACGTCAGACCCCAATAACCCGATAAGTCGTGCCAATGTAAGGCTCGTAACGGGTCGAGAAACTACTGGTAACACTTACCAGCAAATCTCTGATCAGCCCTGGCCAGGGACTTCCCTGTTACGGCCAATCGAGCACAGCGCAACATCAACCCCCAATACCGGGAGAGACGAAACCCCTCCTATCGCTCATTGCCTCCATGTGACTCGGGACTGTGCCCAAAGACCACCGTTTTGCACGCCCTCATGGACGTGGTAAGGTGGAGATCAAAGCACAGTAGGAATCACACAAGACTCTATGACGATCTCGGGTCTACAGACTAACCTGTACAAGTGTCACCTGAGAACTGCCATCTGACGTGAGGTATAATACCATCTGGGAGTTCTCGGCGAGTCCGTCCAGTGTACCCAGTCTTCACTGAGCACCCGTACACCATCTCTGATGTCAAACACCAATGTATATGGGATCATCCATCGCCCATCTCATGGGTCGAGAAGCGTATACGCTTGTCTACTCTGGTATATCGATGCCCCGTCTCGATACACCCACGACTAGGGACCTTGAAGGATGTACTTATGGACTACCATGTTCCCACTAGTATGATCTGCATCATAGTCCAGGTAGTCAAGTACAAATCCTAAGGGCTTTACCAACATGTAACTATAAGACAGTATAAAGAGACTAGTGTACATGTTAAGATAAAGTGCAACCAGATAGCATACTATCATGTCGAGCAAGAAAGTCATCTCTATATATGTCCAAGCATCCAATATAATATACATCATCTGTACAATACTGGCCTCTAGGGCCATACATACAACTAACAATCTCCCACTTGCACTAGGGCCAGCTGCTGTAGTATCGCATACCGAGCATCCCGAAGAGTCTCTCAAACTGTATCTGGGGAATGGCCTTCGTGAGTGGATCCGCGGTGTTGTTCTTCGTGTCAACCCTCCTGACCTGGATCTCCCGGCGATCAACTATCTCCCGGATCAGGTGATACCGCCTCAGAATATGCCTGGATCGCTGATGGGACCTGGGTTCCTTGGCTAAAGCCACCGCTCCATTGTTATCGCAATACAAAGGTATTGGACGCTCAATGGATGGAACCACTCCAAGTTCAGAAATGAACTTCTTGATCCAGACAGCTTCTTTAGCAGCATCGTTGGCAGCGATGTATTCAGCCTCCATCGTCGAGTCTGCCACGGTTTCCTGCTTGGAACTCTTCCAGCTAACCGCCCCTCCGTAAAGGGTAAAGACAAAACCCGACTGCGACTTAGAGTCGTCCTTATCACTCTGGAAGCTGGAATCGGTAAAGGACTCCACTTGGAGTTCTCCGTTACCATACACCAAGAACATATCTCTAGTCCTTCGCAAGTACTTGAGAATGCTCTTCACAGCTGTCCAGTGACTCTCTCCAGGATCAGCTTGATACCTGCTCACTACACTTAGTGAGTATGCTATATCGGGTCTGGTACATAGCATCGCATACATGATAGAGCCTACTGCCGAAGCATAGGGTATCCCTTGCATGCGAGCTCTCTCCAAATCAGTCTTGGGAGACATCTCTTTGGAGAGAGTGACTCCAGAGATCGTGGGCAAGTTCCCACGCTTGGACTCTTCCATACTAAACCTCTTTAGTATGGTGTCAATGTACCTGGATTGGGACAATCCCAGAATCCGTTTGGATCTATCTCTATAGATCCTAATTCCCAATATGCAGGAGGCATCACCAAGATCTTTCATTGAGAATCTTTGTGATAAGAAGAGCTTGACCGGTTGCAGCATAGGAATATCATTTCCTATCAAGAGTATGTCGTCTACGTACAATACGAGGAAGACAACGTTACTCTCTGCCACCTTCTTGTAGATACAAGGTTCATCTGGATTTTTGACGAAATCAAACTCTTTGATAACGACGTCAAAGCAGATGTTCCAACTCCGCGATGCTTGCTTTAATCCATAAATGGATTTAAGCAGCTTGCACACCTTCCCGCTGCTCCCACTGTCTACGAAGCCCTCTGGCTGAGACATGTACACGCACTCTTCTAAATCACCATTTAGAAAGGCGGTCTTAACATCCATTTGCCAGATTTCGTAGTCATGAAAGGCAGCAATGGCAAGCATGATTCGGATGGATTTAAGCATAGCCACTGGAGAAAAGGTTTCGTCATAGTCCACACCTGGTCTTTGACGAAAACCCTTTGCTACAAGTCTAGCTTTGAAAGTCTCCACTTTCCCATCTACACCAAGTTTTTTCTTGAAGATCCATTTGCTCCCAATGGGTTTTACCCCTTCAGGAGCAACTTCCAAAGTCCATACTTTGTTGGTGTACATGGATTCCATCTCGGACCGCATAGCATCCAGCCATTTCACTGAGTCCCCACTCGTGATGGCCTGCTCGAAGCTAGTTGGGTCATCATCCTCCATGATGCAATCCTCGCTCCCACCGTCCATGAGAAAACCGTAGTATCTCTCAGGTTGGCGAGGAACCCTACTAGATCGGCGGAGAGGCTGGGGTTCATTGGGAGCTACTGAATCTTCTTGTTCCACTAAATCTTCAGTTTGAGTTTGTGTATCTGGAACCTCTTCCAGCTCTACCACTTTGCCACTAATTTCCTTTTCTAAAAAGGTGGCATGTTGAGCAACAAACACTTTTTGTTCCTCACTGTGGTAGAAAAAATACCCATATGAATTCTTTGGATATCCCACAAACTTGCAAAGAACTGACCATGCCTCGAGCTTGTCCGGATTTTGTCTTTTGACATAAGCTGGACAACTCCATATTTTAACTCGTTTAAAATATGGCCTCTTCCCACTCCATATCTCATATGGTGTGGTAGGTACAGATTTAGATGGAACTTGATTCAATAGGTATGCTGCTGTCTCCAGCGCATAGCCCCAGAAGAAAATAGGTAACTCAGCTGTACTCATCATAGAGCGCACCATATCCAATAGGGTGCGGTTCCTCCGTTCAGATACACCGTTGTGCTGTGGTGTATATGGAGGAGTCAGCTGAGAGAGAATCCCATTCTCTTTTAGGAAGTCCAGGAATTCATTGCTCAAGTATTCTCCTCCTCGATCAGATCGTAGGATTTTAATACTTTTTCCGGTTTGGTTCTCAACTTCTTGTTTATATTCCCTAAATTTCTCAAAAGCTTCTGATTTGTGTTTCATCAGGAACACATACCCGAACCTAGAGAGATCGTCAGTGAATGTAATGAAGTACGAAGAACCATCCCTGGCATGTGTAGACATAGGACCGCATACATCACTATGTATCAGTCCTAAGAGTTCGGTAACTCTTTCTCCGTGTCCCGTAAATGGAGTTTTGGTCATCTTGCCTTTGAGACATGACTGGCAAGTGTCATAAGATGAAAATTCAAACGGATTTAAATATCCATCTTTATGCAACTTAGCTAGTCGTGTCGCATTGATGTGACCCAGTCTACAATGCCACAAGAAGGATTCGTTGAGTTCAGAACTCTTCCTCTTGTGTGTGTTTGTTACGCTCAGAACTGTTGATTGATTTAGAACATAAATGCCATTGCATAACGTGCCTGATCCAACCAACTTTTGGTTACGGAAAATGTTCATAACATTGTCCTGTAATACAAAATTATATCCCTATTTATTTAATAAAGAAACCGATATAATGTTGCATATCAGGTTCGACATGTAATAGCATTCGTTCAGAACCAATGTATTACCAGTTGGTAATACAAGGTGATATTCCCCGACAGTCTTGGCTGCAACAATTGCACCATTTCCAACTCTAATGTCTTTATCACCTTCTCCAAGTTCTCTACCTTTCCTAAGCCCATGTAACTGATTACATATATGGGATCCTGACCCGGTATCCAATACCCAGGACGTAGAGCAAATGGAGAAACAGTTCTCAGTAACGAACACATCCGAAGAAAATGCATCATCATGTACTTTCTTCATTCGGGTGGCATGGGAATCCTGGTATTCCCCTATATCCTGTTCATTCCTATAACTCTTATAGGAAAGAACGTAACCAACGTTCCCCAGCACAGTATAACATGCGGGTTCGGTCAATACATCCATATTATTATCTTTATTAAGGCATGAAATGGTCGCTACCTGGAGAGAGAGAGAAGAAAACACTTTAGCGTATGCTCGTGCAAGATCAGATTGGTTATTATCTTATCTAATCAGGATGGCTCCCACTGCTTTTTATCAAATCTTCCTTCAAACCCTAAAAGGAAAGACTAGCCGGGATTAATTACACACTACAAGTTCGCCAATCTTTCAGCCAGGCCAGTGTCGGTACTTTGAGGGAGGTCCCCCGTGCTTTCGCACGAACCTTATTAATGTAAACCTCGTTTTCCCAGAGGCGTAACCTCGTTAACACCTTTCTAGACATCTACTTGATCGGCTAATTGTAATGTGTAAAACTCTCCCAGGAGTAACTCTTACTCGCAGTGGGTATCGGGATCCAACTATCTCATAGAAGGTATGCAATCTCATTGCAAATTTCAACACTTGAAATTCCCGATAATCTTTTGCCCCAAACGATCTATGACCTTGACAAGGTCAACAAACCATAGACCGTAAGTCAAGTTCAACCCGTCATTTCTTGATTGAATTAAACCCACCCGCACGACCCTTGACAAGGTCAACAAGGCCGTACGACTACCCTAACTCAATCTGCATCATATGCATAAGCAGATAAATACTGGTTAGCTACCGCACACTGCGCCTTGACAAGGTCAACAAACGCACCACGAATACTAAACAGGACTTATCTGAAATGACGGAGGGCTACGACAGGTTTTTCTGAAAACCTATTGCGTAATGAACTTGATATCATTGTAGAATCAAATGATGTTTTGAAATGGAGTGATTTTGAGGCTTTTCTAGTTTTGCTAAAGGAGTCACTCCCGGCGAAGGGATCTCGGTCCTTTCCTCGTCGAATGAGGTGCGGGATATATCATATATATCGCTGTGCAAAGCAAAAACCCAAAAGCAGTCAAAAGCAAACCGAGTCTGTAGCATCTGCCAGTTATTGCTAAAGGAGTCACTCCCGGTGAAGGGATCTCGGTCCTTTCCTCATCGAATAAGGTGCAGGGTATATCATATATACCGCTGTGCAAAGCAAGAACTGTAGCTACCTGTTTTATTTTAAAATTCGATTCTACAACATCTTAGGTTTCTTATCTTTCATTAATCACATTAATGAAGTCCCATCATTTAAATACCTAAACATCACAGATAGATATGACGTACACTTATGCCATCCGCATTCGCCTCGATGTCCCCTCGTGCACCGTTAGGTTAGGTAACTAACGACAGAGCAGGGCAGGGCTAGCGCGGGTGTAAAACATAAGTAACGTCGATATAATATATCATATATACTATATATTATATCCATCACAGAATCACATCACAGATATCGCAGCAGAATAAACATATGAAATATTGGATATACCAGGACGTCCGTGTTTTCAATACGAGCCAGTATAAAACACGGATTCCACGGTCGTGATGAATAGCCAATCCCACACCCCTAGACCCCTACGAGAGCGTCAAGCAACCCTGCCAATTCTAGGGTTAGGAGACCCGGACTCGACTCCTCGAGTTGGTCTCCCACTGTACCCCAGAACACGGTTACTTGTGCTCCCCTCCTTGGGTCTATCCTAATGCGGAAAGGTAAATAATATACAAAGGGTGACAGCTTCCGCTACCTGGAAGTGCCCCAAATAAAAGAATATTACATACAAGTTTTTACATGAATGAAAATGAAAAACACTCATCTCACATAAAAAACCCCGGCTATTCGAATACGACGATCCAATATAACATATCCAGCAACACATTACATCACATGTCATCAACGTAAGTAAGTATGCATACCCCAATTGTCGTTGACGTATAGCAACGAAACCGGCGATATGAACATACTACACTTACGGTCACAGAAAAGAAAGTGTAAAACTACAACAATTGGAATCCGCAACCTCTTTAGACATCACATGCCTGACAGTTATAAACCTCGCATTTTAGTCCCATCATCGAAAACTCTTTTCGATATATTGTGAAACTAAACCGCTAGATTTATAACATTCTACCAGTTATCTCATAACTATTTGTGAATTCCAATTATTGTATCCATTTCCGGATAAATAGAATATATCAAACTTTCCGATCGAACATTCGAACACCCAAGTTTTCCCGACATCGATCAACACATGAAATAGGTTCAAAGACATTCACTTCATGCCTCAGTACCAACGGTCCAGCCGTAGAAGGGTCAAGCCAACGCCTCACATGTGGCACGCCGTACTGCCCCAAACCCGAAGGTTCAAAGGGCAGTTCAAGACGGTCACATAATCGAGTTAAGGTTTGTTGTCTTCTAGAGGGACCATCGCGTTACTTGCACTACTTCGAACGTCTTTTAACCACAGAAAAATCCAACACTTGGAATTTTTCGGCAGGGGAAAAGTTGGGTATTTGTATCCGGTCAAACTTTTTAACATATTCTACAGTTATCTGGAAAAACACTTAGACAAAGTTTGATATTCCGATCGAATCGTCGATTCCCAATATAACCCCAGAGCACTCAACCCTTAAATCAATTTAAAAATACCCAGAAAACTCACCAGAATTTATCAGGTATTACTGTGCAGTGAAACATGGCTGACGTCACTATATGGCCGCGGAACAGCGGCAGAAGCCATGCTTCTGCCGCGCTTCCGCGGCTCATGGAACTGTTCATGGGAAACGTTTTACACAGTAATTCTTAGAATTCTTTGGTGAATTTTTTAAGCATTTTTAATATCAAAAATTCCCAGATTTCAGAAAATGTCCAGAGAGCTCTTGGGTATCGGGGTTTCGGGTTCGTTCGGACTTCAAATTCCGTCAAGACTTCGCCTAAGGCTCTAGCTAGGCTCTGATACCACTGTAGGGTTCCTAGGCACACTATAGAGGTCTCACAAGGCATCGAACATGCCATTTTACAAAATTATGGTGCCGAGAAATCCTAGTTAACGGATCGTTGCTAGAATTCTAGGCGAAACTACAAACTAGTTAACACTTTAACTAAAGTTGAGATGCTACAACCTTTGTAGATCCGGATTTCCGCCTCCTTAGCTCCACGTGGTCATGCCCTCGCTGTCCATCATGAATCCTCGACTCGATCATCGGCTTCATCGGGAAAACAAGCGGAATAGGTCGTCGGCTTTGTGTCAAAGACGATCTACTTCGAGGCTTCGCAAGTTCAAGCTCCGACTTCACAAACTTGTGAAACTTGTGAAGTAAATACCCAAAACAACTTGGCAAGAGGTAGAGGGTGAAGAAATAGGAGGTGGGTTCTCTTTAGAATTGGATTTATCTCACTTTAGCTCAAGTTGCCATTGATGCACCTTGAGCTTTTCTTGAAGAAGAAGATGGAGCTCAAGAAAAAATATGATAAGTGTTATGATAAAAATAAATTTAAATCAATACTTATCATATCTAAACCAAGGTTAAGTGTAGAGAATAAACCATGGTCATTTGGAGAGTTAGGGTTAAGCATGAGGACAAGAATGGTTGCATAAAGTCAAGGCTTCATGAAGCTTCAACATAAAACAAACTTAGCCACCATTCTTATCATATCTCATTTCTAAATAAATAATCAAATAAATAAATGATAAAGAAAAACCCTAATGACCCAATTAACCATGGTTTAATTCTATGCATTTAACCAAATGATCAAGTATCATCAAACAAGATACAGAGATGTGCACTAAAGCATATCACATATACAACATGTACATCAAGTGAGAGCAATCCTTTTAAAGTGAACCAATACTAGTTAATGTAAAGCAATATATCAAATATATAATTATACATTAAATCATTAAATCAACACTTGATTCAATGATCCGGTTATATCGTATACAACCGACTAGTATCTAATGTATCGATTTATCGAATCAATGATTCGATAACTAGGTCATATCGAATATAACCAATCGAAACATATATCGCGAGAATGAAATGCGGTATCACATACACGCATTATTCTCGGTCCTGCACATATCTCATATGCGCTCCTATTTCGTTTCGCTTGAGCCAGGAAACCTCTGTGTAGGACTCTAAAGACTCGTCAATACGCCGGTAGCAGATGATGATCATATCAAGCACCCACAAGCCGCAAGCGGTCTGGTAAACGTAACGGCCACCCGGGTATTGAGCGATCAGAAGATCGACGAGCTAGCCCGCTCACACTCCTGCGAATCCGACCAGTAACACTTACTGTACAGTCCGGTCTCTTCGTCTGATACGTCGCATATCAAGTCTAGGGGTGGTAAACGTCAGACCCCAATAACCCGATAAGTCGTGCCGATGTGAGGCTCGTAACGGGTCGAGAAACTACTGGTAACACTTACCAGCAAATCTCTGATCAGCCCTGGCCAGGGACTTCCCTGTTACGGCCAATCGAGCACAGCGCAACATCAACCCCCAATACCGGGAGAGACGAAACCCCTCCTATCGCTCATTGCCTCCATGTGACTCGGGACTGTGCCCAAAGACCACCATTTTGCACGCCCTCATGGACGTGGTAAGGTGGAGATCAAAGCACAGTGGGAATCACACAAGACTCTATGACGATCTCGGGTCTACAGACTAACCTGTACAAGTGTCACCTGAGAACTGCCATCTGACGTGAGGTATAATACCATCTGGGAGTTCTCGGCGAGTCCGTCTAGTGTACCCAGTCTTCACTGAGCACCCGTACACCATCTCTGATGTCAAACACCAATGGATATGGGATCATCCATCGCCCATCTCATAGGTCGAGAAGCGTATACGCTAGTCTACTCTGGTATATCGATGCCCCGTCTCGATACACCCACGACTAGGGACCTTGAAGGATGTACTTATGGACTACCATGTCCCCACTAGTATGATCTGCATCATAGTCTAGGTAGTCAAGTACAAATCCTAAGGGCTTTACCAACATGTAACTATAAGACAGTATAAAGAGACTAGTGTACATGTTAAGATAAACTGCAACCAGATAGCATACTATCATGTCGAGCAAGAAAGTCATCTCTATATATGTCCAAGCATCCAATATAATATACATCATCTGTACAATACTGGCCTCTAGGGCATACATACAACTAACAGATATGACGGTATACGGATGCGAGTCGATAAGAGAGGATTGATACCTTTGCCGGTCCCCTGATATGATGTTTTTATGGATGTGACCCGGGGACATGGGCATATAGGGATATAAAATGTTGTGAATCATAAGTGATAAGCCATACAAGACGTTAGGTCCGTACCCTCATTGTAATATTCGTCGTGAGGATCCCAAATTGGTTAATGACGCCGTACGATGATTTACCGTACGTGACGAGTTTAATTGATGATTGATCCATACCCTTGACTAGAGGATGCCGATTGATAGATTCATCGACTCGGTCATGTTAGATACGTATACCTTATAGCATGTAGCTGCCGATTTACTTTATGCTACGTTCATGTCTTTCCCATTGCATTTCATATATCTGTGCTAGTATACCTACACCATTATCGATGTTGCGTATGTCACACATACACAGATTGGCCTGCTCACACACTTCATCATCGATAATTACCATGTCACTACACAGTAGAATTGCTGCATCATGATATGACTCTTTGCATAATTTACTTGCTATAGTTACATATACACCTTTATACGATGTTGCATTCGACTTTGGAGAAATGCGGAACCGCAAGATATATTTTAAAAATGAATTCAATTAAAAGAGCGGTTTTCCCTTGATATGTGCATATTACTGTTCCATGTTGCATTATATACAGATATGCTTACATTTCTGTTATATGTCGCATACATCATGCTTTACAATTATACCCATTGAGATATGCTGTTTTCATGAGATTTCTGGATTTGAGAACCATGGTTATGTTTCAAAAGAAAGAATGTATTATTTTAAAAACCCAGGTTCTCTTGATATGATATTTCAGTGAGTCCACCATGTGTTTTCTCTGTTCTGAGAGTGGCCTATGAAACCTGATTCGAGGAGGAGGTGGAACCGTCTGCTGGTGCATGGTGAACCCGGTGCGGCACCCCGTGGCAAGATGGTCGTAAATGATGGCGTTGAGGCTAGCAGGGGAGCAATACCTACCGGTGATAGTTTTTGGACTCGGCGGTTATCCGGAGGATACCGACCGGAGTAGTGGGATGGATATGAGGGCCGATCTGAGGATGCGGCGCCTGAGATATGAGGATTTACGTGTCGATGCTGGACACGGGTTTCATGATGTTTCGAGTGTCGGTGTTGGACATCCATGTTCCATGATTTGATGTGTCACTGATGGACACACATTCTTTGATATCCTCATATATTTACTTGCATAATCTTTTATGATGTTTTGAGTCGACAAGATCCACATGCGTACAGGCATTTATTATATTGTTGGATGTTATCCACATGCATACCGACTTTGATTATTATATTGTTGGCACATTTACATACGGCCAACCTACATATCATAGTATTAACTTCATGATATGGTTGACCTAGGAATCGTTGTTTATTCAATTTCTACCTGTTGATGTTTTCTACTCACGAGTTGGCAACTCACCCCCGTTTGCCACGGTTCTTGCAAGTTGACCGTATGGATCGGTAGCGGCATCGTTGGCACACAGCTTGCATTCGAGTGACTTGCTTTGGTAGGTGGTACATGTTGGATCGTACCATTTTTATACTTATTATTCATTTTGTATCTAGCAAACAAGTATTTGAATAAATAGTAAGACTTAGTGAGACTTGTAATTGCGAGATTTGAGCGATGGGTTTTATGTTCGCTTATAGGGTAGATGTCTTTCTCTATTCATTATCTTTTGTGTGGATCTTCACCATTGGGCTTCGTATACTTGTTTTATTACTTGCGTGGTTATGAATCCGCCGTTTGGAGAAGAGCTAGCTCCCTTTTGATGATGCCTTTATTATCATTATGTAATTGTGGTTTTTGATCAAAATATAAAAAGGAGGTGCTGCCTAAATTTTTAAAGAGACGAAACATATTTTTTTCAATTAGTAAAATAAACTTGCATTTTCCGTCTTCCATTTTCTATGCATTTAAGAAAGCATTTGATTTCTTCATACCTTTATTTCAAAACTTCATCTCTTTTATTTTCTTAAACGATTTAGATTTCTGGGTTCGGCTTACTTGAGTTACCTTACGCCTCTAGACGTCGCGTGATTCAAGTGCCGGTCACGAGCTAATATTTCGGGTCATGACAGTTTTAAAAAAACCCGGTTTCTCTTGATATGATATTTCGAGATGTTCACCATGAGTTTTCTCGGTTCTGAGCTATGAGTATACCCGATTCGAGGAGCGGTAGGCACCGTCTGCGGGTACATGGTGGACCCGGTGAAGTACCCCGGGGCAAGAAGACTCGTATAGTTAGGCGGTGAGCCTGGCAAGGGAGAACTACCTACCGGTGATAGTATTTGGACTCGGTGGATATCCGGAGGATACCGACCGGATTCGTGAGATGATATGGGCCGATCCGGACTGACGAAGCCCGTGGGCCGATCCAGACTCACGGAGCCGAGATATGAAGATTTACGTGTCGATGTTGGACACGGGTTTCATGATATTTTGAGTGTCGATATTGGACACTCTGGTTCCATGATTTGATGTGTCATTGATGGTCACACATTGGTTGATATCTTTATACTTACATGCATATGCTTTCATGATGTTTCGAGTGTCGATGTTGGACACTCAGGTTCCATGATGTTGTTGTGTCTTTGATGGACACGTGGATGATATCCACATGCATACAGGCATTGATTATATTGTTGGCATATATGCAGACACGGTCATCCTAGATATCATAGTATTACCTTTATGATATAGTTGACCTAGGAATTGTTGTTTTATTCGATTTCTACCTACTGATGTTTTCTGCTCATGAGTTGGCAACTCACCCCCATTGTTCCACAGTTCTTGCAGGTTGACCCCATTGATCAATAGCGGTATTGCTGGCACACAGCTTGCATTCGGGTGATTTGCATTGGTAGGTGGGACATATTGGATCGTGCCTACTCTTGTATTATTATTTCCGATTATATCTAGATAAACTCTATTAATCAGAAAAATAGTATTTGTATTTTTAGTAAGACTTAGAAAGAGTTGTGCTTGCGAGACTTAGAGCGACGAATTATATGTTTGCTGTTAGAGAGTTTGATGTCTTGCTTCCTTACATTATCCTTTTGTGTTGATCTTCGCTGTTGGGCGTCGTATACATATATTTCTGACTTTTATGCTTGTGATTCCGCCGATTGGTGAAGAGCTAGCTCCCTCTTGGGGATGCCTTTATTGTTATCATGTATATGTGGTTTTGGATCAAAATATACAAGGGAGGTGCTGCCCAAATTTTTAAAAAAAAAGATGAAACTTGTTTTTCAACTGGTATAATCCACTTGCATTTTCATGTTCTTTTATCTATGCATTAAAGAAAATGTTTGATTTCATCATACCTTTATTTCAAAACTTCACTTCTTTTATTTTCTTTAAAAGGTTTAGATTTCTGGGCTTCGGCTTACTTAATTTACGTTACGCCTTTAGACATTGCGTGATTTAAGTGCCGGTCACGAACTAAATTTCGGGTCGTGATAAATATATATATATATATATATATGTATGTATGTATGTATATATATATATAAATATTGTTGGATATAGTGCCCTCAAAGTCAATTATTGGATCGCGGGCACGTGGTTGCAATGATTGAGGGAGGGCCTATGCCAGTAGGACAGTCTTACTCAAGATGATAGTATGCTAACTGGTTTGTCTTTATCATCGTGTACATGCTTTAGGTGACATTACAGATCACTATTACGCGTTGATAGTGCCCTTAGGATACTTGCTTGACTATCAGCAGTATGATGGAAATCATATATATGAGAGTTGGGTAGTCTATAAGCACATCTTTAAAGTGGTCCCTAGTCGTGGGAGTTTCGAGACTGGGCATCGATACCCCACCAGTAGACTAGTGTATACAGTCGAGACCCCGCAGAGGGGCGGTGGCTGGTATCATAATCCATTGGTGTCAGTTGGTTCACCTAAGATGTATACAGGTGCTCATTGGGTTATGAGTACACCGGACAAGACTCCTCGGGAACATGCTAGTTGGTATTATACCTGACGTCAGATAGCAGTTCCCTGGTGACATGTGTACAGGTTAGTCTATCGACCTGAGATCGTCATTTGTCTCGTGTGAGTTCCTACCGTACTTTGAATACTACCCTACCGCGGCTCAAAGGAGTCGTGCAAACAGCTTTTAGTTGGGTATAGTCCCGAGCCACATGGATGCAGTGAGCGGATCGACAGAGGTTTCGTCTCTCCCGGTATTGGGGGTGAGATCACGCTGTGCCAAGGTAGGAGATTTACTGGTAGGTATTCTAGTAGTATCTCTGGGTGTTCTGGGCTACACACCGACACAACTTTTACCGCTTTTGGAGATCTGACGTTTACCAGCGCCCTAGGCCCGACATGCGATACTCATAGTCGAACGAACCGGACTGTGCGGATATTGTCACTGACAGGCTCAGTAGGGTTTCAGGATGAGTCGCTCATCGGCCTCCTTTTTGGTCAATACCTGGGCACCCGTTACGTTGTAAGTGCACGGCGGCGCCCCGGCCGTCAATCCGACGCCGGAATGCGGAAGCGGTGATAAACTTAAATTTTTGTGGACTTTGCAAACCGGCACCACCGCGCACTAAACTCCGGATCGTAACCATTAACAAGTCTAGCTAACCAAAAAGAAAGGGAAGAGATGTATACCGACGATCCAAGTCCTCCGGTCTTCATCTCCACTCCGATCTCCTCGCGGGATCTTCGTCCGTCTCCTCCTCGTCGGAAAGGGGCACCACATCGCCTGTAGCTTTTACGGGCTCCCACCTCAATACCGAGGCAACTCGGACGCGAAGCTGGCGAATCGACGCGTCCAAGATATGCTGTAGGAAGTGTAGGAAACTTGTCTCACTTTGGGGTTTATGATAGTTGCCATGATGGAGGGATGGGGTTAGGAAAAATGGTGCTTTCATTTTTCCATAACAAGAAGAAGAAGGAGATGAAGAATTCCTCACAAAAATAAAGATGAACTCTCTCATTCTTTTTCTTCTCTCTAGTGTTCTTTTTTTCCTCAAGTGAGAATGAATCATTATGGTGGAGGAAGTGAGAATGCCAACCATAAGAAGGGAGGTGAGTGTAGGAGATGAAAGAGGTGACCACATCAAGAGACAAGAAAACATACAACCATGCTTTACCTTTTTCAAACCATACCCTTTCATGTCACAAATAAAAACAAAAGCATGGTGGAAAAGATAATGATAGCTATCATAATCAATCTTTTACAAGAAACCCCCTCCACAAATGTTATTTGCACAATTGCAAATAACCCCCTCCATCGGAAAAGTCCGGCCGGGAAAGAACAAAGGAAAACCGGCCGGAACGGAATGCAAACTGGCAACTCCAGAAAACTGGTCCCGTAATAAATTACAGGAAAACCCCAATACTGTGCATACACACCCGCATCTGTATTCCGTCCGGATACAAATGCAAAGAGACAAAATCTACACTGTACTAAACTAGGACCGGCTTAAACCAAAGCCGGCTAGTAAAATCCGTCCGATCCTGATCCGTGCAATACCGCACGTATCTGATCGAACCCTGCCATATAACCATACGGCTACCAGTACAAACCGTCCGATCCTGATCCGTGCAATACCGCACGTATCTGATCGGACCCTGCCATATCTCCATACGGCCTCTACAGCGTTTCGCCCGAAACTTGAGTAACTGAAAGTGTGGTGGACTCTAAAGACTCGTCAATACTATGGCTGTGGATTTAACCACTAGCCCGTCAGAGGTATAAGCCAATACGTAACGGGCCACCAGCTATTGACTAAAAGGGACGTCGATGAGCGAACTCATCCTGACACCCTACTGAGCCTGTCAGTGACAATATCCGTGCAGTCCGGTCCGTTCGTCTATGAGTATCGCATGGCGGGCCTAGGGGGTTGGTAAAAGTCAGACCCCCAAAAGCGGTACAAGTCGTGTCGGAGTGTAGCCCAGAACACCCTGAGATACTACTGGAATACCTACCAGTAAATCTCCTTGCCTTGGCCAAGGACTTTGTGTAATGGCTCTCCTAGACACAGCACGACCTCACCCCCAATACCGGGAGAGACGAACCCCTGAAGATACGCTCACTGCCTCCATGTGGCTCGGGACTGTACCCAACTAAAACCTTTTTGCACGACTCCTTTGAGCCGTGGTAGGGTAGTAATCAAAGTACAGTGGGAACTCACACGAGACAAATGACGATCCCCAGGTCGATGAACTAACCTGCACACATGTCACCAGGGAACTGCCATCTGACGTCTGGTATATGACCAACTAGCATGTTCCCGGCGAGTCCTGTCCGGTGTACTCATAACCCAATGAGCACCTGTATACATCTTAGGTGATCCAACTGACACCAGTGGCTTGTGAGACCGGCCACCGCCCCTCGTCGGGGTCTCGACTGTATACACTAGTCTACTAATGGAGTATCGATGCCCAGTCTCGAAACTCCCACGACTAGGGACCTTTTAAGGATAAGCTTATAGACCCCCAGCTCCCACTTATATGATCGCCCTCATACTGCTGGTGGTCAAGCAAGAATCCTAGGGGCTCTATCAACGTGTAATAGCGACGTGTCATGTCACCTAAAGCAGTACACGATGATAAAGGTAAACCAGATAGCATACTATCATCTCGAGTAAGACTGTCCTACCGGGATAGGTCCTCCCTCAATCATTACAATCACGTACCTGTGACCTAATAATTGACTCTGAGGGCACTATCTCCAACAATCTCCCACTTGCACTCAAGGCTAATTATTGCGATGTCGCATACTCACAGCCCGTGTGATACCGAACATCCAACTCCTCTACTAGTCAGTCTCACAAAGCTCGTTTGCGGAACTATTGCGTTCGAGGAATAGCCTCAGTGAGTGGATCCGCTTAGTTGTTTCTTTCTATGTCTCTCTATATCTCAAGTTCGCGGAGAAAGCCATCTCCCGAAAAGAGCAATACCTGTCTAAGAGTGTCTGGATGTCTGATGGGACCGAGTTCATAAATGAACTCCAAATCCAAACTTCTTAGACTGTATCGTCAACTGAACTTAATCAGTATCCTGCGCCATGCCTCCCTCAGTATTGCCTTGGACCACCTGTCCAAAATACTGCCCCTCGTCAGAGGGAAAACTATAACTCTGACAACCTCCTTGTCGTCCAGGTCACCTTGGAAGCCTGGAATGATAACTGTTTCCCGAATGAGGCTGTCGTTATCATCTCCCTAGAACATCCACTTATGTTCTAAAACTGCTTCCGACTGTTTCTCCAGGATTGGATTAATGTCAACTTATTGCATCTAGTGCAAGAACAACATCTGGTGTGGTACTTGACATCTCATGATTGACTCAATTGCCTAAGCAAGTGATCTGCCAATCATGCACGTCCCTCTCCCCTTTAGTCTGTAAGACACCTTTGGAGAGGGTGACTCCATTACCTGCAGGTACACTACCGTGCCAGGAGTCTTCCATCCTAAATACTCTTAGAATGCTGTCAAGTACCCTGATTGGGAAACCACCCAAATCTAGATCTAAAACCATAGATCCAGTAACCAATATGTCAGATATAAAGTCCAAGTCCTTTGTGGAGAAACCACTGTGTGACGACCAAAGTATAACCGATCATAGTGTAGGAGTTTCTTTTCCTACTCTGTGTATATCATCCAAATACCAGGATATCACACCCTACTACCTTCTCAACAGATCCATCCACTATTCTGATGAAGTCAAACTTATGACTGTCACGTCAGAAATAGATGATCTATCTCCGCTACATCTGCTTTAGTTTATAAATAGACATAAGCTACCTGTCCACCAATGCTTCCGCTGCTCCCACTGACTACGACAACCCTCTGGCAGAGTCATATACACGTACACTTCTAAAACTAGTTTTAGAACGACGCTATACTCATCCTCCCGCCGGGTCTCGTAACCTGGAACAACAGCAATGGCAATTGTGGGTAAACAAGAACTTCCCTGTCACCGTCCTTGAGGCCACCGTAGTGCCTCTCGGGTGCCTGAAGTTACCCACCTTATCTGCGGAGTGGCCAATGGAATGTCAATCCAGATTGAATCTTTAGGTTCCTTATCAAATCTTCAGTAATCGTTTGTGGTTCTGGAATCACTTCCAGTTCTACCATACTCCCACTACTGTTTTCTGAAAAAATCCATTTTTAATAAAATTGTGGCGAGTCTAGAACAATATCGCTATTGTTCATCCAGATGGTAGAAAATCAACCCTCGTCATAGCCTGGGTCAACCCACAAACAGCCATTACAGAAACGTGCCTTGAGTTGTCCAATGTCTGGTTTTAAGCATAAACCGGACAACTTCCCGTACCTTAACATTGTTAAGATACGAACTGTTCTATATCCCATATAGGACCAGAGGCACTGATTTAATTGAACCAGATTCAAATCATGCAGCTGTCTCCAGTGCATGTCAACTAAATGGAAGGAGGCCAATCAGCGTTACTCAACTTAGGAATGCTTCCAATTATGAGTAACCTGAAAGAGAAGCAAGATCTCTTTATCATCACTATCAACTGAATACCATACACAAGTATCTACATCTTCGATCTCTTTGAAGAATCCCGATACTTGCTACACCTGGTTCTCTACTCTATTCAAATACATATAACTTCTCCAAATTCGGACCCTGTGTTTCCACGAAACACCTGTCTAAAAAAAATAGAGGAGTCATAAGTAAACCGAATATAGTACGAGGACCATCCCCTCTGTCCTGATGGACCCTGGACAACATACAATACTCTGTAAAAGTCCCTTGAGTCTGATAAATCATTCATTGTGTGTCGTAGGTTGAAAACTGTACTTATGGTTAAGAAGAATTACACCGCTGTTTAATGCTCCTTACCTAACCATCCACTAATATAGGTAAATGTCGTAGACATAATTTCAGAAAGATATATCTCACTCTATGAAAATAGACGTACAGATATATCAATTTGAAATTGGTGCATAACAGCGGATATTCAAAACCAAATATTTGCCGACCGGCAAACAGCCCAGGTGATTTCCTCAAATATCACCGATTACAACGAATCCCGATATAATGAGGATAATCACCCAATTCCCAATAACTTACTCCCACTCATCATCTGTAAAACCATACAGATGTGAGAATCGTACCTGGTAAATACATACCCTGGAGTAAGTATCTAATCGGGAAATCAGTTTTCCTTTAACATTACACAGTGAAACTGAAACATTGAAATGTTCCGATGGGGTATTCTGGTATTCCTAGTAATGCCTCTTCCAGATTCACGACTGTAACCGTATAGTTCTTTGCCACCTCTCCAAATCCCTTCATATGTCTTTAGTCTTTACCTTCTGTACACCCCTTTAGGCCAAATGGTTTTCTTCCTTCCCTACCGTTCGGCACCAGCCTATGGTTTGGAAGAAGACTATCCAATAAGCATAATGGGTGTACTGTCCCAATCCTAGGAACACTCGCAATGAGAGAGGGTGAAGATGAAAAACAACCGAATAAACCTTATTCCTATTTCTCCTGAACCAGAATCCATCCCCGAACTGGAACAAGTTCCATTCGAGTTCGTATATAACCATACGATGGAGTATCCAAATAAACTGTGGATCTTCGTAGCGATACGGAGTGTCCTGGAGAAATACAAAGGTGATTTAGGATTGGCGAAGGAATAATTGGTTTGGTCGTGAATACCTGTTGCAATTTACTTTGCCCTCTTACTAATCCCTTGCTTTGTCTGAACTTAATACCTTCTGCACACCATCGTTATGCTAACTGGTTTTCTTCATTCCCTACCGGTCGGCACCAGCCTAAGGTTTGGAAGAAGACAATCCAATTTGCGTAATAGGTGTACTACCCCTAAACCAGGGAGTACTCGTAACCTGAGAGAGGGTAAAAGGAAAAGACAACTGAATAATCCTATCCGTTTTCTCCAGAACCGGAAACCATCCTCGAATCCCTTCGAGTTCGTATCTAACCATACGATGGTTTTGTCCAATGGAAGTGGACGTTCGCAGTAATACGGGGTGTCCTGGAGAAAAGGGTAAAAGTAGGAGTGGCAATGAGGTCTGCAACTCTGACAATCCAAAAGCCTGTGTTAAAGAAGGTTCGGTCAACTTGGTCACTGAGTCAAAGTCTTAGGGTCGGGTCAAATGGTCGCTGCCAGAGAGAGAGAGAAAAGAAACACTCAGCGTGCACTCTAACCTAGATCAGAATGGTTACCAATTTATCTAATCTGGAATCCTCCCACTGTACCTCAAATTCTCCTCCAAACCAGAAAGAAGAATTAGTCGGGGTCACCCGAGGAGTAAACCAACTCATCAGTGGGAATCGGGATCCAACTCTCATCGCATGATAACGTGACGGAATCCGCTCACGGTATCACACTCCAGAAGGTATGCGCATATCTGGCAAGTTTCAGTTCTTTTGAAACTCCCGATGTGATTTCTGCCCCATGCTCATATGACCTTGACTAAGGCCAACAAATCATAAGTCACATGTCAAGTTCTACCCGTCATTGTCCAGGTTGATTTGAACCCACCCGTACAAGCCCTTGACTAAGGCCAACAAGGCTATACGACTGTCCCAAACCAACGCATCTATCTATGCAGCATATGAATACCCAATAGCTACCAAACACTGTGCCTTGACTAAGGCCAACAAACACAGCTTGAATACTATTGACAACCCATATGAAACGACGGAGGGCTACGAATGGTTTCTGGCGAAAACCTTTAACGTAGTGAACTTGATATCGTTGAAGGAACGGATAGCTTTTTAGAAAATATAGTGACGAAAACCTTTACTAAAGAGGTCACTCCCTGTGAAGGGATCTCGGCTCTTTCCCCGTAGAATGAGGTGCAGGATATTCCCACTGAATACCACGATGCAAAGCAAAAGCAATCGGCTATAGTGAAGTTAATGCCCTGACGCAAACTTCTGTCCAAGGGGTCACTCCCGGTGAAGGGATCTCGGCCCTTGCCTCGTCGACTGAGGAGCAGGATATTCCAAATGAATACCACGATGCAAAACAAAAGTGAACGTCCTTGCAATAACAGCTTTTTGAAAAGTGTTCCAACAACATCAGATTAGGTTTGTTTTTAACTTGCATTGATCCGAATCAATGCAGTCCCATCAAATGATCACACCAAAAAGAACGAAAATATACTGATGTACGTATATGCCATCCGCATTCGCCACTGGGTCCCGTCATTACCCGTTAGGTTAGCTTACTAACGACAGAGCGGGGACTGGACTAGCGCGGATGCAAAACATATACAACATCTACTAATATATATACCAATATATTATATTCGCTCAAGGCGTGAATAAAATGCAACATCACAGAAATGTACAGCATCACAGAAACATACAGATATCTGGGATCCCCGGGTTTCACAGAGCCACTACTGAAACCCGACGTTCCCCTGGTCGTGTGGATAGCCTGTGCAATGAAAACCTAGACCCCTACGGGCGCGGCAAGTCACCCGCCAAAACCTGAAGCGAGGCAGCCCCCTTCAGCTCCGTGAATGGACCACCCAGCACTTCACGGAATCCGGTAACTTGGGCACCCCTCCTGGGTCAACCTGTACCCCCTACGAGTGCGGCGAATAGCCCGCCAATCCTAGAGCGAAGCCCCCTCCGTCTCAATGCCATGAGATGCGGGCTTGTTGCCCTCCAGAACCCGGCTATCCGTGCACTCCTCCGCGGGGCAATCCAAGTACAGAAAGTAAAATATACATACACCGGGTACATCGACCGCAACCAGGTCGTGCCCCAAAAGAATAATACAATCAGGCAGTGACGGCAGTCCACATGTCGGACGCTCGCCCCGCAATATCAAATGTACATAATACAACAGCACAGTACTAGCATTGCATCCAGGCTATCCCCCACGACCGATCCGCAACATCACAGCAAATACATAGAACATCAACGTGAAAGTCACGTTCGCAAATCCGTCTAACCGGGCTATAGCAGTTAGACCGGATTTACCGATCGAGTGACATTCACGGTCGCAGATATAATGTAAATACTGTGGAAAAATGTGTTTAAAAAATTTCCGATTGATCAAACAATTAACAAGTGGGCCCCAAAGAAAACTGTAGCACTCACAGAAACAATTGGCCCAACTTTAATATTCCAAAGCCCATATTTTAAGCCCAGAAGGCCTCTGTAAAAAAATGGTGAAGTGATGTGAATAGTGCGCGGCGGAAGGGCCGCACAAAGGTGGTTTTCGCGGCGGTTCCGCGCTCCAACTGTGGAGTTACTTCATCAAATTTTTACAGAACTCTTAGATTATCCAGTACATCAATATTTTACAACCTGAAAAATTTTTCGAGACTGAAAAATTTCAACAGAAACTGTCGTGGGTAAAATGCAGTTTTGGAACTTTTTGATCGATCGGAAATGCAAACACATTACACAAAGCTAGACTAAGTTAATGGGGAGGCTCTGATACCACTGTAAGTGCACGGCGGCGCCCCGGCCGTCAATCCGACGCCGGAATGCGGAAGCGGTGATAAACTTAAATTTTTGCGGACTTTGCAAACCGGCACCACCGCGCACTAAACTCCGGATCGTAACCATTAACAAGTCTAGCTAACCAAAAAGAAAGGGAAGAGATGTATACCGACGATCCAAGTCCTCCGGTCTTCATCTCCACTCCGATCTCCTCGCGGGATCTTCGTCCGTCTCCTCCTCGTCGGAAAGGGGCACCACATCGCCTGTAGCTTTTACGGGCTCCCACCTCAATACCGAGGCAACTCGGACGCGAAGCTGGCGAATCGACGCGTCCAAGATATGCTGTAGGAAGTGTAGGAAACTTGTCTCACTTTGGGGTTTATGATAGTTGCCATGATGGAGGGATGGGGTTAGGAAAAATGGTGCTTTCATTTTTCCATAACAAGAAGAAGAAGGAGATGAAGAATTCCTCACAAAAATAAAGATGAACTCTCTCATTCTTTTTCTTCTCTCTAGTGTTCTTTTTTTCCTCAAGTGAGAATGAATCATTATGGTGGAGGAAGTGAGAATGCCAACCATAAGAAGGGAGGTGAGTGTAGGAGATGAAAGAGGTGACCACATCAAGAGACAAGAAAACATACAACCATGCTTTACCTTTTTCAAACCATACCCTTTCATGTCACAAATAAAAACAAAAGCATGGTGGAAAAGATAATGATAGCTATCATAATCAATCTTTTACAAGAAACCCCCTCCACAAATGTTATTTGCACAATTGCAAATAACCCCCTCCATCGGAAAAGTCCGGCCGGGAAAGAACAAAGGAAAACCGGCCGGAACGGAATGCAAACTGGCAACTCCAGAAAACTGGTCCCGTAATAAATTACAGGAAAACCCCAATACTGTGCATACACACCCGCATCTGTATTCCGTCCGGATACAAATGCAAAGAGACAAAATCTACACTGTACTAAACTAGGACCGGCTTAAACCAAAGCCGGCTAGTAAAATCCGTCCGATCCTGATCCGTGCAATACCGCACGTATCTGATCGAACCCTGCCATATAACCATACGGCTACCAGTACAAACCGTCCGATCCTGATCCGTGCAATACCGCACGTATCTGATCGGACCCTGCCATATCTCCATACGGCCTCTACAGCGTTTCGCCCGAAACTTGAGTAACTGAAAGTGTGGTGGACTCTAAAGACTCGTCAATACTATGGCTGTGGATTTAACCACTAGCCCGTCAGAGGTATAAGCCAATACGTAACGGGCCACCAGCTATTGACTAAAAGGGACGTCGATGAGCGAACTCATCCTGACACCCTACTGAGCCTGTCAGTGACAATATCCGTGCAGTCCGGTCCGTTCGTCTATGAGTATCGCATGGCGGGCCTAGGGGGTTGGTAAAAGTCAGACCCCCAAAAGCGGTACAAGTCGTGTCGGAGTGTAGCCCAGAACACCCTGAGATACTACTGGAATACCTACCAGTAAATCTCCTTGCCTTGGCCAAGGACTTTGTGTAATGGCTCTCCTAGACACAGCACGACCTCACCCCCAATACCGGGAGAGACGAACCCCTGAAGATACGCTCACTGCCTCCATGTGGCTCGGGACTGTACCCAACTAAAACCTTTTTGCACGACTCCTTTGAGCCGTGGTAGGGTAGTAATCAAAGTACAGTGGGAACTCACACGAGACAAATGACGATCCCCAGGTCGATGAACTAACCTGCACACATGTCACCAGGGAACTGCCATCTGACGTCTGGTATATGACCAACTAGCATGTTCCCGGCGAGTCCTGTCCGGTGTACTCATAACCCAATGAGCACCTGTATACATCTTAGGTGATCCAACTGACACCAGTGGCTTGTGAGACCGGCCACCGCCCCTCGTCGGGGTCTCGACTGTATACACTAGTCTACTAATGGAGTATCGATGCCCAGTCTCGAAACTCCCACGACTAGGGACCTTTTAAGGATAAGCTTATAGACCCCCAGCTCCCACTATATGATCGCCCTCATACTGCTGGTGGTCAAGCAAGAATCCTAGGGGCTCTATCAACGTGTAATAGCGACGTGTCATGTCACCTAAAGCAGTACACGATGATAAAGGTAAACCAGATAGCATACTATCATCTCGAGTAAGACTGTCCTACCGGGATAGGTCCTCCCTCAATCATTACAATCACGTACCTGTGACCTAATAATTGACTCTGAGGGCACTATCTCCAACAACGTACAGCTAGTACCACTAACGTGCTAGTGGTTAAATCCACAGCCAGTGTATTGACGAGTCTTTAGAGTCCCCCACAGACAGTTTCTCAAGTTTCGGGCGAAACGTTGTAGAGGTCGTATGATATTATGGCAGGGTTCGATCATATACGTGCAGTAGTGCATGGATCATGATCGGACGGATCATACTTGTGGGCTTTGGTTTAAGCCGGATCCTAGTATTAGATTTGTTGGATTACTTTAGTCTCATCGCATTTGCATTCAGTCGGAATGAGAATGCAGGTATGTATATACAGGTGAGGGGTATCTTGTGATCCGTCACGAGTTTACTTTAGTAGATGCCATTCTCTTTTTATTATTGTAAACATTTGGTTAAATGTTTACATATGGAAATTATGAGCTCAAAGTCATGATGAGGAGCATTTATTGTGACACATGCATAGGTGATGACTCATGGTCTGTTTATTTGTTCATATGTCACATTTTGGATTGATTTAGTGTGTTGAAATGATAAGAGGAGAGAGAGAGGGAAGCCATATTGCTTGGGGTTTGCTCTTGTGTTTATGATTCTAGCTCACTCTCATTATTATTCCAACACAATAACAAAAGAAAGCTCTTCTTCCTCTTTCTTCTTGAGCTTACTATCTCCATTAATGGCATCATCTTAAACCTCCATCCATACACTCTCATGTGTTGAGAATCAATGGATGCTTGAGACAAATTTATCACACATTCTCTACATCACCTTGGACATATCGTCTAGCAAACTTCATGGTTGAGTTGCTTCGGTTTGAAGCGGGAGCCTGTAAAATGACTTCTTCACGTGGTGCCCTTCCGACGAGGAGACCGGAGATCGAAGAAGCCACGAGGACCTAAGGATGGTGGCTAAAGACCCAAGGACACGGATCGATCGGTATTGCTTTTGTAACCCTTCTCTAGTTAGGTAGTTTGTGTTAATGGTTCGATCTGGGTGAAAGACTATGATAGCGCCAGTTTCGTAAAAAGTTTTTGTTCCGCGTTTGGCCTAGGATTGACAGCCGGGGCGCTACTGTAGACTTACATGGTATCAGAGCCACGACATTAACCTTTACTAGCTTGTTCTAACATATTTAAAACATCGATCGATCGAAATTTCCGAAACCACATTTTCATTTTCTAAGTTTCTGCCAAATTTTAAAAGTCGTCAAAAAATTATTCTAGGTGTTTCAGAAAATCATGCAGGCTTTTCTAAAACCCTTGTAGAAATTTTAACGCACGATCCAATCATTACGCCGCGGAACCGCGGCATAACTGCCATGTTTGCCGTGGATCCGCGGCGACAATGTGTGCTCAGAGCTTCATTTTTCTTCAGGCGGTATTTCTCTTAGAATTGCGGTTTCTGGAAAATTTAGTTTTGGCCCAGATTATTTTGAGTGCTGGAATTATACTTGGGGCCTACTTCGTGAAGTTTTGTCGATCGAAATTTTAAATAAGTTAGCTTGCAATACTTACATTACTATCTGTGACCGTGAATGTCATTCGAGCAGTAAATCTTGTCTAATTGCTATAGCTCTTTTAGACGGATTTACGAACGTGATATTCGCGTTGATGTTCTGTGTTGTGATGTGTTGTTGCGGATTTGTCATGGTCGATAGCTTTGTGCAATGTTAGTTCAGTTTTATTTGTACATTTGATATTACGGGGCAAGCGTCCGACATGTGTACTGCCTTCACTGTCTGTTTGTATATTATTCTTTTGGGACACGACCGGGTTGAGGTCGATGTCACCGTTGTACATATTTTATTTTCTGTACTAGGTTTACCCCACGGTGGAGTGCACGGATAGCCGGGTTCTAGAGAGCAATGGGCTCACATCTCATGGCTTTGAGACGGAGGAGGCTTCACTCTAGAATTGGCGGGCTATTCGCCGCACTCATAGGGGTATAGGTTGACCCAAGGTGGGGTGCTCAAGTTACCAGATTTCGTGAAGTGCTGGGTGGTCCATTCACTTTGCTGAAAGGGGCTGCCTCGCTTCTGGTTTTGGCGGGTAACTTGCCGCGCCTGTAGGGGTCTAGGTTTTCATCGCACAGGATATCCACAAGACCAGGGGAACGACGGGTTTCAGTTGTGGCTCAATGAATCCTGGGGATCCCAGATTATCTGTATTGTTCTGTGATGCTTATTACTTTTCTGTAATGTTGCATTTATCACGCCACGAGCGATTATTATATATTGATATATATACTAGTAGATGTTGTATATGTTTTACATCCGCGATAGTCCAGTTACCGCTCTGTCGTTAGTTAAGTAATCTAACGGGTGATGACGGAACCCTGTGGCGAATGCGGATGGCATATACGTACATCATATTTTCGTTCTTTGTGGTGTGATCAATTGATGGGACTGCATTGATTCGGATCAATGCAAGCTAAACAAACCTGTTTGATGTTGTTGGAACAATTTTCAAAAAGTTGTTATTACAAGGACGTTCTCTTTTGTTTTGCACCGTGGTATTCGATTATGAATATCCAGCACCTCATTCGGCGAGGCAAGGGCCGAGATCCCTTCACCGGGAGTGACCCCTTGGATAGAAGTTTACGTCTGGGTAATAACTGTAAGTGCACGGCGGCGCCCCGGCCGTCAATCCGACGCCGGAATGCGGAAGCGGTGATAAACTTAAATTTTGCGGACTTAGCAAACCGGCACCACCGCGCACTAACCACCCGGATCGTAACCATTAACAAGTCTAAGCTAACTAGAAGATGGGTTAGAGATATACCGACGATCCAAGTCCTCCGGTCTTCTCGTCATGGTCCCGATCTCCTGCGGAAAAGTCACGTCTCCTCCTCGTCGCCGGAAGTGCACCACATCGCCTACTTTGTTTACGGGCTCCCACCTCAATGCCGAGGCAACTCGGGCACGAAGCCGGCTACTCGACGTGCCCAAGATTTGCTGTAGAATGTTTGGTAGAGCTTGTGTCTCACTTTTGGGGTATTGGAGATGCCATTGTGGTGGAGGGATGATGCAAGGAGTTTTGTGGAGGAACTTGTGGATTTTGGAACATGAAATCAACACCAAAAAGCCCCACTACAATATTTGGACAGCCCAACTAGGACTTGGCCGGCCACTACCATGAGGGGTGAGTGAGAATGAGGGAGGGTTTGATAGAAAATGAGAGAGCCATCCAATAATGCAATGGAGAGAGAGAAGGCTATCATGCCAAAAAGGAAATGATCACAACAATAAACCCACACTCAACCAACCTCACCCATCATCATCATCAACCATCATGCCCACTAAAAGTCAATCCATCATGAGAAGGAGAAGTCAATGATGGTGCACATCATGAAAACCATCATGATGCCAAAAGATGCAAAGAACCCCCTCCACAAATGCCTATTTGCAACAATGCAAATAAACCCTCCTCCACCAAACTTCGGCCAATGAACGGAACAATGGAAATTGGCCGAAACGGAAAGCAAACTGGCAACTCCAGAAAACTGGTCCCGTAATAAATTACGGGAAAACCCCGATACTGTGCATACACACCCGCATCTGTATTTCGACCGAAATACAAATGCAATGAGACAAAATCTACACTGTACTATACTAGGATCCGGCTTATACCAAAACCGGCTAGTAATATCCGTTCGATCCTGATCCGTTCAATACCGCACGTATCTGATCAAACCCTGCCATATATGCATACGGCCTATAGTACAGACTGTCCGATCCTGATCCGTGCAATACCGCACGTATCTGATCGGACCTTGCCATATCTCCATACGGCCTCTACAACCTTTCGCCCGAAAGCTGAGTAACTGAATGTGGGGGACTCTAAAGACTCGTCAACACCTTGGTTGTGGATTTAACCACTAGCACGTCAGAGGTATAAGCCAATACGTAACGGGCTACCAGGTATTGACTAAAAAAGGACGTCGATGAGCGAACTCATCCTGACACCCTACTGAGCCTGTCAGTGACAATATCCGTGCAGTCCGGTCCGTTCGTCTATGAGTATCGCATGGCGGGCCTAGGGGGTTGGTAAAAGTCAGACCCCCAAAAGCGGTACAAGTCGTGTCGGAGTGTAGCCCAGAACACCCTGAGATACTACTGGAATACCTACCAGTAAATCTCCTTGCCTTGGCCAAGGACTTCGTGTAATGGCTCTCCTAGACACAGCACGACCTCACCCCCAATACCGGGAGAGATGAACCCCTGAAGATACGCTCACTGCCTCCATGTGGCTCGGGACTGTACCCAACTAAAACCTGTTTGCACGACTCCTTTGAGCCGTGGTAGGGTAGTAATCAAAGTACAGTGGGAACTCACACGAGACAAATGACGATCCCCAGGTCGATGAACTAACCTGCACACATGTCACGAGGGAACTGTCATCTGACGTCTGGTATATGACCAACTAGCATGTTCCCGGCGAGTCCTGTCCGGTGTACTCATAACCCAATGAGCACCTGTATACATCTTAGGTGATCCAACTGACACCAGTGGCTTGTGAGACCGGCCACCGCCCCTCGTCGGGGTCTCGACTGTATACACTAGTCTACTAATGGAGTATCGATGCCCAGTCTCGAAACTCCCACGACTAGGGACCTTTTAAGGATAAGCTTATAGACCCCCAGCTCCCACTTATATGATCGCCCTCATACTGCTGGTGGTCAAGCAAGAATCCTAGGGGCTCTATCAACGTGTAATAGCGATGTGTCAGATCACCTAAAGCAGTACACGATGATAAAGGTAAACCAGATAGCATACTATCATCTCGAGTAAGACTGTCCTACCGGGATAGGTCCTCCCTCAATCATTACAATCATGTACCTGTGACCTAATAATTGACTCTGAGGGCACTATCTCCAACAATCTCCCACTTGCACTCAAGGCTAATTATTGCGATGTCGCATACTCACAGCCTGTGTGATACCGAACATCCAACTCCTCTACTAGTCAGTCTCACAAAGCTCGTTTGCGGAACTATTGCGTTCGAGGAATAGCCTCAGTGAGTGGATCCGCTTAGTTGTTTCTTTCTATGTCTCTCTATATCTCAAGTTCGCGGAGAAAGCCATCTCCCGAAAAGAGCAATACCTGTCTCAGAATATGTCTGGATGTCTGATGGGACCTAGCTCATAAATGAACTCCAAATCCAAACTTCTTAAACTGTATCGTCAACTGAACTTAATCAGTATCCTACGCGCCATGCCTCCCTCAGTATTTCCTTGGACCACCTGTCCAAAATACTGCCCCTCATCAGAAGGAAAACTATAACTCTGACAACCTCCTTGTCGTCCATGTCACCTTGGAAGCCTGGAATGATAACTGTCTCCTGAATGAGGCTGTCGTTATCATCTCCCTAGAACATCCACTTATGTTCTAAAACTGCTTCCGACTGTTTCTCCAGGATTGGATTAATGTCAACTTATTGCATCCAACGCAAGAACAACATCTGGTGTGGTACTTGACATCTCACGATTGACTCAATTGCCTGAGCAAATGATCTGCCAATCATGCCCGTCCCTCTCCCCTTTAGTCTGTAAGACACCTTTGGAGAGGGTGACTCCATTACCTGCAGGTACACTACCGTGCCAGGAGTCGTCCATCCTAAATACTCTTAGAATGCTGTCAAGTACCCTGATTGGGAAACCACCCAAATCTAGATCTAAGACCATAGATCTAGTAACCAGTATGTCTGATATAAAATCCATTTCCTTTTTGGTGAAACAACTGTGTGACGACCAAAGTATAACCGATCGTAGTGTAGGAGTTTCTTTTCCTACTCTGTTTATATCATCCAAATACCAGGATATCACACCCTACTACCTTCTCAACAGATCCATCCCCTATTCTGATGAAGTCAAACCCATGACTGTCACGTCAGAAATAGATGATCTATCTCCGCTACATCTAGTCTATAAATAGACAGAAGCAACCTGTCCACCAATGCTTCCGCTGCTCCCACTGACTACGACAACCCTCTGGCAGAGTCATATAGACGCACACTTCTAAAACTGGTTTAGAACGACGCTATACTCATCCTCCCGCCGGGTCTCGTAACCTGGAACAACAGCAATGGCAATTGTGGGTAAACAAGAACTTCCCTGTCACCGTCCTTGAGGCTACCGTAGTGCCTCTCGGGTGCCTGAAGTTACCCACCTTATCTGCGGAGTGGCCAATGGAATGTCAATCCAGATTGAATCTTTAGGTTCCTTATCAAATCTTCAGTAATCGTTTGTGGTTCTGGAATCACTTCCAGTTCTACCATACTCCCACTACTGTTTTCTGAAAAAATCCATTTTTAATAAAACTGTGGCGAGTCTAGAACAATATCGCTATTGTTCATCCAGATGGTAGAAAGTCAACCCTCGTCATAGCCTGGGTCAACCCACAAACAGCCATTACAGAAACGTGCCTTGAGTTGTCCAGTGTCTGGTTTTAAGCATAAACCGGACAACTCCCCGTACCTTAACATCGTTAAGATATGAACTGTTCTATATCCAATATAGAACCAAAGGCACTGATTTAATTGAACCAGATTCAAATCATGCAGCTGTCTCCAGCGCATGTGAACTAAATGGAAGGAGGCCGATCAGCGTTACTCAACTTAGGAATGCCTCTAATTATGAGTAACCTGAAAGAGAAGCAAGATCTCTTTATCATTACTATCAACTGAATACCATACACAAGTATCTACATCTTCGATCTCTTTGAAGAATCCCGATACTTGCTACACCTGGTTCTCTACTCTATTCAAATACCTACAACTTCTCAAAATTCGGACCCTGTGTTTCCGCGAAACACCTGTCTAAAAACTAGAGAAGTTATAAGTAAACCGAATATAGTACGAGGACCAACCCCTCTGTCCTGATGGACCCTGGACAACATACAATACTCTGTATAAGTCCCTTGAGTCTGATAACTCATTCACTGTGTGTCGTAGGTTGAAAACTGTACTTATGGTTAAGAAGAATTACACCGCTGTTTAATGCTCCTTACCTAACCATCCACTGATATAAGTAAATGTCATAGACATAATTTCATAAAGGTATATCTCACTCTATGAAAATAGACGTACAGATATATCAATTTGAAAATGGTTTATAACAGCGGATATTCAAAACCAAATATTTGCCAACCGGCAAACAGCCCAGGTGATTTCCTCAAATATCACCGATTACAACGAATCCCGATATAATGAGGATAATCACCCAATTCCCAATAACTTACTCCCACTCATCATCTGTAAAACCATACAGATGTGAGAATCGTACCTGGTAAATACATACCCTGGAGTAAGTATCTAATCGGGAAATCAGTTTTCCTTTAACATTACACAGTGAAACTGAAACATTGAAATGTTCCGATGGGGTATCCCGGTATTCCTAGTAATGCCTCTTCCAGATTCACGACTGTAACCGTATAGTTCTTTGCCACCTCTCCAAATCCCTTCATATGTCTTTAGTCTTTACCTTCTGCACACCCTTTACGCCAGATGGTTTTCTTCCTTCCCTGCCGTTCGGCACCAGCCTATGGTTTGGAAGAAGACTATCCAATAAGCATAATGGGTGTACTGTCCTAATCCTAGGAGCACTCGCAATGCGAGAGAAGGTGAAGATAAAAGACACCTGAATAAATCTTATTCCTATTTCTCCTGAACCAGAATCCATCCCCGAACTGGAACAAGTTCCTTTCGAGTTCGTATATAACCATACGATGGAATATCCAAATAAACTGTGGATCTTCGTAGTGATACGGAGTATCCTGGAGAAATTCAAAGGTGATGTGGGAGTGGTAACGAAATATTTGGTTTGGTTGTGAATATCTGTTGCAATTTACTTTGCCCTCTTACTAATCCCTTGCTTTGTCTGAACTTAATACCTTCTGCACACCATCGTTATGCTAATTGGTTTTCTTCATTCCCTACCGGTCGGCACCAGCCTAAGGTTTAGAAGAAGACAATCCAATTTGCGTAATAGGTGTACTACCCCTAAACCAAGGAGTACTCACAACTTGAGAGAGGGTAAAAGGAAAAGACAACTGAATAATCCTATCCGTTTTCTCCAGAACCGGAAACCATCCTCGAATAAATTCTTTCGAGTTCGTATCTAACCATACGATGGTTTTGTCCAATGGAAGTGGACGTTCGTAGTAAAACGGGGTGTCCTGGAGAAAAGGGTAAAAGTAGGAGTGGCAATGAGGTTTGCAATTCTGACAATCCAAAAGCCGGTGTTTAAGAAGGTTCGGTCAACTTGGTCACTGAGTCAAAGTCTTAGGGTCGGGTCAATGGTCGCTGCCAAAGAGAGAGAGAAAAGAAACACTCAGCGTGCACTCTAACCTAGATCGGAATGGTCACCAATTTATCTAATCTGGAAACCTCCCACTGTACCTCAAATTCTCCTCCAAACCTGAAAGAAGAATTAGTCGGGTTCACCCGAGGAGTAAACTAACTCATCAGTGGGAATCGGGATCCAACTATCATCGCATGACAACGTGACGGAATCCGCTCACGGTGTCACACTCCAGAAGGTATGCGCATATCTGGCAAGTTTCAGTTCTTTTGAAACTCCCGATGTGATTTCTGCCCCATGCTCTTATGACCTTGACTTTGGCCAACAAATCATAAGTCACATGTCAAGTTCCACCCGTCATTCTCCAGGTTGTTTTGAATCCACCCGTACATACCCTTGACTTTGGCCAACAAGGCAGTACGACTGTTCCAAACCAACGCATCTATCTATGCTGCATATGAATAACCAACGGCTACCAAACACTGTGCCTTGACTTTGGCCAACAAACACAGCTTGAATACTATTGACTACCCATATGAAACGACAGAGGGCTACGAATGGTTTCTGGCGAAAACCTTTAACGTAATGAACTTGATATCGTTGAAGGAACGGATAGCTTTTTGAAAATATAGTGACGAAAACCTTCGCTAAAGAGGTCACTCCCGGTGAAGAGATCTCGGCTCTTTCCCCGTAGAATGGGGTGCAGGATATTCCAACTGAATACCACGGTGCAAAGCAAAAGCAATCGGCTATAGTGAAGTTAATGCCCTGACGCAAACTTTTGTCCAAGGGGTCACTCCCGGTGAAGGGATCTCGGCCCTTGCCTCGTCGACTGAGGAGCAGGATATTCCAATGAATACCACGATGCAAAACAAAAGTAAACGTCCTTGCAATAACAGCTTTTTGAAAAGTGTTCCAACAACATCAGATTAGGTTTGTTTTTAACTTGCATTGATCCGAATCAATGCAGTCCCATCAATTGATCACACCAAAAAGAACGAAAATATACTGATGTACGTATATGCCATCCGCATTCGCCACTGGGTCCCATCATTACCCGTTAGGTTAGCTAACTAACGACAGAGCGGGGACTGGACTAGCGCGGATGCAAAACATATACAACATCTACTAATATATATACCAATATATTATATTCGCTCAAGGCGTGAATAAAATGCAACATCACAGAAAATGTACAGCATCACAGAAACAATACAGATATCTGGGATCCCTGGGTTTCACAGAGCCACTACTGAAACCCGATGTTCCCCTGGTCGTGTGGATAGCCTGTGCAATGAAATCCTAGACCCCTACGGGCGCGGCAAGTTACCCGCCAAAACCTGAAGCGAGGCAGCCCCCTTCAGCAACGTGAATGGACCACCCAGCACTTCACGGAATCCGGTAACTTGGGCACCCCTCCTGGGTCAACCTGTACCCCCTACGAGTGCGGCGAATAGCCCGCCAATCCTAGAGTGAAGCCCCCTCCGTCTCAATGCCATGAGATGAGGGCTTGTTGCCCTCCAGAACCCGGCTATCCGTGCACCCCTCCGTGGGGCAATCCTAGTACAGAAAGTAAAATATACATACAACGGGTACATCGACCGCAACCAGGTCGTGCCCCAAAATAATAATACAAACAGGCAGTGACGGCAGTCCACATGTCGGACGCTCGCCCCGCAATATCAAATGTACATAATACAACAGAACTGTACTAGCTTTGCATCCAGGCTATCCCCCACGACCGATCCGCAACATCACAGCAAAAACAAAACATCAACGTGAAAGTCACGTTCGCAAATCCGTCTAACCGGGCTATAGCAGTTAGACCGGATTTACCGATCAAGTGACATTCACGGTCACAGATATAATGTAAATACTGTGAAAAATGTGTTTAAAATATCCGATCGATCAAAAATTAACAAGTGGGCCCCCAATCAAAACTGTAGCACTCACAGAAAACCTGGGCCCAATTTTAATATTCCAAAACTCATATTTTAAGCCCAGAAGGCCTCTGTAAAAAATTGGTGAAGTGATCTCCACAGTGTGCGGCGGAAGGGCGGCGGGAAGGGGGTTTTCGCGGCGGTTCCGCGCTCCCACTGTGGAGTTACTTCGTCGAATTTTTACAGAGCTCTTAGATTTTCCAGTACATCAATATTTTACAACCTGAAAAATTTTTCGACACCAAAAATTTCCAACAGAAAACTGATGCTAACAAAAATGTAGTTTTGGAACATTCGATCGATCGAAACAGAAAAACACACTACACCAAGCTAGACTAAGTTAATGGCGAGGCTCTGATACCACTGTAAGTGCACGGCGGCGCCCCGGCCGTCAATCCGACGCCGGAATACGGAAGCGGTGATAAACTTAAATTTTGCGGACTTAGCAAACCGGCACCACCGCGCACTAACCACCCGGATCGTAACCATTAACAAGTCTAAGCTAACTAGAAGATGGGTTAGAGATATACCGACGATCCAAGTCCTCCGGTCTTCTCGTCATGGTCCCGATCTCCTGCGGAAAAGTCCCGTCTCCTCCTCGTCGCCGGAAGTGCACCACATCGCCTACTTTGTTTACGGGCTCCCACCTCAATGCCGAGGCAACTCGGGCACGAAGCCGGCTACTCGACATGCCCAAGATTTGCTGTAGAATGTTTGGTAGAGCTTGTGTCTCACTTTTGGGGTATTGGAGATGCCATTGTGGTGGAGGGATGATGCAAGGAGTTTTGTGGAGGAACTTGTGGATTTTGGAACATGAAATCAACACCAAAAAGCCCCACTACAATATTTGGACAGCCCAACTAGGACTTGGCCGGCCACTACCATGAGGGGTGAGTGAGAATGAGGGAGGGTTTGATAGAAAATGAGAGAGCCATCCAATAATGCAATGGAGAGAGAGAAGGCTATCATGCCAAAAAGGAAATGATCACAACAATAAACCCACACTCAACCAACCTCACCCCTCATCATCATCAACCATCATGCCCACTAAAAGTCAATCCATCATGAGAAGGAGAAGTCAATGATGGTGCACATCATGAAAACCATCATGATGCCAAAAGATGCAAAGAACCCCCTCCACAAATGCCTATTTGCAACAATGCAAATAAACCCTCCTCCACCAAACTTCGGCCAATGAACGGAACAATGGAAATTGGCCGAAACGGAAAGCAAACTGGCAACTCCAGAAAACTGGTCCCGTAATAAATTACGGGAAAACCCCGATACTGTGCATACACACCCGCATCTGTATTTCGACCGAAATACAAATGCAATGAGACAAAATCTACACTGTACTATACTAGGATCCGGCTTATACCAAAACCGGCTAGTAATATCCGTTCGATCCTGATCCGTGCAATACCGCACGTATCTGATCAAACCCTGCCATATATGCATACGGCCTATAGTACAGACTGTCCGATCCTGATCCGTGCAATACCGCACGTATCTGATCGGACCTTGCCATATCTCCATACGGCCTCTACAACCTTTCGCCCGAAAGCTGAGTAACTGAATGTGGGGGACTCTAAAGAATCGTCAACACCTTGGTTGTGGATTTAACCACTAGCACGTCAGAGGTATAAGCCAATACGTAACGGGCTACCAGGTATTGACTAAAAAAGGACGTCGATGAGCGAACTCATCCTGACACCCTACTGAGCCTGTCAGTGACAATATCCGTGCAGTCCGGTCCGTTCGTCTATGAGTATCGCATGGCGGGCCTAGGGGGTTGGTAAAAGTCAGACCCCCAAAAGCGGTACAAGTCGTGTCGGAGTGTAGCCCAGAACACCCTGAGATACTACTGGAATACCTACCAGTAAATCTCCTTGCCTTGGCCAAGGACTTCGTGTAATGGCTCTCCTAGACACAGCACGACCTCACCCCCAATACCGGGAGAGACGAACCCCTGAAGATACGCTCACTGCCTCCATGTGGCTCGGGACTGTACCCAACTAAAACCTGTTTGCACGACTCCTTTGAGCCGTGGTAGGGTAGTAATCAAAGTACAGTGGGAACTCACACGAGACAAATGACGATCCCCAGGTCGATGAACTAACCTGCACACATGTCACCAGGGAACTGCCATCTGACGTCTGGTATATGACCAACTAGCATGTTCCCGGCGAGTCCTGTCCGGTGTACTCATAACCCAATGAGCACCTGTATACATCTTAGGTGATCCAACTGACACCAGTGGCTTGTGAGACCGGCCACCGCCCCTCGTCGGGGTCTCGACTGTATACACTAGTCTACTAATGGAGTATCGATGCCCAGTCTCGAAACTCCCACGACTAGGGACCTTTTAAGGATAAGCTTATAGACCCCCAGCTCCCACTTATATGATCGCCCTCATACTGCTGGTGGTCAAGCAAGAATCCTAGGGGCTCTATCATCGTGTAATAGCGACGTGTCAGGTCACCTAAAGCAGTACACGATGATAAAGGTAAACCAGATAGCATACTATCATCTCGAGTAAGACTGTCCTACCGGGATAGGTCTTCCCTCAATCATTACAATAACATACCTGTGACCTAATAATTGATTCTGAGGGCACTATCTCCAACAATAACTTCACTATAGTCGATTGCATTTTGCTTTGCATCGCGGTATTCGGTTGGAATATCCCGCACCTCATTCTATGGGGAAAGAGCCGAGATCCCTTCACCGGGAGTGACCTCTTTAGCAAAGGTTTTTCGCCACTATATATTTGAAAAAAGCTATCCGGTTCCTTCAACGATATCAAGTTCATTACGTTAAAGGTTTTTCGCCAAAAACCATTCGTAGCCCTCCGTCATTTCAGATGGGTAGCACTTAGTATTCATGCTATGTTTATTGGCCTTAGTCAAGGCATAGTGTATGGTGGGTATTTGTTACCTTTCTGCTGCATAGATAGATGCGTTGGTTTGGGAAAGTCGTACAGCCTTGTTGGCCCTAATCATGGGCTTGCACGGGTGGGTTCAAATTAACCTGGACAATGACGGGTAGAACTTGACATGTGACTTATGATTGTTGGCCTTAGTCAAGGTCATAAGAGCATGGGGTAAAAATCACATCGGGAATTTCTAAAGAAACTGAAACTTGCCAGACATGCGCATACCTTCTGGAGTGTGATAACGTGAGTGGATTCCATCACGTTATCATGCGATGATAGTTTGATCCCGAAAGAAGCCGTCTGGATAAGGAAGTTCTTGACAGAACATCAGGTGGTTCCGTCCATTGTTGATCCAATACCTCTGTATTGCGACAACAACGGGGCTATAGCTTTAGCGAAGGAACCTAGGTCCCATCAGAAGTCTAGACATATCTTGAGGCGGTATCACCTGATCAGGGAGATCGTGGGTCGCCAGGAGATCGAGGTTCGGAGAGTTGCTACGGAAGATAACACTGCTGATCCATTCACGAAGGCCTTACCCCAGACTCAGTTCGAGCGGCTGATCGAGATGATAGGTCTTCGATACGCCAGTCATGGCCTTAGTGAAAGTGAGAGATTGTTAGTGTATATGCCCTAGAGGCCATTACTGTATCATACTAGTTTGTATATTACTTAATGGAAGCTTGGGATATTCACCTTGTATAGACAATCTTGCTCAAAATAGTAGTATGCTACTTGGTTTGTTTCTACTTTAATCTATACATGTGTTTCTTTTAGTACATCACCTATACACATTAGTGGAGCCCTTAGGATCTTTGCTTGATTACCAACGTTGTGATGGCAGTCACACTCGTGGGGGCTGGGTAATTTATAAGCACATCCTTATGCAGGTCCCTAGTCGTAGGACTATGGAGACCGGGCATCGATACTCCGGAGTAGACTAGCGTATGCGCTTCTCATCCCAGCAGGTGAGACGGTCTGTCCCACAGCCGTCAGTACGTCGTACTTGAGATAGTATGCGGGTGCTCATTAGGTTACGAGTACACTGGACAGAACTCATCAGGAACTGTTGGTTGGTACTACACCTATCGTCAGTTATCAGTTCCCAGGTGACATGAGTACAGCTTAGTCCACTGACTTGACACTGTCACTTCGCCTCGAGTGTGTTCCCACTGTACTTAGATTACTACCCTACCACGGCTTAAAGGAGTCGTGCAAACAGGTAGCAGTTGGGTGCAGTCCCGAAGCACTTGGAGGCAGTGACGGTTAGACAGGATCCGTCTCTCCCGGTATTGGGGGTTGATATCGCGCTGTGTCTAGGAGAGCCATTACAAAATGTCCCTGGCCAGGGCAAGCGAGATATACTGGTAGGTTTCCAGTGTTATCTCAGGATGTTCTGGGTTACACTCCGACATGACTTGTACCGCTATTAGGGGACTGACGTTTACCGCCCCTAGGCCTGCCATGTGATATTCTCAGACGAACTGACCGGACTGTACGGAGATTGTCACATTCAGGCTCAGTAGGAGTTCAGATGGGTTTCACCTCGTCCGTCTTCTTATCGGTATCTACCTGGGGTCGTTACGCATAGCTAGTGCCGTTTGCGGTCTGTGGTTAAACCCACTTCCAGCATAGTGTCGAGTCTTTAGAGTCCCACACAGAGAGCTATTCGCCTTTAGGCAAAAGTGTAGAGGTCGCATGGTTTTGCGACAGGGTTCGGTCACATCCGTGCACTTGTGCACGTTTAGTGTCCGGGCAGTTATCACTAGCGGGCTTTGATTTAAGCCAGATCCTAGTGTACGTTTTGGGATTGGTTTTATCTCGTTTATATTCGTGTTCCTCGGAACGCGGATGCGGGTGGGTATGCACGGTTGACAGAGAGACAGAGGCAGAGGATTCTCATTAGGGTTGTTGACTGTTGACTTTTGCTAAACCCTAATGAGAATTAGAAATATGATTAATGATAATATTAATTAAGTATTATTGTGCCATGGTTGGGTTGAAAGGTTGACTTTGTTGACTTGTTGACTTTGTTGACCGGTTGACTAGGTTGGACTTGTTGACCATCATCATTACAATGGCTATCATTTCATGGCAAAGACTTTTGCTTGCTTGTTATACTTTACAAAATGAGTGCATGAAATGATATTGCCATTTGATATGATAAGAACCATCACATAATACTCAATTACTATTATTGTTATGATTATTTTGGATTATGAGAGCAAGGGTGAGAAAGGTCTTGCTCATTCTATCATTCTCATTCTCTCTCATCCTCAAGCTCTGCCACTTCCTCTTGCTCTCTCTCTCGTTCATGGTTCTATTGTCTCTTGTGTTGAGAAGCAAGAACCATAGAGATAAAACCCAAAACACTTCTCTACTCATCCTAGTATACAAGGTCTAGCAAACCAAGTGTTCTAGTTTCCTCAAGATTGAGGTTGGAGCCAAAGGTAGAAGCTTTCAGGTGGATCCATCTTCGGCACAAGGAGACGACGAGGAGAGAACCATCCGAACACCATAAGGAGTCAAAGAGAAGGAGTTCAAGTTAAGGTATAACCCCCTAACCGAGTAGGTGAAACTCCTAGTTAGGTTGTTAGATTGTTGTTTCACAAAGATCCGTATTTTGAGTCCATGTTACCACCAAAGAAAAATCGTTTTTCACCATTTCCGCAACCCCAAAGAACCGGGGACGGGTAATGTGGACTTATAGTGGTATCAGAGCCAGGTTAAACACTATCTAACATGTTAGCAAAGTAACTAAAAGTTTGATCGAAAAGAAAATCACAAAACACGCCCGGGGCATGAACTTTCTATCGATTTTTAAACTGCTGTAAAAATTATTTGACATATACCAAAATTCGGCTCAGGGTTTTGTAGCGTCTTGAAAAGTCGTTTTGGTGTTTTCCTGAAATTCGGTGAAAATTCGGTATTTTTCCGAAAACCGTCTTTCTCGATATTTTGCAGTTTAGGGCTAATTATACTTAAAATGGATAGGTAATTACTTGTTTTTAGTGACTAATGAGTTAATTATGAAATTTTGGTCATTTAAAAATTTTTCCCTATTTTTCAATTTTTTAATATTATTTTAAGCCGGTAAGAAAATACTTTAAATAAGCGATAAATACAAATTTTTCCGGGCTAAATTTAATCTCTAAAATTATGATAATTATATTCTAGTGATAACATGAATTTTTAGTAATTTATTTTGATTTTTAACCAATTTTTATAAATTGAAACGAAATTATTGATTTTTGGGCTAAAACTTGCAAATTTTGAGTTGTAGGGGGCCTTTTTGCATAAAATTTCTTTTGTAAAACCCCTCTATCTTTTCCCTCAGCCCAAGAACAGCCCAATGTCTTGGCCAAGACCAGAAAATTCTGACCTCTCTCTTTCTTGAGTTGTTTCTTGAGTTAATGGATAGTTTATGGATTTAATTTAAATAAAATGGTTAATATATGATACTTTTGACTTTAGAAACTTGACCAAGACTTTTCCTCACTTGCCCACACCCCCCACCTTACCTCCAACCTGGCCGAAACTGAACCCTCCCCTTCTTCATCTTTTTCCTTTTCATTTTTCTTCAATTTTCTTCAAAAAATTGCAAGAAAATTCAACAAATATCCATAAATCCTTCTCTTTTTCAACACAAAATCCTTATGCTACCTCTTCTCAAGCCTAATATGGTTGAAATCATGTGGAAAGGAGGCATCTTTGGAGGAAACCTTCTTGCTTGATCTAGTGATCAAGAGGTATAAATTTCCATCTTGTTAAATTCCTTGTTTAAGTGCTTATGTGTTATGGGTTAGTGTTAATTTAGTGTAGTTAATCTAGTTTCCTTAGATTTTGTTTGAAAAATGAACTAGGTTTTGAACCATGATAATTAATTAAGTTGTTATTTTGTTAATCTAGTTGTTAATGACTAATCTATATAGTTACCTTGTTGTTGTAGTTTCAACTTTGCTAAATTAGTTAACTTTTGAAATGTGAAATTGTTATTTTAGGATTTCAAGAAAAGGTTTTTGTATGGAATTGGTATTTGAAACTTGATTAGTGAGTTGTTTAGGGTTTAGAAACCCTTATTTAGTTGATTAAACCTAATTTGTTAACTAGTATTTTGCTAACCTAAATCTAAGAGATGAACTTGCTAATTGGGGTTGATATTAGTGTTAATTAAGTTTTTCAAGTATGGTTTTTGATTTGCAATGGCTATTTATAAAATCAAGAAAAGGTTTTGTTATGTAAATTAGGTTTTTAAGCTTAGTTAATGGTTTAGAATTGGTGTATTGGCTAACTTTTTGGTTAGTTTGGAATGTTGGCGTTGGGTGGGTTGACTTTGTCGCTATATTGTCGATGTTTGCATCAAATTGCAATTTCTGCTTACTAGATTTTTATAGAAGTTATGTGATGTGTTATTTGTGGTATCTTGATGATTTTGTTGGCTTGTCCTACGACTTTTAGGATGCGTGAGTGCGGTTTTTGGGTAGTCGGGTTTTAGTTTTGCCGGGTGACCCAAATCGGCGTTTTTCGGCAGTTTTTGCGATTTTCGCGTGTGTCCGCGCACTTTGTGCACGTTGTACCCAGCTAGAGAACTTTAGTAGTTTCGTTGGGGTTTTGCGTCGTTCTTGATATGTAACCTTATATTTGATATAAATTACAGGTTCGGTCGCGGAGACGTCTGACGCGGCGCGAAAGGGAAAGGCGGTGATCGGACACAGCTAGCCAGGAATCCCGGTGAGTAGATTTAACATCTACGGGGGACGATCGTCTGGATGGCGCAAGTCGCCCGATAGATTTAGTAAACTGGAAAATAGTAAAATGGCTAATCACTTGTGACATTAGAATAATAATACTGGCATGATAGTTGCTGCAATTAGGTCAATAGGTTATACCCATATATGCAAACTCAATTGTAGGACACATGCACCATTACCAGGTTTTATATGCAGCACGAGCACTATTCATGTTACACACACACCCTGGTAATTGCCATGCCACCACACTAGATAACCTTTAAATTAAACCTTTTATTAATTGATACTTAAATTGTGTTATTCCCTTAAAATGAAACCCTAGGATTGCTATTCATGTGCATGTACTTCATCATATTCATTGTTCATGCTTAATCCATTTATCACACATCGCAACTTGGTTATTGATATCATACGCATTCATTGTCATTGATATATGCACTTATGAGGATTTTCTTGAGATTTTATGATATTGCTGGATTTCGGGGGAAAGCCGCAAAATTTCCAAACTTATAATATTTTTAAAACATGTAAATTGCGGTTTTCTAGTGATGTAAGTGTCGTCCACCATGAGTTTGCTGTGGCTTTGGAAATCCGTGTCGAGGAGTGGAGGAACCGGCACGGGTACATGGTGGGCCCGGTAAGGTACCCCGGGGCAAGAGGAATGTGGTGATGACGTTGAGCCTGGCAGGGGACGGATTACCTACCGGTGACTGTTTGGGACGGCGGATATCCAGAGGATACCGACCGTGGCCACTAGATGATGAGATATTGATATTTGAGATGGGTCAGCCGGACGGCTGAGGCCAGAGGTACATTTATGAGATTTGAGACAGCTTTTGGGTGTCGTTGCTGGACACCGATTTTCGTCGATTCATTGGCATTATGCTGGCATTCTAAAAGAGTTTCAAAAACAAAGGAAGATAAAATATTTCTTATATATATACCTTTTGAGACCTCAGATATTCATGTTGCATGCATACCAGTACCCTGATGCTATATACATACCTGCTAGTGCATCCAGTCATACCTGTATTTTAGATACTAGGATGCTTGTGTGCATGCATACGATAGCCTTTGTAGATGTTATTTATTACTCACGAGTTGGCAACTCACCCCCGTTGTGCCACAGTCTTTTGCAGGTCCGCTCCGTCAGTTCAGTAGCGGCGGGCGCACTTGTCTTTTGCCTCTTTTGCCTGAGCTCGAGTTTTGCTCATAGGTGGGTTATGTTATATTTTTTGTACCACCTTGTATATTCTTGTATATTCTCGTATCTAGTGTACTCCATCTACTGTTCTACCAGATATTTGTATATTGACCTAGAGATGAGACTGTGAGGTTTGTGGATTTTATGCTGTATTTTGGGGTCGAACTCACTTGAGTCGACATGATGTTTTCTTATGCTTCATTATGCTTTATTATGCTTGTTGTCATTTATATTGCGTGGGATTTGTGACCGCCGTATGGCGAAGAGCTAGCTCCCGCTTGGGGATGCCCTATTTTGTGGATTCATGTATATATTTGTTGTACCCATTTTTGGGGGTCAGTTTTTACAAAGGAGACTCTGCCGAAATTTTCGGGAAAAATTTGTACTGTTTTTAAAAAAGTGTTTTACATGACTTATTTGATAACTCGCTTTCAATTGATTGGGTTTTCTTCACTCCTTTGCTTCATTGGGTTTGTTTTCTGGGCTTTGGCTTACTTATTTTACGGACGCCTTTAGACGTTCCGTAAACTTAAGTGCCAGTCACGTTCCGTACCCTGCGGGTCGTGACAAAGTTGGTATCAGAGCGATAGGTTTTACCTTTGTGAGTGTAGGATGACCCTTGGTAGATGGAGTAAGTGACTTAAGCAGGGTAACGTAGCGTACGTATGTCCGCGGCATACTTACGATACGGTACTCCGCCTAAGTGACTTTAGGATATACTTGCTTGAAAAATTCCTTCTTCAATTCCGTGTATCCTATGATCCTATTGCACTGTCCTTACTATCCGTTTTCTTGTGACAGCCACTATGCCGCCGAAGGCTACGAGGGCACAGAGGGCTGCCGCCAGAGACGAGATTCGAGCTGGCTCGTCCGAGACTAGGACTGAGCAGGGTGGTATGCCTACGCCGCTGGGACAGACCGATCTACCTTCCCCAGGCCGTATGGATAGGCTCGAGACGGGTATGGAGGAGTTGCGACAGATGATGGGAGGCATGCAGGAGCTGCGTCAGATGGTAGGATCCCTAGTTGCAGCCAGTCGTACACCGAGGCAGGATGACGTACCTACTACATCACAGACGACCATGATACCTGCTCCTACTACTACCATCGTGTCCATTCCGGTTTCACTACAGGACTTCATGAGGCTGAGACCTCCAGTATTCACCGGCACCGAGACAGCGGAGGACCCACAGACGTTCCTTGATAGTTTAGCCAGGATCTGCCGTTCGCTGAGATGTTCGGATGATCGATGGGTAGAGCTTGCCAGTTTCCGGCTAGAGGGTCTCGCGCAGACATGGTGGGAGTCAGTCTTGAGAGGTCGAGCTGCAGATCTGCCGCCTATGACTTGGGCCGAGTTTACAGCGGTCTTTCTAGCCCGTTTCCTTCCAGAGAGCGTTCGTGACGCCAGAGCTCGCAGTTTCGAGGCCTTAGTCAAGACACCTGGGATGACGGTGTCTGAGTATGACATCCAGTTTACTCAGTTGTCCCGATATGCTCAGTATTTGGTGGATACCGAGGAGAAGATGGTGAAGAGGTTCGTACAGGGACTTGATGCCCAGCTATACCTTGCCATTGGCGCCCAGCACTACGACACTTATTCAGCGGCTATGGATACGGCATTGCGGATGGAGGCACGCATATCACAGACTCCGGCCGTTTCTGGGCCGAAGAGGATGCGCACCGATGTACCATCTCAGAGACAGCGCGCCAGATTCTTTCCGAGAGATAGGCCTGGCAGAGGATTTGGGCGGGGACAGTTATATGGTTCTTATTCCCAGGGGCAGCAGCCGTCGCCAGGATGTTTTGGGTGCGGGAGTTTGCATCATCTTGTCAGAGACTGTCCGGTGAGACGACAGGGAGCAGCGACAGTTCCGCACGTGACTCTACCACCATCACCACCCCCTCCTCAGAGAGCCCTACTTCCTACCCCAGGCGATGCTCCACGCCAGTTAGGTGCACCGAGAGGCCGTGGACGCGGCGGTCCTGTTCAGAGAGGACGAGGAGGCAGAGGCCGAGGTCGAGGTCAGCCCGCTATCGGTGGAGGACAGGCCCGAGTTTTTGCTTTGACACCGCAGGATGCGCAGGCATCCAATGCCGTTGTGACAGGTACTTTGCCAGTTTGTTCTTTCGATGCACGGGTGTTATTCGACCCAGGTTCCACACATTCGTACGTATCTACACACTTTGCACCGATGTTGGGCCGTGAGTCATCGTCGTTAGATCAGCCGCTTGTTGTTGTTACTCCGGTAGGCGAGTCGTTTGTCGCTCGTTTTGTATTTCGTTTGTGTTCCGTTCGTATCGGGGAGAGGGATTCATCAGTTGATTTGATACTCCTCGATACGTTGGACTTTGATGTGCTTCTGGGCATGGATTGGCTAGCCACTTGTTATGCTTCGGTGGACTGCCGTGAGAAGGCAGTCAGTTTTAGCTTTCCGGGAGAGCCAGTCCTTGTTATTCAGGGAGACCGCAGTGTCGCCCTTCCCAGCTTAATTTCTTCTCTTCGCGCTGGTCAGCTCTTGCGGAAGGGATGTCAGGGATTCTTAGCGTTTGTTAGTGATACTCGAGCTACAGAGGTTCCGTTGGACCAGGTCCCGGTAGTTTGTGAGTTCCTTGATGTTTTCCCTGATGAGCTACCTGGGCTACCGCCTGAGCGCGATGTTGAGTTCTGCATTGATTTGATTCCCGGTTCGGGGCCTATTTCTATACCACCGTATCGGATGGCCCCGGCAGAGCTTCGAGAGCTGAAGGAGCAGTTGCAGGATTTGTTGGATAAGGGGCTTATTCGACCGAGTGTTTCTCCGTGGGGTGCTCCGGTCCTGTTTGTCAAGAAGAAGGATGGAAGTTTGCGCTTGTGTGTCGACTACCGCCAGCTGAACAAAGTTACCGTTCGGAACAGATATCCGTTGCCGCGCATTGATGATTTGTTCGACCAGCTTCAGGGTGCGGGGTATTTTTCGAGGATCGACTTGCGATCAGGATACCATCAGCTGCGAGTCCGACAGGAGGATATACCGAGGACAGCTTTCCGTACACGCTATGGCCACTACGAGTTTTTGGTGATGTCGTTCGGACTCACCAACGCCCCAGCAGCATTTATGGATTTGATGAACCGTACATTCAGGCCGTATCTTGACTTGTTCATCATCGTGTTTATCGACGATATCTTGGTGTACTCCCGGAGCAGAGAGGAGCACGAGCAGCACTTGCGGATTACATTACAGACTCTGAGGGAGCACCAGCTGTTCGCGAAGTTCTCCAAGTGTGCTTTCTGGCTGGACAGCGTCGGATTCTTGGGTCACGTGGTTACGAGAGACGGCATTTGTGTGGACCCGAAGAAGATTGAGGCTGTTCAGCAGTGGCCCCGACCTACATCGGTTACTGAGATCCGTAGTTTTCTAGGCTTGGCGGGCTACTACAGGCGTTTTGTTCAGGACTTCTCCCGTATAGCTGCACCGTTGACCAGTTTGACCCGGAAGGGAGTTCCTTTCGTTTGGACAGAGGAGTGCGAGCGCAGTTTTCAGCAGCTACGGACATGTTTGACTACGGCGCCGGTATTATCTTTACCTTCGGGATCAGGCGGATTTGTTGTCTACTGTGATGCTTCGCGAGTGGGATTAGGATGCGTTTTGATGCAGCATGGCCGGGTGATCGCTTATGCTTCTCGGCAGTTGAAGAAGCATGAACAGAACTACCCCACTCATGATTTGGAGATGGCTGCAGTGGTCTTTGCACTGAAGATTTGGCGACATTACCTTTACGGCGAGTCGTGTCAGATATTCACCGATCACAAGAGCTTAAAGTACATATTTCAGCAGCGAGACCTGAACCTCAGACAGCGTCGTTGGATGGAGTTGGTGAAAGACTACGACTGCGAGATCTTATATCACCCCGGCAAGGCAAATGTGGTGGCAGATGCGTTGAGTAGGAGGCCCGGGGGTAGTTTATCCTTTTTGCGCGCAGTGCAGAGGCAGTCGTCAGCAGATTGGCAGACGTTATGCGACAGCCGAGTTGAGTTCGAGTTCACTCAGACAGGGGGACAGCTCGCGCATGTTCGTGCACGCCCACAGTTGCTTGACCGTATATATGAGGCACAGCGTAGTGACGACCGTTGCTCAGAGATCATGGCACAGATGGGACAGGGCAGATTTTCCGAGTTCATGGTTGACGATCAGGGGATTTTACGATATGGATCTAGACTGTGCGTACCAGATGCTGATGGATTGCGGCGCGACATTCTTGAGGAGGCACACCGATCAGTGTATAGTGTCCACCCCGGTTCCACCAAGATGTACCATGATATGAGAGAGACCTACTGGTGGGACGGGATGAAGAAGGACATTGCGGAGTTCGTTTCGAGATGCCTGACTTGTCAGCAAGTCAAGGCTGAGCACCAGAGGCCCGCAGGAGAGCTACAGCCGTTACCCATTCCAGAGTGGAAATGGGAGCAGATTTCGATGGACTTCGTTGTGGGTCTACCCAGGACCAGTCGAGGGTACGACTCCATCTGGGTGATTGTGGATAGATTGACGAAAGCGGCTCACTTCCTGCCAGTGAAGACGACTTTCAGCTTCGCTCAGTATGCTCAGCTCTATATTGACGAGATCGTGCGACTACATGGCGTACCGACTTGTATCGTGTCAGATCGAGGCACTCAGTTCACCAGCCGACTTTGGCAGAGACTTCAGGAGGCTTTGGGCACTCGTTTGAGCTTCAGCACAGCGTTTCATCCGCAGACAGACGGACAGTCAGAGCGGACCATTCAGACTCTCGAGGACATGCTCAGAGCGTGCGTTTTAGACTTTGGGGGTAGCTGGGATCGTCATTTACCTCTAGTGGAGTTCTCCTACAACAACAGCTTCCAGGATACTATTCAGATGGCACCTTTCGAGGCATTGTATGGGAGGAGATGCAGATCGCCCGTTTGTTGGACAGAGCTCAGCGAGAGCAGCATTTTGGGGACGCAGCTTGTTGAGGAGACGACAGCGAAGATACAGTTGATCCGAGACCGGATGAGAGCGGCTCAGAGCAGGCAGAAATCGTATGCAGACAGGCGCCGTCGCAGATTAGAGTTCGCAGTTGGCGACCATGTTTTTCTGAAGGTCTCACCGATGAAGGGCGTGATGCGTTTTGGGCGAAAGGGGAAGCTTAGCCCTAGATTCGTAGGCCCCTTCGAGATCCTCGAGCGTGTCGGCGCTGTTGCATATCGTTTGGCTCTTCCACCCAGCTTTCCCGATGTTCACCCCGTCTTCCATGTTTCGATGCTCCGCAAGTACCTTCACGACCCTTCGCATGCGATTCAGCACCCGACAGTCCAGCTAGAGCGCGACCTTTCTTTTGCAGAGCAGCCGGTGGCCATCTTGGATCGGCAGGAGAAGAAGTTGAGGTCGAAGATTATACCAACCGTCAAGGTCCTTTGGCGTAGCCCGAGCAGCGAGGAGGTTACCTGGGAGACCGAGGGCGAGATGAGGAAGAAATATCCCCATCTCTTCGAAGGTACGCGTAGCTAGATTTTTTAAATTCGGGGACCGAATTTCTTTAAGGGGGGAAGATTGTAGCGTCTTGAAAAGTCGTTTTGGTGTTTTCCTGAAATTCGGTGAAAATTCGGTATTTTTCCGAAAACCGTCTTTCTCGATATTTTGCAGTTTAGGGCTAATTATACTTAAAATGGATAGGTAATTACTTGTTTTTAGTGACTAATGAGTTAATTATGAAATTTTGGTCATTTAAAAATTTTTCCCTATTTTTCAATTTTTTAATATTATTTTAAGCCGGTAAGAAAATACTTTAAATAAGCGATAAATACAAATTTTTCCGGGCTAAATTTAATCTCTAAAATTATGATAATTATATTCTAGTGATAACATGAATTTTTAGTAATTTATTTTGATTTTTAACCAATTTTTATAAATTGAAACGAAATTATTGATTTTTGGGCTAAAACTTGCAAATTTTGAGTTGTAGGGGGCCTTTTTGCATAAAATTTCTTTTGTAAAACCCCTCTATCTTTTCCCTCAGCCCAAGAACAGCCCAATGTCTTGGCCAAGACCAGAAAATTCTGACCTCTCTCTTTCTTGAGTTGTTTCTTGAGTTAATGGATAGTTTATGGATTTAATTTAAATAAAATGGTTAATATATGATACTTTTGACTTTAGAAACTTGACCAAGACTTTTCCTCACTTGCCCACACCCCCCACCTTACCTCCAACCTGGCCGAAACTGAACCCTCCCCTTCTTCATCTTTTTCCTTTTCATTTTTCTTCAATTTTCTTCAAAAAATTGCAAGAAAATTCAACAAATATCCATAAATCCTTCTCTTTTTCAACACAAAATCCTTATGCTACCTCTTCTCAAGCCTAATATGGTTGAAATCATGTGGAAAGGAGGCATCTTTGGAGGAAACCTTCTTGCTTGATCTAGTGATCAAGAGGTATAAATTTCCATCTTGTTAAATTCCTTGTTTAAGTGCTTATGTGTTATGGGTTAGTGTTAATTTAGTGTAGTTAATCTAGTTTCCTTAGATTTTGTTTGAAAAATGAACTAGGTTTTGAACCATGATAATTAATTAAGTTGTTATTTTGTTAATCTAGTTGTTAATGACTAATCTATATAGTTACCTTGTTGTTGTAGTTTCAACTTTGCTAAATTAGTTAACTTTTGAAATGTGAAATTGTTATTTTAGGATTTCAAGAAAAGGTTTTTGTATGGAATTGGTATTTGAAACTTGATTAGTGAGTTGTTTAGGGTTTAGAAACCCTTATTTAGTTGATTAAACCTAATTTGTTAACTAGTATTTTGCTAACCTAAATCTAAGAGATGAACTTGCTAATTGGGGTTGATATTAGTGTTAATTAAGTTTTTCAAGTATGGTTTTTGATTTGCAATGGCTATTTATAAAATCAAGAAAAGGTTTTGTTATGTAAATTAGGTTTTTAAGCTTAGTTAATGGTTTAGAATTGGTGTATTGGCTAACTTTTTGGTTAGTTTGGAATGTTGGCGTTGGGTGGGTTGACTTTGTCGCTATATTGTCGATGTTTGCATCAAATTGCAATTTCTGCTTACTAGATTTTTATAGAAGTTATGTGATGTGTTATTTGTGGTATCTTGATGATTTTGTTGGCTTGTCCTACGACTTTTAGGATGCGTGAGTGCGGTTTTTGGGTAGTCGGGTTTTAGTTTTGCCGGGTGACCCAAATCGGCGTTTTTCGGCAGTTTTTGCGATTTTCGCGTGTGTCCGCGCACTTTGTGCACGTTGTACCCAGCTAGAGAACTTTAGTAGTTTCGTTGGGGTTTTGCGTCGTTCTTGATATGTAACCTTATATTTGATATAAATTACAGGTTCGGTCGCGGAGACGTCTGACGCGGCGCGAAAGGGAAAGGCGGTGATCGGACACAGCTAGCCAGGAATCCCGGTGAGTAGATTTAACATCTACGGGGGACGATCGTCTGGATGGCGCAAGTCGCCCGATAGATTTAGTAAACTGGAAAATAGTAAAATGGCTAATCACTTGTGACATTAGAATAATAATACTGGCATGATAGTTGCTGCAATTAGGTCAATAGGTTATACCCATATATGCAAACTCAATTGTAGGACACATGCACCATTACCAGGTTTTATATGCAGCACGAGCACTATTCATGTTACACACACACCCTGGTAATTGCCATGCCACCACACTAGATAACCTTTAAATTAAACCTTTTATTAATTGATACTTAAATTGTGTTATTCCCTTAAAATGAAACCCTAGGATTGCTATTCATGTGCATGTACTTCATCATATTCATTGTTCATGCTTAATCCATTTATCACACATCGCAACTTGGTTATTGATATCATACGCATTCATTGTCATTGATATATGCACTTATGAGGATTTTCTTGAGATTTTATGATATTGCTGGATTTCGGGGGAAAGCCGCAAAATTTCCAAACTTATAATATTTTTAAAACATGTAAATTGCGGTTTTCTAGTGATGTAAGTGTCGTCCACCATGAGTTTGCTGTGGCTTTGGAAATCCGTGTCGAGGAGTGGAGGAACCGGCACGGGTACATGGTGGGCCCGGTAAGGTACCCCGGGGCAAGAGGAATGTGGTGATGACGTTGAGCCTGGCAGGGGACGGATTACCTACCGGTGACTGTTTGGGACGGCGGATATCCAGAGGATACCGACCGTGGCCACTAGATGATGAGATATTGATATTTGAGATGGGTCAGCCGGACGGCTGAGGCCAGAGGTACATTTATGAGATTTGAGACAGCTTTTGGGTGTCGTTGCTGGACACCGATTTTCGTCGATTCATTGGCATTATGCTGGCATTCTAAAAGAGTTTCAAAAACAAAGGAAGATAAAATATTTCTTATATATATACCTTTTGAGACCTCAGATATTCATGTTGCATGCATACCAGTACCCTGATGCTATATACATACCTGCTAGTGCATCCAGTCATACCTGTATTTTAGATACTAGGATGCTTGTGTGCATGCATACGATAGCCTTTGTAGATGTTATTTATTACTCACGAGTTGGCAACTCACCCCCGTTGTGCCACAGTCTTTTGCAGGTCCGCTCCGTCAGTTCAGTAGCGGCGGGCGCACTTGTCTTTTGCCTCTTTTGCCTGAGCTCGAGTTTTGCTCATAGGTGGGTTATGTTATATTTTTTGTACCACCTTGTATATTCTTGTATATTCTCGTATCTAGTGTACTCCATCTACTGTTCTACCAGATATTTGTATATTGACCTAGAGATGAGACTGTGAGGTTTGTGGATTTTATGCTGTATTTTGGGGTCGAACTCACTTGAGTCGACATGATGTTTTCTTATGCTTCATTATGCTTTATTATGCTTGTTGTCATTTATATTGCGTGGGATTTGTGACCGCCGTATGGCGAAGAGCTAGCTCCCGCTTGGGGATGCCCTATTTTGTGGATTCATGTATATATTTGTTGTACCCATTTTTGGGGGTCAGTTTTTACAAAGGAGACTCTGCCGAAATTTTCGGGAAAAATTTGTACTGTTTTTAAAAAAGTGTTTTACATGACTTATTTGATAACTCGCTTTCAATTGATTGGGTTTTCTTCACTCCTTTGCTTCATTGGGTTTGTTTTCTGGGCTTTGGCTTACTTATTTTACGGACGCCTTTAGACGTTCCGTAAACTTAAGTGCCAGTCACGTTCCGTACCCTGCGGGTCGTGACAGGTTTTTAGTGAACAGTGCAGAAAAACGATCCACTGAACCGACCAACTCACCGCGGAAACGCGGCAAGAAGAGCTTCTTGCCGCGGATCCGCGACCGAGTTGACTCGGCCGTGGATCGGTTTTGCTGCAGTGTATTTATTGGGGTGTTTTGCGATTTTTGGAATATAATTTTTCTGCCCAGATTTTCCAGAAAGCCAATTTTTTTTTTGGGTTTAAAAATCCGTATTTTGAGCGAACTTCTAAAGACTTAAGCTAACGGGTTATATCTGTGATTTGATATATGTATTGAACGTCTGTTAATCGCTATACGTCGATTAGTGGGGGTTATACATATCTGGGATCTGTAATGTTAATGGTATGTGTATATGAATTCATTGGATTGTCGCGGATGAATAGCCGGGGGGTTGTGAGATGAGAGTTTTCTTTTTATTTCAATTCATGTAATTTGTAATTGATGTAATATTATTTATATGGTCGCACAACCGGGATGGGGTTGTAGCCGTCATTGTATAATTTATTTTACTATTTTTGCTCCTAGGATAGACCCAAGGTGGGGTGCACAAACTACCGGGTACCTCGAAGTGCCGAGTGGCCTACTCACGGTGTTGAGGGAGGTTGCTTCGCTTCGGGTACTTGGCGGGTAGTTTGCCGCAGCCGTAGTGGTCTAGGGTGGGGTCTTAGCTATTCATCGCGACCGTGTAATCCGCTCTTCGTTACAGGCTCGTACGGATTGCGGATTCCTTGTATATCCAATGTGTTCATCTGTGATCTGGAATGGCTATCATTGCATGTGACGAATGTATATATCTATATATGATATCTATTTAGGCATTGCTTATGTTTTGCATCCGCGCTAGTCCGGCCCCCGCTCTGTCGTTAGTTAAGTAACCTAACGGGTAATGACGGGGCCCCGTGGCGAATGCGGATGGCTTAAGCGTACGTCATATTTTCGTTGTTTTCTGCAATGGTAGGATTAAATGATGGGACGTATTAAATTAATGCAAGAAAATAAACCAAAGTAGGGTTGTTGGAACACTTTCAAAACCACTCGGTTTCTTTTCAAAAACAACTTTTAAATGCGGAGCTTAAGCCACTCCTTTTAAAAGCTATCTCGTTCCATCGATTATATCAAGTTCACTACGTTCACGGTTTCGCCAAAACCATTCGTAGCCCTCCATCATTTCAGTTAAATATTCGGTAGTATTCAAGCGATGTATTTTGACCTCATGCCAAGGCATAGTGATTGGTAGCTGCCGGATATTTATCTGTTGCATAGATAGAATGCGTTGGTTTGAGACAGTCGTACTGCCATTTTGGCCTACGTCAAGGGTGGGTACGGGTGGGTTCAAATTAACCTGGATAATGATGGGTAGAACTTAACATGTGACTTATGACATTTTGACTTCACGCCAAGGTCATAAGAGCATGGGGAAAAAATCCACATCGGGAGTTTCTAAAGAAACTGAAACTTGCTAGCGCTGCATACCATTTGGAGTGTGATGATTCTGGTAGGATTCCTTCAGTTTTGTCTCACGATGATATTTGGATCTCGATCCTACTGTGAGTATATGCTACTCCTCCGGAACTTTCTCACTCAACGATAATTCTATAAACCAAGTAGGTGTCTAGAAAGGTGTTAGCGGGGCTACGCCCACAGGGAAAAGAGCTTATTTAATTAAGGAACTTCGCGAAAGCGTTGGAAAACCTCCCTCGAAGTACCAACACTGGCCTGGCTGAACGGTTAAGCAAGTATTGTACGGTGAGATTGATCCCGACTAATTCTTCCTTTTTGGTTTGAGGAGGGATTCGAGAGACAGTGGGAGCCATCCTGTTTAGACAAATTAAAAACCACTCTAAACTTGCAAGAGCATCATGCTAAAGTGTTTCTTCTCTCTCTCCTAATTGCAGCGACCAAACATCATGACTGGACTTAAGTTACTACTAGATAAAAAGATACTGACAGGTCCAAACTACAAAGATTGGCCCAGGAATGTCAAAATGGCAATCACTTATGACATGTTGGGGTATCTCCTTACCACCAAAGCTCCCCCTGTCCCAGGTCCCAAAACCAGCGTAGCGGATAAGGAAATCCGTAAGACTTGGGAAATCGACTGCGCGAAGGCCAAGTGCCTCGTGCTTGCCTCTATGGACAATGAACATCAGAGGAGGCACGTGAATATGGACCTTGAATCCATATTTATCCATACGAAAGAACTGTATGGAGAGCAATCCCGTATCGCCAGATACGAAGTCTCGAAAAAGCTGTTTTCGGCGAGATTGGCCGTCGGATCATCGGTAGCGGAACACGTGCTTAAGATGATTAGCTTCATTGAGGAGCTCGCGGACCTTGGGACCATGTTATAGAACGAGCTCTACACGGACTTGATTCTCCAGTCCCTTCCTTCCACTTACGCCCAGTTTATCCTGAACTTCAACTTGCAAGAAAAAGAAGTTGAACTTTCAGAACTCCTCAACATGCTGAGGAGTGCAGAGGGCACCCTACAGAAAGGTAGGGAAACATCCACTTTGTTTGTAGGAGGATCTTCTTCTTCTAGGTCCAAGGCGAAAGCCAAGGGAAAGAAGAAGAAAGCCCCCGCCAAACCAAGGGGCGGTGTTAGTAAAGAGGATACGAAGGGAAAGACAAAGGCAACAAAGGTAGCTGGAAAGCTTGTGGGAAAGGAAGAATGCTTTTACTGTCACAAGAGTGGACACTTGAAAAAGGATTGCAGGGCTTGGAAGGACAGAAACCAGGATCTGAAGCAAGTTGCGGCTTCAGCTTCAGGTGTGTATGTTACTGAAAACTGTCTATCAATAAACTCTACAACCTGGGTATTGGATACCGGATCAGGATCTCATATCTGTAATTCTTTACAGGCACTGAGAAGGCATAGGGTTTTGAAGGCAGGTGATATGACCCTCAAAGTTGCAAACGGAGCTGGCATGGATGCTGAGTCCGTGGGGGACTATCACCTGGGAATGTCAGATGGACATGTTTTGGTTTTGCGTGATTGTTAATTTGTACCCAATGCAACCTGTAATATCATATCTGTATCTTTATTATCTAAAGAAGGTATGAATTTGCATTTGTAAGTAATGTTGTGAACATTCACCTTAATCAAGTTTTGATTGGGTCAGGTACATTAAGCAATGATATATACGTATTAAATCAACCACAGATTTTCAATGTCCAGAATACACACAAAAGAAAGTCTCCGGAAACAAATCAGGCTTTCTTATGGCATTGTAGACTGGGTCACATCAATGAGAGAAGGTTGACGAAGTTACATACAGAAGGATATTTGGATCCGTTCGAATATCAATCATATGCAACTTGTCAATCCTGTCTCAAAGGAAAGATGACAAAGACTCCATTCACTGGACACGGAGTAAGAGCTTGCGAGCTCTTGGGACTCGTACACAGCGACTTGTGCGGTCGAATGTCTACACATGCGCGAAGCGGTTATTCTTACTTCATTACTTTTACGGATGACTTTTCAAGGTACGGATATGTCTTCTTAATGAAACATAAATCCGAAGCCTTTGGAAAATTCCAGGAATATAAGAATGAAGTAGAAAAACAAACTGGCAAAAGTATCAAGACACTGAGATCTGATCGAGGTGGTGAATACTTAAGTGCCGAGTTCCTGGATTACTTGAAAGAGAATGGAATTTTCTCTCAGCTTACTCCTCCGTACACTCCGCAACATAACGGTGTATCGGAGAGACGGAACCGAACCCTATTGGATATGGTACGGTCCATGATGAGTAACGCTGAGTTGCCGCGATCATTCTGGGGATATGCGCTAGAATCAGCTGCATACCTTTTGAACCGAGTTCCAACTAAGACTGTGCCTACCACACCATATGAGATATGGAGTGGGAAGAAACCCTATTTTCAATATCTGAAGATCTGGGGATGTCCTGCTTTTGTCAAAAAGCAGCATGCGGACAAACTCGAGGCAAACTCAGTACTGTGCAAGTTTGTGGGATACCCAAAGAACTCCAGAGGGTATCTCTTCTATTACGCAGAGGAACAAAAGATCTTTGTTTCTCGTAATGCCCACTTTCTGGAACACCAGTTCTTAGAAAAGGAAATAAGTAGGAGCGCAATAGAACTGGAAGAAATTCCAGAACCACAGACTATTACTGAAAGCTTAGTAGAACCAGAGGGTTCAAAAGAACAGGACATTCCTACGCCGCTCCGCAGGAGTAGTAGGCAGTCTCATCCGCACGAGAAATACTACGGTTTTCTTATAGAGGGGGATAGAGAGGATTGCATCATTGATTATGATGAGCCGACTAGCTTCCAGCAGGCCATTCAGAGCGTTGACTCGGTAAAATGGCTGGATGCAATGCGGACCGAAATGGAGTCCATGTACACCAACAAAGTATGGACGTTGGACGTTGCTCCAGATGGGGCAAAACCCGTAGGATGCAAGTGGATCATCAAAAGGAAGATTGGTGTAGATGGACAGGTTGAGACCTATATGGCTAGACTTGTTGCAAAGGGTTTTCGTCAAAGACCTGGTTTGGACTATGACGAAACCTTTTCTCCAGTAGCTATGCTGAAATCCATTCGGATCCTTCTTGCCATTGCCGCCTTCCATGATTATGAGATTTGGCAGATGGACGTAAAGACCGCTTTTCTAAATGGAAATTTAGAGGAATGTGTCTATATGGACCAGCCAGAGGGTTTCATTCAGAGTGGGAGCAGCGGAAAGGTGTGCAAGTTGCTTAAGTCCATCTATGGACTAAAGCAGGCATCGCGGAGTTGGAACATCTGTTTTGATGAGACGGTCAAAGAATTTGGCTTTATCAAAAATCCAGATGAACCATGCATCTATAGTAGATTTGTAGCAAGAACTGTCGTATTCCTCGTTTTATACGTGGATGACATTCTCTTAATAGGAAATGACATTCCTATGCTACAATCTGTCAAAGGGTTCTTGTCAAACAGGTTCTCCAAGAAAGACCTGGGTGATGCCTCTTACATTCTGGGGATCCGGATCTATCGTGACAGATCCAAGTGGATATTGGGACTTTCACAGTCCAGGTACATCGAGACAATACTGAGAAGATTCAGTATAGAAGATTCCAAGCGCGGTAATCTACCGGCTTGTCACGGGATCACCCTCTCCAAGGAGATGTCTCCCAAGACTGATTTGGAAATGGATCGCATGTCTATTATACCCTACGCTTCTGTGGTAGGCTCTATAATGTATGCGATGTTGTGTACTAGACCAGATGTAACTTATGCACTGAGTGTGATAAGCCGGTATCAGTCAAACCCTGGGGAGAAGCACTGGATAGCGGTAAAGAACATTCTCAAGTACCTGAGAAGGACTAAGGAGATGTTCTTGGTGTATGGCGGAAATGACCTCCAGATCGAGGCCTTTGATGACTCCATCTTCCAGAGTGACAAGGATGATTCCAAGTCCATGTCGGGTTATGTCTTTACCCTTAATGGAGGGGCGGTGTGTTAGAAGAGTTCCAAACAGGAAACCGTTGCTGACTCGACGATGGAAGCGGAATATATCGCTGCTGCAGATGCCGCAAAAGAAGCCATCTAGATAAGGAAGTTCTTGACAAAACTTCAGGTGGTTCCGTCCATTGTTGATCCAATACCTCTGTATTGCGATAACAAAAGGGCTATAGCTTTAGCGAAGGAACCCAGGTCCCATCAGAAGTCCAGACACATCTTGAGGCGGTATCACCTGATCAGGGAGATCGTGGGTCGCTAGGAGATCGAGGTTCGGAGAGTTGTTACGGAAGATAACACTGCTGATCCATTCATGAAGGCCTTACCCCAGACTCAATTCGAGCGGCTGATCGAGATGATAGGTCTTCGATACGCCAGTACATGGCCTTAGTACAAGTGGGAGATTGTTTGTGTATATGCCCTAGAGGCCATTACTGTATCATACTAGTTTGTATATTACTTAATGGAAGCTTGGGATATTCACCTTGTATAGACAATCTTGCTCAAAATAGTAGTATGCTACTTGGTTTGTTTCTACTTTAATGTGTACATGTGTTTCTTTTAGTACATCACCTATACACATTAGTGGAGCCTTTAAGATCTTTGCTTGATAACCAGCGTTGTGATGGCAGTCACACTCGTAGGGGCTGGGTAATCCATAAGCACATCCTTATGCAGGTCCCTAGTCGTAGGACTATCGAGACATGGCATCGATACTCCGGAGTAAACTAGTGTATGCGCTTCTCATCCCAGCAGGGGAGACGGTCTGTCCCACAGCCGTCAGTACGTCGTACTTGACATAGTATGCGGGTGCTCGTTAGGTTACGAGTACACTGGACAGGACTCGTCGGGAACTGTTGGTTGGTACTTTACCTATCATCAGTTATCAGTTCCCAGGTGACATGAGTAAAGCTTAGTCCGCTGACTTGACACTGTCACATCGTCTCGAGTGTGTTCCCACAGTACTTAGATTACTACCCTACCACGGCTCAAAGGAGTCGTGCAAAAAGGTAGTAGTTGGGTGCAGTCCCGAAGCACTTGGAGGCAGTGACAGTTAGACAGGATTCTTCTCTCCCGGTATTGGGGGTTGATATCGCGCTGTATCTAGGAGAACCATTACACAAAGTCCCTGGCCTGGGCAAGCGAGATATACTGGTAGGTTTCCAGTGTTATCTCAGGGTGTTCTAGGCTACACTCCGACACGACTTGTACTGCTATTAGTGGACTGACGTTTACCGCCCCCTAGGCCCGCCATGTGATATTCTCAGACGAACAGATCAGACTGTACGGAGATTGTCACATTCTGGCTCAGTAGCAGTTCAGATAGGTTTCACCTCGTCCGTCTTCTTATCGGCATCTACCTGGGGGCCGTTACGCACAGCTAGTGCCGCCTGCTGTCTGTGATTAAACCCACTGCCAGCGTAGTGTCGAATCTTAGAGTCCCACATAGAGAGCTATTCTCCTTTAGGCAAAAGAGTAGAGGTCGCATAGTTTTGCGACAGGGTTCGGTCACATCCAAGCACTTGTGTATGTTTAGTGTCCGGGCAGTTATCACTAACGGGCTTTGGTTTAAGCCAGATCCTAGTGTACGTTTTGGGATTAGTTTTTTCTCGTTTGTATTCGTGTTCCTCGGAACGCGGATGCGGGTGTGTATGCACGGTTGACAGAGAGACAGAGGCAGAGGATTCTCATTAGGGTTGTTGACTGTTGACTTTTGCTAAACCCTAATGAGAATCAGAAATATGATTAATGATAATATTAATTAAGTATTATTGTGCCATGGTTGGGTTGAAAGGTTGGCTTTGTTGACTTGTTGACTTTGTGGACCGGTTGAGTAGGTTGGACTTGTTGACCATCATCATTACAATGGCTATCATTTCATGGCAAAGACTTTTGCTTGCTTGTTATACTTTACAAAATGAGTGCATGAAATGATATTGTCATTTACTATGATATGAACCATCACATAATACTCAATTACTATTGTTGTTATGATTATTTTGGATTATAAGAGCAATGGTGAGAAAGGCCGTGCTCATTCTATCATTCTCTTTCTCTCTCATCCTTCAGCTCTCCCTCTTCCTCTTTCTCACTCTCTAGTTCATGGTTCTATTGTCTTATGTGTTGAGAAGCAAGAACCATAGAGATAAAACCCAAAACACTTCTCTACTCATCCTAGTATACAAGGTCTAGCAAACCAAGTGTTCTAGTTTCCTCAAGATTGTGATTGGAGCCAAAGGTAGAAGCTTTCAGATGGATCCATCTTCGGCACAAAGAGACAATGAGGAGAGAACCATCTGACCACTACAAGGTGTCGAAGAGATGGAGTTCAAATTAAGGTATAACCCCCTAACCGAATAGGTAAAACTCCTAGTTAGGTTGTTAGATAGTTGTTTAACAAAGATCCGTATTTTGAGTCCATGTTACCACCAAAGAAAAATCGTTTTTCACCATTTCCGCAACCCCAATGAACCGGGAACGGGTAACGTGGACTTACAAGGAATACCCGGATACCCCTTCGAAACATTTTCATGTTTCAATTTCACTGTGCATTGTTAATAGAAAACTGATTTCCCAATTAGATCCTTACTCCAGGATATGTATTTACCAGGTTTGCTTCTCACATCTGTATGGCGTTACAGATGATGAGTGGGAGTAAGTTATTGGGAATTAGGTGATCATCCTTATTATATCGGGATTTGTTGTAATTGGTGATATTTGAGGAAATCGTCTGAGTTTTTGCCGGATGGAAAATGTTTGGTTTTGAATATCCGTTGTTATGCACCAATTTCAAATTGATATATCTGTATGTTTATTTTGATAAAGTGAGATATAACTTTTTGAAATTATGTCCGTGACATTTACCTATATCAGATGATGGTTAGGTAAGGAGTATCAAACAGCGGTGTAATTCTTCATAACCATAGTACAGTTTTCAACCTACTACGCACAGTGTTTGAGTTATTCAACTCAATGGACTTATACAAAGTATTGTATGTTGTTCAGTGTCCATTAGAACAGAGGGGTTGGTCCTTGTACGATATTCTGTTTACTTGTGACTTCTCTAGTTTTAGACAAGTGTTTCATAGAAATACAAGGTCTAAGTTTTGAGAAGTTATAGATACAAGAATAAAGTAGAGAACCATTGTGTTGCAAGTATCAGAATTCTTCAAGGTGGTCGAAGATGTAGATACTTGTGTTTGGTATTCAGTTGATAGTAATGGTTTTGAGAAACTTGTTTCGCTTTTAGGTTACTCATAATTGTATGCACTCCTAAGTTGAGTAATGCTGACAGGCCTCCTTCCATTTAGTTGACATGCACTGGAGACAACTGCATGATTTGAATCTGGTTCCAATTAAATCATTGCCTCTGTTTCTATATTGTATATAGAATGGCTCATATCTTAATGATGTTAAGGTATAGGGGTTGTCCGGCTTATGCTTAAAATTAGACTCTGGATAACTCAAGGCGCATTTCTGTAATGGCAGTTTGTGGGTTAACCCGGGCTATAACGAGGGTTAACTTTCTACCATCTGGAAGATCAATAGTGATATTGTTCTTGACTTGCCACAGTATTAATAAAATGGAATTTTTCAGAAAACAGTAGTGGGAGTATGGTAGGACTGGAAGTGATTCCAGAACCACAAACGATTACTGAAAGTTTAATAGGACCTAAAGATTCAATCAGGTTTAACATTCCATTAGCCACTCCGTAGATATGGTGGGTAACCTCAGGCGCCCAAGAGGTACCTCGGTATCCTCAAGGACGGTGACAGAGAGGTTCTTGTTTACCCAGACTTGCCATTGCTGCTGTTCTGGAGTATGAAACCCGGTAGGAGGATAAGTATAGCATCATTCTGAACTAGTTTTAGAAGTGCACGTGTATATGACTCTGCTAGAGAGTTGTCTTGGTCAGTGGGAGAAGCGGAAGCATAGTGGACAATTAGCTTATGTCTATTTATAGACTGAAGCAGATATAGCGAAGATAGATCATCTATTTTTGATGTGACAGTCATGGGTTTTACTTCAGCAGAATAGGGGATGGATCTGTTAAGAAGGTAGTAGGGTGTGATGTTATGGTATTTTGATGACATACACAGAGTAGGAAGTGAAATTCCTATACTACGATCGGTTATACTGTGGTTGTCACACAGTGGTTTCTCTACATATGGCTTGGATATTATATCAGACGTTCTGGTGACTAGATCTATGGTTTTAGATCTAGATTTGGGTAGTTTCCCAATCTGGGTACTTAGACAGCATTCTACAGGTATTTTAGAATGAACGACTCCTAGCATGGTAGTGTACCTGCAGGTGATGGAGTCACCCTCTCTAAAGTTGTTTTACAGACTAAAGAGGGGAGGGATATACATGATTGGCATATCACTTGCTTAGGCAATTGAGTCAATCATGAGATGTCAAGTACCATACCAGATGTTGTTTTTGCACTAGCTGCAATAAGGTCAGATATTAATCCAATCCTGGAGAAACATTCAGAATCAATTTTAGAACATAAGTTGATGCTCTAAGGATATGATAACGACAGCCTCCTTCAGGAGACGGTTATCATTCCAGGCTTCCAAGGTGACCTGGATGACAGAGTGACTGTCAGAGTTATAGTTTTCCCTCTGACGAGGGGCAGTAGTTTGGACAGGAGGTCCAAGCGGAAACTGAGGGAGGCATGGCGCAGGATACTGATTATGTTCAGTTGACGATACAGTCTAAGAAGTTTTGATTTGGAGTTCATTTATGATCTAGGTCCCATCAGATATCTAGACATATTCTAAGACAGGTATTGCTCATTTCGGGAGATGGCTATCCCCGCGAACTTGAGATTAAGAGAGATACAGAAAGAAATATCAGGGCGGGTCCACTCACTGAGGCTATTCCTCGAACGCAACAGTTTCACAAACGGGCTTTGTGATCAGTAGAGGAGTTGGGTGTTCGGTATCACACGGGCTGTGAGTATGCGACATCGTAATAATTAGCCTTGAGTGCAAGTGGGAGATTGTTGGATATTGTGCCCTCAAAGTCAATTATTGGATCGCAGGCACGTGATTGCAATGATTGAGGGAGGACCTATGCTGGTAGGACAGTCTTACTCAAGATAATAGTATGCTATCTGGTTTGTCTTTATCTTCGTGTACATGCTTTAGGTACATTACAGATCACTATTACGCGTTGATAGATCCCTTAGGATTCTTGCTTGATTACCAGCAGTATGATGGCGATCATATACGTGAGAGTTGGGTAGTCTATAAGCACATCCTTAAAGTGGTCCCTAGTCGTGAGAGTTTCGAGACTGGGCATCGATACTCCACCGGTAGATTAGTGTATACAGTCGAGACCCCGACGAGGGGCGGTGGCCGGTCTCACAAGCCATTGGTGTCAGTTGGTTCACCTAAGATGTATACAGGTGCTCATTTGGTTATGAGTACACCGGGCAGGACTCACTGGGAACATGCTAGTTGGTATTATACCTGACGTCAGATAGCAGTTTCCTGGTGACATGCGTACAGGTTAGTCTATCGACCTGAGATCGTCATTTGTCTCATTTTAGTTCCTACTGTGCTTTGATTACTACCCTACCACGGCTCAAATGAGTCGTGCAAACAGGTTTTATTTGTGTACAGTCCCGAGCCACATGGAGGCAGTGAGCGGATCGGCAGGGGTTTCGTCTTTCCTGGTATTGGGGGTTAGATCGCGCTGTGTCTAGGAGAGCCATTACACGAAGTCCTTGTCCAAGGTAGGAGATTTACTGGTAGATATTCCAGTAGTATCTCACGGTGTTCTGGGCTACACTCCGACATGACTTGTAGCGCTTTTGGGGGTTTGACGTTTTCCAGCCTCCTAGGCCCGACATGCGATACTCATAGACGAATGGACCAGACTGTGCGGATATTGTCACTGACAGGCTCAGTAGGGTTTCAGGATGAGTTCGCTCATCGTCCTCCCTTTTGGTCAATACATGGGAGCCCGTTACTTACAGCTAGTACCACTGACATGCTAGTGGTTAAATCCACAACCAGTGTATTGACGAGTCATTAGAGTCCCCCACAGACAGTTTCTCAAGTTTCGGGCGAAACGTTGTAGAGGCCGTATGATATTATGGCAGGGTTCGATCATATACATGTAGTAGTGCACGGATCTTGATCGGACGGATCATACTAGTGGTCTTTGGTTTATGCCGGATCCTAGAATTAGATTCGTTGGATTACTTTAGTCTCATCGCATTTGCATTCAGTCGGAATGCGGATGCTGGTTTGTATATACAGGTGAGGGGTATCCTTCTGATCCGTCACGAGTTTACTTTAGTAGATGCCATTCTCTTATTATTGTTGTAAACATTTGGATAAATGTTTACATATGGAAATTATGAGCTCAAAGTCATGATGAGGAGAATTTATTGTGACACATGCATAGGTGATGACTCATGGTCTCTTTATGAAGGGTTCCGGCAGCGCCCCGGCCGTCGAAACGCAGCCAAAATGCGGAACAAAAATTTTCTAAACCGGTGCTACCGCTACCCGATTTCCGGATCGACCTTAAACCCTAAACTACAAAATAACTAGGAGTTAGAAAGTTTATACCGAGATGATCCGAGTCCTTCGGTCTTCATTCCAAGCTCCTAGCGATTCTTCGACGAAGTTTGGTTGCCGGTCTTCCTCCATCTCCGATGATCCACCTAAGGGAAACAGCGCAAGCTCCAGCCTCGACAAACGAAGCAACCGACGCCCCAAAGTTGCTAGCTATGGAGAGTGGGGGTGTATAAAAGTGTCACTACAATTTTCTCTCTTTTCATGTGCTCCATGGAGCAACCATAGGAGAAAAATGGAGGTGAAAGCTTTGGCATGAGCAAGAATAATGCTAAGTGTTTTGTGTTCTTTTTCTTTTTGAGTGAATGAGAGAAAGGGAGTATAGCAAGTGTAATGATATGTCAAATGAGATGAATCCCCCTCAAAAGAATGGCCGGCCCCTCCTCTCTCTTCCACCCAACAAAACATATCATTTCCTTTTTTAATCAAATAAAATATACACAACCATACCATGCACTATACTTGACTCATGCCCATGCTTTTTCCTTGTCACCCTCCACCTCATTATTAAAATGAATTTTCATAAATGAAAAGTCAAATAATGAGGTGGCAAAACTTCTAGAAGCTATTCCGTATAAAATACGAAATACTTCCGGTACATGTATCGAAATACATATACGTGTATTCATACAAAAATACGAATAGCCGAGAGCGAAAATAAATAGCGAAAAATAATACTAGAATACATATATATAAATACATATGTAAATTATTTAATCAAAACCTGATTTAATAATCCGGCTTAATCCTAAGCCGCTAGTATTATCAACCGTCTGATTAAAGTCTACGCAGCAAGTGCACATATTTAATCGGACACCCGTATGTACCAACATACGACATTTACACCATATTGTCTGAACCGTGAAAACCCTCTGTGTGGGACTCTAAAGACTCGTCAATACGCTGGCAGTGGGTTTAACCACAAGCACGTCAGCGGCACTAGCTGTACGTAACGGCTACCCAGGTATTAAGCGAAAGGGAGGCCGACGAGCAAATTCATCATGAACCCCTACTGAGCCTGTCAGTGACAATATCCACACAGTACGGTCTGTTCGTCTAAGAGTATCGCATATCGAGTCTAGGGGGTGGATAAAGTCAGACCCCCAACAACGCGATATTTAGTGTCGGTATGAAACCCATCACCACCTGAGAAACTATCGAACCTGGATCGATAATTCTCGTCCATCATGGCCACGGATTTATGGTGATGGCCATCCGTACACAACGCGACATCAACCCCCAATACCGGGAGAGACGAATCCCCAACGATCCGATCACTGCCTCCATGTGGCTCGGGACTGTACCCAACTAAAACCTGTTTGCATGACTCCTTTGAGCCATGGTAGGGTAGTAATCAAAGCACGGTGGGAACTCACACGAGACAAATGACGATCTCAGGTCGACAGACTAACCTGTACATATGTCACCTGGGAACTGCTATCTGACAATAGGTATAATACCAACAGGCAGGTTCCCGGCGAATCCGACCAGTGTACTCATAACTCAATGAGCACCTGTATACTATCTTAGGTGAACAAACTAACGCCAATGGCTTGTGAGACCTGGCCACCGCCCCTCGTCGGGGTCTCGATCAGTATACACTAGTCTACACTGGAGTATCGATGCCCGGTCTCGATACTCCTACGACTAGGGACATTTAATGATGTGCTTATAGACCCCAGCTACCACATATATGATCGCCATCAAAATGTCGGCAGTCAAGCAAGAATCCTAAGGGCTCTATCAACATGTACATGATGATAAAGACATACCAGATAGCATACTATCATCTTGAGTAAGACTGTTTTATCGGTATAGGTCATCACTCAATCATCATAATCACACGTCCGCAACTATGATAATTGCCTTCAGGGCACTATAGCCAACTATCTCCCACTTGCACTTAAGGCCAATTATTGCGATGTCGCATACTCACAATCCGTGTGATACCGAACACCCAACGTCTCTACTAATCAGTATCGCAAAGCCCGTTTGCGAAAATGATTGCGTTAGAGAAATAGCCTCACTGAGTGGATCCGCTCCAATGTTTCTTTTTGTATCTCTCTTAATCTCAACTTCGCGGAGAAAAATATCTCCCGAAATGAGTAATACTTGTCTTAGAATTTGTCTGGATATCTGATGGGACCCAGTTCACAAATGAACTCCAAATCCAGCAAACTACTTAGAGTGTATCGTCCACTGAATTTAATCAGTATCTTGTGCCATACCTTTCCTCAGTATCCGCTTGGACCACCTATCCAACATACTATCCCTCAAAAGAGGGAAAACTATAACTCTGACAGTCACTCTGTCATCCAGCTCACCTTAGAAGCCTTAAATGATAATCGTCTCCCGAAGGTGGCTGCCGTTACCATATCTATAGAACATTCATTTATGTTTATAAACTGCTTCCCAATGTTTCTCCAGGATTAGAATAATATATGTTTCTTGCAACTAGTGCCAAAAAAATATCTGGTGCGGTACTTGACATTTCATGATTAACTCAATTGCCTAAGCAAGTGATATGCTAATCATGTAGAACCCTCTCCCCTTTAGTCTGTAAGACACCTTTAGAGAGGTTGACTCCATCACCTGCAGGTAGAACACCATGCCAGGAGTCGTCCATTTAATGTCAAAATACCCAGATTAGGATACTTCCCAAATCTAGATTTAAAACCATAGATCTAGTGACCAGAAAACCTGATATTATATCCATATCCTTTGTGGAGAAACAACTTTGTGACAACCACAGTATAACCGATCGTAGTATAGGAATATACCTTCCTATCAAGTGCATGTCATCCCGAATCCTTGGACATCACACCCTTCTACCTTCTTACCAGATCCATCTCCTATTCTGATGAAGTCAAAACCTATGACTATCACATCAAAAATAGATGATCTATTTCCTCTATACCTGCTTTAGTTTATAAATAGATATAAGCTACTTGCCTACTATGCTTCCGCTGCTCCTACTGACTACAACAACCCTCTGGCAGAGTCATACACACGTGTACCTCTAAGCTAGTTTAGAATGACGGTATACTCATCCTCCTGCCGGGTCTTATTGTCTAAAACAGCAGCAATTGCAAGTCTGGATAAACAAGAACCTCCCTGTCACCATCTCTGAGAAGGCCGAAGTACCTCTCGGGTGCCTGAGGTTACCCACCAAATCTGCGGAGTGGCTAATGGAACATCAAATCCAATTGATAGGTTCTATTAAATTTCCAGTAATCGTTTGTGGTTCTGGAATAACTTCCAGTTCTACCATACTCCCACTTCTGTTTTCTGAAAAAATCCATTTTATTAAAACTGTGGCGAGTCAAGAACAATATAAATATTGATCTTCCTGATGGTAGAAAGTTAACCCTCGTCAAAGCCCGGGATAACCAACAAACAGCCATTACTGAAATGTGCCTTGAGTTTATCCGGATTCTGGTTTTAAGCATCAGCCGGACAACTCCCTATACCTTAACATCGTTAAGATATAAATTGATTCTATATTAATCTAATATAGAAACAAAAGCACTAATCTAACTTGAACCAGATTCAATAACTTGCATCTGTCTCCAGTGCATATCAACCAAATGGAAAAAGGACAATCAGTATTACTCATCTAGGAGTGCATCCATATATGAGTAACCTGAAAGAGAAGCAAGTTCTCAAAACCATTACTATTAAATGAATACCAAACGCTAGTATCTACATCTTCGACTTCCTCGAAGAATCCTGATACTTACAACAGATGGTTCTCTACTTTATTCTTATACCTATAACTTCTGAATATCTGGACCTTGCATTTCAACGAAATGCATGTCCAGAACTGGAGAAGTCATAAGTAAACAGAATATAGTACGAGTACCAACCCCATTGTCCTAATGGACACTGGACAACATACAATACATTGTATAAGTCCCCTGAGTTCAATAACTCAAACCCTGTGCATCGTAGGTTGAAAAACTGTAGTATGGTTAAGAAGAATTACACCGCTGTTGAATGCACCTTACCTAATCACCAACTGATATAGGTAAATGTCATAGACACAATATCAAAAAGTTATATCTCACTTTATAAAATAAATTTACAGATATATCAGTTTGAAATTGGTGCATAACAAAGGATATTTAAAACCAAATATTTGCCATCCGGGAAAAACCAGATGATTTCCTCAAATATCACCAATTACAATGAATTTTGATATAATGAGGATCTAATCACCCAATTCCCAATATCTTACACCCACTCACCAGCCGTAATAACATACAGATGTGAGAAACTTATCTGGTAAATACATACCCTGGAGTTAGATTCCAATTGGGAAAACAGTTATCAATTAACATTGCACAGTAAAACTGAAACATGAAAATGTTCCAAAAGGGTTGACTGGTATACCTAGTAACGCCTCTTCCATTATCCTGAATCATGACAGTAACCATATACTTATCTGCCCTTACTGCAATCCCTTTATTATGTTTTTATTTATTACTTTCTGTACACCTCCTTTACGCTAATTGGTTTTCTTCATTCCCTGCCTTTCGGCACCAGCTTCAGGTTTTGAAGAAGACTATCCAATAAGCGTAATAGGTGTACTCTCCTAATCTTAGGAGCCCTCGCAATCTGAGAGAAGGTAAAGAGAAAAGACATCTGAATAATCCTATTCTATTTCTCCTGAACAAGAATCCATCCTCGAAAAAGTTCCTTCGAGTTCGTATGTAACTATACGATGGATTTATCCAATGGAAGTGGATATCCGTAGTGATACAGAGTATTCTAGAGAAATGCAAAGTGGATGTAGGAGTGGCAGGGGTATACCCGGTCTTTATCGTGAAAGATGGTGATCGCAATTTCAATTGCCATTTTTCTAATCCCTTTATATGACTTTACTTATTTCCTTCTGTACACCACAGTTAAGCTTGTTGGTTTTCTTCCTTCCCTGCCGTTCAGCACCTGCCTATTATCTGGATGAAGACTATCCAATAAGCTCAATAGGTGTACCCTCTCCTAATCCTAAGAGCCCTCACAACCTGAGAGAAGGTAAAGAGAAAAGAAAACCGAATAATCCTGTTCAATCTCTCCAGAACCAGAATCCATCCTCGAAAAAGTTCCTTCGAGTTCGTATATAACCATACGATGGATTTATCCAATGGAAGTGGATGTTCGTAATAATACGGGGTGTTCTGAAGAAATACAAAAGGTGATATAGAATTGGCAATGATGTATGCGACACCGAGACAATCCAAAAGCCAAAGTGTTTTAAGAAGGTTCGGTCAATTTAGTTTCATGAGTTTTAGTCAAAGGTCGGGTCATAGTCACCGCCAGAGAAAGAGAGTGAAGAAACACTCAGCGTGCACTCTAACCTAGATCAGAATGGTTAATCATTTTATTTAATCTGGATGGCTCCCACTGTTTCCTCGAATTCTCCTCCAAACTCAAAAGGAGAATTAGTCGGAATCACCCGAGGAGTAATCCTATTCATTAGTAGGAATAGGGATCCAACTATCATGGTATGATAACTTGATGGAAGCCACTCAAGTCACCATACTCCAGAAGGTATGCGCAAGCCTGGCAAGTTTCCTGTATGTTTGAAACTCCCGATGTCATTTTTACCCTTAACAACTTCATGGCCTTGATAGAGACCAACGTGCCATAAGTCGCTAGTCAAGTTCAGCCCGTCATTATCCAAGATTGATCTAAACCCACCCGCATAAGCCCTTGATAGAGACCAACGTGACTATGCGTCTGTCCTAGATAATCGCATATCCATGCTACAGACACGTATCACGCAGCTACCGTACACTATGCCTTGATAGAGACCAACGTATATAGCACGAATACTACAAGATACCTATCTGAAATGACGGAGGGCTACGGCTGGTTTTTGGCGAAAACCTTTAACGTAATGAACTTGATATCAATGAAGGAATCCAAGTGGTTTTACAAATATATAGTGGCGAAAACTTTTGATAAAGAGGTTACTCCCGGTGAAGGGATCTCGGCTCTTTCCCCGTCGAATGGGGTGCAGGATATCCCAAACTGAATACCACGATGCAAAGCAAAAATAATCGACTATAATAAAGTTATTACGTTGACGCAAACTTTTACCTAAGGGGTCACTCCCGATGAAGGGATCTCGGCCCTTGCCTCGTCGAATGAGGTGCAGGATATTCTAAATGAATACCACGATGCAAAGCAAAAGAGAATGTCTGTAATGTCAGTTTTTACAAACTTGGTTCCAACAACATCATAAATAGGTTTGTTTTATCCTTACATTAATAAGAATCAATGCAGTCCCATCAATTAATCACACCAGAAAAGAACGAAAATAAAATGTACGTATATGCCATCCGCATTCGCCACTGGGTCCCGTCATCACCCGTTAGGTTACTTAACTAACGACAGAGCGGGGACTGGGCTAGCGCGGGTGCAAAACATATACAACATCTAATAGTATATATAAATATATATATAACATTCGTCCCAGGCATGATATAAAGCAACATCACAGAAACATCACAGAAGCAATACAGAATGGTGGATAATCTGGAACCCCGAGTTTCACTTGAGCCGCAAGTGAGACCCGACGTTCCCTGTCGTGTGGATAGCCTGTGCAATGAAGCCTAGACCCCGACAAGCGCGGTAAGTTACTCGCCAAAACCAGAAGTGAGGCAGCCCCCTTCAGCAACGTGAATGGACCGCCCAACACTTCACGGAATCCGGTAACTTGAGCACTCCCCCTGGGTCAACCTATACCCCATACGAGTGCGGCGAATAGCCGGCCAATTCTAGAGTAAGGTCCCCTCCGTCCTAATGCCATGAGATGCGGACCAATTTCCCTCTAGAACCCGGCTATTCGTGCACCCCACCGCGGGGTAATCCTAGTACAGAAAATAAAATAATATACAAGGGTGACATCGACCTCAGCCCGGTCGTGCCCTAAAAGAATAATATACAAACTGGCAGTGACGGCAGTCCACATGTCGGACGCTCGCCCCGCAATATCAAATGTACAAATGAAATAAAACTGTACTAACATTGCCCCATTGCTATCCACCACGACGATCCAATCAACATCACAACACAACACAGAACATCAACGTGAATTCACGTTCGCAAACCCGTCTAAAAGACATATAGCAATTAGACGAGTTTACCGATCAAGTGACATTCACGGTCACAGATAGAAATGTATGTACTGTTAAACACACACTTAAAATATCGATCGACTAAGTTCCAAATTAGCCTCAATAGCAAAACAATACTTCACTGAAACCTGGGCCAAAAAAGAATATCTCAAAAATCACAATTTCACATCAGTGGGCTACCGGAAAAATTTGAAGGCCCGTCGCCAATAAATGGTCGCGGATCCGCCGCCAAAAGGGGGTTAGCGCGGCGGATCCGCGACACTTTGTGGCCTCACGAGATCAAAATTTTTGTGTAGCCTTATATTTGCCTGCACGGATTTTTAAGCTACTACAAATAATTTTTTTGAACACTTTTTAAAAAACGACAGCAAACAGAAAATTGAAATCGTGATTTCGGTTAAATCCGTCGATCGATCTTTTAAGCACGTCTAAAAAAACTAGTAAGGGGTTTAAAGGGTGGCTCTGATACCATGAAGGGTTCCGGTAGCACCCCGGCAGTCGAAACGCTGCCGAAATGCGGAACAAAATTTTTCTAAACCGGCGCTACCGCTACCCGATTTCCGGATCGACCATAAACGCTAAACTAGCAAACTAAGTAAGAGTTAGAAAGGTTATACCGAGATGATCCGAGTCCTTCGGTCTTCATTCCAAGATCCTAGCGATTCTTTGACGAAGTTTGGTTGCCGGTCTTCCTCCATCTCCGATGATCCACCTGAGGGAAACGGCGCAAGCTCCAGCCTCGACAAACGAGGCAACCGATGCCCCAAAGTTGCTAGCAATGGAGAGTGGGGGTGTATAAAAGTGTCACTACAATTTTCTCTCTTTTCATGTGCTCCATGGAGCAACTATAGAAGAAGAATGGAGGTGAAAGCTTTGGCATGAGTAAGAATAATGCTAAGTATTTTGTGTTCTTTTTCTTTTTGAGTGAATGAGAGAGAGGGAGTATAGCAAGTGTAATGATATGTCAAATGAGATGAATCCCCCACAAAAGAATAGCCGGCCCCTCCTCTCTCTTCTACCCAAAAAAAATCATTTCCTTTTTTAATCAAATAAAATATACACAACCATACCATTCACTATACTTGACTCATGCCCATGCTTTTTCCTTGTCACCCTCCACCTCATTAGTAAAATGAATTTTCATAAATGAAAAGTTAAATAATGAGGTGGCAAAACTTCTAGAAGCTATTCCGTATAAAATACGGAATACATCCGGTACATGTATCGAAATACATATACGCGTATACGCACAAAAATACGAATAGCGGAGAGAGAAAATAAATAGCGAACAATAATACTAGAATACATATATATAAATACATATGTAAATTATTAAATCAAAACCCGATTTAATAATCCGGCTTAATCCTAAGCCGCTAGTATTATCAACCGTCCGATTAAAGTCTGCGCAGCAAGTGCACATATTTAATCGGACACCCGTATATACCAACATACGGCATGTACACCATATTGCCTGAACCGTGAAAACCCTTTGTGTGGGACTCTAAAGACTCGTCAATATGCTGGCAGTGGATTTAACCACAAGCACGTCAGCGTCACTAGCTGTACGTAACGGCTATCCAGGTATTGAGCGAAGGGGAGGCCGATGAGCAAACTCATCCTGAACCCCTACTGAGCCTGTCAGTGACAATATCCGCACAGTCCGGTCTGTTAGTCTAAGAGTATCGCATATCGAGTCTAGGGAGGTGGATAAAGTCAGACCCCCAACAGCGCGATATTTAGTGTCGGTATGAAACCCATCACCACCTGAGAAACTATCGATCCTGGATCGATAATTCTCGTCCACCGTGGCCACGGATTTATGGTGATGGCCATCCATACACAACACAACATCAACCTCCAATACCGGGAGAGACGAATCCCCGACGATCCGATCACTGCCACCATGTGGCTCGGGACTGTACCCAACTGAAACCTGTTTTCATGACTCCTTTGAGCCGTGGTAGGGTAGTAATCAAAGCACAGTGGGAACTCACACAAGACAAATGACGATCTCAGGTCGACAGACTAACCTGTACACATGTCACCTGGGAACTGCTATCTGACAATAGGTATAATACCAACTAGCAGATTCCCGGCGAGTCCGTCCAGTATACTCATTACCCAATGAGCACCTGTATACTATCTTAGGTGAACAAACTAACACCAATGGCTTGTGAGACCTGGCCACCGCCCCTTGTCGGGGTCTCGATCAGTATACACTAGTCTACACTGGAGTATCGATGCCTGGTCTCGATACTCCTACGACTAGGGACATTTAAGGATGTGCTTATAGACCTCAGCTCCCACATATATGATCGCCATCATAATGCCGGCAGTCAAGCAAGAATCCTAAGGGCTCTATCAACATGTACATGATGATAGAGACAAACCAGATAGCATACTATCATCTTGAGTAAGATTGTTTTATCGGTATAGATACTCACTCAATCATCATAATCACAAGTCCGCGACTATGATAATTTCCTTGAGGCCACTATAGCCAACACTTTATTTGTGCATATGTCGCATTTTGGATTGGTTTAGTGTGTTGAAATGATAAGAGGAGAGAGAGAGAGCAGCCATATGGCTTAGGGTTTACTCTTGTGTTTATGATTCTAGCTCACTCTCATTATTATTCTAACACAATAACAAAAGAAAGCTCTTCTTCTTCCTCTTTCTTCTTGAGTTCACTATCTCCATTAATGGCATCATCTTAAACCTCCATCCATACACTCTCATGTGTTGAGAATCAATGGATGTTTGAGACAAAGTTATCACACACATTCTCTATATCACCTTGGACATGTCGGCTAGCAAACTTCATGTTTGAGTTGCTTCGGTTTGAAGCGGGAGCCCGTAAAATGACTTCTTGACGTGGTGCCCTTCCGATGAGGAGACCGGAGATCGGAGATGCCGCGAGGAGCTAAGGATGGTGTCTAAAGACCGAAGGACACGGATCGATCGGTATAGCTTTTCCAACCCTTCTCTAGTTAGCTAGTTTGTGTTAATGGTTCGATCCGGGTGAAAGACTACGATAGCGCCAGTTCCGTAAAAAGTTTTTGTTCCGTGTTTGGCCTAGGATTGACGGCCGGGACGCTACCGTAGACTTACAAATATATATATATATATATGTAGCTTGGCTTGATTTTTATTTTTGAGAAAAATAGAATTGAGGTGGAAAAATGAGAACATGGTTGCAAGCATGGGCTTTTTATTTGTTTATTCATCTTGTCTCACTATTCAATCATGATTGCAATTTTATATTGCAAAATTCAATGCTTGAATGAGTGAGGGTCAAGAGTTGCCATTCATTATAACTTCATTCTCAACACTTAGCCATTTTCATGAGTTGCTCCCATGGTTGCACTCTAGCTTCATCATCATCCTCATTTGCCATGGTTCAAACTTCAACCCTCACATGTGATGTGAACCATGAAGTTTGAACACAATCTTGTGAGGAAAATCATATCCCCTACTTCAACATCCTAAACATGACTGGCGATCGAGTGTAGCGTGTTTCCTACGCTAAAGAGTTTAGTGTAGAGGTAGCTTAAGTTGGAGGGACTTCGCGTGGATCATCTTCGGCACGAAGGTCATCGGAGGAAGCTCGTCTAAAGCTTCAAGTGGAGCATAGTGGAGTCGCGGGACTTCTATATGGAGCATGTGAAGTGAAGGACTCGATCTACGAGGGTATAGCCATCTTTCGCTTCTCATAGTTTAATTAAATCAAACCTAAAACCTTAATCACCTAGCTAACGATCTTTGTATGTCTAACATAGCGCCATGAAAATTTTGAATTTGGCATGCTTGATGCCGCTTGGCCCCTATGTTAGTGCTAAGGTAGACTTTCATTAAGGCAGCACAGTCGCATAACCCTGTTAATGTATATGCCCTAGAGGCCATTACTATATCATACTATCTTGTATATCACTTAATGGAAGCTTGGGATATTCACAGTTGTATATACAATCTTACTCAAAATGGTAGTATGCTACTTGGTTTGTCTCTACTTCAATATGTGCATGTGTTTCTTTTAGCATATCGCTTATACATATTAGTAGAGCCCTTAGGATCTTTGCTTGATTACCAGCGTTGTGATGGCAGTCACACTTGTGGGGGCTGGGTAATCCATAAGCACATCCTTATACAGGTCCCTAGTCGTTGGACTATCGAGACAGGGCATCGATATTCCGGAGTAGACTAGCATATGCGCTTCTCATCCCAGCAGGGGAGACGGTCTGTCCCACAGCCGTCAGTACGTCGTACTTGAGATTGTATGCGGGTCCTCGTTAGGTTACGAGTACACTGGACAGGACTCATCGGGGACTGTTAGTTGGTATTATACCTATCGTCAGTTATCAGTTCCCAGGTGACATGAGTACAGCTTAGTCCGCTGACTTGACACTGTCACTTCGTCTCGAGTGTGTTCCTACTGTACTTAGATTACTACCCTACCACGGCTCAAAGGAGTCGTGCAAACAGGTAGTAGTTGGGTGCAGTCCCGAAGCACTTGGTGGCAGTGACGGTTAGACAGGATTCGTCTCTCCCGGTATTGGGGGTTGACATCGCGCTGTGTCTAGAAGAGCCATTACACGAGTAGTCCCTGGCCAGGGCAAGCGAGATATACTGGTAGGTTTCCAGTTTTATCTCAGGGTGTTCTGGGCTACACCCCGAGACGACTTGTACAGCTATTAGGGGACTGACGTTTACCGCCCCCCTAGGCCCGCCATGCGATGTATCAGACGAACAGACCGGACTGTACGGAGACTGTCACATACAGGATCAGTAGGAGTTCAGATGGGTTCACCTCGTCATTCTTCTTATCGGCATCTACATGGGGACCGTTACGTACAGCAAGTGCCGCTTGCGGTCTGTGGTTAAACCCACTGCCAGCGTAGTGTCGAGTCTTTAGAGTCCCACACAGAGAGTTATTCGCCTTTAGGCAAAATGAGTGGAGGTCGCATGGTTTTGCGATAGGGTTCGTTCATATCCGCGCACTTGTGCACGTTTGCTGTCCGGACAGCTTATACTAGCGGGCTTTGGTTTAAGCCAGATCCTAGTATATGATTTGGGATTGGTTTTATCTCATTGTATTCGTGTTCCTCGGAACACGAATACGGGTGCGTATGCACAGTTGACTGAGACAAAGGCAGAGGACTTTGATTAAGGTTAATGACCATTGTCTTTTTGTTAACCCTAATGCTTATGTGTGTATTATGAATAATTGATATTAGTTAAATATAATTGTGCAGGGTTAGGGTTGTTGACCTTTTGACCATTCTTGACTTGTTGACCTAGGTTGACACTTTGACCATCATCATTCCATATAAAGGATGCTCTTTGATCCTTGCAATTTGCATTAAATATGAAATGATAATGGTCATGTCTTGATTAAGCCATGACAATTATCTTGCTAATTATCAATTTACATAATTCACACATATATGTGAGAATGGTTCTTTATTCTCATTCATTCTATCATATTGATTCTCTCTCCTCCTCTTCCTCTCTCTCAAGCTCTCCCCTCTCATGTGTTGAGAAACACTTGAGCTTGAGTTAAACCTCTCCAATGTAATCTCTACTCTCATCTAAGGTTCAAGGATTAGCACTTCTAGCACCTTAGTTACTTCTAGTTTGAAGTTGAAGCCAAAGGTTGAAGCTCTCGGGTGGATCCTTCTTCGACTAGAGAAGGCGACAAGGTGATCTCTTTCTTCCACTCCAACGAGCAAGGAGAGAATGACATAAAGCCCAAGGTATAACCTTTCTTCCATATAGCTAAATCTAGTTAGTTTTTGTTTAGCAAAGATCCTCCTTAAGCTAGTCCATGTTGCCTAGTTCGATAAAAATCCGATTTTTATTCCGTTTTCCGCCTCCCCGCAAGCACCAGGGTGGGCAACGTGGACTTACAGTGGTATCAGAGCCTAACTAAACATAAACTAGCTAGTTAGTAAAGTGTATGGAAGTTCGATCGGAAAAATCGCAAAAATAAAACATCAAAACCCTAAGTTTCTGTTGTTTTTTTTTGCTCTAAAAATAAAAAATCATACTTCAAAAATCGGCTCAGGGTTTTGTCAAGAAGCACACCAAAAACGGTCCAGTGAACAGTTCAAAGCGAGGCGGTTCCGCGGCAAAATCATGCCTATTGCCGTGTAACCGCGGCCGTTTTGACTCCGTTCTGGACCGAGTTTGGTGCAGTATTCCTCTGTTAAGGTTTTGGGATTTTTAAGATGGTTTATTTCTGCCCAGATTTTCCAGAAAAGAAATTTGTATTTGGGGTGCCTATAAATCCGTATTTTTTTATCGAACTTTACTACACTTTGACTAATGGGTTATATCTGTGATGTTTATATGTATTGAACGTCTGCTAATCGCTATACGTCGATTAGTGGGGGTTTTACATATCTGTGATCTATGTTTGTTGATGGTATGTGTATATGAATGTGTTGGATTGTCGCGGGTGAATAACCAGGGGGGGGTTTGTGAGACGAGAGTTTTCTTTTCTTTCAATTCATGTAACATGTAAATTGATGTAATATTATTTGTATGGCCGCACATCTGGGTCGGGGTTGTAGCCGTCATTGTATAATTCTTTTTACTGTTTTTTCTCCTAGGATAGACCCATGGAGGGGGTGCACAAACTACCGGGTATCTCGAAGTGCTGAGTGGCCTACTCACGGTGTTGAGGGAGGTTGCTTCGCTTCGGATACTTGGCGGGTAGTTTGCCGCACCCGTAGGGGTCTTGGGTGGGGTATTGGCTATTCACCGCGACCGTGTAATCCGCTTTTCGTTGCAGGCTCGAACGGATTGCGGATTCCTAGTATATCTAATGTATTCATCTGTGATCTGTAATGTCTATCATTGCTATATATCTATATACGATAACTATTTAGGCGTTGCTTATGTTTTACAGCCGTGCTAGCCCAGCCCCCGCTCTGTCGTTAGTTAAGTAACCTAACGGGTGATGACGGGGCCCCGTGGCGAATGCGAATGGCATAAGCGTACGTCATATTTTGGTTGTTTTCTGCAATGGTAGGATTAAATGATGGGACGCGTTAAAAGAACTAATGCAAGAAAATAAACCAAGTAAAAGTCAATTGGAACACTTTGAAAACCACTCGGTTCTTTTCAAAACCAAACTTTTAAACGCGGAGCTTGAACCACTCCTTTTAAAAGTTATCTCGTTCCATCGATTATATCAAGTTCACTACGTTCACGGTTTCGCCAAAACCATTCGTAGCCCTCCGTCATTTCGTATGGACATTCAATAGTATTCAAGCTATGTTTGTTGACCTTCGTCAAGGCATAGTGATTGGTAGCTATTGGGTGTTCATATGTAGCATAGATAGATGCGTTGGTTTGGGACAGTCGTATTACCTTGTTGACCTTCGTCAAAGGTATGTACGGGTGGGTTCAAATTAACCTGGATAATGACGGATAGAACTTGACATGTGACTTATGATTTGTTGACCTTCGTCAAGGTCTAAGAGCATGGGGCAAAAATCCACATCGGCAGTTTCAAAAGTACTGAAACTTGCTAGCGCTGCATACCATTTGGAGTGTGATGATTCTGGTAGGATTCCTTCAGTTTTGTCACGCAATGATATTTGGATCCCGATCCTACTGTAAGTATATGCTACTCCTCGGGAACTTTCTCACTTAACGATCAATGCTATAAACCTAGTAGGTGTCTAGAAAGGTGTTAGCGGGGCTACGCCCACTGGGAAAAGAGGTTACTTAATTAAGGAACTTCGCGAAAGCGTTGGAAAACCTCCCTTGAAGTACCGACACTGGCCTGGCTGAACGGTTAAGCAAGTATTGTACGGTGAGATTGATCCTGACTAATTCTTCCTTTATGGTTTGAGGAGGGATTCGAGAGACAGTGGGAGCCATCCTGTTTAGATAAATTAAAAACCAATCTAAACTTGCAAGAGCATCATGCTAAGTGTTTTCTTCTCTCTCTCTTAATTGCAGCGACACAATGACCGCACCTAGGTTACATCTAGATAATAAAATGACTGAATCTGACTGTTATGACTGGCAAAGGTCTGTCCAGATGTCCATTGCCCATGACAAGCTGGGACAGCCCTTAACTAATCCAACCCCTGCCGTCTCAGGTCCAGCTTCCCCAGTCACGGATATTCATATCCATAGGACATCGGAAAAAGACTGTGCGAAAGCCAAGTTCCTCGTGTTAGCCTCGGTTGATGGTACATACCAGAGGCAGCACGAGAAGATGGACTCAGTTTCTATCTTCCTCCATAACAAGAATTTATATGGAGAGCAATCTCGTATCGCAAGATATGAGATCTCGAACGAATTGCTTCCAGCGAGGTTGGCTATCGGGTCATCTATAAGGGGCAACGTCCTTACAGAGACCAGCTCTTTTGAGCTCATGGACCTGAAGACCACGTTGAAGAACGGGTCAGATACTGACTTAGTTCAACAGTCTCTACCTACTACCCTGAAGGAAACCAGGAAACTAGAAAGAAAGGGAAGGGCAGAAGTCTCGGGAATGGATATAATGAAAAAGGGACGTTCCTATTGTTACGGGAATGAACATGGGCAGAAAGATTGCAGGGCTTGCAAAGCCAGTAGCCAGAATTCGAAGCATGTTGTGGCTTCGGCTTCGGGTGTGTTTGTAATAGAGAACTGTATGTCAGTTAACCCTACTTCCTGGGTATTGGATACCAGATCAGGATCTCATATCTGTAATTCGTTATAGGCTCTGAGAAACCATAGGGTTATCAGGAAAGGTGATATGACTCTCAGGGTTGCTAACGGAATGAGCATGTATGCTGAATCCGTAGGGGAATATCATCTAGGACTGACAACTGGGCAGATATTGATTCTGCGTAACTGTTTTTATGTACCAGGTGCGACTTGTAATATCATATCTGTATCCTTAATTTCTAAGGAAGGATATGATTTTACTTTTGTAAGTGATGTAGTCAACATCCACCTAAATCAAGTTCTGATTGGGTCAGGTACATTACAAAACAGAATTTATGTATTGAATCAAGCTCAGATCTTCAGTGTCCAGAACACACTTAAAAGAAAGTCTCCGAAAACAAATCAGGCTTTCTTATGGCATTGTAGACTGGGTCACATTAATGAAACACGGTTAACAAAGTTACATAAAGAGGGATACTTAAATCCGTTCGAGTATCAGTCTTATGCCACTTGTGAATCTTGTCTCATGGGAAAGATGACAAAGACACCTTTCACTGGACACGGAGAAAGAGCAAGCGAGCTCTGGGGACTCATACACAGTGATGTGTGTGGTCTAATGTTTACACATGCGTGAAGTGGTTATTCATACTTCATTACTTTCACAGACGATTTCTCTAGGTATGGGCATGTCTTCTTGATGAAGCACAAATCCGAGGGCTTTGAGAAATTTCAAGAATACAAGAATGAAGTTGAAAAACAAACAGGCAAAAGTATCATGACACTGAGATCTGATCGAGGTGGTGAATACTTGAGTGCCGAGTTTCTGGGCTACTTAAAAGAGAATGGAATTCTCTCTCAGCTTACTCCTCCATACACACCACAACACAACGGTGTATCGGAAAGGCGGAATCGAACCCTATTGGATATGGTTCGTTCCATGATGAGTAAGGCTGAGTTGCCACGATCTTTCTGGGGTTATGCACTAGAAACAGCTGCATATCTCTTGAACAAGGCTCCAACCAAAACTGTGCCTACCACCCCATATCAGATGTGGAGTGGGAAGAAACCCTGTCTCAAGTACCTTAAGACATGGGGATGTCCAGCTTTTATAAAAAAGCAGCATGCGGAAAAGCTCGAGGCACGCTCAGTACTGTGTAAGTTTGTGGGATACCTAAACAACTCCAGGGGGTATCTTTTCTATTCCGCAGAGGAACAAAAGTTTTTTGTTTCTCAGCATGCCCACTTCTTGGAAACTGAATTTTTACAAAATCAGATAAGTGGGAGCGCAATAGAACTGGAAGAAATTCCAGAACCACAAACTATTACTGAAAGCTGGAACGAACCAGAAGTTTCAAGAGAACCGGACATCCCAGTGCCACTCCGCAGGAGTAGTAGGCAATCACATCCGCCCGAGAGATACTACGGTTTTCTCATAGACGGGGATACAAAGGATTGCACTATGGATTATGGTGAGCCTACTAGCTTCCAGCAAGCCATTCAGAGTGGCGACTCGGTAAAATGGCTGGATGCAATGCGGGCCGAGATGGAGTCCATGTACACCAACAAAGTTTGGACTTTGGACTTTGCTCCAGAAAGGGTAAAACCCGTAGGCTGCAAATGGATCTTCAGAAAGAAGATTGGGGTAGATGGGCAGGTTGAGACCTATAAAGCTAGACTTGTTGCAAAGCGTTTTCGTCAAAGACCTGGTTTGGACTATGACGAGACCTTTTCTCCAGTGGCTATGCTGAAATCCATTCGGATCCTTCTTACCATTGCTGCCTTCCACGATTATGAAATCTGGCAGATGGACGTAAAGACGGCTTTCCTAAATGGAAATTTAGAAGAGTGCGTTTATATGGATCAGCTAGAAGGATTCATTCAGAGTGGGAGCAGCGGTAAAGTTTGCAAGTTGCTAAAGTCCATCTATGGACTTAAGCAGGCATCGCGGAGTTGGAACATCTGCTTTGATGATACTGTCAAACAATTCGACTTTATCAAAAACCCAGATGAACCATGCATTTACAGTAAGATTGTAGGGAGAACTGTCATATTCCTCGTCTTGTACGTGGATGACATTCTCCTAATAGGAAATGATATTCATATGCTATAGTCTGTCAAAGGATTCTTGTCGCAGAGGTTCTCCATGAAGGACCTGGGCGATGCCAACTACATTCTGGGGATCCAGATCTATCGTGATAGATCTAAGAGGATGTTGGGACTTTCACAGTCAAGCTATATCGACACCATACTCAAAAGATTTAGTATGGAAGATTCCAAGCGCGGTAATTTACCGGCTTGTCACGGGATCACCCTCTCCAAAGAGATGTCTCCCAAGACTGATTTGGAAAGGGATCGCATGTCTATTATACCCTACGCTTCTGCGGTAGGCTCTATAATGTATGCGATGTTATGTACCAGACCAGATGTAGCATATGCATTGAGCGTTGTAAGCCGGTATCAGTCAAACCCAGGGGAGAAACACTGGATAGCGGTAAAGAACATTCTCAAGTACCTGAGAAGAACTAAGGAGATGTTCTTTGTGTATGGCGGAAACGACCTCCAGCTCAAGGCCTTTGCTGACTCTAGCTTCCAGAGTGACAAGGATGACTCGAAGTCCATGTCGGGTTATGTCTTTACCCTCAATGGAGGGGCGGTTTGCTGGAAGAGTTCCAAGTAGGAGACCGTTGCAGACTCAACTATGGAAGCGGAGTATATAGCTGCTTGCGATGCCACAAAGTAAGCTGTCTGGATGAAGAAGTTCCTCACGGAGCTTCAGGTGGTTCCTACCATTGTTGATCCAATACCGCTGTATTGCGGAAACAACGGAGCTATAGCTTTAGCGAAGGAACCCAGGTCCTATCAGAAGTCCAGGCACATTTTGAGGCGGTTCCACCTGATCAGGGAGATTGTAGATCGCCGGGAGATCGAGGTGAAAAGAGTAAATACGGAGAATAACACTGCAGATCCACTCACGAAGGCCCTACCCCAGACTCAGTTCGAGCGGTTGATCAAGATGATAGGTCTTCGATACGCCAGTACATGGCCTTAGTGCAAGTGGGAGATTGTTAATGTATATGCCCTAGAGGCCATTACTGTATCATACTAGCTTGTATATTACTTAATGGAAGCTTGGGATATTCACAGTTGTATATACAATCTTGCTCAAAATGGTAGTATGCTACTTGGTTTGTCTCTACTTCAATATGTGCATGCGTTTCTTTTAGCATATCGCTTATAAATATTAGTAGAGCCCTTAGGATCATTGCTTGATTACCAGCGTTGTGATGGCAGTCACACTCGTGGGGGCTGGGTAATCCAAAAGCACATCCTTATACAGGCCTCTAGTCGTTGGACTATCGAGACAGGGCATCGATACTCCGGAGTAGACTAGCGTATGCCCTTCTCATCCCAGCGGGAGAGACGGTCTGTCCCACAACCGTCAGTACGTCGTACTTGAGATAGTATGCGGGTGCTCGTTAGGTTACGAGTACACTGGACAGGACTCGTCGGGGACTGTTGGTTGGTATTATACCTATCGTCAGTTATCAGTTCCCAGGTGACATGAGTACACTTAGTCCGCTGACTTGACACTGTCACTTCGCCTCGAGTGTGTTCCCACTGTACTTAGATTACTACCCTACCATGGCTCAAAGGAGTCATGCAAACAGGTAGTAGTTGGGTGCAGTCCCGAAGCACTTGGAGGCAGTGACGGTTAGACAGGATTCGTCTCTCCCGGTATTGGGGGTTGACATCGCGCTGTGTTTAGGAGAGCCATTACACGAGTAGTCCCTGGCCAGGGCAAGCGAAACATACTGGTAGGTTTCCAGTATTATCTCAGGGTGTTCTGGGCTACACTCCAACACGACTTGTACCGCTATTAGGGGACTGACATTTACCGCCGCCCTAGGCCCGCCATGCGATGTATCAGACGAACAGACCGGACTGTACAGAGACTGTCACATACAGGCTCAGTAGGAGTTCAGATGGGTTCACCTCGTTAGTCTTCTTATCAGCATCTACCTGGGGACCGTTACGTACAGCCAGTGCCGCATGCGGTCTGTAGTTAAACCCACTGCCAGCATAGTGTCGAGTCTTTAGAGTCCCACACAAAGAGTTATTCTCCTTTAGGCAAAATGAGTAGAGGTCGCATGGTTTTGCGACAGGGTTCGTTCACATCCGCGCACTTGTGAACGTTTGCTGTCCGGACAGCTTATACTAGCGGGCTTTGGTTTAAGCCAGATCCTAGTATATGATTTGGGATTGGTTTTATCTCATTGTATTCGTGTTCCTCGGATCACGAATACGGGTGCGTATGCACAGTTGACTGAGACAAAGGCAGAGGACTTTGATTAGGGTTAATGACCATTGTCTTTTTGTTAACCCTAATGCTTATGTGTGTATTATGAATAATTGATATTAATTAAATATAATTGTGCAGGGTTAGGGTTGTTGATCTTTTGACCATTCTTGACTTGTTGACCTAGGTTGACACTTTGACCATCATCATTCCATATAAAAGATGCTCTTTGATCCTTGCAATTTGCATTAAATATGAAATGATAATGGTCATGTCTTGATTAAGCTATGACAATTATCTTGCCAATTATCAATTTACATAATTCACAAATATATGTGAGAATGGTTCTGTATTCTCATTCATTCTATCATATTGATTCTCTCTCCTTCTCTTCCTCTCTCTCAAGCTCTCCCCTCTCATGTGTTGAGAAACACTTGAGCTTGAGTTAAACCTCTCCAAAGTAATCTCTACTCTCATTTAAGGTTCTAGGATTAGCACTTCTAGCACCTTAGTTACTTCTAGCTTAAAGTTGAAGCCAAAGGTTGAGGCTCTCGGGTGGATCCTTCTTCGACTAGAGAAGGCGACAAGGTGATCTCTTTCTTCCACTTCAAGGAGCAAGGAGAGAAGGACATAAAGCCCAAGGTATAACCTTTCTTCCATATAGCTAAATGTAGTTAGTTTTTACTTAGTTTTTGTTTAGCAAAGATCCTCCTTAAGCTAGTCCATGTTGCCTAGTTCGATAAAAATTCGATTTTTATTCCGTTTTCCGCCTCCCCGCAAGCACCGGGTTGGGCAACGTGGACTTACAGACCCTAGATTGCAAAAGTTTCGAGGACAAGTGGAAGCAGGACTTCGAATAGATTTATTGATTCATGAAGATGGCTCGTTAAGATATGGAAGTCATTTGTGTGCCTAAAGGAGATGTTCATGAAGAAGTCATGAAAGAGTCTCATAGTTCCGCATATTCAGTTCATCCGGGAGGCATGAAGATGTATAGGGATTTGTGACAACATTTTTGGTGGGAAGGCATGAAATGGGAGATTTCTCGTTACATATCGAAGTGCTTGGTGTGTCAGCAAGTCAAGGCTGAACATCAAAGGGTAGCTAGTTTGTTGCAACAACTTCAGATTCCTCAATGGAAGTGAGAACATATAACCATGGATTTCGTGACAGCCTTACCATGAAGTCTGAAGGGCAATAACAAAGTTTGGGTGATTTTCGATCGATTGACTAAGGCAGCTTATTTCATACCATTTCGATTTAATCAATCGACGAAGGCTTCGGCAGAGCAGTACATGCAGGAGATTTTGAGATTGCATATAGTACCAATTAGTATCGTTTCTGATCATGACATGATCGATATGAAATTTAGAGTGTCGTATCTTAATTTTTAAAGTAACCGCAATCAAGACAGCATCGCGTTGGCTAGCCGTGATGAGTACGGGTCGTCCGCAGGGAGATGGTGCGTTTTAAGTTCTTAGTCTCACGAGTTAAGCAAAAGGTCAGAACGGTTCAATTCTAAGCTATGTGTTTGTATATGCAATGAAACGTTTGCTAGGGATAGAGATAGGTTAGTTTAAGTTAGGAAAATCCGTACTCCTTCCTTTGTGACTTACTTGACTTGTCGATGCTATGGTAATCGGCAACAACGTGGATTAGGCTGCTTAAGCACTGTATTTGAGAAATCCTGTTTATTGACTCTTGTCCTTCCGTTCTTGTCTCTTATCTTTTTTTAGTTATATGTATGCGCTAGAGGCCATTACTGTATATATAATGTATATTGTAGTGGATGCTTGGACATATATAGGGAGGACTTTCTTGCTCGACATGATAGTATGCTATCTGGTTGCTCTTTATCTTAACATGTACTCTGATTGTCTTTATGTTACATGTTGATAAAGCCCTTAGGATGAGTACTTGACTACCAGGACTATGATGTAGATTATACTATTGGGGAAAGTGTATTCGTTAAGTACATCCTTCAATTGTTCCTAGTCATAGGTGTATCGAGACAGGGCATCAATATACCAGAGTATACTAGCGTATAGCTTCTCGACCCATGTAGATGGGTGATGGATGATCCCATATCCATTGGTGTTTGACATCATAGACAGTATACGGGTGTTCAGTGGAGACAGGGTACACTGGACGGACTCGCCGAGAACTCCCAGATGGTATTATACCTCACGTCAGATGGCAGTTCTCTGGTAACACTGGTACAGGTTAGTCTGTATACCCGAGATCGTCATAGAATCTTGTGTAATTCCCACTGTGCTTTGATTTCCATCGTACCACGTCTAAGAGGGCATAAAAAACGGTGGCTTTTGGGTACAGTCCCGAGTCACATGGAGGAAATGAGCGATAAGAAGGGTTTCGTCTCTCCAGGTATAGGGAGTTGATGTTGCGCTGTGCTCGATTGGCTATAGCAGGAAGTCCTTGGCCAAGGAAGCTTCAGAGATATACTGGTAAGTGTTATCAGTAGTTTCTCGACCCGTTATGAGCCTCATATCGACACGACTTATCGAGTTAGTGGGGTCTGACGTTTACCACCCCTAGATAAGATATGCGACATATCAAACGAAGAGACCGGACTTTACGGTAGTGTTACTGACTGGACTCGCAGGAGTGTGAGCAGGATTGCTCGTTGATCTTCTGATTGCTCAATACCCAGGTGGCCGTTACATTTAGCAGAACGCTTGCGGCTTTGTAACACCTTAGGATAATGGTTAGTGAATAATTATATTTAAATAATGGTTTTTAACTAAAATTTTACCAAATTGTGTTTTAAATATTTTTCCTAATTTAATAAATATTTTTCCAAAATTTTCCTAGGCTTGCACACACATGTGCATGTAAACTGGGGTTTTTAAAATGAGTTATTACCATAATTATTAACCATGGTGGGTTAATCATAGGATTAAGTCTTTTAGGTTTTTAAGTAGGGTTTAATTAGCTAATTAAAAAATTACTTTAATTTGAATTGTTGTAGGTGTTGACTTGTGAGAGAGAGAGAGAGGGGGGCATCATGGCTCAAGCCATGCTTGCATTAAATGAAGAGAGAGAGAGGAGGGTTGACACTTGAGTGATGGTTGTTTTTCCCCTCATTTCTTTGTTTCTCTCTTAACTCTCTCTCTCTCTCTCTCTCTCACACACACACACACACAAACACTTACCTCTCCAACCTCAGCAGAACCCCCAGCAGCAGCACCAAGCACAGCAGCAGTGGCAGCAAGAAGCAGTAGCAGCAGCAGCAAAGTTCAGCAGCAGCAGCAGTGAGCACCAACAGCAACAACAGCAAGTGCAGCCCCTTCCCTTCACTTCTTCATCTTCCTGCAGCTCCCTAGGGTTAAGTGTGAGGTATATTTCCTAACTTGCTTCCCTAGTTTGCTTGGTTGGCGTAGATTTGCATCGGTTAATGGGTTTTAGTGCGTTTTAGTGTGATATGGGGTGTTTAATGGGAACTTTGTGCTAATGAGGTGTAAATTGGTTTCAGTAGGATAGTTGAGGTTTGTTGAGACCATGTTAACTTAGTTTAACCCCGATTGCACTAAAATACCATAAGTTTCCCTATTTGATGCAAATTGTCGTTTTTAAGCAAATTTGAGGTTTTCTGGATCTGCTTTTGACCCGATGAGATCTGAGTGAAATTGGGAAGACTGCTGTGTAGTGGAGATGTGCTGATACCATAGCTTGAACCCGACCCCCTATTTGCTACAGTAGGCCGCCAATTTTCTCTTTCTGGCCGCAAATTGCGGCCAGATGGGTAGGTTTTGGGTTGGTGTTTGGTCCTGTAGGTGTCTGCTAGTGTGTAGAGTGTTGTTATATATATAGTTTTGTAAGTTTAGCTCTGTGTAGAAATCTGGGACCAAATACCTATTTTGCCGTTTTTCTAAACCTTCGCGACACGCGTGATACATGAGTAAGTTTGGGGCTTTTGTGTATCGCGACGCGTCGGGGTAGTTTCAGGCGCGTGATCACACGTTTTAGCGTATCGCGCACACGCGCGATTGGTTTGCGACACGGGTTTCTAGTTGGACCGTAATGTCGCGTTTCTGTGAAATTGAGCTTATGTGTGATATATGTTATGTGATTCTAGGTTCGCAGGCCAGTGAGACGGACGCTGCGAAGAAGGGCAAGCAAGTGGTTGGATACGCTTAGCGCGAGACACAGTGAGTAGATTTCACATCTACGGGGATATCGCCCGCATGGCGTTATGTGTCAGGGCTGATAGGACCTTAGTATATATATTGCATTTACCCCATGGATTGTCATTGCATATTGCATTTCCTGCTGTAATTATATATATATGCTTAGAACTGATAGAACACTGCACTATTACTAACGGTTTATGTTGCACAAGCACTATTTGCATGCTACACACACACCGTTAGTAATTGCCATGCCACACTCACTGTAGAGCTGCCATGATTATATTGTTATAGTTTATCTTACTTATGATTGGTGATGATTTCCTGGACATTAGGAGCCGCATGACATCTGTAAAAACGGAAACTATTTTAAAAGCGGTTTTCCCCTTATACCCATATCATGGATTGATTTATATTGTACATCGCATTGGATTTATTATTGGTGTTGGATGTACATGTGATTTCTGGTTTTGAGGACCGTGGAATTATTTAAGAAAAGATGCACTATTTTGAAAAACCCGGTACCTCGTGATATGATATTTTGGTGTCCACCACGCGTTTTCTCGGTGCTGAGACGTGTGCTTGAAACCCGATTCGAGGAGTGGATGTTCCGTTTGCGGGTTCGTGGTGGGCCCGGTATGGTTCCCCTCGGCGAGATGATCGATGGGATTTGCCGATTGAGCCTGGAGGCGGGCGAGTACCTACCGGTGATTGGTTGGACCTGGCAGTTGTCCGGAGGATACTGACCAGAGTCGAGAGATGGATGCGGGATGATCCGTACTGCCGGGGCCGAGGGCCGATACCGCAGATGGACCCCGTGGGCCGATCCGGACTGACGGAGCCCGATATACGAGGATTTGCGTGTCGATGCTGGACACGAGTATTTTATGATATTTTGGGTGCCGATGTTGGGCACTCGTGATTTCTCAGAGATGTACAGGATTTGAGGGCCGATGGGTGTGCCGGCGCCTGAGTGTATTTGGGATTTGGGTGCAGTCTGAGGCACCGATTATTGCTTTCCATGTTGACATATCCATGTAGATGTTATTTATCCCATGCTCAGTATTGATTACCATATATCTCATCCTGTAGTTATTTTACCTGATAGAGCATCTGCATGGTTATTGCACATACTACTTATCATGCATTGACATCATCTGCTGGCATTAGTAGAGCCGAGCTATATGTGCATGCTCGCGATCACCTTTATATGTTATCTCTATTCACGAGTTGGCAACTCACCCCCGTTGTGCCACAGTATTTGCAGGTTGCCCTTGGGAGTAGTCACGGCTGGCTGTTTGCCGCATCTTTTGGCGCAGATACCCTTTCTGAGACGAGTTAGCCTTTTGCTGATAGGTGGATTTTTGTTTGGTATCTGTTATCCTTCAGTTGTATATTGATGTATCTAGTATTCTCCATCTACCTTTTCTGTATTGACTTAGAGACAGTTGTGAGGACGTTATGTATGATTTTATATTCTGGTGTCGAGCTCGCATGTGAGCCGACTTTATTTTATGCAGTCTTATCTTTGTGATATTTGTCCTTTCTTTACTGTGTATTCTTCGCTACGGCGTCGTATATCATATTGGGATGCTTATTCATTTCACTTGTTATTTCTGCGACACCTTGCTTTTACCCGACTTGCGGGACAAATGTTTAAAAAAGAGAAATGTTACCAAAATTATAAAAATTATAACTCTTGAACTAAAAAGGATTTCTACTAAATTAATAAAAGTTTTTCGGACATGTATGACTGTTTTACGGAAATGTTTTAAACCACCCTATATTTATTGGTTTTGATTTCTGGGTTCGGCTTACTTAGCCGCGTTACGCCTGTAGACGTTGCATGGTTAAGTGCCGGTCACGAGTCGAAATTCTCGGGTCGTGACAAAGTTGGTATCAGAGCGTAGGTTTTACCTTCGGAGTGTAGGATGACCCTGGTATGATGGAGTAGGTAGCTGCGACAGGGTAGCGTAGCGTGTGTATGTTCCGCGGCATACTCACGACACGGTACTCCGCCTACGCGACCTTAGGACTTGTTGATTTAAATTCCTTCGTGAATACATGCATTCTTGCGATTCGATTTCCGTGTTCTTATCGAATCCAAATTTTCTTTCAGCCATTATGCCGCCTAAGACTACAAGGGCACAGAGAGCAGCCGCGAGGGCCGAGATTCGTGTTGACTCGTCCGAGACGAGGACTGATCCGGGCAGTGCACCCGTTGTACCCGAGCAGGCTGTTCCTGCCGTGACAGATCAGAACGCCACGCTAGGGGCTGGTATGCAGGAGATGCGCCAGACGGTGGGATCTAGCATGCAGGAGATGCGACAGATGATAGGGTCGCTATTTGAGACGCTTCGAGCCCAGCGACCAGAGGTAGCTCCACCTGTTCCAGCGACCGCGATGGTACCTACCGCACAGCCAGTTGCCCTTGTAGCCACGGAGGTGATTACAGTATCGTTATCAGAATTCATGAGGCTGAAGCCTCCGGTCTTCACAGGCACCGATACAGCCGAGGACCCACAGTCTTTCATCGACAGGATGGCCAGGATATGCCGTTCCCTCAGTTGCGCAGATGCGAGATGGGTCGAGTTCGCGAGCTTTCGCCTGGAAGGTCTTGCGCAGAAGTGGTGTGATTCAGTTGAGAAGGGCAGAGCAGCAGGTCTTCCTCCTATGACCTGGACGGAGTTCGTGACCATATTTCTAGCTCGTTTCCTTCCCCAGAGTGTTAGGGATGCCCGAGCACGCAGATTTGAGTCCTTGCGCCAGACGCCAAGGATGACAGTGGCAGAGTATGACGTGCTGTTTACAGAGCTAGCAGTCTACGCCCCATATTTAGTGGCTACCGAGGAGTTGCGAGTTAGGAGATTTGTTCGAGGCTTGCTTACACCACTGTTCCTCGCGATCAGTGCGCAGCACTACGAGACCTATGCAACAGCTGTAGACGCAGCCCTAGTAGTGGAGGAGCACCTTGCTGAGACTTCGGTAGTTCCAGAACCGAAGAGAGTTCGTACCAGTATTTCCGCACGGAGGCAGTCATTCAGACGCCGCGACAGGTATCGTTCTGGTACGAGGAGTAGCAGAGATTCGGGACGAGGCCGGATGTTTAGTTCGTATCCCCAGGAAAGTCAGCAGTCGCCGTGGGGTTGCTTCAGATGTGGCAGCCTACTTCACCTCGTTCGAGATTGTCCACAGACACACCGGAGGGAGGCGGCAGCACCACATGTTACTTTACTACCTTCACCACCCCAGAGGGCGTTGCCTGTTATACCTACCGTTGCTCCGCGCTAGACTCACGCACAGAGAGGTCGTGGGCGTGGAGGAGTTGCTCAGAGAGGACGAGATGACCGAGGCAGAGGGCAGTCAGTTGCAGGTGGTGGACAGGCACGGGTTTTTGCTTTGACACATCAGGACGCGCAGGCGTCCAATGCAGTGGTTTCAGGTATCCTTCCTGTATGTTCAGTTGATGCACACGTGTTGTTCGATCCCGGATCCACACACTCGTACGTATCCACACACTTTGTGCCGAGTTTGGGTAGAGAGTCCGGCTTGCTTGATCAGCTGCTTGTGGTGACCACTCCTGTAGGAGAGTCGTTTGTTGCTAGGCACGTGTTCCGATCCTGTATCGTCTGTATTGGCGAGAGAGAGTTGCCTGTTGACTTGATCCTTCTGGAGATGTTGGACTTCGACGTTCTTTTGGGCATGGATTGGTTAGCCACGTGCTATGCTTCTGTGGACTGCCGTGAGAAGACAGTTAGATTCTGCTTTCCCGGCGAGTCGGTTTTTGTTGTGTTGGGGGACCGTGGTGCCGCCCCTCACAGTGTGATTTATTCTTTTTGCGCTGGACAGCTTTTGAGGAAGGGATGTCAGGGATTTCTCGCCTATGTTTGCGATGCTCGCGCTACAGAGGTTCCATTGGATCAGGTTCCGGTTGTTAGCGAGTTTCCTGATGTGTTCCCTGCCGAGCTTCCAGGGTTGTCGCCCGAGCATGACATTTCTTTCTGTATTGATTTGGTTCCTGGCTCGGGGCCTATTTCCATACCGCCTTATCGGATGGCCCCGGCGGAACTTAGAGAATTGAAGGGTCGGTTGCAAGATTTGCTGGACAAGGGACTTATTCGACCCAGTGTTTCTCCTTGGGGTGCTCCAGTCCTGTTCGTTAAGAAGAAGGATGGCAGTTTGCGTCTGTGTATCGACTACCGCCAGCTGAACAGGGTGACAGTGCGGAACATGTATCCTTTGCCGCGCATCGACGATTTGTTCGACCACCTTCAGGGGGCAGGGTACTTTTCGAGGATCGATTTACGATCGGGCTATCATCAGCTGCGGGTTCGACAGGAGGACATTCCCAGGACAGCTTTCCGTACGCGCTACGGCCATTACGAGTTTTTGGTGATGTCGTTCGGACTCACCAATGTGCCAGCAGCCTTCATGGACTTGATGAACCGTATTTTCCGGCCTTATTTGGATCTGTTCATCATAGTCTTCATTGACGATATCTTGGTGTATTCCCGGAGTAGTGAGGAGCACGAGCAACACCTGCGGATTACATTGCAGACCTTGAGGGAGCACCAGCTTTATGCGAAATTCTCCAAGTGTACTTTTTGGCTGGACAGCGTAGACTTCTTGGGGCATGTGATTTCACGAGACGGTATATGTGTAGACCCGAGGAAGATCGAGGCCGTTCAGCGTTGGCCCAGACCCACATCGGTGACGGAGATTCGCAGCTTTTTGGGGTTGGCCGGTTACTACAGACGTTTTGTGCAGGACTTCTCCCGTATTGCTACACCATTGACCGGGTTGACCCAGAAGAGAGTTCCTTTCGATTGGACGGAGGAGTGCGAGCACAGTTTCCAGCAGTTACGGGCACGGCTGACGACGGCACCGGTGTTATCGTTACCTTCCGGATCGGGCGGATTTGTGGTCTTTTGTGATGCCTCTCGAGTGGGGCTAGGGTGCGTTCTGATGCAGCATGACAGGGTGATCGCGTATGCCTCGTGACAATTGAAGAAACATGAGCATAACTACCCCACTCACGATTTGGAGATGGCTGCAGTGGTCTTCGCACTTAAGATCTGGCGACATTACCAATACGGTGAGTCGTGCCAGCTATTCACGGATCACAAGAGTCTGAAATACATATTCCAGCAGCGGGACCTGAACCTTCGACAGCGCCGATGGATGGAGTTAGTGAAGGATTACGACTGCGAGATCTTATATCACCCGGGCAAGGCAAATGTGGTGGCTGATGCTTTGAGCAGGAGGCCCGGGAGTAGTCTATCTTGTTTGAGCGCAGTACAGGAGCAGTCATCAGAAGATTGGCAGATATTATGCGACAGCCGGATACAGTTCGAGTTCACGCCGATTGGAGGACAGATAGCGCATGTCCGTGCATGCCCACAGTTGATCGATCGTATACGTGAGGCACAGCTCAGTGATGACCGATGTTCAGAGATCATAGCACAGATTGGACAGGGCAGATTTTCCGAGTTCGTGATCGATGATCAAGGGGTACTACGATTTGGAGTCAGACTGTGTGTACCAGATGCTGAGGGACTGAGGCGCGAGATTCTTGAAGAGGCACATCGATCAGTATATAGCGTCCATCCTGGTTCCACCAATATGTATCATGATATGAGAGGTGTTTACTGGTGGGACGGGATGAAGAGGGACATCGCAGATTTTGTGGCGAGATGCCTGACTTGTCAGCAAGTCAAGGCTGAGCACCAGAGGCCCGCGGGAGAGCTACAGCCGTTACCCATTCCGGAGTGGAAATGGGAACATATTTCGATGGATTTCGTGGTGGGTCTACCCAGGACTAGTCGGGGGTATGACTCCATCTGGGTGATCATGGATCGTTTGACGAAAGCGGCTCACTTCCTACCGGTGAAGACGACTTTCGGATTTACTCAGTATGCCCAGTTCTACATTGACGAGATAGTGCGACTGCACGGAGTCCCGACGTGTATTGTGTCCGACAGAGGCACCCAGTTTACCAGTAGACTATGGCAGAGGCTCCAGGAGGCTTTGGGCACTCGCTTGAGTTTCAACACGGCTTTTCATCCGCAGACCGACGGACAGTCAGAGCGGACCATCCAGACTCTCGAGGACATGCTCAGAGCTTGTATATTAGATTTCGGAGGTAGCTGGGATCATCATTTGCCCTTGGTAGAGTTCTCCTACAATAACAGCTACCAGGAGGCCATTCAGATGGCACCATTTGAGGCTCTTTATGGGAGGAGATGCAGGTCGCCCACTTGTTGGACAGAGCTCAGTGAGAGCAGTATCTTAGGGCCACTGATCGTTGAGGAGACGACAGCGAAGATCCAGTTGATTCGCGATAGGATGAGAGCAGCCCAGAGTAGGCAGAGATCTTATGCGGACCGTCGGCGACGCAGACTTGAGTTTTCTGTTGGTGATCATGTTTTCTTGAGGGTCTCCCCAATGAAAGGTGTGATGAGGTTTGGGAAGAAGGGGAAGCTCAGTCCCAGGTATGTGGGTCCCTTCGAGATCCTCGAGCGTGTTGGTGCGGTAGCTTACCGGTTAGCCCTTCCGCCCAGCTTTTCAGATGTGCATCCTGTATTTCATGTCTCGATGCTTCGCAGATATCTTCATGATCCTTCGCATGTGATTCAGCATCCGACGATCCAGCTTGAGCGTGACCTTTCCTATGCAGAGCAGCCGGTGAGGATCTTGGATCGACAAGTGAAGAAATTAAGATCGAAGGACATTCCATCAGTTAAGGTACTTTGGCGTGGTCAGAACCGTGAGGAGGTAACTTGAGAGACCGAAAGCGAGATGATGAAGACGTATCCCCATCTTTTTGAAGGTACGTGTAGTTAGATTTTTGAAATTCGAGGACGAATTTCTTTAAGGGGGAGAGATTGTAACACCTTAGGATAATGGTTAGTGAATAATTATATTTAAATAATGGTTTTTAACTAAAAGTTTACCAAATTGTGTTTTAAATATTTTTCCTAATTTAATAAATATTTTTCCAAAATTTTCCTAGGCTTGCACACACATGTGCTTGTAAACTGGGGTTTTTAAAATGAGTTATTACCATAATTATTAACCAAGGTGGGTTAATCATAGGATTAAGTCTTTTAGGTTTTTAAGTAGGGTTTAATTAGCTAATTAAAAAATTACTTTAATTTGAATTGTTGTAGGTGTTGACTTGTGAGAGAGAGGGGGGGGCATCATGGCTCAAGCCATGCTTGCATTAAATGAAGAGAGAGAGAGGAGGGTTGACACTTGAGTGATGGTTGTTTTTCCCTCATTTCTTTGTTTCTCTCTTAACTCTCTCTCTCACACACACACACACACACAAACACTAACGTCTCCAACCTCAGCAGAACCCCCAGCAGCAGCACCAAGCACAGCAGCAGTGGCAGCAAGAAGCAGCAGCAGCAGCAGCAAAGTTCAGCAGCAGCAGCAGTGAGCACCAACAGCAACAACAGCAAGTGCAGCCCCTTCCCTTCACTTCTTCATCTTCCTGCAGCTCCCTAGGGTTAAGTGTGAGGTATATTTCCTAACTTGCTTCCCTAGTTTGCTTGGTTGGCGTAGATTTGCATCGGTTAATGGTTTTTAGTGCGTTTTAGTGTGATATGGGGTGTTTAATGGGAACTTTGTGCTAATGAGGTGTAAATTGGTTTCAGTAGGATAGTTGAGGTTTGTTGAGACCATGTTAACTTAGTTTAACCCCGATTGCACTAAAATACCACCAGTTTCCCTATTTGATGCAAATTATCGTTTTTAAGCAAATTTGAGGTTTTCTGGATCTGCTTTTGACCCGATGAGATCTGAGTGAAATTGGGAAGACTGCTGTGTAGTGGAGATGTGCTGATACCATAGCTTGAACCCGACCCCCTAATTGCTACAGTAGGCCGCCAATTTTCTCTTTCTGGCCGCAAATTACGGCCAGATGGGTAGGTTTTGGGTTGGTGTTTGGTCCTGTAGGTGTCTGCTAGTGTGTAGGGTGTTGTTATATATATAGTTTTGTAAGTTTAGCTCTGTGTAGAAATCTGGGACCAAATACCTATTTTGCCGTTTTTCTAAACCTTCGCGACACGCGTGATACATGAGTAGGTTTGGGGCTTTTGTGTATCGCGACGCGTCGGGGTAGTTTCAGGCGCGTGATCACACGTTTTAGCGTATCGTGCACACGCGCGATTGGTTTGCGACACGGGTTTCTAGTTGGACCGTAATGTCGCGTTTCTGTGAAATTGAGCTTATGTGTGATATATGTTATGTGATTCTAGGTTCGCAGGCCAGTGAGATGGACGCTGCGAAGAAGGGCAAGCAAGTGGTTGGATACGCTTAGCGCGAGACACAGTGAGTTGATTTCATATCTACGGGGATATCGCCCGCATGGCGTTATGCGTCAGGGCTGATAGGACCTTAGTATATATATTGCATTTAACCCATGGATTGCCATTTCATATTGCATTTCCTACTGTAATTATATATATCTATGCTTAGAGCTGATAGAACACTGCACTATTACTAACGGTTTATGTTGCACGAGCACTATTTGCATGCTACACACACACCGTTAGTAATTGCCATGCCACACACACTGTAGAGCTGCCATGATTATATTGTTATAGTTTATCTTATGATTGGTGATGATTTCCTGGACATTGGGAGCCGCATGACATCTGTAAAAACGGAAACTATTTTAAAAGCGGTTTTCCCCTTATACCCATATCATGGATTGATTTATATTGTACATCGCATTAGATTTATTATTGGTGTTGGATTTACATGTGATTTCTGGTTTTGAGGACCGTGGAATTATTTAAGAAAAGATGCACTATTTTGAAAAACCCGGTACCTCGTGATATGATATTTTGGTGTCCACCACGCGTTTTCTCGGTGCTGAGACGTGTGCTTGAAACCCGATTCGAGGAGTGGATGTTCCGTTTGCGGGTTCGTGGTGGGCCCGGTATGGTTCCCCTCGGCGAGATGATCGATGGGATTTGCCGATTGAGCCTGGAGGCGGGCGAGTACCTACCGGTGATTGGTTGGACCTGGCAGTTGTCCGGAGGATACTGACCAGAGTCGAGAGATGGATGCGGGATGATCCGTACTGCCTGGGCCGAGGGCCGATACCGCAGATGGACCCCGTGGGCCGATCCGGACTGACGGAGCCCGATATACGAGGATTTACGTGTCGATGCTGGACACGAGTATTTTATGATATTTTGGGTGCCGATATTGGGCACTCGTGATTTCTCAGAGATGTACAGGATTTGAGGGCCGATGGGTGTGCCGGCGCCTGAGTGTATTTGGGATTTGGGTGCAGTCTGAAGCACCGATTATTGCTTTCCATGTTGACATATCCATGTAGATGTTATTTATCCCATGCTCAGTATTGATTACCATATATCTCATCCTGTAGTTATTTTACCTGATAGAGGATCTGCATGGTTATTGCACATACTGCTTATCATGCATTGACATCAACTGCTGGCATTAGTAGAGCCGCGCTATATGTGCATGCTCGCGATCACCTTTATATGTTATCTCTATTCACGAGTTGGAAACTCACCCCCGTTGTGCCACAGTATTTGCAGGTTGCCCTTGGGAGTAGTCACGGCTGGCTGTTTACCGCATCTTTTGGCGCAGATACCCTTTCTGAGGCGAGTTAGCCTTTTGCTGATGGGTGGGTTTTTGTATGGTATCTGTTATCCTTCAGTTGTATATTGATGTATCTAGTATTCTCCATCTACCTTTTCTATATTGACTTAGAGACAGTTGTGAGGACGTTATGTATGATTTTATACTCTGGTGTCGAGCTCGCATGTGAGCTGACTTTATTTTATGCAGTCTTATCTTTGTGATATTTGTCCTTTCTTTACTGTGTATTCTTCGCTACGGCGTCGTATATCATATTGGGATGCTTATTCATTTCACTTGTTATTTCTGCGACACCTTGCTTTTACCCGACTTGCGGGACAAATGTTTAAAAAAGAGAAATGTTACCAAAATTATAAAAATTATAACTCTTGAACTAAAAAGGATTTCTACTAAATTAATAAAAGTTTTTCAGACATGTATGACTGTTTTACGGAAATGTTTTAAACCACTCTATATTTATTGGTTTTGATTTCTGGGTTCGGCTTACTTAGCCGCGTTACGCCTGTAGACGTTGCGTGGTTAAGTGCCGGTCACGAGTCGAAATTCTCGGGTCGTGACAGGCTTGTGGGTGTTTGATATGATCATCACCTACTGCCGGCGTATTGACGAGTCTTTAGAGTCCTACACATGGGTTTCCTGGCTCAAGCAAAACGGAGTACGAGCACATATGTGATATGTGCGGGACCGAGATTGATACGATATGAGATACCGTATTGTATTCTTGTGATTCATGACATTGGTCGGTTATATGCGATATAGCCGGGTTATCGGATCAAGTGTTCATTCGATAAGTTGTTAGACATGATATTAGTCGGTTATAGCCGGATTATTAAATCAAGAGTTGATTTAATAATTTAATGTATAATTATATATTTGATATATTACATTACATTAACTAGTATTAGCTCACTAATGATTTCTTTTCTCACTTGATGTACACATTGTATATATGTGATATGTATGTTTGTGTACATGTATTGTGTCATGCTTGATGATACATACAAGATGGGTGTATGAGAGTTATACCATTTTAAGGTTAAATTAGGGTTTGGTTTATTTCTTAAGGTTTAACAAAAGTGAGAAGACTTTATCAAAGTTGACAAGCTTGGAGAAGCTTGTAGAAATTTTGACAAAATCCGCTCTTTTGTCATTCCTTAGGATATTTTTCTTAACCCAAACCTTAACTCTAGTCTAGGGTTTATTCTCTACATGAATTAAGCATGATAGCTTTAACACCCATGGTCACAATAATTCATATGAATGAATTATTCATTAGACTTCTTCTTCTTTCTTCTTCACAAAAGCTTTCTAGCATCAATGGAGTTTTGAAAAAAAAAGTGTGAGAAAATGAATTCTAAAGTGAGCCCACATCCTACTTCATCATCCTCTATTACTTGCCATGTAGTATAGGGTGTTCTATTCATAAAGTTCATGACCTAGTGAAGGAATAGCTTGAGTTAGTATCTCCCCGACATAGATCATCTTCGGCCTCGAAGTCATCGAAGCAAGCACGTTCGTTCTTCTTGTGGAGCTTCTCTAGAGTCCGGTGTTCATGATCGCAGCGGAGGGGACTTCTACACGGAGCTATTGAAGTGAAGGACCGGTCTACAAAGGTTGTATTCCTTGCTCGCTACATATTGCAACGTGTTTGCATTCATATCCCGTATTATTTCAAGTTAACGATTCTAGTTAGGGTTATCTAAATCGGCAAAATTTTAATTTGGCATGGACGATGCCTCCAGAAACCTTGCTGCCGTCGTAGGTAACCTTTCAGTAGTATCAGAGCCATGCTAGAAATTAATACATATTTTGTTACAATCACGAAACCGAAACAACTCCGAAACTGAAACACGAAATCTATAGTTTTTGTCGATTTTAAAAGTTGTCAAAAAATTTTTTAAACAAGTACAGAGTGGTGTATGGGATATATAATGAACACACACAAAATTTCAGGGTATTCTGAGAAAATTGGGCCGAGCACCCCCCTCCCCCTCATATCGGCCAAAACCGAGCCCCCTCCCCTGAAATTTTGCCAGTGTTCTAGTGGCATGGTTTTGATGCTTCAGGTATTGTTTATTTTTCCTAATTTTTCATGTGATGTAATTTTACACTATAAGCAATTAGGAGTGCTTCGTATTCGTAGTTTTAACATTGTTTCGGGTGTTTCACATATTGTCTAGATAATGTTAAATAGTTCGATCGAATGTCAAAAACCCATTTTTCCATGTTTAATGTATTCGGAAAAACATGCAAGTGATTCTTTGGACCCTATAGATGAACGTAAACTTTAACTTGATTATGTGGCCGTCAAAACCACCACTTGAACCCTTGGGTTTGTGGTAGTTTAGCGTTTCACATGTAAGGCGTTGGTTTGACCCTTCTACGACTGGTTCCTAGGTACTGTGGTATCTTCTGGGTATTACTAAAACTGTGCTCAAGAGTTGAGCTATCGGGAAATTGTCGGACTTTGGTGAATCGATCGAAGAGTTTAACTTCGTCTGGATATTATGTGATGGAATAGAATATTTGGAATCCACATGTATTTTTGAGATAACTAATTTGAATGTTATAAATCTAGCACTTTAGTCTCAGATGATCGCTTGCCACGGGATTTTGATGTGATCAAAAGTCCGTCGTAATCACGTAGCGTACGTGGATACTCGCCGTGTAAACTTAATAGATAGCCATGCCCCATAGCCCCGACCAAGTGACGGTAGTTGAACCCCGTAGCCAAAAGCATCCGTTCGGGTGTTCGCGGCAGCGGTGTTCCGCCTTAGTGCACTTCATCGACGGCACCAGGGGGTGCGGCCGTCTACCAAAGTTTCCGATGAGCATTCGATCAGGATGTCGGGAATCTTGTTGAATTGCCCGACTAGATATTGAAAAGTGTTTTCGAGATCCAGACTAAAATGCGGGTTTTATAATTGTTAGGCATGCGATGTCTAAGAAATACATTTGGTTAGGCATGCGATGTCTAAGGAGGTTGCGGATTCCAACTGTTGTAGTTTTTCACTTTTTTTTCTGCGACCGTAAGTGTAATATGTGGTGTATCGCCGGTTTCGGTGCAATATGTCAACGACAATTGGGATACACATATTTACTTATGTTGATGACATGTGATGTTATGTGTTTCCGTGATATGTTATATTGGATCGTCGTATTTTGAATAGCCGGGGGTTTATGTGAGATGAGAGTTTTTCTTTTTCATTCATGTAAAATTCATTGGATGTAATATTCTTTTATTGGGGCACTTCCGGGTTGAGGATGATGTCACTATTGTATATTATTTACTTTTCCGCATTAGGATAGACCCAAGGCGGGGAGCATAAGTAACCGGGTTCTAGGGTCCAGTAGGAGACCATCTCGAGGAGTCGAGACCGGGTCTCCTAACTCTAGAATTGGCAGGGTTGCTTGCCGCTCTCGTAGGGGTCTAGGGATGTGGGATTGGCTATTCATCACGACCGTGGAATCCTTGTTTTATATAGGCTTGATATAAAACATGGAAATCCTAATATATCCAATATTTCATATATGTTCTTCTGCTGCAATGTTCTGTGATGAGATCATATTACTGCCTGAGACGAATGTTTATATTATATATATGAGATATATATTATATATTGTTGATTTCATTTCAAATGTGATGCTTGTGAAGCATAATAAATAGGACTTCATTAATGAGATTAATGAAATAAAAGAAACCTAAAGATGTTGTAGAAACTTGTCTCGAAAACTGATAGCTCTAGTTCTTGCTCTGCGTAGCGGTATTCCTTGTAGAATATCCAACACCTTATTCGATAAGGAAAGAGCCGAGATCCCTTCACCGGGAGTGACCTCTTTAGCTAAACTAGCAGATGCTACAAACTCGGTTTGTCCTTTGATTGCTTTTATGGTTTTTGCTTTTCATAACGGCATTTTTGAAATACCCTGCACCTTATTCAATAAGGAAAGAGCCGAGATCCCTTCACCGGGAGTGACCTCTTTAGCAAAAATAGTAAAAACCTAAAAAAACACTCCATTTAAATCACTCGATTCTACAACGATATCAAGTTTATGTCGGGTTACTAGGTACTCTCACAAGGGTCTATAAGGCATCAACCATGCCCGATTTAAAATTTAGACGTGCCGAACAACCCTAACCAAGATCTTTAAACTAGAGATTAGGCGTAGCAAAGCATGTTAAACACTTTAACATCTAAGAGTTAGGGATTAAAACCTTTGTAGTCCGGTCCTTCACTTCTAAAGCTCCGTGTTGAGGTCCCTTCGCTGCGATCATCGAGTATCCAGACTCTAGAGAGGCTCCACGAAGAGAAAGATGCATGCTTGCTTCCGATCTTCGATAACAAAGATGATCTACCTTGAAATTTCTTTAACACATGCTCACTCGCAAATGAGGTGAACACCCTAATCTAAATGCTAGGATAGATTAGAATGATGAAGTAGGATTTTAGCTCTCGTTTATTTTCTTAATCTCACTCATTTTCATCACTAAGCAAAAAGCTATAAAGCTTTGCAAGAAGGAAGAAGAAGATGAATTATTTTGTGATGAATAATGAATTGTGTTAATATCATTACAAATGCAACCATGGCTAAGTCAAGAAAGACTTAATCATTGTAGAGATCTAACCATAGTAAAGGGTGTGGGTTGGGTTAAGTAAATATCTTGCAAAATATCTAAACTAAATATCTTTGCAAGAAACAAAATAAAAGCTTCTAGAAACTTCTAGAAAAGTTTAACCCAAATCAAACCCTAACCTCGTTTAATCTCCACTAAACATGTTGCATTAGTAATTATAACATGTTACAATATTATATATCACATATAGAATATATATTTGTAACAAAAAAAAATAATACAATTAACATATATCACATATATATCAATGTATACCCGAGTGAGAAAAAGAATCTTTTAGTGAGCTTATATTAGTTAATGTAATTTAATATATCAAATATATAATTATACATTAAATTATCGAATCAACACTTGATCCGATAATCCAGCTATTTCATAAATAACCGACTAATATAATCTGTATCAGTTCATCGAATCAACACTTGATCCGATGACCCGGCTATATCTCATATACCCGGCCGATATCCCATATCGCGAGAATCTAATACGGTATCACAAACACGTATTGTTCTCGGTCCCGCACATATCATTTATGTGCTCCTACTCCGTTTTGCCTGAGCCAAGAAACCTCTGTGTAGGACTCTAAAGAATCATCAATACGCCGGCAGTAGATGATGATCATATCAAACACCCACAAGTTGCAAGCGGTCAGCTAAACGTAACAGCCACCCAGGTATTGAGCGATCAGAAGATGAACAAGCAAGCCTGTACATTCTCCTGTGAATCCAGTCAGTAATACTCCCGTACAGTCCGGTCTCTTCGTCTGATATGTCGCATATCTCGCCTAGGGGTGGAAAATGTCAGACCCCAATAGCTTGATAAGTCGTGTCGATATGAGGTCCATAACAGTTCGAGAAACTACTGGTAACACTTACCAATAAATCTAAGCAACCCTGGCCAGGGATTTCCAGTTATAGCCAATCGAATACAGCGGAACATCAACTCCCTATACCGGGAGAGACGAAACCCCTCCTATCGCTCATTGCCTCCATGTGATTCGGGACTGTACCCAAAAGCCACCTTTTCGCACGCCCTCTTCGACGTGGTATGATGGAAATCAAAGCACAGTGGGAATCACACAAGACTCTATGACGATCTCGGGTCTACAGACTACTCTGTACCAGTGTCACCAGAGAACTGCCATCTGACGTGAGGTATAATACCATCTGGGAGTTCTCGACGAGTCCGTCCAGTGTACCCAGACTCCACTGAGCACCCGTATACCATCTCTGATGTCAAACACCAATGGATATGGGATCATCCATCGCCCATCATATGGGTCAAGAAGCGCATACGCTAGTCTACTCTGGTATATCGATGCCCTCTCTCGATACACCCACGACTAGGAACATTTGAATGATGTCTTTGACGACTACACTGTCCCCACTAGTATGATCTGCATCATAGTCCTGGTAGTCATGTACTCATTCTAAGGGCTTTATCAATATGTAACATAGAGACAATCAGAGTACATGTTAAGATAAAGTGCTACCAGATAGCGTACTATCATGTCGAGCAAGAAAGTCCTCCCTATATATGTCCAAGCATCCACTACAATATACATCGTATGTACAGTAATGGCCTCTAGGGCATACATATAACTAACAGTTCATTACGCAAAAGGTTTTTCTTAAAAAACCTATCGTAGCCCTCCGTCATTTCAGATAAGTACTACTTAGTATTCGTGCTGTGGTAGTTTGGCCTCCGTCAAGGCGTAGTGTACGGTAGCTAACTAGTGCTTATCTGCTAGCATACGATGCGATTGGATTAGGGTATTCGTATGGCATAGTTTGGCCTCCGTCAAGGGTCGTGCGGGTGGGTCTAATTCAATCAGGAAATGTACGGGTTGAACTTGACTAGCGGACTATGGGTAGTTTGGCCTCCGTCAAGGTCATAGGACGCTAGGGGTAAAATATTATCGGGAATTTCAAGTGTTGAAATTTGCAATGAGATTGCATACCTCTTATGAGATAGTTGGATCCTGATACCCACTGTGAGTAAGAGTTACTCCTGGGAGAGTTTTACACATTACAATTAGCCGATCAAGTAGGTGTATAGAAAGGTGTCAACGGGGTTACGCCCTTGGGAAAACGAGATTTATATTAATTAGGTCCGTGCGAATGCACAAGGAACCTCCCTCAATGTACCGGCACTGGCCTGGCTGAAAGATTTGCGAACTTGTAGGGTGTAATTAATCCCGGCTAGTCTTTCCTTTTAGGGTTTGAAGGAAGATTTGACTAAAACAGTGGGAGACATACTGATTAGATATATTAATAACCAATCTAATCTTGCAAGAGCATACGCTGAGTGTTTTCTTCTCTCTCTCTCCAAATAGTGACCATGTCACGACTTAATCAAGATAATAATACGGATGGTTTGACCGAACCCGCTTGTTATACTGCGCTAGGGAATGTGGGTCCCGCTCCAACTTATAATTGTTATAAGACCGAGCAGGAGATTCCCAGGATTCTCGTACCGCCCAAACGAAGAAAGTGCATGATGATGCATCTTCTTCGGGTGTGTTCATTACAGAAAATTGTTTCTCCGTATCCTTTATGTCCTAGGTATGTCATACCGGATCAGGATCCTATATATGTAATATGTTACATGGGCTACAGATTGGTAGAGAACTGAGAATGGGTGATAAGTTACAAGAGTTGGAAACGGTGCAAGTGTTGCAGCCAAGTTTGTTGGCAGTTATCGCTCTGTATTACTAGAATACATTGGTTTTGAATGAATGTTATTAGATACTGAACCTGATATACAACATCATATCAGTCTCTTTATTAGTAAAGAAGGATATAATTTTGTATTGTTGTATAATGTTTTGAACATTTCCTATATCAAAAGTTGATCGGTTCAGGCATGTTATCTAAAAGCATATACGTTCTAAATCAAACCACAGTTCTTAACGTACAAAACACACAAGAGGAAGAGTTTAGAAATGAACGAATCCTTCTTGAGGCATTGTAGACTAGGTCATATAAATGCGACCCGACTAGCTAAGTTACATAAAAATGCATATTTAAATCAGTTTGAATTTACATCTTGTGAAACTAGCCAGTCATGTCACAAAGATAAGATGACCATAGCTCCGTTTATTGGAAACAGAGAAAGAGTTAGTGAACTCTTGGGATTGATACATGCTGATGTATGAAAGTCCCCAGTCTACACATGCTAAGACCGGTTCTTTGTACTTCATTACATTCACTGATGATCTCTCAAGATTCAGACATATGTTCCTGTTGAAACACGAGTCTGAACCTTTTGAGATATTCAAAGAATATAAGCCAGAAGTAGAGAACCACAACGGGTATAAGTATTATGTCCTTTGATGAGATAAGGGAGGAGAATACTTGAGCACGGAATTCCTGGACTATTCTAAAGGAGAAAGAGATTCTCTCTCAGCATTACTCCTCCGTATACACCACAGCACGTTGGTATATCGGGGAGGAGCAATCTCACCCTATGTGATATGGTGTGCTCTATGATAAGTACTACTTAGTTGCCTATTTCCTTTTGGGGGTTATGCACTTATGAAGCTACATACCTATTGAATAGGGTTCAAATCAAATCAGGTGCTTACCACCCCATATGTGATATGGTATGGGAAGAGCCCATCTCTTAAGGATGTTAAGATTTGGGGTTGTCCGGCCTATGTCTGAAAGAAAAATCCGGACAAGCTCGAGGCAAGGTCAGTTCTGTGGAAATTTGTTGGATATCCCAAGCATTCGCAAGGGAATATCTTCTACCACACCGAGGAGCAAAAGGTGTTTTGTTTCTCAGCATGCCACCTTTCAGAAAGAGAATTTCTTGTGAAGAAATTAGTGGTCATGAGGTAGAACTGGATGGAGTTCCTGCTATACAAACTGCAGCTAATGATTTGGTAAACCCGGAGGATTCAATAGTTCCCAACGAACCTCAGCCTCTCCGCTGATCTAATAGGGTTTCTCCCCTACCTGAGAGATACTTCGGTTTTCTCTATAACAGTGGGAGCGAGGATTGCATCATGAGATGATGACCTAACTAGTTTCGATCAGGCCATCAGGAGTGGGGACTTTATGAGAATGGTTGGATGCTAAGCGATCTGTAATGGAATCCATATACACCAACAAAGCATGGACTTTGCTTACTTTATCTGAAGGGTTAAATCCCCATCAGAAGCAAGTATATCTTGAGAAGATTACTTGGTGTACATGGAAAAATTGAGACTTTCAAAGCTATGCTTAAGTCCATCCAGATCCTACTTGCCATTGCTACATTCCATGACTACGATATCTGGCGGTTGGGTGTCATGACTACTTTTCTAAATTGTGATTTAGAAGAGAGAGTCTATAAGTACACAGCCAGAGGGCTTCGTAAACACTGGGAGCAGCAGAAATGTGTGCAAGTTGCTTTATGGGATAAAACAGGCATCGTGGAGCTGGAACATCTGTTTTGATGTGGTAGTCAAAGAGTTTGACTTCATCAAAAAGGTAGATGAACGTTGTATATACAAAAAGGTAGCAGGAAGTATGGTGATGATCCTCGTATTGTACGTGGATGATATACTCTTGATAGGAAAGAAGTTTCCTATGCTACGCTCGGTCAATCTCCTTTTATCATATAGATTCTCTATAATAAGATCATGATGATACCTACTAAATCCTGTGTTTTGGATCTATGAGATAGATCTAATTGGGTGTTAGGATTCTCACTAGGTGTAGTGAGATGGTATCAATCAATCCTGGGGAGAATCACTGGATAGTTTCCAGGGTGGTAGGATCGTCTGAATGTCAGTCAAAGGCATTGTCTTTACCCTTAGTGGAAGGACGGTATGTTGGAAGAGTTCCAAGATTGATATCGTGACATACTAGACGATAAAGGCTGGATACATGGCTAACAAGGATACTACCAAATAGTCAGTCTGGATGTATATTAGTTCATGAGATGAACTTCGTTCCTACCATTGTGTGACAATGGAGTTATGGCTTATGCCTAGGAACCCCCGTCCAATTAATGATCCAGACATATTCTTAGACAGTATCACCTGATCATGGAGATGGTTGATCTCCACGAAGATCGAGGTTAGGAGAGTAGACACAGAGGACAAAAGCGTGGATCGACTCACAAAGGCCTATTTCCCAGTAGAGACTTTTATGGGATGGTTGAGTATGAGATACTTCAACCACTGCTGATTGTTGGGTATGAGATACTACAACAGATGGACCTACTGCAAGTGGGAGATTGTTAGTTATATGTATGCCCTAAAGGCCATTACTGTACATACGATGTATATTGTAGTGGATGCTTGGACATATATTTGGAGGACTTTCTTGCTCGACATGATAGTATGCTATCTGGTTGCTCTTTATCTTAACATGTACTTTGATTGTCTCTATGTTACATGTTGATAAAGCCCTTTGGATGAGTACTTGACTACCAGGAATATGATGTAGATTATACTAATGGGGATAGTGTAGTCGTTAAGTACATCCTTCAATTGTTCCTAGTCGTAGGTGTATCGAGACAGGGCATAGATATACCAGAGTAGACTAGCGTATAGCTTCTCGACCCATGTAGATGGGAGATGGATGATCCCATATCCATTGGTGTTTGACATCAGAGACAGTATATGGGTGCTCAGTAGAGACTGGGTACACTGGACGGACTCGCAGAGAACTCCCAGATGGTATTATACCTCACGTTAGATGGCAGTTCTCTGGTGACACTGGTACAGGTTAGTCTGTAAACCCGAGATCTTCCTAGAGTCTTGTGTGATTCCGACTGTACTTTGATTTCCATCATACCACGCCCAAGTGGGCTTGCAAAACGGTGGCTTTTAGGTACAGTCCCGAGTCGCATGGTGGCAATGAGCGATAGGAGGGGTTTCGTCTCTCCCGGTATAGGGAGTTGATGTTGCGCTATGCTCGATTGGCTATAACAGGAATTCCTTGGACAAGGCAGCTTCAAAGATATACTGGTAAGTGTTATCAGTAGTTTCTCGACCCGTTATGAGCCTCATATCGACACGACTTATCGAGTTACTGGGGTCTGACGTTTACCACCCCTAGACGAGATATGGGACATATCAGACGAAGAGACCGGACTGTACAGTAGTGTTACTGACTTGATTCGCAGGAGTGTGAGCAGGCTTGCTTGTTGATCTTCTGGTCGCTCAATACCCAGGTGGTCGTTACGTTTAGCAGACCGCTTGCGGCTTCTGGGTTTTTGATATGATCATCACCTACTGCCGGCGTATTGACGAGTCTTTAGAGTCCTACACAGGGGTTTTCCTGGATCAAGCGAAATGGAGTAGGAGCACATATGTGATATGTGCGGGACCGAGATTGATACAATATGAGATACCGTATTGTATTCAAGCAATTCGTGACATTGGTCAGTTGTATACGATATAGCCGGGTTATCGAATCAAGTGTTGATTCGATAAGTTGTTACACATGATATTAGTCGGTTATAGCCGGATTATTAAATCAAGAGTTGATTTAATAATTTAATGTATAATTATATATTTGATAAATCACATTACATTAACTAGTATTAGCTCACTAATGATTTCTTTTCTCACTTGATGTACATATTGTATATATGTGATATGTATGTTTGTGTACATGTATTGTGCCATGCTTGATGATACATACAAGATGGGTGTATGAGAGTTATACCATTTTAGGGTTAAATTAGGGTTTGGTTTATTTCTTAAGGTTTAAAAAAACAGAGAAGACTTTGTCAAAGTTGACAAGCTTGGAGAAGCTTGTAGAAACTTTGACAAAGTCCACTCTTTTGTCATTCCTTACGATATTTTCCTTAACCCAAACCTTAACTCTTGCCTAGGGTTTATTCTCTACATGAGTTAAGCATGATAGCTTTAACTCACCCATGGTCACAATAATTCATATGAATGAATTATTCATTAGACTTCTTCTTCATCTTTCTTCTTCACAAAAGCTTTCTAGCTTCAATGGAGTTTTGAGAAAAAGTGTGAGAAAATGAATTCTAAGGTGAACCCACTTCCTACTTCATCATCCTCTACTACTTGCCATGTAGTATAGGGTGTTCTCTTCACAAAGCTCATGACCTAGTGAAGGAATAGCTTGAGTTAGTGTCTCCCGGACGTAGATCATCTTCGGCCTCGAAGTCATCGAAGCAAGCACGTTCGTTCTTCTTGTGGAGCATCTCTAGAGTCCGGAGTTCACGATCGCAGCGGAGTGGACTTCTACACGGAGCTATTGAAGTGAAGGACCGGTCTACAAAGGTTGTATTCCTTGCTCAATACATATTGCAAAGGGTTTGCATTCATATCCCGTATTATTTCTAGTTAACGATTCTAGTTAGGGTTATCAAAATCGGCAAAATTTTAATTTGGCATGGACGATGCCTCTGCCACGACCCGAAAGAACGGAACATGACCGACATTTAAATTACGGGGGTCTCGAGGCGTACGTAATCTAAGTAAGCCAATCCCAGAAATCAAAACCAAAGAAGCAGTTGAGTGAAGGAAAAACCAACTTAAAGCAAGTAGTTTTAATAGCATAAGCCGAATAATGCATTTTTAAAAACATCAAATATTTCCTGAAAATTTCGACAAAGTCTCCTTTGTAAATACTGGCCCCAAAACGGGATACAACATGAATAGTATACAAAATGAATAAAAAGGCATCCCCAAGCGGGAGCTATCTCTTCGTCAATCGACGGCCACAACCACGCAAGCAATATAATATACAACGCCAAGGCCGAGGATCAAAACTCAAAAGGAAACTCAAAACAGCAAGAAATCCATAGAAATACCACGCGTGACACAAAGGTCGAAAGAATAAACATCACTGGTCTTTATCTCGGAAATAAATACATGTTTGGTTGATGGAACATCTAGATACAACAGAATAATAATATACAAGGTATAATGATGGGTACGATATAAATAAACCCACCTACTAGCAAGTCACCCGAAAAGAAGCAGTGCCAGCAAAGCCGTAATGAAACCTGTACGGCAAAACCTGCAAGAACTGTGGCACGACGGGGGTGAGTTGTCAACTCGTGAATAGAATACATCTACGAACAGGAATCGCATGTATGACGCAATCCTAGGTCATACAATCATAATATATAATCCTCAAATATAAAACATGTAGCCTATAACAATGGTTAAGGTAAATATCTATCCCAAGTGTAATCCCATGTGCCCATGTCAGTGCCTCATGTAGCAATATATCATATGGATGTGGTACGAATGCATGAAAACAGAATACATGAAACTGAAGAAACTTCTTTCATAACTTAGTGAGATTTTTGTATATTTAAAATGAGGTATCATAATGAAATCAGCATAAACAGTGTCTAGTATCGACACAAAACAAGTATCCAAATATCTCGATATCTCTGTGTCGCAATCTCTTTACCTCAATATCTCAAATATCTCTGTATGTCTCAATCTCACTATCTAGGGCGCCGTCAGTCCAGACCGGCCCCTAATATCCATCTCATGACCACGACGGTATCCACCGGATATCCGACGCGTTGGGTACAATCACCGGTAGGTAGTGCTCCCCTGCCAGGCTCACATCGTCATCACCACGCGCTTCTTGCCCCGGGGTACCTTACCGGGTCCACCATGTACCCGAAACGGTTCATCCGTCACCTCGAATCGGGTCTCGAAATCCATCAGTAAACTCATGGTGGACGACTCATACATCATGGGAAAACCGAACTTTTCATTTAAAAAGAGAGAGAAGAAGTTTGTATAAGTTTTGCGGTTTTTCCCCCAAATCCAGAAAATCTCATGGAAATCCGAATCCAAAACCTCAATAGCATGTAAAATAGTGAATATATGCATGAGAATCCATGAATACGACATAACAATGAATAACAGTATGCATGAAGTGACAAATAATAACTACAATGTCTAAACTGACATATAATGCAAGTACACAAATATCATGTCAAAACTACTATCTAACAAGCTAAGTCAAGCAATAATATTCTCTAAGTGTACATGACATGTCAATTACCGAAGAAGATGTGTGTGAGCCGGCAAGTAAGTGTACGTGGTACATACGCAGCATCGGTAATGGTGCTGGTATCCTAACAGCATGATATCAACAATGGAATATGAATCACAATAAGTATGCGATGCGGAGCAACAGCAATAATGAGCGGGAGCTAAATACTAGACACAAAGATAACAAATCTATATTTAATATAAATCTAGTCTAACAACTACACTAAACTAAAGGGCTAAGCTAACTGGCTATTGAAGGTAAAGAAACCGCCTAAACTCTGAGTCGATACATATACCTACATGTATATGTTAGTCGGTGATCCTGCCTCAATAATATCACATCTGATACCATATCTATAATCAGACATTCCCAAGTCAAGAGTGCGGATCAAACATCAATATATAGCTCGTACGTAAATCCGTCGTACGGCATCCCCAAATCTGGGTACAGGTCAGTATCACATTCATCAAATTAATCATTGGTATCCTCTTTATCAAAGATCATAATTCGGGGTACTGATCTAAGTCTAGTACATTACTAATATCATCAACATAATCATGATCTGACTGCTGATCTACAGCTTCATAAAAACCGATATCATCATCATATATCGTCATAAAGAGGTATACATCGCCTAATGCGACCTATTATGAATATCCTAACATATCTTATCTCATATCACGATCGCATGTCAACCATTCAATGTATAACACTATTCACATGTATCGTCGTCCCAAGATCCGCTATAACATCATGACGTATCTCAAGTATGAATCCTGCCATATCACCGTTCTCGCGGTCTCAATCAAATCTTATCGACTCATCTCAAATCCTAAATACTATCCTCAAATCCAGTATGTGAACACATAGTCCCATACCCATGTGAACACATAACAATATAACCCCATATAAGCATATATGAAAGAAGAATGTATGCAAGTATCGGGGTGTGTGTGTGTAAATGTGATGCAACCTCTACTCTAGGGTCTCGCAACACTAAACATATCCAATCACACCTAAAATCTATCTTTATCATCAATAAACTCAACAATATATAATCAATATATATGTATGTATACGTATTCGTATACATCACCATGAACTGCGGGGGTACTATACGCCATCCACCCGACTTCTCCCCGTAGATATAAATCTACTCACCTGGTCCTCGCTCGCCGGTGCCGACGTCGCCACACGCTTGCATGTCGTCTTGAAGTCCACATTGGGTACCTACATATCATAACGCACCGGATCACATTAAAATCCGACTCATGACCGAAACGACACACGAATCCCACATATGTCAAAACCAATGGTTGCTTTCACAAATCAACAAAAAAACCCTCGACGTCGGCGTACAAACGCCAAACCATCTAGAAAAACCCAAACACACTCATTTGCTCATTCAGAAGCACTAATTATAATATAAAATAGGTTAAAATTCACAAAAATCTCAAATTCACTTTAAAAGCTATTTTTCCGAAAATCTAGCAAGCAAAATTAACCGTTTTAATACAAATCTTGATGTTTAAACAAAACTAATGGCCATAATATTTACTAAATAACTTAAATAAGCCATACAAATCATTTCCACAATTTAATTTCACCAAACTATATACGTTCAAAAAAACTAGTTTGCAATTTTACCCAAATTTCAACCATTTTAGCAAAAATGCATAAATAACAATTTTGCTTGGATTTGCATGTTCTCAAATATTAAAATACAATTTAAAATGTTAATAATACCATGAATACCCTAATTAGATTTTTATCCCAATTGATTAATTAAATTCTCAAAACCTAGTTAACAAAATTAACACAATTAGCAAAATTTTACACTAACAAATAGCAACTAGTAACTATCTTTTCCTTACATGACTTAAGATCTCAAATTTCAACACACAAATCATGATCCAAATACCCAAAACTCTAATTTGATCACAACCCCTTCTCTTGAATTTTCAATCATGCAATTTGAACCCATATAAAACCTAATTAACACTTAATTAAGCTAACATAAGCATTAATCAACAATTTAACAAAAAGGTCAAGATTTTTATACCTCACAACCCATTGATGCAACTTGAAATCTAGCCTCTCAAATTGCCATCTTGTTCCCTAGATCCATACTAGAATGGTCAAGTAAAAATGGGTAGGGATTAGATTTTGATTTTGTGGGATTTTTGAAGCATTTTGGATGATTTTTTGATGGAATTTTGTGATGAAATGATAGGGGATTTTTTGTTAGGGGCTGCTGTTGAAGAGAGAGGGGTGGCTCGGCTAGAAATGGGGAGGGTAAGAGAGAGAGAGAGAGTGGTGTGGGTATAAGGAATGCTCAAAGTCAACAAAGTCAAGCTTCTTTCTTTATTAAACCCCTTTTTCTTTACTCTTCTCTTGATTTTTCTTTAAACAATTCAAGTGGGGAAAATGAGGGAGCACTTGGGCTGCTGATTTGGAGAGGGGAGAGAGGGTGTGGGTGAGTGTGGGTATGGGAAAAATGATAAATGTTATACCCCAATATCTATTTGCGCTAATTTCACTATTTAAACATTTTTCTTCGATATTTTCTAAAACCGTTTTGACAATTGTTTTTCATTTCAAAAACAACATGTTAAAATTTTGTTTAATGTGTTATGATTCACAAAATTTGTTTCAACTCATTCCAGTTTGTAATTTTCCCTAATTAAATGTATTAGTGACGGCTTAAAATAATATTAAAATAATTAATTTCGGAAAAATTTTCAGAAAATTAGAAATTTTACCAGTGGCTCAATAAATACCAAATACTAGCAATTAAATAGCTAGAATATGTATATTTAATTTTATAATAAAAATATTTGTATTTTGACTTTTTACCGAAAACTCCCTTATTTTACCGGTTTTCTGAAATTTCACAGAAACGATTTTTAAAACGTTACAATCTTCCCCCTTAAAGAAATTCGGTCCCCGAATTTAAATTAACCCCCCCCCCCAAATACTAAAACATCTAAGCAAAACCATCAAGTCGTCGGGGCTCCGAAATCATAAATAGATAAAACAAATCATAGCGCAGCGCATGCCCATGAAAAATGAGCATATAACTCAAAATCAAAACTCCATCCAGCATCTCGTAATCATCGGATGTAGGGTTCCTAGGCAGTCTTGTAAGGGTTCATAAGGCATCAAACATGCCGTAATAAAATTTTAGACTTGCCGAACAACCCAAAGCCGGGATCTTTGCAAGATTATTAGGGTTTTACATGCAAGTAAACATCTTTACCACTAAGTGTGAGGGATTACAACCTTTGTAGTCCGCTCCTTCACTTCATAAGCTCCGAGTAGAAGTCCCTTCACCGCAATCCACGATCTCCCGGACTCAAGAGAGGCTCCACGACTCGAACGATCCATGATAGCTTTCGTATTCCTTTTCTCCGATGATCTTCGTCGAAGTTGCAATAGCTCAAGCTCTCTCACTCTAATGAGGTGAACACCCTAATCTAATGAGCTAGATTAGATGAGGATGATGGAGTAGTATTTATGCTTTCTTTTTATATCATAATCATACATGAAATCATCACAAAAGGAATTTCTAGTAAGCTTTCTCAAAGCTAAAGAGAGAAGAAGATGATGAATGAAAAAGATAATCCTTTTGTGATGAATAGTACTAAAGAATATATGATTGATTATGGAACCATGGTCAAGGATGAGAAGCTTAACCTTTATAGAGAATAAACTAGAGCTAGGGTTTAGTTAGGTTAAGGAATGTGTCATGGATAAATATCAACCATAATATCTTAACCAAGACAAAAGGAAATCCTTCTAGATTGAACAAGAAGGAGCTAACCCTAATCAAACCCTAATCTCTTTTTATCATCACTAAACATGTTTCATAATAAATCATATCATGTTACTATAATATATATCACATTTATATTATATTTGTAATAAAAGAAAATAATACAATTAATATATATCGCATATATATGAATGTATTATCCGGTGAGAAAATGAAATAATAAAACGAGCCAATATTAGATAATGTAATACAATATATCATATATATTATTATACATTAAATCATCGAATCAACTATTGATCCGACAATCCAGCTATATCGAATATAACCGACTAATATATCATGTACCGATTCATCGAATCAACACTTGATCCGATGACCCGGTTCATATCTAAATATCACGAGAATATAGTACGGTATAACATATCGCATTATTCTCAATCCTGCACATATCACATATGTGCCTCTACTCCGTTTTTCCTGAGCCAAGAAACCTCTGAGTAGGACTCTAAGGAATCGTCAATACGCCGGTAGCAGGTGATGATCATATCAACAACCACAAGCTGCAAGCGGTCAGCTAAACGTAACCGCCACCCAGGTATTGAGCGATCAGAAGATCAAAAAGCTAGCATGTACGTTCTCCTGTGAATCCAATCAGTAACACTCCCGTACAGTCCGGTCTGTTCGTCTGATATGTCGAATATCAAGTCTAGGGGTGGTATACGTCAGACCCCAGTAACCGATAAGTCGTGTCGATGTGAGGCTCATAACAGGTCGAGAAACTACTGGTAACACTTACCAGTAAATCTCTATATCAGCCCTGGCCAGGGACTTCCAGTTATAGCCAATCGAACACAGCACAACATCAACTCCCTATACCGGGAGAGACGAATCCCCTCCTATCGCTTATTGCCTCCATATGATTCGGGACTGCACCCAAAAGCCACCGTTTTGCACGCCCTCTTGGACGTGGTAAGGTGGAAATCAAAGCACAGTGGGAATCACACAAGACTCTATGACGATCTCGGGTCTATAGACTACCCTGTACCAGTGTCACCGGAGAACTGCCATCTGACGTGTGGTACAACACCATCAGGGAGTTCTCGGCGAGTCCGTCCAGTGTACCCAGTCTCCACTGAGCACCCGTACACCATCTCTGATGTCAAACACCGATGGATATGGGATCATCCATCGCCCATCATATGGGTCAAGATGCGTATGCGCTAGTCTACTCTGGTGTATCGATGCCCTGTCTCGATATACCCTCGACTAGGAACAGATATAGGATGTACTCATCTACTACCGTGGCCCCACTAGTATGATCTTATCATAGTCCCAGTAGTCGAGTACAGATCCTAAGGGCTTTATCAACATGTGAGAGAAAGACAGTAAAGCAGTACAAGTCAACATGTTAAGATAAAGTAAAACCAAATAGCATACTATCATGACGAGCAAGAATGCCCTCTCTATATATATCCATGCATCCATCATAATATACATCATATGTACAACAATGGCCTCTAGAGCATATACATATCTAACAATCTCCCACTTGCACTAAGGCCAGCTGCTATAGTATCTCATACCTAGCAACCCGAATAATCTCTCAAACTATATCTTGGGAATGGCCTTCGTAAGTAGATCCGCAGTGTTGTCCTTCGTATCTAATCTCCTAACCTCGATCTCCTGGCGATCAACTATCTCCCTGATTAGGTGATACCGCCTCAGAATATGTCTGTACTTCTGATGGGACCTGGGTTCCTTGGTCAAAGCCACAGCTCCATTGTTATCGCAATACAGAGATATTGGATGCTCAACGGATGGAACCACACCAAGTTCACTAATGAACTTCTTCATCCAGACAGCCTCTTTGGCAGCATCGTTGGCAGCGATGTATTCAGCCTCCATCGTCGAGTCTGCAATGGTATCCTGTTTGGAACTCTTCCAACATACCGCCCCTCCATTGAGGGTAAAGACAAATCCCGAGTGCGACTTAGAGTCGTCCTTATCACTTTGGAAGCTGGAATCGGTAAAGGACTCCACCCGGAGTTCTCCGTTACCATACACCAAGAACATGTCACTAGTCCTTCGTAAGTACTTGAGAATGTTCTTCACTGCTGTCCAGTGACTCTCTCCAGGATCTACTTGATACCGACTCACTACACTTAGTGAGTATGCTACATCGGGTCTGGTACACAGCATCACATACATGATAGAGCCTACTGCCGAAGCATAGGGTATCCCTTGCATGCAAGCTCTCTCCAAATCAGTCTTGGGAGACATCTCTTTGGAGAGAGTGAGTCCAGAGATCGTGGGTTGGTTCCCACGCTTGGATTCTTCCATACTAAACCTCTTTAGTATGGTGTCAATGTACCTGGATTGGGACAATTCCAGTATCCGTTTAGATCTATCTCTATAGATCATGATTCCCAATATGCAGGAGGCATCACCTAGATCTTTCATTGAGAATCTTTGTGATAAGAAGAGCTTGACTGATTGCAGTATAGGAATATCATTTCCTATCAAGAGTTTGTCATCCACGTATAATACGAGGAAGACAACCTTACTCTCTGCTACCTTCTTATAGATACAAGGTTCATCTATATTTTTGATGAAGTCAAACTCTTTGACTATAACATCAAAACAGATGTTCCAACTCCGCGATGCTTGCTTTAACCGATAAATGGATTTAAGCAGCTTGCACACCTTTCCGCTGCTCCCACTATCTACGAAGCCCTCTGGCTGAGTCATGTACACGCACTCTTCTAAATCACCGTTTAGAAAGGCGGTCTTAACATCCATTTGCCAGATTTCGTAGTCATGGTATGCAGCGATGGCAAGTAAGATCCGGATGGACTTAAGCATAGCCACTGGAGAAAAGGTTTCGTCATAATCCACACCCGATCGTTGACGAAAACCCTTTGCTACAAGTCTAGCTTTGAAAGTCTCAACTTTTCCATCTACACCAAATTTCTTTTTAAAAATCCACTTGCTCCCAATGGGTTTTACTCCTTCAGGAGCATTTTCCAAAGTCCATACTTTATTGGTGTACATGGATTCCATCTCAGATCGCATTGCATCCAGCCATTTCACAGAGTCACTACTCGTGATGGCCTGCTCGAAACTAGTTGGGTCATCATCTTCCATGATGCAATCCTCACTTCCACCATCAATGAGAAAACCGTAGTATCTCTCAGGTGGACGAGAAACCCTACTAGATCGGCGGAGAGGCTGGGGTTCGTCGGGTACTACTGAATCTTCTAGTTCCAACAAATCATCAGTTGTAGTTTGTGGTGCTGGAACCTCTTCCAGCTCTACCTCTTTGCCACTAATTTTTTTGCAAGAAATTCCTTTTCCAAAAAGTTGGCATGTTGAGCAACAAACACTTTTTTTTCCACAGCGTGGTAGAAAAAATATCCTTGGGAATTCTTTGGATATCCCACAAATTTGCAATGAACTGATCGTGCCTCGAGTTTGTCCGGATTTTTCCTTTTAACATAGGCCGGACAACCACATATCTTAACTCGTTTAAAATATGGTCTCTTCCCACTCCATATCTCATATGGTGTGGTAGGTATAGATTTAGACGGAACTAGATTCAATATGTATATGGCTGTCTCAAGCGCATACCCCCAGAAGGAAATAGGTAACTCAGCTTCGCTCATCATAGAGCGCACCATATCTAATAGGGTGCGATTCCTCCGTTCCGATACACAGTTGTGCTGTGGTGTATAAGGAGGAGTAAGCTGAGAGAGAATCCCATTCACTTTCAGATAATCCAGAAAATCATTGCTCAAGTATTCTCATCCTCGATCAGATCGAAGGATCTTAATACTTTTGCCCGTTTGATTCTCTACTTTGTGCTTATATTCTCTGAATTTCTCAAAAGTTTCAGACTTGTGTTTCAACAGGAACACATGCCCGTATCTAGAGAGATCGTCAGTGGATGTAATGAAGTAGGAAGAACCGTTCCTGGCGTGTGTAGACATGGGACCGCATACATCACTATGTATCAGTCCTAAGAGTTCCGTAAATCTTTCTCCGTGTCCACTAAACAGAGCTTTGGTCATTTTTCCTTTGAGACATGAATGGCAAGTATCTTAAGATGATAATTCGAATGAATTCAAATATCCATTTTTATGTAACTTAGCTAGCCGTGTCTCATTGATATAGCCAAGTCTACAATGCCACAAGAAGGATTCGTTCATTTCTGAACTTTCCTCTTGTGTGTGTTTTGTATATTGAGAACTGTATTTTGATTGAGAATGAATATGGCATTATGTAACGAGCCTGATGCAATCAACTTTTGATTTAGGAAGATGTTCATAACATTATCCTATACTACAAAATTATATCCTTCTTTACTTAATACAGAAACTGATATAATGTTGCACATCATGTTCGGTATATAATAGCACTCATTCAGAATCAGTGTATTACGACTTGGCAATACTAGGTGATATTCGCCAACTGCTTTGGCTGCAATACTTGCACCGTTCCCTACTTGAACGGAATGATCACCTTTTCCCAGTTCTCTACCTTTAGGTAGCCCATGTAACAATTTACATATGTGGGATCCTGATCCGGTATCTAATACCCAGGACGTAGGGTGAACTGAGAAACAGTTCTCAATAACTAACACACCTGAAGAAGATGCATCAATATACATGTTCTTTTGGGCGGCGTGAGAATCTAGATATTCTTCTGTTTCCTATTCAGTCTTATAACTCTTATAAGAAAGAACGGGTCCAACGTTCCCCTGCTCAGTATAATAAGCAGGTTCAGTCAATATATCCATATTATTATCTTGATTATGGCCTGACATGGTCGCTACCTGGAGAGAGAGAGAGAAGAAAACACTTTAGCGTATGCTCTTCCAAGATTAGATTGGTTATTATCTTATCTCATCAGGATGTCTCCCACTGTTTTTATCAAATCTTCCTTCAAACCCTAAAAGATAAGATTAGCCAGGATTAATTACACTCTACAATTTCGTCAATCTTTCAGCCAGATCAGTGTCGGTACTTGAGTGAGGTTCCCCGTGCTTTCGCACGGACCTAATTAAAGTAAACCTCGTTTTCCCAGAGGCGTAACCCCGTTAACACTTTTCTAGACACCTACTTGATCGGCTAATTGTCCTGTGTGAAACTCTGTCAGGAGTAACACTTACTCGCAGTGGGTATCGGGATCCAACTATCTCATAGGAGGTATGAAATCTCATTGAAAATTTCAACACATGAAATTCCCGATAATATTTTTCCCCTAGCGATCTATGACCTTGACTAAGTCAACAAACCATAAATCGCAAGTCAAGTTCAACCCGTATATTTCCCGATTGAATTAAACACACCCGTATGACCCTTGACTGAGTCAACAAGGACGTGCGAATACCCTAATCCAATCGCATCTCATGTTTTAGCAGATAAACACTATTTAGCTACCGTACACTTCGCCTTGACTAAGTCAACAAACATAGCACGAATACTAAATAATATCTATCTGAAATGATGGAGGGCTACGCAGGTTTTTCTGAAAACCTGATATCGTCGTAGAATCAAGTGAATTTTGAAAAGGAGTGTTTTTGAGGCTTTTCTAGTTTTGCTAAAGAGGTCACTCCCGGTGAAGGGATCTCGGCTCTTTCCTCATCGAATAAGGTGCAGGACATATCATATACATCGCCGTGCAAAGCAAAACTATAAAAGCAATCAAAAGACAAACCGAGTATTGTAGCATTTGCCAGTTTCGCTAAAGAGGTCACTCCCGGTGAAGGGATCTCAGCTCTTTCCTCATCGAATAAGGTGCAGGGTATATCATATATACCGCTATGCAAAGCAAGACTGTAGATACCCTATTTATAAATTTTTGATTCTACAACATCTTTTAGGTTTCTTTTCTTTTTATTAATCTCATTAATAAAATCCCATCAGCTTATACTTCCTAAGCATCACAGAAGAAACGAAAGCAGTAATATTTATATATCAGCATATATATATATAGTATAAGCATTCGTCTCAGGCAGTAATATGATCTCATCACAGAACATTGCAGCAGAAGAACATATATGAAATATTGGATAAACTAGGATGTCCGTGTCTTCAATACGAGCCTGTATAAAACACGGATTCCACGGTCGCGATGAATAGCCAAACCCACATCCCTAGACCGCTATGAGAGCGGTAAGTAACACTGCCAATTCTAGGGTTAGGAGACCCGGTCTCGACTCCTCGAGATGGCCTCCCACTGGACCCTAGAACCCGGTTACTTGTGCTCCCCTCCTTGGGTCTATCTAATGCGGAAAAGTAAATAATATACACTGGTGACATCAACCTCATCCCGGGAGTGCCCTAATAAAAGAATATTACATACAAATGAATTTTACATGAATGAAAATAAAAACCCTCATCTCACATAAAACCCCCGGCTATTCAGAACACGACGATCCAATTTAACATATCACAGCAACACATAATATCACATATCATCAACGTAAGTAAGTATGCATACACCGATCGTCGTAGATGTATAGCAACGAAGACCGGCAATACAACTACATACTACACTTACGGTCACAGAAAAGAAATTGTAAAACTACAATATTTGGAATCCACAATCACTTTAGACATCGTAAATCCGAAATATCACATACTTTGCATTTCATGCCCAACTCTATGAATTCCACATATTGTATCACATTCCAGATAAATAGACAGTATTAAACTTTCCGAACAGATTATCAAATACCCAAAATTTTCTAAATTGCTCAACACTTGAGCTGAGTTCAATTAATCCCAGAATATGTCACAGTACCAGTGATCCAGCCATAGAAGGGTCAAGCCAACGCCTCATATGTGGCACGCCGTACTGCCCCAAACCCTAAGGTTTAGAAGCAGTTCAAGACGGTCACATAATCGAGTTAAGATTTGTTGTCTTCTAGAGGGTCCACCGTGTTACTTGCATAATTTTCCGAAAGATTTAAACCCGATAAAAATTCAACACCTGAAAGTTTTTCGTGCCGGGAAAAAATGAGTTAATGATATCCGTTCGAACATTTTAACAGTTTCTAAATATCCGAAAATAATAACGAATTTAAATATTCCGATCGATTCAACGATTACAAAATAAACCCCAGAACACTCAACACATGAGCCAGATTAAAAATACCCATAAAATATAACTTGAAGAAATAGATATTATAGGGCAAACACTTGTGCATTAGTCCTCTGTACGGCCGCGGAACCGCGGTCCAAGCGTGGTACGGCCGCGGTTCCAAGGTGGAATGTACGGATCATGCGCTCGTGTTTCACTGTAATTCTTAGATTTCCCTGCTGAATTTTTTAGGTATTTTTAATACAGAAAAATCATAGTTTTTAAAAATTATCCAGAGAGGGGTTCATTTCGTAGTTTCGGGGTTCGTTCGGAGTTTTAACTTCGTATACACATCGCCTAATGCTCTAGCTAGGCTCTTATACAATTGTAGGGTTCCTATGCACTCTTGTGAGGGTTCATAAGGCATCAAACATGCCCGAATAAAATTTTAGGCGTGCCGAACAACCCAAAGCCGGGATCTTTGCTAGATTATTAGGGTTTTACATGCAAGTAAACATCTTTACCACTAAGTGTGAGGGATTACAACCTTTGTAGTCCACTTTTTCGCTTCATGAGCTCCGAGTAGAAGTCCCTTCGCCGCAATCCACGATCTCCGGGACTCAAGAGAGGCTCCACGACTCGAATGATCCATAATAGCTTGTCATATTCCTTTTCTCCGATGATCTACGTCGAAGTTGCAATAGCTCAAGCTCTCTCACTCTATTGAGGTGAACACCCTAATCTAATAGGCTAGATTAGATGAGGATGATGGAGTATTATTTATGCTTTCTTTTTATATCATAATCTCAGATGAAATCATCACAAAAGGAATTTCTAGTAAGCTTTCTCAAAGCTAAAGAGAGAAGATGATGATGAATGAAAAAGATAATCCTTTTGGGATGAATAGTAGTAAAGAATATATGATTGATTATGGAACCATGGTCAACGATGAGAAGCTTAACCTTTGTAGAGAATAAATTAGAGCTGGGGTTCGGTTAGGTTAAGGAATGTGTCATGGATAAATATTAACCATAATATCTTAGCCAAGACAAAAGGAAATCCTTCTAGAATGAACAAGAAGGGGCTAACCCTAATCAAACCCTAATCTCTTTTTATCATCACTAAACATGTTTCATAAAAAATCATATCATGTTACTATAATATATATCACATATATATTATATTTGTAACAAAAGAAAATAATACAATTAATATATAACACATATATATTTATGTATTATCCGGAGAGAAAATGAAATAATAAAGCGAGCCAATATTAGATAATGTAATACAATATATCACATATATTATTATACATTAAATCATCGAATAAACAATTGATCCGACAATCCGGCTATATCGAATATAACCGACTAATATATCATGTACCGTTTCATCGAATCAACACTTGATCCGATGACCCGGTTCATATCTAAATATCACGAGATTATAGTACGGTATCACATATCGCATTATCCTCAGTCCTGCACATATCACATATGTGCCTCTACTCCATTTTGCCTGAGCCAAAAAACCTCTGTGTAGGACTCTAAAGAATCGTCAATACGCCGGTAGCAGGTGATGATCATATCAAACACCCACAAGCTGCAAGCGTCAGCTAAACGTAACAGCCACCCAGATATTGAGCGATCAGAAGATCAACAAGCTAGCCTGTACGTTCTCCTATGAATCCAATGAGTAATACTCCCGTACAGTCCGTTCTGTTCGTCCGATATGTCGCATATCAAGTCTAGGGGTGGTATACGTCAGACCCCAGTAACCGATAAGTCATGTCAATGTGAGGCTCATAACAGGTCGAGAAATTACCGGTAACACTTACCAGTAAATCTCTATATCAGCCTTGGCTAGGGACTTCCTGTTATAGCCAATCGAACACAGCACAACATCAACTCCCTATACCGGGAGAGACGAATCTGTTAGTTATATGTATGCCCTAGAGGCCATTACTGTACATAGGATGTATATTGTAGTGGATGTTGGGACATATATAGGGAGGACTTTCTTGCTCGACATGATAGTATGCTATCTGGTTACACTTTACCTTAACATGGACACTGATTGTCTCTCTGTTACATGTTGGTAAAGCCCTTAGGATCTGTACTTGACTACCTGGACTATGATGCGGATCATACTAGTGGGGACATGGTAGTCCATAAGTACATCCTTCAAAGTCCCTAGTCGTGGGTGTATCGAGACGGGGCATCGATATACTAGAGTAGACTAGCGTATACCTTCTCGACCCATACAGATGGGCGATGGATGATCCCATATCCATCGGTGTTTGACATCAGAGATGATATACGGGTGCTCAGTAGAGACTGGGTACACTGGACGGACTCGCCGAGAACTCCCAGATGGTATTATACCTCACGTCAGATGGCAGTTCTCTGGTGACACTGGTACAGAGTAGTCTGTTGACCCGAGATCGTCATAGAGTCTTGTGTGGTTCCCACTGTGCTTTGATTTCCATCTTACCACGTCCAAGAGCGCGTGCAAAATGGTGGTTTTTGGGTACAGTCCCGAGTCACATGGAGGCAATGAGCGATAGGAGGGGATTCGTCTCTCCCGGTATAGGGGGTTGATGTTGCGCTGTGTTCGATTGGCTATAACAGGAAATCCCTGGCCAGGGTTGCTGAGATTTACTGGTAAGTGTTACCAGTAGTTTCTCGAACAGTTATAGACCTCATATCGACACGACTTATCGAGCTATTGGGGTCTGACGTTTACCACCCCTAGGCGAGATATGCGACAGATCAGACGATCAGACCGGACTGTACGGTAGTGTTACTAGTTGGATTCACTGGAGTGTGAGCGGGCTTTCTCGTCGATCTTCAGATCGCTCAATACCCGGGTGGCCGTTACGTTTAGCAGACCGCTTGCGGCTTGTGGGTGTTTGATATGATCATCACCTGCTGCCGGCGTATTGACGAGTCTTTAGAGTCCTACACAGAGGTTTCCTGGCTCAAGCGAAACGAAATAGGAGCGCATATGAGATATGTGCGGGACCGAGAATAATGCGTGTATGTGATACCGTATTCTATTCTCGCGATAAATGTATCGAATGATTGTATGCGATATAACCTAGTTATCGATTCAAGCGTTGATTCGATAAGCCGATATATTGTATACTAGTCGGTTGTGTGCGACATAACCGGATCATTGAATCAAGTGTTGATTTAATGATTTAATGCATATTTATATATTTGATATATTACTTTGCATCAACTAGTATCGGTTTACTTAAGATGGATTTTCTCACTCGGATGTGCGCATTACATATGCGATATGATTTTGTGCATTTGATTGTATCATGTTTGATGATACATGTTTACTTGGTTAAGTGCAAAGATTTAAACCATGGTTAAAAGAATGGTTAGGGTTTCATTTCCTTTATTTATTTATTTATTTATTTATTTATTTATTTTCTTTTTGGAAAAGGAAATGAGGAAAATGGTGGCTTGTTTTGGATTGTAGTTGAAGATTCATGAACCTTTGACTTTGTCCACCATTCTTATCTCATGCTTAACCTAACCATTTGTTTTAACCCTAGTTCAATCTCTACACTTTACCATGGTTTAGTCATGATAAGTTTTGATTATTCTTTTCTTTTTCTTTTAACTTATCATAACATTTCTTCTTCTTCTTCCTTGCTTCAAGTGAAGAAAAGCTTACCTCATCAATGGTGATTGATGTTTTTGAGTGAGAAATCCAATTCTAAAGTTAACCCACTTCCTATTTCTTCATCCTCTACCTCTTGCCAAGTAGTAGAGTGTGTTTACTTCACAAGTTTCTTGACTTGGTGAAGTCGGAGCTTGATTTAGCGATGCCTCGACGTAGATCATCTTCGGCATGGACATCGACGACCTAGCTTGCCCATTCTCCGACGAAGCCGACTCTAGAGCCCGGATTTGATTTGGACAGCGGAGACGACCTCGTTGCGGAGCCGTGGAGGTGGAGGACCGGATCTACAAAGGTTGTATTTCCGTATTCCCAATAGTTAAGTGTTAACTAGTTCTTTTTCGCCTAGACATCTAGTTATCGATCCGTAGTTTAGGGTTTGTAGGCACCATAATTTTTGAAATTGCCATGGTTGATGGCTTGGGAGACCTCACTAGAGTGCCTAGGAACCCTACAGTGGTATCAGAGCCTAGCTAGAGCCTTAGACGAAGTCTAGACGGAATTGGAAGTCCGAACGAACCCGAAACCCCGAATCAAACATGCTCTCTGTCCAATTTTTAAAATCTGGTCTTTTTCCATATTAAATTATTCAGTGAAATCAGCAGGAAATTTTAAGGAATACTGCAAAATTCGAGTTCCTGTTTCCATCATTGCGCCGCGTTTCCGCGGCACGAGCCTGCCTCGTGCGGCGGAAACGCGGCCATTTTGTCGTTTTACGCAGCTTGTTTTCTACAGTAATTCTTTTCTTGTACTGCTGAGTCTTCTGGATATTTTTAAAATTTATTCAAGAGTTGAATAATCTGGAGTTGTTTTGGGGATTCGGTATTTCGATCGGGGTATCAAATTTTTTCTATGTGGCTTTCCGGATATTTTTTAGAATATGTTAAAAAGTTCGACCGGATATAAATACCCAATTTTTCCCCTGTCGGGAAATTTCCAAGTGTTGGATTTTTCCGTAGTTTAACGACGTTCTAAGTAGTGCAAGTAACGCGATGGTCCCTCTAGAAGACAACAAACCTTAACTCGATTATGTGACCGTCTTGAACTGCCCTTTGAACCTTCGGGTTTGGGGGAGTACGGCGTGCCACATGTGAGGCGTTGGCTTGACCCTTCTACGGCTGGACCGTTGGTACTGAGGTACGAACTGAATGTTGTTAGACTAGTTTCATGTGTTGATCTGTATCGGGAAAACTTGGGTGTTAGAATGTTCGATCGGAAAGTTTAACATTTTCTATTTATCTGGAATGGGATACAATAATTGGAATTCACAAATAGTTATGAGATAACTAAATGAATGTTATAAATGTAGCAATTTAGTCTCACTTGATCGGTTGCCACGGAATTTTGATGTGATCAAAAGTCCGTCGCAATCACGTAGCGTACGCGGATACTCGCCGGGTAAACTTAATAGACAGCCTCACTCCATAGCCCCGACCAAGTGACTGTAGGAGAACCCCGTCGCCGAAAGCATCCGTTCGGGTGCTCGCGGCAGCGGTGTTCCGCCTTGGTGCACTTCGTCGACGGTATCGGGGGTGCGGCCGTCTACTGAAGTTTGCGACGAGCATTCGATCAGGATGTCGGGAATCCTGTTGAATTGCCCGACTTGATATTGAAAAGTGTTTTCGATTTTGAGACTAAAATGCGGGGTTTATAATTGTTAGGCATGTGATGTCTAAGTAATTCATTTGGTCAGGCATGCGATGTCTGAGGTGGTTGCGGATTCCAACTGTTGTAGTTTTACACTTTCTTTTCTGTGACCGTAAGTGTAATATGTGATATCGCCGGTTTCGTTGCTATATGTCAACGACAATTGGGATGCGCATATTTACTTACGTTGATGACATGTGATGTTATGTGTTGCTGGATATGTTATATTGGATGGTCGTGTTTGAATAGCCGGGGTTTTTTTATGTGAGATGAGTGTTTTTCATTTTCATTCATGTAAAAACTTGTATGTAATATTCTTTTATTGGGGCGCTTCCAGGTTGCGGAAGTCGTCACCCGTTGTATATTATTTACTTTTCTGCACTAGGATAGACCCAAGGAGGGGAGCACAAGTAACCGGGTTCTGGGGTCCAGTGGGAGACCAACTCGAGGAGTCGAGTCCGGGTCTCCTAACTCTAGAATTGGCAGGGTTGCTTGCCGCTCTCGTAGGGGTCTAGGGGTGTGGGTTTGGCTATTCATCACGACCGTGGAATCCGTGTTTTATACTGGCTCGTATTGAAAACACGGACGTCCTAGTATATCCAATATTTCATATGTTTCTTCTGCTGCGATATCTGTGATGTGATCATGTGATGTTCTGTGATAGATACAGTATATAGTATATATGATATATTATATAGACGTTACTTATGTTTTACTCCCGCGCTAGCCCTGTCCTGCTCTGCCGTTAGTTACCTAACCTAACGGTGCATGAGGGGACATCGAGGCGAATGCGGATGGCATAAGTGTACGTCGTATTTATCTGTGATGTTTAGGTACATAATTGATGGGACTTCATTAATGTGATTAATGAAATAAAAGAAACCTAAAGATGTTGTAGAATCGAATTTCAAAATAAAACAGGTAGCTACAGTTCTTGCTTTGCATAGAGGTATATGTGATATATCCTGCACCTTATTCGATGAGGAAAGGACCGAGATCCCTTCACCGGGAGTGACTCCTTTAGCAATAACTGGCAGATGCTACACACTCGGTTTGTCTTTTGATTGCTTTTAAGTGTTTTTGCTTTGCACAGTGATATATATGATATATCCCGCACCTCATTCGACGAGGAAAGGACCGACGATCCCTTCACCGGGAGTGACTCCTTTAGCAAAACTGGAAAAGCCTCAAAAGCACTCCATTTTAAAATCATTTGATTCTACAACGATATCAAGTTCATTACGCAATAGGTTTTCAGAAAAACCTGTCGTAGCCCTCCGTCATTTCAGATAAGTACTAGTTAGTATTCGTGCTACGTTTGTTGACTATGTTAAGGCGTAGTGTGCGGTAGCAAACTATTGGTTATCTGTATTAGCATATGATGCGATTGGATTAGGGTAGTCGTGCGACTTTATTGACTATGTTAAGGGTCGTGCGGGTGGGTTTAATTCAATCGGGAAATGACGGGTTGAACTTGACTAGCACTTATGATTTGTTGACTATGTTAAGGTCATATAGCTGCTAGGGGCAAAATATTATCGGGAATTTCAAGTGTTGAAATTTGCAATGAGATTGCATACCTTCTATGAGATAGTTGGATCCCGATACCCGCTGCGAGTAAGAGTTACTCCTGGGAGAGTTTTATATATTACAATTAGCCGATCAAGTAGGTGTCTAGAAAGGTGTCAACGAGGTTACGCCTCTGGGAAAACGAGGTTTACATTAATTAGGTTCGTGCGAAAGCACGGGGGACCTCCCTCAAAGTACCGACACTGGCCTGGCTGAAAGATTGGCGAACTTGTAGTGTGTAATTAATCCCGGCTAGTCTTTCCTTTTAGGGTTTGAAGGAAGATTTGATAAAAAGCAGTGGGAGCCATCCTGATTAGATAAAATAATAACCAATCTATTCTTGACAGAGCGCACGCTGAGTGTTTTCTTCTCTCTCTCTCCAGGTAGCGACCATATCACGCCTTAATCAAGATAATAATACGGAATATTGACCGAACCCGCTTGTTATACTGAGCTGGGAAACGTTGGTCCCGCTCCAACTTATAATTGTTATAAGACAGAGCAGGAAATTGGGGATTACCAGAATTCCCGTGCCGCCCAAACGAAGAGAGTGCATGCTGATGCATCATCTTCGGGTGTGTTCGTTACAAAGAACTGTTTCTCTGTATCCTCTACGTCCTGGGTATGTGATACCAGATCAGGATCCCAGATATGTAAACTGTTACATAGGGCTACAGATAGGTAGAGAACTGAGAACGGGTGATAAGTTTCATGAGGCAGAAAACGGGGCAAATGTTGCAGCCAAGTCTGTTGGTCACTGTCACCCTGTATTACCAATACATTGATTGTGAAAGAATGTTGTTTGATACCGAACCTGATATACAAAATCATATCAATCTCTTTATTAGTAAAGAAATGATAAAATTTTGTATAGTTGGATAATGTTTTGAACATTTCCTATATCAAAAGTTGATCGGTTCAGGCACGTTATCTAAAAGCGTTGATGTTCTAAATCAAACTACAGTTCTTAGTATACGGAACACACATAAGAGGAAGAGTTCAGAAATGAACGAATCCTTCTTGAGGCATTGTAGACTAGGTCATATCAATGCGACCCGACTAGCTGAAGTTACATGTAGATGCATATTTAAATCAGTTTGAATTTACATCTCATGAAACTTGCGAGTCATGTCACAAAGATAAAATGACCTCAGCTCTGTTTATTGGAAACAGAGAAAGAGTTAGTGAACTCTTGGGATGATACATGTTGATGTATGTAGGTCCCCTGTCTACATATGCCAGGACTGGTTCTTTATACTTCATTACATTCTCTGATAATCTCTTTAGATTCAGACATATGTTCCTGTTGAAATACAAGTCCGAACCTTTTGAGATATTCACAGAATATAAGTTAGAAGTAGAGAACCAAAACGGGTATAAGTATTATGTCCTTTGATGTGATCAAAGAGGAGAATACTTAAGCACGGAATTCCTGGACTATTCTAAAGGAGAATGAGATTCTCTCTCGGCATTACTCCTCCGTATACACCATAGCACGATGGTATATCGGGGCGGAGCAGATACACCCTATTTGATAAGGTGTGCTCTATGATGAGTACTACCGAGTTACCTATTTCCTTTTGGGAGTTATGCGCTTGAGAAGCTGCATACCTATTGAATAGGGTTCGAATCAAATCAGTTGCCTACCACTTCATATATGATATGGTATGGGAAGAGCCCATGTCTTAAGTTAGTTAAGATTTGGGGTTGTCCGGCCTATGTCTAAAAGCAAAATCCGGACAAGCTCAAGGCAAGGTCTGTTATGTAGAACTGGAAGTGTTCCAGCTATACAAACTACAGCACATGATTTGATAGAACCAAAGGATTCAGTAGATTCCAACGAACCTCAGCCTCTCCGCTGATCTAGTAGGGTTCCTCACCCACCTGAGAGATACTTCGGTTTCTCTATGACAGTGGGAGCGAGGATTACATCATGAGATGATGACCCAACTAGTTTCGAGCTGGCCATCAGGAGTGAGACTCTGTAAGAATGGCTGGATGTTTATCGATCTGAGATGGAATCCTTATACACCGACAAAGTATGGACTTTAGTTGCTATATCTGAAGGGTTAAATTCCCATCAGGAGCAGGTATATCTTGAGAAGATTACTTGGTGTACATGGAAAAGTTGAGACTTTCAAAGCTAGAATTGTTAAAGGTTTTCGTCATCGACCAGGCGTGGATAATGATGAAACCTTTTCCAGTAGCTATGCTTAAGTCCATCCAGATCCTACTTGTCACGGCTACATACCATGACTGCGATATCTGGTGGTTGGGTATCTTGACTGCTTTTCTAAATGATGATTTAGAAGAGAGCGTCTATAAGTACACAGCCAGAGGGCCTCGTAGACAGTGGGAGCAGCGGAAACGTGTGCAAGATGTTTTATATGATAAAGCAGGCATCGCGGAGTTGGAACATCTGTTTTGATGAATCAGTCAAAGAAGTTGACATCATCAAAATGGTAGATGAACCTTGTATAAACAAAAAGGTTGTAGGGAGTATGGTGACGATCCTCGTAGAGTACGTGGATGACATACTCTTGATAAAAAAAGAGTTTCTTATGCTACGCTCGGTCAATCTCCGCTTATCACTAGAATTCTCCATATAGGATCAAAGTGATACCTACTAAATCCTGGATTTTGGATCTATGAGATAGATTTAATTGGATGTTAGGATTCTCACTAGTTGTAGTGAGATGATATCAATCGATCCTGGGGAGAATCACTGGAAGTGTTCCAGAGTGATAAAGACGACTGAATGTCAGTCACAGGCATTGTCTTTACCCTCAGTAAAGGGACGGTATGGTGGAAGAGTTCCAAGCTAGATACCGTGACATACTAGACGATAAAGGCACGATACATCGCTACTTAAGATGCTACCAAAGAGGCAGTCTGGGTGTATATTGGTTCATGAGATGAACTACGTTCCTCCCATTGTGTGACAATGGAGTTGTGGCTTATGCCAAGGAACACCCGTCCCATCAGTGACCCAGGCGTATTCTGAGGCCGCATCACCTGATCATGGAGATAGTTGATCTCCAGGGGGATCGAGGTAAGGAGAGTAGACTCAGAGGACAACACAGCGGATCCACTCACAAAGGCCTGTTCCCAGAGAGAGACTTTTATGGGATGGTTGAGTATGAGATACTGCAACCACTGCTACAGATGGCCCTAGTGCAAGTGGGAGATTGTTAGTTATATGTATGCCCTAGAGGCCATTACTGTGTTGCACCACGGCAGCGCCCCGGCCTCGTACTCGAGGCCAAAATGCGGAATCAAAAATTTTCCTTACTCGGAAACCGGCGCTACCGCGGACAATGAAAACCCGGATCGTTTACCATTAACCTAATGCTAGCAATCAAGAGATAGGGTGAGAAGTATACCGAGTGATCCGAGTCCTCCGGTCTTCTCGTCATCGTCCCGATCTCCCGCAGAAAGTCTTGTCTCCACATCGTCGCCTTCTCGCCGGAAAGGGCACCACAACGCCTGCGTCTTTTACGGGCTCCCGCCTCAATACCGAGGCAACTCGAGCATGAAGCCGGCAACTCGACATGCTCAAGATATGCTGTAGAATGTGTAGTGTAGTGTCTCACTTGGGGTTTGTTGCCATTGAAGATGATGGAGGAATCAAGACTAGAAAAATGGTGCTTGCAATTTTCTAGCATGAAAATGAGATCAAGAAGAATGAAACTCTCAAGAAGGAAGAACCCTCATCTTTTTCTTTTTCTTAACCATTTTTCATCAAGTGAAGAATAAGGTGGAGGAATGTATGTATATGAAACAAGAGGGAGGTGAGTGTAGGAGAGCAAGAAGGGTGACCACATCCTAAACCATCATCACAACCTCACATCAACTCTAATCAAAGATCAAATCCTTTCTCATCACTTCTAATCTTCATAAAGCGTGAAAAGAAGAATGAAAGGAATGGAATCTAAAAAGGTTATCATGATAAATACTTTTGCAAGAAAAACCTCCACAAAGTGTTATTTGCAAAACTGCAAATAACCCCCTCCATCGGAAAAGTCCGGCCGGGAAAGAACAAAGGAAAACCGGCCGGAACGGAATACAAACTGGCAACTCCAGAAAACTGGTCCCGTAATAAATTACAGGAAAACCCCGATACTGTGCATACACACCAGCATCTGTATTCCGACCGGATACAAATGCAATGAGACAAAATCTACACTGTACTAAACTAGGATCGGCTTAAGCCAAAGCCGGCTAGTAAAATCCGTTCGATCCTGATCCGTGCAATACCACACGTATCTGATCGAACCCTGCCATATAACTATACGGCCACTAGTACAAAACTGTCCGATCCTGATCTGTGCAATACCGCACGTATCTGATCGGACCCTGCCATATCTCCATACGGCCTCTACAACGTTTCGCCCGAAAGCTGAGTAACTGAAAGTGTGGTGGACTCTAAAGACTCGTCAATACAATGGCTGTGGATTTAACCACTAGCACGTCAGAGGTATAAGCCAATACGTAACGGGCCACCAGCTATTGACCAAAAGGGACGTCGATGAGCGAACTCATCCTGACACCCTACTGAGCCTGTCAGTGACAATATCCGTACAGTCCGGTCCGTTCGTCTATGAGCATCGCATGTCGGGCCTAGGGGGTTGGTAAAAGTCAGACCCCCAAAAGCGGTACAAGTCGTGTCGGAGTGTAGCCCAGAACGCCCTGAGATACTACTGGAATACCTACCAGTAAATCTCCTGCCTCGGCCGAGGGCTTTGCGTAATGGCTCTCCTAGACACAGCGCGACCTCACCGCCAATACCGGGAGAGACGAACCCCTGAAGATCTGCTCACTGCCTCCATGTGGCTCGGGACTGTACCCAACTAAAACCTGTTTGCACGACTCCTTTGAGCCGTGGTAGGGTAGTAATCAAAGCACAGTGGGAACTCACACGAGACAAATGACGATCTCAGGTCGATGAACTAACCTGTACACATGTCACCAGGGAACTGCTATCTGACGTCAGGTATAAGCCCAACTAGCAGGTTCCCGGCGAGTCCTGTCCGGTGTACTCATAACCCAATGAGCACCTGTATACATCTTAGGTGAACCAACTGACACCAGTGGCTTGTGAGACCGGCCACCGCCCCTCGTCGGGGTCTCGACTGTATACACTAGTCTACTAATGGAGTATCGATGCCCTGTCTCGAAACTCCTACGACTAGGGACCTTTTAAGGATGTGCTTATAGACTACCAGCTCCCACGTATATGATCGCCATCATACTGCTGGCAGTGAAGCAAGAATCCTAGGGGCTCTATCAACGTGTAATAGCGACATGTCAGGTCACCTAAAGCAGTACACGATGATAAAGATAAACCAGATAGCATACTATCATCTCGAGTAAGACTGTTCTACCGGGATAGGTCCTCCCTCAATCATTGTAATCACGTGCCTGTGATCCAATAATTGACTCTGAGGGCACTAACTCCAACATACTGTACATAGGATGTATATTGTAGTGGATGCTGGGACATATATAGGGAGGACTTTCTTGCTCGACATGATAGTATGCTATCTGGTTACACTTTACCTTAACATGTACACTGATTGTCTCTCTGTTACATGTTGGTAAAGCCCTTAGGATCTGTACTTGACTACCTGGACTATGATGCGGATCATACTAGTGGGGACATGGTAGTCCATAAGTACATCCTTCAAAGTCCCTAGTCGTGGGTGTATCGAGACGGGGCATCGATATACCAGAGTAGACTAGCGTATACCTTCTCGACCCATACAGATGGGCGATGGATGATCCCATATCCATCGGTGTTTGACATCAGAGATGATATACGGGTGCTCAGTAGAGACTGGGTACACTGGACGGACTCGCCGAGAACTCCCAGATGGTATTATACCTCACGTCAGATGGCAGTTCTCTGGTGACACTGGTACAGAGTAGTCTGTTGACCCGAGATCGTCATAGAGTCTTGTGTGGTTCCCACTGTGCTTTGATTTCCATCTTACCACGTCCAAGAGGGCGTGCAAAACGGTGGTTTTTGGGTACAGTCCCGAGTCACATGGAGGCAATGAGCGATAGGAGGGGATTCGTCTCTCCCGGTATAGGGGGTTGATGTTGCGCTGTGTTCGATTGGCTATAACAGGAAATCCCTGGCCAGGGTTGCTGAGATTTACTGGTAAGTGTTACCAGTAGTTTCTCGAACAGTTATAGACCTCATATCGACACGACTTATCGAGCTATTGGGGTCTGACGTTTACCACCCCTAGGCGAGATATGCGACAGATCAGACGATCAGACCGGACTGTACGGTAGTGTTACTAGTTGGATTCACTGGAGTGTGAGCGGGCTTTCTCGTCGATCTTCAGATCGCTCAATACCCGGGTGGCCGTTACGTTTAGCAGACCGCTTGCGGCTTGTGGGTGTTTGATATGATCATCACCTGCTGCCGGCGTATTGACGAGTCTTTAGAGTCCTACACAGAGGTTTCCTGGCTCAAGCGAAACGAAATAGGAGCGCATATGAGATATGTGCGGGACCGAGAATAATGCGTGTATGTGATACCGTATTCTATTCTCGCGATAAATGTATCGAATGATTGTATGCGATATAACCTAGTTATCGATTCAAGCGTTGATTCGATAAGCCGATATATTGTATACTAGTCGGTTGTGTGCGACATAACCGGATCATTGAATCAAGTGTTGATTTAATGATTTAATGCATATTTATATATTTGATATATTACTTTGCATCAACTAGTATCGGTTTACTTAAGATGGATTTTCTCACTCGGATGTGCGCATTACATATGCGATATGATTTTGTGCATTTGATTGTATCATGTTTGATGATATATGTTTACTTGGTTAAGTGCAAAGATTTAAACCATGGTTAAAAGAATGGTTAGGGTTTCATTTCCTTTATTTATCTATTTATTTATTTATTTATTTATTTTCTTTTTGGAAAAGGAAATGAGGAAAATGGTGGCTTGTTTTGGATTGTAGTTGAAGATTCATGAACCTTTGACTTTGTCCACCATTCTTATCTCATGCTTAACCTAACCATTTGTTTTAACCCTAGTTCAATCTCTACACTTTACCATGGTTTAGTCATGATAAGTTTTGATTATTCTTTTCTTTTTCTTTTAACTTATCATAACATTTCTTCTTCTTCTTCCTTGCTTCAAGTGAAGAAAAGCTTACCTCATCAATGGTGATTGATGTTTTTGAGTGAGAAATCCAATTCTAAAGTTAACCCACTTCCTATTTCTTCATCCTCTACCTCTTGCCAAGTAGTAGAGTGTGTTTACTTCACAAGTTTCTTGACTTGGTGAAGTCGGAGCTTGATTTAGCGATGCCTCGACGTAGATCATCTTCGGCATGGACATCGACGACCTAGCTTGCCCATTCTCCGACGAAGCCGACTCTAGAGCCCGGATTTGATTTGGACAGCGGAGACGACCTCGTTGCGGAGCCGTGGAGGTGGAGGACCGGATCTACAAAGGTTGCATTTCCGTATTCCCAATAGTTAAGTGTTAACTAGTTCTTTTTCGCCTAGACATCTAGTTATCGATCCGTAGTTTAGGGTTTGTAGGCACCATAATTTTTGAAATTGCCATGGTTGATGGCTTGGGAGACCTCACTAGAGTGCCTAGGAACCCTACAGAATCCCCTCCTATCGCTCATTGCCTCCTTGTGATTCGGGACTGCACCAAAAAGCCACCGTTTTGCACACCCTCTTGGACGTGGTAAGGTGGAAATCAAAGCACAGTGGGAATCACACAAGACTCTATGACGATCTCGAGTCTACAGACTACCCTGTACCAGTGTCACCGGAGAACTTTCATCTGACGTGTGGTATAACACCATCTGGGAGTTCTCGGCGAGTCCGTCCAGTGTACCCAGTCTCCACTGAGCATCCGTACACCATCTCTGATGTCAAACACCGATGGATATGGGATCATCCATCGCCCATCATATGGGTCAAGATGCGTATACACTAGTCTACTCTGGTGTATCGATGCCCTGTCTCGATATACCCTCGACTAGGAACAGTTATAGGATGTACTCATCGACTACCGTGGCCCCACTAGTATGATCTCATCATAGTCCCAGTAGTCGAGTACAGATCCTAAGGGCTTTATCAACATGTGAGAGAAAGACAGTAAACCAGTACAAGGCAACATGTTAAGATAAAGTAAAACCAAATAGCATACTATCATGACGAGCAAGAAAGTCCTCTCTGTATATATCCAAGCATCCATCATAATATACATCAGATGTACAACAATGGCCTCTAGGGCATATACATAACTAACATTGGAGTCAAGGGAAGACATCGATGTCAAGATCCAATACAAAAACCAACACGATCTACATCGTTAAAACATCTAGATGCAATACATGCCAAACCTTTTTGAAATCGTCGTGCGATGTTCGCAACACTGCACAGTGGCTGACGTCTATTGTAAGAAAATAACTACATATATATATCCTTTGTTTAATATGCACGTCCCGCCATTTTGAAAGCAATTTAGAAGGGTTTCCTTGTTTTAAACGTTTCGTGTCATATCAGACACGTAGGTAAATACTGAGACTATATCTCGCTTTTTGGAAATCCTTTCAATAACTATCAATGCATGCAAAATATATTCAGGTACTGTTCTCTGACTAGTCCTGCTCAGTACAAAAACTTATAGCAATCATCATAAAAACGTGTTTTTCCATAAGAAATCAATCCCAAAATATGCATTTGAATACTACGTGCGCCTGGGGCGCACGGAAATCAAAATCCATGAATATGCCATACATGCGCACAGAAATAATATCTAAGGGCATCGGGTGTGAACGAAACATCTGTCCAAGGCAACGTGTGTGCCTGACAGCACAAACAGGTGCATCTGACATGCACGAAGAATCTCGATTTAGTGCATCTGGTGTGCACCAAAATCGCATCTCAAAACATGCGCCCCACATGCTCGAAAACCCAAATCAGGTGCATCCATCATGCACGAAATCATGAAATCCAATATCAAGCGCCGAACATGCGCAAAATCCAATCAGGTGCACAAGGTGCACAAAACAAATATCGAACATCACAATCGAAGTCGAAGACCAGTGCATCTAAGTGCACAAAATGCGAAACACTGCACAGAAAGCATATGTGAACTATACCGAGTGCAAGAACCAAATCGTGTGCGTACATATGAACAAAATCAACTCACTGTATGAAACCCATAAAATCATAAACATGTGAAACCAAGGCACGAAAACGATATCAGGTGCAACAACTGTGCAAAAATCGTAAATACTCAGTAGGTGCAACCATAGTGCATGAAAACAAATACCATGAAACTCAATCATCAAAATCAATCATGCAAATAGACCGCCTAAAATACCGAAAACAATTATGGCGGAATATTCTCGCTCAAGCACATCCTCTAAGAATCTCTGGCCAACTGTCGTGGTCACCCATAGCATGTCTCGTCGACGATCATGAACTCTGGTCTGCTGGTGTGCGTAACATGACCACTCCTGGGTCCAAGTCTTCTCATAATTTATTCCAGAAAGGTCCTGTCGAGGTCTCTCCTAAATCTCGTCTCTGCCGAACTGTCCGGAAGTCATCGTCCCTTACTATATCTGTTTTTTGTTCCAGAACGGCTGCATACTCATCGCGACTCCTTTTGGAAGGTATATCCAAGAACAATGCCTCGGTATGCGTATCGCATCTCTGATGTTGGCGGAGTAGAACGTCACCTCATCAAGATCTCGTACGAACCACTTACTCCAGTTTTCTCTAATGTCGACTGCTTCGGACTCGCCTCATCGTGGCTGCATCTACTATGCTCCAACGGCTATACTCATATCTGGAGTCTCCTAAGCAACGCATCTCATCACCTGATATCCGAATGAAGTCGAATCATCCGATCGATTTGTCAAAACCTCATAATCCCCCAAGAGCTCAACATCTTGGGTACAGTTTAATAGTATCGAGTACATACCACAGTATCGGTGGTCCAGCCGTAGAAGGGCAAACCCAAGCCTCACTAATGGCGCCGCGGAACTGCCGCAAATCCTAAGGTTCAAAGGCTTTCATACGGTCATTATGTCGAGTTAGGGTTTCATTCTTCTAGAGGGTCTATAGAATTTCCTGCATGTCTTTCCGAGTACTTTAAACTTGGAATAATAGGTTTCTGACATTCGATCATCTCTATCGACTCTCAACGTCACCGCGTGAAGTCGTCTCTAGCTGGAATCAATCTATCTGATGACCTCGCATCGGGGTAGCGAACGAACCACATGTCCTAGTCATTCATTCTCGGTGACCCGCGACCTACTATGATCTCTTAGTACAACTCGTACTGCAATAGCTCCAACATCTGGGGCGATATCTCATCGTTCGCAGGAACAACTGGCTCACTCGTCTGCACGCTAAACCGTGCCTTAATCATCATGAATAAGCAATACATCAACGGTCATCAAAATATGGTTGTCCTCTATCAGTGGCTCAATCCTCTAGGGCTGATCTGCACGTCTGAGTAATCACATACAGCAATCCACCCAACGCTAGTGGCGCGAAAATACATAAAAAGACACGTCTCTGCAATCGTGTGTCGCCGGAATCACGCCCTGGTCAGTCCTCGTTCTTGACGAGCTCGTGCTGACCGCAACTCTAGCCGTAGCTCTCCCTGCCCGTAATCGTGGCAGCAAAACCATGACTGGTACCGATGAGGCAAGATCATAGGAAGGAATATAATACTGAACAAAGAAATGTACATCCTAAGGCTTCTTAAGTGGAGTAGTGTATCGTAAGTATGCCGCGGAACATACCCACGGTACGTCACTCTACTTTAGTCACCTATTACATTAACCAAGGGTCATCCTACGCTCCGAAGGTAAAACCTAACGCTCTGATACCAACTTTGTCAAGGCCCAAAAGTACGGAACATGGCCGGCACTTAAATTACGGGCGTCTCGAGGTGTACGTAATCTAAGTAAGCCAAACCCAGAAATCAAAACCAAAGAAGCAGTAGAGTGAACGAAAAACCAACTTAAAGCAAGTAGTTTTAATAGCATAAGCCGAATTATGCATTTTTAAAAACATCAAAAATTTCCTGAAAATTTCGGCAGAGTCTCTTTTGTAAATACTGGCCCCCAAACGGGATACAACGTGAATAGTATACGAAATGAATAAAAAGGCATCCCCAAGCGGGAGCTAGCTCTTCGTCAATCGACGGTCACAATCACGCAAGCAATATAATATACAACGCCTAGGGCGAGGATCAAAACTTAAAAGGAAACTCAAAACAGCAAGAAATCCATAGAAATACCACGCGCGACTCTAAGGTCGAAAGAATAAACATCACCGGTCTTTATCTCTGAAATAAATACATGTTAGGTTGATGGAACTTCTAGATACAACAGAATAATAATATACAAGGTATAATGATGGGTACGATACAAATAAACCCACCTACTAGCAAGTCACCCGAAAAGAAGCAGTGCCAGCAAAGCCGTAATGAAACCTGTACGGCAAAACCTGCAAGAACTGTGGCACAACGGGGGTGAGTTGCCAACTCATGAATAGAATACATCTACGAACAGGTATCGCATGTATGACGCAATCCTAGGTCATACGATCATAATATATAATCCTCAAATATAAAACCTGCAGCCTATAACAATGGCTAGGGTAAATATCTATCCCAAGTGTAATCCCATGTGCCCGTGTCAGTGCCTCAGGTAGCAATATATCATATGGATGCGGTATGAATGCATGAAAACGGAATACATGAAACTGAAGAAATTTCTTTCATAACTTAGTGAGATTTTTGTATATTTAAAATGAGGTATCATAATGAAATCAGCATAAATAGTGTCTAGCATCGACACAAAACAAGTATCCAAATATCTCGATATCTCTGTGTCGCAATCTCTGTATCTCAATATCTCAAATATCTCTGTATGTCTCAATCTCACTATCTAGGGCGCCGTCAGTCCAGACCGGCCCCTAATATCCATCTCAAGACCACGATGGTATCCTCCGGATATCCGACGCGTTGGGTAAAATCACCAGTAGGTAGTGCTCTCCTGCCAGGCTCACATCGTCATCACCACGCGCTTCTTGCCCTGGGTACCTTACCGGGTCCACCATGTACCTAAAACGGTTCATCCGTCTCCTCGAATCGGGTCTCGAAATCCATCAGCAAACTCATGGTGGACGACTCATACATCATGGGAAAACCGCGCTTTTCATTTAAAAAGAGAGAGAAGAAGTTTGTATAAGTTTTGCGGTTTTCCCCCAAATCCAGAAAATCTCATGGAAATCCGAATCCAAAACCTCAATAGCACGTAAAATAGTGAATATATGCTTGAGAATCCATGAATGCGGCATAACAATGAATAACAGTATGCATGAAGTGACAAGAAATAACTACAATGTCTAAACTGGCATATAAGGAAAGTACACTAATAGCTTGTCAAAACTACTATCTAACAAGCTAAGTCAAGCAATAATATTCTCTAAGTGTACGTGATATGGCAATTACCGATGAAGATGTGTGTGAGCCGGCAAGTAAGTGTATGTGGTACATACGCATCATCGGTCATGGTGCTGGTGTCCTAACAGCATGATATCAACAATGGAATATGAATCGCAATAAGTATGCGATGCGGAGCAACAGCAATAATGAGCGGGAGCTAAATACTAGACACAAAGATAAAAAATCTATATTTAATATAAATCTAGTCTAACAACTACACTAAACTAAAGGGCTAAGCTAACTGGCTACTGAAGGTAAGGAAACCGCCTAAGCTCTGAGTCGATACATATACCTACATGTATATGTTAGTCGGTGATCCTGCCTCAATAATATCACATCCGATACCATATCTATAATCAGACATTCCCAAGTCAAGAGTGCGGATCAAAAATCAATATATAGCTCGTACGTAAATCCGTCGTACGGCATCCTCAAATCTGGGTACAGGTCAGTATCACATTCATCAAATTAATCATTGGTATCCTCTTTATCAAAGATCATAATCCGGGGTACTGATCTAAGTCTAGTACAATACTAATATCATCAACCTAATCATGATCTGACTGCTGATCTACAGCCTCATACAAACCGATATCATCATCATATATCGTCATAAAGAGGTATAGATCGCCTAATGCTACCTATTATGAATATCCTGTAAGTCGATGTGCAACACCCCACGACTTGCGGGAAGGCGGAAATATGAAAAAACGATCTTGTTCTTTGCTTAAACATCGACTAACCGCAAGAATCGAAACTAAACTATAACTAACAAGAAACCATAGAAGAGTTAACTACTATGATAAGTGATTATACCTAAAGATCCGAGTCCTTCGTCTTGTCATACTCCACGTCCTCTCCGGCCTTCTCTTTGTAGTAGAAGATCCACCCGAGAGCTTTACTACAAGCTTCACCTCAAACTAAAGGTAACTAGGTTTCTTGAAGTGCTAATCCAAGTAACCTAGGTGATATAGAGTTGGGTTATAGATTAAGTAGTCTAATCTAATCCTTGTACTGAACACATGAGAGGGGAGGATTAGGGTTTGAAGAGAGAGAGCTTGAGGAGAGAGAAGGTGAGCATGAGAATGAGATGAGATAATAATGTATCATAATATATATCAAGCATTATCATTTATCCAATAAAAGAAAATAAAGGATTTACAGCCATGCTTGATAAATATCTAAGGGTGACTCATCTCTATGAGACATTAAGCATTTATGATGCATTAATGACGTGAATTAATCACTCATATGACTCACTAATCTCATTTAATGCATATGCCACCTTAACCCCCAAGTCATCATCTTCTAGAAGCTTCTCGCGTAATTACGAGAACGCCCCTCCTATCCGTGAAAACACGAAAAAACTTTAGACTGTATAAATCCAAAAACCGGATACTAGAAACTGGCTTAAACCAAAGCCGTCTAGTAAAAACTGTCAGGATGTCGTACGTGCGTAAACACACGTATGCGTCCGAACCCTTGTCGTAAAACCATACGACCTCTATATCGTTTCGCCTGAAGTAGGGAAACTCTCTGTGTTGGACTCTAGAGACTCGACTACTATACTGGCAGTGGGTTTAACCACAGACCGCAAGCGGCACTAGCTGTACGTAACGGTCCCCAGGTAGATGTCGATAAGAAGGCCGATGAGGAAACCCATCCGAACTCCTACTGAGCCTGATGTGACAATCTCCGTATAGTCCGGTCTGTTCGTCTAGGACTATCGCATATCGGGCCTAGGGGCGGCAAGCGTCAGTCCGCAAATAGCGGTATAAGTCGTGTCGGAGTGAAACCCATTACACCCTGAGAAACTACTGGAACCTACCAACAAATCTCGCTTGCCCTGTCCAGGGACTTTGCGTAATGGCTCTCTGACACAGCACGATATCAACTCCCAATACCGGGAGAGACGAATCCTGTCTAACCGCCACTGCCTCCAAGTGCTCAGGACTGCACCCAACTGCTACGTGTTTGCTCGACTCCTTTCAGCCGTGGTAGGGTAGCAATCTAAGAACAGTGGGACACACTCGAGGCGAAGTAGCAGTGTCAAGTCTGCGGACTATGCTGTACTCATGTCACCTGGGAACTGTTAACTGACGACTGGTATAAAACCCAACCAACAGTTCCCTGCGAGTCCTGTCCGGTGTACCCGTAACCCAACGAGCACCTGTATACTATCTCCAGTACGACGTACGGACGGCTGTGGGAAAGACCATCTCCCTAACTGGGATGAGAAGCGTATACACTAGTCTACTCCGGAGTATCGATGCCCTGTCTCGATAATCCTACGACTAGAGACCTGAATAAATATGTACTTGTAGACTACACAGCCCCACTAGTGTGACTGCCATCACAACGCTGGTAGTCAAGCAAGATCCTAAGAGCTCTATCAACACGTATACTCACATATTAAGATAGAAAAACCAAGTAGCATACTACCATGTTTAGCAAGACTGTTATATACATGTGAATATCCCAAGCTTCCATTAAGTAATATACAAAGTAGTATGATACAATAATGGCCCCTAGGGCATATACACTAACAATCTCCCACTTGCACTAGGGCCATATACTGGCGTATCGAAGACCGATGATCTCGAGTAGCCTCTCGAACTGAATCTGAGGTAGGGCCTTCGTGAATGGATCAGCAATGTTCTCTTCAGAAGAAACTCTCCGAACCTCGATCTCCCGACGATCAATGATCTCCCTGATCAGGTGATACCGCCTCAAGATGTGTCTGGACTTCTGATGGGACCTTGGTTCCTTCGCTAAAGGTATAGCTCCGTTGTTGTCGCAATACAGAGGTATTGGATCAACTATGGTAGGAACCACCTGAAGTTCTGTTAGGAACTTCTTCATCCAGACTGCTTCTTTTGCGGCATCGCAAGCAGCAATATACTCCGCTTCCATCGCCGAGTCAGCAACGGTGTCCTGCTTAGAGCTCTTCCAGCACACCACCCCTCCATTGAGGGTAAAGACATAACCCGACATGGACTTGGAATCGTCCTTATCACTCTGGAAGCCAGAATCTGCAAAGGCCTCTAACTTGAGGTCTTTTCCGCCGTAAATCAAGAACATCTCCTTAGTCCTTCTCAAGTACTTGAGAATGTTCTTCACTGCTATCCAGTGATTCTTCCCTGGGTTTGACTGATACCGGCTTACCACGCTCAGTGCGTAAGCTACATCTGGTCTGGTGCACAACATCGCATACATTATAGAGCCTACCGCAGAAGCATAGGGTATAATAGACATGCGTTCCCTTTCCAAATCAGTCTTGGGAGACATCTCTTTGGAGAGGGTGATTCCGTGACAAGCCGGTAGATTACCGCGCTTAGAATCTTCCATACTGAATCTTTTCAGTATGGTGTTGATATACCTGGACTGCGAAAGTCCCAACATCCTCTTGGATCTATCACGATAGATCCGGATCCCCATAATGTAAGAGGCATCACCCAGGTCTTTCATGGAGAACCTGTGTGACAAGAATCTTTTGACAGATTGTAGCATAGGAATGTCATTTCCTATTAATAGAATGTCATCCACGTACAAGACGAGGAATACGACACTTCTGGCCACAACTTTACTATTTATACATGGTTCATCTGGATTTTTGGTAAAGTCATATTCTTTGACTGTTTCATCAAAACAGATGTTCCAACTCCGCGATGCTTGCTTTAGTCCATAAATGGACTTAAGCAACTTGCATACTTTCCCGCTGCTCCCACTCTGATTGAAACACTCTGGCTGATTCATATAGACGCACTCTTCTAAATTACCATTCAGAAAGGCCGTCTTTACGTCCATCTGCCAGATTTCATAATCATGGAAGGCAGCAATAGCAAGAAGGACCCGAATGGATTTGAGCATAGCCACTGGAGAAAATGTTTCGTCATAGTCCAAACCAGGTCTTTGACGAAAACCCTTTGCAACAAGTCTAGCCTTATAGGTTTCCACCTGTCCATCTACACCAATCTTTTTCTTGAAGATCCATTTGCATCCTATGGGTTTTACCCCATCTGGAGCAAAGTCCAAAGTCCATACTTTGTTAGTGTACATGGACTCCATTTCGGTCCGCATTGCATCTAGCCATCGTACCAAGTCGCCGCTCTGGATGGCCTGCTGGAAGCTAGTAGGTTCATCATCATCTATGATGCAATCCTCTCTATCCCCATCTATGAGAAAACCGTAGTATCTCTCAGGCGGATGAGACGGCCTACTACTCCTGCGGTGGGGTGCGGGAATGTTCTGTTCTTCTTGAACTACTTGTTCTACTAAACTTTCAGTATTAGTTTGTGCTTCTGGAATTTCTTCCTGTTCTATTTCGCTCCCACTTGTTTCCTTTTCTAAAAACTGATGTTCTAGAAAATGGGCATTACAAGAAACAAATACCTTTTGTTCCTCTGCGTAATTGAATAGATATCCCCTGGAGTTCTTTGGATATCCCACAAATTTACACTTTACTAATCGTGCCTCGAGCTTGTCCACATGCTGCTTTTTAACAAAAGCTGGACATCCCCAAATCTTTATATACTGAAGATGGGGTTTCTTCCCACTCCACATCTGATATGGAGTGGTAAGCACAGTCATGGTAGGAACCATGTTCAAAAGATATGCCGCTGATTCTAGCGCATAACCCCATAAAGATCGCGGTAACTCAGCATTACTCATCATGGATCGTACTGTTGGAGATAGTGCCCTCAAAGTCAATTATTGGATCGCAGGTACGTGATTGCAATGATTGAGGCAGGACCTACACCGATATGACAGTCTTACTCGAGATGATAGTATGCTATCTGGTTTGTCTTTATCATCGTTTATATGCTTCAGTTCACTATTGCATGATGATAGAGCCCATAGGATTCTTGCTTGACTACCAGCAGTATGATGGCGATCATATACGTGGGAGCTGGGGTCTGTAAGCACATCCTTAAAAGTGTCCCTAGTCGTGGGAGTTTCGATACAGGGAATCAATACTCCAGAGTAGACTAGTGTATACAGTCGAGATCCCGACGAGGGGCGATGGCCGGTCTCACAAGCCATTGGTGTTAGTTGGTTCACGTAAGATGTATACAGGTGCTCATTGAGTTATGAGTACACCGGACAGGACTCGCCGGGAATCTGCTAGTTGGTATTATACATAACGTCAGATAGCAATTCCCTGGTGACATGTGTACAGGTTAGTTCATCGACCTGAGATTGTCATTTGTCTCATGTGAGTTCCTACTGTGCTTAGATTACTACCCTACCACGCTCAATGGAGTTGTGCAAACAGGTTTTAGTTGGGTACAGTCCCGAGCCACATTGGAGGCAAGTGAGCGGATCGTCGGGGATTCGTCTCTCCCGGTATTGGGGGTTGATGTCGGGCAGTGCACGGGTGGCCATCACTAGGAATCCTCAGCCGAGATAGTGGAGAATTACTGATTGGGATCAGTAGTTTCTCAGGTGGTGATGGGCTTCATGCCGACACGATTTATCGCGTTATTAGGGGTCTGACTTTATCCACCCCCTAGACTCGATATGCGATACTCTTTAGACGAATGGACCAGACTGTATATACATTGTCACTGTCAGGCTCAGTAGGGTTTATAGATGAGTTCGCTCGTCAGCTTCCCTTCCAATCAATACATAGGGAAAACGTTACGTGCAGCTTGTACCTCTGACGTGCTAAGGGTTAAACCCAGTGCCAGTATGTTGATGAGTCATTAGAGTCCCCCACAAACACTTTCCCAAGTTCAGGCGAAACGTTGTAGAGGCCGTATGGTGATATAGCAAGGTTCGGAAAAAGCACGTGCGTTTTCGCACGTTTCGTTTTTCGGGCAGATAATACTAGTAGGCTTTGGTTTAAGCCGGAACCCAGTATTATACTATGTAGATATAATATCATTGTCTCAGTTGCATTTGTATTCGGTCGTAATACAAATGCGGGTATGTTTATACCATTACGGGGTTATCCTGAAATTCGTTTCAGGATCACTTTTGGAAGTTGCCACTTTCCAGTTTTCTATCAGCCGCATTTAACAGTCGGTTAAATACGGATTTATCTTTTCTTGAGATGAGTGTGGAAGTTTGTAGAAGCTTCTTGATGTGGTCATGAGGCTTGTGACTCATTAGTGTCATTAATGGTTCATTAATGATGGAGGATGACTAGGTTTATGTTGATTGGTTTGCATTTAATGCTAGTTTGTGATTCATTCTTTGTTGATAAGTATCCTTGTTATGGTCACCCTCTTGCCATCTCCTACACTCACCCTCCTCTTGATAAATAGTGGCCGGCCTCCTCTTGCAAGGAGAGAGATTCATTTTTGATTAAAAAGATTATGGTTTTGGCCTCATGAAAATTAGATTGCTCATTTCTCAATTCGATCGATCCAAAAGGCAACTTCTTTTAACCGTTCGTCCATATCCTTGGACGTAACGAGACAAAGTGTTCTACTCATTCTCTACTTCATCTTGGTCGTCTCTTTTAGCAAACTTGACGATCGAGTTACCTCGGTTCAGAGGCGGGAGCCCGTTTAAAGATCTGTCGACGTGCTGCCACCTGGACGACAAGACTGGAGATCGAGGAGATCGGAGCAGCCGCAACAAGCGTGGGATGATGGTTGAAGACCGAAGGACTCGGATCGTTCGGTATAACTCTTCTACCCACTTTGTAGTTTGTTAGTTTAGCTTTAATGGCAGATCCGGGTTATGGTACACGATAGCACCAGTTGTAAAAAGTTTTTGTTCCGCATTTGGCGTCTGTTAGACGGCCGGGGCGCTACCGTAGACTTACACGTACCATATCCAATAGGGTTCGATTCCGTCTCTCCGATACACCGTTATGCTGTGGAGTGTATGGAGGAGTAAGCTGAGAGAGAATTCTTTTCTCTTTTAGGTAACCTAGGAACTCGGCACTCAAGTATTCACCACCTCGATCAGATCTTAGTGTCTTGATACTTTTGCCGGTTTGGTTTTCTACTTCATTCTTATACTCCTGGAATTTTTCAAAAGCCTCGGATTTATGTTTCATTAGATAAATGAATCAGTACCTTGAATAATCATCCGTAAAAGTAATGAAATAGGAAAAACCACCTCTTGCATGTGTAGACATTGGACCGCATACATCGCTGTGTACGAGTCCTAAGAGCTCGCTCGCTCTTACTCCATGTCCAGTGAATGGAGTCTTTGTCATCTTTCCTTTGAGACATGATTCACAAGTGGCATAAGTTTGATATTCGAACGAGTCCAAATATCCTTCTCTATGTAACTTAGTTAAACTTGTCTCATTGATGTGACCTAGTCTACAATGCCATAAGAAAGCCTTATTTAAATCTGAAGACTTTCTTTTTAGTGTGTTCTGGACATTGAAAATCTGGAGTTGGTTTAAGACATATATACCGTTATTTAGTGTACCGGACCCAATCAAACCATGATTAAGGTGGATGTTAACAACATCGCTTACAAACGTGAAATCATAACCTTTATTTGATAACAAGGAAACTGATATGATATTACACGTTAAACTAGGTACACAAAAACAGTTATGTAAAACCAAAATATGTCCACTCGTCAATCCCAGGTGACAATCCCCGACGGACACAGCTCCCACGCTAGCTCCGTTAGCAACCTTTAGGGTCATATCACCTTCCTTCAGCACTCTACGGTTTCTCAGTGCCTGCAATGAATTGCATATATGAGATCCTGATCCGCTATCCAATACCCAGGAAGTAGAGTTGATTGACAAACAATTCTCAATTAGAAACAAACCTGAAGTCGAAACCACAGCTTGCTTCGGTCCTTGGTTCTTGGCGTTCCACGCCTTGCAATCCTTCTTCCAGTGCCCTTTTCTGTGACAATAGAAACACTCATCCTGTGCCACTACTGGCACTGCAATCATTTTCTTTCCCTTCCCTCCCACCTTACTAACACGTCCTCTAGGTTTGGTGGCGGCCTTCTTCTTCCTTCCTTTGGCCCTTGCCTTGGACCCGGAAGAAGATGCTGTTAGTTGTATGTATGCCCTAGAGGCCTTTATTGTACAGATGATGTATATTATATTGGATGCTTGGACATATATAGAGATGACTTTCTTGCTCAATTGATAGTATGCTATCTGGTTGCTATTTATCTTAACATGTACACTAGTCTCTTTAAACTGTCTTATAGTTACATGTTGGTAAAGCCCTTAGGATGTGTACTTGACTACCTGGACTATGATGCAGATCATACTAGTGGGGATATGGTAGTCCATAAGTACATCCTTCAAGGTCCCTAGTCGTGGGTGTGTCGAGACGGGGCATCGATATACCAGTGTAGACTAGCGTATACGCTTCTCGACCCATGAGATGGGCGATGGATGATCCCATATCCATTGGTGTTTGACATCAGAGATGGTATACGCGTGCTTAGTGGAGACTGAGTACACTGGACGGACTCGCCGAGAACTCCCAGATGGTATTATACCTCACGTCAGATGGCAGTTCTCAGGTGACACTTGTGTAGGTTAGTCTGTAGACCCGAGATCGTCATAGAGTCTTGTGTGATTCCCACTGTGCTTTGATCTCCACCTTACCACGTCCATGAGGGCGTGCAAAACGGTGGTTTTTGGGTACAGTCCCGAGTCACATGGAGGCAATGAGCGATAGGAGGGGTTTCGTCTCTCCCGGTATTGGGGGTTGATGTTGCGCTCTGCTCGATTGGCCGTAACAGGGAAGTCCCTGACCAGGGCTGATCAGAGATTTGCTGGTAAGTGTTACCAGTAGTTTCTCGACCCGTTATGAGCCTCACATCGGCACGACTTATCGGTTATTGGGGTCTGACGTTTACCACCCCTAGACTTGATATGCGACATATCAGACGAACAGACCGGACTGCACGGTAAGTGTTACTGGTTGGATTCACAGGAGTGTGAGCGGGCTAGCTCGTCGATCTTCTGATCGCTCAATACCCGGGTGGCCGTTACGTTTAGCAGACCGCTTGCGGCTTGTGGGTGCTTGATATGATCATCATCTGCTGCCGGCGTATTGACGAGTCTTTAGAGTCCTACACAGAGGTTTCCTGGCTCAAGCGAAACGAAATAGGAGCGCATATGAGATATGTGCGGGACCGAGAATAATGCGTGTATGTGATACCGTATTTCATTCTCGCGATGAATGTTTCGATTGGTTGTATGCGATATAACCTAGTTATCGAATCGAAGATTGATTCGATAAGTCGATACATTGGATACTAGTCGGTTATGTGCGACATGACCGGATCATTGAATCAAGTGTTGATTTAATGATTTAATGTATAATTATATATTTGATATATTACTTTGCATTAACTAGTATTGGTTCATTTTAAAAGGATTTTCTCACTTGATGTGCACATTGTATATGTGATATATTTTTGTGTGCACTTGATTGTATCATGTTTGATGATACATGTTAACTTGAGTTTGTGTAAAGATTAAACCATGGTTATATGAATGGTTAGGGTTTTGTTTAATTATTCATTCATTTATTTTTTGTTCATTTATTTTGGAAAGAAAATGGAAATGGTGGCTTTTCTTGCCTCTTTCATGAAGCTTCATGAAGGGTTGAAACCTTGACCATTTTTGTTATCTTCTCTTAACCTAGCCATTCACCTAACCCTAGTTTACTCTATACACTTGACCATAGTTAGTATATGATAAGTATTCATATCATTTTCTTTTTAATAAAAAACTTATCATATTCTATATTCTATCTTCTTCCTCTTGAACAAGAAGAAAAGCTTACTAGCTTTAATGGCATCTTGAGTAAAAGAGTGAGAAATCCAATTCTAAAGTGAACCCACCTCCTATTTCTTCACCCTCTACCTCTTGCCAAGAAGTATAGGGTGTTTTCTTCACAAGTTTCATGACTTAGTGAAGTTGGAGCTTGATCTTGTGTTGCCTCGACGTAGATCATCTTCGGCATCGAAGCCGACGACCTAGCCCGCCCATTTCCCCGATGAAGCCGATGCAAGAGTCCGGGATTCGAGATGGACAGCGAGGGGACGTCTACGTGGAGCTAAGGAAGTGGATAACCGGATCTACAAAGGTTGTAGCTTCTTGCTTTTATTTAAGTTGTTAACTAGTTTCTTTTTCGCCTAAACTCTAGTCAAAGAATCCGTATTAGGGTTTCTCGGCACTTGTAAAATTTGAAATTGGCATGGAAGATGCCTTGTGAGACCTCATTAGAGTGCCTAGGAACCCTACAGATGCACCGCTAACAAACATAGCGGGCGTTTCCCTTGCCTTCTGCAAGGTGCCCTCTGCACTCCTCAACATGTTAAGGAGTTCCGGAAGTTCAACTTCTTTTCTTTGAATGTTGAAGTTCAGAATAAACTGGGCGTAAGTGGAAGGAAGGGACTGGAGAATAAGGTCTGTATAGAGCTCATTATCCAAAGTCGTCCCAAGATCTGCGAGCTCTTCTATATAGCCTATCATCTTTAGGACATGTTCTCCTACCGATGATTCGATGGCCAACCTCGCTCGAAACAAGTTCTTTGAGGTCTCGTATCTTGCTATACGAGATTGCTCTCCATAAAGTTCCTTTGTATGGAGAAATATGGCATCTAGTTCCATATTCCCGTGCCTCCTCTGATGTTCATTGTTCATCGAGGCAAGCACGATGCACTTGGCCTTCACGCAATCATACTCCCAGGTTTTGCGGATTTCTTTATCCGCATTACTGGATTTGGGACCTGGGACTGCAGCTGCCTTAGCAGTGAGGACGTACCCCAGTTTGTCATAGGTCAAAGCCATTTTGACATTCCGCAGCCAATCTTTATAGTTTGGCCCAGTCAGTATATTTTTCTCTAAAAGTAACTTAAGTCCAGTCATTTTCAGGGTCGCTGCAATTATGAGAGAGAGAAGAAAACTATTTAGCATGATGCTCTTGCAAGTTTAGAGTGGTTTTTAGTTTATCTAAACTGGATGGCTCCCACTATTTCTCGAATCCTTCCCCAAACCATAAAAGAAGAATTAGCCAGGACTATTCTCACCGTACAATACTTGCTTAACCGTTCAGCCAGGCTAGTGTCGATACTTCGAGGGAGGTTTTCCAACGCTTTCGCGAAGTTCCTTAATTAAATAACCTCTTTTCTCTAGGGGCTTAACTCCGCTGATACCTTTCTAGACACCTACTTGGTTTATAGCATTGATCGTTAAGTGACGAATCTCCTGATGAGTAGCATATACTCACAGTAGGATCGGGATCCAAATATTATTGTATGATAATGTTGAAGGAATCCTATCAACATTGATCAAACTCCAAATGGTATGCATCTCTTTGTAAATTTCAGTTTCCTTAGAAATTCCCGATATATATTTTTGCCCCATGCTCTTATGACCTTGGCGTTAGGTCAAAATGTCATAAGTCACATGTCAAGTTCTACCCATCATTATCTTGTTAATTTGAACCCATCCGTATATATCCTTGATGTTCGGCCAAAATGATAATACGACTGTCCCAAACTAACTGATCTATCTTTGCAACAAATGAATACCCAGCAGCTACCAAACACTATGCCTTGGCGTTAGGTCAAAATACATAGCTTGAATACTACTGAATACCCAAATGAAATGACGGAGGGCTACGAATGGTTTTGGCGAAACTGTGAACGTAGTGAACTTGATATGGCCGAAGGAACCTGATAGCTTTTAAAAGGAGTGGTTAAAGCTCCGCAATTTAAAAATATCATCTGTTTTAAAATAACCGAGTGGTTTCTTTTAAATTGTTCCAACGATTCATCTTTTTGGTTTATTTTCTTTGCATTATAAATAATGCGTCCCATCATTAACCTATCATTGCAGAAAACAACAAAAATACAACGTCTTCTTATGCCATCCGCATTCTCCACTGGGTCCCGTCATCACCCGTAAGGTTACTTAACTAACGATAGAGCGGGGGCTGGGCTAGCGCGGGTGTAAAACATAAGTGACGTCTAAATAGCTATCATATATAGATATTGTACATTCGTCAGATGCAATAATAGGCATTCCAGATCTCATATGAACTTTATTGGATTTGCAAGCAATCCGCGTTAGTTTGGAGCCTGCAACAAAAGACGGATTACCCAGTTGTGATGAATAGCCATTACCCTACCCTAGACCCCTACGGGTACGGCAAACTACCTGCCAAATACCCGAAGTGAAGCGTTCTCCCTCAACAAAGTGAGTAGGCCACTAAACACTTCAAAGTACCCGGTAGTTTGTGTACCCCACCTTGGGTCTGTCCTAGGAACAAAAACAGTAAAATGAAATAATACAACGGTGGCTACAACCGCAACCTGGATGTGGCCCGCAAAATAATATTACAACATATTACAATTACATTGAATGAATGAATATAACAACCCATCTCAAACCCCGGCTAATCATCACAACAGTCCAATACAGTTCGCAATCACAAACAGTAAAATCCATTACAGAAATGTGCAACCCCCTGCCAACCGACAAACTAGCAGTTAGGGGAGGTTTACGAACACATTATACAAAAACAGATATAATCATATTAGCAAACATCGTAAAATTTCGATCGAGCAAAACACTTTAGATTCTACTGCAAAACTTCTCTGTGCACCTGAGATATTAGCAGAAAATAAAATATCCAGAAATATCACTGTTAACACAAAGGGCTACTGGAAAAATTTGGGCCGACTCGGCCCTAACTCGGCCGCTGATCCGCGGCGGATCGCATGGATCTTCCGCGGTTCCGCGGTGAGTTAGTCGACTTGGGAGTCCAAATTTCTTCAGTAGTCCTATAATTTCATGCTTGTTATTCTGAAGGTCCCTGAAAAATTTTTAGGGCCTGTTTTAAAAACGACAGAAACTGTGTTAATACGATGATCTTTCCGGTTCTTTTTGCGTTCGAAATACTTGCGACTTTTCTAATGAGTTAATTATTGTTTAGCGAGGCTCTGATACCACTGTAAGTTGATGTGCAACACCCCACAACTTGCGGAGAGGCGGAAATATGAAAAAACGATCTTGTTCTTTGCTTAAACATCGGCTAACCGCAAGAATCGAAACTAAACTATAACTAACAAGAAACCATAGAAGAGTTAACTACTATGATATGTGATTATATCTAAAGATCCGAGTCCTTCGTCTTGTCGTACTCCACGTCCTCTCCGGCCTTCTCTTTGTAGTAAAAGATCCACCCGAGAGCTTTACTACAAGCTTCACCTTAAACTAGAGGTAACTAGGTTTTTTGAAGTGCTAATCCAAGTAACCTAGATGATATAGAGTTGGGTTATGGATTAAGTAGTCTAATCTAATCCTTGTACTCAACACATGAGAGAGGAGGATTAGGGTTTGAAGAGAGAGAGCTTGAGGAGAGGGAAGGTGAGCATGAGAATGAGATGAGATAATGATGTATCATAATATATAGCAAGCATTATCATTTATCCAATAAAAGAAAATAAAGGATTTACAACCATTCTTGATAAATATCTAAGGGTGATTCATCTCCATGAGTCATTAAGCATTTATGATGCATTAATGACATGGATGAATCACTCATATGACTCACTAGTCTCATTTAATGCATATGCCACCTTAACCCCCAAGTCATCATCTTCTAGAAGCTTCTCGCGTAATTACGAGAACGCCCCTCCTATCCGTGAAAACACGGAAAAACTTTAAACTGTATAAATCCAATAACCAAATAGTAGAAACTGGCTTAAACCAAAGCCGGCTAGTAAAAACTGTCCGGATGTCGTACGTGCGTAAACACACGTATGCGTCCGAACCCTTATCGTAAAACCATACGACCTCTATATCGTTTCGCCTGAAGTAGGGAAACTCTCTGTGTGGGACTCTAGAGACTCGACTACTACGCTGGCAGTGGGTTTAACCACAGACCGCAAGCGGCACTAGCTCTATGTAACGGTCCCCAGGTAGATGTCGATAAGAAGGCCGATGAGGAAACCCATCCGAACTCCTACTGAGCCTGATGTGACAATCTCCGTATAGTCCGGTCTGTTCGTCTAAGACTATCGCATATCGGGCCTAGGGGGCGGCAAGCGTCAGTCCCCAAATAGCGGTATAAGTCATGTTGGAGTGAAGCCCATTACACCCTAAGAAACTACTGGAACCTACCAGCAAATCTCGCTTTCCCTGGCCAGGGACTTTGCGTAATGGCTCTCTGACACACCGCGATATCAACTCCCAATACCTTAGAGACGAATCCTGTCTAACCGCCACTGCCTCTAAGTGCTCGGGACTGCACCCAACCGCTACCTGTTTGCATGACTCCGTTGAGCCATGGTAGGGTAGCAATCTAAGAACAGTGGGACACACTCGAGGCGAAGTAGCAGTGTCAAGTCTGCGGACTATGCTGTACTCATGTCACCTGGGAACAGTTAACTGACGACTGGTATAAAACCCAACCAACAGTTCCCTGCGAGTCCTGTCTTGTGTACCCGTAACCCAACGAGCACCTGTATACTATCTCCAGTACGACGTACTGACGGCTGTGGGACAGGCCATCTCCCTAACTGAGATGAGAAGCATACACACTAGTCTACTCAGGAGTATTGATGCCCTGTCTCGATAATCCTACGACTAAGGACCTGAATAAGGATGTGCTTGTAGACTACCCAGCCCCCACTAGTGTGACTGCCATCACAACGCTGGTAGTCAAGCAAGATCCAAAGAGCTCTATCAACACGTATACTCACATATTAAGATAGAAAAACCAAGTAGCATACTACCATGTTTAGCAAGACTGTTATATACATGTGAATATCCCAAGCTTCTATTAAGTTATATACAAACTAGTATGATACAATAATGGCCCCTTGGGCATATACACTAACATATCCTAACATATCTTATCTCATATCACGATCACATGTCAACCATTTAATGTATAACACTATTCACATGTATCGTCGTCCCAAGATCCGCTATAACATCATGACGTATCTCAAGTACGAATCTTGCCATATCACCGTTCTCACAGTCTCTATCAAATCTTATCGACTCATCTCAATTCCCAAATACTATCCTCAAATCCAGTATGTGAACAAATAGTCCCATACCCATGTGAACGCATAACAATATAACCCCATATAAGCACATATGAAAGAAGAATGTATGCAAGTATGGGTGTGTGTGTGTAAATGTGGTGCAACCTCTACTCTAGGATCTCGCAACACTAAACCTATCCAATCACACCTAAAATCTATCTTTATCATCAATAAACTCAACAATATATAATCAATGTATATGTGTGTATACGTATTCGTATACATCACCACGAACCGCGGGGGTGCTATACGCCATCCATCCGACTTCTCCCCGTAGATATAAATCTACTCACCTGGTCCTCGCTCGCCGGTGCCGACGTCGCCACGCGCTTGCTTGTCGTCTCGAATTCTACATGGGGTACCTACATATCATAACGCACCGTATCGCATTAAAATCCGACTCATGACCAAAACGACACACGAATCCCACATAGATCAAAACCTATGGTTGCTTTCACAAATCAACCCAAAAACCCTCGATGTCGGCATACAAATGCCAAACCATCGAGAAAAACCCAAACACACTCATTTGCACATTCACAAGCACTAATTATAATATAAAATAGGTTAAAATTCACAAAAACCTCAAACTTACTTTAAAAGCTATTTTTCCGAAAATCTAGCAAGCAAAATTAACCGTTTTAATACAAATCTTGATGTTTAAACAAAACTAATGGACATAATTTTTACTAAATAACTTAAATAAGCCATACAAACCATTTCCACAATTTAATTTCACCAAACTATATACGTTCAGAAAAACAAGTTTGCAATTTTACCCAAATTTCAACCATTTTAGCAAAAATGCATAAACAATAATTTAGCTTGGATTTGCATGTTCTAAAATATTAAAATCCAATTTAAAATGTTAATAATACAATGAATACCCTAATTAGATTTTTATCCCAATTGATTAATTAAATTCTCAAAATCTAGTTAACAAAATTAACACAATTAGCAATATTTTACACTAACAAATAGCAACTAGTAACTAGCTTTTCCTAACATGACTTAAGATCTCAAATTTCAACACACAAATCATGATCCAAATACCCAAAGCTCTAATTTGATCACAACCCGTTCTCTTGAATTTTCAATCATGCAATTTGAACCCATATAATACCTAATTAACACTTAATTAAGCTAACATAAGCATTAATCAACAATTTAACAAAAAGGTCAAGATTTCTATACCTCACAACCCATTGATCCAACTTGAAATCTAGCCTCTCAAATTGCCATCTTGTTTCCTAGATCCATACTAGAATGGTCAAGTAAAAATAGGTAGGGATTAGATTTTGATTTTGTGGGATTTTTGAAGCATTTTGGATGATTTTTTGATGGAATTTTGTGATGAAATGAGAGGGGATTTTTTTTGAGGGGCTGCTATTGGAGAGAGAGGGGAGGCTCGGCTGGAAATGGGGAGGGTAAGAGAGAGAGAGAGAGAGAGAGAGAGAGCGGTGTGGGTATAAGGAATGGTCAAAGTCAAGCTTCTTTCTTTATTAAACCCTTTTTTCTTTACTCTTCTCTTGATTTTTCTTTAAACAATTCAAGTGGGGAAAATGAGGGGGCACTTGGGCTGCTGATTTGGAGAGGGGAGAGAGGGTGTGGGTGAGTGTGGGTAAGGAAAAAATGATAAATGTTACACCCCAATATCTATTTGCGCTATTTTCACTATTTAAGCCTTTTTTTGATATTTTCTAAAACCGTTTTGACAATTTTTTTTTCATTTCAAAATCAACATGTTAAAATTTTGTTTAATGTGTTATGATGCACAAAATTTGTTCAACTCATTCCAATTTGTAATTTTCCCTAATTAAATCTATTAGTGACGACTTAAAATAATATTAAAATAATTAATTTGGGAAAATTTTTCAGAAAATTAGAAAATTTACCAGTGGCTCAATAAACACCAAATACTAGCAATTACATAGATATAATATATATATTTAATTTTATAACAAAGATATTTGTATTTTGACTTTTTACAGAAAACCCCCTTATTTTACCGGTTTTCCGAAATTTCACTGAAACGATTTTCAAAACGTTACAGCCTCCCAAAACCAAGCCGCCGTCGTAGGCAACCCTTCATCTTTCGCCTACGGTCAAACCAAACGCCATCGGTCATGGTTAGGAATCACCTCTACCGTTGTAGGTAAAGTGCCTAACGAAGCGCTTGCGTGAGGTTTGCGCGAAGTTCATTTAGCAAGTATTGGGTAAAAGAAAACCTTAACTTAAGCAACCCTCTCATTCCCTAAGAAGATCATTATCCACAAACCATGATCAACATCAAAAGAAAATGCAAATGAGAAGAAATAAAAGAAATAACGTTGCAAGTAAGTAGAGCAAGAAATGAAATTGCAAGAAAGTAAAAGAGTTACTAAGAAACTAAGTGAAAGTATGAAAGCTTTATTAAGTTCAACTTCAAGATACAAGCTATGGATTCAAATAATAAAATCTAACCATGCAATCTCAGTTAAGAGGTTGCAAGATTAGATAAAAGCAAAGCACTCAAACCAACTAACTTCTATGTACAAGAACTAAAAAAAAATTATAGAGTGAAGATTGAAAATTGGACAAAAGTCTTCTCAAAAGCTTGCGCTCTGTTATGGTATTTATAGGCACAAAATCAATAAAAACAAACAATAAAAATGAGATGATATGACAATAAGGAATGACCGGAAGAAAGTTGGAGCCAAAAAGGGGTAGCTGGGACCGATGGTAGCGGGATTTTGCCTATTTCTGGCGGTTTACTATTGAGTGGTGGGATCCATTTTGTTATGGTGATCTTGTGTCCTCTTCATGATATCTCTAGCATTGTTTGATTTTTCTATATAACCTTGGGTTGCAATTTGTAGATTTGGAGGGAAAATGGAACTTTAAATCATATCATATCTTTATTTCCACTCATCAGACATAGCCCCACTTGCACAAATCATGATTTTTATAGCCAACTTTTGTGCCTACTTGTGCTAGGCTGTCCCACCATGGTTAATGCATCCAAAAGTGTTGTGTTCACACTTGTATCATGTTGCATCATGTTGGACCTGTAAGTCTACGCCAGCGCCCCGGCCGTCCATCCGACGCCAATTGCGGAACAAAAACTTTTGAAACTAGCACTAACGCAAACTTAAAACCTTGATCGTACCATTAACCATAAACTAGAAACTGTAAAAGAGTTTGAAAAGATTATTCCAATCGATCTATGCCCTTCGGTCTTCAATCTCCGCACCAAACTCCCGTTGCTGCGCCGACGAAGTCCGCTCTCCGATAGGTCGTCGAGGTGGCACCACGTCATCGATTCTTTATACGAGCTCCCGCTTCGTACCGAAGCAACTCGAACATGAAGTTTGCTAGCTGACGTGTCCAGGATGAAGTAGAGAGAAGTTTGAATACTTTGTCTCAATGCACTCTTTGGTTCTCATCACATAAGAGGGTAAGAGTGGAGGTTGAAGAAGATGCAAAGATATGGTAATTGTGAGCTCATGAAACTATCAAGAGAGCAAAAAACCAAGCACCAAAAATGATAACCTTGGCTGCCCTCTTAATTTGGTGAGTAGATATATGAGGTTTTGTTTTGAAAAAACAAAGAAAATATCTCATAAAAATATCTACACCCAAAACAAACTTCATTAATTCACCATGAGTCACTTGATGACTCATTAGCATGAGTCATTAGTGAACATGCTAGAATTAATGAGTCACCAAAAATGAGTCACACTTTCCAAATCCAATAATCATTTAAACCAAAATGATTAACCCAAAAAGAAATGCATCTTATGAAGTAATCTCGAAACGGATTACGAGAATACCCCTCACCTGTATATACATACTTGTATCCGTATTCTGACCGAAGACGAATACCACGAGACGAAAGTATTCCTACATAATATAATACTTGGATCCGGCTTAAACCAAAGCCCACCAGTATTAACTGTCCGAATCATGACACGTGCACAAGTGCACATGCATGTTCGAACCCTGCCATAAAACCATACGGCCTCTACAACGTTTCGCCCGAACTTGGGAAAACAATCTGTGGGGGACTCTAAAGACTCTTCAATACTCCGACAGTGGGTTTAACCACAAGAACATCAGCGGCACTAGCTGTGCGTTACGGCTGCTACGTACTGGCCGAAAAGGAATCCGATGAGAGAACTCATCCTGGAACCCTACTGAGCCTATCAGTGACAATATCCATACAGTCCGGTCCGTTCGTCTATAAGCATCGCATATCGGGCCTAGGGGCTGGTAACGTCAGACCCCCAAAAGCGGTATAAGTCGTGCCAGAGGGTAGCCCTGAACACCCTGAGAAACTACTGGAATACCTACCAGTAATTCTCACCTGCCTTGGCCAAGGACTTGGTGTAATGGCTGTTGGATATATGTATGCCCTAGAGGCCATTATATGTATAGTGGATGCTTGGACATGTATATATATAGATTACTTTCTTGCTCGATATGGTAGTATGGTATCTGGTTTACTTTATCTGACATGTTGATTTGATATGCTTTTATTCATTCGCACATGTTGATAAAGCCCTCAGGATATTTAGTAGACTACTGTGACTATGATGCACATCATACTAGTGGGGCACGTGTAGTTTATAAGCATATCCTAGAACTGTTCCTAGTCGTGCATGTATCGAGACGGGGCATCGTTATTCCAGAGTAGACTAGCGTATACCATTCTTGTCCCATATGATGGGCGATGGATGTTCCCATATCCATCTGGTGAGGTGACACCAAAGAATGTATGCAGGTGCTCAGTGGAGACTGGGTACACTTAATAGACTCCCAGAGAACTCCTATGTGGTATTATATCTATCGTCGGATAGCGGTTCTCAGTTGACACTGGTACAGGTCAGTATGTAGACCCGAGATCGTCATAAATTCTTGTGTGTCCTCCCACTGTACTTTGATCTCCACCCTACCACGGCTCTACTGAGTCGTGCAAACAGGTGGTCTTTGAGTACAGTCCCGAGGCACATGGAGGCAATAAGCCATAGGAGGGGTTTCGTCTCTCTCGGTATTGGGGGTTGATGTTGTGCTATGCTTGAATGGACATAACAGGAAGTCCCTGGCCAGGGCTACTTAGATTTACTGATAAGCGTTATCAGTAGTTTCTCGATCTGTTATGAGCCATACACCAGCATGACATATTGAGTTATTGGGGTCGACGATACAATCCCTAGACTCGATATGCAACATATTTGACGAAGAGACCGGACTGTATGGTAAGTGTTGCCAGATGGCTCGACGTGAGTTTTGACAGTTTTGCTGGTTTTCTTCTGATCGCTCAATATCCTGGTAGCCGTTACGTTTAGCAGACCGCTTGCGGTTTGTGGGTGTTTGATATGATCATCACCCACTGCCGGCGTATTGACGAGTCTTAGAGTCCCACACAGAAGTTTCCTAGCCCAGGCGAAAAGATGTGGTGTGCATATGAGATATGCGAGGGACCCGATTGAATACGACTATGTGATACCGTATTTTAGTCGGGTGATTTTCTATTAGTCGGGTCGTATGTGATATAACTGGATTGTTATATCAATTGTTGATTTAACATTTTGACTTTTAGTTTTATTTTATTCTTTATTCAAAATCCTTTTTATTAAAGTGGAAGAATGCATGCATGTATGCACATGTTGATGTGCATAGAAAGATACATGCAAAGTATCATGGTTGTTGATACAACTTTGGTGGCAATATAAGACTTACATGGTTATATAATATATAGATATATATATGTATTTGTTTTAAAAACAAAAGAAAAGAAAATGATTAATCCATGGTTATCTTCTACACTCTTCTTGGAACTAACCATAGTTCACCCACTTTTTAACCATGGATTAAATTTTCTTTTGGCTTTTAACCCATTTACTAAATATCTAGATATCATCGCAACCATGGTTGAGACAGAGATAGAAAATATATATACTATATTTTCTATTTTCTTACACAAGCTTATCACTTCATAAAAAGCTGTTGCCTTCATCTTCTTCTTCATCCTTGCTCTCTAGGTTTTTCCATAGTGATAGAGAGAGAAAAAGAAAGGCTTTTGACCAAAGAAAACTCACCACTTCATCATTCTACTCTAATCTAGCCAATTAGTTTAGAGCGTTTAGCTTCATCATCTTGTTTGATCATTTGAAGCTAGGAGCTTGGACTAAGTGGACTTCGGGTGGATCATCGTGGACAAAGGAGCTCACTTGCAAGCTTTTACAACTCTAAACGATCCTAGGAGTCACTACAAAGAGGACTACAAAGGTTGTATTCCTTTCACTTAGTGTTAATTTAGTTTTAGTATGTGATACTTCTGATGCTACCTAAGTATTCTAGTTAAAGATCCATGTATAGTTTGCTTAGCACCTCTAGAAATTATAAAGTGGCATGTTTGATGCTTCCATACTCATTAGTAGGTGCTAGGGAAAACCAACATTGGTATCAGAGCCAAGCTAGAATTCTGGACTTGGTGTTATAACAAATACGAAAACGAAATCGACTACGAAAATACGATATTACGGAAACCTTGATATGCTCTCTGGAAATTTTTTTAAAAGTAGTCTAAACATTTTTCAAACAGGTACAGAGTTATATTTGGACAGACATAAGCACACATGTGAAATACGGGGGGGTCATTGGTTTTGGACCGGCCACCCTAGGATATTTTCCGGCCAGGCCGACCCCTTACACCCAGAACTCCTCTGTATTGCTCCAATGCTCTTTTGGGTTCATTTTGGGTTTTGTGGTATTGTTTGCTTAGCCCAATTTTCATGTGATGATTGTTTAGACTTGGGGCTAACTTGTAGTACTTCGAAGTCGTATTTTTTTAACACTAAATTGGTAACCTAGACTATTTTTATCATTTCGAACGAACATCGGACACCCCACTTTCCACCCCTCTGAAATTTCTAAGTGTTGTAATTTTCCTAAGTTAACTTTATATTCAATATTAGCGCAAGTATCCTATGAACCCTCTAGAAGATCATAATAACCTTAACCCGATTCTATGACCACGGAACCGCAAACGAACCTTCGGGTTTGCCATAGTGCCGTGGTGTCATAGGTGAGGCATTGGTTAACTCCTTCTACGGCTGGATCATAAGACACTGTGGCGCTATTTTGGGTATTTGTAACTTTGCTCAAGTGTTGAGCTCTTGGGGTAAAACGTGGGTGTTTGTTGATTTGATCCAAACGTTAAACATCGTCTTGATATCTGTGATTGCAATTATTGTTTTTCACTTTCTTTTCTGCGACCGTAAGCGTAGTATGTGGTGTATCGCCGGCTTCGTTGATATACATCAACGACAATCGGGATACGCATACTTGCTTACGTTGATGATATGAGATATTATGTGTTGCTGAGATATGATGCAGGATTGTCGTGATCGAATAGCCGGGGTTTTTATGTGAGATGAGATTTTATTTTCATTCATGTAAAAGTTAAATGTATGTAATATTCTTTTAATTGGGGCACTTCCGGGTTGAGGATGATGTCACCATTATTGTATATTATTTACTTTTCCGCATTAGGATAGACCCAAGGAGGGGAGCATAAGTGATCAGGTTCAAGGGTTCATTTGGAGGCCATCTCGAGGAGTCGAGACCGGGTCTCCTAAACTTTAGAATTGGCAGGATCACTTGCCGCGCTTGTAGGGGTCTAGGGGTGTGGGCATGGCTATTCATCGCGACCGTGGAATCCGTATTTTCTATTGCTTCCTGAATACAAAATACGGACCTCCTAGATATCCATTTTATTTTCATATGTGCTTCTGCTGCTGTTGATATTCTGTAATATGATTACTTAGTATCTAAGAAGAATGGATTATTATTATATATATGATATATAATAAACGTTGCTTATATTTTACACCCGCGCTAGTCCCGCCCTGCTATGCCGTTAGTTAAATAACCTAACGGTGCATAACGGGACACTATGGCGAATGCGGATGGTATAAGTATACGTTCTATTTTCGTTTCTTTTCTGTGATGGTTTAGGAACTTAAATGATGGGACTATATTAATGAGATTAATGTAAAGTAAAAGAAACCTAAAGATGTTGTAGAATCGGATTGGAAACCCACTCGGCCTTTTTATGAATAATGCAAGATTTCAAAAGATGCGGAGCTTAAGCCACTCCTTTTCTAAACTGTTTTGATTCTACAACGAGATCAAATTCAAAGCGTTAAAGGTTTTCATAAAAACCATCCGCAACCCTCCGTCATTTTAGGAAGCAGAGTACTTAGTATTCGTGCTACATATGTCGACTATAGCCAAGGCATATTGTACGGTAGCTAAGTAATGTCATTCTACACCGTATATGATGCGATTAGTTAGGACAGTCATATGATTATGTCGACCATAGCCGAGGGTCATATGGGTGGGCCTAATTAATCACGAAATGACGGGTAGAACTTCAGTAGTGCTTATGATATGTTGACCATAGCCAAGGTCATAAGCAGCTAGGGGTAAAAACCATATCGGGAGTTTCAAGAGTTGAAATTTGCAATGAGATTGCATACCATCTATATGACAGTTGGATCCCGATCCCACTGTGAGTAAGAGTTACTCCCAGGAGAGTTTTGCATTTTGCAATTAGCTAATCCAGTAGGTGTCTAGAAAGGTGTCAATAGAGTTTGACCTCTAGGAAAACGAGGTTTATTTTAATTAGGTCCGTGTGAAAGCACGGGGAACCTCCCTCAAAGTACCGACACTGGCCTGGCTGACCGGTTAGCGAAACTATAGAATGTAATTAATCCTGGCTAGTTTTCTTTTCATGTTTTGAAAGAAAATTTGATAAAAGCAGTGGGAGACATCGATTAGATAAGGTAATAACCAATCTAATTCTTTGCAAGAGTATTTCGCTGAGTGTATTCTTTTCTCTCTCCTAATGGCAGATACCGATGACGGGACTTAAGCTTCTACTAGAGAAAAACAAACTGACTGGACCGAACTATAAAGAATGGTTGAGGAACTTGAACATTGCACTCACATATGATAAAGTATCATATGTCCTTACTACCAAAGCCCCACCCGTCCCAGGACCTGAATCATCTGTTTCGGATAGGGAGATCCGAAAAACATGGGATATTGACTGCAACACGGCCAAGTGCCTCGTGCTTGCTTCTATGGACAACATCCATCAGAAACAGCACGAGAAGATGGATGTGCAATCCATCTTTCTTCATACAAAGGAGTTGTATGAAGAGCAATCTCGTACTTTGATATACGAGGCATCTTGGAAGCTGTTTCAGATGCGGATGGCCCCTGGTGCATCAGTAGGAGACCATGTCTTAAAGATGATTGGTCTTATAGAAGAACTTGAGGAACTGGGATGGACTATGGATAATGAGCAATATACAGATGTTGTTCTACAGTCATTCTCCCCCGCCTTTGCTCCCTTCATAGTGAATTTCAATATGAACGATTTGGAGAAATCATTGCATGATCTTCTCAATATGTTAAGAAGTGCAGAGAGCACACTTAAAACAGCGAACACTCCCGCTCTGATCGCTGGTCCTGTTAGTGTATATGCCTTAGAGGCCATTACTGTATCATACTAGCTTGTATATTACTTGATGGAAGCTTGGGATATTCACAGTTGTATATACAATCTTGCTCGAAATGGTAGTATGCTACTTGGTTTGTCTCTGCTTTAATATGTGCATGCGTTTCTTTTAGCATATCGCTGATATACATATTAGTAGAGCCCTTAGGATCTTTGCTTGATTACCAGCGTTGTGATGGCGCTCACACTCGTGGGAGCTGGGTGATCTATAAGCACATCCTAATACAGGTCCCTAGTCGTTGGACTATCGAGACAGGGCATCGATACTCCGGAGTAGACTAGCGTATGCGCTTCTCATCCCAGTGTGGGAGACGGTCTGTCCCACAGCCGTCAGTACGTCGTACTTGAGATAGTATGCGGATGCTCGTTAGGTTACGAGTACACTGGACAGGACTCATCGGGAACTGTTGGTTGGTATTATACCTATCGTCAGTTATCAGTTCCCAGGTGACATGAGTACAGCTTAGTCCGCTGACTTGACACTGTCACTTCGCCTCGAGTGTGTTCCCACTGCACTTTGATTACTACCCTACCACGGCTCAAAGGAGTCGTGCAAACAGGTAGAGTTTGGGTGCAGTCCCGAAGCACTTGGAGGCAGTGTAGGTTAGACAGGATTCGTCTCTCCCGGTATTGGGGGTTGACATCGCGCTGTGTCCAGGAGAGCCATTACACGAGTAGTCCCTGGCCAGGGCAAGCGAGATATACTGGTAGGTTTCCAGTGTTATCTCAGGGTGTTCTGGGCTACACTCCAACATGACTTGTACCGCTATTAGGGGACTGACGTTCACCGCCCCCCTAGACCTGCCATGCGATGTATCAGACGAACAGACCGGACTGTACGGAGACTGTCACATACAGGCTCAGTAGGAGTTCAGATGGGGTTACCTCGTCAGTCTTCTTATCGACATCTACCTGGGGACCGTTACGTACAGCTAGTGCCCCTTGCGGTCTGTGGTTAAACCCACTGCCAGCGTAGTGTCGAGTCTTTAGAGTCTAACACAGAGAGCTATTCGCCTTTAGGCAAAATGAGTAGAGGTCGCATAGTTTTACGACAGGGTTCGTTCACATTTGTGCACTTGTGCACGTTTGCTGTCCGGACAGCTTATACTAGCGGGCTTTGGTTTAAGCCGGATCCTAGTATATGATTTGGGATAGGTTTTATCTCTTTATATTCGTGTTCCTCGGATCACGAATACGGGTGCGTATGCACAGTTGCTTGAGACAGAGGGAGAGGACTTTGATTAGGGTTAATGACTATTGTCATTTTATTAACCCTAATACTTATGTGTGTATTATGATTAATTGATATTAGTTTAAGTAATTGTGCATGGTTATGGTTGTTGACCATTTGACCTCCTTGACTTGTTGACCTAGGTTGACACTTTGACCATCATCATTTCATTTGGAAGATGCTCTTTGATCCTTGCAAATTGCATTAAAAATGAAATGATAATGGTCATGTCTTGATTAACCATGACAATTATCTAGCTAATTATCTAATTACAATAATTCACACATATATGTGAGAATGCTTCATATTTTCTCTCATTCTATTATTTTCTTTCTCTCTCTTGTTCTTCCTCTCCCTCAAGCTCTCCCCTCTCATGTATTGAGAAACACTTGAGCTTGAGAAAAACTTCTTCTTGATAATCTCTACTCTCATTTAGGGTTCAAGGATTAGCACTTCTTGCACCCTAGTTACTTCTAGCTTGGAGTTGAAGCCAAAGGTTGAGGCTTTCGGGTGGATCTTTCTTCGACGTGAGAAGACGACAAAGGTGACCTCTTTCCACTACCCCAAGGAGCAAGGAGAGAAGGACATAAAGCCCTAGGTATAACCTTTCTAACACTTAGCTAGTTTCTAGTTAGCTTTAGCTTGTTTTTGTTTAGCAAAGATCCTTCTTTGTCTAGTCCATGTTGCCTAAGTTGATAAAAATTTGATTTTTATTCCGTTTTCCATCTCCCCGTAAGTACCGGGGTGGGCAACGTAGACTCACAGTGGTATCAGAGCCTAACTAAACATAAACTAGCTAGGTAGTAAAGTGTATGGAAGTTCGAATCGGAAAAATCGCAAAACCGAGTTTTCAAAACCCAAACTTTCTGTTAAAATTTTTTTTGTTCAAAATGAAATAAATCATACTCCAAAAATCATCTCAGGGTTTTGTGAAGAAACCACCAAAAACGATCCAGAGATTCGACCAAAGAGCCGCGGTTCCGCGGCAATAGCAAGCTATTGCCGCGCAACCGCGGCCGTTTTGGCTCGGCTCTGGGTCGAGTTTGGTGCAGTGTTTTTCTGGCTTGGTTTTGTGATTTTTAAGATGGTTTATATGTGCCCAGATTTTCCAGAATAGAAATTTGTTTTTGGGGGCCTATAAATCCGTATTTTTATCGAACTTCACTACGCTTTGACTATAAGGGTTATATCTGTGATGTTTATATGTATTGAACGTCGGCTAATCGCTATATGTCGATTAGTCGGGGTTATACATATCTATGATCTGTGTTTGATGATGGTATGTGTATATGAATGTGTTGGATTGTAGCGGGTGAATAGCCGGGGTGGATATGAGATGAGTGTTTCTTTTTCTTTCATTCATTGTAATATGTAAATTGATGTAATATTATTTGTATGGCCGCACAACTGGGTCGGGGTTGTAGCCGTCATTGTATAATTCTTTTTACTGTTTTTGCTCCTAGGATAGACCCATGGAGGGGGTGCACAAACTACCGGGTATCTCGATGTGCCGAGTGGCCTACTCACGGTGGTGAGGGAGGTTGCTTCGCTTCGGGTACTTGGCGGGTAGTTTGCCGCACCCGTAGGGGTCATGGGTGGGGTATTGGCTATTCACCGCGACCATGTAATCCGCTTTTCGTTGCAGGCTCGAACGGATTGCGGATTCCTAGTATATCCAATGTATTCATCTGTGATCTGTAATGTCTATCATTGCTATATATTTATATATGATAATTATTTAGGCCTTGCTTATGTTTTACAGCCGCGCTAGCCCAGCCCCCGCTCTGTCGTTAGTTAAGTAACCTAATGGGTGATGACGGGGCCCCGTAGCGAATGCGAATGGCATAAGCGTACGTCATATTTTGGTTGTTTTCTGCAATGGTAGGATTAAATGATGGGACGCATTAAAAGAACTAATGCAAGAAAATAAACCAAGTAAAAGTCGATTGGAACACTTTGAAAACCACTCGGTTCTTTTCAAAACTAAACTTTTAAACGCGGAGCTTGAACCACTCCTTTTAAAAGCTATCTCGTTCCATCGATTATATCAAGTTCACTACGTTCACGGTTTCGCCAAAACCATTCGTAGCCCTTCGTCATTCCACATGAATGGTTAAAAAGTATTCAAGCTATGTATTTTGGCCAAAGTCAAGGCATAGTGATTGGTAGCTATTGGGTATTCATGTGCAGCATAGATAGATGCGTTGGTTTGGGACAGTCGTGCTGCCATTTTGGCCAAAGTCAAGGGTAGGTATGGGTGGGTCCAAATTAACCAGGAGAATGACGGGTAGAATTTGACATGTGACTTATGATATTTTGGCCAAAGTCATGGTCATAAGAGCATGGGGCAAAAATCCATATCGGGAGTTTCATAAGTACTGAAACTTGCTAGCTCTGCATACCATTTAGAGTGTGATAATTCTGGTAGGATTCCTTCGGTTTTATCACGCGATGATATTTGGATCCCGATCCTACTGTGAGTATATGCTACTCCTCGGGAAAACTCTCACTTAACGATCAATGCTATAAACTTAGTAGGTGTCTAGAAAGGTGTTAGCGGGGCTACGCCCACAGGGAAAAGAGGTTACTTAATTAAGGAAATTCGCGAAAGCGTTGGAAAACCTCCCTCGAAGTACCGACACTGGCCTGGCTGAACGGTTAAGCAAGTATTGTACGGTGAGATTGATCCTGACTAATCTTTTCTTTACGGTTTGAGAAGGGATTCGAGAGACAGTGGGAGCCATCCTGTTTAGAAAAACTAAAAACCACTCTAAACTTGCAAGAGCATCATGCTAAAGTGTTTCTTTTCTCTCTCCTAATTGCAGCGACCATTCAACATGACCGGACTTAAGTTATTACTAGATAAAAACATATTGACAGGGCCAAACTACAAAGATTGGCTCAGGAATGTCAAGATGGCAATCACTTACGACAAGTTGGGGTATGTCCTTACCACCAAAGCTCCCCCTGTCCCAGGTCCAAAAACCAGTGTCGCGGATAGGGAAATCCGTAAGACATGGGAAATAGATTGCGCGAAGGCCAAATGCCTCGTACTTGCCTCGATGGACAACGAACATCAGAGGAGGCATGAGAATATGGACCTAGAGTCCATATTTCTTCATACAAAAGAACTGTATGGAGAGCAGTCTCGTATCGCAAGAAACGAAGTGTCGAAGAAGTTATTTTCGGCAAGGTTGGCCGCCTGATCATCGGTAGCGGAACACGTGCTTAAGATGATTGGCTACATAGAGGAGCTCGCGGACCTTGGGACCACGTTGGAGAATGAACTCTATACTGATTTGATTCTCCAGTCCCTTCCTTCCACTTACGCCCAGTTTATTCTTAACTTCAACATGCAAGGAAAGGAGGTGGAACTTTCCGAACTTCTGAACATGTTGAGGAGTGCTGAGGGCACCCTACAGAAGGGTAGGGAGACATCCACATTGTTTGTAGGAGGATCTTCCTCTTCTAGGTCCAGGGCGAAAGCCAAGGGTAAGAAGAAGAAAGCCCCCGCCAAACCAAGAGGCGGTGTCAGTAAAGTGGATACGAAGGGAAAAGGAAAAGCAACAAAGGTAGCGGGAAAGCTGGTGGGGAAGGAAGAATGCTTCTACTGTCATAAAAGTGGTCACTGGAAACAGGATTGCATGGCTTGGAAGGCCAGAACACAGGATTTGAAGCGAGTTGCGGCTTCAGCTTCAGGTGTGTATGTTATTGAAAACTGTCTATCAATAAACTCTACATCCTGGGTATTGGATACCGGATCAGGATCTCATATCTGTAATTCTTTGCAGGCGTTGAGAAAGCGTAGAGTTTTGAAGGCAGGTGACATAACCCTCAGAGTTGCAAACGGTGCTAGCATGGATGCTGAGGCCGTAGGGGACTATCACCTGGGATTGTCGGATGGACACTTTTTGGTTTTGCGTAGTTGTTATTATGTACCAAATGCAACCTGTAATATCATTTCTCTATCTTTATTATCTAAAGAAGGTTATGAATTTGCATTTGTAAGTAATGTAGTGAACATTCACCTTAATCAAGTTTTGATTGGGTCAGGTACATTGAACAACGGTATTTACGTATTAAACCAACCACAGATTTTCAATGTCCAGAATACACACAAAAGAAAGTCTCCAGATATCAATAAAACTTTCTTATGGCATTGTAGACTGGGTCACATCAATGAGAGAAGGTTGACTAAGTTACATGCAGAAGGATATTTGGATCCGTTCGAATATCAATCGTATGCAACTTGTCAATCCTGTCTCAAAGGAAAGATGATAAAGACTCCGTTTACTGGACATGGAGTAAGAGCGAGCGAGCTCTTGGGACTCGTAAATAGCGACGTGTGCGGTCCAATGTCTACACATGCGCGAAGCGGTTATTCTTACTTCATTACTTTTACGGATGACTTTTCAAGGTACGGTTATGTCTTCTTAATGAAACATAAATCCGAGGCTTTTGAAAAATTCCACGAATATAAGAATGAAGTAGAAAAACAAACAGGCAAAAGTATCAAGACACTAAGATCTGATCGAGGTGGTGAATACTTGAGTGCCGAGTTCCTGGGTTACTTAAAAGAGAATGGAATTCTCTCTCAGCTTACTCCTCCATACACTCCGCAACATAACGGTGTATCGGAGAGACGGAACCGAACCCTATTGGATATGGTACGGTCCATGATGAGTAACGCTGAGTTGCCGCGATCGTTCTGGGGATATGCGCTAGAATCAGCTGCATACCTTTTGAACCGAGATCCAACTAAGACTGTGCCTACTACACCATATCAGATGTGGTGTGGGAAGAGACCCTATCTAAATCACATTAAGACATTGGGATGTCCAACTTTTGTAAAAAACAAGCATGCGGACAAGCTCGAGGCACGCTCAGTACAGTGCAAGTTTGTGGGATATCCAAAGAACTCCAAGGGATATTTCTTCTATTGTGAAGAGGAACAAAAGGTGTTTGTTTCTCGCCATGCCTACTTTCTAGAACACCAGTTCATAGAAAAAGAATTAAGTGGGAGCACAATAGAACTGGAAGAAATTCCAGAACCACGAGCTATTACTGAAAGCTTAGTAGAACCAGAGGGTTCGAAAGATCAGGACATTCCCACGCCACTCCACAGGAGTAGTAGGCAGTCTCATCCGCCCAAGAGATACTACGGTTTTCTCATTGACGGGGATAGAGAGGATTGCATCCTAGATTGTGATGAGCCTACTAGCTTCCAGCAAGCCATTCAGAGCGTCGACTCGGTAAAATGGCTGGATGCAATGCGGACCGAAATGGAGTCCATGTACACCAACAAAGTATGGACGTTGGACATTGCTCCAAATGGGGTAAAACCCGTAGGATGCAAGTGGATCTTAAAAAGGAAGATTGGTGTAGATGGACAGGTTGAGACCTATAAAGCTAGACTGGTAGCAAAGGGTTTTCGTCAGCAACCTGGTTTGGACTATGACGAAACCTTTTCTCCAGTAGCTATGCTGAAATCCATTCGGATCCTTCTTGCCATTGCTGCCTTCCACGATTATGAGATTTGGCAGATGGACGTAAAGACAGCTTTTCTAAATGGACATTTAGAGGAGTGTGTCTATATGGAACAGCCAGAGGGTTTCATTCAGAGTGGGAGCAGCGGAAAGGTGTGCAAGTTGCTTAAGTCCATTTATGGACTAAAGCAGGCATCGCGGAGTTGGAACATCTGTTTTGATGAGACGGTCAAGGAATTTGGCTTTATCAAAAATCCAGATGAACCATGCATCTATTGTAGATTTGTAGCGAGAACTGTAGTATTCCTCGTTTTATACGTGGATGACATTCTCTTAACAGGAAATGACATTCCTATGCTACAATCTGTCAAGGGGTTCTTGTCACACAGGTTCTCCATGAAAGACCTGGGTGATGCCTCATACATTCTGGGTATCCGGATCTACCGTGACAGATCCAAGAGGATATTAGGACTTTCACAGTCCAGGTACATCGACACTATACTGAAGAGATTCAGTATGGAAGATTCCAAGCGCGGTAATCTACCGGCTTGTCACGGGATCACCCTCTCCAAAGAGATGTCTCCCAAGACTGATTTGGAGAGGGATCGCATGTTTATCATACCCTACGCTTCTGCGGTAGGCTCTATAATGTATGCGATGTTGTGTACCAGACCGGATGTGGCTTATGCACTGAGTGTGGTAAGCAGGTATCAGTCAAACCCTGGGGAGAAACATTGGATAGCAGTAAAGAGCATTCTCAAGTACCTGAGAAGGACTAAGGAGGTGTTCTTGGTGTATGGCGGAAAAGACCTCCAGATTGAGGCCTTTGCTGACTCCAGCTTCCAGAGTGACAAGGATGATTCCAAGTCTATGTCGGGTTTTGTCTTTACCCTCAATGGAGGGGCGGTGTGTTGGAAGTGCTCCAAACAGGAAACCGTTGCTGACTCGACTATGGAAGCGGAATACATCGCTGCATCTGATGCCGCAAAAGAAGCTGTCTGGATGAGGAAGTTCTTGAGAGAACTTCAGGTGGTTCCGTCCATTGTTGACCCAATACCTCCGTATTGCGACAACAACGGGGCTATAGCTTTAGCGAAGGAACCCAGGTCCCATCAGAAATCCAGACACTTCTTGAGGCAGTATCACCTGATCAGGGAGATCGTAGATCGCCAGGAAATCGAGGTTCGGAGGGTTGCTTCAGAAGATAACACAGCAGATCCATTCACCAAGGCCTTGCCCCAGACTCAGTTCGAGCGGCTGATCGAGATGATAGGTCTTCGATACGCTAGTACATGACCTTAGTGCAAGTGAGAGATTGTTAGTGTATATGCCCTAGAGGCCATTACTGTATCATACTAGCTTGTATATTACTTGATGGAAGCTTAGGATATTCACAGTTGTATATACAATCTTGCTCGAAATGGTAGTATGCTACTTGGTTTGTCTCTGCTTTAATATGTGCATGTGTTTCTTTTAGCATATCGATGATATACATATTAGTAGAGCCCTTAGGATCTTTGCTTGATTACCAGCGTTGTGATGGCGCTCGCACTCGTGGGAGCTGGGTGATCTATAAGCACATCCTTATACAGGTCCCTAGTCGTCGGACTATCGAGACAGGGCATCGATACTCTGGAGTAGACTGGCGTATGCGCTTCTCATCCCAGTGTGGGAGACGGTCTGTCCCACAGCCGTCAGTACATCGTACTTGAGATAGTATGCGGGTGCTCGTTAGGTTACGAGTACACTGGACAGGACTCGTCGGGAACTGTTGGTTGGTATTATACCTATCGTCAGTTATCAGTTCCCAGGTGACATGAGTACAGCTTAGTCCGCTGACTTGACACTGTCACTTCGCCTCGAGTGTGTTCCCACTGCACTTTGATTACTACCCTACCACGGCTCAAAGGAGTCGTGCAAACAGGTAGTTTTTGGGTGCATTCCCGAAGCACTTGGAGGCAGTGACGGTTAGACAGGATTCGTCTCTCCCGGTATTGGGGGTTGACATCGCGCTGTGTCCAGGAGAGCCATTACACGAGTAGTCCCTGGCCAGGGCAAGCGAGATATACTGGTTGGTTTCCAGTGTTATCTCAGGGTGTTCTGGGCTACACTCCGACACGACTTGTACTGCTATTAGGGGACTGACGTTCACCGCCCCCTAGGCCCGCCATGCGATGTATCAGACGAACAGACCGGACTGTACGGAGACTGTCACATACAGGCTCAGTAGGAGTTCAGATGGGGTTACCTCGTCAGTCTTCTTATCGACATCTACCTGGGGACCGTTACGTACAGCTAGTGCCGCTTGCGGTCTGTGGTTAAACCCACTGCCAGCGTAGTGTCGAGTCTTTAGAGTCCCATACAGAGAGCTATTCGCCTTTAGGCAAAATGAGTAGAGGTCGGATAGTTTTGCGACAGGGTTCGTTCACATTCGTGCACTTGTGCACGTTTGCTGTCCGGACAGCTTATACTAGCGGGCTTTGGTTTAAGTCGGATCCTAGTGTATGATTTGGGATTGGTTTTATCTCTTTGTATTCGTGTTCCTTGGATCACGAATACGGGTACGTATGCACAGTTGCTTGAGACAGAGGGAGAGGACATTGATTAGGGTTAATGACTATTGTCATTTTATTAACCCTAATGCTTATGTGTGTATTATGATTAATTGATATTAGTTTAAATAATTGTGCATGGTTATGGTTGTTGACCGTTTGACCTCCATGACTTGTTGACCTAGGTTGACACTTTGACCATCATCATTTCATTTGGAAGATGCTCTTTGATCCTTGCAAATTGCATTAAAAATGAAATGATAATGGTCATTTCTTGATTAACCATGACAATTATCTAGCTAATTATCTAATTACAATAATTCACACATATATGTGAGAATGCTTTATATTTTCTCTCATTCTATTATTTCCTTTCTCTCTCTTGTTCTTCCTCTCCCTCAAGCTCTCCCCTCTCATGTGTTGAGAAACACTTGAGCTTGAGAAAAACCTCTTCTTGATAATCTCTACTCTCATCTAGGGTTCAAGGATTAGCACTTCTTGCACCCTAGTTACTTCTAGCTTGGAGTTGAAGCCAAAGGTTGAGGCTTTCGGGTGGATCTTTCTTCGACGTGAGAAGACGACAAAGGTGACCTCTTTCCACTACTCCAAGGACCAAGGAGAGAAGGACATAAAGCCCTAGGTATAACCTTTCTAACACTTAGCTAGTTTCTAGTTAGCTTTAGCTTGTTTTTGTTTAGCAAAGATCCTTCTTTGTCTAGTCCATGTTGCCTAAATTGATAAAAATTTGATTTTTATTCCGTTTTCCGCCTCCCCGTAAGTACCGGGATGGGCAACGTGGACTTACAGGGCCATCTTTCTCTTCCGTCCCAAAAGCCAAGGCCAAGGGAAAGAAGAAGAAGAAACCCATTACAGAGAAAGGTGGAGTTAAAAAGGCGAAGGGGATAGACATATCTGGGGCCGCGGAAAGTTGGAAAGGAGAATGTTTTTACTGCCACAAGTCGGGACATTGGAAACGCAACTATGCTGTGTATCTTGCCGATCTCAAGAAGAAGAAGCATGGTAATGCTTCCGCTTCAGGTGTGTTTGTAACTGAGAACTGTTTTTCAATTAACTCTGCATCTTGGGTATTAGAAACCGGTTCTGATTCTCACATCTGCAATTGTGTGCAGGGGTTGAGAAACAGTAGAGTTTTGAAGACTGGAGACCATGCTCTATGGGTTGGAAATGGTTCCAATATACATGCTGTATCCGTAGGAGAGTATCATGTTGGTTTGCCTTCGGGTTGTATATTGGTTTTGAACCCGTGTTATTTTGTACCAAGTATGCTATGTAATATAATATCCGTTTCTTTGTTGGACAATGAAGGATATCATTTTTTGTTGCCGAATAATGTTATAAATATTAACTTAAATCAAGAGTTGATTGGGTATGGTAAATTAAATAATGGTATTTACGTCATGAACCAACACACAGTTTTCAATATACAACATACTAATAAAAGAAAACTTTCAGCTATAAATGAAGCTTTTCTTTGGCATTGTAGACTTGGTCATATTAATGAAACCAGACTAAATAAGTTACATAAAGATGGATATTTAAATCCTTCTAAATAAAAATCTTATGCGACTTGCCAGTCTTGTATCAAAGGTAAAATCACCAAAACTCCATTTACTGGACACAGAGAAAGAGCTGTGGAACTCTTAAGCCTCATACATAGTGATGTATGCGGACCAATGTCTAGACATGCTAGAGGCGGTTTTTCATACTTCATTACTTTTACTGATGACTTCTCAAGATTCAGACACGTATTTTTGATAAAGCACAAATCCGAAGCTTTCGAGAAATTTAAGGAGTACAAACTTGAAGTAGAAAAACAAACAGGCTTGAGCATCAAGAAAATTCGATCAGATCGTGGAGGAGAGTACTTAAGTACAGAGTTTTCAGACTTCTTAAAAGAGAATGGGATTCTCTCTCAGCTCACTCATCCTTACACACCACAGCACAACGGTGTGTCAGAACAGAGGAATCGTACCCATTTAGATATGGTACGATCCATGATGTGTGATGCTGAGTTACCACTTTCCTTTTGGGGGCATGCATTGGAGACAGCAATGTATCTGTTAAACAGGGTTCGAACCAAGACCGTGTCTCCCACTCCATGTGAGATATGCAGTGGAAAGAGACCATCTCTTAAAAGAGTTAAGATATGGGGTTGTCCGGCTTATGTCAAAAAGCAGAATCCGGATAAACTCGAGACACGATCGGTCTTGTGTAAATTTGTGGGATATCCAAAACATTCGTATGGATATCTATTCTACCACAAGGATGAACAAAAGGTGTTTGTTGCTCAGCATGCCACCTTTTTGGAAAATGAAATCTTTACAGATAGTACTGATGGCAATGCGATAGAACTAGAAGAGGTTCTAGAGACACAAATTACTCAGGACGAATTGGTTGAAACTGATGTTGCAGTAGAACTTCAAGAACCTCAGCCGCTCCGGAGATCTAGTAGAACTTCTCGCCCACCGGAGAGATACTATGGGTTTCTCATTGATGGTGATAGCGAAGATTACATCATGGATGATGATGACCCTACTAGTTTTCAGCAAGCTATCACGAGTGGTGACTCAGTGAAGTGGATGGAAGCCATGAGATCCGAAATGGAGTCCATGTACACCAACAAAGTATGGACTTTGGACATTGCACCTCCTGGGATAAAACCCGTTGGGTGCAAATGGATCTTTAAGAGAAAGATTAGTGTAGATGGACAGGTAGCGACCTATAAAGCAAGGCTTGTAGCGAAAGGTTTTCATCAAAGACCAGGACTGGACTATGATGAAACTTTCTCTCCGGTACCAATGTTTAAATCCATCCGCTTCCTACATGCTATTGCTGCTCACCATGATTATGAAATCTTGCAGATGGACGTTAAAACTGCATTTCTGAATGGTGATTTAGAAGAATGTGTTTTTATGGATCAGCCAGAGGGCTTCATTGACAGCGGGAGCAGCGGGAAAGCATGTAGATTACTTAAATCCATTTATGGATTAAAGAAGGCCTCACGGAGCTGGAACATCTATTTTGATGATACAATCAAAGAATTTGATTTTATCAAAAATATAGATGAACCATGCATTTATAAGAAGATTGTAAGGAATACTGTCGCATTCCTCGTATTATACGTGGATGACATTCTCCTGATAGGAAATGATATTCCTATGCTACATTCGGTCAAACTATTCTTATCACAAAGGTTCTCCATGAAGGACCTGGGTGATGCCTCGTGCATTTTGGGCATAAAGATCTATAGAGATAGATCCAAGAGATTATTGGGATTGTCCCAATCAAAGTACATTGACACCATCCTAAAAAGGTTTAGTATGGAAGATTCCAAGCGTGGTGCCTTACCCGCTTATCATCGAATCACTCTCTCCAAAGACTTCTGTCCGAAGACTGATGAAAAGAGAGCTCGCATGAGTATTATACCCTACGCTTCAGCCGTAGGATCTATAATGTATGCGATGTTATGTACACGCCCTGATGTAGCTTATGCACTAGCTGTAGTAAGTAGGTATCAATCCAACCCAGGGGAGAAACATTGGATAGCAGTGAAGAACATTCTTAAGTACTTGCGAAGGACTAAAGAATTTTTCATGGTGTATGGTAATGGGGATCTCCAAATAGAGGCCTTTACCGATTCCAGCTTCCAAAGTGATAATGATGACAGCAAATCTATCTCAGGGTTTGTATTTACCCTCAATGGAGGGGCGGTTAGTTGGAAGAGTTCCAAACAGAATACTGTTGCAGACTCAACGATGAAAGCTGAGTATATTGCTGCGAATGATGCTGTCAAGGAAGCCGTCTGGATGAAGAAGTTCATCGCGGAACTAGGAGTAGTTCCAACCATTGTTGATCCAATACCATTGTATTGTGATAATAATGGGGCTATGGCGTTAGCCAAAGAACCCAGGTCCCATCAGAAGTCCAGACACATCCTAAGGCGATATCATTTGATCCGGGAGATAGTAGATCGCCACGAGATCGAGATTCGGAGAGAAAATACAAAGAATAACACAGCGGATCCACTCACCAAGGCCCTTGCACAGCCGCAGCATGAGCGACTTTTTGAGATGTTGGGTATGAGATATGCCAATAACTGGCCTTAGTGCAAGTGGGAGATTGTTGGATATTTGTATGCCCTAGAGGCCATTATATGTATAGTGGATGCTTGGACTTGTACATATATATATATATATATATATATATATATTACTTTATTGCTCGACATGGTAGTATGCTATCTGGTTTACTTTATCTGACATGATCATGCTTTTATTCATTCGCGCATGTTGATAAAGCCATCAGGATATTTGCTAGACTACTGTGACAATGAAGCAGATCATACTAGTGGGGCACATGTAGTTTATAAGCATATCCTAAAACTATTCCTAGTCGTGGGTGTATCGAGACGGGACATCGATATTCCAGAGTAGACTAGCGTATACCATTATTGTCCCATATGATGGGCGATGGATGTTCCCATATCCATCTGGTGAGGGGACACAAAAGAACGTATGCGGGTGCTCTGTGGAGACTGGGTACACTGAACGGACTCACAGAGAACTCCTATATGGTATTATATCTATCGTCAGATAGTAGTTCTCAGGTGACACTGGTACAGATTAGTCTGTAAACCCGAGATCGTCATAGAGTCTTGTGTGTCCTCCTGCTGTACTTTGATCTCCACCCTACCACGGCTCTACTGTGTAGTGCAAACAGGTGGTCTTTGGGTACAGTCCCGAGGCAAATGGAGGCAATGAGCGATAGGAGGGGTTTCGTCTCTCCCGGTATTGGGGGTTGATGTTGTGCTATGCTTGATTGGCTATAACAGGAAGTTCCTGGCCAGGGCTATTGAGATTTACTGATAAACGTTATCAGTAGTTTCTCGATCTGTTATGAGCCATACACCAGCATGACTTATTAAGTTATTAGGGTCGACGATACCATCCCTAAACTCGATATGCAACATATTTGATGAGGAGACCGGACTGTACGGTAAGAGTTGCCAGATGGCTCGACGGGAGTTTTGACAGCTTTGCTGGTGTTCTTCTGATTGCTCAATACCCGGGTGGCCGTTACGTTTAGCTGACCGCTTGCGGCTTGTGGATGTTTGATATGATCATCACCCACTACCGGCGTATTGATGAGTCTTAGAGTCCCACACAGAAGTTTCCTAGCCCAGGCGAAAAGATGTGGTGTGCATATGAGATATGCGAGGGGACCCAATCGAATACGGTTATGTGATACAGTATTTTTGTCTGGCGTTTTTCTATTGGTCGGGTCGTATATGATATGACTGGATTGTAAAATCAATTGTTGATTTAACATTTTTACTTTTACTTTTATTTTATTCTTTATTCAAAACCCTTTTTATTAAAGTGGAAGAATGCATGCATGTATGCACATGTTGATGTGCATGTATGCATATGTTGATGTGCATAGAAACATACATGCAAAGTATCATGGTTGTTGATACAACTTTGGTGGCAATATAAGACTTACATGGTTATATACTATATGGATATATATATGTATTTGTTTTAAAAACAAAAGAAAAGAAAATGATTAATCCATGGTTATCTTCTACACTCTTCTTGGAACTAACCTTAGTTCACCCACATTTTAACCATGGATTAAGTTTTCTTTTGGCTTTTAACCCATTTACTAAATATCTAGATATTGTAGAAACCATGGTTGAGAGAGAGATAGAAAATATATATGCTATAATTTCTATTTTCTTACACAAGGTTATCACTTCATAAAAAGCTTTTGCCTTCATCTTCTTCTTCCACCTTGATCTCTAGGTTTTTCCATTGTGAGAGAGTGATAAAAAGAAAGGGTTTTGACAAAAGAAAACTCACCACTTCATCATTCTACTCTAATCTAGCTAATTAGTTTAGAGTGTTTAGCTTCATCATCTTGTTTGATCATTCGAAGCTAGGAGCTTGGACTAAGTGGACTTCGGGTGGATCATCATGGACAAAGGAGCCCACTTGCAAGCTTTTACAACTCTCAACGATCCTAGGAGTCACTACAATGAGGACTACAAAGGTTGTATTCCTCTCACTTAGTGTTAATATAATTTTAGTTTATGATACTTGTGATGCTACCCTAGTATTCTAGTTAAAGATCTATGTATAGTTTGCTTAGCACCTTTAGAAATATTAAAGTGGCATGTTTGATGCTTCAATACTCATTAGTAGGTGCTAGAGAAAACCAACAATGGCTCTCCTAGACACAGCGCGATCTCACCCCTAATACCGGGAGAGACGAATCCCCTGCCGATCCGCTCACTGCCTTTATGTGGCTCGGGACTGTACCCAAATAAAACCCGTTTGCACGACTCCTTTGAGTCGTGGTAGGGTAGTAATCTAAGCATAGTGGGAACTCACACGAGACAAATGACGACCTCAGGTCGATGAACTAACCTGTACACATGTCACCAGGGAACTGCTATCTGACGCTAGGTATAATACCAACTAGCAGGTTCCCGGTGAGTCCTGTCCGGTGCACTCATAACCCAATGAGCACATGTATACTTCTTAGGTGAACCAACTGACACCAAAGGCTTGTGAGACCGGCCACCTCCCATCGTCAGGGTCTCGACTGTATACACTAGTCTACTCCGGAGTATCGATGCCCTGTCTCGAAACTTCCACGACGAGGGACTACTTTTAAGGATGTGCTTATAAACTACCTAACTCTCACGTATATGATCGCCATCATACTGCTGGTAGTCAAGCAAGAATCCTAAGGGCTCTATCAACGTGTAATAGTGATCATGTCACCTAAAGCTATACACGATGATATCGGCAAACAAGATAGCATACTATCATCTCGAGTAAGACTGTTTTACCGGTATAGGTCCTCCCTCAATCATTGCAATCATGTACCGGCGATCCAATAATTGACTTTGAGGGCACTATATCCAAAAATCTCCCACTTGCACTTCAGGCTAATTATTGCGATGTCGCATACTCACAGCCCGTATGATACCAAACACCCAACTCCTCTATTAATCAGTTTCACAAAGCTCGTTTGTAAAACTATTGTGTTCGAGAAATAGCCTCAATGAGTGGATCCGTCCTGATGTATCATTCTATGTCTCTCTTAATCTCAAGTTCGTGGAGAAATCCATTTCCCGAATTGAGTAATACCTGTCTTAGAATATTTCTGGATATCTGATAGGACCAAGTTCATAAATGAACTCCAAATACAAACTTCTTAGACTGTATCGTCAAGTGAACCTAATCAGTATCCTGCACCATGCCTCCCACAGTATCCTCTTGAACCACCTGTCTATAATACTGCCCCTTTCGTTGAAGGGAAAACTATAACTCTGACAATCACTCTATCATCCTTGTCACCTTTGGAAGCTTGGAATGATAACCGTCTTCCGAAGAAGCCTGCCGTTATCAAATCCATAGAACATCCACTTATGTTCTAATACTGCTTCCATATGTTTCTCTAGGATTCGAATATAAACTTATTGCATCTAATGCAAAAAAAAAATCTGCTGTGGTACTTGACCTCTCACGATTGACTCAATTGGCTAAGCAAGTGATATGCCAATCATGCACATCCCTCTCCCTTTTTGTCTGTAAGACACCTTTAGAGAGGGAGAATCCATCACCTGCTGGTACACCACCTTGCCAGGAGTCGTCTATTCTAAAACACCTTTAGAATTCTGTCTAAGTACCCAGATTGGGAAACTACCCAAATCTAGATCTAAAACCATAGATCCAGTAATCAGAATGTCTGATATTATATCCATATCCTGTGTGGAGAAACAACTGTGTGACAACCACAGTAAAACCGACCGTAGTATAAGAATTTTACTTCCTACTCTGTGTGTGTCATCCAAATACCAGGACATCACACCCTACTACTTTCTTAACAGATCCCTCCCCTATTCTGATGAAGTCAAAGCCATGACTTTCACATCAAAAATAGATGATCTATCTCCGCTATATCCGCTTTAGTCTATAAATAGACATAAGCAACTTGTCCACTATGCTTCCGCTGCTCCCACTGACCACAACAACCCTCTGGCAGAATAATATATACGTGCACTTCTAAAGCTAGTTTAGAACGACGCTATACTTAACCTCCTGCCGGGTCTCATAGTCTGGAACAGTAGCAATGGTAAGTCTGGGTAAACAAGAACCTCCCTGTCACCGTCCTTGAGGCTACCGGAGTACCTCTCGAGTGTCTGAGGTTACCAACCATATCTGCGTAGTGGCTAATGGAATGTAAAACCTGATTGAATTTTTAGATTCTATTAAATTTTCTGTAATCGTTTGCGGTTCTGGAATCTCTTTTAATTCTACCATACTCCCACTACTGTTTTTAAAAAAAATCCATTTTACTAAAACTATAGCGAGTCAAGAACAATATCACTATTGATCTTCCAGATGGTAGAAAATCAACCCTCGTCATAGCTCGGGTCAACCCACAAACTGCCATTACAGAAACGTGCCTTGAGTTTTCCAGAATCTGGTTTTAAGCAAAAGCCGGACAACTCCTCATACCTTAACATCGTTAAGATATGAACCATTCTATATCCAATATAGAAACTTTGGCACTTATTTAATGGGAACCAAATTCAAATTATGCAGCTGTCACCAGTGCATATCAACTTAATGGAAAGAGGCTAATCAGCATTACTCAATTTAGAAGTCCATCCAATTATGAGTAACCTGAAAGAGAAACAAGTTTCTCAAAACCATTACTATCAACTGAATACCAATCACAAGTATTTACATCTTCGATCTCCTTGAAGAATCCCGATACTTGCGACACCTGGTTCTCTACTTTATTCTTATACCCACAACTTATCATAACTTAGACCTTGTATTTCTATGAAACACTTGTCAAAAAACTAGAGAAGTCACAAGTAAACAGAACATAGTACGAGGACCAACCCCTTTGTCCTGATGGACACAGGACAACAAACTGTAGGGTTACTGGGCATTCTAACAAGGTTCTACAAGGCATCAACAATGCCCGATTAAAATTATAGCCGTGCCGAACAACCCTAAACAAGATTTTTGCTAGATTATTAGGGTTACACATGCAAGTAAACCACTTTACAACTAAGTGAAATCGAAATACAACCTTTGTAGATCAGTCCTTCACTTCATAAGCTCCTTGTAGTAGTCCCTTCGCTGCGATCGTGATGCTTCCGGACTCTCGGATGGCTCCATGAGAAGATGGCAACGGTTTTGCTTGAAGTCTTCGTGGCCGAAGATGATCTACGTCGAGGGAATATGAACTCAACTTACCACTTCACCAAAGTGAAGCAAACGGCCTAAACTAAAGTGCTAGTCTAGTAGAGGATGAGAAAATAGGAAATGGGTTTACTTTAGAATTTCTTTTCTCACAATATTTCTCTCTCTTTATCAAACCCTAGCAAGAATTTGAAAGAGGAAGAAGATGACCACAATAAAATGAGAATGAAAAACTAATCAAGAGAGAGAGTGAACCATGGATGAGTTTATATCATATATTAACTCATGTAGAGACATAACCATGGCTACATTATAATGGTTAGGTTAATTAATATCTCAAGTAAAACAAAACTAGTAGACTAAGTCAATGCAACCCTAAGCTTCATGAAGCTTCATGCATGTGAGCTCATCATCCACTAATTTTAGAATTACTTTAAATATAAAAACCTAACACTATAATTAGTATGGTACAAGTCTTATACACCCATGTAAGTTGTATCAACAACTATGACACAAAATGAACACAAATAAATATATATCACATATATATTAAGTTGTGCACAAGTGAGAAAAACAAATGCTTAAGTGAACCAATGTTAGTTAATGCAAATTAGTATGTCACATATACAATTATACACTAAATTATTAAATCAACACTTGACTTAATAATCCGTTTATAACACATATAACCGACTAACATCCAATGTATCGACTTATCGAATTAACCCTTGATTCGATAACCTGGTTATATCGCATAATAACGATCGATACAAACATCACGAGAATAGAATACGGTATCACATATTCGCATTATTATCGGTCCCGCACATATCACAAATGTGCTCCTATTTCGTTTTGCCTGGGCCAGTAAAACCTCTATTTAGGACTCTAAAGACTCGTCAATACGCCGGCAGTAGGTGATGATCACATCAAGCACCTATAAGCCGTCAGTGGTACTAGCTAGACGTAACGGCTACCCGGGTATTGAACGATCAGAAGATCAGCAAGCAAGCCCGCTCCAACTCTGGCAAAAGCCTGACAGGGACACTACCGTACTTCCCGGTCTCCTCGTCTGATATGTCACATATCAAGTTTAGGGGTGATAAACGTCAGACCCCAATAACCGATAAGTCGTGCCGATATGAGGCTCATAACGGGTCGAGAAACTACTGATAACACTTACCAGTAAATCTCTAAACCAGCCCTGGCCAGGGACTTCCCTGTTATGGCCAATCGAGTACAGCGCAACATCAACCCCCAATACCGGGAGAGACGAAATCCCTCCTATAGCTCATTGCCTCCATGCGACTCGGGACTGTACCCAAAAACCACCATTTTGCACGCCCTCTTGGACATGGTAAGGTGGAAATGAAAGCACAGTGGGAATCACACAAGACTCTATGATGATCTCGGGTCTACAGACTAACCTGCACAAGTATCACCAGAGAACTGCCATCTGACGTGAGGTATAATACCATCTTGGAGTTCTCGGCGAGTCCGTCCAGTGTACCCAGTCTCCACTGAGCACCCATACATCATCTCTGATGTCAAACACCAATGGATATGGGATCATCCATCGCTTATCTATATGGGTCGAGAAGCTATACGCTAGTCTACTCTGGTATATCGATGCCCCGACTCGATACACCCACGACTAGGGACCTTGAAGGATGTACTTATGGACTATCATGTCCCCGCTAGTATGATCCACATCATAGTCCTGGTAGTCAAGTACACATCCTAAGGGCTTTACCAACATGTAACAGAGAGACATTCGGTGTACACGTTAAGGTAAAGAGTAACCAGATAGCATACTATCACGTCGAGCAAGAAATTCCTCCCTATATATGTCCAAGCATCCACTACAATATACATCTCATGTATAGTAATGGCCTCTAGGGCAAACATATATCTAACAATCTCCCACTAGCACTAGGGCCATCTGATAACAGTGGTTGTAGTATCTCATACTCAACCATCCGATAATAGTCTCTCTCTTAGAAAAAAGCCTTTGTGAGTGGATCCGCTGTGTTGTCCTCTGAGTCTACTCTCCTAACCTCGATCCCCTGGAAATCAGTCATCTCCATGATCAGGTGATACTGCCTTAGAATATCTCTGGATCAATGATGGGACGGGCGTTCCTTGGCATAAGCCACAACTCCATTGTCACACAATGGAAGGAACAAAGTTCATCTCATGAACTAATATACACCCAGACTGCCTCTTTGGTAGCATCTATGGTAGTGATGTATCCATCCTTTATTGTCTAGTATGCCACGGTATCTACCTTGGAACTCTTCCAACATACCGTCCCTTTACTGAGGGTATAGTCAATGCCTGTTGACTGACATTCAGTCGACTTTATCATCCTGGAAGCTATCCAGTGATTCTCCCCAGGATGGATTGATACCATCTCACTACACCTAGTGAGAATCCTAACATCCACATAGATCTATCTCATAGATCCAAAAACCAGGATTTAGGAGGTATCACCTTGATCCTATATGGAGAATCAATGTGATAAGAGGAGATTGATCGAGTGTAGCATAGGAAACTCCTTTCCTATGAAGAGTATGTCATCCTACGTACAGTACGAGGATTACCACCATACTTCCTACTACCTTTTTGTATATACAAGGTTCATCTACCATTTTGATGAAGTCAAACTCTTTGACTACCACATCAAAACAGATATTCCAACTCCGCGATGCCTGCTTTAACCTGTAGAGCAACTTGCACACATTTCCGCTGCTCCCACTGTCTACGAAGCCCCTTGGCTGTGTACTTATAGACGCTCCCTTCTAAATCACTATTCAGAACAGCAGTCATGATACCCAACCATCAGATATCGTAGTCTTGGTATGCAGCAGTGGCAAATAGGGTCTGGATGGACTTAAGCATAGGCACTTAGAAAAGGTTTCATCATAAGCCACACCTGTCGATGATGCAAACCTTTAACAAGTCTAGCTTTGAAAGTCTCAACTTTTCTATGTACACCAATTAATCTTCTCAAGATATACTTGCTCCTTATGGGGATTTAACCCTTCAGATAAAGCAACCAAAGTCCATACTTTGTTGGTGTATATGGATTCCATCTCAGATTGCTTAGCATCCAGCCATTCTTACAGAGTCCCCACTCCTGATGGCCTTCTCGAAACTAGTTAGGTCATCATCTCATGATGCAATCCTCGCTCCCACTGTCATAGAGAAACCAAAGTATCTCTCAGGTGGGTGAGGACCCCTACCAGATCAGCGGAGAGGCTGAGGTTCGTTGGGAGCTATTGAATCCTCCGGTTCTACCAAATCGTCAGCTGCAGTTTGTATAGCTGGAACTCCTTCCAGTTCTACCTCATGACCACAAATTCTTTCTAAAATAAATTCCTTTTCCTAAAAAGTGGCATGCCGAGAAACAAAACATCTTTTTTTCCTAGGTGCGTAGAAGATATTCCTTTGCGAATGCTTGGGATATCCAACAAACTTCCACAGAATTGACCTTGTCTCGAGTTTGTCCGAATTTTGCTTTTAGATATAGCCCGGACAACCCAAATCTTAACTGACTTAAGAGATGGGCTTTTCCCTTACCATATCGCATATGGAGCGGTCGACACCTGATTTGGTTAGAACGCCATTCAATAGGTATACAGCTTCACAAGTGCATAACCCCCAAAAAGGAAACAGGCAACTCAGTAGTACTCATCATAGAGCGCACCATATCTCATAGGGTGCAATTGCTTCGCCCCGATACACCGACGTGCTGTGGTGTATGCGGTGGAGTAATACTGAGAGAGAATCTCATTCTCCTTTAGAATAGTCCAGGAATTCCATGCTCAAGTATTCTCCTCCTGATCTCATCAAAGGACATAATACTTATACCTGTTTTGGTTCTATACTTCTAACTTATATTCATTGAATATCTCAAAAGGTCCAGACTTGTGTTTCAACAGGAACATATGTCCGAATCTTGAGAGATTATCAGTGAATGTAATGAAGTACAAAGAACCAGTCCTGGCATGTGTAGACAGGGGACCTACATACATCATCATGTATCAATCCCAAGAGTTCACTAACTCTCTGTTTCCAGTAAACGGAGCTATGGTCATCTTATCTTTGTGACATGACTGGCAAGTTTCACAAGATGTAAATTCAAACTGATTTAAATATGCATCTTTATGTAACTTCAGCTAGTCGTGCCACATTGATATGACCTAGTCTATAATGCCTCAAGAAAGATTCGTTCATTTCTGAACTCTTCCTCTTGTGTGTGTTCCAAACGGTAAGAACTGTGGTTTGATTTAGAACGTATATGCTATTAGATAGCGTGCCTGAACCGATCAACTCTTGATATAGGAAATGTTCAAAACATTATCCAATAATACAAAATTATATCATTCGTTACTAAATAAAGAAACTGATATGATGTTGTACATCAGGTTCGGTATCTAATAACATTCGTTCAGAATCAATGTTTTTCGGTAATACAGGGTGATAACTGCTAACATCTTGGCTGCAACAATTGCACTGTTTCCAACTCTTGAAATTTTATCACCTGTTCTCAGCTCTCTATCTATCTGTAGCCTATGTAACATATTACATATATGGGATCCTGATCCGGTATCTCATACCCAGGACGTAGAGGATACTGAAAAACAGTTCTTGGTAATGAACACACCCGAAGAAGATGCATCATCATGCACTTTCTTCGTTTGGGCGGAACGGGAATCCTGGTAATCCTCTATTTCCTGCTCGGTTTTATAACAGTTATAAGTTGGAGTGGGACCAACGTTTCCTAGCACAGTATAACAAGCGGGTTCGGTCAATACATCTGTATTATTATCTTGATTAAGGCGTGACATGGTCGCTACCGGGAGAGAGAGAGAGAAGAAAACACTCTGCATGTGCTCTTGCAAGATCAGATTGTTTATAATTTTATCTAATCAGGATGGCTCCCACTGTTTTTATCAAATCTTCCTCCAAACCCAAAAAGGAAAGACTAGCCGGGATTAATTACACCCTACAATTTTGCCAATCTTTCAGCCAGGCCAGTGCCGGTACTTTGAGGGAGGTTCCCCGTGCTTTCGCACGGACCTAATTAAAATAAAACTCGTTTTCCCAGAGGCGTAACCCCATTGACACTTTTCTATACACCTACTTGATCGGCTAATTGTAATGTGTAAAACTCTCCCAGGAGTAACAATTACTCGCAGTGGGTATCGGGATCCAACTATCTCATAGAAGGTATGCAATCTCATTGCAAATTTCAACGATTGAAACTCCCGATAATATTTTGCCCCTAACCCCTATGACCTTGACAAAGGCCAACAAATCATAAGATGCTAGTCAAGTTCAACCCGTCATTTCTTGATTGAATCAAACCCACCCGCACGACCTTTGAAAAAGGCCAACAAGGTGGTACGACAGCCCCAAAACAATCTGCATCATATGCTTAAGCAGATAAGCACCATTCAGCTACCGCACACTACGCCTTGACAAAGGCCAACAAACACAGCATGAATACTAAACAGTTCTTATCTGAAATGACGGAGGGCTACGACAGGTTTTTCGGAAAACCTATTGCGTAATGAACTTGATATCGTTGTAGAATCGAGTGAATTTTGAAAAAGGAGTGTTTTTAAGGCCTTCACTAATTTTGCTAAAGAGGTCATTCCCGGTGAAGGGATCTCGGCTCTTTCCTCAATGAATAAGGTGCAGGACATATCATATATATCACTATGCAAAGCAAAAACTCTAAAAGCAATCAAAAGACAAACCGAGTGTTGTAGCATCTGCCAGTTTTGCTAAAGAGGTCACTCCCGGTGAAGGGATCTCGGCTCTTTCCTCATCGAATAAGGTGCAGGATATATCATATATATCCCTATGCAAAGCAAAAAACTGTAGCTACCCTTTTTTGAAAGTTTGATTCTACAACATCATTTACGTTTCTTTTCTTTCATTAATCATATTAATGAAGTCCCATCAGTTAAGTCACCTAAACATCACAGATAAATACGACATACACTTATGCCATCCGCATTCGCCTCGATGTCCCCTCATGCACCGTTAGGTTAGGTAACTAACGACAGAGCGGGGCAGGGCTAGCTGTAGGGTTCCTAGGCACACTAATGAAGTCTCACAAGTGATCAAACATGCACAAATCAAAAAATTCCTTGTGCCTACAAACCCTAATACGGATCGTTAACTAGATATATAGGCGAAGCAAGCATGTATTCGAATTAAATGCTAAGGGAAAGTAACTACAACCTTTGTAGATCCGGTCCACCACTTCCTAGGCTCCGCGATGATCTCCCTCCGCTGTCCAAATCGAACCCTTGACTCTAGCATTGGCATCATCGAAGAATGGGCGGGCATGATCGTCGGTTCGATGCCGAAGATGATCTACGTCGAGGCATCACAAGAACATGCTCCAACTTCACCAAGCCTTGAGAACTTGTGAAGGAAACACCCTATACAACTTGGCAAGAGGTAGAGGATGAAGAAATAGGAAGTGGGTAGACTTTAGATTTGGATTTCTCACTCATTTTGGCTAGTTGCCATTGATGGTGCAAGCTTTCTTCAAGTTGAAGATGAAGAAGAAGAAGATGATAAAGAATTTTGATAAGTGTTATTTAAAAATAAAAACAATATGATACTTATCATGTCAACAACCATGGTTTAAATCAACTAAGGTTAGTAGAATGGTTAGGTTTAGGAGATGAAGACAAAATGGTCATTAGGTCAAAGATGCTTGAAGCATCCAAAAGAAACCATTTTGTTTTCTTTACCTTTTAAAAATAAATAGATAAATGAATAAGTAAATAAAAGAAACCCTAACCATTCATATAACCATGGTCAATTCTTTACACAAACCCAAGCTTGCATGTATCATCAAACATGATACAATCTTGTGCACAAAAGTATATCTCATATACAACTTGTGCAAATCAAGTGACTAAATCCATTTAAAGTGAACCAATACTAGTTAATGCAAAGTAATATATCAAATATATAATTATACATTAAATCATTAAATCAACACTTGATTCAATGATCCGGTCATATCGCATATAACCGGCTAGTATCCAATGTATCGGCTTATCGAATCAATCCTTGATTCGATAACTAGGTTATATCACATACAACCATTCGACACATTCATCGCGAGAATGAAATACGGTAACACATACACGCATTATTCTCGGTCCCGCACATATCTCATATGCGCTCCTATTTCGTTTCGCTTGAGCCAGGAAACCTCTGTGTAAGACTCTAAAGACTCGTCAATACGCCGGCAGCAGATGATGATCATATCAAACACCGACAAGCCGCAAGCGGTCTGCTAAACGTAACGGCCACCCGGGTATTGAGCGATCAGAAGATCGACGAGCAAGCCCGCTCACACTCCTGTGAATCCAACCAGTAACACTTACCGTACAGTCCGGTCTGTTCGTCTGATATGTCGCATATCTTGCCTAGGGGTGGTAAACGTCAGACCCCAATAGCTCGATAAGTCATGCCGACGTGAAGTCCATGACATGTGTGAAACTACTGATAACACTTACCAGTAGGTCACTGCAACCCTGGCCAGGGATTTCCTGTTATGGCCAGTCGAGCATAGCGCAACATCAACCCCCAATACCGGGAGAGACGAATCCCCTCCTATCGCTCATTGCCTCCATGTGAATCGGGACTGTACCCAATAACCACCTGTTTGCACAACTCAGTAGAGCCGTGGTAGGGTGGAAATCAAAGCACAGTGGGAGACACACAAGACTCTATGACGATCTCGGGTCAACAGACTAAGCTGTACCAGTGTCACCAGAGAACTGCCATCAGACGTGAGGTATAATACCATCTGGGAGTTCTCGGCGAGTCCGTTCAGTGTACCCAGTCTCCACTGAGCACCCGTATACCATCTCTGATGTCAAACATCAATGGATATGGGATCATCCATCGCCCATCGCATGGGTCGAGAAGATATGCGCTAGTCTACTCTGGAATATCGATGCCCCATCTCGATATTCCCTCGACTAGGAACATTTCAAGGATGTACTCATGGACTACCCAGGCCCCACTAGTATGATCTACATCATAGTCCTGGAAGTCGAGTACACATCCTAAGGGCTTTATCAACATGTAACAGAGAGACAGAAAGTATACACGTTAAGATAAAGAGCAACCAGATAGCGTACTATCATGTCGAGCAAGAAAGTCCTACCTATATATGTCCCAGCATCCACTACAATATACATCCAATGTACAGTAATGGCCTCTAGGGCATACATATAACTAACAATCTCCCACTTGCACTAGGGCCATCTGTAGCAGTGGTTGCAGTATCGCATACTGAACCATCCCCTAAAAGTCTCTCTTTGGGAAAAGGCCTTCGTGAGTGGATCCGCCGTGTTGTCCTCTGAGTCTACTCTCCTAACCTCGATCACCCTGGAGATCAGCTATCTCCATGATCAGGTGATGCTGCCTCAGAATATGTCTGGGTCACTGATGGGACCATGGTTCCTTGGCCAAAGCCACAGTTCCATTGTCACACAATGGTAGGAACCTAGTTCATCTTATGAACCAATATACACCCAAACTGCCTCTTTGGTAGTATCTTTAATAGCAATGTTACCAGCCTTTATCGTCTAGTTTATCACGGTATCTAGCTTGGAAATCTTCCAACATACCGTCCCTTTACTGAGGGTAAAGACAATGCCTGCGACTGACATTCAGTCGTCCTTATCACTCTGGAACACTTCCAGTGATTCTCCCCAGGATCGATTGATACTATCTTACTACAGCTAGTGAGAATCCTAACATCCATTTAGATCTATCTCATAGACCCGAATTCCAGGATTTAGGAGGTATCATCTTTATCCTATTGGAGAATCCTTATGATAAGAGGAGATTGACCGATCGTAGTATAGGAAACTCTTTTCCTATCAAGAGTATGTTGTCCACGTACAATACGAGGATGACCACCTTACTCTCTACTACCGTTTTGTATATACAAGGTTCATCTACTATTTTGATGAAGTCAAATACTTTGACTACCACATCAAAATAGATGTTCCAACTCCGCGATGCCTGCTTTATCCTGTAAAGCAACTTGCACATGTTTCCGCTGCTCCCACTGTTTACGAAGCCCTCTGGCTGTGTTCTTATTGACGTTCTCTTCTAAATCACTATTTAGAAAAGTAGTCATGGCACCCAACCACCAGATATCATAGTCATGGTATGTAGCAATGGTAAGTAGGATCTGGATGGACTTAAGCATAGTCCCTGGAAGAGGTTTCATCATTATCCATGCCTGGTCAATGACGAAAAACTTTAACAAGTCTAGCTTTGAAAGTCTCAACTTTTCCATCTACACCAAGTAATCTTCTCACGATATACTTGCTCCTGATGGGGATTTAACCCTTCAGATATAGCAGCTAAAGTCCATACTTTGCTGGTGTATATGGATTCCATCTCAGATCGCTAAGCATCCAGCCAATCTTACAGAGTCCCTACTCTCGATGACCTGCTCGAAACTGGTTGGGTCATCATCTCATGATGCAATCCTCGCTCCCACTGTCATCGAGAAACCGAGGTATCTCTCAGGCGGATGAGGAACCCTACTAGATCGGTGGAGAGGCTGAGGTTCGTTGGAATTTACTGAATCCTTTGGTTCTACCAAATCATCTGCTGTAGTTTGTATAGCTGGAACCTTTCCAGATCTACATTACAGACCTTGCCTCGAGCTTGTCCGGATTTTGCTTTTAGACATAGGCCGGTCAACCCCAAATCTTAACTAGCTTAAGACATGGGCTCTTCCCTTTCTATATCATATATGAAGCGGTAGGCAACTGATTTGATTGGAACCCTATTCAATAGGTATGCAGCTTCTCAAGCGCATAACTCCCAAAAGGAAATAGGTAACTCAGTAGTACTCATCATAGAGCGCACCTTATCATATAGGGTGTGATTGCTCCGCCTCGATATACCATCATGCTATGGTGTATACGGAGGAGTAATGCTGAGAGAGAATCTCATTCTCCTTTAGAATGGTCCAAGGATTTCATGCACAAGTATTCTCCTCCCTGATCTCATCATAGGACATAATACTTATACCCGTATTTTGGTTCTCTACTTTCAACTTATATTCTGTGAATACCTCAAAAGCTTCGGACTTATGTTTCAACAGGAACATACGACTGAATCTTGAGAGATTATCAGAGAATATAATGAAGTATAAAGAACCAGTCCTGGCATGTGTAGACAGGAGACCTTACATACATCATCATGTATCAGTCCCAAGAGTTTACTAACTCTTCCTCTATTTCCAATAAACAGAGCTATGGTCATCTTATCTTTGTGATATGACTGGCAAGTTTCACAAGATGTAAATTCAAACTGATTTAAATATGCATCTAAAATGTAACTTCAGCCAGTCGGGTCGCATTGATATGACCTAGTCTACAATGCCTCAAGAATGATTCGTTCATTTCTGAACTTTTCCTCTTGCGTGTATTCTGTATACTAGGAACTGTAGTTTGATTTAGAACGTCAATGCTTTTAGATAACGTGCCTGAACCGATCAACTTTTGATATAGGAAATGTTCAAAACATTATCCATCAATACAAAATTATATCCTTTCTTTACTAATAAAGAGACTGATATGATTTTGTATATCAGGTTCGGTATCTAATAGCATTTGTTCAGAATCAATGTATTGGTAATACAGGGTGACAGTGACCAACAGACTTGGCTGCAACACTTGCCCCGTTTTCTGTCTCATGAAACTTATCACCCGTTCTCAGTTTTTCTACCCTTTTGTAGCCCTATGTAACAGATTACATATCTGGGATCCTGATCCGGTATCGAATACCCAGGATACAGAGGATACTGAGAATCAGTTCTTTATAATGAACACACCCGAAGGAGATGCATCATATGCACTTTCTTCGTTTGGGCGGCATAGGAATTCTGGTATTCCGCTTATTTCTTGCTCTGTCTTATAACAATTATAAGTTGGAGCGGGACCAACATTCCCCAGCTCAGTATAACAAGCGGGTTCGGTCAATACATCCATTTTATTATCTTGATTAAGGCGTGATATGGTCGCTACCAGGAGAGAGAGAAGAAAACACTCTGCGTGCGCTCTTGCAAGATCAGATTGGTTATATATTTTATCTAATCAGGATGGCTCCCACTGTTTTTATCAAATCTTCCTTCAAACCTTAAAAGGAAAGACTAGCCGGGATTAATTACACTCTACAAGTTCGCCAATCTTTCAGCCAGGCCAGTGTCGGTACTTTGAGGGAGGTTCCCCGTGCTTTCGCACGGACCTAATTACAGTAAACCTCGTTTTCCCAGAGGCGTAACCCCTTTGACACCTTTCTAGACACCTACTTGATCGGCTAATTGCAAAGTGCAAAACTCTCCCAGGAGTAACAATTACTCGCAGTGGGTATCGGGATCCAACTATCATATAGAAGGTATGCAATCTCATTGCAAATTTCAACACTTGAAACTCCCGATAAAGGTTTTTACCCCTAGCACCTATGACCTTAACTATGGTCAACAAATCATAAGTGCTAGTCAAGTTCTACCCGTCGTTTCGTGATTAATTAGACCCACCCACATGACCCTTAACTAAGGTCAACAAAATCACGCGACTGTCCTAACTAATCGCATCATATGCGGTGTAGGAAGACATCACTTAGCTACCGTACACTGTGCCTTGACTATGGTCAACAAACACAGCACGAATACTAAGTACTCTACTTCCTAAAATGACGGAGGGTTGCGAATGGTTTTTATGAAAACCTTTAACGCTTTGAACTTGATCTCGTTGCAGAATCAAATGGTTTTTCTAAATGGAATGTTTTTCGAAGCTTTTCTAGTTTTGCTAAAGGGGTCACTCCCGGTGAAAGGATCGTCGGCCCTTTCCTCGTCGAATGAGGTCCGGGATATATCATATATATCACTGTGCAAAGCGGAAACTATAGAAGCAATCAAAAGACAAACCGAGTGATGTAGCATCTGCCAGTTATTGCTAAAGGAGTCACTCCTGGTGAAGGGATCTCGGTCCTTTCCCTATCGAATAAGGTGCAGGATGTTCTACAAGGAACACCACGATGCAAAGCAAGAACTGTAGCTACCTGTTTTTATTTTGAAATTTGATTCCCCAACATCAATTAGGTTTATTTTCTTTCATTAATCTCATTAATGAATATCCCATCATTTAAATTACCTAAACATCACAGATAGATATGACGTACACTTATGCCATCCGCATACGCCTCGATGTCCCCTCGTGCACCGTTAGGTTAGGTAACTAACGGCAGAGCGGGGCAGGGCTAGCGCGGGTGTAAAACATAAGTAACGTCTATATAATATATCATATATACTATAATATCTGTCACAGAACATCATATGATCACATCACAGATAAAACACAGCAGAAGAAACATATGAAATATTGGATATACTAGGACGTCCGTGTTTTCAATACGAGCCAGTATAAAACACGGATTCCACAGTCGTGATGAATAGCCAATCCCATACCCCTAGACCCCTACGAGAGCGGCAAGCAACCTTACCAATTCTAGGGTTAGGAGACCCGGACTCGACTCCTCGAGTTGATCTCCCTCTGGACCCCAGAACCCGGTTACTTGTGCTCCCCTCCTTGGGTCTATCCTAGTGCAGAAAAGTTAATAATATACATCAACGGTGACATCTTCCGCAACCTGGAAGTGCCCCAATAAAAGAATATTACATACAAGTTTTTACATGAATGAAAATGAAAAACACTCATCTCACATAAAAACCCCCGGCTATTCAAATACGACGATCCAATATAACATATCCAGCAACACATAACATCACATGTCATCAACGTAAGTAAATATGCGCATCCCAATTGTCGTTGACATATAGCAACGAAACCGGCGATATCACATATTACACTTACGGTCACAGAAAAGAAAGTGTAAAACTACAACAGTTGGAATCCGCAACCTCTTTAGACATCACATGCCTAATCAAATGAATTACTTAGACATCGCATGCCTAACAATTATAAACCCCGCATTTTAGTCTCGTTATCGAAAACACTTTTCAATATCAAGTTGGGCAATTCAACAAGATTCCCGAAAAACTGATCGAATGCTCGTCGCAAACTTTAATAGGCGGCCGCACCCCTGATACCGTCGACGAAGTGCACCAAGGCGGAACACCGCTGCCGCGAGCACCCGGACGGATGCTTTCGGCGACGGGGTTCTCCTACAGTCACTTGGTCGGGGCTATGGGGTGAGGCTGTCTATTAAGTTTACCCGGCGAGTATCCGCGTACGCTACGTGATTGCAACGGACTTTTGATCACATCAAAATTCCGTGGCAACCGATCAAATGAGACTAAACTGCTATGTTTATAACATTAATCCAGTCATCTCATAACTATTTGCGAATTCCAAGTATTGTATCACATTCCGGATAAATAGAAAATGCTAAACTTTTCGATCGAACAATCGAACACCCAAGTTTTCCCGATACAGCTCAATACATGAAATAAGTCTAACAACATTCAGTTCGTGCTTCAGTACCAACGGTCCAGCCGTAGTATGGTCAAGCCAACGCCTCACATGTGGCACGCCGTACTGCCCCAAACCCGAAGGTTCAAAGGGCAGTTCAAGACGGTCACATAATCGAGTTAAGGTTTGTTGTCTTCTAGAGGGTCCATCGCGTTACTTGCACTACTTAGAACGTCGTTAAACTACGGAAAAATCCAACAATTGGAAATTTCCCGGCAGGGAAAAATTGGGTATTTATATCCGGTCGAACTTTTTAACATATTCTAAAAATACCCGGAAAAGCACACCGACAAAATTAGACAGTCCGATCGAATACACCGAGTCCCCAATACAACTCAGAAAATACAACTCTGGAATAAATATTAAAAGAATCTAGAACACACAAGAAACACCAACAGAAACAACTGAAGAAAACTCACAGCCTGATCATCACAGACGGCCGCGGAACCGCCGCAAAACGGGGGTCAACGCCACAGTTCCGCGGTCGTACTATAGAATTAGGCTGTCGTTTTCTGCAGTTTTTCTTAGAATTTCCTGCACATTTCTCTGCATATTTTTAATTCTAAAAAATCCACAAATTCAGAAAAAGTCCAGAGAGCATTATTAGGGTTTGGGTTTTGATTCGATCGGAGTTCTAATTCCTTCTAGACTTCGCCTAAGGCTCTAGCTAGGCTCTGATACCACTGTAAGGTTCCTAGGCACACTAATGAAGTCTCACAAGTGATCAAACATGCACAAATCAAAAAATTCCTTGTGCCTACAAACCCTAATACGGATCGTTAACTAGATATATAGGCGAAGCAAGCATGTATTCGAATTAAATGCTAAGGGAAAGTAACTACAACCTTTGTAGATCTGGTCCACCACTTCCTAGGCTCCGCGATGATCTCCCTCCGCTGTCCAAATCGAACCCTTGACTCTAGCATTGGCATCATCGAAGAATGGGCGGGCTTGATCGTCGGTTCGGTGCCGAAGATGATCTACGTCGAGGCATCACAAGAACAAGCTCCAACTTCACCAAGCCTTGAGAACTTATGAAGGAAACACCCTATACAACTTGTCAAGAGGTAGAGGATGAAGAAATAGGATGTGGGTAGACTTTAGATTTGGATTTCTCACTCATTTTGGCTAGTTGCCATTGATGGTGCAAGCTTTCTTCAAGTTGAAGATGAAGAAGAAGATGATAAAGAATTATGATAAGTGTTATTTAAAAATAAAAACAATATGATACTTATCATGTCAACAACCATGGTTTAGTATAGAGAATCAACTAAGGTTAGTAGAATGGTTAGGTTTAGGAGATGAAGACAAAATGGTCATTAGGTCAAAGATGCTTGAAGCATCCAAAAGAAACCATTTTGTTTTCTTTACCTTTTAAAAATAAATAGATAAATGAATAAGTAAATAAAAGAAACCCTAACCATTCATATAACCATGGTCAATTCTTTACACAAACCCAAGCTTACATGTATCATCAAACATGATACAATCTTGTGCACAAAAGTATATCTCATATACAACTTGTGCAAATCAAGTGAGTAAATCCATTTAAAGTGAACCAATACTAGTTAATGCAAAGTAATATATCAAATATATAATTATACATTAAATCATTAAATCAACACTTGATTCAATGATCCGGTCATATCGCATATAACCGGCTAGTATCCAATGTATCGGCTTATCGAATCAATCCTTGATTCGATAACTAGGTTATATCGCATACAACCATTCGACACATTCATCGCGAGAATGAAATACGGTAACACATACACGCATTATTCTCGGTCCCGCACATATCTCATATGCGCTCCTATTTCGTTTCGCTTGAGCCAGGAAACCTCTGTGTAGGACTCTAAAGACTCGTCAATACGCCGGCAACAGATGATGATCATATCAAACACCGACAAGCCGCAAGCGGTCTGCTAAACGTAACGGCCACCCGGGTATTGAGCGATCAGAAGATCGACGAGCAAGCCCACTCACACTCCTGTGAATCCAACCAGTAACACTTACCGTACAGTCCGGTCTGTTCGTCTGATATGTCGCATATCTTGCCTAGGGGTGGTAAACGTCAGACCCCAATAGCTCGATAAGTCATGCCGACGTGAAGTCCATGACATGTGTGAAACTACTGATAACACTTACCAGTAGGTCACTGCAACCCTGGCCAGGAATTTCCTGTTATGGCCAGTCGAGCATAGCGCAACATCAACCCCCAATACCGGGAGAGACGAATCCCCTCCTATCGCTCATTGCCTCCATGTGAATCGGGACTGTACCCAATAACCACCTGTTTGCACAACTCAGTAGAGCCGTGGTTGGGTGGAAATCAAAGCACAGTGGGAGACACACAAGACTCTATGACGATCTCGGGTCAGCAGACTAAGCTGTACCAGTGTCACCAGAGAACTGCCATCAGACGTGAGGTATAATACCATCTGGGAGTTCTCGGCGAGTCCGTTCAGTGTACCCAGTCTCCACTGAGCACCCGTATACCATCTCTGATGTCAAACATCAATGGATATGGGATCATCCATCGCCCATCGCATGGGTCGAGAAGATATGCACTAGTCTACTCTGGAATATCGATGCCCCGTCTCGATATTCCCTCGACTAGGAACATTTCAAGGATGTACTCATGGACTACCCAGGCCCCACTAGTATGATCTACATCATAGTCCTGGAAGTCGAGTACACATCCTAAGGGCTTTATCAACATGTAACAGAGAGACAGAAAGTATACACGTTAAGATAAAGAGCAACCAGATAGCGTACTATCATGTCGAGCAAGAAAGTCCTACCTATATATGTCCCAGCATCCACTACAATATACATCCAATGTACAGTAATGGCCTCTAGGGCATACATATAACTAACATAGCGCGGGTGTAAAACATAAGTAATATCTATATAATATATCATATATACTATATAAAGTATCAATCTCAACATTACAAATGATCACATCACAGATATCACAACAGAAGAATCATATGAAATAATGGATATACTAGGAGGTTCGCATTTTATTTTGAGCCTCTATAAAACACGGATTCCACGGTCGCGATGAATAGCCAAAGCCACACCACCTAGACCCCTACGAAAGCGACAAGCAACCCTACCAGTTCTAGAGTTAGGAGACCCGGACTCGACTCCTCGAGTTGGTCTCCCACTGGACCCTATAACCCGGTTACTTGTGCTCCCCTCCTTGGGTCTACCTAATTCGAAAAAGTAAATAATATATAATGGTGACATCATCCTCATCCCGGAAGTGCCCCAATAAAAGAATATTACATATAATGAATTTTACATGAATGAAAATAAAAACCCTCATCTCACATAAAACCCCCGGCTATTCAGAACGCGACGATCCAATAAAACATATCACAGCAACACATAATATCTCATATTATCAACATAAGCAAGCATGCGTATCCCGACTGTCGTTGACATATCGCAACGAAATCGGCGATATCACATATTACACTTACGGTCGCAGAAAAGAAAGTGTAAAACTACAACATTTGGAATCCACAATTATTTTAGATATCGTAAATCCGAAATAACACATACTTCGCATTTCATGCCTAACTATATGAATTCAACATATTGTATCACATTCCAGATAAATAGACAGTATTAAACTTTCCGATCGAATAATCAAATACCCAAGATTTCCTAAATAGCTCAACACTTGAGCGGAGTCCAAAAATCCTAGAATACGTCACAGTACCGATGGTCCAGTCGTAGAAGGGTCAAGACAACACCTCATATGTTGCACGCCGTACTGCCCCAAACCCTAAGATTTAGAGGCTGTTCAGACGGTCACATAATCGAGTTAAGGTTTGTGTTCTTCTAGAGGGTCCATTGCGTTATTTGCACGTTTTTCCAAAAGATTTAAACTCAAGAAAAATTCAACACTTGAAAGTTTTCGTGTCGGGAAAAAGTGAGTTAATGATATCCGTTCGAACATTTTAACACTTTCTAAATCATCCCGAAAAAGAACGAAATTAAATTTTCCGATCGAATTAACGAATACAAAATAATCCCCAGAACACTCAACACTTGAGTCAGATTAAAAATACCCAGAAATGTGCACTAACAGCTACGGATATTACTGTGCCAAAATCTAACCCTAACTCTACTGTACTGCCGCGGAACAGCCGCAGAAGGCATGGTACGGCCGCGGTTCCACGGCGCTTTAGTGGATTTGGTGTTGTTTTGCACAGTAACTCTTAAAATTCCCTGCTGATTTTTTTGAGTATTTTTAATGCAGAAAAAATTACATTTTTACAAAATTTCCATAGAGGCGGTCTATTTCGTCGTATCGGGGTTCGATCAGAGTTTTAACTTCGCAAACACGTCGCCTAATACTCTAGCTAGGCTCTGATACTACTGTAGGGTTACTAGGCACTCTAACAAGGTTCTACAAGGCCTCAACCATGCCCGATTAAAATTTTAGCCGTGCCGAAAAACCCTAAACAAGATCTTTGCTAGATTATTAGGGTTACATATGCAAGTAAACCAGTTTACAACTATGTGTAATCGAAATACAACCTTTGTAGATCAGTCCTTCACTTCATAAGCTCCTTGTAGTAGTCCCTTCGCTGCGATTGTGATGCTTCCGGACTCTCGGACGGCTCCATGAGAAGATGGCAACGGTTTTGCTTGAAGTCTTCGAGGACGAAGATGATCTACGTCGAGTGAATACGAACTCAACCTACCACTTCACCAAAGTGAAGAACACACCCTAAACTAAAGTGCTAGTCTAGTAGAGGATGGGGAAATAGGAAATGGGTTCACTTTAGAATTTCTTTTCTCACAATATTTCTCTCTCTTTATCAAACCCTAGCAAGCATTTGAAGGAGGAAGAATATGAGCTCAATAAAATGAGAATGAAAAACTAATCAAGAGAGAGAGTGAACCATGGCTGAGTTTATATCATATATTAACTCATGTAGAGGCAAAACCATGGCTACATTATAATGGTTAGGTTAATTAATATCTCAAGTAAAACAAAACTAGTAGACTAAGTCAATGCAACCCTAAGCTTCATGAAGCTTCATGCATGTGAGCTCATCATCCATTAATTTTAGAATTACTTTAAATATAAAAACCTAACACTATAATTAGTATGGTACAAGTCTTATACACCCATGTAAGTTGTATCAACAATCATGATACAAAATGAACACAAATAAATATATATCACATATATATTAAGTTGTACACAAGTGAGAAAAACAAATGCTTAAGTGAACCAATGTTAGTTAATGTAAATTTGTATATCACATATACAATTATACACTAAATTATTAAATAAACACTTGACTTAATAATCCGGTTATAACACATATAACCGACTAACATCCAATGTATCGACTTATCGAATCAACCCTTGATTTGATAACCTGGTTATATCGCATTTAACCGATCAATACAAACATCGCGAGAATAGAATACGGTATCACATGCTCGCATTATTATCGGTCCCGTACATATCACATAAGTGCTCCTATTTCATTTTGCCTAAGCCAGTAAAATCTCTATGTAGGACTCTAAAGACTCGTCAATACGCCGGCAGTAGGTGATGATCACATCAAAAACCCACAAGCCGTCAGCGGTACTAGCTGGACATAACGGCTACCCGGGTATTTAACGATCAGAAGATCAGCAAGCAAGTCCGCTCCAACTCCTGCAAAAGCCTGACGGTGACACTACCGTACAGTCCGGTCTCCTCGTCTGATATGTCACATATCAAGTCTTGGGGTGGTAAACGTCAGACCCAAATAACCGATAAGTCGTACCGATATGAGGCTCATAACGGGTCTAGAAACTACTGGTAACACTTACCAGTAAATCTCTAAACTAGCCCAGGCCAGGGACTTCCCTGTTATGGCCAATCGAGCACAGTGCAACATCAACCCCCAATACCGGGAGTGACGAAACCCCTCATATCGCTCATTGCCTCCATGCGACTCGGGACTGTACCCAAAAACCACCGTTTTGCACGCCCTCTTGGACGTGGTAAGGTGGAAATCAAAGCACAGTGGGAATCACACAAGACTCAATGACGATCTCGGGTCTACAGACTAATCTGCACCAGTGTCACTGGAGAACCGCCATCTTACGTGAGGTATAATACCATCTGGGAGTTCTCGACGTGTCCTTCCAGTGTACCCAGTCTCCACTGAGCACCCGTATATCATCTCTGATGTCAAACACCAATGGATATGGGATCATCCATCGCCCATCTATATGGGTCGAGAAGCTATACGCTAGTCTACTGTGGTATATCGATGCCCCGTCTCGATACACCCACGACTAGGGACCTTGAAAGATGTACTTATGGACTACCATGTCCCTACTAGTATGGTCCACATCATAGTCCAGGTAGTCAAGTACACATCCTAAGGACTTTACCAACATGTAACAGAGAGACAATCGGTGTACACGTTAAGGTAAAGAGTAACCAGATAGCATACTATCATGTCGAGCAAGAAACTCCTCCCTATATATGTCCAAGCATCCACTATAATATACATCTCATGTATAGTAATGGCCTCTAGGGCATACATATAACTAACACAAACAATACTCTGTATGATTCCCCTGAGTTGAATAACTCAAAACCTGTACATCGTAGGTTGAAAACTGTAATTATGGTTAAGAACTATTTCGCTGTTCAATGCTCCTTACCCAATCGTCAAATGATATAGGTAAATGTCATGGACATAATTTCAAAAAGTTATATCTCACTTTATAAAAATAAACGTACGGATATATCAGTTTTAAATTGGTGCACAACAACGGATACTCAAAACCAAATACTTGTCGTCCGGCAAAAACCTAGGCAATTTCCTCAAATATCACCAATTACAACGAATTTCGATATAATGAGGATGATCACCTAATTCCCAATAACTTACTCCCACTCATCATCTGTAAGACCATACAGATGTGAGAATCATAGGTGGTAAATACATACCCTGGAGTAAGTATCTAATCGGGAAATCAGTTTCCCATTAACAACGCACAGTGAAACTGAAACATGAAAATGTTTCGTAGGGGTATCCTGGTATTCGTAGTAATGCCTCTTCCTTTATCCAGATTCATGACTTTAACCTTATATTTCGCTGCCATCTCTCCAAATCCCTTTATTTGTCTTTAGTCATTATCTTCTGTACACCATCGTTAGGCTTAATGGTTTTTCTTCCTTCCCTAACGTTCGGCACCAGCCTATAGTTTGGAAGAAGACTATCCAATAAGCGTAATAGGTATACTCTCCTAATCTTTGGAGTACTCGTAACTTGAGAGAAGGTGATGATAAAAGAAAACCTGCATAAACCTTAATCTATTTCCCCAGAACCTGAATCCATCCTCAAAGAAGTCCCTTTGAGTTCGTATATAACCATATGATGGATTTATCCAATGGAAGTGGATGTTCGTAGTAATATGAGGTGTTCTGTAGAAATGCAAAGGTGAAGTAGGAGTAGCGATGAAACACGCAGTTTGGTCGTGAATGATAGCAGTCGCAATTTACTTTGCCCTCTTTCTTATCCCTTTATTTTGTCTTTACTTATTATCTTCTGTACACCCTACTTAGGCTAATTGGTTTTCTCCTTTCCCTACCTTTCGGCACATGCCTATGGTTTGGAAGAAGACTATCCAATAAGCATAATAGGTGTACTCTCCTAAACCAAGGAGCCCTCGCAACCTGAGAGAAGGTGATAATAAAAGACAACTGAATAAACCAATTCAATTTCTCCTGAATCTGAATCCATCCTCGAAGAAGTCTCTTCAAGTTCGTATATAACCATACGATGGATTTATCCAATAGAAGTGGATGTTCATAGTAATATGAGGTGTTCTGGAGAAATGCAAAGGGTAGAAGAAGAAGTGGCAATGACTTAGGCAACTCAAACAATCCAAAAGCCAGTGTTTTAAGAATGTTCGGTCAACTTGGTCACTGAGTCATAGTCTAGAGTCGGTCAATGGTCGCTGCCAAAGAGAGAAAGACAAAAGAAACACTCTGTGTGCACTCTAACCTAGATCAAAATGGTTATCACTTTATCTAATCAGGAAACCTCCCACTGTACCGTCAAATTCTCCTCCAAACCTGAAAGAAGAATTAGTCGGGATCAGCCGAAGAGTAAACCAACTCATCAGTGGGAATCGGGATCCAACTATCATTGCATGATAATGTGAAGGAATCCACTTCCGTTATCACACTCCAGAAGGTATACGCATGCCTGGCAAGTTTCAGTTTCTTTAGAAACTCCCGATATGGATTTTTGCCCCATGCTCTTATGACCTTGACGTTGGCCAAAATGTCAAAAGTCATATGTCAAGTTCTACCCATCATTATCATATTAATTTGAACCCACCCGTACGTACTCCTGACATTGGCCAAATGGCAGAACGACTATCCCAAACCGACTCATCTATATATGCAACAGATGAATACCCAGCAGCTACCAAACACTATGCCTTGGCGTTGGTCAAAATACATAGCTTGAATACTACTGAATACCTAACAGAAATGACGTATGGCTACGGCTGGCTTTTGGTGAAAAACCTTTAATGTAACGAACTTGATATCACTGAAGGAACCTGATAGCATTTTACAAAAATATAGTGGCGAAAATCTTTGCTAAAGAGGTCACTCCCGGTGAAGGGATCTCGGCTCTTTTCTCGTGGAATGAGGTGCAGGATATTCCAACTGAATATCGCGATGCAAGGAAACAAGTAATCGACTATAGTGAAGTTATTATCCTTACGCAAACTTTTGCCTAAGGGGTCACTCCCGGTGAACGGATTTCGGCTGTTGCCTCGTCGAATGAGGTGCAAGATATTCCGACTGAATAGCACTGTGCAAAACGAAAGAAAACGTCCTTGTAAAAACACTTTTTGAAAACTGTTCCAACAACGTCAAACAGGTTTGTTTTCCTTGCAATGATCAAAATCAACGCAGTCCCATCAATCAATCACACCAGAAAAGAAAGAAAATAAAATGTACGTATATGCCATCCGCATTCGTCACTGGGTCCCGTCATCACCCGTTAGGTTACTTAACTAATGAAAGAGCGGGGACTAGACTCTCGCTGGTGTAAAACATATAAAACATCTACCAGTATATATACTAACATACAATAATCGCTCCAGGCATGATAAATGCAACATTACAGAAAAGTAATAAGCATCACTGAACAATACAGATAATCTGGGATCCCCGGGTTTCACAGAGCCGCTACTGAAACCCGACGTTCCCCTGGTCGTGTGGATAGCCTGTGCAATGAAACCTAGACCCCTACGAGTGCGGCAAGTTACTCGCCAAAACCTGAAGCGAGGCAGCCCCTACAGTAAAGTGAATGGACCACCCGGCACTTCACGGAATCCGGTAACTTGAGCACCCCTCCTTGGGTCAACCTGTACCCCCTACGAGTGCGGTGAATAGCCCACCAATTCTAGAGTGAGGCCCCCTGCCTCTCAAAGCCATGAGATGCGGGCCCATTGCCCTCCAGAACCCGGCTAACCGTGCACTCCGTCGCTGGGTAAATCTTGTACAGAAATGAAAATATGTACAGCGGGTATATCAACCTCAACCCGGTCGTGCCCCAAAAGAATAATATACAAACAGGCAGTGACGGCAGTCCACATGTTGGACGCTCGCCATGAAATATCAAATGTACAAATAAATCCAAACTGCACTACCATTGCACAGGGCTATCCACCACGACAAATCCGCAACATCACAGCACAACACAAAACATCAACGCGAATGTCACGTTCACAAACCCATCTAAAAAAGCTATAGCAATTCGACACGATTTACCGCTCGAATGACATTCACGGTCACCGATATAATGTAAGCACTGCAAAACTTTAATCGATGTTAGATATTATCGACTTTGAAATAACCCCCTAATAGCCAAAAAAACCTGATAAAACCAAATCCAAACTGGGCCAAATAAACAATACCACCGAACCATCTCCCTAGAGACCAAAACCATACCCAAACCACAAATCCCATAGCTTTTCCTAAAACCGGCGACGCCGGAAAAATCCACTTGGCAATCGGCCAAAATCCGACGAGGGAGGTTCGTGCTTGGGGAGTGTTCTTGTGTCATCTAGAATAGTCTTATGCACATGTTTAAATAATTTTTCTGGAACTTTTGAAAAACAAGAGAAACTGTCAAATCATTGGTATTGTTTGGGTTTTGTTTCGGTTTCGATACTTTAACATTGTTTAAACCAACTAGTTAACGGTTAATAGTTTGGCTTTGATACCATGTAAGTCTACGCCAGCGCCCCGGCCGTCAATCCGACGCCAATTGCGGAACAAAAACTTTTGAAACTAGCGCTAACGCAAACTTAAAACCCGGATCGTAACATTAACCATAAACTAGAAACTGTAAAAGAGTTTGACGAGATTATACCGATCGATCCATGTCCTTCGGTCTTCAATCTCCACACCAAACTACTGCTGCTGCGCCAACGAAGTCCGCTCTCCGATAGCTCGTCGAGGTGGCACCACCTCATCGATTGTTTATACAGGCTCCCGCTTCGAACCTAAGCAACTCGAACACGAAGTTTGCTAGCCGACGTGTCCAAGATGAAGTAGAGAGAAGTGTGAATACTTTGTCTCAATACACTCTTTGGTTCTCATCACATGAGAGGGTAAGAGTGGAGGTTGAAGAAGATGCAAAGAGATGGAAACCATTCTTGTGTACCGCAGGCCTCAAGGCATTTCTGGAGCTAGCCAAGAAAGCCTAAATGCTGGAACACTCGAAGAAAGAGTCTACCCCAGACTCTCCGAGTGACAAGACTTGGAAAATCAAGAGGTACGACAACCGTAGAAGCGGGAATTCCAGCAGTACCAATGTCTTCAATGAGTCCAACAATGAAGACAAGCGAAAGGCGGGCGATTCCAAAACCATCTGGTCCCAAAAGCCATTGCTGGGAGGAGAAGGGCCTTCCCTAGAGGAGAAAAAGAACAAGGTTTAATCTTTCAGAAGGGACAAGGTCCGCAAGATATTCAAACATGCCTTGAACAATGGTCTACAATTGCCGGAGTCGAAGAGACCCCACGAAGCAAAAATGACCGACAATCCCCTGTATTGTCACTACCACAGAGTAGTGAGCCATGCAATCGAGAATTGCTATATCTTCAAAGACTGGGTCGAGAAGCGGTACAAGACTGGAGAGATCGAGCTGTCCAAGGGTGTGTTGGTGAAAAATCAAGTTGCGACCACCAACTTTATACAGACAGAAGCTGAAGCCTTCTGGGAGCAGACAGCTGAACCCGTTGCCCTGAGAAATGAAACTGACTCACCGCAGTCTCCATAGAGTATGCACATATCTAATAAGACGAATAAGATGCTAAAGCTACTTCTGAAAGAGCCTAGAACGGAATGGGAAGGGAAGAAGAAGCCTACCATTCCAGCTGCCAATTCGGCTCCATCAGGCTCAAAATCCAAAATGCTCAAAAAGAAGAAAAGTGCATCTCGACGCGAAAAAGTGTCTACAGGGAGATCGACCATTCAAAAATATATCGATTCCCTCGAAGACTATGAACAGAAGGAAAGAACACTGATTCAATTGAAGGAGTTCCTCCCTGTAGAAGCGGCTGAAATTCTGGAGGAGTTAAAAGAAGACTCCAATAAAGAGATCCCTATAGTGACCTGCTACACCATCCATGTTGGCAGCGACTCTGAGTAGGAGCTCTGTTTTCCCGAAGAGGACGAAGAGCTCACCACAAAGGCCAACCATATCTAGCTCATAAGCGACAGGACTCTGCCGCCAAATCAGGGAAACGCCCCAAAAGGAAAGGAAAAACATGTGGCTAATGAGGAATATGGCAGAGAACCGGCTAATGAAAACTCAAGTCCTTCATCAGTGGACTACAATGTCTTGGCTCCTCTCCGGAAGCTTCCGTCTCTCCTAAGCATCTACGATGCCTTGGTCCTTTCTAAAGAGCTTAGAGATGTTCTCATTCATGCTCTACAAAGGTTTGAGCGGTATCAGGCTCGCTTTACGGAAATTAATATTAAAGAAGCCCTGTACGCTCTGCATGCCACCTTACGTTTAAAGACGAAGACTTGCTACTGGGAACGACTGAGCATAATCGGCCGCTTTACATGGCGGGATACAGAGACAGAGACCGGATTAATCACATATTGATTGATCCAGGGTCCTCAGTGAACATCATGAACTTGAGAACTGAAGAGTTTGTCAATGGACGTCCGAAACCTGTCAAGGGGAATGATTGTCATTCAAGGCTTCAATCAACATTGCCAGCAAGTTCTGAGATCCATAGCTCTGCTAATCAAATTTGGGGATCTGCAGACTGAAGCTAAGATATACGTGATCGACGCTGACACGTCTTATAAAATTCTCTTGGGACGACTGTGGCTCCACGATTATGGCATCGTTCCGTCAACTCTCCATCAATGCATGAAGTATACTAAAAATGGCGAAGAAAGACGCATTGACGGAGACATCCAGCCATTCGGTGTGCATGAAGTCCAATATGAGGATTCTCGGTACTTTATGAAGCCCCAAAATGCTAAGCCACAACTGACCAAGGACAGAGCAGCCCCGAAGCTCAAAAGAAGATCTGAGCCGGCTGTCACTTTCAAAAGCAAAAAACCCCAAGTGCGTCCGCATATTGAAAGTGACACTGATGAGTCTGACGCTGGAAGTCCGTCCTTCCGTAAAACCCATCTTCACTTCGGTAGCGATAAGGACGAGTCTGATACTGAAGGCCCATCCGGCAGCAAAATTCGCCCTCGTTTAGTTAGTGACACTGGAGAATCAGAAGAAGAGCATCCGTCTTGCAATAGCTATGAAGATTGGGCCCTCATGCAAAAAGAGAAGCTAAGAGGAACCTTCAAGACTACAGAAGGATCCCTAGCTGTCACAAGGGTGTCGGAGCAGATGTACAAGGAGATAGATGCATTGTCTGTCCTCACCGTGGACCAGCTTAAAACTCTCTACGTTCCCAGAAGGGAATATGGACAGAAGGGAATCTTGTTTTATGGGTCAAATCATGTCGGGCACCTGGATGATTTGTCTATGACATGCCTTCCATACGAGAGAGGCATAAGGGCCATCCTCAATCCCAGATTTTATGCGCCTGAGATGTGAGAATACTTTAAAAATTGCGGGTGTCGGCTATATCAAACGGACTCCGAAGCAAAGTTTTATGAAGGGCTACGGCATCCGCCTCAGTTTTGAGCACTCATCGATGGACGAATTCTAGATAGACGGGGCATAGGTTTCATTCAACCTGAATCCAAAGCATGCTACATGATCCATATTGGTAAAGCCGGCAAAGAGTCAAATGATGAAGACAAGCTAGCCGAGCCAGAATAAGCCCCTCAAGAGCTCAAAGATGGCGGACAAGCAACCTTCGATGAGATAACCGAGATTGATTTGGGAACGCCAGATAATCCAAGTTCGACCTACATTAGCTCATTCTTGTCAGAGGAAATGAAAGAGCAGATAATTGTCCTGCTACATGAGTTCGCCTACTGCTTCACGTGGACGTACAAAGAAAGGCATGGCTTTTCCCCCGAAGTGGCTATGCATAAGCTGGCTATATCTCGTGGTGTTAAGCCAGTCAAACAAGCTCCTCGAAGAATGAGAAGGGAACTGGAAGAAAAGTGTTAGTTATATGTATGCCCTAGAGGCCATTACTGTACATTGGATGTATATTGTAGTGGATGCTGGGACATATATAGGAAGGACTTTCTTGCTCGACATGATAGTACGCTATCTGGTTGCACTTTATCTTAACATGTATACTTTCTGTCTCTCTGATTACATGTTGATAAAGCCCTTAGGATATGTACTCGACTTCCAGGACTATGATGTAGATCATACTAGTGGGGCCTGGGTAGTCTATGAGTGCATCCTTGAAATGTTCCTAGTCGAGGGAATATCGAGACGGGGCATCGATATTCCAGAGTAGACTAGCGCATATCTTCTCGACCCATGCGATGGGCGATGGATGATCCCATATCCATTGGTGTTTGACATCGAAGATGGTATGCGGGTGCTCAGTGGAGACTGGGTACACTGAACGGACTCGCCGAGAACTCCCAGATGGTATTATACCTCACGTCAGATGGCAGTTCTCTGATGACACTGGTACAGCTTAGTCTGTAGACCCGAGATCGTCATAGAGTCTTGTGTGTCTCCCACTGTGCTTTGATTTCCACCCTACCACGGCTCTACTGAGTTGTGCAAACAGGTGGTTTTTGGGTACAGTCCCGATTCACATGGAGGCAATGAGCGATAGGAGGGGATTCGTCTCTCCCGGTATTGGGGGTTGATGTTGTGCTATGCTCGACTGGCCATAACAGGAAATCCCTGGCCAGGGTTGCAGTGATATACTGGTAAGTGTTATCAGTAGTTTCACGAATGTTATGGACCTTAAGTCGGCATAACTTATCGAGCTATTGGGGTCTGACGTTTACCACCCCTAGGCGAGATATGCGACATATCAGACGAACAGACCGGACCGTACGGTTAGTGTTACTGGTCGGATTCACTGGAGTGTGAGCGGGCTTGCTCGTCGATCTTCAGATCGCTCAATACCCGGGTGGCCGTTACGTTTAGCAGACCGCTTGCGGCTTGTGGATGTTTGATATGATCATCATCCGCTGCCGGCGTATTGACGAGTCTTTAGAGTCCTACACAGAGGTTTCCTGGCTCAAGCGAAACGAAATAGGAGCGCATATGAGATATGTGCGGGACCGAGAATAATACCAGTATGTGATACTGTATTCGATTCTCGCGATGTGACATTGATCGGTTATATGCGATATAGCCGGGTTATCGGATCAAGTGTTGATTCGATAAGTTGTTACTAATGATACCAGTCGGTTGTGTGCGACATGACCGGATCATTGAATCAAGTGTTGATTTAATGATTTAATGCATATTTATATATTTGGTATATTGCTTTGCATCAACTAGTATCGGTTTACTTAAGATGGATTTTCTCACTCGGATGTGCGCATTAAATATGCGATATGATTTTGTGCACATGTTTGTATCATGTTTGATGATACATGGTTTTTGGTTAAGTGTATAGAATTAAACAAAGGTTAAGATGATGGTTAGGGTTTATTATTTGTTATTCATTTATCTTATTTAGTTATCCATTTATTTTTGATAAATGAATAAAAGAAAATGAGAAAAAGAATGGTGGCTTCTTTTGTTCTTTAGTTGAAGCTTCATGAAGCTTTGTTCAAGTCAACCATTCTTATCTCATTCTTAACCCTAACCATTCCCACTAACCATGATTGATTCTCTACACTTGACTAGAGTTAAAATTATGATAAGAATTCATTTTCTTTTCTTATTCTAAAAACTTATCATAACATTTTCCTTCTTCTTCTTCCTTGCTTCAAGTGAAGAAGCTTGAGGTCATCAATGGTGGATTGATGTTTTGAGTGAGAAATCCAATTCTAAAGTTAACCCACTTCCTATTTCTTCATCCTCTACCTCTTGCCAAGTAGTAGAGTGTGTTTACTTCACAAGTTTCTTGACTTGGCGAAGTCGGAGCTTGATTTAGCGATGCCTCGACGTAGATCATCTTCGGCATGAACATCGACGACCTAGCTTGCCCATTCTCCGACGAAGCCGACTCTAGAACCCGGATTTGATTTGGACAGCGGAGACGACCTCGTTGCGGAGCCGTGGAGGTGGAGGACCGGATCTACAAAGGTTGTATTTCCGTTTTCTCATTAGTTAAGTGTTAACTAGTTCTATGTTCGCCTAGACTTCTAGTTATCGATCCGTAGTTTAGGGTTTGTAGGCACCATAATTTTTGAAATTGCCATGGTTGATGGCTTGGGAGACCTCACTAGTGTGCCTAGGAACCCTACAGTGGTATCAGAGCCTAGCTAGAGCCTTAGGCGAAGCGTAGACGGAGTTTGAAGTCCTATCGAACCGAAATCCGATTTCCAAATTGCTCTCTGTACTTTTTTGTAAAATGTGGATTTTTGCAAATTAAAAATATGCAGAAAAATCAGCAGGTAAATATAAGAATTAAGATGCAAAAATTACCTAATGATCTTTCTAAAGTGCGGCGGAACCGCGGCATTAGCGTGCTAATGCGGCCCTTCCGCCGCCGTTTTGTCTTATTAGGCACTCAATTTTGCACAGTAACTCATATTTGTCAGTGCTGGTTTTCCTGGGAATTTTTAATCTGAAATAAAGAGTTGAGTATTTTGGGTTGTATTGGGAGTTCATATATTCGATCGGATTGTCAAACTTTGTCTATGTGTCGTTCCGGATAATTTTTTGAATATGTTAAAAAGTTCGACCGGATATAAATACCCAATTTTTCCCCTGTCGGGAAATTTCCAAGTGTTGGATTTTTCCGTAGTTTAACGACGTTCTAAGTAGTGCAAGTAACGCGATGGTCCCTCTAGAAGACACAAACCTTAACTCGATTATGTGACCGTCTTGAACTGCCCTTTGAACCTTCGGGTTTGGGGCAGTACGGCGTGCCACATGTGAGGCGTTGGCTTGACCCTTCTACGGCTGGACCGTTGGTACTGAGGCACGAACGGAATGTTGTTATACTTGTTTCATGTGTTCATCAGTTTTGGGAAAACTTGGGTGTTCGATTGTTCGATCGAAAAGTTTAACATTTTCTGTTTATCTGGAATGGGATACAATAATTGGAATTCGCAAAAGTTATGTGGTAACTTAATGAATGTTATAAACGTAGCAGTTTAGTCTCACTTGATCGGTTGCCACGGAATTTTGATGTGATCAAAAGTCCGTCGCAATCACGTAGCGTACGCGGATACTCGCCGGGTAAACTTAATAGACAGCCTCACTCCATAGCCCCGACCAAGTGACTGTAGGAGAACCCCGTCGCCGAAAGCATCTGTTCGGGTGCTCGCGGCAGCGGTGTTTCGCCTTGGTGCACTTCGTCGACGGTATCGGGGGTGCGGCCGCCTACTGAAGTTTACGACGAGCATTCGATCAGGATGTCGGGAATCTTGTTGAATTGCCCGATTTGATATTGAAAAGAGTTTTCGATAATGAGACTAAAATGCGGGGTTTATAATTGTTAGGCATGCGATGTCTAAGTAATTCATTTGGTCAGGCATGCGATGTCTGAGGAGGTTGCGGGTTCCAACTGTTGTAGTTTTACACTTTCTTTTCTGTGACCGTAAGTGTAATATGTGATATCGCTGGTTTCGTTGCTATATGTCAACGACAATTGGGATGGACATATTTACTTACGTTGATGACATGTGATGTTATGTGTTGCTGGATATGTTATATTGGATCGTCGTGTTTGAATAGCCGGGGGGTTTTTATGTGAGATGAGTGTTTTTCATTTTCATTCATGTAAAAAACTTGTATGTAAATTTTTTTTTTTGGGCACTTCCAGGTTGCGGAAGTAGTCACCATTTGTATATTATTTACTTTTCTGCACTAGGATAGACCCAAGGAGGGGAGCACAAGTAACCGGGTTCTGGGGTCCAGTGGGAGACCAACTCGAGGAGTCGAGTCCGGGTTTCCTAACCCTAGAATTGGCAGGGTTGCTTGCCGCTCTCGTAGGGGTCTAGGGGTGTGGGATTGGCTATTCATCACGACCGTGGAATCCGTGTTTTATACTGGCTCGTATTGAAAACACGGACGTCCTAGTATATCCAATATTTCATATGTTTCTTCTGCTGTGTTTTATCTGTGATCATGCGATGTTCTGTGTTCTGTGACAGGTATTATATATAGTATATATGATATATTATATAGACGTTGCTTATGTTTTATACCCGTGCTAGCCCTGCCTCGCTCTAGCGTTAGTTACCTAACCTAACGGTGCAGACGGGACATCGATGCGAATGCGGATGGCATAAGTGTACGTCATATCTATCTGTGATGTTTAGGTAACTTAAAATGATGGGATATTCATTAATGAAATTAATGAAAGAAAATAAACCTAATTGATGTTGTAGAATCGAATTTCAAAATAAAACAGGTAGCTACAGTTCTTGCTTTGCATCGCGGTGTTCATTATAGAACATCCTGCACCTTATTCGATGAGGAAAGGACCGAGATCCCTTCACTGGGAGTGACTCCTTTAGCAATAACTGGCAGATGCTACAACCCTCGGTTTGTCTTTGATCGCTTCTATAGTTTCCGCTTTGCACAGTGATATATATGATATATCCCGCACCTCATTCGACGAGGAAAGGGCCGACGATCCCTTCACCGGGAGTGACCCTTTTAGCAAAACTAGAAAAGCTTCAAAAACATTCCATTTAAAAACCATTTGATTCCGCAACGAGATCAAGTTCAAAGCGTTAAAGGTTTTCACAAAAACCAGCCGCAACCCTCTGTCATTTTAGGAAGTAGAGTACTTAGTATTCTTGCTGTGTTTGTTGACCATAGTCAAGGCACAGTGTACGGTAGCTAAGTGATGTCTTCCTACACCGCATATGATGCGATTAGTTAGGACAGTCGCGTGACTTTGTTGACCTTAGTTAAGGGTCATGTGGGTGGGTCTAATTAATCACGAAATGACGGGTAGAACTTGACTAGTACTTATGATTTGTTGACCATAGTTAAGGTCATAGGTGCTAGGGGTAAAAATATTATCGGGAATTTCAAGTGTTGAAATTTGCAATGAGATTGCATACCTTCTATGAGATAGTTGGATCCCGATACCCGCTGCGAGTAAGAGTTACTCCTGGGAGAGTTTTATACATTACAATTAGCCAATCAAGTAGGTGTCTAGAAAGGTGTCAACGGGGTTACGCCTCTGGGAAAACGAGGTTTACATTAATTAGGTTCGTGCGAAAGCACGGGGGACCTCCCTCAAAGTACCGACACTGGCCTGGCTGAAAGATTGGCGAACTTGTAGTGTGTAATTAATCCCGGCTAGTCTTTCCTTTTAGGGTTTGAAGGAAGATTTGATAAAAAGCAGTGGGAGCCATCCTGATTAGATAAAATAAAAACCAATCTATTCTTGCAAGAGCGCACGCTGAGTGTTTTCTTCTCTCTCTCTCCAGGTAGCGACCATATCACGCCTTAATCAAGATAATAATACGGATTATTGACCGAACCCGCTTGTTATACTGAGCTGGGGAACGTTGGTCCCGCTCCAACTTATAATTGTTATAAGACAGAGCAGGAAATAGGGGAATACCAGATTTCCTATGTCGCCCAAACGAAGAAAGTGCATATGATGCATCTCCTTCGGGTGTGTTCATTACAAAGAACTGTTTCTCAGTGTCCTCTGCATCCTGGGTATATGATACCGGATCAGGATCCCAGATATGTAATCTGTTACATAGGGCTACAAAAAGGTAGAAAAACTGAGAACGGGTGATAAGTTTCATGAGACAGAAACCGGGGCAAGTGTTGCAGCCAAGTCTGTTGGTCACTGTCACCCTGTATTACCAATACATTGATTCTGAACAAATGCTATTAGATGCCGAACCTGATATACAAAATCATATCAGTCTCTTTATTAGTAAAGAAATGATAAAATTTTGTATAGTTGGATAATGTTTTGAACATTTCCTATATCAAAAGTTGATCGGTTCAGGTGCGTTATCTAAAAGCATTGATGTTCTAAATCAAACTACAGTTCTTAGTATATGAAACACACACATGAGGAAGAGTTCAGAAATGAACGGATTCTTCTTGAGGTATTGTAGACTAGGTCAGATCAATGCGACCCGACTGGCTGAAGTTACATTTAGATGTATATTTAAATCGTTTTGAATTTACATCTTGTGCAACTCGCCAATCATGTCACAAAGATAAAATGACCATAGCTCTGTCTATTGGAAACAGAGAAAGAGTTAATGAACTGTTGGGACCGATACATGATGATGTATGTAAGGTCTCCTGTCTACACATGCCAGGACTGGTTCTTTATACTTCATTATATTCTCTGATAATCTCTCAAGATTCAGTCGTATGTTCCTGCTGAAACATAAGTCCGAAGCTTTTGAGGTATTCACAGAATATAAGTTAGAAGTAGAGAACCAATAACCGGGTATAAGTGTCCTATGATGAGATCAGAGAGGAGAATACTTGTGCATAGAATTCCTGGACTATTCTAAAGGAGAATGAGATTCTCTCTCAGCATTACTCCTCTGCATACACCACAGCACTACGGTGTATCGGGGCGGAGCAATCACACAATATTAGATATCGTGTGCTATATGATGAGTATTACTGAGTTACCTATTTCTTTTTGGGTGTTATGCGCTTGAGAAGCTGCATACCTATTGAACTAGGTTCGAATCAAATCACTGCCTACCATTCCATATGAGATATGGTATGGGAAGAGCCTATCTCTTAAGTGAGTTGAGATTTGGGGTTGTCCGGCCTATGTTTAAAGCAAAATCCGGACAAGATCGAGGCAGGATCAGTTCTGTAGAACTGGAAAGGTTCCAGCTATACAAAACTGCAGTTGATGATTTGACTGAACCATAAGATTCTATAGTTCCCGACGAACCTCAGCCTCTCCGCCGATCTAGTAGGGTTCCTCATCCGCCTGAGAGATACCTCGTTTTCTCGATGACAGTAGGAGCAAGGATTGCATCATGAGATGATGACCCAACTAGTTTCGAGCAGGCCATCGAGAGTACGGACTCTGTAAGAATGGCTGGATGCTTAGCGATCTAAGATGGAATCCTTATACACCAACAAAGTATGGACTTTGGTTGCTAAATCTGAAGGGTTAAATCCCCATCAGGAGCAAGTATATCTTGAGAAGATTACTTGGTGTAGATGGAAAAGTTGAGACTTTCAAAGCTAGACTTATTAAAGGTTTTCGTCATCGACCAGGCGTGGATAATGATGAAACCTTTTTCCAGTAGCTATGCTTAAGTCTATCCAGATTCTACTTGCCACGGCTACATACCATGACTGCGATATCTGGTGGTTGGGTGCCCTGACTGCTTTTCTAAATACTGATTTAGAAGAGAACGTCTGTAAGAACACAGCCAGAGGTCTTCGTAAACAGTGGGAGCAGCGGAAACGTGTGCAAGTTGCTTTGCATAATGAAGCAGGCATCGCGGAGTTGGAACGTCTGTTTTGATATGATAGTCAAAGTGTTTGACTTCATCAAAATGGTAGACGAACCTTGTATATACAAAAGGGTGGTAGAGAGTAAGGTGGTCATCTTCGTATTGTACGTAGACAACATACTCTTGATAGGAAAAGAGTTTCCTATACTACGATCGGTCAATCTCCTATTATCACTAGGATTCTCCAAATAGGATCAAAGTGATACCTCCTAAAATCCTGAGTTTTCATCTATGAGATAGATGTAATTGGATGCTAGGATTCTCACTAGATGTAGTGAGATGGTATCAATCGATCCTGAAGAGAATCACTGGAAGAGTTCCAGGGTGATAAAGACGACTGAATGTCAGTCACAGGCACTGTCTTTACCCTCAGTAAAGGGACGGTATGTTGGAAGATTTCCAAGCTCGATACCGTGGCAAACTAGACGATAAAGGCTGGTAACATCGCTATTAAAGATACTACCAAAGAGGCAGTTGGGGTGTATATTGGTTCATAAGATGAACTAGGTTCCTGCCATTGTATGACAATGGAACTGTGGTTTTGGCCCTGGAACCCTGGTCCCATCAGTGACCCAGACATAATCTAAGGCAGCATCACCTGATCATGGAGATAGTTGATCTCCAAGGTGATCGAGGTTAGGAGAGTAGACTCAGAGGACAACACAGCGGATCCACTCACAAAGGCCTGTTCCCACAGAGAGACTTTTATGGGATGGTTGAGTATGAGATACTACAACCACTGCTACAGATGGCCCTAGTGCAAGTGGGAGATTGTTAGTTATATGTATGCCCTAGAGGCCATTACTGTACATTGGATGTATATTGTAGTGGATGCTGGGACATATATAGGAAGGACTTTCTTGCTCGACATGATAGTACGCTATCTGGTTGCACTTTATCTTAACATGTATACTTTCTGTCTCTCTGATTACATGTTGATAAAGCCCTTAGGATATGTACTCGACTTCCAGGACTATGATGTAGATCATACTAGTGGGGCCTGGGTAGTCTATGAGTGCATCCTTAAAATGTTCCTAGTCGAGGGAATATCGAGACGGGGCATCGATATTCCAGAGTAGACTAGCGCATATCTTCTCGACCCATGCGATGGGCGATGGATGATCCCATATCCATTGGTGTTTGACATCGAAGATGGTATGCGGGTGCTCAGTGGAGACTGGGTACACTGAACGGACTCGCCGAGAACTCCCAGATGGTATTATACCTCACGTCAGATGGCAGTTCTCTGGTGACACTGGTACAGCTTAGTCTGTAGACCCGAGATCGTCATAGAGTCTTGTGTGTCTCCCACTGTGCTTTGATTTCCACCCTACCACGGCTCTACTGAGTTGTGCAAACAGGTGGTTTTTGGGTACAGTCCCGATTCACATGGAGGCAATGAGCGATAGGAGGGGATTCGTCTCTCCCGGTATTGGGGGTTGATGTTGTGCTATGCTCGACTGGCCATAACAGGAAATCCCTGGCCAGGGTTGCAGTGATATACTGGTAAGTGTTATCAGTAGTTTCACGAATGTTATGGACCTTAAGTCGGCATAACTTATCGAGCTATTGGGGTCTGACGTTTACCACCCCTAGGCGAGATATGCGACATATCAGACGAACAGACCGGACCGTACGGTTAGTGTTACTGGTCGGATTCACTGGAGTGTGAGCGGGCTTGCTCGTCGATCTTCAGATCGCTCAATACCCGGGTGGCCGTTACGTTTAGCAGACCGCTTGCGGCTTGTGGATGTTTGATATGATCATCATCCGCTGCCGGCGTATTGACGAGTCTTTAGAGTCCTACACAGAGGTTTCCTGGCTCAAGCGAAACGAAATAGGAGCGCATATGAGATATGTGCGGGACCGAGAATAATACCAGTATGTGATACTGTATTCGATTCTCGCGATGTGACATTGATCGGTTATATACGATATAGCCGGGTTATCGGATCAAGTGTTGATTCGATAAGTTGTTACTAATGATACCAGTCGGTTGTGTGCGACATGACCGGATCATTGAATCAAGTGTTGATTTAATGATTTAATGCATATTTATATATTTGGTATATTGCTTTGCATCAACTAGTATCGGTTTACTTAAGATGGATTTTCTCACTCGGATGTGCGCATTAAATATGCGATATGGTTTTGTGCACATGTTTGTATCATGTTTGATGATACATGGTTTTTGGTTAAGTGTATAGAATTAAACAAAGGTTAAGATGATGGTTAGGGTTTATTATTTGTTATTCATTTATCTTATTTAGTTATCCATTTATTTTTGATAAATGAATAAAAGAAAATGAGAAAAAGAATGGTGGCTTCTTTTGTTCTTTAGTTGAAGCTTCATGAAGCTTTGTTCAAGTCAACCATTCTTATCTCATTCTTAACCCTAACCATTCCCACTAACCATGATTGATTCTCTACACTTGACTAGAGTTAAAATTATGATAAGAATTCATTTTCTTTTCTTATTCTAAAAACTTATCATAACATTTTCCTTCTTCTTCTTCCTTGCTTCAAGTGAAGAAGCTTGAGGTCATCAATGGTGGATTGATGTTTTGAGTGAGAAATCCAATTCTAAAGTTAACCCACTTCCTATTTCTTCATCCTCTACCTCTTGCCAAGTAGTAGAGTGTGTTTATTTCACAAGTTTCTTGACTTGGTGAAGTCGGAGCTTGATTTAGCGATGCCTCGACGTAGATCATCTTCGGCATGGACATCGACGACCTAGCTTGCCCATTCTCCGACGAAGCCGACTCTAGAGCCCGGATTTGATTTGGACAGCGGAGACGACCTCGTTGCGGAGCCGTGGAGGTGGAGGACCGGATCTACAAAGGTTGTATTTCCGTTTTCTCATTAGTTAAGTGTTAACTAGTTCTATGTTCGCCTAGACTTCTAGTTATCGATCCGTAGTTTAGGGTTTGTAGGCACCATAATTTTTGAAATTGCCATGGTTGATGGCTTGGGAGACCTCACTAGTGTGCCTAGGAACCCTACAAAAAGGTGATCAAGAAAACCAAGAAACTCATCGATGACGGCTTCATCAGGGAGGAGAAATACGTGGACTGGATTGCGTGCATCGTCCTAGTGAAAAAGAAGAACGGGCAGATACGAGTTTGCATCGATTTCAGGGATCTCAATAAGGCATGCTTAAAAGACGATTTCCCGCTTCTGTTCATAGAAATGATGGTCGATGGTACCTCAAATTACGAGTTGTTCACTTTCAAGGATAGCTCGTCTGGATATAATCAAATCAAGATGGCGCCCGAGGATAAGAAACACAGAGCATTTCGAACCCCGATCGGGATATACTTCTACAAGGAGATGCCATTCGGATTAAAGAACGAAGGTGCTACATATCAAAGGGCAAGAATGGTACCACTCACATAAGTGGGTAAGAGTGCTGATTTGCGTTTCCCGTCCCGTCAAATCTTCCGAACTTAAGAATGACGTAGACGCTTGAGAACTCGATCAGATCATACTGTGCAGGATACGGCCGCCCACAACTGCCGATTTCTTTCTGAGCTTCATCTTCGCTACCAATGTTCTAACCTTGCTAGTGACCAAATCCATTATCCGATCGTGTGTAAGCGGGATAGTGCTATCTGGGGCCAAGACGTCCCCAGAAGCGGAATGTGGATGGCTTTTGTGCAGCTCACCCAATATTGGACCCGAAGGGACATGCATCGGTTGTGTAACGTTTTGAAAAAAAATCGTTTTAGTTTATTGTCCGATAATCGGTAAAATAACTGGTGTTTTCCGTAAAAACCAAAATATAATTATTTTTCAATATAGACTTAAATATACCTATTCTAGCTATGTAATTGCTAGTATTTGGTATTTAATTGGTCACTTATAAATTACAAGTTTAATTAAATATTTTTCCAAATTAATTATTTTAAATATTATTTCAAGCTTTCACTTATACATTTAATTAGTGATAATTACAAATTGGAATGAGTTAATTATACTTTAGTGAACCATGACACATTAAACCAAAATGTAACATGTTGTTTTTGAAATGAAATGGGATTGTCAAGATGGGTCTAGAAATTTAAAGAAAAAGGGTTAAATAAAAAGAAAATTTAAAAGAAAATAACAGATAATGGAGGTATGGGCATGTTGACTTGAGGAATGGGGATTTTCTTTGTTAGTGTATATGCCCTAGAGGCCATTACTGTATCATACTAGTCTGTATATTACTTAATGGAAGTTTAGGATATTCACAGTTGTATAGACAGTCTTGCTCAAAATGGTAGTATGCTACTTGGTTTGTTTCTACTTTAATATGTGCATGTGTTTCTTTTAGCATATCGCTTATACATATTAGTAAAGCCCTTAGGATCTTTGCTTGATTACCAGCGTTATGATGGCAGTCACACTTGTGGGGGCTAGGTAGTCTACAAGCACATCCTTATACACGTCCCTAGTCGTAGGATTATCGAGACAGGGCATCGATACTCCGGAGTAGACTAGCGTATACGCTTCTCATCCCAGCAGGGGAGATGGTTTGTCCCACAGCCATCAGTACGTCGTACTGGAGATAGTATGCGGGTGCTCGTCAGGTTACGAGTACGCTGGAGAGGACTTGTCGGGAACTGTTTGTTGGTACTATACCTATCGTCAGATAACAGTTCCCAGGTGACAGGAGTACAACTTAGTCCGTCGACTTAACACTGCTACTTCGCCTCGAGTGTGTTCCCTGTAGGGTTACTAGGCACAGTCACAATGTTCTACAAGGCATTAACCAGGCCAAAATCAAAATTTTCATGTGCCGAACAACCCTAACCAAGATCTTAGACTAAAGATTAGGTGAAACAAAGCAAGTAAACAACTTTACTTCTAAGAGTTAGGGATTACAACCTTTGTAGTCCGTTCCATCACTTCTAAAGCTCCATGTTGAGATCCCTTTGCTGTGATCATCGAGAACCCCGACTCTAGAGAGGCTCTATGAAGAGAAAGACGTAAGCTTGCTTCCGATCTTCGATAACAAGGATGATCTACCTTGAAGAAACTCAAGCCCAATCTTTTGCTTCACTAATCAACTATTAGCAAAGCAAACACCCTAATCTAAGTGGCTAGAATAGATGAGGATGATGAAGTAGGAATTTAGCTCTCACTTGTTTTCTTTATCTCACTCATTTTCTTCACTTTTGAAAAAGCTAGAAAGCTTTTTATCAAAGAGGAAGAAGAAAAAGAAGCAAAACCATTGGTGATGAATAATGAATCAAGTTTGGTTAGAAATGCAACCATGGGTTAAGAATGATAAGTTAACCCATGTAGATAAATAACCATGGTAAAGGGTTTGGGTTTGGTTAAGAAATATCAACCAAAATATCTTTACAAAATATATTTGCTTAAAACAAAAGCAAAGCTTCTAGAAGCTTCAAGAAAGTTTAACCCTGATCCAAACCATAACCATATTTAAACTCCACAAATCATGTTGTATTTATAACCATAATATGTTACAATATTATATATCACATATACAATATTTATTGTAACAAAATAAAATAATACAATTAACATATATCACATATATATCAATGTATTACCCGAGTGAGAAAAAGAATCTTTAAGTGAGCTTATATTAGTTAATATAATTTAATATATCAAATATATAATTATACATTAAATTATCGAATCAACACTTGATCCGATAATCCGGCTATTTCACAAATAACCGACTAATATAATCTGTATCAGTTCATCGAATCAACACTTGATCCGATGACCCGGCTATATCACATATACCCGGCCGATATCTCATATCGCAAGAATCTAATACGGTATTACATACACGTATTGTTCTCGGTCCCGCACATATCATATATGTGCTCCTATTCCGTTTTACCTGAGCCAGGAAACCTCTGTGTAGGACTCTAAAGAATCGTCAATACGCCGACAGTAGGTGATGATCATATCAAACGCCCACAAGCTGCAAGCGGTCAACTAAACGTAACAGCCACCCAGGTATTGAGCAATCAGAAGATCAACAAGCAAACCTGTAGTTTCTCCCGTGAATCCAACTAGTAACTCTCCCGTACAGTACGGTCTCTTCGCCTGATATATCGCATATCTCGTCTAGGGGTGGTAAACGTCAGACCCCAGTAGCTTGATAAGTCGTGTCGATATAAGGTCCATAACAGTTCGAGAAACTATAGATAACACTTACCAGTAAATCTCAGCAACCCTGGCCAAGGATTTCCAGTTATAGCCAATCGAACACAGCGCAACATCAACTTCCTATACCGGGAGAGACGAAACCCCTCCTATCGCTCATTGCCTCCATGTGATTCGGGACTGTACCCAAAAGCCACCGTTTTGCACGCTCTCTTGGATGTGGTATGATGGAAATCAAAGCACAGTGGGAATCACACAAGACTCTATGACGATCTTGGGTCTACAGACTAACCTGTACCAGTGTCACCAGAGAACTGCCATCTAACGTGAGGTATAATACCATTTGGGAGTTCTCGGCGAGTCCGTCCAGTGTACCCAGTCTCCACTGAGCACCCGTATACCTTCTCTGATGTCAAACACCAATGGATATAAGATCATCCATCGCCCATCATATGGGTCAAGAAGCGCATACGCTAGTCTACTCTGGTATATCGATGCCCTGTCTTGATACACCGACGACTAGGAACATTTGAATGATGTACTTGGTGACTACACTGTCCCCACTAGTATGATCTGCATCATAGTCCTGGTAGTCAAGTACTCATCCTAAGGGCTTTATCAACATGTGACATAGAGACAATCAGAGTATATGTTAAGATAAAGAGTAACCAGATAGCATACTATCATGTCGAACAATTAAGTCCTCCCTATATATGTCCAAGCATCCACTACAATATACAACGTATGTACAGTAATGGCCTCTAGGGCATACATATAACTAACAATCTCCCACTTGCACTAGGGCCATCGGTTGTAGTATCTCATACCCAACAATCAGCTGTGGTTGAAGTATCTCATACTTAACCATCACATAAAAGTCTCTACTGGGAAATAGGCCTTTATGAGTGGATCCGCGCTGTTGTCCTCTGTGTCTACACTACTAACCTTGATCTCACTGGAGATCAACCATCTCCATGATCAGGTGATACTGTCTAAGAATATGTCTGGATCTTTGAAGGGACGGGGGTTCCTTGGCATAAGCCACAACTCTATTGTCACACAATGGTAGGAACTAAGTTCATCTCATGAACTATTGTATATATCCAGACTGCCTCTTTGGTAGCATCCTTGGTAGTGATTTATCTTTCCTTTATCGTCTAGTATGTCACGGTATCTAGCTTGGAACTCTTCCAACATACCGTCCCTCCACTGAGGGTAAAGACAATGCCTGTGACTGACATTCAGTCGACCTTACCACCCTGGAACCGTTCCAGTGATTCTCCCCAGGATCGATTGATACCATCTCACTACAACTAGTGAGAATCCTAAGATCCAATTACATCTATCTCATAGATCCAAAACCTATGATTTAGGACGTATCACTTTGATCCTTATGGAGAATCTTTGTGATAAGAGGAGATTGACCGAGCGTAGTATAGGAAACTCCTTTCCTATCAAGAGTATGTCATCCACGTACTATACGAGGATCACCTCCATACTCCCTAGTTCCTTTTTGTATATACAAGGTTCATCTACCATTTTGATGAAGTCAAACTCTTTGACTACCACATCAAAACAGACGTTCCAACTCCGTGATGCCTGATTTATTATATAAAACATCTTGCACATGTTTCCGCTGCTCCCATTGTCTACGAAGCCCTCTGGCTGTGTACTTATAGACGCTCTCTTCTAAATCAACATTTAGAAAAGTAGTCATGACACCCAACCGCCAGATATCGTAGTCATGGTATGTAGCCGTGGCAAGTAGGATCTGGATGGACTTAAGCATAGCTTTGAAAGTCTCAATTTTTCCATGTACACCAAGTAATCTTCTCAAGATATACTTGCTCCTGATGGGGATTTAACCCTTCAGATAAAGAAACCAAAGTCCATACTTTGTTGGTGTATAAGGATTCCATCTCAGATCACTAAGCATCCAGCCACTCTCACTGAGTCCCCACTCCTGATGGTCTACTCGAAACAAGTTGGGTCATCATCTCATGATGCAATCCTCGCTCTCACTGTCATAGAGAAACCAAAATATCTCTCAGGTGGATGAGGAACCCTACAAGATCGGCGGAGAGGCTGAGGTTCGTTAGAATCTATCGAATCCTCCGATTCTACCAAATCATCAGCTGCAGTTTGTATAGCTGGAACTCTTTCCAGTTCTACCTCATGACCACCAATTTTTTCACAAGAAATTCCCTTTCCAAAATGTGGCATGCTGAGAAAACAAAACATCTTTTGTTCCTCAGTTTGGTCGAAGATATTCCCTTGCGAATGCTTGGGATATCCAACAAACTTCCACAGAACTGACCTTACCTCGAGCTTGTCGGTATTATGCTTTTAGACATAGGCCGGACAACCCCAAATCATAACATACTTAAGATATGCGCTCTTCCCATACCATTTCACATATGGAGTAGTAGGCATCTGATTTGGTTGGAACCCTATTCAATAGGTATGCAACTTCTCAAGTGCATAACCCTAAAAGAAAATAGGCAACTCTGTAGTACTCATCATAGAGCACACCATATCAAATAGGGTGCGATTTCTCTATCCCGATACACCGACGTGCTGTGGTGCATGCGGAGGAGTAATGTTGAGAGAGAATCTCATTCTCCATTAGAATAGTCTAGGAATTCCGTGTTCAAGTATTCTCCTCCTTGATCTCATCAAAGGACATAATACTTATACCCGTTTTTGATTCTCTACTTCTAACATATATTCATTGAATTTCTCAAAAGTTCCAGACTTGTGTTTCATCTGGAACATATGTCCGGATCTTGAGAGATAATTAGTGAATGTAATAAAGTACAAAGTGTAAGTGCACGGCGGCGTCCCGGCCGTCAATCCGAGGCCAAAATGCGGAAACGATACTTTTCTTTAAACTTGTAAACCGGCACCACCGCACATAAAACTCCTGGATCGGGCCGTTAACCTACTCCTATCTAACTAGAGAAGGGGTAGAGAGATATACCGAGCGATCCGTGTCCTTCGGTCTTCTCGTCGTCGTCCCGATCTCCCCGCGGAATCTCCGGTCTTCATCTCCTCGTCGGAAGGGCACCACATCGTCGGGTTCTTTTACGGGCTCCCACCTCTGGACCGAGGCAACTCGGGCACGAAGTTGGCGAGTCGACGTGTCCAAGAATTGCTGTAGAATAAGTGTAGTGCTCTTTGTCTCTTGGGGTTGTATGAAGTTGCCCTTTTGATGGAGGTGAAGAAAAGAGCTTTTGGAGGAGGAGCTATGGGATTTTTGCAAAGCCAAAAGAACAATTTTTCCTCCCTAAAAAAATGGGGCGGCCTTTCCCCTTCAATGGCCGGCCAAGCCTAGTATGGAATGAGATGAGTGAGTCAATAATGCAAGAGAGAGAGAGAGGGGGTTATCATGAGAAATAATCACCACAACAAATCCCTACTCCATCACCTAATCATATCCCATCACCATCAAGCAAAGTCAAGTAATGATGAAGTCAAATGAAGTCAATGGATGGTGCACCATCATGAAACCATCATGATGCAAAAGTCTCTTCAATTGTTAATTGCACAATTGCAAATAACCCCCTCCACCAATTTTCAGCCAAAGAAAGGAACAATGGAAAATGGCCGAAACGGAAAGCAAACTGGCAACATCAAAAAACTGATCCCGTAATAAATTACAGGAAAACCCCGTGACTATATATACATACCCGCATTTGTATTGCGACCGAATACAAATGCAATGAGACAAAATCTACACAGTACAATACTAGGATCCGGCTTAAACCAAAGCCCGCTAGTATTATCCATCCGATCATGATCCGTGTAATACCGCACGTATCTGATCGAACCCTGCCATATCTCCATACGGCCTCTACAGCGTTTCTCCCGAAACTTGAGCAAACGGTCTGTGGGGGACTCTAAAGACTCGTCAATACTTTGTTTGTGGATTTAACCACTAGCACGTCAGAGGTATTAGCCATACGTAATAGGCTACCAGGTATTGACCAAAAGGGACGTCGATGAGCGAACTCATCCTGAGACCCTACTGAGCCTATCAGTGACAATATCCATGCAGTCCGGTCCGTTCGTCTATGAGAATCGCATGGCGGGCCTAGGGGGTTGGTAAAAGTCAGACCCCCAAAAGCGGTACAAGTCGTGTCGGAGTGTAGCCCAGAACACCTTGAGATACTACTGGAATACCTACCAGTAAATCTCCTGCCTGGGCCAAGGACTTCGTGTAATGGCTCTCCTAGACACAGCACGACCTCATCCCCAATACCGGGAGAGACGAACCCCTGCAGATCCGCTCACTGCCTCCATGTGGCTCGGGACTGTACCCAACTAAAACCTGTTTGCACGTCTCCTTTGAGCGTGGTAGGGTAGTAATCAAAGCACAGAGTGAACTCACACGAGACAAATGACGATCTCAGGTCGATGAACTAACCTGTACACATGTCACCAGGAACTGCTATCTGACGTCAGGTATAAGTCCAACTAGCATGTTCCCTGCGAGTCCTGTCCGGTGTACTCATAACCCAATGAGTACCTGTATACATCTTAGGTGATCCAACTGACACCAGTGGCTTGTAAGACCGGCCACCGCCCCACGTTGGGGTCTCGACTGTATACACTAGTCTACTCTGGAGTATCGATGCCCTGTCTCGAAACTCCCTCGACTAGGGACCTTTTAAAGATATGCTTATAGACCCCAGCTCCCACGTATATGATCACCCTCATACTGCTGGCAGTCAAGCAAGAATGCTAGGGGCTCTATCAACACGCAATAGTGACCTGTAAGGTCATCTAAAGCAGTACCCGATGATAAAGATAAACCAGATAGAATACTATCATCTTGAGTAAGATTGTCCTACCGGTATAGGTCCTCCCTCAATCATTGCAATCACGTGCCTGTGATCCAATAATTGACTCTGAGGGCACTATCTCCAACAATCTCCCACTTGCACTTAAGGCTAATTATTGCGATGTCGCATACTCATAGCCCATGTGATACCGATTACCCAACTCCTCTACTAATCAGTCTCACAAAACCCGTTTGCGAAAATATTGCGTTCGAGGAATAGCCTCAGTGAGTGGATCCGCCTTGATGTTTCTTTCTATATCACTCTATATCTCAAGTTCGCGGAGAATGCCATCTCCCGAAATGAGCAATACCTGTCTTAGAATGTATCTGGATGTCTGATGGGACCTAGCTCATAAATGAACTCCAAATCCGAACTTCTTAGACTGTATCGTCAACTGAACTTAATCAGTATCCTGCGTCATGCCTCCCTCAGTATCCCCTTGGACCACCTGTCCATAATACTGCCCCTCGTAAGAAGGAAAACTATAACTCTGACAACCAATCTGTCATCCAGGTCACCTTGGAAGCCTGGAATGATAACTGTCTCCCGAATGAGGCTGTCGTTATCATATCCCTAGAACATCCACTTATGTTCTAAAACTGCTTCCGATCGTTTCTCCAGGATTGGATCAATATCAACATATTGCATCTCGTGCAAAAACAATATCTGGTGTGGTACTTGACATCTCTTGATTGACTCAATTGCCTAAGCAAGTGATCTGCCAATCATGCATATCCCTCTCCACTTTAGTCTGTAAGACACCGTTAGAGAGGGTGACTCCATCACCTGCAGGTACACTACCGTGCCTGGAGTCGTCCATTCTAAATATCTTTAGAATGTTGTCTAAGTACCCTGATTGGGAAACTACCCAAATCTAGATCTAAAACCATAGATCCAGTAACCATAATATCTGATATAATATCCATGTCCTATGTGGAGAAACCACCGTGTGACAACCAAAGTATAACCGATCGTAGTATAGGAACATCACTTCCTACTCTGTGTATGTCATCCAATACCAGGACATCACACCCTACTACCTTCTTAACAGATCCAACCCCTATTCTGATGAAGTCAAACCTATGACTGTCATATCAGAAATAGATGATCTATCTCCGCTACATCTGCTTTAGTCTATAAATAGACATAAGCCACTTTTCCACCAATGCTTCCGCTGCTCCCACTGAATACGACAACCCTCTGGCAGAGTCATATACACGTACACTTCTAAAGCTAGTTTAGAACGACGCTATACTCATCCTCCTGCCGGGTCTCGCAGCCTGGAGCAACAGCAATGGCAAGTCTGGGTAAACAAGAACCTCCCTGTCACCGTCCTTGAGGCTATCGCAGTACCTCTCGGGTGCCTGAGGTTACCCACCGTATCTGCGGAGTGGCCAATAGAATGTCAAACCAGATTGAATGTTTAGGTTCTTATCAAATCTTCAGTAATCGTTTGCGGTTCTGGAATCACTTCCAGTTCTACCATACTCCCACTACTGTTTTCTGAAAAAATCCATTTTTGTTAAAACTGTGGCGAGTCAAGAACAATATCACTATTGATCTTCCAGATGGTAGATAGTCAACCCTCGTCATAGCCTGGGTCAACCCACAAACAGCCATTACAGAAACGTGCCTTGAGTTATCATTAGTTTGGTTTTAAGCATAAACCGGACAACTCCCCGTACCTTAACATCGTTAAGATATGAACTGTTCTATATCCAATATAGAACCAGAGGCACTGATTTAATTAAACCAGATTCAAATCATGCAGTTGTCTCCAGTGCATGTTAACTAAATGGAAGGAGGCCGATCTGCGTTACTCAACTTAGGAATGCATCTAATTATGAGTAACCCGAAAGAGAAGCAAGTTCTCTTAATCATTACTATCAACTGAATACCATATACAAGTATCTACATCTTCGATCACCTTGAAGAATCCCGATACTTGCAACACCTGGTTCTCTACTTTATCCACATACCTATAACTTCTAAAAACTTGGACCCTGTGTTTCTACGAAACACTTGTCTAAAAACTAGAGAAGTCACAAGTAAACCGAATATAGTACGAGGACCAACCCCTCTGTCCTCATGGATGCTGGACAACATACAATACTCTGTATAAGTCCCTTGAGTCTAATAACTCATTCACTGTGTGTCGTAGGTTGAAAACTGTACTTATGGTTAAGAAGAATTTCACCGCTGTTTAATGCTCCTTACCTAACCATCCACTGATATAGGTAAATGTCATAGACATAATTTCAAAAAGGTATATCTCACTTTATAAAAATAGACGTACAGATATATCAATTTGAAATTGGTTCATAACAACGGATATTCAAAACCAAATATTTGCCGTCCGGCAAACAACCCGGGTGACTTCCTCAAATATCACCAATTACAACGAATCCCGATATAATGAGGATGATCACCTAATTCCAAATAACTCACTCCCACTCATCATCTGGAAAACCATACAGATGTGAGAATCAAACCTGGTAAATACATACCCTGGAGCAAGTGTCTAATTGGGAAATCAGTTTTCTTTTAACAGTACACAGTGAAACTGAAACATTGAAATGTTTCGATGGGGTATCCCGGTATTCCTAGTAATGCCCCTTCCATTATCCAGGTTCACAACTGTAACCGTATAATTCTTTGTCATCTCTCCAAATCCCTTTATATGTCTTTAGTCATTATCATCTGTACACCCCTTTAGGCCAAATGGTTTTCTTCCTTCCCTACCGTTCGGCACTAGCCTATGGTTTTGAAGAAGATTATCCAATAAGCATAATGGGTGTATTGTCCTAATCCTGGGAGCACTCGCAATGCGAGAGAAGATGAAGATAAAAGACAACCGAATAAACCTTATTCCTATTTCTCCTGAACCAGAATCCATCCCTGAACTGGAACAAGTTCCTTTCGAGTTCGTATATAACCATAAGATGGAGTATCCAATAAACTGTGGATCTTCGTAGTGATACGGAGTGCCCTGAAGAAATACAAAGGTGATTTAGGATTGGCGAAGAAATACTTGGTTTGGTCGTGAATAGCAGTCGCAATTTACTTTGCCCTCGTACTAATCCCTTGATATGTCTTTACTTAATACCTTCTGTACGCCATCGTTATGCTAATTGGTTTTCCTCATTCCCCATCGTTCGGCACCAGCCTAAGGTTTGGAAGAAGACTATCCAATTTGTGTAATAGGTGTACTATCTCCTAAACCAAGGAGTACTCGTAACCTGAGTAAAGGTAAAAGGAAAAGACAACTGAATAGTCCTATCCGTTTTCTCCAGAACCAGAAACCATCCTCGAATAAATTCCTTCGAGTTCGTATATAACCATACGATGGTTTTATCCAATGGAAGTGGACGTTCGTAGTAATATGGGGTGTCCTGGTGAAAAGGGTAAAAGTAGGAGTGGCAATGAGGTATGCAACTCTGACAATCCAAAAAGCCAGTGTTTAAGAAGGTTCGGTTAATTTTGGTCACTGAGTCATAGTCTTAGGGTCGGGTCATGGTCGCTGCCAAAGAGAGAGAGAAAAGAAACACTCAGCGTGCACTCTAACCTAGATCATAATGGTTACCAATTTGTCTAATCCGGAAACCTCCCACTGTACTGTCAAATTCTCCTCCAAATCTGAAAGAAGAATTAGTCGGGATTACCCGAAGAGTAAACCAACTCATCAGTGGGAATCAGGATCCAACTATCATCGCATGATAACGTGACGGAATCCGCTCACGTTATCACACTCCAGAAGGTATGCGCATATCTGGCAAGTTTCAGTTTCTTTAGAAACTCCCGATTTGATTTTTTTCCCCATGCTCTTATAACCTTGGCGTGAAGTCAAAATGTCATAAGTCGCATGTCAAGTTCTACCCATCATTGTCCAGGTTAATTTGAACCCACCCGTACATACCCTTGGCGTAGGCTAAAATAGTAGTACGACTGTCCCAAACCAACGCATTCTATCTATGCAACAGATAAATATCCGGCAGCTACCAATCACTATGCCTTGGCGTGAGATTAAAATACATAGCTTGAATACTACCGAATATTTAACTGAAATGATGGAGGGCTACGAATGGTTTCTGGAGAAAACCTTTAACGTAATGAACTTGATATCGTTGAAGGAACTGGATAGCTTTATAAAAATAGAGTGGCGAAAACCTTTGCTAAAGTGGTCACTCCCGGTGAAGGGATCTCGACTCTTTCCCCGTAGAATGAGGTGCAGGATATTCCTACTGAATACCACGATGCAAAGCAAAAGTAAACGACTATAGTGAAGTTATTGCCCTGACGCAAACTTCTGTCTAAGGGGTCACTCCCGGTGAAGGGATCTCGGCCCTTGCCTCGTCGACTGAGGTGCTGGATATTCATTACCGAATACCACTGTGCAAAACAAAAGAGAAGGTCCTTGCAATAACAACTTTTTGAAAAGTGTTCCAACAACATCAGAATAGGTTTGTTTAGCTTGCATTGATCCGAATCAATGCAGTCCCATCAATTGATCACACCAATAAAGAACAAAAATAATGATGTACGCATTTGCCATCCGCATTCGCCACTTGGTCCCGTCATCACCCGTTATGTTACTTAACTAATGACAGAGCGGGGACTGGACTAGCGTGGATGTAAAACATATACAACATCTACTAGTACATATATCAATATATAATATTCGCTCAAGGCGTGATAAAATGCAACATCACAGAAATGTAACAAGCATCACAGAACAATACAGATATCTGGGATCCCCGGGATTCATAGAGCCGCTACTGAAACCCGACGTTCCCCTGGTCGTGTAAATAGCCTGTGCAATGAAATCCTAGACCCCTATGGGCGTGGCAAGTTACCCGCCAAAACCTGAAGCGAGGCAGCCCCCTTCAGCAACGTGAATAGACCACCCAACACTTCACGGAATCCGGTAACTAGGGCACCCCTCCTTGGGTCAACCTGTACCCCCTATGAGTGCGGCGAATAGCCTGCCAATTCTAGAGTGAAGCCCCCTCCATCTCAAAGCCATGAGATGCGGGCTCGTTGCCCTCTAGAACCCGGCTATTCGTGCACCCCACCTTGGGGTAATCCTAGTACAGAAAGTAAAAATATACATATAACGGGTACATCGACCTCAGCCCGGTCGTGCCCCAAAAGAATAATATACAAACAGGCAGTGACGGCAGTCCACATGTCGGACGCTCACCCCGCAATATCAAATGTACATAAAAATACCAAAACTGTACTAACATTGCATCCAGGCTATCCCCCACGACCAATCCGCAATATCACAGCACAACACAGAACATCAACATGAATTTCACGTTCGCAAATCCATCGAAAAGGGCTATAGCAGTTAGACTGGATTTACCTATCAAGTGACATTCGCGGTCGCAGATATAATGTAAATACTGTGAACTAACATGTTTAAAATTTTCGTTCGACTAAATTTACCAAAGTGGGCCCCAAGCACAACTGTAGCACTCAAAAATATCTGGGCCCAAAAAGAATATACGAGAAACCCTATTTCTATGTCAGAAGCCCACTGTAAAAATTTGGTGCTGTTTGGACACAAAATAGCGGCGGATCCGCGGCCCAAACATTGTTTTGGCCGCTGATCCGCCGCTCTACAGTAATATCAGTCGACCAAATTTTCACAGAATTCTCAAAAAACCCTGCACGTAATTTTCCAATGTACCAAATAATTTTTTAACGACTGGAAAAATTCGACAGAAACTGATGCATGGAAAATGTGGTTTTGGAAATTTGTTCGATCGAACTTGTAAACACGTTAGAGCAAGCTAGACTAGGTTAATGGCCTAGCTCTGATACCAGTGTAAGTGCACGGCAGCGCCCCGGCCGTCAATCCGAGCCCAAAATGCGGAAACGATACTTTTCTTCAAACTTGTAAACCGGCACCACCGCGCACAAAAATCCCGGATTGGGCCATTAACCTACTCCTATCTAACTAGAGGAGGGGTAGAGAGATATACCGAGCGATCCATGTCCTTCGGTCTTCTCGTCGTCGTCCCGATCTCCCCGTGGAATCTCCGGTCTTCATCTCCTCGTCGGAAGGGCACCACAACGCCGGGTTCTTTTATGGGCTCCCACCTCTGGACCGAGGCAACTCGGGCTCGAAGTTGGCGAGTCGACGTGTCCAAGAATTGCTGTAGAATAAGTGTAGTTCTCTTTGTCTCTTGGGGTTGTATGAAGTTGCCCTTTTGATGGAGGTGAAGAAAAAAGCTTTTGGAGGAGGAGCTATGGGATTTTTGCAAAGCCAAAAGAACAATTTTTCCTCCCCAAAAAAATGGGACAGCCTTTCCCCTTCAATGGCCGGCCAAGCCTAGTATGGAATGAGATGAGTGAGTCAATAATGCAAGAGAGAGAGAAAGGGTTATCGTGAGAAATAATCACCACACCAAATCCCCACTCCGTCACCTAATCATATCCCATCACCATCAAGCAAAGTCAAGCAATGATGAAGTCAAATGAAGTCAATGGATGGTGCACCATCATGAAACCATCATGATGCAAAAAGTCTCCTCAATTGTTAATTGCACAATTGCAAATAACCCCATCCACCAATTTTCAGCCAAAGAAAGGAACAAAGGAAAATGGCCGAAACAGAAAGCAAACTGGCAACTTCAAAAAAATGATCCCGTAATAAATTACAGGAAAACCCCGCGACTGTATATACATACCTGCATTTGTATTGCGACCGAATACAAATGCAATGAGACAAAATCTACACAGTATAATACTAGGATCCGGCTTAAACAAAAGCCCGCTAGTATTATCCGTCCGATCATGATCCGTGCAATACCGCACATATCTGATCGAACACTGCCATATCTCCATACGGTCTCTACAGTGTTTCGCCCGAAACTTGAGAAAACGGTCTGTGGGGGACTCTAAAGACTCGCCAATATTTTGGTTGTGAATTTAACCACTAGCACGTCAGAGGTATTAGCCATACGTAATAGGCTACCAGGTATTGACCAAAAGGGACGTCGATGAGCGAACTCATCCTGACACCCTACTGAGCCTGTCAGTGAAAATATCCGTGCAGTCCGGTCCGTTCGTCTATGAGCATCGCATGGCGGGCCTAGGGGGTTGGTAAAATTCAGACCCCCAAAAGCGGTACAAGTCGTGTCGGAGTGTAGCCCAGAACACCTTGAGATACTACTGGAATACCTACCAGTAAATCTCCTGCCTGGGCCAAGGACTTCGTGTAATGGCTCTCCTAGACACAGCACGACCTCACCCCCAATACCGGGAGAGACGAACCCCTGCAGATTCGCTCACTGCCTCCATGTAGCTCGGGACTGTACCCAACTAAAACCTGTTTGCACGTCTCCTTTGAGCATGGTTGGGTAGTAATCAAAGTACAGTGGGAACTCACACGAAACAAATGACGATCTTAGGTCGATGAACTAACCTGTACACATGTCACCAGGGAACTGCTATCTGACGTCAGGTATAAGACCAACTAGCATGTTCCCGGCGAGTCCTGTCCGGTGTACTCATAACCCAATGAGCACCTGTATACATCTTAGGTGATCCAACTGACACCAGTGGCTTGTAAGACCGGCCACCGCCCCTCGTCGGGGTCTCGACTGTATACACTAGTCCACTCTGGAGTATCGATGCCCTGTCTCGAAACTCCCTCGACTAGGGACCTTTTAAGGTGTGCTTATAGACCCCAGCTCCCACGTATATGATCGTCCTCATACTGCTGGCAGTCAAGCAAGAATCGTAGGGGCTCTATCAACGCGCAATAGTGACCTGTAAGGTCACCTAAAGCAGTACACGATGATAAAGATAAACCAGATAGTATACTATCATCTTGAGTAAGACTGTCCTACTGGTATAGGTCCTCCCTCAATCATTGCAATCACGTGCATGTGATCCAATAATTGACTCTGAGGGCACTATCTCCAACACAAAGAACCGGTGTTGGCATGTGTAGACAGGGGACCTTCATACATCATCATGTATAAATCCCAAGAGTTCACTAACTCTTTCTCTGTTTCCAATAAACGGAGTTGCGGTCATCTTATCTTTGTGACATGACTGGCAAGTTTTACAAGATGTAAATCCAAACTAATTTAAATATGCATCTTTTGGTAACTTCAGCTAGTCGGGTCGCATTGATATGACCTAGTCTACAATGCCTCAAGAAGGATTCATTCATTTCTGAACTCTTCCTCTTGTGTGTGTTCTATACATTAAGAACTGTAGTTTGATTTAGAACGTCTATGCTTTTAGATAACGTGCCTGAACCGATCAACTCTTGATATAGGAAATGTTCAAAACATTATCCAACAATACAAAATTATATCCTTCTTTACTAATAAAGAGACTGATATGATGTTGTATATCAGGTTCGGTATCTAATAACATTCGTTCAGAATCAATGTATTCTGGGAATACAGGGTGATAACTGCCAACAGACTTGGCTGCAACACTTGCATCATTTCCAACTCTTGAAACTTATCACCCGTTCTCAGTTCTCTACCTACCTTTTGTATCCCATGTAACAAATTACATTTGCGAAATCCTGATCCGGTATCTCATACCCAGGACATATAAGATACTGAGAAACAGTTCTCGGTAATGAACACACCCGAAGAAGATGCATCAGCATGCACTTTCTTCATTTGGGTGGAACGGGAATTCTGGTATCCCCTATTTCCTGCTCTGTCTCATAACAATTATAAGTTAGAGCGGGACCAACGTTCCCTAAAGCAGTATAACAAGCGGGTTCGGTCAATACATCCGTATTATTACCTTGATTAAGGCGTGACATGGTCGCTACCTGAAGAGAGAGAAGAAAACACTCAGCGTGCGTTTTTACAAGATTAGATTGGTTATCAATTTATCTAATCAGGATGGCTCCCACTATTTTAGTCAAATCTTCCTTCAAACCTAAAAGGAAAGACTAGCCGGGATTAATTACACCCTACAAGTTCGCCAATCTTTTAGCCATGCTAGTGCCGGTACTTTGAGGGAGGTTCCCCGTGCTATCGCACGGACCTAATTAAAATAAACCTCGTTTTCCCTGAGGCATAACCCTGTTGACACCTTTCTAGACACCTACTTGATCGGCTAATTGTAATGTGTAAAACTCTCATAAGATTAACTCTTACTCGCAGCGGGTATCGGGATCCAACTATCTTATAGAAGGTATGCAATCTCAATGCAAATTTCAACAATTGAAATTCGCAATAATATTTTACCCCTAGCATCCTATGACCTTGACGAAAGCTAACAAACCATAGGCTACTAGTCAAGTTCAACCCGTCATTTCCCGATTGAATTAAACCTACCCGCACGACCCTTGACGAAAGCCAACAAAGTCGCACGACTACCCTAACTCAATCGCATCATATGCTTATACAGATAAGCATAAATAGCTACCGCACACTACGCCTTGACGAAAGCCAACCAACGTAGTACGAATACTATGAATTACTTATCTGAAATGACGGAGGGCTACAACTGGTTTTTAAGAAAACCCATTGCGTAATGAACTTGATATCGTTGTAGAATCGAGTAATTTTGAATGGAATGTTTTTAAGCCTTTTCTAGTTTTGCTAAAGAGGTCACTCCCGGTGAAGGGATCTCGGCTGTTTCCTCATCGAATAAGGTGCAGGATATTTCACAAATATCACTATGCAAAGCAGAAACTATAAAAAAAATCAAAAGACAAACCGAGTTTGTAGCATCTGCTAGTTTCGCTAAAGAGGTCACCTCCGGTGAAGGGATCTCGAATCTTTCCTTATCGAATAAGGTGCTGGATGTTCTACAAGGAACACCGCTATACAAAGCAAGAACTAGAGCTACCAGTTTTTAAACAAGTTTCTACAACATATTTAGGTTTCTGTTATTTCATTAATCTCATTAATGAAGTCCCATTTTATTATGCTTCACAAGCATCACATTTGAAACGAAATCTGCAATATAACATATATCTCATATATATAATATAAACATTCATCTCAGGCAGTAATATGATCTCATCACAGAACATTGCAGCAGAAGAACATATATGAATTATTGGATATACTAGGAGGTCCGTGTTTTAATACGAGCCTGTATAAAACACGGATTCCATGGTCGCGATGAATAGCCAAACCCATATCCCTAGACCCCTACGAGAGCGGCAAGCAACACTGCCAATTCTAGGGTTAGGAGACCCGGTCTCGACTCCTCGAGATGGTCTCCTACTGGACACTAGAACCCGGTTACTTATGCTCCCCGCCTTGGGTCTACCTAATGCGGAAAAGTAAATAATATACAATGGTGACATCATCCTCATCCCGGAAGTGCCCCAATAAAAGAATATTACATACAAAGAATTTTACATGAACGAAAATAAAAATCTCTCATCTCACATAAAATCTCCGGCTATTCAAAACGCGACGATCCAATATAACATATCACAGCAACACATAATATCTCATATCATCAACGTAAGCAAGTATGCGTATCCCGATTGTCATTGATGTATAGCAACGAAACCAGCGATACACAACATACTACGCTTACGGTCGCAGAAAAGAAAGTGTAAAACTACAACAGTTGGAATCCGCAACCTCCTTAGACATCTCATGCCTAACCAAATGAATTCCTTAGACATTGCATGCCTAACAATTATAAACCCCGCATTTTAGTCTCAATATCGAAAACATTTTTCAATATCTAGTCGGGCAATTCAACAAAATTCCCGACATCCTGATCGAATGCTCGTCGCAAACTTTAGTAGACGGCCACACCCCGGATGACGTCGACGAAGTGCACTAAGGCGGAACACCGCTGCCGCGAGCACCCGAACGGATGCTTTTGGCGACGGAGTTCTCCTACAGTCACTTGGTCGGGGCTATGGGGCATGGCTATCTATTAAGTTTACCCGACGAATATCCGCGTACGCTACGTGATTGCGACGGACTTTTGATCACATCAAAATCCCGTGGCAACCAATCAAATGAGAATAAACTGCTAGATTTATAACATTCAAATTAGTTATTTCATAACTACTTGTGGATTCCAAATATTGTATCACATTCCAGATAAATAGACAATGTTAAACTTTCCGATCGAATAAATAAACACCCAAGATTTCCCAAATAGCTCAACACTTGAGCGAAGTTCAAAAAGTATCCATCACATGCCACAGTACTAATGGTCTAGCCGTAGAAGGGTCAAACCAACGCCTCACATGTGGCAACGCCGTACTGCCCCAAACCCTAAGGTTTAGAGGTGGTTCAGATGGTCACATAATCGAGTTAAGGTTTGTGTTCTTCTAGAGGATCCACCGCGTTACTTGCATGACTTAGAACATTCTTTAACTAAGGAAAAATGCAACACTTGGAAATTTTCCGACAGGGAAAAAAGTGAGTTATTGATATCCGTTCGAACTTTTTAACATATTCTAAATTACCCGAAAAAGCTTAAACGAAGTTAAACTTTCCGATCGAATCAACTAATACAAAAGATCTCCACAAAAATCAACACTTGAGTAAATATTAAACATTCCCAGAAGCACTTGGTCATAACTACGGATTGCTCATAGAAATTGCTAACCATGATTCCCTAGTACGGCCGCGGAACCGCCGCTAAAAGCCCATTATGGCCGTGGTTCCGCGGCTATTTGAGTGAATTAATGGTACGAATTTCACAGTTGTCCATAAAATTACCTGCTTGGTTTTCTGAATATTTTTAATACAAAAAAAATCAACATTTTAAAAAATTTCCAGAGAGGGGGTATATATCGACGTTTCGGGGTTCGATCGGACTTTAAATTTCGTCTAGACTTCACTTAAAGCTCTAGCTTAGCTCTGATACCACTGTAGGGTTACTAGGCACAGTCACAAGATTCTATAAGGCATCAACCATGCCAAAATCAAAATTTTCATATGCCGAACAACCCTAACCAAGATCTTAGAGTAGAGATTAGGCGAAACAAAGCAAGTAAACAACTTTACTTCTAAGAGTTAGGGATTACAACCTTTGTATCCCGTTCCTTCACTTCTAAAGCTCCGTGTTGAGGTCCATTTGCTGTGATCATCGATTACCCGGACTCTAGAGAGGCTCCATGAAGAGAAAGATGCAACCTTACTTCCGATTTTCGATAACAAAGATGATCTACCTTGAAGAAACTCAAGCCCAATCTTTTGCTTCACAAATCAAGTATTAGAAAAGAAAACGCCCTAATCTAAGTGGCTAGAATAGATGAGGATGATGAAGTAGGAATTTAGCTCTCATTTGTTTTCTTTATCTCACTCATTTTCATCACTTTTGAAAAAGCTAGAAAGCTTTTTATCAAAGTGGAGGAAGAAGAAGAAGCAAAACCATTTGTGATGAATAATGAATCAAGTATGGTTAGAAATGCAACCATGGGTTAAGAATGATAACTTAACCCATGTAGAAAAATAACCATGTTAAAGGGTTTAGGTTTGGTTAAGAAATATCAACCGAAATATCTTTACAAAATATCTTTGCTTAAAACAAAAGCAAAGCTTCTAGAAGCTTCAAGAAAGTTTAACCCTAATCCAAACCCTAACCATATTTAAACTCCACAAATCATGTTGCATTTATAACCATAACATGTTACAATATTATATATCACATATATAATATTTATTGTAACAAAATAAAATAATACAGTTAACATATATCAATGTATTACCCGAGTGAGAAAAAGAATGTTTAAGTGAGCATATATTAGTTAATGTAATTTAATATATCAAATATATAATTATACATTAAATTATCGAATCAACACTTAATCCGATAATCCGGCTATTTCACAAATAACCGACTAATATAATATGTATCAGTTCATCGAATCAACACTTGATCCGATGACCCGGCTATATCATATATACCCGGCCGATATCTCTTATCGTGAGAATCTAATACGGTATCACATACACGTATTGTTCTCGGTCCCACACATATCATATATGTGCTCCTACTCCATTTTGGCTAAGCCAGGAAACCTCTGTATAGGACTCTAAAGAATCGTCAATACGCCGGCAGTACGTGATGATCATATCAAACACCCACAAGCTGCAAGCGGTCAGCTAAACGTAACAGCCACCCAGGTATTGAGCAATCAGAAGATCAACAAGCAAGCCTGTACTTTCTCACATGAATCCAACCATTAACACTCCCGTACAGTCCGGTCTCTTCGCCTGATATGTCGCATATCTCGCCTAGGGGTGGTAAACGTCAGACCCCAGTAGCTTGATAAGTCGTGTCGATATGAGGCCCATAACAGTTCGAGAAACTATTGATAACACTTACCAGTAAATATCAGCAAGCCTGGCCAGGGATTTCCAGTTATAGCCAATCGAACACAGCGCAACATCAACTCCCTATACTTGGAGAGACAAAACCCCTTCTATCGCTCATTGCCTCCATGTGATTTGGGACTGTACCCAAAAGCCACCGTTTTGCACGCCCTCTTAAACGTGGTATGATGGAAATCAAAGCACAGTGGGAATCATACAAGACTCTATGAAGATCTCGGGTCTACAGACTAACCTGTACCTGTGTTACCAGAGAACTGCCATCTGACGTGAGGTATAATACCATCTGGGAGTTCTCGACGAGTCCGTCCAGTGTACCCAGTCTCCACTGAGCACCCGTATACCTTCTCTGATGTCAAACACCAATGGATATGGGATCATCCATCGCCCATCATATGGGTCAAGAAGCGCATACGCTAGTCTACTCTGGTATATCGATGCCCTGTCTCAATACACCTACGACTAGGAACATTTGAAAGATGTACTTGGCGACTACACTGTCCCCACTAGTATGATCCGCATCATAGTCCTGGTAGTCAAGTACTCATCCTAATGGCTTTATCAACATGTGACATAGAGACAATCAGAGTACATGTTAAGATAAAGAGTAACCAGATAGCATACTATCATGTCGAGCAAAAAAGTTCTCCCTATATATGTCCAAGCATCCACTACATTATACAACGTATGTACAGTAATGGCCTCTAGGGCATACATATAACTAACATTCCCACAGTACTTTGATTACTGCCCTACCACGGCTCAAAGGAGTCATGTAAAAAGGTAGTAGTAGGGTGTAGTCCCGGAGCACTTGGAGGCGGTAGCGGTTAGACAGGATTCGTCTCTCCCGGTATTGGGGGTTGATATCGCGCAGTGTCTAGGAGAGCCATTACACAAAGTCCCTGTCAAGGGCAAGCGAGATTTACTGATAGTGTTTCCAGTAGTTTCTCAAGGTGTTCTGGGATACACACCGGCACGACTTGTACCGCTATTAGGGGTCTGACGTTTACCGCCCCAAGGCCCGACATGTGATACTCATAGACGAACAGACCGGACTGTACGGAGATTATCACATTCAGGCTCAGTAGGAATTTGGATGGGGTTTACCTCGTCGGCCTTCTTATCGACATCTACCTGGGGACCGTTACGTACAGCTAGTGCCTCTTGCGGTCTGTGGTTAAACCTACTGCCAGCATAGTGTCGAGTCTTTAGAGTCCCACACAGAGAGTTTCCCTACACTGGGCAAAAGGTGTAGAGGCCGTATGGTTTTACGGCAGGGCTACGATCACTTACGTGCACTTGTGTGCGTATGATGTTCGGGCAGACAATACTTGCGGGATTTTGATTAAGCCAGATCCTAGTATTATATAGATGGATTAGCTTTGTCTTCTGTGCATTCATATTCTACGGATTGCGGATGCGGGTGTGTATGCACGGTTGTGAGGAGCGAAGAAGGAAATGCCTCATTAGGGTTTTGACCATTGACTTGGTCAAAACTATTATGAAGTGGAGGAAAATATTTGCTAATCTTTTTAATGATAATTGTGTTATGGCTAATTGCTTTGATCATTTGACCATGTTGACCATTTGATTTAGTTGACCATTGTTGACTTAGATATTTTTTTGAACTCTAGACACTTCTTATGGATTGGATTTAACTTGACATGATAATGGTCAAATCAATTGGTACCATCACAATTTATCATGACAAAAGGATGGTAATTATTTTTCATATGCATTATTATCTTCTTCTCATTCTATTTCAAAAAAAGAGACCTCCCATGGTTGCTCATTCTTCTTCCTCACTAGCATTTCCTAATAGTCTCATATGTTAAGCAAATTAGGTTCTAAATAGGCAATCAAATCAATCTTCCTCTTCTACATCACCTAGGACATCAAGCTTAGCATACTAGTTGCCCTAGTTACCTCGACTTGAGGTGGAGCTCGGACTATAGACTCTCGGGTGGATCGTCTTCGACTCTAGGAGGCCGCGGAGGTGACCAAGATCCGGATCGATCCTCGTAGCTTGCTTGGGCGAGGAGAACAGCGGAGGGAAAAACCGAAAGACCATTTTCGTGAGGTATAATCTCCTAAGCATAGTAGATAGAACCTTTAGTTGTTTGTTTGAAATGGTTTGGCAAAGATCCTCAAGATAGTCTATGTTACCTTGTGATAAAAAGTTTGTTTTTTACCTATTCCGCCTCCCCGTAAGTACCGGGGTGGGTAACATAGACTTACAGTGGTATCAGAGCCTCGCTAAACCATTACTAACATGTTAGCAAAGTGTTAGAAATTCGATCGCCGGAGAAATCGCAAAAACACGTAAAAAATGCACGTTTTCTATCGATTTTAAAACTGGTCCAAATATAATTTTAGGGACCTTAAAAATACGTGCAGGCTTTTTGAAGGACACACAAGAAAAATGAGCTCGTGAATCGGTCAGACCGCTGTGGAAGCGCGGCGAAACCAAGCCTTTCGCCGCGGATCCGCGGCCGAGTCGACGCCGAGTCAACTCGTTTTTCCTGCAGTCTGTCCAGATTTGTATTTTGTGATTTTTCAGATATTTTATTTCTGCCCAGATTTTGTTGAGTACTGTGTTGTGCTTGGGGTAGTTTCAAATCAAGTTATCGATCGAAATTCTAAGTACTTTAGCTAATCGGATCTTCTGTGATGTGATATATGTACTGAATGTCTACTAATCGCTATACGCCGATTAGTGGGGGTTGTATATATCTGTGATCTATGATGTTGGATTGTGTATATGAACTTGTTGGATCGTCGTGGATGAATAGCTGGGGATGTGAGATGAGAGTTTTCATTTTTCATTTGATGTAATTTGTAAATGGATGTAATATTATTTTATGGTCCCACATCCAGGTTGAGCTTGTAGCCACCATTGTATATTATTTCTTTTTTACTGTTTTCTGCTCCTAGGATAGACCCAAGTTGTGGTGCACAAACTACCGGGTACTTTGAAATGCTGAGTGGCCTACTCACGTTGTTGAGAGAGGCTGCTTCACTTCGGGTATTTGGCGGGTAGTTTGCCGCACCCGTAGGGGTCTAGGGTGGGGTTTGGCTATTCATCGCGACCGTGTAATCCGTCTTTCGTTGCAGGCTCAAACGAAGCGCGGATTCCTGGTATATCCAATGTGTTCATCTGTGATATGGAATGGCTATCATTGCATCTGACGAATGTATATATCTATATATAATATCTAGTAAGCGTTGCTTATGTTTTGCATCCGTGCTAGTCCAGCCCCCGCTCTGTCGTTAGTTAAGTAACCTAACGGGTGAAGATGGGGCCTCGTGGCGAATGTGGATGGCATAAGCGTACGTCATATTTTCATTGTTTTATGCAATGGTAGGATTAAATTGATGGGACATTATATTAATGCAAAGAAAACAACCCAAAGCTGAATCGTTGGAACAATTTCAAAACCACTCGTTTTTTTTTCAAAACAGCAAAACTTTTAAAAATACGGAGTTTAAACCACTCCTTTTAAAAGCTATCAGGTTCCTTCGATTATATCAAGTTCACTACGTTCACGGTTTCGCCAAAACCATTCGTAGCCCTCCGTCATTTCAGTTAAATGTTCAGTAGTATTCAAGCTATGTATTTTGACTTTCGCCAAGGCATAGTGATTGGTAGCCGCTGAATATTTATCTGTAGCATAGATAGATGCGTTGGTTTGGGACAGTCATACTACTATTTTGGCCTTCGTCAAGGGTATGTATGGGTGGGTTTAAATTAACCTCGATAATGACGGGTAGAACTTGACATGTGACTTATGATATGTTGGCCTTCGTCAAGGTCATAAGAGCATGGGGAAAAAATCCACATCGGGAGTTTCCAAGGAAATTGAAACTTGCTAGTACTGCATACCATTTGGAGTTTGATAATGTTGGTACGATTCCTTCAGCATTATCACACAATGATATTTGGATCCCGATCCTACTGTGGGTATCCGCTACACCTCGGGAGATTTCTTCACTTAACGATCAATACTATAAACCAAGTGTCTAGAACAGTGTTAGCGGGGCTACGCCTCCAGGGAAAAGAGGTTATTTAATTAAGGAACTTCGCGAAAGCGTCGTAAAACCTCCCTCGAAGTACCGACACTCGCCTGGCTGAACGGTTAAGCAAGTATTGTACGGTGATATTAATCCTGACTAATTCTTCTTTTATGGTTTGAGGAAGGATTCAAGAAACAGTGGGAGCCATCCTGTTTAGATAAATTAAAAACCAATCTAAACTTGCAAGAGCATCATGCTATGTGTTTTCTTCTCTCTCTCTTAATTGCAGCGACCCAGTGACCAGACATAGGTTACATCTAGATAATAAAATGACTGAATCTGACTGTAATGACTGGAAAAGGTCTGTCCAGATTTCCATTACCAATGACAAACTGGGACACCTCTTCACTAATCAAACCCCTGCCGTCTCAGGGCCGGTTTCCATCGTCATGGATACTGATATCCGTAGGACATCGGAAAAAGACTGTGCGAATGCCAAGTGCCTAGTGTTGGCCTCAGTTGATGGTACATACCAGAGGCAGCACGAGAAGATGGATTTAGCTTCTGCCTTCCTCCAGAACAAAGATTTATATGGAGAGCAATCTCGCATCGCAAGATATGAGACCTCAAACGAATTGCTTCAAGCGAGGTTGGCTGTCGGGTCATCTATAGGGGACAACATCCTTACAGAGACTAGTTATTTTGATAAGCTCACGGGCCTGAAGACCACGTTGAAGAACTGGTCAAATACTGACTTGATTCTACAGTCTCTGCCCTCTACTTACACCCTGAAGGAAACCAGGGAAGTAGAAGGAAAGGGAAGAGCAAAAGTTTTGGGACTAGATATAGCGAAGGAGGGACGTCCCTATTGTTGCAGGAAAGGACATTGGCAGAGCGATTGCATGGCTTGCAAAGCTAGTAGTCAGGATTCGAAGCATGTTGTGGCTTTGGCTTCGGTTGTGTTTGTAATAGAAAACTGTATGTTAATTAACTCTACTTCCTAGGTACTAGATACCGGATCAGGATCTCATATCTGTAATTCCTTACAGGCTTTGAGAAACCGTAGAGTTATCAGGGTAGGTGATATGACTCTCAGAGTTGCAAACGGAATGAGCGTGAACGCTGAATCCGTAAGGGAATATCATCTAGGATTGACAAGTGGGCAGATATTGATTCTACGTAACTGTTTATATGTACCTAGTCTAGCATGTAATATCATATATGTATCCTTACATTCTAAGGAAGGATATGATTTTACTTTTGTAAGCGATGTGGTACACATCCACCTAAATCAAGTTCTGATTGGGTCAGGTACATTAGAAAACGGAATATACGTACTGAATCAAGCTTAGGTTTTCAATGTCCAGAACACACTTAAAAGAAAGCCTCCGGAATTAAATCAGGCTTTCTTATGGTATTATAGACTTGGTCACATCAATAAGACACGGTTAACAAAGTTACATAAAGAGGGATATTTAGACCCGTTCGAATATCAATCTTATGCCACTTGTGAATCTTGTCTCATGGGAAAGATGACAAAGACTCCCTTCACTGGACACGGAGTAAGGGCGAGCGAGCTCTTGGGACTTGTACACAGCGATGTATGCGGTCCAATGTCTACACATGCACGAAGTGGTTTTTCCTATTTCATTACTTTTACGGATGATTTCTCCAGGAATGGACATGTCTTCTTGATGAAGCATAAATCCAAGGCCTTTGAAAAATTTCAAGAATACAAGAATGAAGTAGAAAAACAAACAGGCAAAAGTATCAAGTAACTGAGATCTGATCGAGGTGGTGAATACTTAAGCGCCGAGTTTCTGAACTACTTAAAAGAGAATGGAATTCTCTCTCAGCTTACTCCTCCATACACACCACAACACAACGGTGTATCTGAAAGGCGGAATCGAACCCTATTGGATATGGTTCGTTCTATGATGAGTAAGGCTGAGTTACTGCAATATTTCTGGGGTTATGCACTTGAATCAGCTGCATAGCTTTTGAAAAAGGTTCCTACCAGGACTGTGCCTTCCACACCATATCAGATGTGGTGTGGGAAGAAACCCTATCTTCAATATCTGAAGATAGGGGGACGTCCAGCTTTTGTTAAAAAGCTGCATGCGGACAAACTCGAGGCACGCTCAGTATTGTGTAAGTTTGTGGGATACCCAAAGAACTCCAGGGGGTATCTTTTCTATTACGTAGAGGAACAAAAGTTTTTGGTTTCTCGTCATGCCCACTTTCTGGAACATCAGTTTTTAGAAAAAGAAACAAGTGGGAGCGTAATAGAACTGGAAGAAATTCCATATCCACAATATATTACTGAAAGCTTGGTAGAACCAGAAGTTTTAGGAGAATCGGAAAACCCAGCGCCACTCCGCAGGAGTAGTAGGCAGCCTTACCCGCCGAAGAGATACTATGGTTTTCTCATAGACGGGGATCGAGAGGATTGCATCATTGAAAATGATGAGCCTACTAGCTTCCCGCAAGCCATTCAGAGCGATGACTCGGTAAAATGGCTGGATGCATTGCGGACCGAGATGGAGTCTATGTACACCAACAAAGTTTGGACTTTGGACATTGCTCCAGAAGGGGTAAAACCTGTAGGCTGCAAATGGATCTTCAGAAAGAAGATTGGTGTAGATGGGCGGGTTGAAACCTAAAAAGCTAGACTTGTTGCGAAGGGTTTTCGTCGAAGACCTGGTTTGGACTATGACGAAACCTTTTCTCCATTGGCTATGCTCAAATCCATTCGGATCTTTCTTGTCATTGCTGCCTTCCACGATTATGAGATCTGGCAGATGGACGTAAAGACGGATTTTCTAAATGGTAATTTGGAAGCGTGTGTCTATATGGATTAGCCGGAGGGTTTCATTCAGAGTGGGAGCAGCGGTAAAGTGTGCAAGTTGCTTAAGTCCATTTATGGACTAAAGCAGGCATCACGGAGTTGGAACATCTGCTTTCATGATATTGTCAAAGAATTCGACTTTATCAAAAATCCTGATGAACCATGCATTTACAGTAAGATTGTAGGGAGAACTGTGGTATTCCTCGTCTTGTACGTGGATGGCATTCTCTTAATAGGAAATAGCATTCCTATGCTACAGTCAGTCAAAGGATTCTTGTCACAGAGGTTCTCCATGAAGGACCTGGGCTACGCCTACTATATTCTGGGGATCCAGATCTATCGTGATAGATCTAAGAGGATGTTGGGACTTTCGCAGTCCAGGTACATCGACACCATACTAAAACGATTCAGTATGGAAGATTAAAAGCGCGGTTACCTACCGGCTTGTCACGGAATCACCCTATCTAAAGAGATGTCTCTAAAGACTGATTTAGAAAGGGCTCGCATGTCATCTATACCCTACGCATCTGCGGTAGGCTCTATAATATTTGCGATGTTGTGTACTAGACCAGATGTAGCATACGCATTGAGCGTTGCAAGACGGTATCAGGCTCACCCAGGGGAGAAACACTGGATAGCAGTAAAGAACATTCTCAAGTACCTGAGAAGGACTAAGGAGATGTTCTTGGTGTATGGCGGAAAAGACCTCCAGATCGAGGCCTTTGTTGACTCCAGCTTCTAGAATGACAAGGATGACTCTAAGTCCATGCCGGGTTATGTCTTTACCCTCAATGGAGGGGCGGTTTGCTGGAAGAGCTCCAAGCAGGAAACCGTTGCTGACTCAACGATGGAAGCGGAGTACATAGCTGCTTGCGATGTCGCAAAGGAAGCTGTCTGGATGAACAAGTTCCTCATGGAGCTTCAGGTGGTTCCTAACATTGTTGATATAATACCACTCTATTGCGACAACAACGGCGCTATAGCTTTAGCGAAGGAACCCAGGTCCCATCAGAAGTCCAGACACATTTTGAGGCGTTACCACCTGATCAGGGAGATCATAGATCACTGGGAGATCGAGGTGAGGAGAGTAGATTCGGAGAATAACACTGCAGATCCACTCACGAAGTCTATACCCCAGACTCAGTTCGAGCGGCTGATCGAGATGATAGGTCTTCGATACGCCAGTACATGGCCCTAGTGCAAGTGGGAGATTGTTAGTGTATATGCCCTAGAGGCCATTACTGTATCATACTAGTCTGTATATTACTTAATGGAAGCTTGGGATATTCACAGTTATATAGACAATCTTGCTCAAAATGGTAGTATGCTACTTAGCTTGTTTCTAGTTTAATATGTGCATGTGTTTCTTTTAGCATATCGCTTATACATATTAGTAGAGCCCTTAGGATCTTTGCTTGATTACCAGCGTTGTGATGGCCGTCACACTTATGGGGGATAGGTAGTTTACAAGCACATCGTTACACAGGTCCCTAGTCATAAGATTATCGAGACAGGGCATCGATACTCCGGAGTAGACTAGCGTGTACGCTTCTCATTCCAGCAGGGGAGATGGTCTGTCCCACAGCCATTAATACGTCGTACTGGAGATAGTATGCGGGTGCTCGTTAAGTTACGAGTACACTGGACAGGACTCATCGGGAACTTTTTGTTGGTACTATACCTATCGTCAGATAACAGTTCCCACGTGACAGGAGTATAGCTTAGTCCATCGACTAGACACTGCTACTTCGCCTCGAGTGTGTTCCGACTGTACTTTGATTACTACCCTACCACGGCTCAAATGAGTCATGCAAACAGGTAGTAGTTGGGTGCAGTCCCGAAGCACTTGGAGGCAGTAGCGGTTAGATAGGATCCGTCTCTCCCAGTATTGGGGGTTGATATCACGCTGTGTCTAGGAGAGCCATTACACAAAGTCCCTGGCCAGGGCAAGTGAGATATACCGGTAGTGTTTCCAGTAGTTTCTCAGGGTGTTCTGAACTACACTCCAGCACGACTTGTGTCGCTATTAGGGGTCTGACGTTTACCACCCCCTAGGCCCGACATGCGATACTCATAGAAGAACAGACCGGACTGTACGGAGATTGACACATTCAGGCTCAGTAGGAGTTCAGATGGGGTTTTCCTCGTCGGCCTTCTTATCGACATCTACCTGGGGACCGTTACGTACAACTAATGCCGCTTGCGGTCTGTGGTTAAACCCACTGCCAGCATAGTGTCGAGTCTTTAGTGTCCCACACAGAGAGTTTCCCTCCACTGGTCAAAAGGTGTAGAGACCGTATGGTTTTACGGCAGGGCTACGATCACTTACGTGCACTTGTGTGCGCATGATGTTCGGGCAGACAATACCAGTGGGCTTTGGTTTAAGCCGGATCCTAGTATTGTATAGATGGATTAGTTTTGTCTTCTGTGCATTCGTATTCTGCGGAATGCGAATGCGGGTGTGTATGCACGGTTGTGAGGAGCGAAGAAGGAGATGCCTCATTAGGGTTTTGACCATTGACTTAGTCAAAACCATTATGAGGCGGAGGAAAATATTTCCTAATCTTTTTAATGATAATTGTGTTATGGCTAATTGCTTTGACCATTTAACCATGTTGACCATTTGACTTAGTTGACCATTGTTGACTTGGATATTTTTTTGAGCTCTGAACTCTTCTTATGGCTTGGATTTAACTTGACATGATAATGGTCAAATCAATTGTAACCATCACAATTTATCATGACAAAAGGATGGTAATTATTTTTCTTATGCATTATTATCTTCTTCTCATTCTATCTCAAAAAAAGAGAGCTCCCATTGTCACGACACGAAATATCCCGTGACAGGCCCTTGAATCATATGAAGTCTATAGGACCCCATCTAATCCAAGTAAGCCAAAAGCCCAGAAATCTAAAATCATTTTAAATAATAACTGAAGGAAAATAGTTTTAATAAGTAAAGAAAACATGTTTTAAAAACAAGGTTTTTAAAATAAGTAAGCCGGATATGCATTTTTAAAATCTATAGTTTTTTCTAAAAATTTCGGCAGAGTTTCCTTTGTAATTACTGGCCCCGAATGGGGTACAACAAGAATAATATATGCACAATGACAAAAGGCATCCCCAAGAGGGAGCTAACTCTTCTTCAAACGACGGTCACAACCACGCAAGAAGTATAATATACAACGCCGAAGGGCGAGGATCAAAACTCAAAAAGAAACTCAAAAATATCATGAAAACCATAATACTACAACGTGCGACTCTAAGGTCGGAATAATACACAACCGATTTTCTATGTCTGAAACAATATACAAGTTTGGTTGATGGAATTACTAGATACAACTGAATATACTAAATACAAGGGTGGTCACGATGGGAGTGAACCCACCTACCAATACAATCACCCATAAAGGAAGCAGTGCCAGAAAAGCCGCAATGAAACCTGTACGTCAAAACCTGGAAGAACTGTGGCACAACGGGGGTGAGTGGCCAACTCGTGAATAGAAAACATCACAGAGCAGAAATCGTATGTATGACACAATCCTAGGTCAATACGATCAGATATATAAATCCTCAATAAGAATAAGTCTGAAGCATGATAAGGTGGCAAAGGTAACATCTATACATAAGTGTAGTACCAAGTACTCGTGCCAGTGCCTCAGGTAACAACTATCATAATATGAGGTATGATCAATGTAATCAGTGTCAACTATATCATGATGTCTAACAGTATGTGGATATCATCCAACTATGTGATCAATGTCATCAATATCAGCTATATGTATGTGGATCGCGTCCACGTGTCACCCAAAGACAAAAAGCATCATGCATGTAAATATCATAAAGCATATGCATGGAAGTATGAGGATATAATCAACATGTATCCCTCGCGACACATCAAAATCATGGAACCAGAGTGTCCAGCATCGACACGCGAAAACATCATGAAAGTTGTGCCCAGCATCGGCACGTAAATCCACATATATCGGGCTCCGTCAGTCTGGATCGGCCCATATCATCTCTCAACTCCGGTCGGCATCCTCCGGATATCCGCCGAGCTCAAATACAATCACCGGTAGGTAGTGTTCCCTCTGCCAGGCTCATCGCCTAACTGCACGACAGATCCGTTCTCGCCCCGGGGTACCATACCGGGTCCACCATGTACCCGGAATCAACCTCATCCAGCTCCTCGATTCGGGTTCACATGTCACACGTCTCAGCACCGAGAAAACGCATAGTGGACGCTCTGAAATATCATATCAAGGGTAATCGAGTTTTTAAAACAATACATACTCCTTTTTGGAATACCCACGGTTCCCAAATCCAGAAATATCATGGAAACAACATATCTCAATGTGTATAATCATAAAGCATGATGTATGCAAAAAGCAAGAATATGCGGCAAATGAATAATAAACACAACAGTGCGGTATCTACATCAATGTATCTATCTCATACTGTTTTGCCATTTGAAAGAAGATGAATCGGGGTTTTTAGGAAAATAAGGGCTACGGTGTTTTTAAGAAAAGATGCGTTTTTTGAAAATATCCGTAGAATCCCTTTGCCTGTCTTTAAAATACTCTCGAATCGTTAGTTTTTGAAATAGGTATGATATCGGCCTAGCGTAACATCTACTAGCAGAACTACAGCTCTAGCTAACAAGTCAATCAGGAGGGGTATGGACACCAACTAAATCTGAGCCGAATACATATATATATATATATATATATATAATAGTCGGTGATCCCGCCTCAAGGTACCGCGTACGATACAATATCATAAGACATCCTCGAGTCATGAGTGTGGATCTATCATCAATATAAAGCTCGTATGGTAAATCATCGTACGGCATCCCAAAAGCTGGGTACGAGTCAATATCACATTCATCTCATCAATTATCTGGTGTCCTCATCATCATATCTCATGATCTAGGGTACTGATCCAAGTATAGTACAAATCGATACCATCTATATTGTATGAAACACACGTCCAAAGGACCGCTAAAATCTCATGTCGTATCCCAAATACGAATCACATTATATCACCGATCACATGGCACTATGCCCAATCTCATCGACTCATCTCCAAATATCATACACTATCCTCATCATCCAGGTATAAGTATCACAAGAAAGCATATGTATATGCGTGTGGGTGTAAACCTATTCTAGGGTTCACAACTAGGGAACTATACTAGTTTACTTCTAAACCCTAATCTATCCATAGTACACCTAAACACATCTAGAAATCCATATCACACGTAACGCTATCATAGTTATATATAGTCTATATATAGTATACTAAACATCGAACTGTGGGGGTGCTATAAGACATCCACCCGACTTCCCCCTTAGATATAATCTATTCACCTTGCATCTTGCGTGTCGGTGTCGATGTCGCCTTCTTCTTCTTCATCATATGAAACCTTCGTGAAGGTACCTACAAGATAACACAATCGCAAACGCACATTAAAATCACATCAGAAAACCAAAACGACACGCTAAGGCCTGTAAGTTAGAACCTATGGACTACGCTTTCAAAACTATCAAACAATCCTCGATATCGTCGTACAAACGTCAAAAGATCGAGGTAAAACACAATACTAGAAATCCAGAATTCAAAATACACAAAACGAAACTCCGAATCAAAACAGCAACTTAGGAAAAAGGTTCCAGATTTCACCGTAGGTCAAATTGGTCAATTTTGCATATGCCAGGGGTCTAGTTTACGTGAAATAAAGCTACAGAACCAACACGACTCAAAATGGTGGGACCCAGGCCGCAAATTGCGGCCGTATGGATTAAATCTGTGGCCAGAATTGGGAGATAGAGGCAAGGGTTTGGGTGTTATGTTCTAAATCACCTACATGTATCACTGTCCTTGCAAAATAATTTTCAGAGTCCCGGGATGATAGCAGATTCCATTTTACATCCACAGAATTCACAATTTTCCGATATCGGCTTTTCTAAATCCGTATTCCGGGGTTCTAGTCTTGGTTTAGGTCTGAATTCTAGCACTAGGGGTTTGTATGGCCACTACTGAGCTAAATTACACATCACAACCTAAGGTTTCCCTAAACCCTAACTAGAGTTTTCAAAGTACACCCAAACCACACGATATCGGTTCTAATCTAACATGGGGGTAAAAGTAATGGAAACACTAAGCTTATGGTTCAGAAAATACCTCATTTGGCAACTCAAGAATTTTCTTGAGTTGCTCAAAGTCCTCAAAATATTCTCTTTCTTGGTCCATGGGGTAGCTAGTGAGCTTGTGCATCTTTTTTGTCAAATGGAATTTGGGTTTTGAGTTTGTTTTGGAGATGGAATGGGGTGATTTGTATAGGAGGGAGGAGAAGGCAGCAGCAGCAGCATATAGAGAGGGAGGGGAGAGGAAAATGATGGGAAAGGTGAGATGCAAGTCAAAGATAACCCCCATCACCTTCTCTCTTTCACCCATACCTAATACTGTATTCTTTTTCATTTCTATTTTCTTTTCTTCTCTAATTCCTTCTCTCATAAATAGTAATACCAAAACAAAAGCCATGCACCCAAAAACATGTAGTAAAATGCAACAAGTGTTAAAAAAAAAAGATATGGCACTAAATTAGCACATAATTAATCATAAAAACTAAAAATTACATAAAACACATAAAACACCATCTTTTTTAGTAATTTCCAAAATTTTCCAAATCCCCCCCCCCCCATTTATCGGTATTTAATTATACCGCTTTATTAAAATATTCAATATTTTATTATTTAATTATAAAAATTCCCAAAAACAATATTTTTTTTTTAAATGTTACACCCATGGTTGCTCCTTCTTCTTCCTCATTTCCTAATAGTCTCTTGTGTTGAGCAAATTAGGTTCTAAATAGACAAACAAATCCATCTTCCTTTTCTACATCACCTAGGACATCAAGCTTAGCATACTTGTTGCCCTAGTTACCTCGGCTTGAGGTGGAGCTCGGACTATAGACTCTCGGGTGGATCGTCTTCGACTCTAGGAGGCCGCGGAGGTGACCAAGATCCGGATCGATCCTCGGAGCTTGCATGGGCGAGGAGAACAGCGGAGGGAAGAACTGAAGGACCGTTTTCTTGAGGTATATTCTCCTAAGCATAGTAGATAGAACCTCTAGTTGTTTGTTAGAAATGGTTTGGCAAAGATCCTCAAGATAGTCTATGTTACCTTGTGATAAAAAAATTTATTTTTTTACCTATTCCGCCTCCCCGTAAGTACTGGGGTGGGTAACGTAGACTTACATTCTTGACTTGGGAAATGCTGCTGTAGCGTTTTGAAAATCGTTTCGGTGAAATTTCGAAAAAATCGGTAAAATAAGGGGGTTTTCTGTAAAAAGTCAAAATACAAATATCTTATTATAAAAATTAAATATACATATTCTAGCTATGTAATTGCTATTATTTGGTGTTTATTGAGCCGCTGGTGAAATTTCAAATTTTCTGAAAAAAAAATTTTTTTTATTATTATTTAAGCCGTCACTAATACATTTAATTAGGGAAAATTACAAATTGGAATGAGTTGAAACAAATTTTGTGCATCATAAAACATTAAATAAAATTTTATCATGTGGTTTTTGGAACGAAATCATTTGCCAAAACGGTTTAGAAATTATTGAAGAAAAAAGGCTTTTTTTTTAGCGTAAATGGATGTTTGGGGTATTGTATTTATCATTTTTCATCACCCCACACCCGTACCCACACCCACACACCCCCACTTACTCCCCCCATGGCTGAATTCAGCAGCCCCCTTTCTTGTCCCCACTTGGTTTTCAAAGGAAAAGAAATAAAAGAAAAGAATAGAAAATGGATAAAATAGTTAGACTTTTGACTTTGCTTGACCTTGACTTTGCGCCCCCATTTTCTCTACCTCCCTCTCTCTCCTCACACCCATTTCTGGCCGAAATTCCCTGCATCCCACAGCAGCAGCCCCCCCTCCAATTTCCCCTCTCTTTTCTCTTCAAAACTTCATGAAAAATTGCTTCTAAATCCATCAAAAAAATCCCAAAACCCAAATCCGACTCCTACCCATTTTAGCTTAGCCCGTATAGCATGGATCCTTGTGAAAAGAGAGCATTTTGGGAGGCCATGGATGCTTGTGGACCTTCATATATTTTTGGGTATAATTCTAAAACTTTTTGCTTAAATTGTTACTTGTTTCTTAAAGCTAATTTAAATTAAGTGTTAACTTGGATATGTGAGTTTAATTGCAAGTTTTGGATTTCAAGTTAGGGTTTGTTGTGGAAATGAGTTGTGTTTGATTGTGCATGGTTTAGTGAAGTGGTTTAACATAATTAGTTTTTTAGAAAACTAATCTAGTTGTTAATTACAAGTTGTTACTTGAAAAATTGTGTTAATTTGCTAATTGCTTACTAGGTTTTTGAAATTTGTTAAATTCTTGGGATTAAAAAACGTGATTAGGGTTTTCTTGGCTTCATTAACTTTATTAAGTGTGGTTTAATGCTTTGGATCATGCAAATCTAAGCTAGATTGTAGTTTGTGCATTTTTGCTTTGAAATTGTTAAAAAAGGGTATTTTTGTAAACTAGAATATTAGGATTTTTGGAATTTAATGAGATTAAATTCCGGAAATTGTTTATACGACTTATTTAAGATATTTAATAAGTATATTGGCCGCTACTTTCATTTAAATATCATGTTTTGTACAAAAACGGCGAATTGTGCTTGCTAGATTTTCGGAAAAATGACTTTTTAAGTGAAAATGGGGTTTTTGTGAGTTTTAACCTAGTTTATATTAAAATTAGTGTTCGTGAATGTGCAAATGAGTGTGATTGGATTTTTCTCGATGGTTTGACGTTTGTACATCGACATCGAGGGTTGGTTTTACTATTCTTGCATGCGTAGGCGATAGGTTTGGACCTATGCGTGATACGCGTGCCGATTTGATTTTCGTATGCCGTTTCGATCTCGAATTTAGATTTAATGCAATATGGTGCGTTATGATATGTAGGTACCCCCACGTGGATTTCGAGACGACAAGCAAGCGCGTGGCGACGTCGGCACCGGCGAGCGAGGACCAGGTGTGTAGATTTATATCTACGGGGAGAAGTCGGGCGGATGGCGTATAGCACCACCGCAGTTCGTGGTGATGTATACGAATACGTATACACACACATATATATATATTTTGACTATAATTTGTTTGATATTATCGATGATATAGATATTTGGTGTTCTTGGATGATTTAGTGTCGCGAAACCCTAGAGTAGTGGTCGCACCACACATGCACACACACACACCCATACTTGCATACTTTCTTCTTTCATTTGCGCTTATACGGGATTATATAGTTATGTGTTCACATGGGTATGGGACTATGTGTTCATATACGGATTGAGGATGATAGTACTTGGGATTTATGATGAGTCGATGAGATTTGATTTGAGGCCATGAGATCGGTGATATAGCAGGGTTCGTATCTTAGATACGACATGACGTTGTAGCGGGTCCTTGACGTAGTGTTTCACACACGTCCATGCATACGTAGGCAGTATCAGTATGGTACTAGACGTAGATCAGTACCCCGATCATGATATTTGATAAAGAGGATACCAGGTGAATAGTATGATGAATGTGATATTGACCCGTACCCAGATTGGGATGCCGTACGACGGATTTACGTACGAGCTATATTGATGATTGATCCGCACTCTTGACTTGGGATGCCTGATTATAGATATGGTATCGGATATGATATTATTGAGGCGAGGTCACCGACTATACATATACAGGTATGTATATGTATCGACTCAGATGATAGGCGGTTTCCTTACCTGTAGTTCAGCTTGTAGTTCAGTCGTATAGTTTAGTGTAGTTGTTAGATTAGATTAGACTTCTTACCTATTTCAAAAACTAACGAATCGTGGGCATTTTTAAAGACAGCTCAAGGGAATCTACGGATATTTCAAAAACGACGTATCTTTTCATAAAAAACACCGTAGCCCCTATTTTCAAAACCCCATGATTCGTGTTATTTCAAAAGGCACCATTTGTAGGATTTATATTAGATTATTGCAGATTAGTTATCGTTGTGTCTAGTATTCAGCTCCCGCACATTATTGCTGTTCGCTCTGCCTCGCATATTTATTTTGCTGCATATTCCATTATTGATATCATGCTGTTAGGACACCAGCACCATTACCGATGATGCGTATGTACCACGTACACCTACTTGCCGGCTCACACACATCTTCATCGGTAATTGCCATGTCACGCACACTTTAGAGAATATAATTGCTTAACTTAGATTGTTAGCTAGTAGTGTTGACATGATATTAGTGTACTTCCCTTATATGCCATATTAGACATTGTAGTTATTACCTACCACTTCATGCATACTGTTATTCAGTTGTTCATGCCTAGTTCATTATCATTGACATATGCACTTGTGATGATTTCTTGAGATTTATGATATTTCTGGATTTCGGGGAAAACCGCAAAATTTACAACTTATGATCTTTTAAAATATAAAATGTTGCGGTTTTCTAGTGATGTAAAGTGTCGTCCACCATGAGTTTGCTGTGGTTTTGGAGATCCGTGTCGAGGAGTGGAGGAACCGTCACGGGTACATGGTGGGCCCGGTATGGTACCCCGGGGCAAGAGGAATGTGGTGTTGACGTTGAGCCTGGCTGGGGAGCACTACCTACCGGTGATATTACCCGACGCGTCGGATATCCGGAGGATACCGTCGTGGTCTTGAGATGGATGGTAGGGGCCGGTCTGGACTGACGGCGCCCTAGATATTGAGATTGAGACATTGATATTTCGAGACAGTGAGATTTATGTTTTGTGTCGATGCTAGACACTGTTGATACTGATTTTAATTATGATACCTCAGTTTAAAATATGAAGGAAATCTCACTAATTTATGAAAACAGTTTCTTCATTTACATGTATTCTGTTTTCATGCATTCATACCTCATTCATATGATATATTGCTACCTGCGGCACTGACACGGGCACATGAGTTTACACTCGGGTTAGATATTTACCCTAGCCATTGTTATAGGCTGCATGTTATATATATTTGAGGATATATTATGATCATTGACCTAGGATTGCGTTATTTATGCGATTTCTGTGCGTAGATGTTTTTCTATTCACGAGTTGGCAACTCACCCCCGTTGTGCCCCAGTTTCTTGCAGGTTGCCGTACAGGTTCATTACGGCTTTGCGGGCATAGTTTCATTCGGTTGATTTGCTAGTAGGTGGGTTTACTTGTATCATACCCCCATTATTTATCTTGTATATCATTATTCTGTTGTATCTAGAATTCCATCAACCAAACATGTATTTATTGAGATAGAGACCAGTGTTGGTTATTCTTTCGACCTTAGAGTCGCCCGTTATTTTTCTGGTGGTTTTGAGTTTCCTTTTGAGTTTTGATCCTCGCCGTTGGCGTTGTATATTATATTGTTTGTGTGGTTGTGACCGTCGATTGACGAAGAGCTAGCTCCCGCTTGGGGATGCCCTTTTCTTGATTTCGTATACTATTCATGTTGTATCCCGTTTGGGGGCCAGTATTTTCAAAGGAGACTCTGCCGAAATTTTCAGTAAATTTTTGATGTTTTAAAAACCGCATAATTCGGCTTATGCTATTGAAATTACTTGCTTTAAGTTGTTTTTCCTGCACTCTACTATTTTCTTGGTTTGGATTTCTGGGTTTTCGGTTTACTTAGATTACGTACGCCTCGAGACGTTCGTAGTTTAAGTGCCGGTCATGTTCCGTATTTTCGGGTCGTGACAGCTGCACACGCCCACACTGTCACGACCCGAAAGTACGGAACATGACCGGCACTTAAACTACGAACGTCTCGAGGCGTACGTAATCTAAGTAAACCGAAAACCCAGAAATCCAAACCAAGAAAAGATGTAGAGTGCAGGAAAAACCAACTTAAAGCTAGTAGTTTCAATAGCATAAGCCGAATTATGCGGTTTTTTTTAAAAACATCAAAAATTTCCTGAAATTTTCGGCAGAGTCTCCTTTGTAAATACTGGCTCCCAAACGGGATACAACATGAATAGCATACGAAATCAATAAAAAGGCATCCCCAAGCGGGAGCTAGCTCTTCGTCAATCGACGGTCACAACCACACAAGCAATATAATATACAACGCCAAGGGCGAGGATCAAAACTCAAAAGGAAACTCAAAACAACAAGAAATCCACAGAAATACAACGCGCGACTCTAAGGTCGAAAGAATAACATCACTGGTCTCTATCTCAAAATAAATACATGTTTGGTTGATGGAACTTCTAGATACAACAGAATAATGATATACAAGATATATAATGGGGGTACGATACAAGTAAACCCACCTACTAGCAAATCACCCGAATGAAACTATGCCCGTAGAGCCGTAAAGAACCCTGTACGGCAAACCTGCAAGAAACTGGGGCACAACGGGGGTGAGTTGCCAACTCGTGAGTAGAAAAACATCTACGCACAGAAATCGCATAATTAACGCAATCCTAGGTCAAAGTTCATAATATATCCTCAAATAAATAACCAGCAACCCATAACAATGGTTAGGGCAAATATCTAACCCAAGTGTAAATCCATGTGCCGTGTCAGTGCCTCTGGTAGCAATGTATGAATGCATGAAACAGAATGCATGTACTGAAGAAAACTGCTTTCATAAATCAGTGAGATTTCTGTATTCTAAAAGTGAGGTACCATAAATGAAATCAGCATAAAACAGTGCCCAGCAGCGACACAAAACAAGTGTCCAAATATCTCGATATCTCTGTATCACAATCTCTGTACCTCAATATCTCAAAATCTCAATCACAATATCTAGGGCGCCGTCAATCCAGACCGGCCCCTACCATCTATCTGAAGACCACGACGGTATCCTCCAGATATCCAACGCGTCGGGTAATATCACCGGTCGGTAGTGCTCCCCTGCCGGGCTCAACGTCAACAACACATTCCTCTTGCCCCGGGGTACCGCACCGAGCCCACCATGTACCCGAAACGGTTCCTCCACTCCTCGAATTGGGTCTCGAAATCCATCAGCAAACTCATGGTGGACGACTCATACATAATGGGAAAACCGCACTTTTTATTTTAAAAGAGAGAACAGGTTTATTTATGTTTTTTGCGGTTTTCCTCCAAATCCAAGAAATCTCAAGAAATCCGAATCCAAGTCATCAATAGCATGTAAACAGTGAATATAGGCATGAGAATCCATGAATGCGACACAACAGTGAATAATAATATGCATGAAGTAGTAGGCCATAACTACAATCTCAACTAGCATATAAGGCAAGTACACTAATATCATGTCTAAACTATAAGCTAACAACCTCTGTCAAATGAAATAGTATTTTCTAAAGTGTTCGTGACATGGCAATTACCGATGAAGATGTATGTGAGCCGGCAAGTAAGTGTACGTGGTATATACGCATCATCGGTAATGGTGCTGGTGTCCTAACAGCATATCAATAATGGAGTATGAAACATAATATAAGCATGCGATGCGAAGCGAACCACAATAATGAGTGGGAGCTGAATACTAGACGCAACTATAACTAATCTGCATTAATCTAATATAAGTCCTACAAATGGTGCCTTTTGAAATAACACGAATCATGTGGTTTTGAAAATAGGGGCTACGGTGTTTTTATGAAAAGATACGTCTTTTGAAATATCCGTAGGATCCCTTAGGCTGTCTTTTAAAATACCCACGATTCGTTAGTTTTTGAAATAGGTAAGAATCGACTCTAATCTAACAACTAAACTAAACTAATGGGCTAAGCTAACAAGCTGGACTACAGGTAAGGAAACCGCCTAACATCTGAGTCGATACATATACATACCTGTATATATATTAGTCGGTGAACCCGCCTCAATAATATCATATCCGATACCATATCTAAAATCAGACATCCCAAGTCAAGAGTGCAGATCAATCATCAATATAGCTCGTACGTAAATCCGTCGTACGGCATCCCAAATCTGGGTACGGGTCAATATCACATTCATCATACTATTCACCTGGTATTCTCTTTATCAAATATCATGATCGGGGTACTGATCTACATCTAGTACAATACTGATACCGCCTAAGTATGCAAGGACGTGTGTGAAACACTACGTCAAGGACCCGCTACAACGTCATGTCGTATCTCAAATACGAATCCTGCCATATCACCGAATTCACAACCTCAAAACAAATCTCATCGACTCATCTCAGACCCAAGTATCATCCTCAAATCCGTATGTGAATACATAGTCCCATACCCATGTGAACACATAACTATAAAGAATCCCATGAGCACATATAAATAGGGATCTATGCAAGTATGTATGTGTGTATGTGTAGTGCAACACTAAAATAATCCAACATACCAATATCCATCCTAAACATCGTTATTAATCCCAAATAACATATAATAATTGTTGGTGTGTATACGCATCCGTATACACCACCACGGACTGCGGGGGTGCTATACGCCATCCACCCGACTTCTCCCCGTAGATATAAATCTACTCACCTGGTCCTCGCTCGCCGGTGCCGACGTCGCCACGCGCTTGGTTGTCTTCTCGAAGTCCATATGGGGGTACCTACATATCACAACGTATCGTATCGCATAAAAACCAAATCCGAAATCGATACGGTATATGAAAACCAATTCGGCACGCGTAGCACGCAGAGGTCAAAACCTATTGGCTACGCATGCAAGAATAGCTAAAGCAACCCTCGATGTCGATCTACAAACGTCAAACCATCGAGAAAAACCCAAACACACCCATTTACGCATTCCCAAACACTAATTATAATATGATTAGGTTGCAATTCACAAAAACCTTAAACTCACTTGAAAAGCCATTTTTCCGAAAATCAAGCAAGCAAAAATTAACCGTTTTAGTACAAAACACGATATATAAACGAATCTTGCGGCCACAATATCCACTAAATATCATAACAAAGTCATATAAACCATTCCTATAATTTAATCTCATTAAATTTCATTAACTCCAAAATTCTAGTTTGCAAACATATCAATTTTAACACTTTTTAAAGTAAAATTCACAATTCATCAATTAAGCTTAGTTTTGTATATACTATAGTATTAAACCAAAATTTATAATGTTAATAATGTCATGAAACCTTAATCATATTTTAATCTAAACCATTTAATAAATTTCCAAAAACCTAGTTAGCAAATTAGCATAATTTGAACAATTTTAAAAAACAATTAGTAACCTAGTAATTAACTTTGTTTTAGCATGCTCACTAGATAATAACCACACAATTAGATCATGATCAAATGACCTAAACCCTAACTTAGTATTCAAAACCCTTTCTTTAAATTTCAAACTTGAAATTTAAAACCCTAATTTAACACCTAATAGCTAGATTGAAGTAATCTAACAACAATTTAAGCATAAGGTTATGATTATACCTCACAAGCTTGAGATCAAACTTGCAAAAATCTTAGCCTCCAACAATGATTTTATGCTCCAAGATCCATGCTTGAATAGCTAAAGAATAATGGGTAAAGCTTGGATTTAGAATTAGCTTTGAATTTTTGAGGAAAAGGGTGGATTTTTGATAGAAAATTTGGGGATTTTGATGGAAAATGAGATGAAGAATTTGGGGGCTGTTGTGGGTTCAGATTTTGGCCAGAATTGGTGGGGATTGGGTGAGGGAGGAGAGAGAGTGAGGTGGGGAAAGTCCACTCTAGTCAAAGTCCACTCTAATTCTATCATTTTCTACTCTTTTCTTTTCTTTTCTTTGACAAAAGAAGTGATTGGAGAGAGGGAGAGGGGGAGGGCTGTCATTGTGGGGCCGACCACATGGGGAGAGGGAGAGAGGGTGAGGTGTGGGTGTGTGGGTTAGGGAAAAAGATAAATGTATTACCCCAACTCCCGTTAACACTAAATTTCACCCAAAAAAAGCCTTTTTCTTCGATATTTTCTAAACCGTTTTAGCAAACGATTTCATTTCAAAAACCACATGATAAAATTTTATTTAATGTGTCATGATGCACAAAATTTGTTTCAACTCATTCCAATTTGTAATTTTCCCTAATTAAATATATTAGTGACGGCTTAAAATAATCATAAAATAATTTTTTTCAGAAAATTTGAAATTTCACCAGTGGCTCAATAAACACCAAATACTAGCAATTACATAGCTAGAATATGTATATTTAATTTTATAATAAAGATATTTGCATTTTGACTTTTTTACAGAAAACCCCCTTATTTTACCGATTTTTTCGAAATTTCACCGAAACGATTTTCAAAACGTTACAATCTTCCCCCCTTAAAGAAATTCGGTCCCCGAATTTAAATTCAAACTCCCCCCAAATACAAAAACATCTAAGCAAAACCATCAAGTCGTCGGGGCTCCGAAATCATAAGTACATAAAACGCATCATAGCGCAATGCATGCGCATGAGTAATGGGTAGATAACTCGAAATCAAAACTCCGTCAAGCATCCCGCAATCATCGGAGTCAAGGTGAAGACACGAATGCCAAATCTCAAGCAAGACCGATATGCTATAAATCGGAACTATATATGAAAATATCAGGAGGAAATGCATGCCAAATCCTTTAAGTTGCTGTGCAATGCACATAACACTGCACAGTGGCGGACGTCTATCATAAGAAAATAACTATATACATATATACCTTTGTTTGAAATGTACGTTCCGCCGTTTTGGGAAACAATTTAGAAGGGTTTTCCTTGTTTTAAACGTTTCACATCACATCAGACACGTAGGTAGATACTGAGACTATAGCTCGCTTTTTGGAATTACCTTCAATAGCTATCAATGCATGCAAAATACATTCAGGTACTGTCCTCTGACTAGTCCTACTTAGTACGAAAACACATCGCAATTATCATAAAAAAAACGTACTGCTCTATAAGAATCAATCCCAAAATACGCGTATGAATACTACGTGCGTCTGGTGCGCACGACAATCAAAATCCATATACGTGCTATACAAGTGCACAGAAACAAGATCTAAGTGCATCGGGTGTGCATAAAGCATCTGTCGTAGGCAACGTGTGTGCCTGACAGCAAAATAAGGTGCATCTGACATGCACGAAAAAAATCTCGATTTAGTGCATCTGGTGTGCACCAAAATCGCATCTCAAGACATGCGCTCAACATGCGCGAAAACCCAAAACCAGGGGCATCCATCATGCACGAAATCATGAAATCCAATATCAAGCGACGAACATCCGCAAAATCAAATCAGGTGCACAAGGTGCACAAAACAAATATCGAGTATCACAATCGAAATCGAAGTCCAGTGCATCTAAGTGCACCAAAGGCGTATCACTGCACTGCAAGTATATATAAACTATACAGAGTGCAGGAACCAAATCGTGTGCGTGCATACGCACAAAATCAACTCAAATGTCTAAAACCGTAAAATCACAACCACGTGAAACCAAAGCACGAAAACGATATCAAGTGCAACACTGTGCAAAGATCGTAAATCCTCAATCATCAAAATCAAATCATGCGAATAAATCACCCAAAACATCGAAATCAATAATAGCGGAATAGTACCGCTCAAGTGCATCCTCTAAGAATCTCGGGCCAACTGTCGCGATCACTAGAGGGACGTCTCGTCGATGATCATGAAGTCTGGCCTGCTGGTGTGCGTAACAATGACCACTCCTGGGTCAAAGTCTTCACTGTGAATTACCAATCTCTCGGTCCATCGGATCATCGGCCCTGTCAGGTGTGCTAACGGGGATGATTCCGTTCTGGCACTTCTCTGGTCATCTCTCGGTCAATCATCGCGACCACTCGTAAGACAGCATATCACTGGCGTCGGCCTCTGGCTCTCTGAATGTACGTGACATATCTGATCCTGGGTGCAAGTATCATTGCAGCAGTGTCCTGGAAGGAATCCTGCTCACGGTCTTTTCCATGTCTCGTCTCTGCCAACTGTCCGGAAGTCATCGTCCTTTCTTATATCTACATCTTCCTCTGGAACGACTGCATACTCATCGCGACTCCTTCTGGAAGGTAAATCCAAGTACCATGCCTCGGCATGCGCATCGCATCTCTGATGTCGGCGGAGTGGAACGTCATCTCATCTAGATCTGGTACGAACCTCTTACTTCACTTTTCTCTAATGTCGTCTGCTTTGGACTCGTCTCGTCGCGGCTGCATGGACTGAGCTCCAACGGCTATCCTCGTATCGGGAGTCTCCCAAGAAATGCATCTCACCACCTAGCATCCGAATTAAGTCGATCCATCCGATCGAGTCGTCAAAACCTCATAATCCCCCAAGAGCTCAACATCTTGAGCACAATTTAATAGTATCGAGTACATACCACAGCATCGGTGGTCCAGCCGTAGAAGGGCAAACCCAAGCCTCACTAATGGCGCCGTAGAACTGCTGCAAACCCGAAGGTTCAAAGGCTTTAACACGGTCATTAAGTCGAGTTAGGGTTTCATTCTTCTAGAGGGACCATAGAATTGCCTGCACGTCTTTCCGACTACTTTAAACATGGAATAATAGGTTTCTGACATTCGATCGTCTCTGTAGACTCCCAACGTCTCCGCATGAAGTCGTCTCTAGCTGGAATCAATCTACCTGATGACCTCGCATCGGGGTAGGCGAACGATTCACATGTCCTAGTCATTTATCCTCGATGACTAGCGACCTTCTATCATCTCTTAGTACAACTCGTTCTGCACTAACTCTAGCATCTGGGGAAATATCTCGTCGTTCGCAGCAATAACTGGCTCGCTCGTCTGCACGCTGAACGGTGCCTCAATCATCAGGAGTAAGCAATACTTCAATGGTCATCAAAATCTGGCTGGCCTCTATCAGTGGCTCAATCTTCTAGTGCAAATCGGCACGTCCGAGTAACCTCATAAAGGCGATCCGCCAAACGCTCGTGGCGCGGAAACACAGTAAAAAGACGCATCTCCACAATCGCGTGTCGCCGGAACTTCGCCCTGGTCAGTCCTCGTTCGTGACGAGCTCGTGCTGACCGAAACTCTAGCTGTAGCTCTCCCTGCCCGTAATCGTGGCAGCAAAACCATAACTGGTACTGATGAGGCTAGATCGGAATGAATATAATACTGAGCAAAGAAATGTACATCCTAAGGCTTCTTAAGTGGAGTAGCGTATTGTAAATATGCCGCGGAACATACCTACGGTACGACACTCTACTTTAGTCACCTATTCCATCAACCAAGGGTCATCCTATGCTCCGAAGGTAAAACCTAACGCTCTGATACCAACTTTGTCACGACCCGAAAGTACGGAACATGACCGGAACTTAAACTACGAACGTCTCGAGGCGTACGTAGTCTAAGTAAACCGAAAACCCAAAAATCGAAACCAAGAAAAGATGTAGAGTGCAGGAAAAACCAACTTAAAGCTAGTAGTTTCAATAGCATAAGCCGAATTATACGGTTTTTTTTAAAAACATCAAAAATTTCCTGAAAATTTCGGCAGAGTCTCCTTTGTAAATACTGGCTCCCAAACGGGATACAACATGAATAGCATAAGAAATCAATAAAAAGGCATCCCCAAGCGGGAGCTAGCTCTTCGTCAATCGACGGTCACAACCACACAAGCAATATAATATACAACGCCAAGGGCGAGGATCAAAACTCAAAAGGAAACTCAAAACAACAAGAAATCCACAGAAATACAACGCGCGACTCTAAGGTCGAAAGAATAACATCACTGGTCTCTATCTCAAAATAAATACATGTTTGGTTGATGGAACTTCTAGATACAACAGAATAATGATATACAAGATATATAATGGGGGTACGATACAAGTAAACCCACCTACTAGCAAATCACCCCAATGAAACTATGCCCGCAGAGCCGTAAAGAACCCTGTACGGCAAACCTGCAAGAAACTGGGGCACAACGGGGGTGAGTTGCCAACTCGTGAGTAGAAAAATATCTACGCACAGAAATCGCATAATTAACGCAATCCTAGGTCAAAGTTCATAATATATCCTCAAATAAATAACCAGCAACCCATAACAATGGTTAGGGCAAATATCTAACCCAAGTGTAAATCCATGTGCCGTGTCAGTGCCTCTGGTAGCAATGTATGAATGCATGAAACAGAATGCATGTACTGAAGAAAACTGCTTTCATAAATCAATGAGATTTCTGTATTCTAAAAGTGAGGTACCATAAATGAAATCAGCATAAAACAGTGCCCAGCAGCGACACAAAACAAGTGTCCAAATATCTCGATATCTCTGTATCACAATCTCTGTACCTCAATATCTCAAAATCTCAATCACAATATCTAGGGCGCCGTCAATCCAGACAGGCCCCTACCATCTATCTGAAGACCACGACGGTATCCTCCGGATATCCGACGCGTCGGGTAATATCACCGGTCGGTAGTGCTCCCCTGCCGGGCTCAACGTCAACAACACATTCCTCTTGTCCCGGGGTACTGCACCGGGCCCACCATGTACCCAAAACGGTTCCTCCACTCCTCGAATTGGGTCTCGAAATCCATCAGCAAACTCATGGTGGACGACTCATACATCTTGGGAAAACCGCACTTTTTATTTTAAAAGAGAGAAAAGGTTTATTTATGTTTTTTGCGGTTTTCCTCCAAATCCAAGAAAACTCATGAAATCCGAATCCAAGTCATCAATAGCATGTAAACAGTGAATATAGGCATGAGAATCCATGAATGCGACACAACAGTGAATAATAATATGCATGAAGTAGTAGGCAATAACTACAATCTCAACTAGCATATAAGGCAAGTACACTAATATCATGTCTAAACTATAAGCTAACAACCTATGTCAAATGAAATAGTATTTTCTAAAGTGTTCGTGACATGGCAATTACCGATGAAGATGTGTGTGAGCCGGCAAGTAAGTATACGTGGTACATACGCATCATCGGTAATGGTGCTGGTGTCCTAACAGCATATCAATAATGGAGTATGAAACATAATATAAGCATGCGATGCGAAGCGAACCACAATAATGAGCGGGAGCTGAATACTAGACGCAACTATAACTAATCTGCATTAATCTAATATAAGTCCTACAAATGGTGCCTTTTGAAATAACATGAATCATGGGGTTTTGAAAATAGGGGCTACGGTGTTTTTATGAAAAGATACGTCTTTTGAAATATCCGTAGGATCCCTTAGGCTGTCTTTTAAAATACCCACGATTCGTTAGTTTTTGAAATAGGTAAGAATCGACTCTAATCTAACAACTAAACTAAACTAAAAGGCTAAGCTAACAAGCTGGACTACAGGTAAGGAAACCGCCTAACATCTGAGTCGATACATATACATACCTGTATATATATTAGTCGGTGATCCCGCCTCAATAATATCATATCCGATACCATATCTAAAATCAGACATCCTAAGTCAAGAGTGCGGATCAATCATCAATATAGCTCGTACGTAAATCCGTCGTACGGCATCCCAAATCTGGGTACGGGTCAATATCATATTCATCTACTATTCACCTGGTATCCTCTTTATCAAATATCATGATCGGGGTACTGATCTACGTCTAGTACAATACTGATACCGCCTAAGTATGCAAGGATGTGTGTGAAACACTACGTCAAGGACCCGCTACAACGTCATGTCGTATCTCAAATACGAATCCTGCCATATCACCGAATTCACAACCTCAAAACAAATCTCATCGACTCATCTCAGACCCAAGTATCATCCTCAAATCCGTATGTGAACACATAGTCCCATACCCATGTGAACACATAACTATAAAGAATCCCATGAGCACATATAAATAGAGATGTATGCAAGTATGTATGTGTGTAAGTGTAGTGCAACACTAAAATAATCCAACACACCAATATCCATCCTAAACATCGTTATTAATCCCAAATAACATATAATAATTGTTGGTGTGTATACGCATCCGTATACACCACCACGGACTGCGGGGGTGCTATACGCCATCCACCCGACTTCTCCCCGTAGATATAAATCTACTCACCTGGTCCTCGCTCGCCGGTGCCGACGTCGCCACGCGCTTGCTTGTCGTCTCGAAGTCCACATGGGGGTACATACATATCACAACGTATCGTATCGCATAAAAACCAAATCCGAAATCGATACGGTATATGAAAACCAATTCGGCACGCGTAGCGAGCAGAGGTCAAAACCTATCGGCTACGCATGCAAGAATAGCTAAAGCAACCCTCGATATCGATCTACAAACGTCAAACCATCGATAAAAACCCAAACATACCCATTTACGCATTCCCAAACACTAATTATAATATGAATTAGGTTGCAATTCACAAAAATCTCAAACTCACTTGAAAAGCCATTTTTCCGAAAATCAAGCAAGCAAAAATTAACCGTTTTAGTACAAAACTCGATATATAAACGAATCTAGCGGCCACAATATCCACTAAATATCATAACAAAGTCATATAAACCATTCCTATAATTTAATCTCATTAAATTTCATTAACTCCAAAATTCTAGTTTGCAAACATATCAATTTTAACACTTTTTAAAGTAAAATTCACAATTCATCAATTAAGCTTAGTTTTGTATATACTATAGTATTAAACCAAAATTTATAATGTTAATAATGTCATGAAACCTTAATCATATTTTAAACTAAACCATTTAATAAATTTCCAAAAACCTAGTTAGCAAATTAGCATAATTTGAACAATTTTAAAAAAACAATTAGTAACCTAGTAATTAACTTTGTTTTAGCATGCTCACTAGATAATAACCACACAATTAGATCATGATCAAATGACCTAAACCCTAACTTAGTATTCAAAACCCTTTCTTTAAATTTCAACCTTGAAATTTAAAACCTTAATTTAACACCTAATAGCTAGATTGAAGTAATTTAACAACAATTTAAGCAAAAGGTTATGATTATACCTCACAAGCTTGAGATCAAACTTGCAAAAATCTTAGCCTCCAACAATGATTTCATGCTCCAAGATCCATGCTTGAATAGTTAAAGAATAATGGGTAAAGCTTGGATTTAGAATTAGCTTTGAATTTTTGAGAAAAAGGGTGGATTTTTGATAGAAAATTTGGGGATTTTGATGGAAAATGAGATGAAGAATTTGGGGGCTGTTGTTTGTTCAGATTTTGGCCAGAATTGGTGGGGATTGGGTGAGGGAGGAGAGAGAGTGAGGTGGGGAAAGTCCACTCTAGTCAAAGTCCACTCTAATTCTATCATTTTCTACTCTTTTCTTTTCTTTTCTTTGACAAAAGAAGTGATTGGAGAGAGGGAGAGGGGGAGGGCTGTCATGGTGGGGCCGGCCACATGGGGAGAGGGAAAGAGGGTGAGGTGTGGGTGTGTGGGTTAGGGAAAAAGATAAATGTATTACCCCAACTCCCGTTAACACTAAATTTCACCGAAAAAAAGTCTTTTTCTTCGATATTTTCTAAACCGTTTTGGAAAACGATTTCATTTCAAAAACCACATGATAAAATTTTATTTAATGTGTCATGATGAACAAAATTTGTTTCAACTCTTTCCAATTTGTAATTTTCCCTAATTAAATGTATTAGTGACGGTTTAAAATAATAATAAAATAATTTTTTTCAGAAAATTTGAAATTTCACCAGTGGCTCAATAAACACCAAATACTAGCAACTACATAGCTAGAATATATATATTTAATTTTATAATAAAGATATTTGCATTTTGACTTTTTTACAGAAAACCCGCTTATTTTACCGATTTTTTCGAAATTTCACCGAAACGATTTTCAAAACGTTACACACACCCACCATTCTTCCCCTGCTGGCCGAGCCTAGGCAACAGCCCCTCCCCAATTCCCCACTCATTTCCCACTTCAATTAGGGGAAAAGAAAAAGGAAAATGGGAAAAATAATAAAGATTGAAGTATGGTGTTTAAGTACTTGTGGTGTGGGGTCTGGTCACCACGCTCTCTCACTTATCCTCACCTCACTCCTCTTTTTCTCTACTTGGCCGAAACCACAACAGCCCCAATCCCCAATTCTCCATCTCTTTTGTTCATAAAAAAAACATCAAATTCCATTAAAAATCTATATAAAGTCTCGCTAAGTCTTTCATTAAACCCTTACTCATTTTTCCTTGGCCAAATCTAAGCTTAGATCTTAAAGCTAGTAGCATTTTGGGGAGGCTAAGCTGCATGTTAGATCTTCAAAATTGTTGAGGTATAACCTTACTCAAATGGTTACTTTGTTCATGTTTGTTATAATTTCATTTTAAATTAAGTGTTATTATGGTTTAGTTGAAAGTTAGAATTTTAAAGAAAGGGATTTGAAGTAAAGCTAGGGTTTTTATTACTTGATCATGGTTGCAAGGTGTAGTTTAATATCTTAAGGCATGCAAAACCTAATCTAGTTGCTAAATTGCTAAGTGTTTCATTTAATTTGTCCTAATTATATATTCTTGCAAACAAATTTTTGTGATTAGTGTAATTAGGTGAGATTAAAATTTAGTTAGGGTTTGTGTGGATTAATTAAGTTATTAAGTGATTATTGTGGCCACTAGTTTGGTTAAAACATCACGATTTGAACTAAAATGGTAAATTGATGCTTACTAGGTTTTTGGAATAAATCGATTTGCGTTAAGTTTGGGGTTTTGATGATATACAACCTATTTCCTAATTTATTTAGTGTGTTGTGAATGCGCGATTGGTGCGATCGGGTTCTAGGCTTGGTAGTTGCCACGTATTGCGACCCTAGTTGTGGTTTGTGGCGTTGTCGCGAGTGCATTTGTGCACCAAGTGCGTGTGTGTCTAGTTAGTGCGCGTGGTTGACTTGTATTATTTGTGTTAGTGACTATTTATATAACTACCCCTCTTATTTACTTGTGTGCGGTTTTAGGATCGGGTGCAGAGGCGTCAGACGTGGCGCGGAATGGCAAGGCCGAGATCGGATCAGATTAGCCGAGGCGTCCCGATGAGTAGATGTACACATCTACGGGAGGCTCGTCTGGATGGCGCAAGGCGCCCGATGGTTTAGGATTACTTGTAGTACTTGTGTTTTATATGCGTAGTTTCCCAGTTATTCACCTTATTGCAACGCACCATCTTATATGTGTGTGTGTGTGTGTGTGTGTGTGTGTGATATCATCTCATAGGACACGTGCACCATTACCATTGGTTCGTGCCGCACGTGCACTATTCATGCGAACACACACGCCTTTGGTAATTAGTATGTCACGAACACCATTGAACTTTCTTAAAATCGTTAACTGTGCATTTGCATCATATATGATCCATAGACTTATAATTGTATATTCATTTCAGTAAATGGATACATAGGATTGTTAGTTATATATACATACCTCATTGCATCATGATTCATGCATAGCTTCTGGCCGTACTTCGCATGGTATATACTACCGTATCATAGATTTCCATCATCACCGGCATGTTTATATATTGTGATTCTTCTCGAGGATTTCGGTATTGATGGGATTTCTGGATTTTTGGGAAAACCGCAAGAATTTTATAAACCTGTTATCGCTTTAAAAATGCAAGTTGCAGTTTTATCATGATATTGTTAGTTATATGTATGCCCTGGAGGCCATTACTGTACATACGATGTATATTGTAATGGATGCTTGAACATATATAGGAAGGACTTTCTTCCTCGACATGATAGTAGCAATCTGGTTGTACTTTATCTTAACATGTACTCTGATTGTCTCTATGTTACATGTTGATAAACCCCTTAGGATATCTACTCGACTACTGGGACTATGATGAGATCATACTAGTGGGGCCACGGTAGTCGACGAGTACATTCTACAACTGTTCCTTGTCGAGGGTGTATCGAGACAGTGCATCGATGCACCAGAGTAGACTAGCGTATACGTATCTTGACCCGTATGATGGGCGATGGATGATCCCATATCCATAAGTGTTTGACATCAAGGATGGTGTATGGGTGCTCAGTGGAGACTGGGTACACTGGACGGACTCGCCGAGAACTCCCAGATGGTATTATACCTCACGTTAGATGGCAGTTCTCCGATGACACTGGTACAGAGTAGTCTGTTGACCCGAGATCGTCATAGAGTCTTATGTGATTCCCACTGTGCTTTGATTTCCATCATACCACGTCCAAGAGGGCATGCAAAAAGGTGGCTTTTGGGTACAGTCCCGAATCACATGGAGGCAATGAGCGATAGGAGGGGATTCGTCTCTCCCGGTATAGGGAGTTGATGGTGTGCTGTATTCGATTGGCTATAACTGGAAATCCCTGGCCAGGGTTGCTGAGATTTACTGGAAAGTGTTATCAGTAGTTTCTCGAAATGTTATAGACCTTATATCGACAAGACTTATCGAGCTATTGGGGTCTGACGTTTACCACCCCTAGACGAGATATGCGACATATAAGACGATGAGACCGGACTGTACAGGAGTGTTACTGATTGGATTCACAGGAGAATGTACAGGCTTGCTTGTTGAACTTCTGAGCGCTCAATACTCGGTTGGCTGTTACGTTTAGCTGACCGCTTGCAGCTTGTGGGTGTTTTATATGATCATCACCTACTGCCAGCGTATTGACGATTCTTTAGAGTCCTACATAGAGGTTTCTTTGCTCAGGCGAAACGGAGTAGGGGCATATATATGATATGTGCGAGACCGAGGATAATGCGATATGAGATACCGTATTCTATTCTCGCGATATATGATATCAGCCGGGTCATCGGATCAAGTGTTGATTCGATGAATCGGTACGGATAAATATTAGTCGGTTATATGCGATATAGCCGGATTGTCATATCAAGTGTTAATTCGATAATTTAATGTATAATAATATATATGATATATTAAATTACATTAACTAATATTAGCTCACTAAAAGATCTTTTTCTCACTCGGGTAATACATTGATATATATGCGATATATGTTAATTGTATTATTTTATTTGGTTACAATAAATATTATATATGTGATATATAATATTGTAACATGATATGATAACTAATGCAACATGTTTAGTAGAGATTAAACAAGATTAGGGTTTGATTTGGGTTAATGCTTTCTAGATGATTCTAGAAGGTTTAGTTTTGTGTTGTGAAAGATATTTTGTTATGACTCATGCTTTAACCCAAGCCAAACCCTAACCCTAGTTAATTCTCTACATGGGTTTAGTTGACCATGGTTGCATTAATCATCATATTTATCCTTTCATTTTTCATCACAAAAGGATTCTAATTAATTCATTCTTCTTCTTCCTTCTTCTTTCTTTCATGGAAAAAGCTTTCTAGATTTTTTCCAAGTGATAAAAATGAGTGAGAATAAGAAAATAAAAGAGAGCAAAAATCCTACTTCATCATTCTCATCTATCCTTGCCCTTTAGATGAGAGTGTTCACTTCATTTGGTGAGTGTTAGCTTGTGTTAATGAAACTTCAAGGTAGATCATCTTTGTATCGAAGATCGGAAGCAAGACTGCATCTTTCTCTTCGTGAAACCTCTCGAGAGTCCGGAACACGATGATCGCAGCGAAGGGTCCTCAACACGGAGCTTAAGAAGTGAAGGACTGGATGTACAAAGGTTGTAATCCCTCTCACTTAGTGTTAAAGTGTTTAACATGCTGGTTTTCGCCTAAACCCTAGTTTAAAGATCTTGTTAAGGGTTGTTCGGCACGGTTAAAATTTTAATCGGGCATGGTTGATACCTTGTAGACCCTTGTGGCAGTGTATAGCAATCCTACAGTGGTATCAGAGCCAAGCTAGAGCTTTAGGCGAAGTCTAGACGAAGTTTAAAGTCCGATCGAACCCGAGAACCCCGATAAAAACCCCTTCTCTGGAATTTTTTCAAAAACTATGATTTTTTCATATTAAAAATACTCAAAAAAATCAGCATGGAATTACATGAGTTACTGTGAAGCACGTGCCTCCAATTCCTCAAAAGCGCCGCGGAACCGCGGCCGTACCATGGTATTGGCGGCGGTTCCGGGCCAAAAAGTTGCCTCATGTTTTCAATTTTGCACAGTAACCTCCGTATGTGATTCCTGATTCTTCTGGGAATTTTTAATTCTACTCAAGTGCTGAGTTTTCTGGGTTCTATTAGGGACTCGTTGATTTGATCGGATAATTTAACTTCGTTTAGTTTTTCCGGATAATTTTAGAAACTGTTAAAAAGTTCGAACGGATATCAATAACTCACTTTTTCCGCTGTCGGAATTTTTTTCAAATGTTGGATTTTTCCACGAGTTTGAAACTTTCTAAGTCGTGCAAGTAATGCGGTGGACCCTCTAGAAGACAACAAACCTTAACTCGATTATGTGACCGTCTTGAACTGCCTCTAAACCTTAGGGTTTACGGCAGTACGGCGTGCCACATGTGAAGCGTTGGCTTGACCCTTCTACGGCTGGACCATTGGTACTATGGCATGTGATGGATATTTTTAAACTGATTTCAAGTGTTGAGATATATTGGGGAAATCTTGGGTGCTTGATTATTCGATCGGAAAGTTTGACACTGTCTTTTTATCTGGAATGTGATACAATATTTGGAATCCACATGTAGTTATGAGATAACTAATTTGAATGTTATTAATCTAGCGGTTTAGTCTCAGATGATCGGTTGCCACGGGATTTTGATGCGATCAAAAGTCCGTCGCAATCACGTAGCGTACGCGGATACTCATCGGGTAAACTTAATAGACAGCCACGCCCCATAGCCCCGACCAAGTGACTTTAGGAGAACCCCGTCGCCAAATGCATCCATTCGGATGCTCGCTGCAGCGGTGTTCCGCCTTAGTGCACTTCGTCGACGGCATCTGGGGGTGCGGCCGTCTACTAAAGTTTGCGACGAGCATTCGGTCAGAACATCGGGAATCTTGTTGAATTGCCCGACTTGATATTGAAATGAGTTTTCGATAAATGAGACTAAAATGCGGGGTTTATAATTGTTAGGCATGCGATGTCTAAGAAATTCATTTGGTTAGGCATGCGATGTTTAAAGAGGTTGCGGATTCCAACTGTTGTAGTTTTACACTTTCTTTTCTGTGACCGTAAGCATAGTATGTGGTGTATCGCCGGCTTCGTTGCTATACTTGAATGACAATCGGGATACGCATACTTGCTTACGTTGATGATATGAGATATTATGAGTTGCTGTGATATGTTATATTGGACAGCCGGGGTTTTTATGTGAGATGAGAGTTTTTCTTTTTCATTCATGTAAAATTCATTTGTATGTAATATTCTTTTATTGGGGCACTTTCGGGCTGAGGATGATGTCACCATTGTATATTATTTACTTTTCCGCATTAGGTAGACCCAAGGCGGGGAGCATAAGTAACCGGGTTCTAGGGTCCAGAGGGAGACCATCTCGAGGAGTCGAGACCGGGTCTCCTAACCCTAGAATTGGCAGTGTTGCTTGCCGCTCTCGTAGGGGTCTAGGGATGTGGGTTTGGCTATTCATCGCGACCGTGGAATCCGTGTTTTATACAGACTCGTATTAAAACACGGACGTCCTAGTATATCCAATATTTCATATATGTTCTTCCGCTGCAATGTTCTGTGATGAGATCATATTACTGCCTGAGACGAATGTTTATATTATATATATGAGATATATATTATATTGCAGATTTCGTTTCAAATGTGATGCTTGTGAAGCATAATAAAATGGGACTTCATTAATGAGATTAATGAAACTAAAAGAAACCTAAAGATGTTGTAGAAACTTGTCTCAAAAACTGGTAGCTCTATTTCTTGCTTTGCATAGCGGTGTTCCTTGTAGAACATCCAGCACCTTATTCGATAAGGAAAGAGCCGAGATCCCTTCACCGGGAGTGACCTCTGTAGTGAAACTAGCAGATGCTACAAACTCGGTTTGTCTTTTGATTGCTTCTATAGTTCTTGCTTTGCATAGTGATATTTATGAAATATCTTGCACCTTATTCGATGAGGAAAGGGCCGACAATCCCTTCACCGGGAGTGACCCCTTTAGCAAAACTAGAAAAGCCTCAAAAACACTCCATTTAAAATCACTCGATTCTACAACGATATCAAGTTCATTACGCAAAGGGTTTTCTTAAAAACCTGTCGTAGCCCTCCGTCATTTCAGATAAGTCCTACTTAGTATTCATGCTACGTTTGTTGACCTCCATCAAGGCGTAGTGTGCGGTAGCTGACGAGAATTTATCTGCTTATGCATATGATGCAGATTGGGTTAGGGTAGTCGTGCGGCCTTGTTGACCTCCGTCAAGGGTCGTGCCGGTGGGTTTAATTCAATCAGGAAATGACGGGTTGAACTTGACTAGTAGCCTATGGTTTGTTGACCTCCGTCAAGGTCATAGGACGCTAGGCGTAAAATATTATTGGGAATTTCAAGTGTTGAAATTTGCAATGAGATTGCATACCTTCTATGAGATAGTTGGATCCCGATACCCGCTGCGAGTAAGAGTTACTCCTGGGAGAGTTTTACACATTACAATTATCCGATCAAGTAGGTGTCTAGAAAGGTGTTAACGGGGTTACGCCTCTGGGAAAACGAGGTTTACTTTAATTAGGTCCGTGCGAAAGCACGGGGAACCTCCCTCAAAGTACCGACACTGACCTGGCTAAAAGATTGGCGAACTTATAGCGTGTAATTAATCCCGGCTAGTCTTTCCTTTTAGGGTTTGAAGGAAGATTTGATTAAAACAGTGGGAGACATCCTGATTAGATATATTAGATAACCAATCTAATCTTGCAAGAGCATACGCTGAGTGTTTTCTTCTCTCTCTCTCCAGGTAGCGACCATATCACGCCTTAATCAAGATAATAATACGGATGTATTGACCGAACCTGCTTGTTATACTGAGCCGGGGAACGTTGGTCCCGCTCCAACTTATAATTGTTATAAGACAGAGCAGGAAATTAGGGAATACCAGATTTCCCTTGCCGCCCAAACGAAGAAAGTGCATGCTGATGCATCTTTTTCGGGTGTGCTCATTACAGAGAACTGTTTCTCAGTTTCCTTTACGTCCTGGGTATGAGATACCGGATCAGGATCCCGCATATGTAATCTGTTACATGGGCTACAGAAAGGTAGAGAAATGAGAACGGGTGATATGTTTCATGAGACAGAAAACGGTGCAAGTGTTGCAGCCAAGTTTGTTGGTCACTATCACCCTGTATTACCAGAATACATTAATTCTGAACAAATATTATAAGATACCGAACCTGATATACAACATCATATCAGTCTCTTTATTTGTAAAAAAAGGATATAATTTTGTATTGTTGGATAATGTTTTGAACATTTCCTATATCAAGAGTTGATCGGTTCAAGCACGTTATCTAAAAGCATTGACGTTCTAAATCAAACTACAATTCTTAGTATACAGAATACACACGAGAGGAAGAGTTCAGAAATGAACAAATCCTTCTTGAGGCATTGTAGACTAGGTCATATCAATGCGACCCGACTAGCTATGTTACATTTAGATGCCTATTTAAATCTGCTTGAATTACATCTTGTGAAACTTGCCGGTCATGTCACAAAGATAAGATGACCATAGCTCTGTTTATTGGAAACAGAGAAAGAGTTAGTGAACTCTTGGGATTGATACATGCTGATGTATGAAAGTCTCCCGTCTACACATTCCAAGACCGGTTCTTTGTACTTCATTACATTCTCTGATGATCTCTCATGATTCAGACATATGTTCCTGTTGAAACACAAGTCCGAACCTTTTGAGATATTCACAGAATGTAAGTTAGAAGTAGAGAACCAAAATACGGGTAAAAGTATTATGTCCTTTGATGTGATCAAGGTGGAGAATATTTGAGCACGGAATTCCTAGACTATTCTAAAGGAGAATGAGGTTCTCTCTCAGCATTACTCCTCTGTATACACCATAGCTCGAAGGTGTATCGGGGCGGAGCAAAAGCACCCTATGTGATATGGTGTGCTCTATAATGAGTACTACTGAGTTTCCTATTTCCTTTTGGGTGTTATGCGCTTGAGAAGCTGCATACCTATTGAATAGGGTTCAAATCAAATCAGTTGCCTACCAATTCATATGTGATATGGAAAGGGAAGAGCCCATATCTTAAGTTTGTTAAGATTTGGGGTTGTCCGGACTATGTCTAAAAGCAAAATCCGGACAAGCTCGAGGCAAGGTCTGTTATGTAGAACTGGAAAGGTTTCAGCTATACAAACTGCAGCTGATGATTTAGTAGAACCAAAGGATTTAATAGTTTCCAACGAACCTCAGCCTCTCCGCCAATCTAGTAGGGTTCCTCATCCACCTGAGAGATACTTCGGTTTCTCTATGACAGTGGGAGCGAGGATTGCATCATGAGATGATGACCCAACTAGTTTCGAGCTGGCCATCAGGAGTGAGACTCTGTAAGAATGGCTGGATGCTTAGTGATCTGAGATGGAATCCTTATACACTAACAAAGTATGGACTTTGGTTGCTTTATCTTAAGGGTTAAATCCCCATCAAGAGCAAGTATATCTTGAGAAGATTACTTGGTGTACATGGAAAAGTTGAGACTTTCAAAGCTATGCTTAAGTCCATCCAGATCCTACTTGCCACGGCTACATACTATGACTATGATATCTGGTGGTTGGGTGTCATGACTGCTTTTCTAAATGATGTTTTAGAAGAGAGCGTCTATAAGTACACAGCCAGAGGGCTTCTTATTGTTAGTGCACGGCGGCGCCCCGGTCGTCAATCCGACGGCCAAATGCGGAAGCGGTGATAAACTTTAATTTTTCATGAACTGGCACCACCGCACACTAATACCCGGATCGAACCATTAACTAGTCCTAGCTAACTACAAGATGGGGAAGAGAGATATACCGACTGATCCAAGTCCTCCGGTCTTCTCGTCGTCGTCCCGATCTCCCGCGGAATGTCCTGTCTCCACCTCGTCGCCGGAAGTGCACCACATCGCCTACTTCTTTTACGGGCTCCCACCTCAATGCCGAGGCAACTCGGGCACGAAGCTGGCTAGTCAACGTGCCCAAGATTTACTGTAGAATGTATAGTAGAACTTGTGTCTCATTTTTTTTTTTGGGTTTTTCGAGTTTGCCTTTGTGGTGGAGGAAAAAAGAACTTGGAGAGAGGTGAGGAAAAATGTAGCATGCAAAGAATGAGAATAACATTTTCTCATCATCCAAAAACAAAAACCCCCACACCCTCACAAGTGGCCGGCCAACTCATGGGAATGGTGAGAGTGTGAATGGTCAAGGAGGAGGTGACCAAAAGAATAATGCAAGAGAAAGGGAGAGAAAGGTATCATGACAAAACATGATCATAAACCAATTTCCACTCCAAAGCAACCATCACCTCATCCCAAAAGTCAAGTCATGATGGATAAATCAAGTCAAAGGATGGTGCACCTATCATGATGCAACAAAAATGCAAAGACCCCTTCCTCAAACACTTATTTGCAACAATGCAAATAAGCCCTCCTCCACCAAACTTCGGCCAATGAACGATACAAAGGAAATTGGCCGAAACAGAAAACAAACTGGCAACTCCAGAAAACTGGTCCTATAATAAATTACAGGAAAACCCCGACACTGTGCATACACACCCGCATTTGTATTCCGACCGAAATACAAATGCAATGAGACAAAATCTACACTGTACAATACTAGGATCCGGCTTAAACCAAAGCCGACTAGTAATATCTGTCCGATCCTGATCCGTGCAACACCGCACGTATCTGATGGAACCCTGCCATATATCCATACGGCCTCTAGTACAAACTGTCCGATCCTGATCCGTGCAATACCGCACGTATCTGATCGGACCTTGCCATATCTCCATACGGCCTCTACAGCTTTTCGCCCGAAAGCATGAGTAACTGAATGTGGGGGACTCTAAAGACTCATCAACACCTTGGTTGTGGATTTAACCACTAGCACGTCAGAGGTATAAGCCAATACGTAACGGGCTACCAGGTATTGACCAAAAGGGACGTCTGTGAGCGTACTCAGCCTGACACCCTACTGAGCCTGTCAGTGACAATATTCCGTACAGTCCGGTCCGTTCGTCTATGCGTATCGCATGGCGGGCCTAGGGGGTTGGTAAAAGTCAGACCCCCAAAAGCGGTACAAGTCGTGTCGGAGTGTAGCCCAGAACACCCTGAGATACTACTGGAATACCTACCAGTAAATCTCCTTGCCTCGGCCGAGGGCTTCGTGTAATGGCTCTCCTAGACACAGCGCGACCTCACCCCCAATACCGGGAGAGACGAACCCCTGAAGATGCGCTCACTGCCTCCATGTGGCTCGGGACTATACCCAACTAAAACCTGTTTGCACGACTCCTTTGAGCCGTGGTAGGGTAGTAATCAAAGTACAGTGGGAACTCACACGAGACAAATGACGATCCCCAGGTCGATGAACTAACCTGTACACATGTCACCAGGGAACTGCCATCTGACGTCTGGTATATGACCAACTAGCAAGTTCCCGGCGAGTCCTGTCCGGTGTACTCATAACCCAATGAGCACCTGTATACATCTTAGGTGAACCAACTGACACCAGTGGCTTGTAAGTCCGGACACCGCCCCTCGTCGGGGTCTCGACTGTATACACTAGTCTACTCTGGAGAATCGATGCCCTGTCTCGAAACTCTCACGACTAGGGACCTTTTAAGGATGTGCTTATGGACTACCAGCTCCCACGTATATGATCGCCCTCATACTGCTGGTAGTCAAGCAAGACTCCTAGGGGCTCTATCAACGTGTAATAGCGACTTGTCAGGTCACCTAAAGCAGTACACGATGATAAAGATAAACCAGATAGCATACTATCATCTCGAGTAAGACTGTCCTACCGGGATAGGTCCTCCATCAATCATTACAATCACGTACCTGTGATCCAATAATTGACTCTGAGGGCACTATCTCCAACAATCTCCCACTTGCACTCAAGGCTAATTATTGCGATGTCGCATACTCACAGCCCGTGTGATACCGAACACCCAACTCCTCTACTAGTCAGTCTCACAAAGCTCGTTTACGAAACTATTGCGTTCGAGGAATAGCCTCAGTGAGTGGATCCGCCTTGATGTTTCTTTCTATGTCTCTCTAAATCTCATGTTCGCGGAGAAAACCATCTCCCGAAATGAGCAATACCTGTTTAGAATGTGTCTGGATGTCTGATGGGACCTAGCTCATAAATGAACTCCAAATCCAAACTTCTTAGACTGTATCGTCAACTGAACTTAATCAGTATCCTGCTCCATGCCTCCCTCAGTATTGCCTTGGATCACCTGTCCAAAATACTGCCCCTCGTGAGGGGGAAAAACTATAACTCTGACAACCTCCTTGTCGTCCAGGTCACCTTGGAAGCCTGGAATGATAACTGTCTCCTGCATGAGGCTGTCGTTATCATATCCCTAGAACATCCACTTGTTTTCTAAAACTGCTTCCGACTGTTTCTCCAGGATTGGATCAATATCAACTTATTGCATCTAGTGCAAGAACAACATCTGGTGTGGTATTTGACATCTTATGATTGACTCAATTGCCTAAGCAAGTGATCTGCCAATCATGCACATCCCTCTCCCCTTTAGTCTGTAAGACAGCTTTAGAGAGGGTGACTCCATCACCTGTAGGTACACTACCGTGCCAGGAGTCGTCCATTCTAAATACTCTTAGAATGCTGTCAAAGTACCCTAATTGGGAAACCACCCAAATCTAGATCTAAAAGCATAGATCTAGTAACCAGTATGTCTGATATAATGTCCAAGTCCCATATGGAGAAAACACTGTGTGACGACCAAAGAATAACCGATCGTAGTATAGGAATATCCTTTCCTACTCTGTATGTCATCCAAATACCACGACATTACACCCTACTACCTTCTTAACAGATCCATCCCCTATTCTGATGAAGTCAAATCTAAGACTGTCACGTCAGAAATAGATGATCTACCTCCGCTATAAGTGCTTTAGTCTATAAATAGACATAAGCCACCTGTCCACCAATGCTTCCACTGCTCCCACTGACTACGAAAACCCTCTGGCAGAGTCATATAGACGTACACTTCTAAAGCAAGTTTAGAACGACGCTATACTCATCCTCCTGCAAGGTCTCACAGTCTGGAACAACAGCAATGGCAAGTGTGGGTAAACAAGAACTTCCCTGTCACCGTCCTTGAGGCTACCGGAGTAGCTCTCGGGTGCCTGAGGTTACCCACCATATCTGCGGAGTGACCAATGGAATGTCAAACCAGATTGAATCTTTGGTTCCTGTCAAATCTTCAGTAATCGTTTGTGGTTCTGGAATCACTTCCCGTTCTACCATACTCCCACTACTGTTTTCTGAAAAAATCCAATTTTTTTAATAAAACTGTGGCGAGTCTAGAACAATATTACTATTGATCTCCCATATGGTAAAAAGTCAACCCTCGTCATAGCCTGGGTCAACCCACAAACAGCCATTACAGAAACGTGCCTTGAGTTGTCAAGAATCTGGTTTTAAGCATAATCCGGACAACTCCCCGTACCTTAACATCGTTAAGGTACGAACTGTTCTATATCCAATATAGGACCAGAGGCACTGATTTAATTGAACCAGATTCAAATCATGCAGCTGTCTCTAGTGCATGTCAACTAAATGGATGGAGGCCGATCAGCGTTACTCAACTTATGAATGCTTCCAATTATGAGTAACCTGAAAGAGAAGCAAGTTCTCTTAATCATTACTATCAACTGAATACCATACACAAGTATCTACATCTTCGATCACTTTGAAGAATCCCGATACTTACAATACCTGGTTCTCTATTTTATTCAAATACCTATAACTTCTCAAAATCGGACCCTGTGTTTCCACGAAACACTTGTCTAAAAACTAGAGAAGTCATAAGTACACCGAATATAGTACGTGAACCAACCCCTCTGTCCTGATGGACCCTGGACAACATACAATACTCTGTATAAGTCCCTTGAGTCTGATAACTCATTCACTGTGTGTCGTAGGTTGAAAACTGTACTTATGGTTAAGAAGAATTACACCGCTGTTTAATGCTCCTTACCTAACCATCCACTGATATAGGTAAATGTCATCGACATAATATCAAAAGGTATATCTCATTCTATGATAATAGACGTATAGATATATCGATTTGAAATTGGTGCATAATAGCGGATATTCAAAACCAAATATTTGCCGACCGGCAAACAGCCCAGGTGATTTCCTCAAATATCACCGATTACAACGAATCCCGATATAATGAGGATGATCGCCCAATTCCCAATAACTTACTCCCACTCATCATCTGTAAAACCATACAGACGTGAGACTCATACCTGGTAAATACATACCCTGGAGCAAGTGTTAATTGGGAAATCAGTTTTCTTTTAACAGCACACAGTGAAACAGAAACATTGAAATCTTTCGATGGGGTATCCTGGTATTACTAGTAATGCCTCTTCCATTATCCGATTCACAACTATAACCGTATAAATCTCTGCCACCTCTCCAAATCCCTTCATATGTCTTTAGTCATTACCTTCTGCCCACCCCTTTAGGCCAAATGGTTTTCTTCCTTCCCTACCGTTCGGCACCAGCCTATGGTTTGGAAGAAGACTATCCAATAAGCATAATGGGTGTACTGTCCCAATCCTAGGAACACTCGCAATGCGAGAGAGGGTGAGGATAAAGACAACCGAATAAACCTTATTCCTATTTCTCCTGAACCAGAATCCATCCCCGAACTGGAACAAGTTCCTTTCGAGTTCGTATATAACCATACGATGGAGTATCCAAATATCTGTGGATCTTCGTAGTGATACGGAGTGTCCTGGAGAAATACAAAGGTGATGTGGGAGTGGTAAAGAAATACTTGGTTTGGTCGTGAATATCAGTCGCAATTTACTTTGCCCTCCTTCTAATCCCTTTCTTTGTCTTAACATAACACCTTCTGTACACCGTTTAGGCTAATTGGGTTTCTTCATTCCCTACCGGTCGGCACCTACCTATGGTTTGGAAGAAGACTATCCAATTTGCGTAATGGGTTTACTATCTCCTAAACCAAGGAGTACTCGCAACCCGAGAGAAGGTAAAAGGGAAAGACAACTGAATAATCCTATCCGTTTCCTCCAGAACTTGAAACCATCCTCGAATAAATTCTTTCGAGTTCGTATCTAACCATACGATGGTTTTGTCCAATGGAAGTGGACGTTCGTAAGAATACGAGGTGTCCTAGAGAAAAGGGTAAAAGTAGGAGTGGCAATGAGGTCTGCAATTCTGACAATCCAAAAGCCAGTGTTAAACGAAGGTTCGGTCAACTTGGTCACTGAGTCATAGTCTTAGGGTCGGGTCAATGGTCGATGCCAAAGAGAGAGAGAAAAGAAACACTCAGCGTGCACTCTATCCTAGATCAGAATGGTTACCAATTTATCTAATCTGGAAACCTCCCACTGTACCGTCAAATTCTCCTCCAAACCTAAAAGAAGAATTAGTCGGGAATACCCGAGGAGTAAACCAACTCATCAGTGGGAATCGGGATCCAACTATCATCGCATGATAACGTGACGGAATCCGCTCACATCATCACACTCCAGAAGGTATGCGCATATCTGGCAAGTTTCAGTTCTTTTGAAACTCCCGATGTGATTTCTGCCCTATGCTCTTATGATCTTGACGAAGGCCAACAAATCATAAGTCACATGTCAAGTTCTACCCATCATTCTCTAGGTTAATTTGAACCCACCCGTACAAGCCCTTGACGAAGGCCAACAAGGCTATACGACTGTCCCAAACCAACGCATCAATCTATGCAGCAGAAAGGTAACAAGCAGCTACCATACACTATGCCTTGACGAAGGCCAACAAACATAGCATGAATACTACGTGCTACCCGTCTGAAACGACGGAGGGCTACGAATGGTTTCTGGCGAAAACCTTTAACGTAAAGAACTTGATATCGTTGAAGGAACCGGATAGCTTTATTAAAATGTAGTGACGAAAACCTTTGCTAAAGAGGTCACTCCCGGTGAAGGGATCTCGGCTCTTTCCCCGTAGAATGAGGTGCAGGATATTCCAACTGAATACCACGGTGCATAGCAAAAGTAATCGGCTATAGTGAAGTTATTGCCCTGACGCAAACTTTTTGTCCAAGGGGTCGCTCCCGGTGAAGGGATCTCGGCCCTTGCCTCGTCGACTGAGGAGCAGGATATTCCAACTGAATACCACGATGCAAAACAAAAGTGAACGTCCTCGCAATAACAGCTTTTTGAAAAGTGTTCCAACAACATCAGATTAGGTTTGTATTTAACTTGCATTGATCCGAATCAACGCAGTCCCATCAATTGATCACACCACAAAGAACGAAAATATACTGATGTACGTATATGCCATCCGCATTCGCCACTGGGTCCCGTCATTACCCGTTAGGTTAGCTAACTAACGACAGAGCGGGGACTGGACTAGCGCGGATGCAAAACATATACAACATCTACTAATATATATAACAATATATTATATTCGTTCAAGGCGTGATAAAATGCAACATCACAGAAATGTACAGCATCACAGAAACAATACAGATATCTGGGATCCCCGGGTTTCACAGAGCCCCTGAAACCCGACGTTCCCCTAGTCGTGTGGATAGCCTGTGCAATGAAATCCTAGACCCCTATGGGCGCGGCGAGTTACTGTTAGTTATATGTATGCCCTAGAGGCCATTACTATACATAGGATGTATATTGTAGTGGATGCTGGGACATATATAGGGAGGACTTTCTTGCTCGACATGATAGTATGCTATCTGGTTGATCTTTACCTTAACGTGTACACAGATAGTCTCTCTGTTACATGTTGGTAAAGCCCTTAGGATGTGTGCTTGACAACCTAGACTATGATGCGGATCATACTAGTGGGGACATGGTAGTCCATAAGTACATCCTTCAAAGTCCCTAGTCGAGGGTATATCGATATACCAGAGTAGACTAGCGTATACCTTCTCGACCTATACAGATGGGCGATGGATGATCCCATATCCATTGGTGTTTGACATCAGAGATGATATACGGGTGCTCAGTGGAGACTGGGTACACTGGACGGACTCGCCGAGAACTCCCAGATGGTATTATACCTCACGTCAGATGGCAGTTCTCTGGTGACATTGGTACAGAGTAGTCTGTTGACCCGAGATCGTCATAGAGTCTTGTGTGGTTCCCACTGTGCTTTGATTTCCATCTTACCACGTCCAAGAGGGCGTGCAAAACGGTGGTTTTTGGGTACAGTCCCGAGTCACATGGAGGCAATGAGCGATAGGAGAGGATTCGTCTCTCCCGGTATAGGGAGTTGATGTTGCGCTGTGTTCGATTGGCTATAACAGGAAATCCCTGGCCAGGGTTGCTGAGATTTACTGGTAAGTGTTACCAGTAGTTTCTCGAACAGTTATAGACCTCATATCGACACGACTTATCGAGCTATTGGGGTCTGACGTTTACCACCCCTAGGAGAGATATGCGACATATCAGACGATCAGACCGGACTGTACGGTAGTGTTACTGGTTGGATTCACTGGAGTGTGAGCGGGCTTGCTCGTCGATCTTCTGATCGCTCAATACCCGGGTGGCCGTTACGTTTAGCAGACCGCTTGCGGCTTGTGGGTGCTTGATATGATCATCATCTGCTGCCGGCGTATTGACGAGTCTTTAGAGTCCGACACAGAGGTTTCCTGGCTCAAGCGAAACGAAATAGGAGCGCATATGAGATATGTGCGGGACCGAGAATAATACCAGTATGTGATACTGTATTCGATTCTCGCAATGTGACATTGATCGGTTATATGCGATATAGCCGGGTTATCGGATCAAGTGTTGATTCGATAAGTTGTTACTATTGAAACCAGTCGGTTATGTGCGACATGACCGGATCATCGAATCAAGTGTTGATTTAATGATTTAATGTATAATTATATATTTGATATATTACTTTGCATAAACTAGTATCGGTTCACTTTGAATGGATTTTCTCACTCGGATGTGCGCATTGTATATGCGATATGATTTTGTGCACATGTTTGTATCATGTTTGATGATGCATGCTATATTGGTTAAGTGTGAAGATTAAACCATGGTTGTATATTAGTTAGGGTTATGGTTATCTTATTTATTTATTTATTTATATAATCATTTTGGATGTTATTTAAGGATGGTGGCTTATTTTGTTTTATGTTGAAGCTTCTTGAAGCTTTGATCAAGTCAACCATTCTTATCTCATCCTTAACCCTAACCATTCCAACTAACCTTGGTTTAATCTGTACACTTGACCATGGTTTACATTATGATAAGTTTTCATTTTCTCTTCATTTTAAAAAATAACTTATCATATATTTTCTTCTTCTTCTTCATCTTCTTCAAGTGAAGAAAGCAAGCTCCATCAATGGTGATTGATGGAAATGAGTGAGAAATCCAATTCTAAAGTCTACCCACTTCCTATTTCTTCATCCTCTACCTCTTGCCGAGTAGTAGAGTGTGTTTTCTTCACAAGTTTCTTGACTTGGTGAAGTCGGAGCTTGATTTAGCGATGCCTCGACGTAGATCATCTTCGGCATGGACATCGACGACCTAGCTCGCCATTTCTCCGATGAAGCCGACGCTAGTGCCTGGATTTTGATTTGGACAGCGGAGATGACTTCATCACGGAGCCGTGGAGGTGGAGGACCGGATCTACAAAGGTTGTATTTCCGTTCTTTTAGTTAAGTGTTAACTAGTTTTCATTTTCGCCTAGATTTCTAGCCAACGATCCGTAGTTTAGGGTTTCTCGGCACCGTAATTTTTGAAATTGGCATGGTTGATGCCTTGTGAGACCTCACTAGAGTGCCTAGGAACCCTACAGTGGTATCAGAGCCTAGCTAGAGCCTTAGGCGAAGTCCAGACGGAATTTGAAGTCCGAACGACCCGAAAACCCAAACCCAAATTTGCTCTCTGTCCTTTTTTCAAAAACTGGGATTTTTCCAAATTAAAAATTACTAAAAAATTCAGCAGGGAAAAATAAGAATTACGGTGCAAAATATTTTTGGTGAACAGTAAATAGTGCGGCGGAACCGCGACAGAAGCCTGGCTTCTGCGGCGGTTCCGCGGCATTAATGTGACGTCAGCCCTAAATAGATGCACAGTAATTCCTGATTAATTGTGCTGAGTTTTCTGGGAATTTTTAAAATTTATTCGAGAGTTGAATTTTCTGGGGTTGCTTTGGGGATTCGGTGTTTCAATCGGGGTGTCAAATTTCGTTTTTGTGTATTTCCGGATAATTTTTAGAATATGTTAAAAAGTTCGACCGGATATAAATACCCAACTTTTCCCCTGTCGGGAAATTTCCAAGTGTTGGATTTTTCCGTAGTTTAACGACGTTCTAAGTAGTGCAAGTAACGCGATGGACCCTCTAGAAGACAACAAACCTTAACTTGATTATGTGACCGTCTTGAACTGCCCTTTGAACCTTCGGGTTTGGGGCAGTACGACGTGCCACATGTGAGGCGTTGGCTTGACCCTTCTACGGCTAGACCGTTGGTACTGAGGCACGAACTGAATGTTGTTAGACTTATTTCATGTGTTGAGCTGTATCGGGAAAACTTGGGTGTTTGACTGTTCGATCGAAAAGTTTAACATTTTATGTTTATCTGGAATGGGATACAATAATTGGAATTCACAAGAAGTTATGAGATAACTGAATGAATGTTGTAAATCTAGCAATTTAGTCTCACTTGATCGGTTGCCACGGAATTTTGATGTGATCAAAAGTCCGTCGCAATCACGTAGCGTACGCGGATATTCGCCGGGTATACTTAATAGACAGCCTCGCTCCATAGCCCCGACCAAGTGACTGTAGGAGAACCCCGTCGCCGAAAGCATCCGTCCGGGTGCTCGCGGTAGCGGTGTTCCGCCTTGGTGCACTTCGTCGACGGTATCAGGGGTGCGGCCGCCTACTAAAGTTTGCGACGAGTATTCGATCAGGATGTCGGGAATCTTGTTGAATTGCCCGACTTGATATTGAAAAGTGTTTTCGATTTTGAGACTAAAATGCGGGGTTTATAAATGTTAGGCATGCGATGTCTAAGTAATTCATTTGGTCAGGCATGCGATGTCTGAGGTGGTTGCGGATTCCAACTGTTGTAGTTTTACACTTTCTTTTCTATGACCGTAAGTGTAATATGTGATATCGCCGGTTTCGTTGCTATATGTCAACGACAATTGGGGTGGACATATTTACTTACGTTGATGACATGTGATGTTATGTGTTGCTGGATATGTTATATTGGATCGTCGTGTTTGAATAGCCGGGGGTTTTTATGTGAGATGAGTGTTTTTCATTTTCATTCATGTAAAAACTTGTATGTAATATTCTTTTATTGGGGCACTTCCAGGTTGCGGAAGATGTCACCGTTTGTATATTATTTACTTTTCCGCACTAGGATAGACCCAAGGAGGGGAGCACAAGTAACCGGGTTCTGGAGTCCAGTGGGAGACCAACTCGAAGAGTCGAGTCCGGGTCTCCTAACTCTAGAATTGGTAGGGTTGCTTGCCGCTCTCGTAGGGGTCTAGGGGTGTGGGATTGGCTATTCATCACGACCATGGAATCCGTGTTTTATACTGGCTCGTATTGAAAACACGGACGTCCTAGTATATCCAATGTTTCATATGTTTCTTCTGCTGCGATATCTGTGATGTGATCATGAGATGTTCTGTGATGGATATAGTATATATATATATATGATATATTATATAGACGTTACTTATGTTTTACACCCGTGCTAGCCCTGCCCTGCTCTGTCGTTAGTTACCTAACCTAACGGTGCACGAGGGGACATCGAGGCGAATGCGGATGGCATAAGTGTACGTCATATCTATCTGTGATGTTTAGGTATTTAAATGATGGGACTTCATTAATGTGATTAATGAAAGAAAAGAAACCTAAGATGTTGTAGAATCGAATTTCAAAATAAAACAGGTAGCTACAGTTCTTGCTTTGCACAACGGTATATATGATATATCCTGCACCTTATTCGATAAGGAAAGGACCGAGATCCCTTCACCGGGAGTGACTCCTTTAGCAATAACTGGCAGATGCTACACACTCGGTTTGTCTTTTGATTGCTTTTAAGTATTTTTTCTTTGCACAGTGATATATATGATATATCCAGCACCTCATTCGACGAGGAAAGGACCGACGATCCCTTCACCGGGAGTGACTCCTTTAGCAAAACTAGAAAAGTCTCAAAAGCACTCCATTTTAAAACCATTTGATTCTGCAACGATATCAAGTTCATTGCGCAATAGGTTTTCAGAAAAACCTGTCGTAGCCCTCCGTCATTTGAGATAAGTAGTAGTTAGTATTCGTGCTACGTTTGTTGGCCTGCGTCAAGGCGTAGTGTGCGGTAGCTAACTGGTGCTTATCTGCATGAGCATATGATGTGATTGGATTAGGGTAGTCGTGCGACTTTGTTGGCCTGCGTCAAGGGTCGTGCGGATGGGTTTAATTCAATCAGGAAATGACGGGTTGAACTTGACTAGCGGACTATGGTTTGTTGGCCTGCGTCAAGGTCATAGGACGCTAGGGGCAAAATTATCGGGAATTTCAAGTGTTGAAATTTGCAATGAGATTGCATACCTTCTATGAGATAGTTGGATCCCGATACCCGCTGCGAGTAAGAGTTACTCCTGGGAGAGTTTTATACATTACAATTAGCCGATCAAGTAGGTGTCTAGAAAGGTGTCAATGGGGTTACGCCTCTGGGAAAACGAGGTTTACATTAATTAGGTTCGTGCGAAAGCATGGGGGACCTCCCTCAAAGTACCGACACTGGCCTGGCTGAAAGATTAGCGAACTTGTAGTGTGTAATTAATCCCGGCTAGTCTTTCCTTTTAGGGTTTGAAGGAAGATTTGATAAAAAGCAGTGGGAGCCATCCTGATTAGATAAAATAATAACCAATCTATTCTTGCAAGAGCGCACGCTGAGTGTTTTCTTTTCTCTCTCTCCAGGTAGCGACCATATCACGCCTTAATCAAGATAATAAAACGGATTATTGACCGAACCCGCTTGTTATACTGAGCTGGGGAACGTTGGTCCCGCTCCAACTTATAATAGTTATAAGACAGAGCAGGAAATAGGGGATTACCAGAATTCCCGTGCCGCCCAAACGAAGAGAGTGCATGCTGATGCATCATCTTCGGGTGTGTTCATTACAGAGAACTGTTTCTCAGTATCCTTTACGTCCTGGGTATGTGATACCAGATCAGGATCCCAGATATGTAATATGTTACATAGGGCTACAGAAAGGTAGAGAACTGAGAACGGGTGATAAGTTTCATGAGGCAGAAAACGGGGCAAGTGTTGCAGCCAAGTCTGTCGGTCACTGTCACCCTGTATTACCAATACATTGATTCTGAACGAATGTTATTAGATACCGAACCTGATATACCAAATCATATCACTCTCTTTGTTAGAAAAGAAAGGATATAATTTTGTATTGTTGGATAATGTTTTGAACATTTCCTATATCAAAAGTTGATCGGTTCAGGCACGTTATCTAAAAGCATTGATGTTCTAAATCAAATTACAGTTCTTAGTATATGGAACACACAGAAGAGGAAGAGTTCAGAAATGAACGGATCCTTCTTCAGGCATTGTAGACTAGGTCATATCAATGCGACCCGACTGGCTGAAGTTACATTTAGATGCATATTTAAATCAGTTTGAATTTACATCTTGTGAAACTTGCCAGTCATGTCACAAAGATAATATGACCATAGCTCTGTTTATTGGAAACAGAGAAGGAGTTAGTAAACTCTTGGGATGATGCATGTTGATGTATGTAGGTCCCCTGTCTACACATGCCAGGACTGTTTCTTTATACTTCATTACGTTCTCTGATAATCTCTCAAGATTTAGTCATATGTTCCTGCTGAAACATGAGTCCGAACCTTTTGAGATATTCACAGAATATAAGCGAGAAGTAGAGAACCAAAATACGGGTATAAGTATTATGTCCTTTGATGAGATCGAGGAGGAGAATACTTGAGCACGGAAATCCTGGACTATTTTAAAGGAGAATGAGATTCTCTCTCGGCATTACTCCTCCGTATACACCATAAGACGATGGTATATCGGGGCGGAGCAATCACACCCTATGTGATAAGGTGTGCTCTATGATGAGTAATACTGAGTTACCTGTTTCTTATTTTGGGAGTTATGCACTTGAGAAGCTGCATACCTATTGAATAGGGTTCGAATCAAATCACTGCCTACCATTTCATATGTGATATGGAAAGGGAAGAGCCCATATCTTAAGTTAGTTAAGATTTGGGGTTGTCCGGGCTATGTGTAAAAGCATAATCCGGACAAGCTCGAGGCAAGGTCTGTTATGTATCACTGGAAATGTTCCAGCTATACAAACTACAGCAGATGATTTGGTAGAACCAAAGGATTCAGTAGATTCCAACGAACCTCAGCCTCTCAGCCGATCTAGTAGGGTTCCTCACCCACCTGAGAGATACTTCGGTTTCTCTATGACAGTGGGAGCGAGGATTGCATCATGAGATGATGACCCAACTAGCTTCGAGCTGGCCATCAGGAGTAAGACTTTGTAAGAATGGCTGGATACTTAGAAATCTGAGATGGAATCCTTATACACCAACAAAGTATGGACTTTGGTTGCTATATCTGAAGGGTTAAATCCCCATCAGGAGAAAGTATATCTTGAGAAGATTACTTGGTGTAGATGGAAAAGTTGAGAATTTCAAAGCTAGACTTGTTAAAGCTTTTCGTCATCGACCAGGCGTGGATTATGATGAAACCTTTTCAAGTGGCTATGCTTAAGTCCATCCAGATCCTACTTGCCACGGCTACATACCATGACTACGATATCTGGCGGTTGGGTGCCATGACTACTTTTTTAAATAATGATTTAGAAGAGAATGTCTATAAGTACACAGCCAGAGGGCTTCGTAGACAGTGGGAGCAGCGGAAACGTGTGCAAGATGCTTTATAGGATAAAGCAGGTATCGCGGAGTTGGAACATCTGTTTTGATGTGTTAGTCAAAGAGTTTGACATCATCAAAATGGTAGATGAACCTTGTATATACAAAAAGGTAGTAGGGAGTATGGTGATGATCCTCGTAGAGTATGTGGATGACATACTCTTGATAGGGAAGGAGTTTCCTATGCTACGCTCGATCAATCTCCGCTTATCACTAGGATTCTCCATATAGGATCAAAGTGATACCTACTAAATCCTGTATTTTGGATCTATGAGATAGATCAAATTGGATGTTAGGATTCTCACTAGTTGTAGTGAGATGGTATCAACCGATCCTGGGGAGAATCACTGGAAGGGTTCCAGGGTGATAATTACGACTGAATGTCAGTCGCAGGCATTGTCTTTACCCTCAGTATAGGGACGGTATGTTGGAAGAGTTCCAAGCTAGATACCGTGGCATACTAGACGATAAAGGCTCGATACATCGCTACTTAAGATGCTACCAAAGAGGCTGTTTGGGTGTATATTGGTTCATGAGATGAACTATGTTCCTCCCATTGTGTGACAATGGAGTTGTGGCTTATGCCAAGGAACGCAGGTCCCATCAGTGATCCAGACATATTCTAAGGCAGTATCACCTGATCATGGAGATGGTTGATCTCCAGGGGATCGAGGACAGGAGAGTAGACTCAGAGGACAACACAGCGGATTCACTCACAAAGGCCTTTTCCCAGAGAGAGACTTTTATGGGATGGTTGAGTATGAGATACTACAACCGCTGCTACAGATGGCCCTAGTGCAAGTGGGAGATTGTTAGTTATATGTATGCCCTAGAGGCCATTACTATACATAGGATGTATATTGTAGTGGATGCTGGGACATATATAGGGAGGACTTTCTTGCTCGACATGATAGTATGCTATCTGGTTGATCTTTACCTTAACGTGTACACTGATAGTCTCTCTGTTACATGTTGGTAAAGCCCTTAGGATGTGTGCTTGACTACCTAGACTATGATGCGGATCATACTAGTGGGGACATGGTAGTCCATAAGTACATCGTTCAAAGTCCCTAGTCGAGGGTATATCGAGACGGGGCATCGATATACCAGAGTAGACTAGCGTATACCATCTCGACCCATACAGATGGGCGATGGATGATCCCATATCCATTGGTGTTTGACATCAGAGATGATATACGGGTGCTCAATGGAGACTGGGTACACTGGACGGACTCGCCGAGAACTCCCAGATGGTATTATACCTCACGTCAGATGGCAGTTCTCTGGTGACACTGGTACAGAGTAGTCTGTTGACCCGAGATCGTCATAGAGTCTTGTGTGGTTCCCACTGTGCTTTGATTTCCATTTTACCACGTCCAAGAGGGCGTGCAAAACGGTGGTTTTTGAGTACAGTCCCGAGTCACATGGAGGCAATGAGCGATAGGAGGGGATTCGTCTCTCCCGGTATAGGGAGTTGATGTTGCGCTGTGTTCGATTGGCTATAACAGGAAATCCCTGGCCAGTGTTGCTGAGATTTACTGGTAAGTGTTACCAGTAGTTTCTCGAACAGTTATAGACCTCATATCGACACGACTTATCGAGCTATTGGGGTCTGACGTTTACCACCCCTAGGCGAGATATGCGACATATCAGACGATCAGACCGGACTGTACGGTAGTGTTACTGGTTGGATTCACTGGAGTGTGAGCGGGCTTGCTCGTCGATCTTCTGATCGCTCAATACCCGGGTGGCCGTTACGTTTAGCAGACCGCTTGCGGCTTGTGGGTGCTTGATATGATCATCATCTGCTGCCGGCGTATTGACGAGTCTTTAGAGTCCTACACAGAGGTTTCCTGGCTTAAGCGAAACGAAATAGGAGCGCATATGAGATATGTGCGGGACCGAGAATAATACCAGTATGTGATACTGTATTCGATTCTCGCAATGTGACATTGATCGGTTATATGCGATATAGCCGGGTTATCGGATCAAGTGTTGATTCGATAAGTTGTTACTATTGATACCAGTCGGTTATGTGCGACATGACCGGATCATTGAATCAAGTGTTGATTTAATGATTTAATGTATAATTATATATTTGATATATTACTTTGCATTAACTAGTATCGGTTCACTTTGAATGGATTTTCTCACTCGGATGTGCGCATTGTATATGCGATATGATTTTGTGCACATGTTTGTATCATGTTTGATGATGCATGCTATATTGGTTAAGTGTGAAGATTAAACCATGGTTGTATATTAGTTAGGGTTATGGTTATCTTATTTATTTATTTATTTATATAATCATTTTGGATATTATTTAAGGATGGTGGCTTATTTTGTTTTATGTTGAAGCTTCTTGAAGCTTTGATCAAGTCAACCATTCTTATCTCATCCTTAATCTTAACCATTCCAACTAACCTTGGTTTAATATCTACACTTGACCTTGGTTTACATTATGATAAGTTTTCATTTTCTTTTCATTTTAAAAAATAACTTATCATATATTTTCTTCTTCTTCTTCATCTTCTTCAAGTGAAGAAAGCAAGCTCCATCAATGGTGATTGATGGAAATGAGTGAGAAATCCAATTCTAAAGTCTACCCACTTCCTATTTCTTCATCCTCTACCTCTTGCCAAGTAGTAGAGTGTGTTTTCTTCACAAGTTTCTTGACTTGGTGAAGTCGGAGCTTGATTTAGCGATGCCTCGACGTAGATCATCTTCGGCATGGACATCGACGACCTAGCTCGCCATTTCTCCGATGAAGCCGACGCTAGAGCTCAGATTTTGAATTGGACAGCGGAGATGACTTCATCACGGAGCCGTGGAGGTGGAGGACCGGATCTACAAAGGTTGTATTTCCGTTCTTTTAGTTAAGTGTTAACTTGTTTTCATTTTCGCCTAGATTTCTAGCCAACGATCCGTAGTTTAGGGTTTCTCGGCACCGTAATTTTTGAAATTGGCATGGTTGATGCCTTGTGAGACCTCACTAGAGTGCCTAGGAACCCTACAGTTACCCGCCAAAACCTGAAGCGAGGCAGCCCCCTTCAGCGACGTGAATGGACCACCCAGCACTTCACGGAATTCGGTAACTTGGGCACCCCTCCCGGGTCAACCTGTACCCCCTACGAGTGCGGCGAATAGCCCGCCAATCCTAGAGTGAAGCCCCCTCCGTCTCAATGCCATGAGATGCGGGCTTGATGCCCTCTAGAACCCGGCCATCCGTGCACCCCTCCATGTGGCAATCCTAGTATAGAAAGTAAAATATACATACAACGGGTACATCGACCGCAACCTGGTCGTGCCCCAAAAAAATAATACAAACAGGCAGTGACGGCAGTCCACATGTCGGACTCTCGCCCCGCAATATCAAATGTACATAATACAACAAAAACTGTACTAGCATTGCATCCAGGCTATCCCCCACGACCGATCCGCAACATCACAGCAAAACACAGAACATCAACGTGAAAGTCACGTTCGCAAATCCGTCTAACCGGGCTATAGTAGTTAGACTGGATTTACCGATCAAGTGACATTCACGGTCGCAGATATAATGTAAATACTGTGAAATAATGTGTTTAAAATATCCGGTCGAACAAATATTATCAAGTGGGCCCCCAAGCAATACTGTAGCACTCACAGAAATTCTGGGCCCAATATTAATATTCCAAAACCCCTAAAATCAGCCCAGAAGCCCACTGGAGAAAATTAGCAGAGTGATCTTATCATAGTGCGGCGGAACCGCGGCCCAAAGGGGGGTTTGGCCGCGGTTCTGCGCTCCCACTATGGAGTCACTTTGTCGAATTTCTACAGTAGCCTTATAATTTCGAGTACATCAATTTTATACAACCTGAAAAATTTTTGGGCTTCAAAAAATTTCAACAGAAAACTGATGTGAACAAAATACGGTTTTTGGAATTTTGGTCGATCGGAAATGTAAACACATTACACAAAGCTAGACTAGGTCAATAGCATGGCTCTGATACCACGGTTAGTGCACGGCGGCGCCCCGGCCGTCAATCCGACGGCCAAATGCGGAAGCGGTGATAAACTTTAATTTTTCATGAACTGGCACCACCGCACACTAATACCCGGATCGAACCATTAACTAGTCCTAGCTAACTACAAGATGGGGAAGAGAGATATACCGACTGATCCAAGTCCTCCGGTCTTCTCGTCGTCGTCCCGATCTCCCGCGGAATGTCCTGTCTCCACCTCGTCGCCGGAAGTGCACCACATCGCCTACTTCTTTTACGGGCTCCCACCTCAATGCCGAGGCAACTCGGGCACGAAGCTGGCTAGTCGACGTGCCCAAGATTTACTGTAGAATGTATAGTAGAACTTGTGTCTTATTTTTTTTTTGGGGTTTTTGGAGTTTGCCTTTGTGGTGGAGGAAAAAAGAACTTAGAGAGAGGTGAGGAAAAATGTAGCATGCAAAGAATGAGAATAACATTTTCTCATCATCCAAAAACAAAAACCCCCACACCCTCACAAGTGGCCGGCCAACTCATGGGAATAGTGAGAGTGTGAATGGTCAAGGGGGAGGTGACCAAAAGAATAATGCAAGAGAGAGGGAGAGAAAGGTATCATGACAAAACATGATCATAAACCAATTTCCACTCCAAAGCAACCATCACCTCATCCCAAAAGTCAAGTCATGATGGATAAATCAAGTCAAAGGATGGTGCACCTATCATGATGCAACAAAAATGCAAAGACCCCTTCCTCAAACACTTATTTGCAACAATGCAAATAAGCCCTCCTCCACCAAACTTCGGCCAATGAACGATACAAAGGAAATTAGCCGAAACGGAAAACAAACTGGCAACTCCAGAAAACTGGTCCTATAATAAATTACAGGAAAACCCCGACACTGTGCATACACACCCGCATTTGTATTCCGACCGAAATACAAATGCAATGAGACAAAATCTACACTGTACTATACTAGGATCCGGCTTAAACCAAAGCCGGCTAGTAATATCTGTCCGATCCTGATCCGTGCAACACCGCACGTATCTGATCGAACCCTGCCATATATCCATACGGCCTCTAGTACAAACTGTCCGATCCTGATCCGTGCAATACCGCACGTATCTGATCGGACCTTACCATATCTCCATACGGCCTCTACAGCTTTTCGCCCGAAAGCATGAGTAACTGAATGTGGGGGACTCTAAAGACTCATCAACACCTTGGTTGTGGATTTAACCACTAGCACGTCAGAGGTATAAGCCAATACATAACGGGCTACCAGGTATTGACCAAAAGGGACGTCTGTGAGCGAACTCAGCCTGACACCCTACTGAGCCTGTCAGTGACAATATCCGTACAGTCCGGTCCATTCATCTATAAGTATCGCATGGCGGGCCTAGGGGGTTGGTAAAAGTCAGACCCCCAAAAGCGGTACAAGTCGTGTCGGAGTGTAGCCCAGAACACCCTGAGATACTACTGGAATACCTACCAGTAAATCTCCTTGCCTCGGCCGAGGGCTTCATGTAATGGCTCTCCTAGACACAGCGCGACCTCACCCCCAATACCGGGAGAGACGAACCCCTGAAGATGCGCTCACTGCCTCCATGTGGCTCGGGACTGTACCCAACTAAAACCTGTTTGCACGACTCCTTTGAGCCGTGGTAGGATAGTAATCAAAGTACAGTGGGAACTCACACGAGACAAATGACGATCCCCAGGTCGATGAACTAACCTGTACACATGTCACGAGGGAACTGCCATCTGACGTCTGGTATATGACCAACTAGCATGTTCCCGGAGAGTCCTGTCCGGTGTACTCATAACCCAATGAGCACCTGTATACATCTTAGGTGAACCAACTGACACCAGTGGCTTGTAGGACCGGCCACCGCCCCTCGTCGGGGTCTCGACTGTATACACTAGTCTACTCTGGAGAATCGATGCCCTGTCTCGAAACTCTCACGACTAGGGACCTTTTAAGGACGTTCTTATGGACTACCAGCTCCCACGTATATGATCGCCCTCATACTGCTGGTAGTCAAGCAAGAATCCTAGGGGCTCTATCAACGTGTAATAGCGACTTGTCAGGTCACCTAAAGCAGTACACGATGATAAAGATAAACCAGATAGCATACTATTATCTCGAGTAAGACTGTCCTACCAGGATAGGTCCTCCATCAATCATTACAATCACGTACCTGTGATCCAATAATTGACTCTGAGGGCACTATCTCCAACACTTATACAGTGGGAGCAGCGGAAACGTGTGCAAGATGTTTTATGTGATAAAGCAGGCATCGCGGAGTTGGAACGTCTGTTTTGATGTGGTAGTCAAAGAGTTTGACTTCATCAAAATGGTAGATGAACCTTGTATATATAAAAAGATAGTAGGGAGTATGGTGGTGATCCTCGTAGAGTACGTGGATGACATACTCTTGATTGGGAAGGAGTTTCCTATGCTACGCTCGATCAATCTCCGCTTATCACAAGGATTCTCCGTATAGGATCAAAGCGATACCTCCTAAATCCTGGGTTTTGGATCTATGAGATAGATCTAATTGGATATTAAGATTCTCACTAGATATAGTGAGATGGTATCAATCGATTCTGGGGAGAATCACTGGAAAGGTTCCAGGGTGATAAGGACGACTGAATGTCAGTCGCAGGCTTGTCTATACCCTTAGTGGAGGGACGGTATGTTGGAAGAGTTCCAAGCTAGATACCGTGACATACTAGACGATTAAAGGAAAGTTACATCGTTACCAAGGATGCTACCAAAGAGGCAGTCTGGATATATATAAGTTCATGAGATGAACTTCGTTCCTACCAATGTGTGACAATGGAGTTGTGGCTTATGCCACGGAACCCCCGTCCCATTAGAAATCCAGATATAATTCTTAGGCAGTATCACCTGATCATGGGAGATGGTTGATCTCCAGGGAGATCGAGGTTAGGAGAGTAGAAACAGAGGATAACAGCACGGATCCACTCACAAAGGCCTTTTTCCCAGTAGAGACTTTTATAGGATGGTTGAGTATGAGAAACTTCGACCACAGCTAATTGTTGGGTATATGATACCACAACAGATAGCCCTAGTGCAAGTGGGAGATTGTTAGTTATATGTATGCCCAGGAGGCCATTACTGTACATACGATGTATATTGTAATGTATGCTTGAACATATATAGGGAGGACTTTCTTGCTCGACATGATAGTATGCTATCTGGTTGTACTTTATCTTAACATGTACTCTTATTGTCCCTATGTTACATGTTGATAAAGCCCTTAGGATATCTACTCGTCTACTGGGACTATGATGAGATCATACTAGTGGGGCCACGGTAGTCGACGAGTACATCCTATAACTGTTCCTAGTCGAGGGTGTATCGAGACAGGGCATCGATGCACCAGAGTAGACTATCGTATACGCATCTAGACCCATATGATGGGCGATGGATGATCCTATATCCATCGGTGTTTGACATCAAGGATGGTGTACAGGTGCTCAGTGGAGACTGGGTACACTGGACGGACTCGCCGAGAACTCTCAGATGGTATTATACCTCACGTCAGATGGCAGTTCTCCGGTGACACTGGTACAGAGTAGTCTGTTGACCCGAGATCGTCATAGAGTCTTGTGTGATTTCCACTGTGCTTTGATTTCCATCATACCACATCCAAGAGGGCGTGCAAAAAGGTGGCTTTTGGGTACAGTCCCGAATCACATCGAGGCACTGAGCGATAGGAGGGGATTCGTTTCTCCCGGTATAGGGAGTTGATGTTGTGCTGTGTTCGATTGGCTATAACCGGAAATCCCTGGCCAGGGTTGCTGAAATTTACTGGTAAGTGTTATCAGTAGTCTCTCAAACTATTATAGACCTCATATCGACATGACTTATCGAGCTACAGGGGTCTGACGTTTACCATCCCTAGGCGAGATATGCGACATATCAGACGACGAGACTAGACTGTACTGGAGTGTTACTGATTGGATTCACAGGAGAATGTACAGGCTTTCTTGTTGATCTTCTGAGCGCTCAATACCTGGTTGGCTGTTATGTTTAGATGATCGCTTGCAGCTTGTGGGTGTTTGATATGATCATCACCTACTGCCAGCATATTGACGATTCTTTATAGTCCTACACAGAGGTTTCTTGGCTCAGACGAAACGGAGTAGGGGCACATATATGATCTGTGCGGGACCGAGGATAATGCGATATGAGATACCGTATTCTATTCTCGCGATATATGATATTAGCCGGGTCATCGGATCAAGTGTTGATTCGATGAGTCGGTACGGATAAATATTAGTCGGTTATATGCGATATAGCCGGATTGTCGGATCATGTGTTGATTCGATAATTTAATGTATAATAATATATATGATATATTAAATTTCATTAACTAATAATAGCTCACTAAAAGATTCTTTTTCTCACTCGGGTAATACATTGATATATATGCGATATATGTTAATTGTATTATTTTATTTGGTTACAATAAATATTATATATATGATATATAATATTGTAACATGATATGATAACTAATGCTACATGTTTAGTAGATATTAAACAAGATTAGGGTTTGATTTGGGTTAATGCTTTCTAGATGATTCTAGAAGGTTTAGTTTTGTTTTGTGAAAGATATTTTGTTATGACTCATGCTTTATCCCAAGCCAAACCCTAACCCTAGTTAATTCTATACATGGGTTTAATTGACCATGGTTGCATTAATCATCATATTTATCCTTTCATTTTTCATCACAAAAGGATTCTAATTAATTCATTCTTCTTTTTCCTTCTTCTTTCTTTCATGGAAAAAGCTTTCTAGCTTTTTTCCATGTGATGAAAATGAGTGAGAATAAGAAAATAAAAGAGAGCAAAAATCCTACTTAATCATTCTCATCTATCCTTGCCCTTTAGATGAGAGTGTTCACTTCATTTGGTGAGTGTTAGCTTGTGTTAATGAAATTTCAAGGTAGATCATCTTTGTATCGAAGATCGGAAGCAAGACTGCATCTTTCTCTTCGTAAAGCCTCTCGAGAGTCCGGAACACGATGATCACAGCGAAGGGACCTTAACACGGAGCTTAAGAAATGAAGGACCGGATCTACAAAGGTTGTAATCCCTCTCACTTAGTGTTAAAGTGTTTAACATGCTGGTTTTCGCCTAAACCCTAGTTTAAAGATCTTTTTAATGGTTGTTCGGCACGGCTAAAATTTTAATCGGGCATGGTTGATGCCTCGTAGACCCTTGTGGCAGTGTATAGCAACCCTACAGATATGATGTATGTGTCGTCCTCCATGAGTTTTCCTGATTTATGTTGGCTTTCAAGACCCGATTCGAGGAGTTGGATGAACCGTTTTGGGTACATGGTGGGCCCGGTAAGGTACCCCGGGGCAAGAATCTCGAGTTGTAGACGATGAGGTTGGCAGGGGCAGACTACCTACCAGTGATTGTTGGCACGGCGGATATCCGGAGTATACCGACATGGTCATGAGATTTCATGATATGGGCCGATCCGGACTGACGGAGCCCGAGATATTGAGACATTGAGACATTGGGATATTAAGATATTGAGACCTTGAGATATTGAGATGTTAAGACATTAAGATATTGGGATATACATATATTGTGTCGATACTTGACACGTAATTTCTGTTGATTTCATTGATGATACTTCAGTTTATTTCACAGAGGTTTTTCTAAGAAAAGAATAAAGATTTTCTCATACCAGACTTGTCCATGTTTCGTGTTTGATTATGCATTCATGTTGCATTCATGTTGTACATCGTATCATATCGATATGCGTAGGTTGAGACGCATTTGCGTGCATGCTTACGATAGCCTTATTAGATGTTACTTCTACTCACGAGTTGGCAACTCACCCCCGTTGTGCCACAGTATCTTGCAAGTTCGACCCGTCAGCGCAGTAGCGGCGAGCGTACTTTCTCTTTTGCTCCATTTCATCGATTTGCAGCTTTGCTCATAGGTGGGTTGCGAGGATATGTTATTCCATCATGTATATTATTTTGTATATAGTATACTCCATCTACCCATGTATATTGGACTAGACGGTGAGACTCGTGAGATTTGTATTTGTGGTATTTGGTGTCGATGCTCACTTGAGCTGACGTGGTATTTTCTTATTTCTTGCTTTCAGATGCTTATTGTGCACTTTTGATATACATATTGCATTTGGTTGTGATTCCGCCATTGGCGAAGAGCTAGCTCCCGCTTGGGGATGCATGTATTCATCATTTATATGTATTTTCATGTGTTGTACCCGTTTGGGGGCCAGTATTTACGAAGGAGACTCTGCCGAAATTTTCGGAAAAATATGATGTTGCTTTTAAATGTTTAATGCGACTTTTTTGGTTAAAATCAATTTCTTTAAAAAAGTTTTCCTTCAGTCTATTTCTTTAAATGGTTTTGATTTCTTGGTTTTGGCTTACTTAGAATACGTACGCCTTGAGACGTTTGGTAATTTATGTGCCAGTCACGTTCCGTACCTTCGGGTCATAACAGGTTGCTTCGGGTTGCCATCACCTGGCTCATGAGCAAAGACATGTGCCTGATTGGAAGGTGCTCGAGCAATTTGAGACATGAGCTGCATCACAACATTTGTCAGGTCATCGATTTTGGAGTAAAGCTTGGCCATTTCTTTATCTTTGCTCCTAAGCTGTTTTCGAAGCTCTTGAAGCAGCTCTTGCTCTACGGTTCTGGGGCGGAAAGTCGGCAAGATACCCAAAGAGTTCTTTAGCAAATAAATGTGTGCACGCAATTTTGGTCCAACACAATGCATGTGTGCACGCAACTCTTTAGCTTGGACCATGGTGGGGATGCCATGATTGAAGGAGCACTAGTGGGCACAGGTGAGAAGTAATGTGTGATAAATGCTAAAAGTTTTCATGTGATATAAAGCATCAAGTTCCCTCCAAATCCCTGAATGAAAACCAGGTTCTTATAGACAAATCAAGCATTACCAATGGGATTAGAGAACACTAGACCACCACACAAACAAGAGCCGACTTGCTCGGACATGAACCGACGACATGCCCCAAAAGACATGGGGCGGAAAGTCGACTCTTCCTCGCTGTCCAAGCTTGACTGTACATGGACTGAGGGGTCTATCTGCCTATCGTCCTCATCGAGAGGGTTTTCCTCATCCAATGGAGGCGGCTGATCTTGGGAAGCGGCAACCACATTCATGCCAGATTGGGCTTGGGATGTGGTGGCCCCTTCCTTGCTTTTGTTGCGCAAGTTGTCGCTGGGACGCGCGCCCGCCATATAGAACGTATGGATAACATATCCGATTGTCTTTTCATTACCGGCAGCTGATTTCACGGATCGCTGTCGTGGCCCTCCTGTTTCTGTAACAGGCAATCGACTGAAAGCGGCTGACCTGACCGGGTTCTTAAATTGAGCTGGCCCTTCTTTTCTGGGTTTGCCCCACTGCTTTCGCATGGCGCAGAGCGCCGATAGACACTTGAAGAGTTGGTGTCATGCTTTCTCTGACGGGGCTGGGACACGTCTCTTTGCAACATCGTTTGGACTGCCGTCTTCTTAATTCTGGCAGTCATGGCGTTTTTCTAAACCCGCTTCAGAGGTTTGAAAGAATTGCTGACTTTTATGGTCGACTTAGTCGTCGTCGTAGGATGACTCTGCTCTTGGATTCTCACAAGATTCCACTTTGCCGGAGTCCTGGACCTCTTGTTGGCTCGATACCTGAGCCGCTTCTGCCTTAAATTTTATGTTTTAAGCACTTGGCAGACTTCGACTCTTCGGGAAGACGCCGTAGACCGATTGACAGATAGCCTATAGAAGATGCCTGCTTGCGCGATTGTCAAAAGAACCACCTAAGCTTGCTAGAGTTTGTTTGTGGCTCCATTGGTGTTGACGGCCTTGCCCCCATTCGGAACAGTGGAGAGCCGTTCTAATACAGATTTGCATTTCGGGTGGGATGCTTTGGCGACCACGACGTTCGGCCTCCTTCCCCTTGAGGTCGGTTTGGCCGCTTGGTTTGCCGTGATCTCCGCCAGATGAGCGCTTCCAGCAGTATAGATGATGACAGAACCAAATTGACGGGGTGGCTCCTCCCATTGCCGGCTGAGACTGGCAGGGAGAACCACGCGGGCCTTGATCTTGACCATGTATGAGATCGGGGTTGCGTCGGAAGCATAATTCATCTTAGGAGACATCGTCGTTGAAAGTTGATTGCTGCACGAAAAGAAAACTACTTCAGTACAAACATCGGTATATATGCTAAATGAGTTCCTATGAACACTTGACCTGAGATATGGGAGGAGAGAAACGTCCTACTGAGCGTGCCAGAATCTATAGGGTGTTTTTCGTCACCCCATTGAGATGGGAATACGCATCGCTTGTCAGGAGCATACAGATTCCCCCTGCCTAAGGTAGACCGGGGTTTATTAATTGTAGGGATCTGAATCTCCGGCAGCCGCGGACTAAGATGTAGCTAATTACCCTTCGCCTCTGGAGCGAAGGAACCTCCGATTGACGGGTCAACTAGTCATGCGAACTAAGTGTGCAGTGTGCGAGTGTTGTGTTTTGAAAGGGGGTTTTGGATATATCGGGGGCCTCGCAGAGTTTAAGCGGGTCCCGCTACCCGGATAGCGGGGAGGGGGTCAAGGGGGACGTGTTTCTGGTGTGGAGTGCACGGAAAATGAGGGGTGAGGAGCATCTTAAAGACGTGTGCGCAGCACGCGACCACTGGACATTGAGCGCCCGCAGGTCGCGTAAGGCACACGTAGGCGCTTAGCGCCCGCGGGTCACGTGTCATGCACGTGACCGCTGGGCACCCGCGGGTCATATGCACGGCACGCGACCGCTGGAAACACCAGCGGGAAAAGGGGCTTAGCCCTTGTGTAAGGAGTTGAACTCCTAAAGGGGCTTTGGAGTTGAACTCTTAACAGGGATTATGTATAGATTTGGAGTTAAACTCCTAAAAAGGGGGTTGATTTATGGAGTTAAACTCCAACAGATCTTGAATGGATTTAAACTCGAAGAAATCTTCGGATCTTCTTTTGAGTCTCGGATTCTCCTGGAATGGGATTTTTGGAGATGGGTAACCTTCTTCTTCCCCTTTGTTGGATGGATCTTGGGGGAAAAAGTGGAGGTGAGACTTAAAATCTCCCCTTTTAGGAATTTGATGGCAGATCCGAGCTCTCCTTCAAGGGTTTTATGGTGAAAACTATTTATTTTTGAAAAAGGAAGGGTTAAACTCTATATTTAATTCAAAAGAAAAGAAGAAGGTTTAGAACCTTGAGGAAGGAGGAGGAGGTACAAACCCTGGTTTTTTTTAGAGAGAGAAAAAGTTATCATTGATTTTTTTCATCATGTTGCCTTTATAGGCTACACACTTTACATATAGCCCCTTGAGCTTTGCCAAATGGCACTTATGCCACCCCATACCTTATGTGCTTATCTCTTTTTGCACATAAGACATGGGGTTTACAAAATTTTGGCTTTTTGCTTATTTTGTATACATTTATTTCTATGCATATATATATAAAAAAGAATTACACTAAACCAATTTATGGCTTCATTCCTTTTGTCATGGAGCTGGTCCTTTTGACCTGGGCTTGGGCCCACAAGGCTTGGGGTTGACCCTGGGTTTTGACTTGGTCAACTGGGTGTAATTTTGACCCCAACAACAGGCATGTCAGCAGTACTAGTTGTACGTAACGGCCACCCATGTATTGAACGAATAAAAGGTCGACAAGAAAACTTTCTCGTACCCTACGGAGCCTATCGATGACACATACCATACAGTCCGGTCTTTTCATCTTCGAATGTTGCATATCGGGTCTGGGAGGTGAAAACCGTCAGACTTCCACTAAACCGATGAATCGTGCAAGCATAAAGCTCATAACCATATGAGAAACTACTGATTGTTGGGGTCACTTAGCACCACCGCTAGGTTTTGGCAAGTATCAAGTATGCAATTTTAAAAATTCTAGAGTCCTAAGCAAAACCATCCAAGGATCTAACTAGAGAATTAGGGTTTAATATGCATGTAAACAAACATTACACTAAGTAAAATAGGAATACAACCTTTGTAGACCGGTCCTTCACTTCTAAAGCTCCGTGTAGTAGTCTCTTTGCTCCAAGTAGTGGCCCCGAACTCTTCTTAGGCTCCATTAGATGAAAGGAACGAGCTTTCTCAAAGATTTTCGAGGCCAAAGATGATCTACGTCGAAAAATCTCTAACTCAAGCTATCTCTTCACTAATTGAGGAATTAGTGAAGCAAACAAGCTATACTAAATGGCTAGTTTGGTATGGATTGATGAAGTAGGAATTTTGCTCACTTTAGAATTATTTTTCTCTTTTTTTTTTCACCTTACTCAAAAGCTAGTGAAGAAAAATGAGATGATGAAGATGATCTAGTGATGAACCATGGTGAAAAAGTATCTCATATATTATTTGTAGAGACTTAACCATGGCTAAAAATAATGGTTGGGTTAATAAACATCTAGAGTAAAACAAAATTAGTGGACTTAAGTCAAGGCTTCTACATGCTTCTACAAGCATCTTTAGCCATGCTAATTTCCACCTAATTTTGATTTTTCCCTTAATAATTAATCACTCAAATTATCTTTACTTTGGTATGAGTCTCATACACCCAAGTCCAATGTATCATCTAGCATGACACAATATAATATATAATATATATATACAAATATATATCATATAAATGTATCATCATATATACATGTATCAAGAGAAAGAGTTCTTTAGTGAGCACAATATTAGTTAATATATATTAATATATCAAATATATATAATTATATATTAAATTATTAAATTAACACTTGATTTAATAATCCGGCTATATCACATACAACCAACTAATATCATTTACATGTATATCAAATATACATATAACAAATTATTGAATCAACACTTGATTCAATAATCCGGTTATATCACATCTAACCTATATCGCGAGAATAGAATAATGTATCACATACACGTATTAATCTCGGTCCCGCACATATCACATATGTGCCCTACTTCGTTTCGCTTAAGCTAGGAAACCTCTGTGTAGGACCCTAAAGACTTCTCAATATGCCAGCAGTAGGTGTTGATCACATCAGTCACCCACAAGCCGTCAGCGGTACTAACTGGACGTAACGGCTACCCAGGTATTGAGCGATCAGAAGATCAACAAGCAAGCGTGTCCAAACACTCGTGAATCCAGTAAGTAACACTACCGTACAGTCCGGTCTCTTCGTCTGATATGTCGCATTTCGAGTCAGGGGGTGGTAAACGTCAGACCCCAATAACTTGATAAGTCATGCCGATGTGAGGCTCATAACAGGTCGAGAAATTATTGATAGTACTTACCTGTAAATCTCGTTATCAGCCTTGGCCAGAGACTTCCTGTTATAGCCAATTGAGCAAAACGCAACATTAACCCCTAATACCGGTAGAGATGAAACCCCTCCTATCGCTCATTGCTTCCATGTGACTCGAGACTATACCCAAAATACACCTGTTTGCACGCTCTCTTAAGCATGGTAGGAAGGAAATTAAAGCACGGTGGGAATCACACTGTTAGTTATATGTATGCCCTAGAGGCCATTACTGTACATACGATGTATATTGTAATGGATGCTTGGACATATATAGGGAGGACTTTCTTTCTGGACAAGATAGTATGCTATCTGGTTTTACTTTATCTAAACATGTACTTTGATTGTCTCTATGTTACATGTTGATAAAGCCCTTAAGATATGTACTGGACTACCGGGACTATGATGAGATCATACTAGTGGGGCCACGGTAGTCGACGAGTACATCCAATAACTGTTCCTAGTCGAGGGTGTATCGAGACAGGGCATCGATACACCAGAGTAGACTAGCGTATACGCATCTTGACCCATATGATGGGCGATGGATGATCCCATATTCATCGGTGTTTGACATCAAGGATGGTGTACGGGTGATCAGTAGAGACTGGGTACACTGGACGGACTCGCCGAGAACTCCCAGATGGTATTATACCTCACGTCAGATGGCAGTTCTCCGGTGACACTGGTACAGAGTAGTCTGTTGACCCGAGATCATTATAGAGCCTTGTATGATTCCCACTGTGCTTTGATTTCCATCATACCACGTCCAAGAGGGCGTGCAAAAAGGTGGCTTTTGGGTACAGTCCCGAATCACATGGAGGCAATGAGCGATAGGAGGGGATCCGTCTCTCCCGGTATAGGGAGTTGATGTTGTGTTGTGTCCGATTGGCTATAACTGGAAATACCAGGCCAGGGCTGCTGAGATTTACTGGTGAGTGTTATCAGTAGTTTCTCGAACTGTTATAGACCTCATATCGACACGACTTATCAAGCTACTGGGGTCTGACATTTACCACCCCTAGGCGAGATATGCGACATATCAGACGACGAGACCGGACTGTACGGGAGTGTTACTGATTGGATTCACAGGAGAATGTACAGGCTTTCTTGTTGATCTTCTAAGCGCTCAATATCTGGGTGGCGGTTACGTTTAGTTGACCGCTTGCAGCTTGTAGGTGTTTGATATGATCATCACCCACTGCCGGCGTATTGACGATTCTTTAGAGTCCTATACAGAGGGTTCTTGGCTCAGGCAAAACGGATTAGGAGCACATATGTGATATGTGCGAGACCGAGGATAATGCGGTATGTGATATCGTATTGGATTCTCGCGATATGAGATATCGGCCGGGTATATGTGATATAGCCGGGTCATTGTCTTAGTCGGTTATATGCGATATAGCCGGATTGTCGGATCAAGTGTTGATTCGATAATTTAATTTATAATAATATATATGATATATTAAATTACATTAACTAATATTAGCTCACTAAAAGATTCTTTTTCTCACTCGGGTAATACATTGATATATATGCGATATATGTTAATTGTATTATTTTATATTGTTACGATAAATATTATATATATGGTATATAATATTGTAATATGATATGATAACTAATGCAACATGTTTAGTTGAGATTAAACAAGGTTAGGGTTTATTTTTGGTTAGTTCCTTCTTGATGATTCTAGAAGGTTTCTTTTTGTTTTGTGAAAGATATTTACAAATGACTCATTTTTAACCTAACCCAAACCCTACACCCTTGGTTAATTCTCTACAAAGGTTTAGCAACCATGGTTGCATTATTGATCATCATCTTCTTTCATTGTTCATCACAAAAGGATTCTATCATCATCTTCCTTGAGTTCCTTCTTGGAAAAAGTTTTCTAGCTTTTTGCTAAGTGATGAAAGTGAGTAAGAATATGAAAACAAATGAGAGCAAAAATCCTACTTCATCATTCTCATCTATCCTTGCCCTTTAGATGAGAGTGTTCACTTCATTTATTGAGTGTTAGCTTGTGTTAATGAAACTTCAAGATAGATCATCTATGTTATCGAATATCGGAAGCAAGACTGCATCTTTCTCTTCGTGGAGCCTCTCGAGAGTCCGGAACACGATGATCGCAGCGAAGGGACCTCAACACGGAGCTTAAGAAGTGAAGGACTGGATCTACAAAAGTTGTAATCCCTCTCACTTAGTGTTAAAGTGTTTAACATGCTTGTTTTCGCCTAAACCCTAGTTTAAAGATCCGGCTTTGGGTTGTTCGGCACAGCTAAAATTTTAATCGGGCATGGTTGATGCCTCGTAGACCCTTGTGCGTGTGCCTAGCAACCCTACAGTAGTATCAGAGCCAAGCTAGAGCTTTAGGCGAAATCTAGGCGAAGTTTAAAGTCCGATCGAACCCGGAAACTCCGATATAAACCCTTCTGTGGATATTTTTCAAAAATATGATTTTTTTGGATTAAAAATACTCAGAAAATAAAGCAGGAAAAACTAAGAATTACTGTGAAGTACGGACCATTAATGCGCTTAAATGACCGCGGAACCGCGGCCAAACCAAGGGTTTGGCGGCGGTTACGCGGTCAAAATTGTGATTTGGTCCCTCGTATTTCATATATTTATTCTTAGGTCCTTTCTTGTTATTTTTTTCTGAGAATTTTTTAATTCCACTCAAGTGTTGAGTTTTCTAGGGTTGTATTGGGGACTCGTTGATTCGATCGGATAATTTAACTTCATTTAATTTTTCCGGATAATTATTAGAAACTGTTAAAAAGTTCGAACGGATATCAATAACTCACTTTTTCACCTGCCGGAAAATTTCCAAGCGTTGGATTTTTCCGTAGTTTAAGAACGTTCTAAGTCGTGCAAGTAACGCGGTGGACCCTCTAGAAGAAAACAAACCTTAACTCGATTATGTGACCGTCTTGAACTGCCTCTAAACCTTAGGGTTTGGGGCAGTACAGCGTGCCACATGTGAGGCGTTGGCTTGACCCTTCTACGGCTGGACCATTGGTACTGTGGCATGTTGATGGATGTTTTTAAAATGATTTCAAGTGTTGAGATATATTGGGGAAATCTTGGGTGTTTGATTATTCGATCGGAAAGTTTAATACTGTCTTTTTATCTGGAATGTGATACAATATTTGGAATCCACAGGTAGTTATGAGATAACTAATTTGAATGTTATAAATCTAGTAGTTCAGTCTCAGATGATCGGTTGCCACGGAATTTTGATGTGATCAAAAGTCCGTCGCAATCACGTGGCGTACACGGATACTCGCCGGGTAAACTTAATAGACAGCCACGCCCCATAGCCCCGACCAAGTGACTGTAGGAGAACCCCGTCGCCAAAAGCATCCGTTCGGATGCTCGCGGCAGCGGTGTTCCGCCTTAGTGCACTTCGTCGACGGCATCTTGGGGTACGGCCGTCTACTAAAGTTTGCGACGAGCATTCGATCATGATGTCGGGAACCTTGTTGAATTGCCCGACTTGATATTGAAAAGAGTTTTCGATAATGAGACTAAAATGCGGGGTTTATAATTGTTAGGCATGCGATGTCTAAGAAATTCATTTGGTTAGGCATGCGATGTCTAAGGTGGTTTCGGATTCCAAATGTTGTAGTTTTACACTTTCTTTTCTGTGACCGTAAGCGTATTATGTGGTGTATCGCCGGCTTCGTTTCCATACATCAACGACAATCGGGATACGCATACTTGCTTACGTTGATGATATGAGATATTATGTGTTGCTGTGATATGTTATATTAGATCGTCGTGTTCTGAATAGCCGGGGGTTTTATGTAACATGAGGGTTTTTATTTTCATTCATGTAAAATTCATTTGTATGTAATATTCATTTACTGGGGCACTTCCGGGCTGAGGATGATGTCACCATTGTATATTATTTACTTTTCCGCATTAGGTAGACCCAAGACGGGGAGCACAAGTAACTGGGTTCTAGGGTCTAGTGGGAGACCATCTCGAGGAGTCGGGACCGCGTCTCCTAACCCTAGAATTGGCAGAGTTACTTGCCGCTCTCGTAGGGGTCTAGGGATGTGGGTTTGGCTATTCATCACGACCGTGGAATCCGTGTTTTATACAGGCTCATATTAAAAACACGGACGTCCTAGTATATCCAATATTTCATATGTGTTCTTCTGCTGCAATGTTCTGTGATGAGATCATATTACTGCCTGAGACGAATGTTTATATTATATATAAGAGATATATGTTATATTGCAGATTTCGTTTCAAATGTGATGCTTGTGAAGCATAATAAAATAGGACTTCATTAATGAGATTAATGAAACTAAAAGAAACCTAAAGATGTTATAGAAATTTGTTTAAAAACTGGTAGCTCTAGTTCTTGCTTTGCATAGCGGTGTTCCTTGTAGAACATCCAGCACCTTATTCGATAAGGAAAGAGCCGAGATCCCTTCACCGGGAGTGACCTCTTTAGCGAAACTAGCAGATGCTACAAACTCGGTTTGTCTTTTGATTGTTTCTATAGTTTTTACCTTGCATAGTGATATTTGTGAAATATCCTGCACCTTATTCGATGAGGAAAGAGCCGACGATCCCTTCACCGGGAGTGACCTCTTTAGCAATACTAGAAAAGCCTCAAAAATATTGCATTTAAAATCACTCGATTCTACAACGATATCAAGTTCATTACGCAAAGGGTTTTCTTAAAAACCTGTCGTAACCCTCCGTCATTTCAGATAAGTGCTACTTAGTATTTGTGCTGCGGTAGTTTGGCATGCGTCAAGGCGTAGTGTACGGTAGCTAACTAGTGCTTATCTGCTAGCATACGATGCGATTGGATTAGGGTATTCGTACGGCGTTGTTTGGCATGCGTCAAGGGTCGTGCGGGGTGGGTTTAATTCAATCAAGAAATGTACGGGTTGAACTTGACTAGCGGACTATGGGTTGTTTGGCATGCGTCAAGATCATAGCACGCTAGGGGTAAAAAAATTATTGGGAATTTTAAGTGTTGAAATTTGCAATGAGATTGCATACCTTCTATGAGATAGTTGGATCCCGATACCCACTGCGAGTAAGAGTTACTCCTGGGAGAGTTTTACACATTACAATTAGCCGATCAAGCAGGTGTCTAGAAAGGTGTTAATGGGGTTACGCCCCTGGAAAAACGAGGTTTACTTTAATTAGGTTCGTGCGAAAGCACGGGGGACCTCCCTCAAAGTACCGACACTGGCCTGGCTGAAAGATTGGCGAACTTGTAGCGTGTAATTAATCCCGGCTAGTCTTTCCTTTTAGGGTTTGAAGGAAGATTTGATTAAAACAGTGGGAGACATCCTGATTAGATATATTAGATAACAAATCTAATCTTGCAAGAGCATACGCCGAGTGTTTTCTTGTCTCTCTCTCCAGGTTGCGACCATATCACGCCTTAATCAAGAAAATAATATGGATGTATTGACCGAACCCGCTTGTTATACTGAGCTGGGGAACGTTGGTTCCGCTCCAACTTATAATTGTTATAAGACAGGGCAGGAAATTGGGGATTACCGGAATTCCCGTACCGCCCAAACAAAGAAAGTGCATACTGATGCATCATCTTTGGGTGTGTTCATTAAAGAGAACTGTTTCTCAGTATCCATTACGTCCTGGGTATGAGATACCGGATCAGTATCCCGCATATGTAATTTGTTACATGGGCTACAGATAGGTAGTGAACTGAGAATGGGTGATATGTTTCATGAGATAGAAACGGTGCAAGTCTTGCAGCCAAATCTGTTGTACACTATCACCCTGTATTACCAGAATACATTGATTCTGAACGAATGTTATAAGATACCGAACCTGATATACAACATCATATCAATCTCTTTATTAGTAAAGAAAGGATATAATTTTGTATTGTTGGATAATGTTTTGAAGATTTCCTATATCAAGAGTTGATCGGTTCAGGCACGTTATCTAAAAGCATAGACGTTCTAAATCAAACTACAGTTCTTAATGTATAGAACACGCACAAGAGGAAGAGTTCAGAAATGAACGAATTCTTCTTGAGGCATTGTAGACCAGGTCATATCAATGTGACCTGACTAGCTGAAGTTACATTTAGATGTATATTTAAAATAGTTTGAATTTACATCTTGTGAAACTTGCCGGTCATGTCACGGAGATAAGATGACCACAGCTCCGTTTATTGGAAACAGAGAAAGAGTTAGTGAACTCTTGGGATTGATACATGATGATGTATGCTGGTCCCCTGTCTACACATGCCAAGACTAGTTCTTTGTACTTCATTACATTCTCTGATGATCTCTCAAGATTCGGATATATGTTCCTGTTGAAACATAAGTCTGAACCTTTTGAGATATTCACAGAATATAAGTAAGAAGTAGAGAACCAAAAACGGTTATAAGTATTATGTCCTTTGATGAGATCAAGGAGGAGAATACTTGAGCAAGAAATTCCTGGACTATTCTAAACGAGAATGAGATTCTCGCTCAGCATTATTCCTCCGTATACACCATAGCACGATGGTATATCAGGGCGGAGCAATAGCACCCTATATGATATGGTGTGCTCTATGATGAGTACTACTGAGTTTCCTATTTCGTTTTGGGAGTTATGCACTTGAGAAGATGCATACCTATTGAATAGGGTTCAAATCAAATCAGTTGCCTACCACTTCATATGTGATATGGAAAGGGAAGAGCCCATATCTTAAGTTTGTTAAGATTTGGGGTTGTCCGGCCTATGTCTAAAAAGCAAAATCCGGACAAGCTCGAGGCAAAGTCAGATCTGTGAAAGTTTGTTGGATATCCCAAGCATATGCAAGGGAATATCTTCTACCAAACCGAGGAACAAAAGATTTTTTTATTTCTCAGCATGCCACCTTTGTGAAAGGGAAATTCTAGTGAAGAAATTAGTGGTCATGAAGTAGAACTGGAAGGAGTTCCAGCTATACAAACTACAGCAGATGATTTGGTAGAACTGAAGGATTCAATAGTAACCAACGAACCTCAGTCTCTCCGCCGATCTAGTAGGGTTCCTCACCCACCTGAGAGATACTTCGGTTATCTCTATGACAGTGGGAGCGAGGATTGCATCATGAGATGATGACCCAAGTAGTTTTGAGCTGGCCAAGAGGAGTAAGACTCTGTAAGAATGGCTGGATGCTTATCAATCTGAGATGGAATCCTTATACACCAACAAAGTATGGACTTTGGTTGCTTTATCTGAACGGTTAAATCCCCATCAAGAGCAAGTAAATCTTGAGAAGATTACTTGGTGCACATGGAAAAGTTGAGAGTTTCAAAGCTATGCTTAAGTCCATCCAGATCCTACTTGCCACAGCTACATACCATGACTACGATATCTGGTGGTTGGGTGTCATGACAGCTTTTCTAAATGATGTTTTAGAAGAGAGCGTCTATAAGTACACAGCCAGAGGGCTTCATAGACAGTGAGAGCAGCGGAAACGTGTGCAAGATGTTTTATGTGATAAAGCAGGCATCGCGGAGTTGGAACATCTGTTTTGATGTGGTAGTCAAAGAGTTTGACTCCATCAAAATGGTAGATGAACCTTGTATATACAAAAAGGTAGTAAGGAGTATGGTGGTGATCCTCGTAGTGTACGTGGATGACATACTCTTGATAGGGAAGGAATTTCCTATGCTATGCTCGATCAATCTCCACTTATCACAAAGATTCTCTATAGGATCAAAGTGATACCTCCTAAATCCTGGGTTTTGGATCTATGAGATAGATCTAATTGGATTTTTGGATACTCACTAGTTGTAGTGAGATGGTATCAATCGATCCTGGGGAGAATCACTGGAAAGGTTCCAGGGTGATAAGGACGACTGAATGTCAGTCGCAGGCATTGTCTTTACCCTCAGTGGAGGGACGGTATGTTGGAAGAGTTCAAAGCTAGATAACGTGACTTACCTAGACGATTAAAGGCAAGATACATCGTTACCAAGGATGCTACCAAAGAGGCAGTCTGGATATTTATAAGTTCATGAGATGAACTTCGTTCCTACCATTGTGTGACAATGGAGTTGTGGCTTTTGCCAAGGAACCCCCTGTCCCATCAGAAATCCAGATATAATTCTTAGGCAGTATCACCTGATCTTGGAGACGGTTGATCTCCAGGGAGATCGAGCTTAGGAGAGTAGACACAGAGGACGACAGCGCGGATCCACTCACAAAGGCCTTTTTCCCTGTAGAGAATTTTATGGGATGGTTGAGTATGAGATACTTCAACCACCGCTAATTGTTGGGTATGTGATACCACAACTGATGGCCCTAGTGCAAGTGGGAGATTGTTAGTTATATGTATGCCCTAGAGGCCATTACTGTACATACGATGTATATTGTAATGGATGCTTAGACATATATAGGTAGGACTTTCTTGCTCGACATGATAGTATGCTATCTGGTTGTACTTTATCTAAACATGTACTCTGATTGTCTCTATGTTACATGTTGATAAAGCCCTTAGGATATGTACTGGACTACTGGGACTATGATGAGATCATACTAGTGGGGCCACGGTAGTCGACGAGTACATCCTATAACTGTTCCTAGTTGAGGGTGTATCGAGACAGGGCATCGATACACCAGAGTAGACTAGCGTATATGCATCTTGACCCATATGATGGGCGATGGATGATCCCATATTCATCGGTGTTTGACATCAAGGATGGTATACGGGAGCTCAGTAGAGACTGGGTACACTGGACGGACTCGCCGAGAACTCCCAGATGGTATTATACCTAACGTCAGATGGCAGTTCTCCGGTGACACTGGTACAGAGTAGTCTGTTGACCCGAGATCGTCATAGAGTCTTATGTGATTCCCACTATGCTTTGATTTCCATCATACCACGTCCAAGAGGGCGTGCAAAAATGTGGCTTTTGGGTACAGTCCCGAATCACATGGAGGCAATGAGCGATAGGAGGGGATCCATCTCTCCAGGTATAGGGAGTTGATGTTGTGCTGTGTCCGATTGGCTATAACTGGAAATCCCTGGCCAGGGTTGCTGAGATTTACTCATAAGTGTTATCAGTAGTTTCTCGAACTGTTATAGACCTCATATCGACATGACTTATCAAGCTACTGGGGTCTGACGTTTACCACCCCTAGGAGAGATATGCGACATATCAGACGACGAGACCGGACTATACGGGAGTGTTGCTGATTGGATTCACAGGAGAATGTAGAGGCTTGCTTGTTCATCTTCTGAGCACTCAATACCTGAGTGGCTGTTACGTTTAGCTGACCGCTTGCTGCTTGTGGGTGTTTGATATGATCATCACCCACTGCCGGCGTATTGACGATTCTTTAGAGTCCTACACAGAGGTTTCTTGGCTCAGGCAAAATGGAGTAGGAGCACATATGTGATATGTGCGGGACCGAGGATAATGCGGTATGTGATACCGTATTGGATTCTCACGATATGAGATATCGGCCGGGTATATGTGATATAGCCGGGTCATCGTATTAGTCGGTTATATGCGATATAGCCGGATTGTCGGATCAAGTGTTGATTCGATAATTTAATGTATAATAATATATATGATATATTAAATTACATCAACAAATATTAGCTCACTAAAAGATTCTTTTTCTCACTCGGGTAATGATTTGTATGTCAAAAACTATCTATTTCCGCAATCAAGAACGGCGTCGCATGAAGCTAGCCGGTGAGTACGGGTCGGTCCACTGGGATGTTGTGAATTTCGTAATCGCTCTTACGAGTTAATTCCGATTGTGGTCGGATTGATTATTTCTAAAAACTAAATTAATCTATATCTAAATCTTGCTAGGGTTAGGTCTTGGTTAAGTTTGGAATGTCTATAAATCTCACCGCTTTCTATACCCATATGAAGATCTAATTAGGTGTTATGGTAATTATTAATAAAAGGGATTAGAACCATTTGGAAAAATGTTTCTTCATCTAGGTTCTTGTCCTTCCTTTAGAAATCCTTACCCTAACCTCCATGGAAAACCATCACAACCGGGCCTTTATACTACGGTATCACTGCTACCTCAATAGATAGGGTGCCGTAGGGAGCGGTATGTGCATGTATGCATAGAGTCCTATGAAAATATATGATGGGCAAGAAAGGGGATGAGAGATCTTCGTCTCTCAAACCTTCCCCAGATCTAACCCTAACAAGCGAGGAGACTACTCACTCATTAGGGAATTAAAATACATTTATCTAGGGCAGAGAATAAAAGATTAACTAGGGCAAGAAATTAAATTTATCTAGGGCAAGAATAGAAAATTAACCTAGGGCAGAAAATAAAGAACTTACAAAAAATGATGCTCTCCAAAAGAATGCTGAAATTTACTAATGAAGGGAGGCATGAGAAAATACATTCTTTAGAGTTCCTATTTATAGAGGATAGGAAACCCTAGGGTTACAATTCTCTCGCATGTCTGAAATTACAAAAACAGCCCTTAGGTTGACTAGTCAGAGCCGCACCCAAATTATGGTAAAAATTTTACGCAGCCCGGGCACTATACGGCCGCGGAACAGAAGCAATGGCAGGCTTGGGCCGCGGTTCCGCGGCCCATTGGTGAGATCACCTCCTGAAACTTCCTGTGCTGACTTCTGGCTTTTTGGGGTCTCTGTTTATGTATGTCCTTTTCCATTTGGGCTTCTAAGTTGGTTCCAGATTTCCAGTGAACAATTTGCCATGGATTTTTAACCGTTCGCTTTGTATTTTTGGACCTTGAGTTGCCTTTTTAATTGTGAACTGTCTTTCGATGTAGGCTTGACTAAGATCCTGCCATTTGTTGGTCAAAAGTCCATATTTTCATCGTCTTTACATCGTTTTCACTGTTTCCTGTCCAAGAACCTCTAACCTGTAACTTGTAACAGACATGCGTCAAAAGTACCTATTTATTTATAAAAAGAATAAGAATGGGGAATATAATAATGCAATATTATGGTGTGAACAAATACCCCCAAACTTATCTTTTGCTCGTCCTCGAGCAAACTTATTTTTATTCACTAAAATCCTAACCGCACTTTCGCGGGGAAACGCGATTGCACTGAACACGTGCAACAAGCCGTTAAACCTCCAGGTGTCCCTAGTAGGAGGAGTGTTGTCTCCTGTGGGTTTTTCAGCGGATACTACCCACAAAATCCTATCAATTCGGCCCATTAAATTTTGTTCTCCAATTAGGTTTTCTAACAAGGAATTCTATTATCGTCGACTCGTAAATTATCCACCCATATTCTTCACGCTTCCTCATCATTTAACTTAAGATTATATATGTTCTATAGATTTACTTAGCTTTCGGCATTTCTTAAGTTTTCCTTCTAGGGTTCCATCTCCACTTAGAAATTTCTATCAACTCTACTAAAGATACAAGTTCTATTCTTCACTCCTTTCTCTCATCTAAACTCCAATCACATATCCCCACGTGTGTGTATAAATTACCCCTACACTTGGAAATTCAAATCAAGCAATTATACCCTTGTCCGTTGTCCAAAGCACTTATTAATTGGTGAATTTAAATGAATTTTGCTTACACATCCTTCATGCGATCATTAATACTTCTTGAGGTACCAACAACCGATTACAAGATATGTTTACACTTTTAAAGCGTAATTCCTAGTCTTGCAACACCTAAGGTTTTTAGCAGTGACTCCCAAACCAGTTGGTCTAAGGCACTAGGTGATGAAGCACCCTCGCTAAATATTTTTCTATTTTTGCAGCCTTAAGTAATCACAAAAACCAGTGTTCATTTTTTTTATTCTTTATCCACACTTTTTTTCATTTATTTTCTTCGTACTAAGGACTTTAGACAAGTGCATTTCAAGGTCTCTTCTACTATTCCAAGTTTCAAGATGCGTAATTGTGCAAATTGTAGGGTATACGTTTTCAGAATCTAGACTTAAGCTAGGAACTATTTTTCAAACTTATACTCTAATAAGAACATCAATACTCTTCCCTTGTTTCAACTTAGCCCAAAAAGTGAACCCAAAATTTGCCTATTTCTAAATAAACTACAAGGCATATACTTTCTACCGTTAAACTTTAAGGAAGGTTATTTTTAAGATTTTTAATTTACTAAGTCTAAGATCTAGTTGTTCCTAGCTAGTTAACCTATCTGTCAAACTCTAGTCAAATAAGTCAAAATTGAATACAATAATTTTTATAATATTTGAAAATTTTCAATTTTTATGGGTTTTCAAATAAGTATGCAAATGCAAAAATATGTACATATGAATGCGAAGGAAGAAGACGTACCGAGCATACCCCCAAACTTGAACTTGACAGTGTCCTCACTGTAATACTAAACCAAGAGATTAAAAATTGTCGGCACTCCCCTGTTTATTTATTTACAATTTTTTTAGTTTTTTAATGTTTTTAATTTTTTTTTATTTTTTATAGAAAAAGAAAACAAAAATATATATACAACAAGATTCCCCCCAAACTTAAGCTTGGCCTTACACAAGCCAAAGGTTAGCACCAACCATTCAAAGATCTTATCGTGGTAGTGGTATAGTTGGTGCAAGAATGGGGTGTGGATGAAAGAATTGAGAAACACACGAGACCGAATGAGAAGAAGGGTGCTAGAATAGGGTCTCGGTGTGGGAGAATATTGGCGGAAAGAAGAAAGAAGGGTCGCGCGTTTTTGAGGGTGTAAATCGAGTGAATAAATTAGCGCAATATGTGATGACCGAAGTGTGAAAACTGATTATGCTAATCTATCAACTCATCATGCAATGGGGTCAAATCCCTCAAGATTCGCAAGAAAACATGGGTACGCCGAACTTGGTATAGGAGATGAAGGCGTAACGGTCACTTGTACGGTCGGAACAATAGGAATGACGAAAGAAAGTGAATTAGGAATAGTATCATTCTCACATTAGTAAACTGTCTCGAACTTGAAAGATTCCATTAATGGTTCGAAACTACTGTAATCAACCGAGTCTGATGGTTCAACTAACTCATCTGAAAATGTAAAGAACTCAAACTCGGCCGGTGAGTCATCAACATCGTCCGAAAAAGTGAAACACTCGTAAGTGTTATCATCTGTGAGAACCGTGTCAGATTCAAAGGAAAAGTTTTTGAGCTCACAGTCGTCAAGCGTAGTCGGAATGATGGAAAGGAGGGAGGGTGATATAACAGTCAAAAGTTCAGGAGGATGAATTGGGAAACCAGACACATCAAACAAAAATGGTTCAACCTCAATATGATCCTCAAAACTCTCCTCAATACTATCATTATAATTTTCCTCAAAATTCAACTCATACATGCCATTATCATCAAAATCAAGACGCATATGAGATTCGGGAGAAACATTTAATAACTCGGGATGATGATTTGGACGTAAAATTTCAATCAAATCGACAGGTTCATCATCCAAAATTTTTCCGGCGTCTATATCCTCAATCAAGTGAAAATTAATTTCTTTAGACACCTCATCAAAAGCATGGATATTTATCAATTTGGGTTCTAGAGTGGAGGTGTAAAGATCGAAAGGATTAAGTGTGGTTTCACTCGAAAGGGGTTCTTCACAATTTGGCAAATCAAACACTACAAAGTCATACGACTCATCATTTTGGACACATGTTTGAAAATTGGAGTTGTTGGATTCAATTGGGTATGGGTAGGTTTGATTTGGAAATCCTCTCTCATTCTCACTCTGTCCAACCGCCTCCTCATACATTGTAAAATTTGAAGCTAGTTGGAAACTAGCTACCGGTTCACTAGGTTGCATAAAGGCGGCTAAGGACGCTTCCACATTCATAGTCATTTTATCTGTTGCTGCTATATATGCCTCCAACGACTCTTCCAAACTAGACTTAGGTGGTGAGGGGGTTTCGGTGAAAGATTCGAAATCGTGTGGATATGCAAAACTCCCTAATGGCTATGTAGAAATAGTGTCTAGTGAGGGTGGTAAGGTCAGGTAAGACTGGTAGGAAGTGGGTGGTTGGACAGGGGTAGGGTCAACATGTGGATAAAAAGGTGAATAATCGTGCGGAGCCCTAGAACTAGATGAGTGGAGAGGGGTGAAAGATCGACTGCGAGATTGAGCAATATGCTCAGCAATGGACATCGGCTTAGGAGTTACAGCTGGATTTGAAAAAGTGGTGTCAACATACGAAGGTGGTAAAGGTTGACTTGGTTGACACAAAGTGGGTTGAAAAGACAAACTGTTTCTCCTAGACGCTTTTATTCGATCTTTCAAAGAAATTTTTGGCACGGAGGGATCGTGTTTAAATTGAACGAAACAATTTACGTACGATGTAAAGTTTGGTTCGGGATACCAAAGTTCGGCAAGTGATTTATTATGTGGGGTACCCATGTTGAAAGAAAGGGTGAAAGAAAGAAAGATGTGTGGTGGTCGTGCAAGGATTTATTTGCGGCTAAAATTTTGCAAGTTTCTATAAAAGATTTTTCTATTTCTTTTTATCTTTATTTGGAAAGTTTTGTTGCAAAAAGATTTTAGAGAAAAGATGCGCAACAGCAAAATATTACTTGCAATCTATTTTATTTCAAGAGGGGTCCAAAAGTCCTGCACAAGATCGTTATTCGGAAGGGAATATATTTTTAAAGTGCACAAAATCCTGCAGGCATTTTTCAGAAAATATATTTCAAAAATTACAGAGGAGGAATAGAAGATTTTACAGAAAATTTTTCAGAAGAAGATGCCACCAGATCGCCGCCCTTCCGCGGCAATAGAGCTCTAACACCGCGGTTCCGCGGTCTTCTTGATGGCTCAGATCCCCACAAATTTTTTGGTGCGACGAATCGACAAGACGGCCGCGTTTCCGCGGCCTTAAGTGGGTTTTGGCAACGGAAACGTGGCGTGGTGGGCGGTTCAAGAGTCCAAAATTTTTCTGCTGTTCTGTTGTTTAAAATCCCTTCTGTTCTGATACCCCGTTTTCCGTTTTGCTTTCTGGAAATTTCCAGATCCGAATTTGTATATCCTGCAAAAATTCAAACAACAAAATATTCCTTCCAAAAATAACAGATTATATATATTTTTTTATAGTTTTTTATTTTTCAGGTTTTTATGAATTTTTTAATTTTGATTAACCCGAAATTGCAAAAAAGAAATTTTACGCCATCCCCGGCAACGGCGCCATTTGATTTGTATGTCAAAAACTATCTATTACCGCAATCAAGAACGACGTCGCATGAAGCTAGCCGGTGAGTACGGATCGGCCCACAGGGATGTTGTGAATTTCCTAATCGCTCTTACGAGTTAATTCCGATTGTGGTCGGATTGATTATTTCTAAAAACTAAATTAATCTATATCTAAATCTTGCTAGGGTTAGGTCTTGGTTAAGTTTGGAAAGTCAATAAATCTCACCGCTTTCTATACCCATATGAAGATCTAATTAGGTGTTATGGTAATTATTAATAAAAGGGATTAGAACCATTTGGAAAGATATTTCTTCCTCTAGGTTCCTGTCCTTCCTTTAGAAATCCTTACCCTAACCTCCATGGAAAACCATCACAACCGAGCCTTTATACTACGGTATCACCGCTACCTCAATGGATAGGATGCCGTAGGGAGTGGTATGTGCATGTATGCATAGAGTCCTATGAAAATATATGATGGGCAAGAAAGAGGATGAGAGATCTTCGTCTCTCAAACCTTTCCCAGATCTAACCCTAACAAGCGAGGAGACTATTCACTCATTAGGGAATTAAAATACATTTATCTAGGGCAGAGAATAAAAGATTAACTAGGGCAAGAAATTAAATTTATCTAGGGCAAGAATAGAAAATTAAGCTAGGGCAGAAAATAAAGAACTTACAAAAAATGATGCTCTCCAAAAGAATGCTGAAATTTACTAATGAAGGGAGGCATGAGAAAATACATTCTTTAGAGTTCCTATTTATAGAGGATAGGAAACCCTAGGGTTACAATTCTCTCGCATGTCTGAAATTACAAAAACAGCCCTTAGGTTGACTAGTCAGAGCCGCACCCAAATTATGGTAAAAATTTTACGCAGCCCGGGCACTATACGGCCGCGGAACCGCGGCAATGACAGGCTTGGGCCGCGGTTCCGCGGCCCATTGGTAAGATCACCTCCTGAAACTTCCTTTGCTGACTTCTGGCTTTTTGGCGTCTCTATTTATGTATGTCCTTTTCCATTAGGGCTTCTTGGTTGGTTCCAGATTTCCAGTGAACAATTTGCCATGGATTTTTAACCATTCGCTTTGTATTTTTGGACCTTGAGTTGCCTTGTTAATTTTGAACTGTCTATCGATGTAGGCTTGACTAAGATCCTCCCATTTGTTGGTCAAAAGTCCATATTTTCATCGTCTTTATATCGTTTTCACTGTTTCCTGTCCAAGAACCTGTAACCTGTAACATGTAGCAGACATGCGTCAAAAGTACCTGTTTATTTATAAAAAGAATAAGAATGGGGAATATAATAATGCAATATTATGGTGTGAACAGGTAATATATTGATATATATGCGATATATGTTAATTGTATTATTTTATATTATTACGATTAATATTATATATGTGATATATAATATTGTAACATGATATGATAACTAATGCAACATGTTTAGTTAAGATTAAACAAGGTTAGGGTTTGTTTTGGGTTAGTTCCTTCTTGATGATTCTAGAAGGTTTCTTTTTGTTTTGTGAAAGATATTTACAAATGACTCATCTTTAACCTAACCCAAACCCTACACCCTTGGTTAATTCTCTACAAAGGTTTAGCAACCATGGTTGCATTATTGATCATGATCTTCTTTCATTGTTCATCACAAAAGGATTCTATCATCTTCTTCCTTGAGTTCCTTCTTGGAAAAAGTTTTCTAGCTTTTTGCTAAGTGATGAAAGTGAGCGAGAATATGAAAGCAAATGAGAGCAAAAATCGTACTTCATCATTCTCATCTATCCTTACCCTTTAGATGAGAGTGTTCACTTCATTTAGTGAGTGTTAGCTTGTGTTAATGAAACTTCAAGGTAGATCATCTATGTTATCGAAGATCGGAAGCAAGACTGCATCTTTCTCTTCGTGGAGCCTCTCGATAGTCCGGAACACGATGATCGCAGTGAAGAGACCTCAACACGGAGCTTAAGAAGTGAAGGACTGGATCTACAAAAGTTGTAATCCCTCTCACTTAGTGTTAAAGTGTTTAACATGCTTGTTTTCCCCTAAACCCTAGTTTAAAGATCCGGCTTTGGGTTGTTTGGCACGGCTAAAATTTTAATCGGTCATCATTGATGCCTCGTAGACCCTTGTGCGTGTTCCTTGCAACCCTACACACATAAGAATCTATAACGATCTCGGGTCTACAGACTAACCTGTACCAGTATTACCAGAGAACTGCTATCTGACGATAGGTATTATACCATCTAGGAGTTCTTGGCGAGTCCTGTTCGGTATACCCATTCTCCATTGAGCACCTATGTACAATCTTTGAGGTCAAACACCAATGGCTATGGGATCAACCAACACCCCATACAGGGTCAAGAAACGTACACACTAGTCTACTCTGGAATATCGATGCCCTATTGTCACGACCTGAAAATGGCACATGATGGCCCTTAAACTACGCAACGTCTACAGGCGTAACGCAATTTAAGTATGCCGAAAAACCCAGCAATCTAAACCATCAAAAATAGTAAGAATTAATAGAAGTTTTAAAACTTTTGAAATCTCAACCCAAATTCTTTAAAAGTCCAATTTTATTTCCTTTAAAAATTTGGCAGCACCTCCTTTGTAAAAACCAGCCCCAAAAAAGGGTACAGCATAAATATAAATAAAGCATCCCCAAAAAGGAGCAAAAACACGCCTAAAGGCGGAAAAAAACCACCACAACAGATATACGACGCCGTAGCGAAGAAATAAAACATGATAGTAGTAAAACTACATAAAAGACATCCAAGTCTCAAAATAACATACAATATCGTCCTCACATCAAGTCTCTAAGTCAACATGAAAGTAGTAGGTGGAGTGTAGAAGGATACAACGAATATACAATACAACACGAAAGACCCCTCGGTCCATGCATAGTCAAGCTCGAACAGCGGGGAAGAGCAGACTTTCCGCCCCAAGATCGCGGAGCAAGAGCTGCTTCAAGAGCTTCGAAACCAGCTCAGGAGCAAAAATAGAGAGATGGCTAAGCTCTATTCGAAGATTGACGACTTAACGAACGTTGTGATGCGGCTTACGGCTCAAATTGCTCGAGCGCCTCCCAATCAAGCACAAGTCGCTACTAATCAGCTGGGTGATGACAATCCGAAGCAGCCAATGCCCGTTCCTTTGGGCCCAAGACTGGTCGAGCCGCATGAAAGCCGGCCACATTCCGCTTCTGCGGACGCCTTGGCCCCAGATAGCACTATCCCGCTAACACAAGATTGGATAATGGACTTGGTCACCAGCAAAGTTAAAACATTGGTGGCTGAAGCTGAAGCTCAGAAAGAAATTGGCAGTAGTGGGCGGCCATATCCCATACAGTACGATCTGATCGAGTTCCCGAGCGGCTACGTCATTCCTAAGTTCGGAAGATTTGACGGAACGAGGAATGCAAATCAGCATGTCGCCCACTTCAAAGCCTCGTGCGGAAATACAGGGGGCAATGACGCGCTCCTTCTTCGTCAGTTTGTCAACAGCCTGACCGGTGTCACCTTCGACTGGTACGCGAGTATACCAGATGGTTCCGTCACTACCTTTGCCCAAATGGAGTCTCTGTTTCGGCAAAGGTTCATGAGTGTCAATGATAAAATATCCATTGCCGACCTTGTGAGGACCAAGCCGGGGAAGAATGAAAGCAACACCTACTTTATCGCCCGATGGCGTAATCTCATGGTCAAGTGCGAACCGCCGCTGGAGCAGGACCAGTCCGTATGCCTTCTCATTGGGAACCTCAGCAATTGGATGGTCCCATTCTTGTGTACAGCGGGCCTCAAGACATTTCAGGAGCTAACCAAGAAAGTCCAAATGCTGGAACGCTCGAAGCAAGAGTCCCCGCCGGACTATCAGAGAGACAAAACTTAGAAAAGAAAGCGGGACGACAGCCGTAGAAGTGGGAGTTCCAGCAGTACCAATGTCTTCAATGCGTCCGACAATGAAGAAAAGCGAAGGGCGGGCGAACCCAAAACCAACCGGTCTCGAAAGCCATTGCTGGAAGGATAAGGGCTTTCCCTAGAGGAGAAAAAGAACAAGGTTTACTCTTTCAGAAGGGACAAGGTCCACAAGATATTTAAAGATGCCTTGAACAACGGTCTACAATTACCGGAGTCGAAAAGACCTCAAGAAGAAAAAATGACCGACAATCCCCTATATTGCCCCATGCGATCGAGGATTGCTATATCTTCAAGGACTGGGTCGAGAAGCGGTACAAGGCTGGAGAGATCGAGCTGTCCAAAAGTGTGTTGGTGAACAATCAAGTTGCAACCACCAACTTTATATAGACAAAAACTGAAGCCTTCTGAGAGCAGACAACCGAACCCGCTGCCCTGAGAAATGAAATGGACTCATCGCGGCCTCCGTGGAGTACGCACATGTCTAACAAGACGAAGAAGATGATAAAGCCACTTCGGGAAGAGACCAGGACGGAATGGGAAGGGCAGAAGAAGCCTACCTTTCCAGCTGCCAATGCGACTCCATCAGGCTCGAAATCCAAAAAGCTCAACAAGAAGAAAAGTGGAGCTCGGCGCGAAAAAGTGTCTGCAGGGAGATCGACCATTCAAAAATATATTGATTCCCTCGAAGATTATGAACAGTAGGAAAGAGCTCTGATTCAATTGAAGGACTTCTTCCCTGTACATGCGGCTGAAATTCTGGAGGTGTTAGAAGAAGACTCCAATGAAGAGATCCCAATAGTGACCTGCTACGCCATCTATCTTGGCAGCGACTCGAAGGAGGAGCTCTATTTTTCCGAAGAGGACGAGGAGCTCGCCACAAAGGCCAATCAAATCTAGCTCAGAAGCGGCAGGGCTCTGCCGCCAAATCAGGGCAATGCCCAAAAAGGGAAGGAAAAACAGGTGGCTAATGATGAAGATGGCAGAGAACCGGCTGATGAAAACTCAAGTCCTTCCCCAGTAGACTATAATGTTTTGGCTCACCTCCAAAAGCTTTCGTCTCTCCTTAGCATCTACGATGCCTTGGTTCTATCTCAAGAGCTTAGAGATGTTCTCATTCATACTCTACAAAACCCTGAGAGGTATCAGGCTCGCTTTGCGGAAATTAATATGAAAGAAGCTCAGTACACTTTGCAAGCCGCCGCAGTCACGTTTAAGGATGAAGACATGCTACTGGGAACGGCTGAGCATAATCGGCCGCTTTACATGACCGGGTATAGCGACGGAGATCGGATTAATCGAATATTGATTGATCCGGGGTCCTCAGTGAAGATCATTAACTTGCGGACACTGAAGAGTTTGTCAATGGACGTCCGGCACCTGTCAAGGGAAAGGATTGTCATTCAAGGCTTCAATCAAAACTGCCAACAAGTTCTGGTGTCTATAGCTTTGCCAATAAAATTCGGGGATCTGTAAACTGAAGCTAAGATATACGTGATCGACGCCGACACGTCTTATAAGATTTTCTTGGGACGGCCGTGGTTCCACGATTACGGCATCGTTCTGTCAACTCTCCATCAATGCATGAAATATACTAAAAATGGAGAAGAAAGACGCATTGACGGAGACATCCAGCCGTTCGGTGTGCATGAAGTCCGATATGAAGATTCTCGGTAATTTATGAACCACTAAAATGCTAAGCCACAACTGACTGAGCATAGAGCAGCCCTAAGACTCAAATGCAAATCTGAGCCGGCTGTCACTTTCAAATGTAAAAACGCCCAAGTGCGCCCGCGTTTCGGTAGCGACACTGATGAGTCCGACGCTGGAAGTTCGTCCTTCCGTAAAAATTGCCCTCGTTTCGGTAGCGATACAGACGAATCCGATACTGAAGGCCCATCTAGAAGCAAAGTCCGCCCTCACCTTTGCAGCGACACTGAAGAGTCGGAGGAAGAGGACCTGCCGTGCAACAACGGTGCAGATTGGACCCCTATGCAACAAGCGAAACTACGAGAGACCTTCGAAATTGCGGAAGGTTCCCTAGCCGTCACAAGGGTACCGGAGAAGATGTGCAAAGAGCTCGATGCGTTGTCAGTCTCCATCGTGGACCAGCTGAAAACTTTCTACGTCCCCGGAAGGAAAGGTGGACAGAAAGGCATCCTGTTTTATAGGTCAAACGCCGTTGTGCACCCGAACGATTTTTCTGTCGCGTGTCTTCTATATGAGAGAGGCATAAGAGCCGTCCTCAATCCCAGATACTATGCGCCCGAGATGCGGGAATATTTCAGAAAGTGCGGATGCCGGTTATATCAAACGGAGTCCGAAGCAAAGTTTTATTGGAGGACTATGGCATCCGCCCCAGGTCCGAGCACTCATCGATGGACAAATTCCAGATAGACGGGGCATAGGCTACGTTCAACCTAATTCCAAAGCGTGCTACATGATCCATGTTGGTGAGGCCAGCGAAAGATCAAATGATGATGACGAGATAGCAGAGCCAGAAGAAGCTCCTCAAGAGCTCGAAGATGGCGGACAAGCAACCTTTGACGAGCTAACCGAGATTGAATTAGGAACGCCCGATAATCCAAGGCCGACCAACATCAGCTCACTCTTGTCGGAGAAAATGAAAGAGAAGATAATTGCCTTGCTGCATGAGTTCGTCGACTGCTTCGCGTGGACATACAAAGAAATGCCTGGCCTTTCCCCTGAAGTGGCCGTGCATATGCTGGCTATATCTCCTGATGCTAAGCCAGTCAAACAAGCTCCTCAAAGAATAAGAAGGGAACTAGAAGAAAAGGTCATCGAGGAAACCAAGAAGCTCATCGATGCTGTCTTCATTAGGGAAGAGAAATATGCAGACTGGATCGCATGCATAGTCCCAGTGAAGAAGAAAAATGGGCAGATCTGAGTTTGTGTTGATTTCAGGGACCTCAACAAGGCATGTCCTAAAGACGACTTCCCGCTACCGGTCATGGAAATGATGGTCGATGACACCTCAAATTACGAGTTGTTCACCTTTATGGATGGCTCGTCTGGAAATAATCAAATCAAGATGTCGCCTGAGGATGAGAAACACACAGCATTTCAAACCCCGATCGGAATATATTGCTACAAGGTAATGCCGTTCGGACTGAAGAACGCAGGTGCTACATATCAAAGGGCAATGACCAATATCTTTGATGACCTAATTCATAAAGTCGTCTAATGTTATGTTGATGATCTGGTCGTCAAGACTAAAGCCAAGGCCGATCACATCCAAGATCTTAAGACCGCTCTCACCAGACTGAGGGAGTACGATCCGAAGATGAATCCTCTGAAGTGCGCTTTTGGCGTGTCATCGGGAAAATCCCTGGGCTTTATAGTCCGGCATCGAGGGATCAAAGTTGATCCATCAATGATAAAGGCCATCATGGAGATGCCCCCTCCAAAGAGTCTGACGCAACTGAGATCATTTCAAGGAATGCTTGCTTATATACGAAGGTTTATCTCAAATTTGTCGGGGAGATGTAGGCCCTTCTCAAAGCTCATGAAGAAAGGAGCTCCTTTTATCTGGGATGCCGAATGTCAAACAGCGTTCAAAAGCATCAAACAGTACTTGTTGCACCCTCCAGTGCTGGCTGCTCCCATTCCAAATAAACCGCTGATTCTCTACACTGCAGCGCTAGGTGAGTCACTCGGTGCACTCCTTGCCCAGAACAATGAGGAGGGAAAAGAGAATGCCCTCTACTACCTCAGTCAAATTTTAGTCGGGGCGGAACACAACTATTCCCCGATCGAAAAGCAATGCTTGGCTCTTATGTTCGCTGTGAAGAAGCTGAGGCACTATCTACTTGCTCATCGGGTTATGCTGATCTCTAGGGTCGACCCGCTCAAACACTTAATGACCAAAGCAAGCCTAGCCGGTAGAATATCAAGATGGGCTGTCATGCTACTGGAGTTTGACATAGTTTATACTCCCCAGAAAGCAGTAAAAGGGCAAGCTCTTGCAAACTTTCTCGCTGCTCATCCCATACCAGAAGGGTCACTACTCAGTTGCGAGCTACCTGACGAACAAGTGCTGGGCCTCGAGAATGGCGATCCATGTTGGGTGCTCTACTTCGATGGAGCCTCATCGATAAGGACCTCCAGTAAATCAAGTGTCCCGGAGATAAAAGCGGGGATAGGATTGGTGTTCATCACGCCATCAATGGGAACCCTACGGCGTTCTTTTGCTCTCACCGAGCCTCGCACAAACAATGAGGCCGAGTATGAAGCTCTGATAGCTGATTTAGAGCTCGCCATAGAAATGGAAATCCTTCGGATACGGCTTTACGGTGACTCTCAGCTTGTCGTCAACCAAGTAAGAGGAGACTATAAGATATACAAACCTGAGTTAGCTCGATATAGAAGCCGAGTGGTGGCGCTCATGAAACGGTTCACTCACATTGAACTAATGAGAGTCCCTAGAGCGTTGAATGGAAAGGCTGACGTACTCGCTCACTTAGCCAAAGAGCTGGCTGATACTAACATGGACGAAATTCTGATCACTGTCAGGAGTCGGCAAATTCTCCCCCCTATCTCTCTACCAGAAGAAGAAAGCGTGGAACAGAAGCGCAGTCACGCCGAAGAAGCTTCAATCGTTCAAGACGAGCCCGATTGGAGAGAACCCCTCATAGAGTACTTCCGATACGACAAGCTACCCGAAGGAAGGTCTGCGAGGGTCCAGCTGAAGAAGAGAGCTCTCCGATACGTTTTTGTAAATGACACGCTATACCGCAGGTCATATGACCAACTCTGGCTCAGGTGCCTGTCATCGGCCGAAGCCCAAAAAGTCATGAAAGAAGTTCACTCAAGCGTTTGCGGTGCTCACCAATCTGGCCCCAAGATGCGATTTCAAATTAAACGGCTTGGGTATTACTGGCCCACCATGATACAGGATTGCGGAGAGCATGCAAAGAAATGTTATATCTACCAAATTCACGGTGATTTCATTCACAAGCACCCAATCCGTTGCATCCTACGGTGGCGTCGTGGCCCTTCGAAGTCTGGGGAACCGACATAGTTGGCCCAATTGATCCTCCGTCATCCAAAGGCCGCCGGTTCATATTGGTCGCAACTGACTATTTCTCCAGATGGGTTGAAGCCGTCACGCTAAAAGAAGTCAAGACAGGAGACATTCTGACATTCTTCCAACATAATATTCTATACCGCTTCGGTACACCAAGAAGAATCATTTCTGACAATGGGCCTTCTTTCAAAAGCTTCAAAGTCTCAAGGTTCGCTACTCAACATAAGACTCTATGCAAGCTCCTGAGGAAAAATGCTTCAGCCAACAAGAGAGACTGGAATCTCAAACTTCACGAGGCGTTGTGGGCATATCGTACCACGCACCATACTCCAACTCAGTCCACTCCTTGCTTTTCGGAGTGGTGGCGGTCCTCCCCTTCGAAGTCGAAGTTCCAAGCTTAAGAATGGTCGTTCAGTACGAGTTGACGGAGGAGGAAAACGTGCTCCTTCGGCTTGAAGAGCTCGACACCCTCGAAGAAAAGAGGCTCGCGATGCAGCGAAATCTGGAGCTATACTGAGCCCAAATGTCACGGGCCTATGACAAGATAACCCATCTCCGCGCTTTCAAGAATGGTGAATTGATGTTGGTGCTCAAAGGACCGATCATCCCTAATCGACATGCCAAGGGAAAATTCGAGCCAACCTGGGAAGGACCATACGTCATCGAGAAAGTGTTCGACGGAGGATCCTACCAACTAATAAGTGCCGAGGGAGAAAGGCCCATGCCATCCATCAATGGCCAATATCTCAAGAAATACTATGTGAGAAAGGCTCCAAGTCGCAGGCGAATTGAGCACATCAGCCCTACGGTCCGGATCATACATCCTGCAAAACCGTGCACAATCCACGGGTGTAAACGACACTTATCTCTCCCAAATCCTGCCGCTGAAACTACTTCTAAAGTCCCACCAGCGGCAAAAAAAAAATAGATGTATGTCCACAAGCAAAACGGGCACGGATGAAAACCCGAAAGGGCTCCGTGAGTAAAAACAGCAGGACTACCGGCGAGTTTGTGAAAACCGGAAAGGGCGCAAACTCGTAAAAATAAAGATTAAATACACTCGCAAAGTCCTCTCGACCTTGTGAGGAAAAAATCTCTGCGTGAGATCCTTACGACTCACAAAGGAGCAACACACTTAGGAATCCTCATGATTCCTAAGGAGAACATACACCTGCGAGATCCTCTCGACTCGTAGGGAGAAAATGCTTTTATGAGACCCTTGCGGCTCATAAAATTAAAAAGTCTTAGGTGACAGGGACCTAAACCTGTCTCCTAAGCCACCGCTCCCCAACGGGAAATGGCAAATGATGAGTCGCTCCTGGCGTTACGCTTCAGTGTTAGCGGTGCTGATGCCGAACCTAAAACTAAATCCCAAGTCCTCCATGGGCAAATGATGAGTTGCTCCTGGCATTATACCAGTTCAACAATGCTGATGTTAAATAAGATCCAAATTCCAAGTCCCCAAACGGCGAATGATGAGTCGCTCCTGGTACCATATTCCAGTGCAGTGATGCAAACGCCAACCAAAATCCAATTTCTCAAAATTCTCCCGGCCCTACGGTTAGTCCTCAAGTCGACTATCGTATACAATCCACGGGCTCAAATAATTCTCAGCATACTCATACCCCACCGCAATCACCAGTCATGCGGCTGGTCTCCGCACTTGGGATTATGCTCCATTTGGGAAGACCCACTCATGTGTCCTTACGATACATGAGGAGAACAACCTTACGGGATCCTCACGACTCATAAGAAAATACCTTCGTGGGATCCTTACGACTCACAAAGAAAAAACACACTTTGGAGTCCCCGCGACTCCTAAGGAGAACATACACCTATGGGATCCTCACGACCTGTAGGGAGAAAATGCTTTTTGAGCCTTTATGGCTCACAAAATTGAAAAGTCTTAGGTGAAATGGACCTAAAACCTGTCTCCTAAGCCATCGCTTCCTGATAAGCAAGCGCAAATGATGATTCGCTCCTGGTACCATATTCCAGTGTAGCGGTGCTGATGTCAATTCAAATCACATCAAATCAGCAAAACAACCTATGAGCTCCCTGGCAGAATCAAATTCCACCTCGGAAACAAGTCAACTTCATCCCTGACACCGCAAGAAGAGAAGCAAGGCAAATCCAGCACCGATCGTCTAAGTCGCAAAAAGGGCAGAACCGACCGTCCACGTCGCTAAAAGGGCAGCACCGACCTCTAAGTCACAAAAAGGGTAGAACCAACCGTCCACGTCGCTAAAAGGGCAGCACCGACCGTCCAAGTCGCAAAAAGGGCAGAACCGACCGTCCACGTCACTAAAAGGGCAGCACCGACCGTCCAAGTCGCAAAAAGGGCAGAACCGACCGTCCACATCGCTAAAAGGGCAGCACCGACCGTCCAAGTCGCAAAAAGGGTAGAACCGACCGTCCACGTCGCTAAAAGGGCAGCACCGACCGTCCATGTCGCAAAAAGGGCAGAATCGACCGTCCACGTCGCTAAAAGGGCAGCACCGACCGTCCAAGTAGCAAAAAGGGCAGAACCGACCGTTCACGTCGTAAAAAGGGCAGCATCGACCGTCCAAGTCGCAAAAAGGGAAGAACCGACCGTCCACGTCGCAAAAAGGGCAGCATCGACCTTCAAGTCACTAAAAGGGCAGCACCAATCATCCAAGTCGCAAAAAGGGCAGAACCGACCATCCACGTCGCAAAAAGCGCAGCATCGACCATCCAAGTCGCTAAAAGGGCAGCATCGACCGTCCAAGTCGCAAAAAGAGCAGAATCGACCGTCCATGTCGTCAAAAGGACAGTGCCAGCTTCCCAAAAGCGGGAACCAAATCAAGTCGCCTCCACGTGAAAGAAGATCCATTAATTCTATGCACACGACCCACAAGTGTGGTGTGCATTCATTCATGGGGGGAAATTTGTTGGAGTAAAAATTTACACCCGAAAGTACGGAACATGACCGGCACTTAAACTACGAACGTCTCGAGGCGTGCGTAATCTAAGTAAACCGAAAACCCAGAAATCCAAACCAAGAAAGATGTAGAGTGCAGGAAAAACCAACTTAAAGCAAGTAGTTTCAATAGCATAAGCCGAATTAGGCGGTTTTAAAAACATTAAAAATTTCCCGAAAATTTCGGCAGAGTCTCCTTTATAAATACTGGCCCCTAAATGGGATACAACATGAATAGTATACGAAATCAATAAAAAGGCATCCCCAAGCGGGAGCTAGCTCTTCGTCAATCGACGGTCATAACCACACAAGCAATATAATATACAACGCCAAGGGCGAGGATCAAAATTCAAAAGGAAACTCAAAAACCACAAGAAAACTACAGAAATACAACGCACGACTCTAAGGTCGAAAGAATAAACATCACTGGTCTCTATCTCAAATAAATACATGTTTGGTTGATGGAACTTTTAGATACAACAGAATAATAATATACAAGATATAAAATGGGGGTACGATACAAGTAAACCCACCTACTAGCAAATCACCCGAAGGAAACTATGCCCGCAAGCCGTAAAGAAACCTGTACGGCAAACCTGCAAGAAACTGGGGCACAACGGGGGTGAGTTGCCAACTCGTGAATAGAAAAATATCTACGCATAGAAATCGCATAAATAACGCAACCTAGGTCAATGATCATAATATATCCTCAAATATATGAATAACACGTAGCCTATAACAAGGCTAGGGTAAATATCTAACCCGAGTGTAATCTCATGTGCCCGTGTCAGTGCCTCAAGTAGCAATATATCATATGAATGAGGTATGAATGCATGAAAACAGAATACATGTAAATGAAGAACCGTTTTCATAATTTAGTGAGATTTCCTTTGTATTCTTAAAATGAGGTATCATAATGAAATCAGCATAAAACAGTGCCTAGCATCGGCACAAAACGTAATCCCAATATCTCGATATCTCTGTATCACAGTCTCTGTACCTCAATATCTCGAAATCTCAATGTCTCAATCACAATATCTTGGGCGCCGTCAGTCCAGACCGGCCCCTACCATCCATCTCAAGACCACGACGGTATCCTCCGGATATCCGACGCGTCGGGTAAAATCACCGATAGGTAGTGCTCCCCTGCCAGGCTCACATCGTCATCATCACGCGCTTCTTGCCCCGGGGTACTTTACCGGGTCCACCATGTACCCGAAACGGTTCATTCGTCTCTTCGAATCCGGTCTCGAAATCCATTAGCAAACTCATGGTGGACGACTCATACATCATGGGAAAAACCGCACTTTTTATTTAAAAAGAGAGAAATCAGTTTATATAAGTTTTGCGGTTTTCCCCCCAAATCCAGAAAATTTCATGGAAATCCGAATCCAAATCATCAATAGCATGTAAAAACCATGAATATAGGCATAACAATGAATAACAGTATGCATGAAGTGACAAGTAATAACTACAATGTTAAGCTGGCATATAAGGCAGGCACACTAATATCATGTCAAATTACTAACTAACAAGCAAAGTCAAGCAATAATATTTTGTAAGGTGTACGTGACATGGCAATTACCAATGAAGATGTGTGTGAGCCGGCAAGTAAGTGTACGTGGTACATACGCATCATCGGTAATGATGCTGGTGTCCTAACAATATGATATCAACATTGCAATAAGAAATTATAACATAAGTATGTGATGCGAAGCGAACCACAATAATAAGTGGGAGCTGAATACTAGACGCAACTGTAACTAACCCGCATTAATCTAATATAAGTCATACAAATGGTGCCTTTTGAAATAACACGAATCATGGGGTTTTGAAAATAGGGGCTACGGTGTTTTTATGAAAAGTTATGTCTTTTGAAATATCCGTAGGATCCCTTGGGCTGTTTTTTAAAATACCCACGATTCGTTAGTTTTTGAAATAGGTAAGAATCGAATCTAATCTAACAACTAAACTAAACTAAAGGGCTAAGCTAACAAGCTGGACTACAGGTAAGGAAACCGCCTAACATCTGAGTCGATCCATATACATACCTTTATATATATTAGTCGGTGATCCCACCTCAATAATATCATATCCGATACCATATCTACAATCAGCCATCCCAAGTCAAGAGTGTGGATCAATCATCAAGATATAGCTCGTACGTAAATCCGTCGCACGACATCCCCAAATCTGGGTACGGGTCAATATCATATTCCTCACACCATTCCTCTGGTATCCTCTTTATTCAAAATCATAGTCTAGGGTACTGACCTATGTCTAGTACAATACTAATATCCTCAATATACTCATGATCTGACTACAGATCGACAATCTCGTACAAACCGATACCGTCAGCACATAGCATCATCAAGGGTATACATCGCCCGATACGGCCTAATATCAATATCCTAGCATAACATGCCTCATATCATGATCACATATCGACCATTTTATTTATAACACTATTCACCCGTATCGCCGCCCCAAGATCCGCTATAACACCAGGGCGTACCTTAAGTACGAATCCTGCCATATCACCGATATCACAACCACAAAACAAATCTCATCAACTCAGCTCAATCCCAAGTATCATCCTCAAATCCGTATGTGAACACATAGTCCCATACCCATGTGATCACATAACTATAAAGAATCCCATGAGCACATATAAATAGGAATGTATGCAAGTATGTAGGTGTGTATGTGTAGTGCAACACTACCCTTGGGTTCGCAACACTAAAATAATCCAACACACCAATATCCATCCTAAACATCGATATAAATCCCAAAGAACATATAATAAATTGTTGGTGTGTATACGCATCCGTATACACCACCACGGACTGCGGGGGTGCTATACGCTATTCACCCGACTTCTACCCGTAGATATAAATCTACTCACCTGGTCCTCGTTCGCCGGTGCCGACGTCGCCACGCGCTTGCTTGTCGTCTCGAAGTCTACATGGGATACCTACATATCATAACGCACCATACCGCATTAAAATCCGACTCATGATCAAAACGACGCACGAATCCCACATAGGTCAAAACCTATGGTTGCTTTCACAAATCGACCAAAAAACCCTCGACGTCGGCGTACAAACGCCAAACCATCTAGAAAACTCCCAACACACTCATTTGTACAATTACAAGCACTAATTATAATATAAAATAGCTTAAAATTCACAAAAACCCCAATTTCACTTAAAAAGTCATTTTTCCGTAAATCTAGCAAGCACAAATCACCGTTTTAGTACAAAACTCGATGTATAAACGAACCTAGAATCCACAATATTCACTAAATATCATAACAAAATCATATAAACCATTCCTATAATTTATTCTCATCAATTTGCATAAATTCCAAAATCCTAGTTTGCAAAAATATCAATTTTTAACACCTTTTAAAGCAAAATTCACAATTCAACAATTAAGCTTGGTTTTGCATAACCTAAGATATTAAACCACTCATAATAATGTTAATGATGTCATAAAAACATAATTACATTTCTAACCCAATTATTTAACCAATTTTAAATAGGTAGTTAGCAAATTAGCGTAATTATCATAATTTTTAAACTAATCATTAACAACTAGCTACTAACTTTGTTTTAACAAGCCATAAGAGCCTAATACATTACACAACCATACACCAATTTCACAAAATCCTAACATGCATTCAAACCCTTTCTTGAATTTTATAACTAACAAAATCCAACCCAAACTATACATGAAACACTAAATTAGCACTAATTTGAAGCCCAAAAAGCAAGTTAAACTCTTAGATTTGGTTTGTATAAAACACTAGATAGAAAAATAGAATAATTAACTTCATAATGGTGTGCTAAAAACCGTAGTTTAACTCAAACCATTCTCTTGAAGATCCTAGATGAAAATAGCACCAATATTAACACTAAAACAACTCATTTAAAGAAATCTAACCATAAGAATTTAAATGGGTAAGAATTATGCCTCTAGATCTAGAGATCTAGCAAGAAATTTTGACTCCAAAGATGGCCTCCAAGCATCCAAAATCCATGCAAGAAAGGTTAAGAAGAATGGATGAAGGATGGGCTTGAAATTGTGAAGTTTAAATGGAATTTTGATGAGTTTAGAAGAAAAATGAGAGGGAAAATTTTGGGGCTGTTTATTGCAGGAATTTCGGCTGAGGAAGGAGTGGAGCGTGGTATGGGGGAGTTGTGGAAAAGAATCCAAGTCAAAGCCCCTCTCCAAATTACCATAATACCCCCACCTACTTTACTATATATAAAAACCTTATTTTAACCCATTTCTCACATGATTTAAGGTCAAAAAGAGGGAAATAAAATTCTTGGGCTACTACAATAGTGTGGGGCCGGCCAATGGGATTGAGGATGAGTGTGAGAGACTTTAGAAAAAAAATTCTATGCCAAAAGACCCCCCACAATACCATATTTGCAAGTTTTAGTTCAAAATAACTATATTTTTGTTTTCCATAAAATAAATCAATTAAAACTTGAAATAAAATACTAAAAAAATTATATTACAACTAGATTTTAATTAACATGATTTTAAAGATTAAAATTAGCCCATTTAAATTTGTATTTATCGCTAATTTAATGTATTTTCTTACCGGCTTTAAATAATATTAAAATAATTAATTTCGGAAAAATTTTCAGAAAATTTGAAATTTCAGCAGTGGCTCAATAAACACCAAATACTAGCAATTACATAGCTAGAATATGTATATTTAATTTTATAATAAAGATATTTGCATTTTGACTTTTTACAGAAAACCCCCTTGTTTTGCCGTTTTTTCGAAATTTCACCGAAACGATTTTCAAAACATTACAATCTTCCCCCCTTAAAGAAATTCGGTCCCCGAATTTAAATTAAAACTTTTCCCAAATACTAAAATATTTCAGCCAAAACCATCAAATCGCCGGGGCTCTGAAATCATAAATATATAAAACAAATCGTAGTGCAACGCATGCGCATGAAAAATGAGCATATAACTCAAATCAGAACTCCGTCAAGCATCCCGCAATCATCGGAGTCATGGGGAAGACATCAATACCAAATCCAAAGCAAAACCAATATGATATAACTCGAAACTGTACATGTAAAATATATTCAGGTACTGTCCTCTGACTAGTCCTGCTCAGTACGAAAACACATAGCAATATCATAAAAACGTACTGCTCTATAAGAAAAATCAATCCCCAAAATACACGTATGAATACTACGTGCGTCTTGTGCGCACGGAAATCAAAATCCAAATATGTGCCATACATATGCACAGAAACAACATCTAAGTGCATCGGGTGTGCACGAAACATCTGTCATAGGCAACATGTGTGCCTGACAGCAAAATCAGGTGCATCTGACATGCACGAAAAATCTCGATTTAGTGCATCTGGTGTGCACCAAAATCACACTTCAAAACATGCGCCCAACATGCGCGAAAATCCAAATCAGGTGCATCCATCGTGCACGAAATCATGAAATCCAATATCAAGTGCCGAACATGCGTAAAATCAAATCAGGTGCACAAGGTGCACAAAACAAATATCGAACATCACCATCGAAATCAAAGTCCAGGGCATCTAAATGCACAACATACGTAACACTGCACTGCAAGCATATATGAACTATACCGCGTGCAAAAACCAAATCATTTGCGTATATACGCACAAAATCAACTCAAATGTCTAAAACCGTAAAATTGCAAACATGTGAAACCAAGCACGAAAACGATATCAAGTGCAACACTATGCAAAGATCGTAAATCCTCAATCATCAAAATCAAATCATGCGAATCAATCACCCAAAACATCGAAATCAATAATGGCGGAATAGTACCGCTCAAGTGCATCCTCTAAGAATCTCGGACCAACTGTCGCGGTCACTAGTGGGACGTCTCATCGATGATCATGAACTCTGGCCTGCTGGTGTATGTAACACGACCACTCCTGGGTCCAAGTCTTCTCGTAATTTGTCCCAGAAAGGTCCTGTCGAGGTCTCTCCCAAATCTCGCCTCTGCCGAACTGTCCGAAAGTCATCGTTCCTTACTGGATCTGTTCTCGTTCCAGAACGGCTGCATACTCATCACGACTCCTTCTGGAAGGTAAATCCAAGTACCATGCCTCGGCATGCGCATCGCATCTCTGATGTCGGCGGAGTGGAACGTCATCTCATCTAGAAATGGTACGAACCTCTTACTTCACTTTCCTTTAATGTCGTCTTCTTTGGACTCGTCTCGTCGCGGCTGCATGGACTGAGCTCCAACGGCTATCCTCGTATCTGGAGTCTCCCAAGAAATGCATCTCACCACCTAGCATACGAATTATGTCGAGCCATCCGATCGAGTCGTCAAAACCTCATAATCCCCCAAGAGCTCAACATCTTGGGCACTATTTAATAGTATCGAGTACATACCACAGCATCGGTGGTCCAGCCGTAGAAGGGCAAACCCAAGCCTCACTAATGGCGCCATAGAACTGCCGTAGACCCGAAGGTTCAAAGGCTTTCACACGGTCATTGAGTCGAGTTAGGGTTTCATTCTTCTAGAGGGACCATAGAATTGCCTGCATGTCTTACCGACTACTTTAAACTTGGAATAATAGGTTTCTGACATTCGATCGTCTCTGTCGACTCCCAACGTCTCCGCGTGAAGTCGTCTCTAGCTGGAATCAATCTATCTGATGACCTCGCATCGGGGTAGGCGAACGATCCACATGTCCTAGTCATTTATCCTCGATGACTAGCGACCTTCTATCATCTCTTAGTACAACTCGTTCTACACTAACGCCAGCATCTGGGGCAATATCTCGTCGTTCGCAGCAATAACTGGCTTGCTCGTCTGCACGCTGAATAGTGCCTCGACCATCATGAATAAGCAACACACCAACGGTCATCAAAATCTGGCTTGCCTCTGTCAGTGGCCCAATCCTCTTATACTGATCGGCACGTCCGAGAAATCTCATAAAGGCGATCCGCCAAACGCTTGTGGCGCGGAAACACAGTAAAAAGACACATCTCCGCAATCGAGTGTCGCCGGAATTTCGCCCTGGTCAGTCCTCGTTCGTGACGAGCTCGTGCTGACCGCAACTCTAGCCGTAGCTCTCCCTGCCCGTAATCGTGGTAGCAAAACCATAACTGGTACTGATGAGGCTAGATCGGAATGAATATAATACTGAGCAAAGAAATGTACATCCTAAGGCTTCTTAAGTGGAGTAGCGTATCGTAAATATGCCGCGGAACATACCCACGGTACGTCACTCTACTTTTAGTCACCTATTCCATCAACCAAGGGTCATCCTACGCTCCGAAGGTAAAACCTAACGCTCTGATACCAATTTTGTCACGACCCGAAAGTACGGAACATGACCGGCACTTAAACTACGAACGTCTCGAAGCGTACGTAATCTAAGTAAACCGAAAACCCAGAAATCTAAACCAAGAAAGATGTAGAGTGCAGGAAAAACCAACTTAAAACAAGTAGTTTCAATAGCATAAGCCGAATTAGGCGGTTTTAAAAACATCAAAAATTTCACGAAAATTTCGGCAGAGTCTCCTTTGTAAATACTGGCCCCCAAATGGGATACAACATGAATAGTATACGAAATCAATAAAAAGGCATTCCCAAGCGGGAGCTAGCTCTTCGTCAATCGAAGGTCACAACCACACAAGCAATATAATATACAACGCCAAGGGCGAGGATCAAAATTCAAAAGGAAACTCAAAAACCACAAGAAAACCACAGAAATACAACGCGCGACTCTAAGGTCGAAAGAATAAACATCACTGGTCTCTATCTCAAATAAATACATGTTTGGTTGATGGAACTTCTAGATACAACAGAATAATAATATACAAGATATAAAATGGGGGTACGATACAAGTAAACCCACCTACTAGCAAATCACCCGAAGGAAACTATGCCCGCAAGCCGTAAAGAAACCTGTACGACAAATCTGCAAGAAACTGAGGCACAACGGGGGTGAGTTGCCAACTCATGAATAGAAAAATATCTACGCACAGAAATCGCATAAATAACGCAACCTAGGTCAATGATCATAATATATCCTCAAATATATGAATAACACGTAGCCTATAAAAAGTCTAGGGTAAATATCTAACCCGAGTGTAATCTCATGTGCCCGTGTCAGTACCTCAAGTAGTAATATATCATATGAATGAGGTATGAATGCATGAAAACAGAATACATGTAAATGAAGAACCGTTTTCATAATTTAGTGAGATTTCCTTTGTATTTTTAAAATGAGGTATCATAATGAAATCAGCATAAAACAGTGTCTAGCATCGGCACAAAACGTAATCCCAATATCTCGATATCTCTGTATCACAGTCTCTGTACCTCAATATCTCGAAATCTCAATGTCTCAATCACAATATCTTGGGTGCCGTCAGTCCAGACCGGCCCCAACCATCCATCTCAAGACCACGACGGTATCCTCCGGATATCCGACGCGTTGGGTAAAATCACCGGTAGGTAGTGCTCCCCTGCCAGGCTCACATCGTCATCATCACGCGCTTCTTGCCCCGGGGTACCTTACCGGGTCCACCATGTACCCGAAACGGTTCATCGTCTCCTCGAATCGGGTCTCGAAATCCATCAGCAAACTCATGGTGGACGACTCATACATCATGGGAAATACCGCACTTTTTATTTAAAAAGAGAGAAATCAGTTTATATAAGTTTTGCGGTTTTCCCCCCAAATCCAGAAAATTTCATGGAAATCCGAATCCAAATCATCAATAGCATGTAAAAACCATGAATATAGGCATAACAATGAATAACAGTATGCATGAAGAAACAAGTAATAACTACAATGTTAAGCTGGCATATAAGGCAGGCACACTAATATCATGTCAAATTACTAACTAACAAGCTAAGTCAAGCAATAATATTTTCTAAGGTGTACGTGACATGGCAATTACCGAAGAAGATGTGTGTGAGCCGGCAAGTAAGTGTACGTGGTACATACGCATCATCGGTAATGGTGCTGGTGTCCTAATAATATGATATCAACATTGCAATAAGAAATTATAACATAAGTATGCGATACGAAGCGAACCACAATAATAAGCGGGAGCTGAATACTAGACGCGACTGTAACTAACCTGCATTAATCTAATATAAGTCCTACAAATGGTGCCTTTTGAAATAACACGAATCATGGGGTTTTGAAAATAGGGGCTACGGTGTTTTTATGAAAAGTTACGTCTTTTGAAATATCCGTAGGATCCCTTGGGCTGTCTTTTAAAATACCCACGATTCGTTAGTTTTTGAAATAGGTAAGAATCGAATCTAATCTAACAACTAAACTAAACTAAAAGGCTAAGCTAACAAGCTGGATTACAGGTAAGGAAACCACCTAACATCTGAGTTGATCCATATACATACCTGTATATATATTAGTCGGTGATCCCGCCTGAATAATATCATATCCGATACCATATCTACAATCAGCGATCCCAAGTCAAGAGTGCGGATCAATCATCAAGATATAGCTCGTACGTAAATCCGTCGCACGACATCCCCAAATCTGGGTACGGGTCAATATCATATTCCTCACACCATTCCTTTGGTATCCTCTTTATTCAAGATCATAGTCTAGGGTACTGACCTATGTCTAGTACAATACTAATATCCTCAATATACTCATGATCTGACTACAGATCGACAATCTCGTACAAACCGATACCGTCAGCACATAGCATCATCAAGGGTATACATCGCCCGATACGGCCTAATATCAATATCCTAACATATCATGCCTCATATCACGATCATATGTCGACCATTTTATTTATAACACTATTCACTCGTATCGCCGCCCCAAGATCCGCTATAACACCAGGGCGTACCTTAAGTACGAATCCTGCCATATCACCGATATCACAACCACAAAACAAATCTCATCGACTCAACTCAAACCCAAGTATCATCCTCAAATCCGTATGTGAACACATAGTCCCATACCCATGTGATCACATAACTATAAAGAATCCCATGAGCACATATAAATAGGAATGTATGCAAGTATGTAGGTGTGTATGTGTAGTGCAACACTACCCTTGGGTTCGCAACACTAAAATAATCCAACACACCAATATCCATCCTAAACATCGATATAAATCCCAAATAACATATAATAAGTTGTTGGTGTGTATACGCATCCGTATACACCACCACGGACTGCGGGGATGCTATACGCTATCCACCTGACTTCTTCCCGTAGATATAAATCTACTCACCTGGTCCTCGTTCGCCGGTGCCGACGTCGCCACGCGCTTGCTTGTCGTCTCGAAGTCTACATGGGGTACCTACATATCATAACGCACCATACCGAATTAAAATCTGACTCATGACCAAAACGATGCACGAATCCCACATAGGTCAAAACCTATGGTTGCTTTCACAAATCGACCCAAAAACCCTCGACGTCGGCGTACAAACACCAAACCATCGAGAAAACTCCCAACACACTCATTTGTACAATTACAAGCACTAATTATAATATAAAATAGTTTAAAATTCACAAAAACCCCAATTTCACTTAAAAAGTCATTTTTCCGAAAATCTAGCAAGCACAAATCACCGTTTTAGTATAAAACTCGATGTATAAACGAACCTAGCATCCACAATATTCACTAAATATCATAACAAAGTCATATAAACCATTCCTATAATTTATTCTCATCAATTTGCATAAATTCCAAAATCCTAGTTTGCAAAAATATCAATTTTTAACACATTTTAAAGCAAAATTCACAATTCAACAATTAAGCTTGGTTTTGCATAACCTAAGATATTAAACCACTCATAATAATGTTAATGATGTCATAAAAACATAATTGCATTTTTAACCCAATTATTTAACCAATTTTAAATAGCTAGTTAGCAAATTAGCGTAATTATCATAATTTTTAAACTAACCATTAACAACTAGCTACTAACTTTGTTTTAACAAGCCATAAGAGCCTAATACATTACACAACCATACACCAATTTCACAAAACCCTAACTTGCATTCAAACCCTTTCTTGAATTTTATAACTAACAAAATCCAACCCAAACTATACATGAAACACTAAATTAGCACTAATTTGAAGCCCAAAAAGCAAGTTAAACTCTTAGATTTGGTTTGTATAAAACACTAGATAGCAAAATAGAATAATTAACTTAATAATGGTGTGCTAAAAACCGTAGTTTAACTCAAACCATTCTCTTGAAGATCCTAAATGAAAATAGCACCAATATTAACACTAAAACAACTCATTTAAAGAAATCTAACCATAAGAATTTAAATGGGTAAGAATTATACCTCTATATCTAGAGATCTAGCAAGAAATTTTGACTCCAAAGATGGCCTCCTAGCATCCAAAATCCATGCAAGAAAGGTTAAGAAGAATGGATGAAGGATGGGCTTGAAATTGTGAAGTTTAAATGGAATTTTGATGAGTTTAGAAGAAAAATGAGAGGGGAAATTTTGGGACTGTTTATTGCAGGAATTTCGGCTGAGGAGGGAGTGGGGATAGGTGTGGGGGAGTTGTGGAAAAGAATCCAAGTCAAAGCCCCTCTCCAAATTATCATAATACCCCCACCTACTTTACTATTTATAAAAACCTTATTTTAACCCATTTCTCACATGATTTAAGGTCAAAAAGAGGGAAATAAAATTCTTGGGCTGGTACAATAGTGTGGGGCCGGCCAAGGAGAGTGAGGGTGAGTGTGAGAGACTTTACAAAAAAAATTCTATGCAAAAAGACCCCCCACAATACCATATTTGCAAGTTTTAGTTCAAAATAACTATATTTTTGTTTTCCATAAAATAAATCAATTAAAACATGAAATAAAATACTAAAAAAATTATATTACAACTATATTTTAATTAACATGATTTTAAAGATTAAAATTAACCCATTTAAATTTGTATTTATCGCTAATTTAATGTATTTTCTTACCGGCTTAAAATAATATTAAAATAATTAATTTCAGAAAAAATTTCAGAAAATTTGAAATTTCAGCAGTGGCTCAATAAACACCAAATACTAGCAATTACATAGCTAGAATATGTATATTTAATTTTATAATAAAGATATTTGCATTTTGACTTTTTACAGAAAACCCCCTTATTTTACCGTTTTTTCGAAATTTCACCGAAACGATTTACAAAACGTTACAGATGTACTTGGCGACTACACTGTCCCCACTAGTGTGATCTACATCATAGTCCTGGTAGTCAAGTATACGTCCTAAGAGCTTTATCAACATGTAACATAGAGACAATCAGAGTACATGTTAAGATAAAGAGCAACAAGATAGCATACTATCATATCGAGCAAGAAAGTTCTCCCTATATATGTCCAAGCATCCACTACAATATACATCGTATGTATAGTAATGGCCTCTAGGGCATACATATAACTAACAATCTCCCACTTGCACTAGGGCCATCTGTTGTGGTATCGTATACCCAAAAATTAGCTGTGGTTGAAGTATCTCATACTCAACCTTCCCATAAAAGTCTCTGCTGGGAAAAAGGCCTTTGTGAGTGGATCCGCGCTGTTTTCCTCTGTGTCTACTCTCCTTACCTCGATCTCCCTGTAGATCAACCATCTCCATGATCAGGTGATACTGCCTAAGAATTATATCTGGATTTCTGATGGGACGGGAGTTCCTAGGCCAAAGCCATAACTCCATTGTCACACAATGGTTGGAACGAAGTTCATCTCATGAACTTATATATATCTAGACTGCCTCTTTGGTAGCATCCTTGGTAACGATGTATCTTGCCTTTAATCATCTAGTAAGTCACGGTATCTGGTTTGGAACTCTTCCAACATACCGTCCCTCCACTTAGGGTAAAGACAATGCCTGCAACTGACATTCAGTCGTCCTTATCACCCTGGAACCTTTTCAGTGATTCTCCCCAGGATCGATTGATACCATCTCACTACAACTAGTGAGAATCCTAACATCCAATTAGATCTATCTCATAGATATAAAACCTAGGATTTAGGTGGTATCACTATGATCCTATATGGAGAATCCTTACGATAAGTGGAGATTGACCGAGCGTAGCATAGGAAACTCCTTCCCTATCAAGAGTATGTCATCCACGTATGCTACGAGGATCACCACCATACTCTCTACTACCTTTTTGTATATACAAGGTTCATCTACTATTTTGATGAAGTCAAACTCTTTGACTACCACATAAAAATAGACGTTCCAACTCCGCGATGCCTGCTTTATCCTATAAAGCAACTTGCACATGTTTCCTCTGCTCCCACTGTCTACGAAGCCCTCTGGCTGTGTACTTATAGACGCTCTCTTCTAAATCATTATTTAGAAAAGCAGTCATAACATCCAACCGCCGGATATCGTAGTTATGGTATGTAGCAATGGCAAGTAGGATCTGGATAGACTTAAGCATAGCTTTGAAAGTCTCAACTTTTCCATGTACACCAAGTAATCTTCTCAAGATATACTTGCTCCTGATGGGGATTTAACCCTTCAGATTTAGCAACCAAAGTCCATACTTTGTTGGTATATAAGGATTCCATGTCAGATCGCTTAGCATCCAGCCATTCTTACAGAGTCCCACTCCTGATGGCCTGCTCGAAAATAGTTGGGTCATCATCTCATGATGCAATCCTCGCTCCCACTGTCATAGAGAAACCGAAGTATCTCTCAGGTGGATGAGGAACCCTACTAGATCGGCGGAGAGGCTGAGGTTCATTGGAAATTATTGAATCCTTTGGTTCTACCAAATCATCAGCTGCAGTTTGTATAGCTGGAACTCTTTCCAGTTCTACCTCATGTCCACTAATTTCTTCACAAGAAATTCCCTTTCACAAAGGTGGCATGCTGAGAAACAAAACACCTTTTTGTTCCTCGATTAGGTAGAAGATATTCTATTACGAATGCTTCGGATATCCAACAAACTTCCACAGAACTGACTTTGTCTTGAGCTTGTCCGGATTTTGCTTTTCAGACATAGGCCGGACAACCCCAAATCTTAATATACTTAAGAAATGGGCTCTTCCCATACCATATCACATATGGAGTGGTAGGCATCTGATTTGATTGGAACCCTATTCAATAGGTTTGCAGCTTCTCAAGTGCATAACTCCCAAAAGGAAATAGGCAACTCAGTAGTACTCATCATAGAGCACACCATATCACATAGGGTGTGATTGCTCCGCCCCGATACACCAACGTGCTGTGGTGTATACGGAGGAGTAATGCTGAGAGAGAATCTCATTCTCCTTTAGAATAGTCCAGGAATCACGTGCTCAAGTATTCTCCTCCCTGATCACATCAAAGGACATAATACTTATACCTGTTTTTGGTTCTCTACTTCTAACTTATATTCTGTGAATATCTCAAAAGCTTCGGACATGTGTTTCAACAGGAACATATGTCTGAATCTTGAGAGATCATCAGTGAATGTAATGAAGTACAAAGAACCGGTCTTGGCATGTGTAGACAGGGGACCTTCATACATCAGCATGTATCAATCCCAAGAGTTCACTAACTCTTTTTCTGTTTCCAATAAACAGAGCTGTGGTCATCTTATCTTTGTGACATGACCGGTAAGTTTCACAAGATGTAAATTCAAACTAATTTAAATATGCATCTTTATGTAACTTCAGCTAGTCGGGTCACATTGATATGACCTAGTCTACAATACCTCAAGAAGGATTCGTTCATTTCTGAACTCTTCCTATTGTGTGTGTTCTGTAATTTAAGAACTGTGGTTTGATTTAGAACGTCTATGCTTTTAGATAACGTGCCTGAACCGATCAACTCTTGATATAGGAAATGTTCAAAACATTATCCAACAATACAAAATTATATCCTTCTTTACTAAGAAAGAAATTGATATGATGTTGTATATCAGGTTCGGTATCTAATAACATTCGTTCAGAATCAATGTATACTGGTAATACAGGGTAATAACTGCCAACAGACTTGGCTGCAACACTTGCATCATTTCCAACTCTTGAAACTTATCATCCGTTCTCAGTTCTCTACCTTTCTATAGCCCATGTAACAAATTACATATCCGGGATCCTGATCCGGTATCTCATACCTAGGACGTAAAGGATACTGAGAAACAGTTCTCGGTAATGAACATACTTGAAGAAGATACATCAACATGTACTTTCTTCGTTTGGGCGGCACGGGAATTCTGGTAATCCCCTATTTCCTGCTCTGTCTTATAACAATTATAAGTTGGAGCAGGACCAATATTCCTTAGCGTAGTATAACAAGTGTGTTCGGTCAATACATCCGTATTATTATCTTGATTAAGGCATGACACGGTCGCTACCTGGAGAGACAGAGAAGAAAACACTCAGCGTGCGCTTTTACAAGATTAGATTGGTTATCAATTTATCTAATCAGGATGTCTCCCACTGTTTTAGTCAAATCTTCCTTCAAACCCTAAAAGGAAAGATTAGCCGGGATTAGTTACACTCTACAAGTTCGCCAATCTTTCAGCCAGGCCAGAGCCGGTACTTTGAGGGAGGTTCCCCGTGCTTTCGCACGGACCTAATTAAAATAAACCTCGTTTTCCCAGAGGCTTAACCCCGTTGACACCTTTCTAGACACCTACTTGATCGGCTAATTGTAATGTGTAAAACTCTCCAAGGAGTAACTCTTACTCGTAGCGGGTATCGGGATCCAACTATCTCATAGAAGGTATGCAATCTCATTGCAAATTTCAACACTTGAAATTCCCAATAATATTTTACCCCTAGTGACTTATGACCATAACTATGGTGAACAAATCATAAGCACTAGTCAAGTTCTACCCGTCATTTCTTGATTGATTAGACCCACCCAAATGACCATTAACTAAGGTCAACAAAGTCATATAACTGTCCTAATTAATCACATCATATGTTATATAGGAAAACATCACTCAGCTACTGTACACTGCGCCTTAACTATGGTCAACAAACGCAGCACGAATACTAAGTACTCTATTTCCTAAAATGACAGAGGGTTACAGCAGGTTTTTAAGAAAACCCTTTGCGTAATGAACTTGATATCGTTGTAGAATTGAGTGATTTTAAATGGAATGTTTTTTAGGCCTTTTCTATTTTTTCTAAAGAGGTCACTCCCGGTGAAGGGATCTCGGCTCTTTCCTTATCGAATAAGGTGCAGAATATTTCACAAATACCACTATGCAAAGCGAAAACTATAGAAACAATCAAAAAACAAACCGAGTTTGTAGCATCTGCTAGTTTCGCTAAAGAGGTCACTCCCGGTGAAGGGATCTCGGCTCTTTCCTTATCGAATGAGGTGCTGGATATTCTACAAGGAATACTGCTATGCAAAGCAAGAACTAGAGCTACCAGTTTTTAAACAAGTTTCTACAACATTTTCAGGTTTCTTTTAGTTTCATTAATCTCATTAATGAAGTCTCATTTTATTATGCTTCACAAGCATCATATTTGAAACGAAATCTGCAATATAACATATATCTCATATATATAATATAAACATTCGTCTCAGACAGTAATATGATCTCATCACAGAACATTGCAGCAAAAGAACATATATGAAATATTGGATATACTAGGAGGTCCGTGTTTGAATACGAGCCTGTATAGAACACGGATTCCACGGTCACGATGAATAGCCAAACCCACATCCCTAAACACCTACGAGAGCGGCAAGCAATACTGCCAATTCTAGGGTTAGGAGACCCGGTCTCGACTCCTTGAGATGGTCTCCCACTGGACCCTAGAACCCGGTTACTTGTGCTCCCCTCCTTGAGTTTACCTAATGCGGAAATGTAAATAATATACAATGGGGACATCATCCTCATCCCAGAAGTGCCCCAATAAAAGAATATTACATACAAAGAATTTTACATTAATGAAAATAAAAACCCTCATCTCACATAAAACCCCCGGCTATTCAAACACGACGATCCAATATAACATATCACAGCAACACTTAATATCACATATCATCAACGTAAGTAAATATGCGTATCCCAATTGTCGTTGATGTATAGCAACGAAACCGGCGATACACCACATATTACACTTATGGTCGCAGAAAAGAAAGTGTAAAACTACAACAGTTGGAATCCGCAACCTTGTTAGACATCACATGCCTAACCAAATGAATTCCTTAGACATCTCATGCCTAATAATTATAAACCCCACATTAAAGTCTCGATCTCGAAAACACTTTTCAATATCAAGTTGGGCAATTCAACAAGATTCCGGACATCTTGATCGAATGTCGTCGCAAACTTTAGTAGACAGCCGCACCCCCGGATGCCGTCGACGAAGAGCACTAAGGCGGAACACCGTTGCCGCGAGCACCCGAACGGATGCTTTTGGCGACGGGGTTCTCCTACAGTCACTTGGTCGAGGCTATGGGGCGTGGCTATCTATTAAGTTTACCCGGCGAGTATCCGTGTACGCAACATTATTGCGACGGACTTTTGATCGCATCAAAATCCCGTGGCAACCGATTATCTGAAACTAAACTGCTAGATTTATAATATTCAAATTAGTTATCTCATATCAACTTGTGGATTCCAAATATTGTATCACATTCCAGATAAATAGACAATGTTAAACTTTCTGATCGAATAATCAAACACCCAAGATTTCCCAAATAGCTCAACACTTGAGCGGAGTTCAAAAAGGTATCCATCACATGCCACAGTACCAATGGTCCAGCCGTAGAAGGGTCAAACCAACGCCTCACATATGGCAACGCCGTACTGCCCCAAACCCTAAGGTTTAGAGGCGGTTCAGACGGTCACATAATCGAGTTAAGGTTTGTGTTCTCCTAGAGGGTCCACCGCATTACTTGCACGACTAAGAACGTTCTTAAACTACGGAAAAATCCAATACATGGAAATTTTCCGGCAGGGGAAAAAGTGAGTTATTGATATCCGTTCGAACTTTTTAACACGTTCTAAATTACCCAGAAAAAACATAAACGAAGTTAAACTTTCCGATCAAATCAACGAATACAAAAGATCTCCAGAAAACTTAACACTTGAGTAAAATTAAAAATTCCCAGAAGCATGAAAAAGTACCCAAGAATCATACCTAGAAGTACGAGCCCCTATCTCCTCATTTTGGCCGCGGAACCGCCGCCAAACCCATGGTTTGGCTGCAGTTCCACGCTCCAATGATTGAGTTGGCGCTTCATACTTCACAGTGTTTCTTAGAATTCCCTGCTTATTTTTATGAGTATTTTTAATACAGAAAAAATCCACATTTTATAAAATTTCCTGAGAAGGGTAAAAACCGGGGTTTCGGGGTTCGATCGGACTTTAAACTTCGTGTAGACTTCTCCTAAATCTCTAGCTTGGCTCTGATACCACTGTTGGGTTACTAGGCACACTCACAAGGTTCTACAAGGTATCAACCATGCCCGATTCAAATTTTAGACATGCCGAACAACCCTAACCAAGATCTTAGACTAGAGATTAGGCGAAACAAAGCAAGTAAACAACTTTAATTCTAAGAGTTTTGGATTACAACCTTTGTAGTCTGGTCCTTCGCTTCATAAGCTCCGTGTTGAGGTCTTTTCGCTGCGATCATCATATTCCCGGACTCTAGAGATGCTCCACGAAGAGAAAGATGCAAGCTTGCATCCGATCTTCGATAACTAAGATGATCTACCTTGAAGAAACTCAAACCCAAGCTCTTTCTTTGATAATCAAGTATTAGCAAAGCAAACACCCTAATCTAAATGGCTAGAATAGATAAGGATGATGAAGTAGGAATTTAGCACTCATTTGTTTTCAATTTCTCACTCATTTTCATCACAAGTCAAAAAGCTAGAAAGCTTTATCAAGAGGAAGAAGGAGATGAAAACCATTTGTGATGAACAATGAAAACTCTAGTGAGGTTAGAAATGCAACCATGGGTTAAGTATGAAGACTTAACTCTTGTGGAGAAACAACTATGGTTAAAGGGTTGGGTTGGGTTAAAGAAATATCACAAAATATCCAAGTCAAAGTCAAAGCTTCAAGAAGCTTCATGCAAGCTTAACCCTAATCCAAACCTTAACCACATTTAAACTCCACAAAACATGTTGCATTTATAACCATAACATGTTACGATATTATAAATCACATATACAATATTTATTGTAACAAAATAAAATAATACAATTAACATATATTGCATATATATCAATGTATTACCCGAGTGAGAAAAAGAATCTTTTAGCGAGCTTATATTAGTTAATGTAATTTAATATATCAAATATATAATTATACATTAAATTATCGAATCAACACTTGATCCGATAATCCAGCTATTTCACAAATAACCTACTAATATAATCTGTATCAGTTCATCGAATCAACACTTGATCCGATGACCCGGCTATATCACATATACCCGGACGATATCTCATATCTCGAGAATCTAATACGGTATCATATACACGTATTGTTCTCGGTCCCACACATATCATATATGTGCTCCTACTCCGTTTTTCCTGAGCCGGGAACCTCTGTGTAGGACTCTAAAGAATCGTCAATACGCCGGCAGTAGGTGATGATCATATAAAACACCCACAAGCTGCAAACGGTCAGCTAAACGTAACAGCCACCAAGGTATTGACCAATCAGAAGATCAACAAGCAAGCCTGTACATTCTCCCGTGAATCCAACCAGTAACACTCCCGTACAGTTCGGTCTCTTCGTCTGATATGTCGCATATATCGCCTAGGGGTGGTAAACGTCAGACACCAGTAGCTTGATAAGTCGTATCGATATGAAGTCTATAACAGTTCGAGAAATTACTGATAACACTTACCAGTAAATCTCGGCAACCCTGGCAAGGGATTTCCAGTTATAGCCAATCGAACACAGCGCAACATCAACTCCCTATACCGAGAGATAAGAATCCCCTCCTATCACTCATTGCCTCCATGTGATTCAGGACTGTACCCAAAAGCCACCTTTTTGCACGCCCTCTTGGACGTGATATGATGGAAATCAAAGCACAGTAGGAATCACACAGGACTCTATAACGATCTCGGGTCTACAGACTACTCTGTACCAATGTCACCAGATAATTGCCATCTGACGTGAGGTATAATACCATCTGGGAGTTCTCGGTGAGTCCGTCCAGAGTACCCAGTCTCCACTGAGCACCTGTATACCTTCTTTGATGTCAAACACTAATGGATATGGGATCATCCATCGCCCATCATATGGGTCAAGAAGCGCATATGCTAGTCTACTTTGGAGTATCGATGCCATGTCTCGGTACTCCCACGACTAGGAACATTTGAAGGATGTACTTGGCGACTACACTGTCCCCACTAGTATGATCTACATCATAGTCTTGCTAGTCAAGTACACATCCTAAGGGCTTTATCAACATGTAACATAGAGACAATCAAAGTACATGTTAAAATAAAAAGCAACCAGATAGCATACTATCATGTCGAGCAAGAAAGTCCTCCCTATTTATGTCCAAGCATCCACTACAATATACATCGTATGTACAGTAATGGCCTCTAGGGCATACATATAACTAACATCAAGTGGGCCCATGCCCGGGTCGAGTCCGAACATGGAGCGGCCGGCCTCCCCCCATGCCAAGATAAAAATTTGTTAATAAATAATTTTATTGTATCTCTTTTATTTTATTTTACGAATGAATGTAAGAAAAATGGGCATAAAGCCAAATTTTTGTAAAGCCCATGACTTATGTGCAAAAAGAAACGGCACATGAGCCATGGGATAGGCAAAATGCCATTTTGTGAAGCCCAAGGGGCTATCAGTAAAGTGTATAGCCTATAAAGGCAAGGATAATGAAAATATCCCAACAACTTTTTTTCTCTCCAAAAGAAAATTTTAGATCTGAGATTTTTCTCCTTCCCCAAGGTTCTAAAACCTTCTTCTTTCTTTTGAATTAAATCAAGAGTTTTACTCTTCCTTTTTCAAAACTAAATAGTTTTTCACCACAAAACCCACAAAGGGGAACTTGGATCTACCATTAGATATCAAAAAGAAGAGATTTTTAAAATCTCACATCTCTTGATCTTCAAGATCCTGCCAACAGAGCAGGAAGAAAGAGACCCATCTCCAGAAACCCCACTTTGGGGAAGAACTAGGGCTCAAGGGGAGAAGCCCTGTTAGTGTTTATGCCCTAGAGGCCATTACTGTATCATACTAGTATGTATATTATTTAATGGAAGCTTGGGATATTCACTTTGTATTGACAGTCTTGCTCAAAATGGTAGTATGCTACTTGGTTTGTTTCTGCTTTAATGTGTGCATATGTTTCTTTTAGCATATCGCCTTTACACATTAGTGGAGACCTTAGGAACTTTGCTTGATTACCATCGTTGTGATGGCAGTCACACTCGTGGGGGCTGGGTAATCTATAAGCACATCCTTTTGCAGGTCCCTAGTCGCAGGACTATCGAGACAGGGCATCGATACTCCGCAGTAGACTAGCGTATGCGCTTCTTATCCCAGCTCGGGAGACGGTCTGTCCCACAGCCGTCAGTACGTCGTACTTGAGATAGTATGTGGGTGCTCGTTAGGTTACGAGTACACTGGACAGGACTCGTCGGGAACTGTTGGTTGGTATTATACCTATCGTCAGTTATCAATTCCCATGTGACATGGTACAGCTTAGTCCGTTGACTTGATACTGTCACTTCGCCTCGAGTGTGTTCCCACTGTACTTTGATTACTTCCCTACCACGGCTCAAAGGAGTCGTGCAAACAGGTAGTTTTTGGGTGCAGTCCCGAAGCACTTGGAGGCAGTGACGGTTAGACAGGATTCGTCTCTCCCGGTATTGGGGGTTGATATCGCGCTGTGTCTAGGAGAGTCATTACACAAAGACCCTGGCCAGGGCAAGCGAGATAGACTGATAGGTTTCCAGTGTTATCTTAGGTGTTCTGGGCTACACTCCGACACGACTTGTACCGCAAGTAGGGGACTGACGTTTACCGACCTCTAGGCCCGCCATGCGATGTTCTTAGACGAACAGACTGGACTATACGGAGACTGTCACATTCAGGCTCAGTAGGAGTTCAGATGGGTTTCACCTCGTCCGTCTTCTTATCGGCATCTACCTGGGGGCCGTTACGCACAGCTAGTGCCACTTGCGGTCTGTGGTTAAACCTACTGCCAGCGTAGTGTCGAGTCTTTAGAGTCCCACACAGAGAGCTATTCGCCTTTAGGCAAAAGAATAGAGGTCGCATGGTTTTGTGACGGGTCGCATGGTTTTGCGACAGGGTTCGGTCACATCCGTGCACTTGTGTACATTTAGTGTCCGGGCAGTTATTACTAGCGGGCTTTGGTTTAAGCCAGATCCTAGTATACGTTTTGGGATTGGTTTTATCTCGTTTGTATTCGTGTTCCCTGGAACGCGGATACGGGTGTGTATGCACAGTTGACAGAGACAGAGGCAGAGGATTCTCATTAGAGTTGTTGACTGTTGACTTTTGCTAAACCCTAATGAGAATTAGACTTATGATTAACAATAATATTATTTAAGTATTATAGTGACATGGTTAGGGTTGAAAGGTTGACCTTGTTGACTTGTTGACTGGTTGAGTAGGTTGGACTTGTTGACCACCATCATGACAATGGCTATCATTTGTTTGCATTGACTTGTGCTTGCTTGATTGTTCACAAATTGCATTTAATGCAAGAAATGATATTGTCATTTGTCATGATAACAACCATCACATTATACTCAATTATTATTACTTATTATCATTTTTTTTTTGGATTATGAGAGCTTGGATGGCAAAAGACTTGCACATTCTTTCATTTCATTTCTCTCTCTTGCTCAAGCTCTCTTCCTCTTCCTCTAGCTCTCTCTAGCTCAAGGCAACTCCCTCTCATGAGTTGAGAAACATTACCTTAGAAATAAAAGAAAACCCATATCACTTCTTTACTCATCCTAGTTCACAAGATTTAGCAAACCAAGTGTTCTAGTTTCTTCAAGTTCGAAGTAGAAGCCAAAAGGTAGAACCTTTCGGGTGGATCCATCTTTGGCGCAAGGAGACGACGAGGTGAGGCCGATCCGTACACCGCAAAGAGTTGAAGACGAAGGAGTTCTAGAAAGGTATAACCCCCTAACCGAGTTGGTAAAACTCTTAGTTAGGATTGTTAGATGGTTGTTTAACAAAGATCCGTATTATCAGTCCATGTTACCACCCTTAGAAAAATCGTTTTTCACCATTTCCGCAACCCCGAAGAACCGGGGAAGGGTAGCATGGACTTACAGTGGTATCAGAGCCTAGTTAAACACTATCTAACATGTTAGCAAAGTAACTAGAAGTTCGATCGGAGAAAAAGTCGCGAAACACGCCCGGGTTGCATACTTTCTGTCGAATTTTTCCTCTGTTCCAAAAATAATAAATCTTGCCTTAAATTTCGACTCAGGGTTTTTAGAGCGCACTGTAGGAAAATGGTCCAGAGAGCCGATCAACGCGCCGCGAAACCGCGGCAGGAGCTTGCTCCCGCCGTGGATCCGCGGCCGAGTTGACTCGGCCGTGGACGATTTTCCTTGCGGTGTGGTCATAGGGGTGTTTTGGGATTTTTACAATATGTTTTTTCTGCTCTGATTTTCCAAAAAGAAAAATTTGTTTTTGGGGCTTAAAAAACCGTATTTTGATCGAATTTCTAAAGACTAAAGCTAACGGGTTTATATCTGTCATGTGATATATGTATTGAACGTCTGCTAATCGCTATATGTCGATTAGTGGGGGTTATACATATCTGTGATCTGTAATGTTGATGGTATGTGTATATGAATTCATTGGATTGTTGTAGATGAATAGCCGGGGGGTTGTGAGATGAGAGTTTTCTTTTCTTTCAATTCATGTAAATTTGTAATTGATGTAATATTATTTATTTTTGGCCGCACAACCGGGGTGAGGTTGTAGCCGTCATTGTATAATTTCTTTTACTGTTTTTGCTCCTAGGATAGACCCATGGAGGGGGTGCACAAACTACCGGGTATCTCGAAGTGCCGAGTGGCCTACTCACGAGTTGAGGGAGGTTGCTTCGCTTAGGGTACTTGGCGGGTAGTTTGCCGCGCCCGTAGGGGTCTAGGGTGGGGTTTGGCTATTAACCGCAACCGTGTAATCTGCTTTTCGTTACAGGGTCGTACGAATTGCGGATTCATAGTATATCCAATGTGTTCATCTGTGATCTGAAATGGCTATCATTGCAATATAACTATATATATGATATCTATTTAGGCGTTGCTTATGTTTTGCATCCGTGCTAGTCCATCCCCCGCTCTGTCGTTTGTTAAGTAACCTAACGGGTAATGACAGGGCCCCGTGGCGAATGCAGATGGCATAAGCGTATGTCATATTTTGGTTGTTTTCTGCAATGGTAGGATTAAATGATGGGACACATTAAAATTAATGCAAGAAAAATAAACCAAGTAAAAGTCGTTGGAACACTTTGAAAACCACTCGGTTCTTTTCAGAACCAAACTTTTAAATGCGGAGCTTGAACCACTCCTTTTGAAAGCTATCTCGTTCCATCGATTATATCAAGTTCACTACGTTCACGGTTTCGCCAAAACCATTCGTAGCCCTCCGTCGTTTCATATGAATGGTCAATAAGTATTCGAGCTATGTATGTTGGCCAAAGTCAAGGCATAATGATTGGTAGCTATTGGGTATTCATGTGCAGCATAGATAGATGTGTTGGTTTGGGGCAGTCGTTCTACCATGTTGGTCAAAGTCAAGGGTATGTGCGGGTGGGCTCAAATTAACCTGGAGAATGACGGGTAGAACTTGACATGTGACTTATGATATTTTGGCCAATGTCAAGGTCATAAGAGCATGGGGAAAAAATCCACATCGGGAGTTTCAAAAGAACTGAAACTTGCTAGCGTTGCATACCATTTGGAGTGTGATGATTCTGGTAGGATTCCTTCAGTTTTTTCACGCGATGATATTTGGATCCCGATCCTACTGTGAGTATATGCTACTCCTCCGGAACTTTCTGACTTAACGATCAATGCTATAAACCAAGTAGGTGTCTAGAAAGGTGTTAGCGGGGCTACGCCCACAGGGAAAAGAGGTTATTTAATTAAGGAACTTCGCGAAAGCGTTGCAAAACCTCCCACGAAGTACCGACACTGGCCTGGCTGAATGGTTAAGCAAGTATTGTACGGTGAGATTGATCCCGACTAGTTCTTCCTTTATGGTTTGAGGAGGGATTCGAGAGACAGTGGGAGCCATCCTGTTTAGACAAATTAAAAACCACTCTAAACTTGCAAGAGCATCATGCTAAAGTGTTTCTTCTCTCTCTCCTAATTGCAGCGACTAAACATCATGACTGGACTTAAGTTACTACTAGATAAAAACATACTGACAGGGCCAAGCTACAAAGATTGGCTCAGGAATGTCAAAATGGCAATCACTTATGACAAGTTGGGGTATCTTCTTACCACCAAAGCTCCCCCTGTCCCAGGTCCTAAAACCAGCGTCGCGGATAGGGAAATCCGTAAGCCTGGGAAATTGACTGCGCGAAGGCCAAGTGCCTCGTGCTTGCCTCTATGGACAACGAACATCAGAGGAGGCACGAGAATATGGACCTCGAATCCATATTTCTCCATACAAAAGAACTGTATGGAGAGCAATCTCGTATCGCCAGATACGAAGTGTCGAAGAAGTTGTTTTCGTCAAGATTGGCCGTCGGATCATCGGTAGCGGAACACGTGCTTAAGATGATTGGCTACATAGAGGAGCTCGCGGACCTTGGGACCACGTTGGAGAATGAGCTCTATACGGACTTGATTCTTCAGTCCCTTCCTTCCACTTACGTCCAGTTCATCCTGAATTTCAACTTGCAAGAAAAGGAAGTTGAACTTTCAGAGCTCCTCAACATGCTGAGGAGTGCAGAGGGCACCCTACAGAAAGGTAGGGAAACATCCACTTTGTTTGTAGGAGGATCTTCCTCTTTTAGGTCCAAGGCGAAAGCCATGGGAAAGAAGAAGAAAACCCCCACCAAACCAAGGAGCGGTGTTAGTAAGGTGGATACGAAGGGAAAGGCAAACGCAACAAAGGTAGCGGGGAAGCTTGTGGATAAGGAAGAATGCTTTTACTGTCACAAGAGTGGACACTGGAAGAAAGATTGCAGGGCTTGGAAAGCCAGAACACAGGGTCTGAAGCAGGTTGCGGCTTCAGCTTCAGGTGTATGTTATTGAAAACTGTCTATTAATAAACTCTACGTCCTAGGTATTGGATACCGGATCAGGATATCATATCTGTAATTCTTTGCAGGTATTGAGAAAGCGTAGGTTTTTGAAAGCAGGTGACATGACCCTCAAAGTTGCAAACGAAGCTAGCATGGATGCTGAGGCCGTAGGGGACTATCACCTGGGAATGTCAGATGGACATGTTTTGGTTTTACGTAATTGCTTTTTTGTACCCAATGCAACTTGTAATATCATTTCTATATCTTTGATTTCTAAAGAAGGTTATGAATTTGCGTTTGTAAGTAATGTTGTAAACATTCACCTTAATCAAGTTCTGATTGGGTCAGGTACATTAAACAATGGTATATACGTATTAAACAAACCACAGATTTTCAATGTCCAGAATACACACAAAAGAAAGTCTCCGGAAATAAATCAGACTTTCTTATGGCATTGTAGACTGGGTCACATCAATGAGAGAAGGTTGACGAAGTTACATACAGAAGGATATTTGGATCCGTTCGAATATCAATCATATGCAACTTGTCAATCCTGTCTCAAAGGAAAGATGACAAAGACTTCGTTCACGGAACACGGAGTGAGAGCGAGCGAGCTCTTGGGACTCGTACACAGCGACGTGTGCGGTCCAATGTCTACGCATGCACGAAGCTGTTATTCTTACTTCATTACTTTTACGGATGACTTTTCAAGGTATGGTTATGTCTTCTTAATGAAACATAAATCCGAAGTTTTTGGAAAATTCCAGGAATATAAGAATGAAGTAGAAAAACAAACATGCAAAAGTATCAAAACACTGAGATCTGATCGTGGTGGTGAATACATAAGTGCCGAGTTCCTGGATTACTTAAAAGAGAATGGAATTCTCTCTCAGCTTACTCCTCCATACACCCCGCAACATAACGGTTTATCGGAGAGACGGAACCGCACCCTATTGGATATGGTACGGTCCATGATGAGTAACGCTGAGTTACCGCGATCATTATGTGGATATGCACTAGAATCAGCTGCATATCTTTTGAACCGAGTTCCAACTAAGACTGTGCCTACTATACCATATCAAATGTAGTGTGGGAAAAGACCCTATCTTAATCACATTAAGACATGGAGATGTCCAGCTTTTGTCAAAAAGCAGCATGCGGACAAGCTCGAGGCACACTCAGTACAGTGCAAGTTTGTGGGTTATCCAAAGAACTCCAAGGGATATTTCTTCTATTGCGAAGAGGAACAAAAGGTTTTTGTTTCTCGGCATGACCACTTCTTGGAAACTCAGTTTTTGGAGAATCAGATAAGTGGGAGCACAATAGAACTGGAAGAAATTCCAGAACCGCGAGCTATTACTGAAAGCTTAGTAGAACTAGAGGGTTCGAAAGATCATGACATTCCTACGCCGCTCCGCAGAATTAGCAGGCAGTCTCATCCGCCCGAGAGATACTACGGTTTTCTCCTAGACGGGGATAGAGAGGATTGCATCATTGATAGTGATGAGCCGACTAGCTTCCAGCAGGCCATTCAGAGCGTTGACTCGGTAAAATGGCTGGATGCAATGGATCCGAAATGGAGTCCATGTACACCAACAAAGTATGGACGTTAGACATTGCTCCAGATGGGGTAAAACCCATAGGATGCAAATGGATCTTCAAAAGGAAGATTGGTGTAGATGGACAGGTTGAGACCTATAAAGCTAGACTTGTTGCAAAGGGTTTCCTTCAAAGACCTGGCTTGGACTATGACAAAACCTTTTCTCCAGTGGCTATGCTGAAATTCATTCGGATCCTTCTTGCCATTGCTGCCTTCCACGATTATGAGATCTGGAAAATGGACGTAAAGACCGCTTTTCTAAATGGAAATTTAGAGGAGTGTGTCTATATGGACCGGCCAGAGGGTTTCATTCAGAGTGGGAGCAGCGGAAAGGTGTGCAAGTTGCTTAAGTCCATCTATGGACTAAAGCAGGCATCGCGGAGTTGGAACATCTGTTTTGATGAAACGGTCAAAGAATTTGGCTTTATCAAAAATCCAGATGAACCATGCATCTATAGTAGATTTGTAGCGAGAACTGTAGTATTCCTCGTTTTATACGTGGATGACATTCTCTTGGTAGGAAATGACATTTCTATGCTACAATCTGTCAAAGGGTTCTTATCACACAGGTTCTCCATGAAAGACCTGGGTGATGCCTCATACATTGTGGGGATCCGGATCTATCGTGACAGATCCAAGATGATACTAGGACTCTCACAGTCCAGGTACATCAACACCATACTGAAAAGATTCAGTATGGAAGATTCCAAGCGCGGTAATCTACCGGCTTGTCACGGGATCACCCTCTCCAAAGAGATGTCTCCCAAGACTGATTTGGAAAGGGATCGCATGTCTATTATACCCTACGCTTCTGCGGTAGGCTCTATAATGTATGCGATGTTGTGTACCAGACCAGATGTAGCTTATGCACTGAGTGTGGTAAGCCGGTATTAGTCAAACCCTGGGGAGAAACACTGGATAGTAGTAAAGAACATTCTCAAGTACCTGAGAAGGACTAAGGAGATGTTCTTGGTGTATGGCGGAAAAGACCTCCAGATCGAGGCCTTTGCTGACTCCAGCTTCCAGAGTGACAAGGATGATTCCAAGTCCATGTCGGGTTATGTCTTTACCCTCTATGGAGGGGCGGTGTATTGGAAGAGTTCTAAACAGGAAACCGTTGCTGACTCGACGATGGAAGCGGAATATATCGCTGCTGCAGATGCCGCAAAAGAAACCATCTGGATAAGGAAGTTCCTAACAGAACATCAAGTGGTTCCGTCCATCGTTGATCCAGTACCTCTGTATTGCGACAACAACGGGGCTATAGCTTTGGCGAAGGAACCCAGGTCCCATCAGAAGTCCAGACACATCTTGAGGCGGTATCACCTGATCAGGGAGATCGTGGGTCGCCAGGAGATCGAGGTTCGGAGAGTTGCTACGGAAGATAACACTGCTGATCCATTCACGAAAGCCTTACCTAAGATTCAGTTCGAGCGGCTGATCGAGATGATAGGTCTTTGATACGCCAGTACATGGCCTTAGTGCAAGTGGGAGATTGTTAGTGTATATGCCCTAGAGGCCATTACTGTATCATACTAGTATGTATATTACTTAATGGAAGCTTGGGATATTCACCTTGTATTGACAATCTTGCTCAAAACGGTAGTATGCTACTTGGTTTGTTTCTGCTTTAATGTGTGCATGTGTTTCTTTTAGCATAACGCCTTTACACATTAGTGGAGCCCTTAGGATCTTTGCTTGATTACCAGCGTTGTGATGGCAGTCACACTCGTGGGGGCTGGGTAATCTATAAGCACATCCTTTTGCAGGTCCCTAGTCGCAGGACTATCGAGACAGGGCATCGATACTCCGGAGTAGACTAGCGTATGCGCTTCTTATCCCAGCTCGGGAGACGGTCTGTCCCACAGCCGTCAGTACGTCGTACTTGAGATAGTATGCGGGTGCTCGTTAGGTTACGAGTACACTGGACAGGACTCGTCGGGAACTGTTGGTTGGTATTATACCTATCGTCTGTTATCAGTTCCCAGGTAACATGAGTACAGCTTAGTCCATTGACTTGACACTGTCACTTCGCCTCGAGTGTGTTCCCACTGTACTTTGATTACTACCCTACCACGGCTCAAAGGAGTCGTGCAAACAGGTAGTTTTTGGGTGCAGTCCCGAAGCACTTGGAGGCAGTGACGGTTAGACAGGATTCGTCTCTCCCGGTATCAGGGGTTGATATCGCGCTATGTCTAGGAGAGCCATTACACAAAGTCCCTGGCCAGGGCAAGCGAGATAGACTTGTAGGTTTCCAGTGTTATCTCAGGTGTTCTGGGCTATACTCCGACACGACTTGTACCGCTAGAAGGGGACTGACGTTTACCGCCCCCTTAGGCCCACCATGCGATGTTCTTAGACGAACAGACCGGACTGTACGGAGACTGTCACATTCAGGCTCAGTAGGAGTTCAGATAGGTTTCACCCCGTCCGTCTTCTTATCGGCATCTACCTGGGGGCCGTTACGCACAGCTAGTGTCGCTTGCGGTCTGTGGTTAAACCCACTGCCAGTGTAGTGTCGAGTCTTTAGAGTCCCACACAGAGAGCTATTCGCCTTTAGGCAAAAGAGTAGAGGTCGCATGGTTTTGCGACAGGTCGCATGGTTTTGCGACAGGGTTCGGTCACATCCGTGCACTTGTGCACGTTTAGTGTCCGGGCAATTATTACTAGCGGGCTTTGGTTTAAGCCAGATCCTAGTATACGTTTTGGGATTGGTTTTATCTCTTTTGTATTCGTGTTCCCTGGAACGCGGATACGGGTGTGTATGCACAGTTGACAGAGACAGAGGCAGAAGATTCTCATTAGGGTTGTTGACTGTTGACTTTTGCTAAACCCTAATAAGAATTAGACTTATGATTAACAATAATACTAATCAAATATTATAGTGACATGGTTAGGGTTGAAAGGTTGACCTTGTTGACTTGTTGAATTTTGTTGACCGGTTGACTAGGTTGGACTTGTTGACCACCATTGTGACAGTGGCTATCATTTGTTTGCATTGACTTGTGCTTGCTTGATGGTTCACAAATTGCATTTAATGCAAGAAATGATATTGTCATTTGTCATGATAACAACCATCATATTATACTCAATTATTATTACTTGTTATCATAATTTTTTTTAGATTATGAGAGCTTGGATGGCAAAAGACTTGCTCATTCTTTCATTTCATTTCTCTCTCTTGCTCAAGCTCTCTTCCTCTTCTTCTTGCTCTCTCTCTAGCTCAAGGCAACTCCCTCTCATGAGTTGAGAAACATTGCCTTAGAGATAAAAGAAAACCCAAATCACTTCTCTACTCATCTTAGTTCACAAGGTTTAGCAAACCAAGTGTTCTAGTTTCTTCAAGTTTGAAGTAGAAGCCAAAAGGTAGAAGCTTTCGGGTGGATCCATCTTCGGCGCGAGGAGACGATGAGGTGAGGCCGATCCGTACATCGCAAAGAGTTGAAGACGAAGGAGTTCAAGAAAGGTATAATCCCCGAACCGAGTCGGTAAAACTCTTAGTTAGGATTGTTATATGGTTGTTTAACAAAGATCCGTATTATGAGTCCATGTTACCACCCTTAAAAAAATCGTTTTCCACCATTTCCGCAACCCCGAAGAACCGGGGAAGGGTAGCATGGACTTACAAGCCTTCATCAGCTTCAAATCATCTTAGGAGTTTAACTCCACTCTAATTTCTCTTTCGGTAGTTTCTGGGGCTAAAAACCCCTTTTTCTCATCGGCGCCCGAGCGCCTTGCGCACAAACGCTCAGCGCCCACATGCCGACACGTGGCGCGCTAGCACTCGAGCGCCTAGCGCTCAAGCGCCCGGCGTCCACGTGCCGACACGTGGCGTGCTGGCGCTCGAGCACCCGCCACTCAAGCGCTAAGTGCCCACGTGCCGACACGTGGCGCGCTAGCGCTCGAGCGCCGAGCGCTCCAGCGCCCAGCGCTCCAGCGCCCAACGCTCACGTGGTGCACTAGCGGGCTCGAGCGCCTTGCGCTCAAGCACCCACCGCTCAAGCGCCAAGCGCCCACGTGCCGACACATGGTGAGCTAGTGCTCGAGCACCATCGCTCGAGCGCCCAGCGCCCACGTGCCCACACGTGGTGCGCTCGCACTCGAGCGCCTAGCGCTCAAGCGCCCAGCGCTCACGTGTCGGATACGTGGCGTGCTAGTGCCTAAGAGCACAGCACCTAAGCGCACAGCGCTCAAGGCGCTGGCCCCACGCGTCCTTTAGACGCTTTTTCCTTTTTTATATATATGTATACATGTATATATATGTATAGATACACACACTCCGTAACACTGTCCCCCTTCCAAAACAAAACACACGTACACTGCACATTGAGTTCGCATGACCAGTTTAACCCGTTAAACGGAGGTTCCCTCGCCCTAAAGGCGAGGGGTAATTAACGGCAGCTTAGCCCACGGCTGCCGGAGATTCGGGTCCCAACAATCAATAAACCCCCGCCTACCTTAGGAAGGGAGAATCTGTAGTACGCCTGACAAGCGTTTGCGTATTCCCATCTAAATGGGGTGACGAAAAACACCCTACACTCTCCTCAAAAGCCGACTAGCGAAAAAGGCTGAATTCAAGCTGTGAGAGGCGGCACTACTGTCCCCTTATACAACAAGAACTGACTCGCCGGGAAAACAAAACCTGACTGTTTTCTCGCGGCAGTCCATAGACGCTTAGCCTGTAGCCAACCAGTCCGTGCCCAGGAGAACGTCAAATCCAACATCTCTAGAAGGATCAAAACGAAGGACGAATCTAAATCTCCTATCCGATTGGCACATGACCGAAATACGTGTCGCGCAACAAAAGAATCGCTGACAGAAATTAACACAACAACGGCTGATCTAGCTAACACGACTCTCGGCCCAACAATGGCACAAAGTATGTAAAACAAACAAGTGCATCAAACGAACATACGACTTTAGAATGCCTGAAAACTTTGCATTGGACGCCCGCGCGTCTCGATGAGTAGAAGCAAACTCTTGTGTCTGCCTTCTACCCGCAACTGGATGAAATCCTCCTCTGCCAACCAGAACACTCGGAACGAATCCTCCGCGATCATGACCTCTCTGAACACGAGTCTAATGCGGTGCTAAGGAACAATCCCTAATGAGGTGATGAAGGCTCCCGCACCAGAAACATCCACGCGACGACTGCTCACCCTCCTAGGGATGAGGGCTGAACGACTGTCCACATCCTAAGCCTCTGCTACTCCCCCGACGGTCACGAAATCTGTCTCGACGACTAGACCTCTGTCTCTGAGATGGTACACCGGTACAAGTCCTCCACTGTTTCGGAACTCCCAAAGTCTCTGCAAGACGTGCCTCGTCAACTGGGGCTGCATCCACAGGTGCTATGTATGTGACGGAATGCTGAGTGCTGATCGTAAGGAACAACTGGGTAACAGGGGTGACAACCTCCTGTCGCTGCGCTCGAATGGCCTCAACCAATGAACTCATCGTCTGGCGCATGTCCTGCATCTCTGTCACAAGCCTAGCGATACTATCTGTCGAAGGCGGATCCATCTGCTCCTATGCAACGAGCGTACCATACCGGTCAATCCTCGTCCTATCCGAGTCAATCCTGACCTCGGCCCTCGCTGCATCACTCTGAGTCCCCATAGTCATCAGCGGCAAAGGCTACAAATGGAAATAAGATTCGATATGAATATGGAAATCGAATTACAAGGATAAAGCATCAAGGAAGGAATTTCAAGTAATTTGTACTTAGGTCACTTTAGGCGGAGTACCGTGTCGTGAGTACGCCGCGGACATACACACACTACGTTACTCTACTTAAGCTACCTACTCCATAATACGAAGGTCATCCTACACTCCGAAAGATAAAACCTAGCGGTCTGATTCCAACTTTGTCACGACCCGAAAATGGCACGTGATGGCCCTTAAACTACGCAACGTCTACAGGAGTAACGCAATTTAAGTAAGCCGAAAATCCCAGCAATCTAAACCATCAAAAGTAGTAAGAATTAATAGTAGTTTTAAGACATTTGAAATCTCAACCCAAATTCTTTAAAAGTCCAATTTTATTTCCTTTAAAAATTTGGCAGCACCTCCTTTGTAAAAACCAGCCCCAAAATTGGGTACGGCATAAATATAAGTAAAGCATCCCCAAACGGGAGCAAAAACACGCCCAAAGGCGGAAAATAACCACCACAACAGATATACGACGCCGTAGCGAAGAAATAAAAGGCGATAGAAGTAAACTGGATAAAAGACATCCAAGTCTCAAAATAACATACAATATCGTCCTCACATCAAGTCTCTAAGTCAACATGAAAATAGTAGATGGAGAGTACAAGGATACAATGAATATACAATACAACACGAATAACCACAAAACCCACCTAAAGCAAAACTGCACACTGTGAGCCGATGCGGTATCCGCAGCAAAAGATGATAGATAGAAGAATAGGCTGCCTCGACTACTTTGGGGAAACAACCTACAAAACAAACTGTGGCACAACGGGTGTGAGTTGCCAACTCGTGAATAGTAAATAACATATGCAGGTAATCGCAAGTATGCACGTATAGTGCGAATTTAACAAATGTAGGTTAAAAGCAGTAACATGTCATATGAATGCAATAGTCATGAAAGGTACACTAACGGGTACTACAAATACATGAAGCAATGATATGAAAATCGGTATGCAAAAATCATGCAATAATGATATGAAAATGTATATATATGCAACCGTCATGAAAGGTACTCTAGCAGGTACAACTAACACATGAAACAATGTATGTAAATGCTACAGTCATGAAAGGTACGCTAACAAGTACTACTAATAAATGAAGCAGTGGATAAACAATAAATGTGGAGTATGGGGTGAAACATGTCATTTCCACGGAATCCTGACATCGTGGTAGGATCAAAATCCATCAAGACAATCCAAATCCCAATTCCTCAAATCTGCCCCCAAATTGGCTCCCATATCATATATAAGTCTCACAAATCCTGAATGTACAACATCAAGTAAATCTCATATATCCTGAATGTACAAAATCAAGTAAGTCTCATATATCCTTTATGTACAATATCAAGAAATCTCTGATGTCTTAAATGCAATATCAAGTGAATCTCTTATATCCTAGGTATATTTGCATAATAATTATGATGAAGTATATGAATTTATTTGTATACATATATATTAGCGTCCCACTCCACTAAAATATATATATATATACATATATATATATTTGTGTGTGTGTGTGCGCGCGCGCGCATATATAACAGCATCCCAATCCACTGTTATATATACTTAGGAGTAAAATATCATGAAAACAACGTGTCAAGTATCGACACAGAAATGATGATCTATCAGGTGCTGTCACCACGACTAGCACCCTGATAGGTACGTATCACACGCTATCCGAAAAACCCGAGTGCCTAGCTCTGACCCTCGTCTTTTCACATATCCATACGTACATGACTCCTGTCGGTATCCCCACGATAACCGCCGAGTCATTGGTAATGTCACCGGATGGTATGGTTCCCCTACCAGTCTCATAGGCATGTTACATCGACTCTTGTCCTGGGTACCTCCGGGCCCCACCATGTACCCTCATACGGCCTACGACTCCTCCTCGCATGGGGTATATATATCAGAACCGATAAATCTCATGGTGGATGCTGAAATATCATAACAAGAATAACCAGGTTTTTCAAATAATGCATAATTTCATGAAACTACTGTAAGTGCACGGCGGCTCCCCGGCCGTTAATCCGACGCCGGAGTGCGGAAACGAAAAACTTTTCAAACTAGAAAACCGGCATCACCGCGCACAAAAATCCCGGATCGGGCCATTAATCTAGTCCTAGCTAACTTAAGAACGGGTAGAGAGATATACCAAGCGATCCGTGTCCTTCGGTCTTCTCGTAGTCGTCCCGATCTCCCCGCGGAATCTCCGTTCTCCACCACGTAGCCGGAAGGGCACCACATCACCGGCTTCTTTTACGGGCTCCTACCTCTTGACCGAGGCAACCCGGGCACGAAGTTGGCGAGTCGACGTGCCCAAGGATGCTGTAGGTTAACTGTAGAATACTTTGTCTCTTGGGGTTGAAGTTGCCAAGGTTTTGGTAGAGGAAAAAGATGTAATCTTTTTATGGGTGAACTTAGGAATTTTGTAGCATGAAAAGAGCAAAAATTCCCACATCAATATTGGGCAGCTGCCTCCCTCTATGGCCAGCCCCCTCATAGTGGTGAGTGAAAATGGAGTGAATCAAGAAGAGAGTGTCAAAGTCCAAGGGGGGGTGAATCTCAATAACGCAAGAGAGAGTGTGGAGTTATCATGAAACATGATCACAAGACAAGGTCCAACACTCCACCAACTAATCATCACAAACAAAAGTCAAGCAATCATGAGGTTATGAAGTCAATGGTGGAGCAACAATCATGACACTACAAAATGCAAAGACAACCCTCCAAAATGCTTATTTGCACAAATGCAAATAAGCCCTTCTCCACCAAACTTTAGCCAATGAAAGATACAAAGAAAATTGGCTGAAACGGAAAGCAAACTGGCAACTCCAAAAAAAACTGATCCCGTAATAAATTACAGGAAAACCCTGCTACTGTATATACATACCCGCATTTGTATTCCGACCGAATACAAATGCAATGAGACAAAATCTACACTGTACTATACTAGGATCCGGCTTAAACCAAAGCCCGCTAGTATTATCTGTCCGATCATAATCCGTGCAATACCGCACGTATCTGATCGAACCCTGCCATATCTCCATACGGCCTCTACAGCGTTTCGCCCGAAACTTGAGTAACTGTGTGTGGGGGGCTCTAAAGACTCGTCAATACTATGGCTGTGGATTTAACCACTAGCACGTTAGAGGTATTAGCCATACGTAACGGGCTACCAGCTATTGACCAAAAGGGACGTCGATGAGCGAACTCATCCTGACACCCTACTGAGCCTGTCAGTGACAATATCCGTACAGTCCGGTCCGTTCGTCTATGAGCATCGCATGGCGGGCCTAGGGGATTGGTAAAAGTCAGACCCCCAAAAGCGGTACAAGTCGTGTCGGAGTGTAGCCCAGAACACCCTGAGATACTACTGGAATACCTACCAGTAAATCTCCTGCCTCGGCCGAAGGCTTTGTGTAATGGCTCTCCTAGACACAGTGCAACCTCACCCCCAATACCGGGAGAGACGAACCCCTGATGATCCGCTCACTGCCTCCATGTGGCTCGGGACTGTACCCAACTAAAACCTGTTTGCACATCTCCTTTGAGCGTGGTTGGGTAGTAATCAAAGTACAGTGGGAACTCACACAAGACAAATGACGATCCTCAGGTCGATGAACTAACCTGTACACATGTCACCAGGGAACTGCTATCTGACGTCAGGTATAAGACCAACTAGCATGTTCCCGGCGAGTCCTGTCCGGTTTACTCATAACCCAATGAGCGCCTGTATACATCTTAGGTGAACTAACTGACACCAGTGGCTTGTGAGATCGGCCATCCCCCCTCGTCGGGGTCTCGACTGTATACACTAGTCTACTCTGGAGTATCGATGCCTTGTCTCGAAACTCCCACGACTAGGGACCTTTTAAGGATGTGCTTATAGACTACCAGCTCCCACATATATGATCGCCCTCATACTGCTGGCAGTCAAGCAAGAATCCTAGGGGCTCTATCAACGTGTAATAGCGACCTTTAAGGTCACCTAAAGCAGTACACGATGATAAAGATAAACCAGATAGCATACTATCATCTTGAGTAAGACTGTCCTACCAGAATAGGTCCTCCCTCAATCATTGCAATCACGTGCCTGTGATCCAATAATTGACTCTGAGAGCACTATCTCCAACAATCTCCCACTTGCACTCAAGGCTAATTATTGCGATGTCACATACTCTCAGCCCGTGTGATACCGAACACCCAACTCCTCTACTAATCAGTCTCACAAAACCCGTTTGCGAAACTATTGCGTTCAAGGAATAGCCTCAGTGAGTGGATCCGCTTTGATGTTTCTTTCTTTACCTCTCTATATCTCAAGTTCGCGGAGAAAGCCATCTCCTGAAATGAGGAATACCTGTCTTAGAATGTGTCTGGATATCTGATGGGACCTAGCTCATAAATGAACTCCAAATCCAAACATCTTAGACTGTATCGTCAACTGAATTTAATCAATATCCTGCGTCATGCCTCCCTCAGTATCGCCTTGGACCACCTGTCCAAAATACTGCCCCTCGTCAGAAGGAAAACTATAACTCTGACAACCTCTCTATCATCCAGGTCACCTTGGAAGCCTGGAATGATAACCGTCACCTGAATGAGGCTGACGTTATCATATCCCTAGAACATCCACTTATGTTCTAAAACTGCTTCCGACTGTTTCTCCAGGATTGGATCAATATTAACTTATTGCATCTAGTGCAAAAACAACATGTGGTGTGGTACTTTACATCTCATGATTGACTCAATTGCCTAAGCAAGTGATCTGCCAATCATGCACATCCCTCTCCCCTTTTAGTCTGTAAGACACCTTTAGAGAGGGTGACTCCATCACCTGCAGGTATACTACCGTGGAAGGAGTCGTCCATTCTAAAAACTCTTAGAATGCTGTCTAAGTACCCTGATTGGGGAACTACCCAAATCTAGATCTAAAACCATAGATCCAGTAACCAGAATGTCTTAATATTATATCCAAGTCCCATTTGGAGAAACCACTGTATGACAACCAAAGTATAACCGATCGTAGTATAGGAACTCCACTTCCTACTTTGTGTATGTCATCCAAATACCAGGACATCACACCCTACTACCTTCTCAACAGATCCATCCTCTATTCTGATGAAGTCAAACCTATGACTGTCATATCAGAAATAGATGATCTATCTCCGCTACATCTGCTTTAGTCTATAAATAGACATAAGCCACTTGTCCACCATGCTTCCGCTTCTCCCACTGACTATGACAACCCTCTGGCAGAGTCATATAGACGTACACTTCTGAAGCCAGTTCAGAACGACGCTATACTCATCCTCCTGCCGGGTCTCATAGTCTGGAACAACAACAATGGAAAGTCTGGGTAAACAAGAACCTCCCTGCTACCGTCCTTGAGGCTACCGGAGTACCTCTCGGGTGCCTGAGGTTAGCCACCATATCTGCGGAGTGGCCAAAGGAATGTCAAACAAGATTGAATCTTTAGGTTCTTATCAAATCTTCTGTAATCGTTTGCGGTTCTGGAATCACTTCCAGTTCTACCATACTCCCAATATTGTTTTCTGAAAAAATCCATTTTTGTTAAAACTGTGGCGAGTCAAGAACAATATCACTTTTGATCTTCCAGATGGTAGAAAGTCAACCATCGTCATAGCCTGGGTCAACCCACAAACAGCCATTACAGAAACGTGCCTTGAGTTATCCTGAGTCTGGTTTTAAGCATAATCCGGACAACTCTCCGTACCTTAACATCGTTAAGATATGTACTGTTCTATATCCAATACAGAAACAGAGGCACTGATTTAATTGAACCAGATTCAAATCATGCAGCTGTCTCCAATGCATGTCAACTAAATGGAAGGAGGCAGATCAGCGTCACTCAACTTAGGAATGCTTCCAATTATGAGTAACCTGAAAGAGAAGCAAGTTCTCTTAATCATTACTATCAACTGAATACCCTACACAAGTATCTACATCTTCGATCATTTTGAAGAATCCCGATACTTGCAACACCTGGTTCTCTACTTTATTCATATACCTATAACTTCTCAAAATTCGGACCCTGTGTTTCTACGAAACACTTGTCTAAAAAGTAAAGAAGTCATAAGTAAACCCAATATAGTACGAGAACCAACCCTTCTGTCCTAATGGACACTGGACAACATACAATACTCTGTATAAGCCCCTTGAGTCTAATAACTCACTCCCTGTGTGTCGCAGGTTGAAAACTGTACTTATGGTTAAGAAGAATTACACCGCTGTTTAATGCTCCTTACCTAACCATCCACTGATATAGGTAAATGTCATGGACATAATTTCAAAAAAATATATCTCACTCTATAAAAATAGACGTACAGATATATCAATTTGAAATTGGTGCATAACAACGGATATTCAAAACCAAATATTTGCCGTCCGGCAAACAACCCAGGTGACTTCCTCAAATATCACCGATTACAACGAATCCCGATATAATGAGGATAATCACCCAATTCCCAATAACTTACTCCCACTCATCATCTGTAAAACCATACAGAAGTGAGATTCATACCTGGTAAAAACATACCCTGGAGCAAGGGCTAATTGGGAAATCAGTTTTCTTTTAACAGTACACAGTGAAACTGAAACATTTGAAATGTTTCGATGGGGTATTCGGGTATTCCTAGTAATGCCTCTTCCATTATCCAGATTCACAACTGTAACCGTATATTTATATGCCATCTCTCCAAATCCCTTCATATGTCTTTAGTCATTACCTTTTGTACACCCCTTTAGGCCAAATGGTTTTCTTCCTTCCCTACCGTTCGGCACCAGCCTATGGTTTGGAAGAAGACTATCCAATAAGCATAATGGGTATACTGTCTTAATCCTAGGAGCACTCGCAATGAGAGAAGGTGAAGATAAAAGACAACCGAATAAACCTTATTCCTATTTCGCCTAAACCAGAATCCATCCCCGAACTGCAACAAGTTCCTTTCGAGTTCGTATATAACCATACGATGGAGTATCCAATAAACTGTGGATCTTCGTAGTGATATGGAGTGTCCTGGAGAAATACAAAGGTGAAATGGGAGTGGTAATGAAATACTTGGTTTGGTCGTGAATAGCAGTCGCAATTTACTTTGCCCTCCTTCTAATCCCTTTCTTTGTTTTTACATAATACCTTCTGTACACCATAGTTATGCTAATTGGTTTTCTTCATTCCCTACCGGTCGGCACCTGCCTATGGTTTGGAAGAAGACTATAAAATTTGCGTAATAGGTGTACTATCTCCTAAACCAAGGAGTACTCGCAACCTGAGAGAAGGTAAAAGGAAAAGACAACTGAATAGTCCTATTCGTTTTCTCCAGAACCGGAAACCATCCTCGAATAAATTCCTGCGAGTTCGTATATAACCATACGATGGTTTTGTCCAATGGAAGTGGACATTCGTATTAATACGGGGTGTCTTGGAGAAATGGGTAAAAGTAGGAGTGGCAATGAAGTTTGCAACTCTGACAATCCAAAAGCCAGTGTTTAAGAAGGTTCGGTCAACTTGGTCACTGAGTCATAGTCTAGGGTCGGGCATGGTCGCTGCCAAAGAGAGAGAGAAAAGAAACACTCAGCGTGCACTCTAACCTAGATCAGAATGGTTACCAATTTATCTAATCTGGAAACCTCCCACTGTACCGTCAAATTCTTCTCCAAATCTGAAAGAAGAATTAGTCGGGATCACCCGAGGAGTAAACCAACTCATCAGTGGGAATCGGGATCCAACTATCATCGCATGATAACGTGACGGAATCTGCTGACGTTATCACACTCCAGAAGGTATGCGCATATCTGGCAAGTTTCAGTTTCTTTAGAAACTCCCGATGTGACTTTTTCCCCATGCTCTTATGACTTGGCGTGAGGTCAAAATGTCATAAGTCACATGTTAAGTTCTACCCATCATTATCCAGGTTAATTTGAACCCACCCATACATACCCTTAACGTAGGCCAAAATAGTAGTACGACTGTCCCAAACCAATGCATCTATCTATGCAACAGATAAATATCCGGCAGCTACCAATCATTATGCCTTGGCGTGAGGTCAAAATACATAGCTTGAATACTACCGAATATTTAACTAAAATGATGGAGGGCTACGAATGGTTTCTGGTTAAAACCTTTAACGTAATGAACTTGATATCGTTGAAGGAAACGGATAGCTTTATAAAAATATAGTGACGAAAACCTTTGGTAAAGAGGTCACTCCCGGTGAAGGGATCTCGGCTCTTTCCTCGTAGAATAAGGTGCAGGATATTCCAACTGAATACCACGATGCAAAGCAAAAGTAAACGACAATTGTGAAGTTATTTCCCTGACGCAACCTTCTGTCCAAGGGGTCATTCCCGGTGAAGGGATCTCGGCCCTTGCCTCGTCGACTGAGGAGCAGGATATTCCAACTGAATACCACTGTGCAAAACAAAAGTGAACGTCCTTGCAATAACAGCTTTTTGAAAAATGTTCCAACAACATCAGAATAGGTTTGTTTTTAACTTGCATTGATCCGAATCAACGCAGTCCCATCAATTGATCACACCACAAAGAACAAAAATAATGACGTACGTATATGCCATCCGCATTCGCCACTGGGTCCCGTCATTACCCGTTAGGTTAGTTAACTAACGACAGAGCGGGGACTGGACTAGCGCGGATGCAAAACATATACAACATTTACTAGTATATATATCAATATATAATATTTCGCTCAAGGCGTGATAAAATGCAACATCACAGAAATGTACAGCATCACAGAACAATACAGATATCTGGGATCCCCGGGTTTCACAGAGCTACTACTGAAACCCGACGTTCCCCTGGTCGTGTGGATAGCCTGTGCAATGAAATCCTAGACCCCTACGGGCGCGGCAAGTTACCCACCAAAACCTGAAGCGAGGCAGCCCCCTTCAGCAACGTGAAGGACCACCCAGCACTTCACGGAATCCGGTAACTTGGGCACCCCTCCTGAGTCAACCTGTACCCCCTACGAGTGCGGCGAATAGCCCGCCAATTATAGAGTAAAGCCCCCTCCGTCTCAACGCCATGAGATGCAGGCCCGTTGCCCTCTAGAATCCGGCTATCCGTGCACCCCACCTTGGGGTAATCCTAGTACAGAAAGTAAAATATACATACAACGGGTACATCGACCTCACCCTGGTCGTACCCCAAAAGAATAATATACAAAAAGGCAGTGACGGCAGTCCACATGTCGGACGCTCGCCCCGCAATAACAAATGTGCATAATACAACCAAATCTGTACTAACATTGCATCCAGGCTATCCCCTACGACGAATCCGCAACATCACAGCACAACACAGAACATCAATGTGAATGTCACGTTCGCAAATCCGTCTAACCGGGCTATAGCAGTTAGACAGGGTTTACCGATCAAGTGACATTCACGGTCGCAGATATAATGTAAATACTGTGAACTAATGTGTTTAAAATTTTCGATCGATCAAATTTTACCAAGTGGGCCCCAAGCATTACTGTAGCACTTAAAGAAATTCTGGGCCCAAAAATAATAATCCAAAACCCCTATTTCCCTGTTTAAAGAGCTCTGTACAAAATTGGTGCAGTGAGGGCACTGTAGTGCGGCGGAACCGCGGCCCCAAGGGAGTTTTGGCCGCGGTTCCGCGGTGGTTCTACAGTGTCATGTTAGGTCCACGTTACCTCTCCCGGTACTTGCGGGGTTGCGGAAACGGTAAATCAAAATTTTTCTAAACTTTGTAACATGGACCGTAAAAGCCGGATCTTTGCTAAACTAAACTAGCATTCTTGCAAAGAAGAGTTAACTACTCGGCAAAGTGGTTATACCTCAACTTGAACTCCTTCACTTCTAGTTGTTGTTCTTCTTTGATGTTCTTCTCTTCTTGTTGTTCTTCTCATTGCTTGCTCAATGGTTGATCCGGACTTCGGTCACCTCCGCGGCCTCCTTGAGTCGAAGACGATCCACCCGAGAGATGTACACCGAGCTCCACCTCAAGCCGAGGTAACTAGGGCAAGGAGATTGCTAATCTAGAAGCCCTAGGTTTTGTAGAGAGGATGTATGGATGTGTTTGTCAAGTAGAATCCTTTTTCTCTCAACACATGAGATCAAAGGAGAAATCAAGAGGAGGAAGAAGGAGGAGATTTTCTAGCAACCATGGAGCTTCTCATTTCAAGAGAGAGAATGAGAATGAGCAAATGAAAAGCTTAACCAAGAGAAAAGCTAACCATGGTTGCAATAATGCACAAAACATTATCATTACAAATCCAATCAAGATAAAGGTGATGGCTACAAATGACATGACCATTATCATAACTTAATAAAAAGAAAACCAAAGAATACTTTAGATCTTCTAAGAAGGTCCAAGTCAACTTTGGTCAAAAAGTCAACAAAGTCAAGATGGTCAAATGGTCAATGTAATTAGCCATAACAAAATTATCAATGAAAGGATTAGTAAATAATGTCCCCGGCTCATTTATGGTTTTGACCAAACGAACTGTCGAAACCCTAATGAGTCCGCCTCAAAATGGTTTTGACCGAATCAACTGTCAAAACCCTAATGAGCCTGCCACATAGTGGTTTTGGCCGAACCAACTGCCAAAACCCTAATGAGGCACCTCCTCCTTCATCGCTCCAGAAAACTGTGCATACACACCTGCATCCGTATTCCGTAGAATGCGGATGCGCAGAAGACAAAACAGATCCATCCGTACAATACTAGGATCTGGCTTAAACCAAAGCCCACTAGTACTGCCTGCCCGAACATCATACGCACACAAGTGTACGTAAGTGATCGCAGCCCTGCCGTAAAACCATACGGCCTCTACACGTTTCGCTCAGTGCAGGGAAACTCTCTGTGTGGGACTCTAAAGACTCGACTCTACGCTGGCAGTGGGTTTAACCACAGACCGCAAGCGGCACTAGCTGTATGTAACGGTCCCCAGGTAGATGTCGATAAGAAGGCCGATGAGGTAAACTCATCCGAACTCCTACTGAGTCTGTATGTGACAATCTCCGTACAGTCCGGTCTGTTCGTCTGATACATCGCATGTCGGGCCTAGGGGGGCGGCAAGTGTCAGACCCCTAATAGCGGTACAAGTCGTGTCGGAGTGAAGCCCAGAACACCCTGAGATAACACTGGAACCTACCAGTATATCTCGCTTGCCCTGGCCAGGGACTACTTGTGTAATGGCTCTCCTAGACACAGCGCGATGTCAACCTCCAATACCGGGAGAGACGAATCCTGTCTAACCGTCACTGCCTCCAAGTGCTTCGGGACTGCTCCCAACTACTACCTGTTTGCATGACTCAGTAGAGCCGTGGTAGGGTAGTAATCAAAGAACAGTGGGAACACACTCGAGGCGAAGTGACAGTGTCAAGTCAGCGGACTAAGCTGTACTCATGTCACCTGGGAACTGATAACTGACGATAGGTATAATACCAACCATCAGTCCCCGACGAGTCCTGTCCAGTGTACTCGTAACCCAACGAGCACCCGCATACTATCTCAAGTACGACGTACCGACGGCTGTGGGACAGACCGTCTCCCATGCTGGGATGAGAAGCGCATACGCTAGTCTACTCCGGAGTATCGATGTCCTATCTCGGTACTCCCACGACTAGGGACGTGTATAAGGATGTGCTTGTAGATTACCCAGCCCCCACGAGTGTGATCGCCATCACAACGCCGGTAATCAAGCAAAGATCTTAAGGGCTCTACTAATGCGTATAGGTGATATAATAAATAAACACACATGTACACATTAAAGCAGAGGCAAACCAAGTAGCATACTACTATATTGAGCAAGATTGTCTGTACAACTGTGAATATCCCAAGCTTCCATCAAGTAATATACATACTAGTATGATACAGTAATGGCCTCTAGGGCATATACACTAACAATCTCCCACTTGCACTAAGGCCATGTACTGGCGTATCGAAGACCTATCATCTCGATCAGCCGCTCGAACTGAGTCTGGGGTAAGGCCTTCGTGAATGGGTCCGCAGTGTTGTCCTTTGTGCCCACTCTCCGCACCTCGATCTCCTGTCGATCAATGATCTCCCTGATCAGGTGATACCGCCTTAAGATGTGCCTGGATTTCTGATGGGACCTTGGTTCCTTCGCTAAAGCTATAGCCCCATTGTTATCGCAATACAGAGATATTGGGTCAACAATGGACGGAACCACCTGAAGTTCATTAATGAACTTCTTTATCCAGACCGCCTCTTTTGCGGCATCGCTTGCAGCAATGTATTCAGCCTCCATCGTCGAGTCTGCGACGGTATCCTGCTTGGAACTCCTCCAACATACCGCCCCTCCGTTGAGGGTAAACACAAAACCCGAGACAGACTTGCTGTCATCTTTGTCACTCTGGAAGCTTGAATCGGTAAAGGACTCGACCCTGAGGTCTCCATTACCGTAAACCAGGAACATCTCCTTAGTCCTTCTCAGGTACTTGAGAATGTTCTTCACTGCTGTCCAGTGGTCCTCCCCTGGGTCTGACTGATACCGGCTTACCGCGCTCAACGCGTAAGCTACATCTGGTCTTGTACATAGCATCGCATACATTATAGATCCTACCGCCGAAGCGTAGGGTATAGTGCTCATGCGAACCCTCTCCTCGTCAGTCTTAGGAGACATCTTCTTGGAGAGGGTAATTCCGTGCAATGCGGGTATGTTACCGCGCTTGGAACCCTCCATACTAAATCTCTTTAGTACGGTCTCTATGTACCTGGACTGCGAAAGTCCCAATAGTCTCTTGGATCTATCTCTATAGATCTTGATCCCCAGAATGTATGAGGCATCTCCCAGGTCCTTCATGGAGAACCTTTGTGACAAAAATAGCTTGACCGATTGTAGCATAGGAATATCATTTCCTATCAAAAGAATGTCGTCCACGTACAAGACTAGGAATACGACAGTTCGTCCTACAATCTTCTTATATACACAGGGTTCATCTTCGTTCTTGATGAAATCAAATTCCTTGATTGCCTCATCAAAACAGATGTTCCAGCTCCGCGATGCCTGCTTTAATCCATAAATGGATTTAAGCAACTTGCACACCTTTCCGCTGCTCCTACTGTCTACGAAACCTTCTGGTTGATCCATGTAAACGCACTCTTCCAAACAACCGTTTAGGAAAGCCGTCTTAACATCCATCTGCCAGATTTCATAGTCATGGAAGGCAGTAATGGCAAGTAGGATCCGAATGGATTTGAGCATAGCCACCGGAGAAAAAGTCTCGTCATAGTCCAAACCAGGTCTTTGACGAAAACCTTTTGCAACAAGTCTAGCTTTATAGGTTTCCACCTGCCCATCTACACCAAGTTTTCTTTTGTAGATCCATTTGCATCCAACGGGTTTTACCCCAGGTGGAGCAATATCCAAGGTCCACACTTTATTGGCGTACATGGATTCCATTTCGGATTCCATTGCTTCCTGCCACTTATCAGAGTCCCTACTGATAATGGCCTGCCTGAAACTGGTAGGGTCATCTTCTTCCAAGATGCAATCCTCTCGATCCCCGTCTATGAGAAAACCGTAGTATCTCTCGGGCGGATGAGAAATCCTACCAGATCTGCGGAGTGGCTGAGGTTCGTTTGGGGTCACTGAACTTTCTGGTTCTGCTAAATCCTCAGTTTGATTTTGTGGATCAGATATTTCATCCAGTTCTACCGTGCTCCCACTTATTTCTTTTGCAAGAAATTGCCACTCTAAAAAGGTGGCGCGGCGAGCAACGAACACCTTCTGTTCCTCAGTGTGGTAGAACAGATATCCCAGAGAATTTCTAGGATATCCCACAAACTTACATAAAACTGACCGTGTCTCAAGCTTGTCTGGTTTTTGTACTTTTACATAGGCCGGACAGCCCCATATCTTAATTCGTTCTAGATATGGTTTCTTACCACTCCATATTTCATATGGAGTCTTAGGCACGGATTTAGACGGAACCTGATTCAGCAAGTATGCCGCTGTCTCTAGCGCAAGTCCCCAGAATGAAAGAGGTAACTCAGCATCACTCATCATGGATCGAACCATATCCAATAGGGTACGATTCCTTCTCTCCGACACACCGTTGTGCTGTGGTGTATAAGGAGGAGTGAGCTGAGAGAGAATACCATTCTCTTTTAAGTAATCTCGGAATTCCGTGCTTAAGTACTCCCCTCCTCTATCAGACCGGAGGATCTTGATACTTTTGCCTGTCTGGTTCTCTACTTCGTTTCTGAATTCTTTGAATTTCTCAAAAGTTTCAGATTTGTGTTTCATCAGATACACATATCCGAACCTAGAGAGATCGTCAGTGAATGTGATGAAGTACGAGAACCCACCCCTTGCATGTATAGACATCGGACCACACACATCACTGTGTATGAGTCCCAAGAGCTCTCTTGCTCTTTCTCCATGTCCGGTGAACGGAGATTTGGTCATCTTCCCTTTGAGACAAGACTGACAAGTTTCATAAGATGAAAACTCGAACGCATTCAAGAGTCTATCTTTATGCAACTTACACAGTCTTTTCTCTCCAATATGACCAAGTCTACAATGCCACAAGTAGGATTCATTCGTATCTGAATTCTTCCTCTTGCGTGTGTTATGTATATTGAGAACTGTATTCTGATTTAGAACGTAGATACCATTAAACAGTGTACCCTCTGCAACCAGTACCTTATCAAGGTAAATGTTCATGATATTCTTTTCAAGAACAAACTTATATCTATCTTTATCGAGTAAAGAAACTGATATGATGTTGCAAACCATGGAGGGTACATAGTAGCAATCGTTCAAAATCGTAGTCTTGCCATTTGGCAATACTAGGTGATATTCACCGACGGCTGCCGCATTAACTTGTGCTCCGTTCGCTACTCTGAGCGACATATCACCCGGTGCAACTTTCCTACTTTTTCTCAGTCCTTGCAATAAATTACAGATATGAGATCCTGATCCGGTATCAAGTACCCAGGAGGTAGGGCTGACCGTAAAACAGTTCTCAATTACAAGAACACCTGAAGTAGATGCAAAACCATGCTTCTTCTTCAACTGGGTATCCTGGAAATCCAAACTTTCCTCTTTCCCATTCTCAAACTTATGACTGTTGTCACAAGTAAGAGCTGAACCAACTTTCCCCAGTCCCGAATAAGAATTCGGTTCGGTCAAGCGATACATTTTATTATCTTGATTAGGGCGTGAAAAGGTTGCTGCCTGGAGAGAGAGAAAAGAAACACTCAGCGTATGCTCTTGCAAGATTAGATTGGTTTATTAATTTATCTAACCAGGATGTCTCCCACTGTTTCCTCAAATTCTTCTTAAAACCTTTTTAAAAGAAGAACTAGCCGGGTTTTAATTCACGTTGCAATACTTGCTTAACCTTTCAGCCAGGCTAGTGTCGGTACTTCGAGGGAGGTTTTCCAACGCTTTCGCGAAGTTCCTTAATTAAATAACCTCTTTTCCCTGGGGGCGTAACCCCGCTAACACCTTTCTAGACACCTACTAGGTTTATAGCATTGATCGTTAAGTGAAATAATCTCCCGAGAGTAAACCAACTCATCAGTGGGATCGGGATCCAACTGTCATTGTGTGATAACCTAGATGGAATCCACTCTAGTCACCACACTCCAGAAGGTATGCCAAATCTGCAAGTTTCAGTTCTTTTGAAACTCCCGATATGGTTTTTGCCCCTAACGATTCATGACCTTGACAATGCCAACATATCATGAACTGTTAGTCAAGTTCGGCCCGTCATTATCTTGATTAACTTAGACCCACCCGCATAACTCTTGACATTGCCAACATAGCTATGCGACTGTCCTAAATAATCCGAAAAAATAAGGCTGCAAACAAGCAATACTTAGCTACCGATCACTACGCCTTGACAATGCCAAAATACGAAGCTCGAATACTGAGTAGTACTTGTAGGAAATGACGGAGGGCTACGGCTGGGTTTTTGGCGAAAAACCCGTTAACGTAATGAACTTGATATCGTTGAAGGAACATGATTGCACCCTTTTTGAAAATATAGTGGCGAAAACTTTTTGCTAAAGAGGTCACTCCCTGTGAAGGGATCTCGGCTCTTTCCTCGTCGATTGAGGTGCAGGATATTCCATATTGAATACCTCGATGCAAAGCAAGAATAATCGACTATAGTGAAGTTATTACCCTGACGCAAACTTTTGTCCAAGGGGTCACTCCCGGTGAAGGGATCTCGGCCCTTGCCTCGTCGACTGAGGTGCTGGGCATTCATAACCGAATACCGCGATGCAAAACAAAAATGAACGTCCTTGCAATAACAGCTTTTTGAAAAACTTGTTCCAACAACGTCTTTTAGGTTTATTTTCTTGCATTAGTTCTTTTAATGCGTGATATTCTTGCATTAGTTCTTTTAATGCGTCCCATCATTTAATCCTACCATTGCAGAAAACAACCAAAATATGACGTACGCTTATGCCATTCGCATTCGCCACGGGGTCCCGTCATCACTCGTTAGGTTACTTAACTAACGACAGAGCGGGGGCTGGGCTAGCGCGGCTGTAAAACATAAGCAACGCCTAAATAGTAAAGCAATGATAGACATTACAGATCACAGATGAACACTTTGGATATACTAGGAACCCGCGATTCGTTCGAGCCTGCAACGAAAAACGGATTACACGGTCGCGATGAATAGCCAAAACCCCACCCAAGACCCCTACGGGTGCGGCAAACTACCCGCCAAGTACCCGAAGCGAAGCAACCTCCCTCAATGCCATGAGTAGGCCACTCGGCACTTTGAGCTACCCGGTAGTTTGTGCACCCCCTCCATGGGTCTATCCTAGGAGCAAAAACAGTAAAAAGAATTATACAATGACGGCTACAACCCCGACCCGGTTGTGCGGCCAAAGAAATAATATTACATCAATTTACAATTTTGTTACATGAATGAAAGAAAAAGAAACTCTCATCTCACATCCACCCCGGCTATTCATCCGCGACAATCCAACGAGTTCATATCCACAAACCATCAAGAACAATCACAGATCACAGATATGTATAACCCCAACTAATCGACATATAGCGATTAGCCGACGTTCAATACATAAGAACATCACAGATATAACCTTTATAGTCAAAGTATATTGAAGTTCGGAAAAATACGGAATTATAGGCCCCCAAAAACAAATTTCTATTCTGGAAAATCTGGGCACATATAATATATCTGAAAAATCCTAAAACCATGTCAGAAACACACTGCACCAAAATCGATGCAGTAACTCACCAAGTTGGCCGCGGTTCCGCGGCAAGAGCTTGCTCTTGCCGCGGAAGCGCGGCGCTTTGGTTGAGTCGCTGCATCGTTTTTGGTGGTTTTCTTATAAAAACCCTGAGATGATTTTTGGGATATAACAAATTTTGTTTTGACCAGAAAAAGTTTTAACAGAAACTCAGATTTTTACAACTTGGTTTTTTCGATATTTCCGTTTCGAACTTCGATACACTTTACTACCAAGCTAGTTTATGTTTAACCTGGCTCTGATACCACTGTTAGGTCCACGTTACCTCTCCCGGTACTTGCGGGGTTGCGGAAACGGTAAATCAAAATTTTTCTAAACTTTGTAACATGGACCGTAAAAGCCGGATCTTTGCTAAACTAAACTAGCATTCTTGCAAAGAAGAGTTAACTACTCGGCAAAGTGGTTATACCTCAACTTGAACTCCTTCACTTCTAGTTGTTGTTCTTCTTTGATGTTCTTCTCTTCTTGTTGTTCTTCTCATTGCTTGCTCAATGGTTGATCCGGACTTCGGTCACCTCCGCGGCCTCCTTGAGTCGAAGACGATCCACCCGAGAGATGTACACCGAGCTCCACCTCAAGCCGAGGTAACTAGGGCAAGGAGATTGCTAATCTAGAAGCCCTAGGTTGTGTAGAGAGGATGTATGGATGTGTTTGTCAAGTAGAATCCTTTTTCTCTCAACACATGAGATCAAAGGAGAAATCAAGAGGAGGAAGAAGGAGGAGATTTTCTAGCAACCATGGAGCTTCTCATTTCAAGAGAGAGAATGAGAATGAGCAAATGAAAAGCTTAACCAAGAGAAAAGCTAAACATGGTTGCAATAATGCACAAAACATTATCATTACAAATCCAATCAAGATAAAGGTGATGGCTACAAATGACATGACCATTATCATAACTTAATAAAAAGAAAACCAAAGAATACTTTAGATCTTCTAAGAAGGTCCAAGTCAACTTTGGTCAAAAAGTCAACAAAGTCAAGATGGTCAAATGGTCAATGTAATTAGCCATAACAAAATTATCAATGAAAGGATTAGTAAATAATGTCCCCGGCTCATTTATGGTTTTGACCAAACGAACTGTCGAAACCCTAATGAGTCCGCCTCAAAATGGTTTTGACCGAATCAACTGTCAAAACCCTAATGAGCCTGCCACATAGTGGTTTTGGCCGAACCAACTGCCAAAACCCTAATGAGGCACCTCCTCCTTCATCGCTCCAGAAAACTGTGCATACACACCTGCATCCGTATTCCGTAGAATGCGGATGCGCAGAAGACAAAACAGATCCATCCGTGCAATACTAGGATCTGGCTTAAACCAAAGCCCACTAGTACTGCCTGCCCGAACATCATACGCACACAAGTGTACGTAAGTGATCGCAGCCCTGCCGTAAAACCATACGGCCTCTACACGTTTCGCTCAGTGCAGGGAAACTCTCTGTGTGGGACTCTAAAGACTCGACTCTACGCTGGCAGTGGGTTTAACCACAGACCGCAAGCGGCACTAGCTGTACGTAACGGTCCCCAGGTAGATGTCGATAAGAAGGCCGATGAGGTAAACCCATCCGAACTCCTACTGAGTCTGTATGTGACAATCTCCGTACAGTCCGGTCTGTTCGTCTGATACATCGCATGGCGGGCCTAGGGGGGCGGCAAGTGTCAGACCCCTAATAGCGGTACAAGTCGTGTCGGAGTGAAGCCCAGAACACCCTGAGATAACACTGGAACCTACCAGTATATCTCGCTTGTCCTGGCCAGGGACTACTTGTGTAATGGCTCTCCTAGACACAGCGCGATGTCAACCCCTAATACCGGGAGAGACGAATCCTGTCTAACCGTCACTGCCTCCAAGTGCTTCGGGACTGCTCCCAACTACTACCTGTTTGCACGACTCAGTAGAGCCGTGGTAGGGTAGTAATCAAAGAACAGTGGGAACACACTCGAGGCGAAGTGACAGTGTCAAGTCAGCGGACTAAGCTGTACTCATGTCACCTGGGAACTGATAACTGACGATAGGTATAATACCAACCATCAGTCCCCGACGAGTCCTGTCCAGTGTACTCGTAACCCAACGAGCACCCGCATACTATCTCAAGTACGACGTACCGACGGCTGTGGGACAGACCGTCTCCCATGCTGGGATGAGAAGCGCATACGCTAGTCTACTCCGGAGTATCGATGTCCTATCTCGGTACTCCCACGACTAGGGACGTGTATAAGGATGTGCTTGTAGATTACCCTGCCCCCACGAGTGTGATCGCCATCACAACGCCGGTAATCAAGCAAAGATCCTAAGGGCTCTACTAATGCGTATAGGTGATATAATAAATAAACACACATGTACACATTAAAGCAGAGGCAAACCAAGTAGCATACTACTATATTGAGCAAAATTGTCTGTACAACTGTGAATATCCCAAGCTTCCATCAAGTAATATACATACTAGTATGATACAGTAATGGCCTCTAGGGCATATACACTAACATGTCACGCCACCATTTTTCTCCAGAATTCTTAAAACTTCCTGCATGTACTTCTGCAACACACTGAAAAAAATTTCGAGCTAAAAAAATTTTGACAGAAACCTGATGCATTGAAAACGCGGATTTTGGAATTTTTGTTCGATCGGAAATGTAAACACGTTAGACCAAGCTAGACTAGGTTAATGGCGTGGCTATGATACCATGTAAGTGCACGGCGGTGCCCCGGCCGTCAATCCGACGCCGGAGTGCGGAAACGAAAAACTTTTCAAACTAGAAAACCGGCACCACCGCGCACAAAAATCCCGGATCGGGCCATTAATCTAGTCCTAGCTAACTTAAGAACAGGTAGAGAGATATACCAAGCGATCCGTGTCCTTCGGCCTTCTCGTAGTCGTCCTGATCTCCCCGTGGAATCTCCGGTCTCCACCACGTCGCCGGAAGGGCACCACATCGCCGGCTTCTTTTACGGGCTCCCACCTATTGACCGAGGCAACTCGGGTACGAAGTTGGCGAGTCGACATGCCCAAGGGTGCTGTAGGTTAACTGTAAAATGCTTTGTCTCTTGGGGTTGAAGTTGCCAAGGTTTTGGTGGAGGAAAAAGATGTCAGCATTTTGTGGGTGAACTTGGGAATTTTGTAGCATGAAAAGAGCAAAAATTCCGACATCAAAATTGGGCAGCCCCCTCCCTCTATAGCCGGCCCCCTCATAGTGGTGAGTGAGAATGGAGTGAATCAAGAAGAAAGAGTCAAAGTCCAAGGGGGGTGAATCTCAATAACGCAAGAGAGAGTGTGGAGTTATCATGAAGCATGATCACAAGACAAGGTCCAACACTCCACCAACTAATCATCACAAACAAAAGTCAAGCAATCATGAGGTTATGAAGTCAATGGTGGAGCAACAATCATGACACTACAAAATGCAAAGACAACCCTCCAAAATGCTTATTTGCACAAATGCAAATAAGCCTTCCTCCACCAAAGTTCAGCCAATGAAAGATACAAAGAAAATTGGCTGAAACGGAAAGCAAACTGGTAACTCCAAAAAAAAACCGATCCCGTAATAAATTACAGGAAAACCCCGCTACTGTATATACATACCCGCATTTGTATTCGACCGAATAAAAATGCAATGAGACAAAATCAACACTGTACTATACTAGGATCCGGCTTAAACCAAAGCCCGCTAGTATTATCTGTCCGATCATGATCCGTGCAATACCGCACGTATCTGATCGAAACCTGCCATATCTCCATACGGCCTCTACATCGTTTCGCCCGAAACTTGAGTAACTGTGTGCGGGGGACTCTAAAAACTCGTCAATACTGTGGCTGTGGATTTAACCACTAGCACGTCAGAGGTATTAGCCATACGTAACGAGCTACCAGCTATTGACCAAAAGGGACGTCGATGAGCGAACTCATCCTGACACCCTACTGAGCCTGTCAGAGACAATATCCGTACAGTCTGGTCCGTTCGTCTATGAGCATCACATGGCGGGCCTAGGGGGTTGGTAAAAGTCAGACCCCCAAAAGGGGTACAAATCGTGTCGGAGTGTAGCCCAGAACACCCTGAGATACTACTGGAATACCTACCAGTAAATCTCCTGCCTCGGCCGAGGGCTTTGTGTAATGGCTCTCCTAGATACAGCACGACCTCACCCCCAATACCGGGAGAGACGAACCCCTGAAGATCCGCTCACTGCCTCCATGTGGCTCGGGACTGTACCCAACTAAAACCTGTTTGCACGTCTCCTTTGAGCGTGGTAGGGTAGTAATCAAAGTACAGTGGGAACTCACACGAGACAAATGACGATCCTCAGGTCGATGAACTATCCTGTACACATGTCACCAGGGAACTGCTATCTGACGTCAGGTATAAGACCAACTAGCATGTTCCCGGCGAGTCCTGTCCGGTGTACTCATAACCCAATGAGCACCTGTATACATCTTAGGTGAACCAACTGACACCAGTAGCTTGTGAGACCGGCCACCGCCCCTCGTCGGGGTCTCGACTGTATACACAAGTCTACTCTGGAGTATCGATGCCTTGTCTCGAAACTCCCACGACTTGGGACCTTTTTAGGATGTGCTTATAGACTACCAGCTCCCACGTATATGATCGCCCTCATACTGCTGGCAGTCAAGCGAGAATCTTAGGGGCTCTATCAACGTGTAATAGCAACCTTTAAGGTCACCTAAAGAAGTACACGATGATAAAGATAAACCAGATAGTGTTAGGTACACGTTACCTCTCCCGGTACTTTCGGGGTTGCGGAAACGGTAAAACAAAAAATTTTCTAAACTTGGTAACATGGACCGTAAAAGTCGGATCTTTGCTAAACGATACACTAGCATCCTAACTAGAGATCTATCAACTCGGTTAGCGGTTATACCTCAACTTGAACTCCTTCTCTTCTTGTTGTTCTTCTCCTCGCTTGCTCCGAGGGTTGATCCGGACTTTGGTCACCTCCGCGGTCTCCTCAACTTGAACTCTTTCTCTTTGGTTGTTCTTCTCCTTGCTTGCTCCGAGCTTGATCCGGACTTTGGTCACCTCCGCGGCCTCCTTGAGTCGTAGACGATCCACCCGAGAGATGTGCACCGAGCTCCACCTCGAGCCGAGGTAACTAGGGCAAAGAGATTGCTAATCTAAAAGCCCTAGGTTGTGTAGAAGTGATGAAGGGATGGTTTTGTCTTTGTGGGATCTTTATCTCTCAATACATGAGATCAAAAGATAAAATCAAGAGGGGGAAGAAGAAGGAGGAGCAACAACCATGGTTCATTTCTTTTCTTCTTACTTGAAAAAACAAGAGAGAGAATGAGAAAGAAATTATGATACAAAGAAAAGTAACCATGGTTGCAATAATGTAAAAACAACATCATTACTAATCCCATCAAGATAAAGTTTGATGGCTACATTGAAATGACCATTATCATAATCCAAAAGAAAAAGAAAAAGAAAAGAAGAGTGTAGATCCCTCTTGAAAGTCAATGGTCAACACGGTCAACCGGTCAACAAAGTCAAGAGAGGTCAACGGGGTCAAATGGTCAATGCAATTAGCCATCATAAGATTATCACTAATAGGATTAGTAAATGATGTCCGCGGCTCATAATGGTTTTGACCAAACGAACTGTCAAAACCCTAATGAGTCCGCCTCAAAATGGTTTTGACCGAATCAACTGTCAAAACCCTAATGAACCTGCCACATAACGGTTTTGGCCGAACCAACTGCCAAAACCCTAATGAGGCACCTCCTACTTCATCGCTCCGGAAAACTGTGCATACACACCTGCATCTGTATTCCGTAGAATGCGGATGCACAGAAGACAAAACAAAACCATCCGTGCAATACTAGGATTCGGCTTAAACCAAAGCCCACTAGTATTGCCTGCCCGAACACCACACGCATACAAGTATACGTAAGTGATCGCAGCCCTGCCGTAAAACCATACGGCCTCTACACGTTTCGCTCAGTGCAGGGAAACTCTCTGTGTGGGACTCTAAAGACTCGACACTACGCTGGCAGTGGGTTTAACCACAGACCGCAAGCGGCACTAGCTGTACGTAATGGTCCCCAGGTAGATGTCGATAAGAAGGCCGATGAGGTAAACCCATCCGAACTCCTACTGAGCTTGTATGTGATAATCTCCGTACAGTCCGGTCTGTTCGTCTGATACATCGCATGGCGGGCCTAGGGGGGCGGTAAACGTCAGTCCCCTAATAGCGGTACAAGTCGTGTCGGAGTGAAGCCCAGAACACCCTGAGATAACACTGGAAACTTACCAGTATATCTCGCTTGCCCTGGCTAGGGACTACTTGTGTAATGGCTCTCCTAGACACAGCGCGATGTCAACCCCCAATACCGGGAGAGACGAATCCTGTCTAACCGTCACTGCCTCCAAGTGCTTCGGGACTGCTCCCAACTACTACCTGTCTGCACGACTCAGTAGAGCCGTGGTAGAGTAGTAATCAAAGAACAGTGGGAACACACTCAAGGCGAAGTGACAGTGTCAAGTCAGCGGACTAAGCTGTACTCATGTCACCTGGGAACTGATAACTGACGATAGGTATAATACCAACCATCAGTTCCCGACGAGTCATGTCCAGTGTACTCGTAACCTAACGAGCACCCGCATACTATCTCAAGTACGGCGTACTGACGGCTGTGGGACAGACCGTCTCCCACGCTGGGATGAGAAGCGCATACGCTAGTCTACTCCGGAGTATCGATGCCCTATCTCGATACTCCCACGACTAGGGACGTGTATAAGGATGTGCTTGTAGATTACCCAGCCCCCACGAGTGTGATCGCCATCACAACGCCGGTAATCAAGCAAAGATCCTAAGGGCTCTACTAATACGTATAGGTGATGTAATGAATAAACACACATGTACACATTAAAGCAGAGACAAACCAAGTAGCATACTACTATATCGAGCAAGATTGTCTATATAACTGTGAATATCCCAAGCATCCATCAAGTAATATACATACTAGTATGATACAGTAATGGCCTCTAGGGCATATACACCAACAATCTCCCACTTGCACTAAGGCCATGTACTGGCGTATCGAAGACCTATCATATCGATCAGCCGCTCAAACTGAGTCTGGGGTAAGGCCTTTGTGAATGGGTCCACTGAGTTGTTCTTTGTGTCCACTCTCCGCACCGCGATCTCCTGGCGATCAATGATCTCCCTGATCAGGTGATACCGCCTTGAGATGTGCCTGGATTTCTGATGGGACCTTGGTTCCTTCGCTAAAGCTATAGCCCCATTGTTATCACAATACAAAGGTATTGGGTCAACAATGGACGGAACCACCTGAAGTTCACTAATGAACTTCTTTATCCAGACCGCCTCTTTTGCGGCATCGCTTGCAGCAATGTATTCAGCCTCCATCGTCGAGTCTGCGACGGTATCCTGTTTGGAACTCCTCCAACATACCGCCCCTCCATTGAGGGTAAACACAAAACCCGTGACAGACTTGCTGTCATCTTTGTCACTCTGGAAGCTTGAATCGGTAAAGGACTCGACCCTGAGGTCTCCATTACCGTAAACCAGGAACATCTCCTTAGTCCTTCTCAAGTACTTGAGAATGTTCTTCACTGCTGTCCAGTGGTCCTCACCTGGGTCTGACTGATACCGGCTTACCGCGCTCAGCGCGTAAGCTACATCTGGTCTTGTACATAGCATCGCATACATTATAGATCCTACCGCCGAAGCGTAGGGTATAGTGCTCATGCGAACCCTCTCCTCGTCAGTCTTAGGAGACATCTTCTTGGAGAGGGTAATTCCGTGCAATGCGGGTATGTTACCGTGCTTGGAATCCTCCATACTAAATCTCTTTAGTACGGTCTCTATGTACCTGGACTGCGAAAGTCCCAATAGTCTCTTGGATCTATCTCTATAGATCTTGATCCCCAGAATGTACGAGGTATCACCCAGGTCCTTCATGGAGAACCGTTGTGACAAAAATAGCTTGACCGATTGTAGCATAGGAATGTCATTTCCTATCAAAAGAATGTCGTCCACGTACAAGACTAGGAATACGACAGTTCGTCCGACAATCTTCTTATAGACACAGGGTTCATCTTCGTTCTTGATGAAATCAAATTCCTTGATTGCCTCATCAAAACAGATGTTCCAGCTCCGCGACGCCTGCTTTAATCCATAAATGGATTTAAGCAACTTGCACACCTTCCCGCTGCTCCCACTGTCTACGAAACCTTCTGGCTGATCCATATAAACGCACTCTTCCAAACAACCGTTTAGGAAAGCCGTTTTTACATCCATCTGCCAGATTTCATAGTCATGGAAGGCAGCAATGGCAAGTAGGATCCGAATGGATTTGAGCATAGGCACCGGAGAAAAAGTTTCGTCATAGTCCAAACCAGGTCTTTGACGAAAACCTTTTGCAACGAGTCTAGCTTTATAGGTTTCCACCTGCCCATCTACACCAAGTTTCCTTTTGTAGATCCATTTGTATCCAACGGGTTTTACCCCAGGTGGAGCAATATCCAAGGTCCACACTTTATTGGCGTACATGGACTCCATTTCGGATTGCATTGCTTCCTGCCACTTATCAGTGTCCCTACTGATAATGGCCTGCCTAAAACTGGTAGGATCATCTTTTTCCAAGATGCAATCCTCTCGATCCCCGTCTATGAGAAAACCGTAGTATCTCTCGGGCGGATGAGAAATCCTACCAGATCTGCGGAGTGGCTGAGGTTCGTTTGGGGTTATTGAATCTAGCGGTTCCTCCAAATTTTCAGTTACATTTTATGGTCGCTGAATTTCTTCCAGTTCTACCGAACTCCCACTTGTTTCTTTTGCAAGAAACTCCCTTTCTAAGAAGGTAGCGTGGCGAGATACAAACACCTTCTGTTCCTCAGTATGGTAGAACAGATATCCTAGTGAGTCTTTAGGATATCCTACAAATTTAAACAGAACTGATCGTGCCTCTAGCTTGTCCGGTTTCTGTGTTTTCACATAGGCCGGACAACCCCATATCTTAAATCGCTTAATATACGGATTTCTCCCACTCCATATTTCATATGGAGTCTCAGGCACAGATTTGGATGGAACATAATTCAGTAGGTATGCTGCTGTCTCTAGCGCAAGTCCCCAGAATGAAAGAGGTAACTCAGCATTACTCATCATGGATCGAACCATATCTAATAGAGTACGATTCCTTCTCTCCGATACACCGTTGTGCTGTGGTGTATAAGGAGGAGTAAGCTGAGAGAGAATACCATTCTCTTTTAAGTAATCTCGGAATTCCGTGCTTAAGTACTCCCCTCCCCTATCAGACCGGAGGATCTTGATACTTTTGCCTGTCTGGTTCTCTACTTCCTTTCTGAATTCCTTGAATTTCTCAAAAGCTTCATATTTGTGTTTTATCAGATACACATATCCGAACCTAGAGAGATCGTCAGTGAATGTGATGAAGTAGGAGAACCCATCCCTTGCATGTATAGACATCGGACCACATACATCACTATGTACGAGTCCCAAGAGCTCTGCTGCTCTTTCTCCATGTCCGGTGAACGGAGATTTGGTCATCTTCCCTTTGAGACAAGACTGACAAGTTTCATAAGATGAAAACTTGAACGCATTCAAGTGTCCATCTTTATGCAACTTACTCAGTCTTTTCTCTCCGATATGACCAAGTCTACAATGCCACAAGTAGGATTCATTCGTATCTGAATTCTTCCTCTTGCGTGTGTTTTGTATATTGAGAACTGTATTCTGATTTAGAACGTAGATACCCTTACACAGTGTACCCTCTGCAACCAGTACCTTATGAAGGTAAATGTTCATGATATTCTTGTCAAGAACAAAGTTATATCCATCTTTATCGAGTAAAGAAACTGATATGATGTTGCAAACCATGGAGGGTATATAGTAGCAATCGTTCAAAATCATAGTCTTGCCATTTGGCAATACTAGGTGATATTCACCGACGGCTGCCGCATTAACTTGTGCTCCGTTCGCTACTCTGAGCGACATATCACCCGGTGCAACTTTCCTACTTTTTCTCAGTCCCTGGAATAAATTACAGATATGAGATCCTGATCCGGTATCAAGTACCCAGGAGGTAAGGCTGACCGTAAAACAGTTCTCAATTACAAGAACACCTGAAGTAGATGCAAAACCATGCATCTTCTTCAACTGGGTATCCTGGAAATCCATACAATCCCCTTTCCCTTTCTCATACTTATGACTGTTGTCACAAGTTAGAGCTGAACCAACGTTCCCCAGCCCCGAATAAGAAATCGGATTGGTCAAGCGATACATTTTATTATCTTGATTAGGGCGTGAAATGGCTGCTACCTGGAGAGAGAGAAAAGAAACACTGAGCGTGCGCTCTTGCAAGATTAGATTGGTTTATTAGTTTATCTAACCAGGATGTCTCCCACTGTTTCCTCAAATTCTTCTTAAAACCTTTTTAAAAGAAGAACTAGTCGGGATTTCATTCACGTCACAATACTTGCTTAACCTTTCAGCCAGGCTAGTGTCGGTACTTCGAGGGAGGTTTTCCAACGCTTTCGCGAAGTTCCTTAATTTAAGAACCTCTTTTCCCTGGGGGCGTAGCCCCGCTAACACCTTTCTAGACACCTACTAGGTTTATAGCATTGATCGTTAAGTGAAAGTAATCTCCCGAGAGTAATCCAACTCATCAGCGGGATCGGGATCCAACTATCATTGTGTGATGACCTAGATGGAATCCACTCTAGTCACTACACTCCAGAAGGTATGCTAAATCTGCAAGTTTCAGATCTTTTGAAACTCCCGATGTGGTTTTTGCCCCTAGGACCCAAGTGATCTTGACGGAGTCAACAAATCAAAGAGCCCTAGTCAAGTTCAACCCGTCATTATCTGGATTGCATTAAGCCCACCCGCATAACCCTTGACGGAGTCAACAAGGTTATACGACTGTCCTAATCAATCCCATATACCGATACAAACAAGCAGCACTTAGCTACCGTACACTACGCCTTGACGGAGTCAACAAATGCAGCACGAATACTAAGTGTTACTTGTAAGAAATGACGGAGAGCTACGGCTGGGTTTTTGGCGAAAAACCCGTTAACGTAATGAACTTGATGTCGTTGAAGGAACCTGGTAATCTTTTTGAAAACATAGTGGCGAAAACTCTTGCTAAAGAGGTCACTCCCTGTGATTGGATCTCGGCTCTTTCCTCGTCGAGTGAGGTGCTGGGCATTCGTAAGATGAATACCTCGATGCAAAGCAAGAATAATCGACTATGGTGAAGTTATTACCCTGACGCAAACTTTTTGTCCAAGGGGTCACTCCCGATGAGGGGATCTCGGCCCTTGCCTCGTCGATTGAGGTGCTGGGCATTCATAACCGAATACCTCAATGCAAAACAAAAAGATGAACGTCCTTGTAATAACAGCTTTTTGAAAAACTTGTTCCAACAACGTCTTTTAGGTTTATTTTCTTGCATTAGTTCATTTAATGCGTCCCATCATTTAAATCCTACCATTGCAGAAAACAACCAAAATATGACATACGCTTATGCCATTCGCATTCGCCACGAGGCCCCGTCATCACTCGTTAGGTTACTTAACTAACGACAGAGCGGGGGCTGGGCTAGCGCGGCTGTAAAACATAAGCAACGTCTAAATAGTTATTATATATAGATATATAGCAATGATAGCCAATCCAGATCACAGATGAACACTTTGGATATACTAGGAACCCACGATTCGTTCGAGCCAGCAACGAAAAGCGGATTACACGGTCGCGATGAATAGCCAATACCCCACCCAAGACCCCTACGGGTGCGGCAAACTACCCGCCAAGTACCCGAAGCGAAGCAACCTCCCTCAACGCCGTGAGTAGGCCACTCGGCACTTAGAGATACCCGGTAGTTTGTGCACCCTCTCCATGGGTCTATCCTAGGAGCAAAAACAGTAAAAAGAATTATACAATGACGGCTACAACCCCGACCCGGTTGTGCGGTCACACAAATAATATTACATCAATTTACAAATTTATTACATGAATGAAAGAAAAAGAAACACTCATCTCATATCCACCCTGGCTATTCATCCTCGACAATCCAACGAGTTCATATACACATACCATCAATAACACAGATCACAGATGTGTATAACCCCCACTAATCGGCGTATAGCGATTAGTAGGCGTTCAATACACATATAACATTACAGATATAACCATTAGCCAGCGCCTACAGAACATCGACCAAAAATACGGATTTTTGAGCCCCAAAAACAAATTTTGCTTTCTGAAAAATCTGGGCAGAAAAGTCATATACCAAAAATCCCAAAATACCCAAATATGAAAACTGCAAGAAAAAAATTCCCCAACAGAGCCAAGGAAGCCGTGGTTCCGCGGCATAAGCAAGCTTATGCCGCGGAAATGCGGCGCTTTGGACGAGTTGGGGGATGAAATTTTTCCAGTTTTCAAATAAAAGCCTGAGCCGATTTTTAGTGTATAAATTTTTAATTTTGGAACAGATCTGAAAATCGGCAGAAACTGAATTTTTCGGGGTGATTTTGCGGTTTTTCGTCCGGTCGATATTCTTAATACTTTGCTAACATGCTAAGGTGTGTTTAGTTAGGCTCTGATACCACTGTTAGGTCCACGTTACCTCTCCCGGTACTTTCGGGGTTGCGGAAACGGTAAAACAAAATTTATTCTAAACTTGGTAACATGGACCGTAAAAGCCGGATCTTTGCTAAACGATACACTAGCATCCTAACTAGAGATCTATCAACTCGGTTAGGGGTTATACCTCAACTTGAACTCCTTCTCTTCTTGTTGTTCTTCTCCTTGCTTGCTCCGAGGGTTGATCCGTACTTTGGTCACCTGCGCGGTCTCCTCAACTTGAACTCTTTCACTTTGGTTGTTCTTCACCTTGCTTGCTCCGAGGCTTGATCCGGACTTTGGTCACCTCCGCGGCCTCCTTGAGTCGTAGACGATCCACCCGAGAGATGTGCACCGAGCTCCACCTCGAGCCGAGGTAACTAGGGCAAAGAGATTGCTAATCTAAAAGCCCTAGGTTGTGTAGAAGTGATGAAGGGATGGTTTTGTCTTTGTGGGATCTTTATCTCTCAACACATGAGATCAAAAGATAAAATCAAGAGGGGGAAGAAGAAGGAGGAGCAACAACCATGGTTCATTTCTTTTCTTCTTACTTGAAAAAACAAGAGAGAGAATGAGAAAGAAATTATGATACAAAGAAAAGTAACCATGGTTGCAATAATGTAAAAACAACATCATTACTAATCCCATCAAGATAAAGTTTGATGGCTACATTGAAATGACCATTATCATAATCCAAAAGAAAAAGAAAAAGAAAAGAAGAGTGTAGATCCCTCTTGAAAGTCAATGGTCAACACGGTCAACCGGTCAACAAAGTCAAGAGAGGTCAACGGGGTCAAATGGTCAATGCAATTAACCATCATAAGATTATCACTAATAGGATTAGTAAATGATGTCCGCGGCTCATAATGGTTTTGACCAAACGAATTGTCAAAACCCTAATGAGTCCACCTCAAAATGGTTTTGACCGAATCAACTGTCAAAACCCTAATGAACCTGCCACATAACGGTTTTGGCCGAACCAACTGCCAAAACCCTAATGAGGCACCTTCTAATTCATCACTCCGGAAAACTGTGCATACACACCTGCATCCGTATTCCGTAGAATGCGGATGCACAGAAGACAAAACAAAACCATCCGTGCAATACTAGGATCCGGCTTAAACCAAAGCCCACTAGTATTGCCTGCCCGAACACCACACGCTTACAAGTATACGTAAGTGATCGCAGCCCTGCCGTAAAACCATACGGCCTCTACACGTTTCGCTCAGTACAGAGAAACTCTCTGTGTGGGACTCTAAAGAATCGACACTACGCTGGCAGTGGGTTTAACCACAGACCGCAAGCGGCACTAGCTGTACGTAACGGTCCCCAGGTAGATGTCGATAAGAAGGCCGATGAGGTAAACCCATCCGAACTCCTACTGAGCCTGTATGTGACAATCTCCGTACAGTCCGTTCTGTTCGTCTGATACATCGCATGGCGGTCCTAGGGGCGCGGTAAACGTCAGTCCCCTAATAGCGGTACAAGTCGTGTCGGAGTGAAGCCCAGAACACCCTGAGATAACATTGGAAACCTACCAGTATATCTCGCTTGCCCTGGCCAGGGACTACTTGTGTAATGGCTCTCCTAGACACAGCACGATGTCAACCCCCAATACCGGGAGAGACGAATCCTGTCTAACCGTCACTGCCTCCAAGTGCTTCGGGACTGCTCCCAACTACTACCTGTCTGCACGACTCCATAGAGCCGTGGTAGGGTAGTAATCAAAGAACAGTGGGAACACACTCGAGGCGAAGTGACAGTGTCAAGTCAGCGGACTAAGCTGTACTCATGTCACCTGGGAACTGATAACTGACGATAGGTATAATACCAACCATCAGTTCCCGACGAGTCATGTCCAGTGTACTCGTAACCTAACGAGCACCCGCATACTATCTCAAGTACGGCGTACTGACGGCTGTGGGACAGACCGTCTCCCGTGCTGGGATGAGAAGCGCATACGCTAGTCTACTCCGGAGTATCGATGCCCTATCTCGATACTCCCACGACCAGGGACGTGCATAAGGATGTGCTTGTAGATTACCCAGCCCCCACGAGTGTGACCGCCATCACAACGCCGGTAATCAAGCAAAGACCTAAGGGCTCTACTAATGCGTATAGGTGATGTAATGAATAAACACACATGTACACATTAAAGCAGAGACAAACCAAGTAGCATACTACTATATCGAGCAAGATTGTCTATACAACTGTGAATATCCCAAGCATCCATCAAGTAATATACATACTAGTATGATACAGTAATGGCCTCTAGGGCATATACACCAACAATCTCCCACTTGCACTAAGGCCATGTACTGGCGTATCGAAGACCTATCATATCGATCAGCCGCTCGAACTGAGTCTGGGGTAAGGCCTTTGTGAATGGGTCTGCTGAGTTGTTCTTTGTGTCCACTCTCCGCACCTCGATCTCCTGGCGATCAATAATCTCCCTGATCAGGTGATACCGCCTTAAGACGTGCCTGGATTTCTGATGGGACCTTGGTTCCTTCGCTAAAGCTATAGCCCCATTGTTATCACAATATAAAGGTATTGGGTCAACAATGGACGGAACCACCTGAAGTTCACTAATGAACTTCTTTATCCAGACCGCCTCTTTTGCGGCATCACTTGCAGCAATGTATTCAGCCTCCATCGTCGAGTCTGCGACGGTATCCTGTTTGGAACTCCTCCAACATACCGCCCCTCCATTGAGGGTAAACACAAAACCCGAGACAGACTTGCTGTCATCTTTGTCACTCTGGAAGCTTGAATCGGTAAAGGACTCGACCCTGAGGTCTCCATTACCGTAAACCAGGAACATCTTCTTAGTCCTTCTCAGGTACTTGAGAATGTTCTTCACTGCTGTCCAGTGGTCCTCACCTGGGTCTGACTGATACCGGCTTACCGCGCTCAGCGCGTAAGCTACATCTGGTCTTGTACATAGCATCGCATACATTATAGATCCTACCGCCGAAGCGTAGGGTATAGTGCTCATGCGAACCCTCTCCTCGTCAGTCTTAGGAGACATCTTCTTGGAGAGGGTAATTCCGTGCAATGCGGGTATGTTACCGCGCTTGGAATCCTCCATACTAAATCTCTTTAGTACGGTCTCTATGTACCTGGACTGCGAAAGTCCCAATAGTCTCTTGGATCTATCGCTATAGATCTTGATCCCCAGAATGTACGAGGCATCACCCAGGTCCTTCATGGAGAACCGTTGTGACAAAAATAGCTTGACCGATTGTAGCATAGGAATGTCATTTCCTATCAAAAGAATGTCGTCCACGTACAAGACTAGGAATACGACAGTTCGTCCTACAATCTTCTTATAGACACAGGGTTCATCTTCGTTCTTGATGAAATCAAATTCCTTGATTGCCTCATCAAAACAGATGTTCCAGCTCCGCAACGCCTGCTTTAATCAATAAATGGATTTAAGCAACTTGCACACCTTCCCGCTGCTCCCACTGTCTACGAAACCTTCTGGCTGATCCATATAAACGCACTCTTCCAAACAACCGTTTAGGAAAGCCGTTTTTACATCCATCTGCCAGATTTCATAGTCATGGAAGGCAGCAATGGCAAGTAGGATCCGAATGGATTTGAGCATAGGCACCGGAGAAAAAGTTTCGTCATAGTCCAAACCAGGTCTTTGACGAAAACCTTTTGCAACGAGTCTAGCTTTATAGGTTTCCACCTGTCCATCTACACCAAGTTTCCTTTTGTATATCCATTTGCATCCAACGGGTTTTACCCCAGGTGGAGCAATATCCAAGGTCCACACTTTATTGGCGTACATGGACTCCATTTCGGATTGCATTGCTTCCTGCCACTTATCAGAGTCCCTACTGATAATGGCCTGCCTGAAACTGGTAGGGTCATCTTCTTCCAAGATGCAATCCTCTCGATCCCCGTCTATGAGAAAACCGTAGTATCTCTCGGGCGGATGAGAAATCCTACCAGATCTGCGGAGTGGCTGAGGTTCGTTTGGGGTTATTGAATCTAGCGGTTCCTCCAAATTTTCAGTTACATTTTATGGTCGCTGAATTTCTTCCAGTTCTACCGAACTCCCACTAGTTTCTTTTGCAAGAAACTCCCTTTCTAAGAAGGTAGCGTGGCGAGATACAAACACCTTCCGTTCCTCAGTGTGGTAGAACAGATATCCTAGTGAGTCTTTAGGATATCCTACAAATTTACACAGAACTGATCGTGCCTCTAGCTTGTCCGGTTTCTATGTTTTCACATAGGCCGGACAACCGCATATCTTAAATCGCTTAAGATACGGATTTCTCCCACTCCATATTTCATATGGAGTCTCAGGCACAGATTTGGAAGGAACATAATTCAGTAGGTATGCTGCTGTCTCTAGCGCAAGTCCCCAGAATGAAAGAGGTAACTCAGCATTACTCATCATGGATCGAACCATATCTAATAGGGTACGATTCCTTCTCTCCGATACACCGTTGTGCTGTGGTGTATAAGGAGGAGTAAGCTGAGAGAGAATACCATTCTCTTTTAAGTAATCTCGGAATTCCGTGCTTAAGTACTCCCCTCCCCTATCAGACCGGAGGATCTTGATACTTTTGCCTGTCTGGTTCTCTACTTCCTTTCTGAATTCCTTGAATTTCTCAAAAGCTTCAGATTTGTGTTTTATCAGATACACATATCCGAACCTAGAGAGATCGTCAGTGAATGTGATGAAGTAGGAGAACCCACCCCTTGCATGTATAGACATCGGACCACATATATCACTATGTACGAGTCCCAAGAGCTCTGCTGCTCTTTTTCCATGTCCGGTGAACGGAGATTTGGTCATCTTCCCTTTGAGACAAGACTGACAAGTTTCATAAGATGAAAACTCGAACGCATTCAAGTGTCCATCTTTATGCAACTTACTCAGTCTTTTCTCTCCGATATGACCAAGTCTACAATGCCACAAGTAGGATTCATTCGTATCTGAATTCTTCCTCTTGCGTGTGTTTTGTATATTGAGAACTGTATTCTGATTTAGAACGTAGATACCATTACACAGTGTACCCTCTGCAACCAGTACCTTATGAAGGTAAATGTTCATGATATTCTTGTCAAGAACAAAGTTATATCCATCTTTATCGAGTAAAGAAACTGATATGATGTTGCAAACCATGGAGGGTACATAGTAGCAATCGTTCAAAATCATAGTCTTGCCATTTGGCAATACTAGGTGATATTCACCGACGGCTGCCGCATTAACTTGTGCTCCGTTCGCTACTCTGAGCGACATATCACCCGGTGCAACTTTCCTACTTTTTCTCAGTCCCTGCAATAAATTACAGATATGAGATCCTGATCCGGTATCAAGTACCCAGGAGGTAGGGCTGACCGTAAAACAGTTCTCAATTACAAGAACACCTGAAGTAGATGCAAAACCATGCATCTTCTTCAACTGGGTATCCTGGAAATCCATACAATCCCCTTTCCCTTTCTCATACTTATGACTGTTGTCACAAGTTAGAGCTGAACCAACGTTCCCCAGCCCCGAATAAGAAATCGGATCGGTCAAGCGATACATTTTATTATCTTGATTAGGGCGTGAAATGGCTGCTACCTGGAGAGAGAGAAAAGAAACACTCAGCGTGCGCTCTTGCAAGATTAGATTGGTTTATTAGTTTATCTAACCAGGATGTCTCCCACTGTTTCCTCAAATTTTTCTTAAAACCTTTTTAAAAGAAGAACTAGTCGGGATTTCATTCACGTCACAATACTTGCTTAACCTTTCAGCCAGGCTAGTGTCGGTACTTCGAGGGAGGTTTTCCAACGCTTTCGCGAAGTTCCTTAATTTAAGAACCTCTTTTCCCTGGGGGCGTAGCCCCGCTAACACCTTTCTAGACACCTACTAGGTTTATAGCATTGATCGTTAAGTGAAAGTAATCTCCCGAGAGTAATCCAACTCATCAGCGGGATCGGGATCCAACTATCATTGTGTGATGACCTAGATGGAATCCACTCTAGTCACTACACTCCAGATGGTATGCTAAATCTGCAAGTTTCAGATCTTTTGAAACTCCCGATGTGGTTTTTGCCCCTAGGACCCAAGTGATCTTGACGGAGTCAACAAATCAAAGAGCCCTAGTCAAGTTCAACCCGTCATTATCTGGATTGCATTAAGCCCACCCGCATAACCCTTGACGGAGTCAACAAGGTTATACGACTGTCCTAATCAATCCCATATACCGATACAAACAAGCAGCAGTTAGCTACCGAGTGAGAAAATGAATCAATAAGTGAGCTAATATTAGTTAATGTAATTTAATATATCAAATATATAATTATACATTAAATTATCAAATCAACACTTGATCCGATAATCCGGCTATTTCACAAATAACCGACTAATTTAATCTGTATAAGTTCATCGAATCAACACTTGATCCGATGACCCGGCTATATCACATATACCCGGCCGATATCTCATATCGCGAGAATCTAATACGGTATCACATACACGTATTGTTATTGGTCTCGCACATATCATATATGTGCTCCTACTCCATTTTGCCTGAGTCAAGAAACCTCTGTGTAGGACTCTAAAGAATCGTCAATACGCCGGCAGTAGGTGATGATCATATAAACACCCACTAGCTGCAAGCAGTCAGCTTAACGTAACAGCCACCAAGGTATTGAGCGACAGAAGATCAACAAGCAAGCCTGTACATTCTCCTGCGAATCCAATCAGTAACACTCCCATACAGTCCGGTCTCTTCGTCTGATATGTCGCATATCTCGCCTAGGGGTGGTAAAACGTCAGACCCCAGTAGCTTGATAAGTCGTGTCGATATGAGGTCTATAACAGTTCGAGAAACTACTGATAACACTTACCAGTAAATCTCAGCAACTCTGGCCAGGGATTTTCAGTTATAGCCAATCGAACACAGCACAACATCAACTCCCTATACAGGGAGAGACGAATCCCCTCCTATCGCTCATTGCCTCCATGTGATTCGGGACTGTACCCAAAAGCCACCTTTTTGCACGCCCTCTTGGACGTGGTATGATGGAAATCAAAGCACGGTGGGAATCACACAAGACTCTATGACGATCTCGGGTCTACAAACTACTCTGTACCAGTGTCAACAGAGAACTGCCATCTGACGTGTTGTATAATACCATATGGGAGTTCTCGGCAAGTCCGTCCAGTGTACCCAGTCTCTACTGAGCACCCGTATACCTTCTCTTATGTCAAACACCAATGGATATAAGATCATCCATCGCTCATCATATGGGTCAAGAAGCGCATACGCTAGTCTACTCTGGAGTATCGATGCCCTGTCTCGACACACCCTCGACTAGGAATAGTTATAGGATGTACTCATCGACTGCCGTGGCCCCACTAGTATGATCTCATCATAGTTCCAGTAGTCGAGTACATATCTTAAGAGCTTTATCAACATGTGAGAGTAAGACAGTAAACATATACAAGTCAACATCTTAAGATAAAGGAAAACCAAATATCATACTATCATGACGAGCAAGAAAGTCCTCTCTATATATATCCAAGCATCTATTATAATATACATCATATATACAACAATGGCCTCTAGGGCATATACATAACTAACAATCTCCCACTTGCACTAAGGCCAACTGCTGTAGTATCTCATACCTAGCATCCCGAATAATCTCTCAAATTGTATCTGGGGAATGGTCTTCGTGAGTGGATCCGCGGTGTTGTCCTTCGTATCTACTCTCCTGACCTCGATCTCCTGGCGATCAACTATCTCCCTGATCAGGTGATACCGCCTCAGAATATTTTGGGACTTTTTGAACATTGCTCAAGTGTTGAGCTATTAAGGAATTCTAAGGATGCTTTTAAAATACGACCCTCTAATTCCATAAAAGCGCCGCGGAACCGCGACAAGACCCTTGCTTGCGCGGCGGTTCCACGGCCGTCTCTGGGGATTAAGGTTTTATTTTCCTACAGTAATGTCCGTAGGTGTTTCCTCATATTTCTGGGTATTTTTAGTTATACTCAAGTATTGAGTTTTCTGGGTTTTATTGGGAGCTCGTTGATTCGATCGGAAAGTATAACTTCGTTTAGTTTTTCTGGATAATTGTTAGAACGTGTTAAAAAGTTCGAACGGATATCAATAACTCTCTTTTTCCCCTGCCGGAAAAATTTCCAAGTGTTGGATTTTTCCGTAGTTTAAGAACGTTCTTAGTCGTGCAAGTAACGAGGTAGACCCTATAGAAGACAACAAACCTTAACTCGATTATGTGACCGTCCGAACCGCCTCTAAATCTTAGGGTTTGTGGCAGTACAGCGTTGCCATATGTGAGGCATTGGCTTGACCCTTCTACGGCTGGACCATTGGTACTGTGGCATGTGATGGATGTTTTTAAACTAATTTCAAGTGTTGAGAATTATTTGGGAAAACTTGAGTGCTTGATTATTCGATCGGAAAGTTTAATATTGTCTATTTATCTGGAATGTGATACAATATTTGGAATCTACAAGTAGTTATGAGATAACTAATTTGAATGTTATAAACATAGAAGTTTAGTCTCACTTGATCGGTTGTCACGGGATTTTGATGTGATCAAAAGTCCGTCGCAATCACGTAGCGTACGCGGATACTCGCCGGGTAAACTTAATAGATAGCCACGCCCCATAGCCCCGACCAAGTGACTGTAGAAGAACCCCGTCGCCAAAAGCATCCGTTCGGGTGCTCGCGGCAGCGGTGTTCCACCTTAGTGCACTTCGTTGACGGCATCGAGGGTGCGGCCGTCTACTAAAGTTTGGGACGAGCATACGATCAGGATGTCGGGAATCTTGCTGAATTGCCCGACTTGATATTAAAAAGAGTTTTCGATAAAGAGACTAAAATGCTGGGTTTATATTGAAAAGAGTTTTAAAATTCATTTGTATGTAATATTCTTTTATTGGGGTACTTCCGGGATGAGATTGATGTTACCAGTGTATATGATTTACTTTTCCGCATTAGGTAGACCCAAGGAGGAGAGCACAAGTAACCGGGTTCTGGGGTCCAGTGGGAGGCCATCTCGAGGAGTCGAGACCGGGTTTCCTAACCCTAGAATTGGCAGTGTTACTTGTCGCTCTCGCAAGGGTCTAGGGATGTGGGTTTGGCTATTCATCGCAACCGTGGAATCCGTGTTTTATACAGGCTCGTATTAAAACACAGACATCCTAGTATATCCAATATTTCATATATGTTCTTCTGCTGCAATGTTCTGTGATGAGATCATATTACTGCCTGAGACGAATGCTTATACTATATATATATGCTGATATATAAATATTACAGCTTTCATTTCTTCAGTGATGCTTAGGAAGCATAAGCTGATGGGATATATTAATGAGATTAATAAAAAGAAAAGAAACCTAAAAGATGTTGTAGAATCAAAAACTTTATAAAAAAAAGGGGTAGCTACAGTTTTACTTTGCATAGCGGTATATATGATATGCCCTGCACCTTATTCGATGAGGAAAGAGCCGAGATCCCTTCATCGGGAGTGATCTCTTTAGCTAAACTGGCAGATGCTACAAACTCACGGTTTAGTTTTTGACAGCTTATATAGTTCTTGCTTTGCACAGCGGTATATATGATATACCCTGCACCTTATTCGATGGGGAAAGAGCCGAGATCCCTTCACCGGGAGTGACCTCTTTAGCGAAACTAGAAAAGCCTAAAAAACACTCCATTTCAAAATCACTTGTTTCTACAACGATATCAAGTTCATTACGCTCATGATTTTCTGAAAAACCTGCGTAGCCCTCCGTCATTTCAGATAGAGACTAGTTAGTATTCGTGCTGCGTTTGTTGACCATCGCCAAGGCGTAGTGTACGGTAGCTAATTAGTATTTATCTGCTAAAACATGAGATGTGATTGAGTTAGGGTAGTCGTACGACTTTGTTGACCTTAGCAAAAGGTCGTACGGGTGGGCTTAATTCAATCGGGAAATGACGGGTTGAACTTGGCTAGCACTTATGATTTGTTGACCTTAGCCAAGGTCATAAGTTGCTAAGGGCAAAAGTATTATCGGGAATTTCAAGTGTTGAAATTTACAATGAGATTGCATACATCCTATGAGTAAGAGTTACTCCTGGGAGAATTTTACACAGGACAATTAGCCGATCAAGTAAGTGTCTAGAAAGGTGTTAACGGGGTTATGCCTCTGGGAAGACGAGGTTTATTTTAATTAGGTCCGTGCGAGAGCACGGGGAACCTCCCTCAAGTACCGACACTGATCTGGCAGAAAGATTGAAGAAATTGTAAGGTGTAATTAATCCCGGCTAATCATACCTTTTAGGGTTTGAAGGAAGATTTGATGAAAACAGTGGGAGACATCCTGATTAGATAAGATAATAACCAATCTAATCTTGGAAGAGCATACGCTAAAGTGTTTTCTTCTCTCTCTTTCCAGGTAGCAACCATGTCAGGACTTAATCAAGATAATAAAATGGATGTATTGACTGAACCCGCTTATTATACTGAGCAGGGGATCGCTGGTCCCGTTCTTTCTTATCAGAGTTATAAGATTGAGCAGGAAACAAGAGAATATCTGGATTCTCATACCACCCAAACTAAGAACATACATGCTGATGCATCTTCTTTGGGTGTGTTAGTTATTGAGAACTGTTTCTCAGTTCACCCTACGTCCTGGGTATTAGATACCGGATCGGGATCACACATATGTAAATTATTACGTGGGCTACATAAAGGTAGAGAACTAGGAAAGGGTGATCATTCTATACAAGTAGGGAATGGTGCAAGTATTGCAGCCAAAGCTGTTGGCGAATATCACCTTGTATTACCAATTAGTAATATACTGATTCTGAATGAGTGCTATTATATACCGAACATGATGTGCAACATTATATCAGTTTCTTTATGAAGTAAAGAAGGATATAATTTTGTAGTACAGGATAATGTTATGAATATATTCCTAGATCAAATGTTGATTGCATCAGGCTCCTTACATAATTGCATATTCTTTCTCAATCAAAATATAGTCCTTAGTATACAAAACACACACAAGGGGAAGAGTTCAGAAATGAATGAATCCTTCTTGTGGCATTGTAGACTTGGTCATATCAATGCGACACGGCTAGCTAAGTTACATAAGGATGGATATTTGAATCCGTTCGAATTATCATCTTATGATACTTTCCATTCATGTCTCAAAGGAAAAATGACCAAAACTCCGTTTAGTGGACACGGAGAAAGAGTTACGGAACTCTTAGGACTGGTACATAGTGATGTATGCGGAGCAATGTCTACACACGCCAGGAATGGTTCTTCCTACTTCATTACATTCACTGACGATTTCTCAAGATTCGGACATGTGTTCCTGATAAAACACAAGTCTGAAGCTTTTGAGAAATTCAGAGAATATAAGCACGAAGTAGAAAACCAAACGGGTAAAAGTATTAAGATCCTTCGATCTGATCGAGGAGGAGAATACTTAAGCAATGAGTTCCTAGATTATCTAAAAGAGAATGGGATTCTCTCTCAGCTTACTCCTCCTTATACACCATAACACAACGGTGTATCGGAGCCGAGGAATCGCACTCTATTAGATATGGTGCGCTCTATGATGAGTACAGCTGAGTTACCTATTTCCTTCTGGGGTATGCGCTGGAGATAGCCATATACCTATTGAACAGAGTTCCAACCAAATCTGTGCCAACCACTTCATATGAGACATGGAATGGGAAGAGACCATCTCTTAAAAGAGTTAAGATATGGGGTTGTCCAGCTTATGTTAAAAAGCAAAATCCGGACAAGCTTGAGGCACGATCAGTTCTTTGTAAGTTTTTAGGATATCCAAGCAATTCGTATAGATATCTATTCTACCATAGTGAATAACAAAAGGTGTTTATTGCTCAACATGCCACCTTTTTAGAAAAGGAATTTCTTGCAAAAGAAATTAGTGGCGATGAGGTAGAGCTGGAAGAGGTTCCAGCACTGCAAACTACAACTAATGATTAATTGGAAACAGAGGATTCAGTTGTACCTGACGAACCCCAGCCTCTCCGTCGATCTAGTAGGTTTTCTCATCCACCTGAGAGATACTACGGTTTTCTCATTGATGGTGGAAGCGAGGATTGCATCATGGAAGATGAAGACCCGACTAGTTTCGAGCAGGCTATCATGAGTGGTGACTCTGTGAAATGGATGGATGCAATGCGATCTGAGTTGGAATCCATGTACACCAACAACGTATGGACTTTGGAAAATACTCCTGAAGGTGTAAAACCCATTGGGAGCAATTGGATCTTTAAAAAGAAAATTGGTGTAGATGGAAATGTTCAGACTTTCAAAACTAGACTTGTTGCAAAGGGTTTTCGTCAACGACCAGGTGTGGATTATGATGAAACCTTTTCCCTAGTGGCATGCTTAAGTCCATTCGGATCTTACTTGACATTGCTGCATACCATGACTACGAAATCTGGCAAATGGATGTTAAGACGGCCTTTCTAAAATGTGATTTAGAAGAGTGCGTGTACATGACTCAGCCAGAGGGCTTCGTAGATAGTGGGAGCAGCAGAAAGGTGTGCAAGCTGCTTAAATCCATTTAAGGGTTAAAGCAAGCATCGCGGAGTTGGAACATCTGTTTTGATGTTGTAGTCAAAGAGTTTGACTTCATCAAAAATATAGATGAACCTTGTATTTATAAGAAGGTTGCACAGAGTAAGGTTGTATTCTTCGTATTGTTCATGGATGACATACTCTTGATAGGAAATGATGTTCATATGCTGCAATCAGTCAAGCTCTTCTTATCACAAAGATTCTCAATGAAAGATCTAGGGGATGCCTCCTGCATATTAGGAATCATGATCTATAGAGATAGGTCTAAAAGGATACTGGGATTGTCCCAATCCAGGTACATTGACACCATACTAAAGAAGTTTAGTAAGGAAGAATCCAAGCATGGGAACCAACCCACGATCTCTGGACTCACTCTCTCCAAAGAGATGTCTCCCAAGACTTATTTGGAGAGAGCTCGCATGCAAGGGATGCCCTATGCTTCGGTAGTAGGCTCTATCATGTATGCGATGCTATGTACCAGACCTGATGTAGCATAGTCACTAAGTGTAGTGAGTTGGTATCAAGCAGATCCTGGAGAGAATCACTGGACAGCTGTGAAGAATATTCTTAAGTACCTGCGAAGGACTAAGGAGATGTTCTTGGTGTATGGTAACGGAGAACTCCAGGTGGAGTCCTTTACCGATTCTAGCTTCCAAAGTGATAAGGACGACTCTGAGTCGCACTCGGGATTTGTCTTTACACTCAATGGAGGGGCGGTATGTTGGAAGAGTTCCAAACAGGATACCGTTGCTGACTCGACGATGGAGGCTGAATACATTGCTGTCAACGATGCTGCTAAAGCTGCTGTCTGGATAAAGAAGTTCATTATTGAACTTGGTGTGGTTCCATCCATTGAACATCCAATACCTATGTATTGCGATAACAATGGAGCTGTGACTTTGGCCACAGAGAAAGTGGAAAGGAAGGTTACCACCAATAGAATATGGTCTCCATTCAGTTCTGGAACCCATGTCCCATCAAAAGTCCAGACATATTCTGAGGCGGTATCACCTGATCGGGGAGATAGTTGATCACCGGGAGATCAAGGTCAGGAGAGTAGATACGAAGGACAACACTGCGGATCCACTCACGAAGGCCATTCCCCAGATACAATTTGAAAGCTTATTAGGGATGCTAGGTATGAGATACTATAGCAGCTGGCCTTAGTACAAGTGGGAGATTATTAGTTATGTATATGCCCTAGAGGCCATTGTTGTACATATGATGTATATTATAATGGATGCTTGGATATATATAGAGATGACTTTCTTGCTCGTCATGATAGTATGCTATTTGGTTTTCCTTTATCTTAACATGTTGACTTGTATATATTTACTGTCTTACTCTCACATGTTGATAACACCCTGAGGATATGTACTTGACTACTGGGACTTTGATAAGATCATACTAGTGGGGCCACGGTAGTCGATGAGTACATCCTATAACTGTTCCTAGTAGAGGGTGTGTCGAGACAGGGCATCGATACACCAGAGTAGACTAGCATATAGGCATCTTGACCCATATGATGGGCGATGGATGATCCCATATCCATTGGTGTTTTGACATCAAAGATGGTGTACGGGTGCTCAGTGGAGACTGGGTACACTGGACGGACTCGCTGAGAACTCCCAGATGGTGATATACCACACGTCAGATGGCAGTTCTCCAGTAACACTGGTACAGGATAGTCTGTAGACCCGAGATCGTCATAGAGTCTTGTGTGATTCCCACTGTGCTTTGATTTCCACCTTACCACGTCCAAGAGAGCGTGAAAAACGGTAGCTTTTGGTTGCAGTCCCGAATCACATGGAGGCAATGAGCGATAGGAGGGGATTCGTCTCTCCCGGTATAGGGAGTTGATGTTGTGCTGTGTTCGATTGGCTATAACTGGAAGTCCCTGGCCAGGGCTGATATAGAGATTTACTAGTAAGTATTATCAGTAGTTTCTCGACCTGTTATAAGCCTCACATCGACACGACTTATCGGTTACTGGGGTCTGACGTATACCACCCCTAGACTAGATATGCAACATATCAGACGAAGAGACCGGACTGTACGGGTGTGTTACTGATTAGATTCACAGGAGAATATACAGGCTAGCTTGTTAATCTTCTGATCGCTCAATACCTAGGTGGATGTTATGTTTAGCTGACCTCTTGCAGCATGTGGGTGCTTGATATGATCATCACTTACTGCCGGCGTATTAACGATTCTTTAGAGTCCTACATAGAGGTTTCTTGACTCAGGCAAAACGGAGTAGGGGAATATATGTGATATGTGCAGGACCGAGGATAATGCGATATGAGATACCGTATTATATTATCGCGATATTTTGATATGAGCCGGGTCATCGGATCAAGTGTTGATTCGATGAATCGGTACATGATATATTAGTCGATTATATTCGATATAGCCGGATTGTCGGATCAAGTGTTGATTCGATAATTTAATGTATAATAATATATATAATATATTGCATTACATTATCTAATATTGGCTCGCTTTATTATTTCATTTTCTCACCGGGTAATACATTGATATATATGTGATATATGTCAATTGTATTATTTTCTTTTGTTACAAATATATATTATATATGTGATATATAATATAGTAACATGATATGATTACTAATGCAACATGTTTAGTGGAGATTAAAGAAAGTTAGGGTTTGATTTGGGTTAGTTCTTTCTTGATGCTTCTAGAAGGATTTATTTTGTTTTGAGCTAAAATATTATGGTTGATATTTTCTAGTGACTCATTCTTAACCCAACCCCAACCCTTAGCCTTAGTTAATTCTCTACAAGAGTTATCCTTCTCATAGTTAACCATGGTTGCATTATTAATCATATATCATTTCATTATTAATCACAAAAGGATTTATCCATTATTTCTTCTTCTTCTTCAACCTTGAGCTTTGAGAAAGCTTTCTAGGTTTTCATTTTGTGATGATTAAGAGTGAGAATTTAATAAGAAAAGATAGCACAAATACTACTCCATCATCCTCATCTAATCTAGCCAATTAGATTAGGGTGTTCACCTCAATAGAGAGAGATAGCTTGAGTTATAGAAACATCGAGGTAGATCATCGGAGAAAAGGAAGACTACAAGCTAGCATGGATCGTTCGAGTTGTGAAGCCTCTCTTGAGTCCGGGAGATCGTGGATCACGGCGAAGAGAATTCTACTCGGAGCTTATGAAGCGAAGGAGCGGACTACAAAGGTTGTAATCCCTCACTCTTAGTTGTAAAGATGTTTACTTGCATTATAAACCCTAATAATCTAGCAAAGATCCCGGCTTTGTGTTGTTGGGCACGTCTATCCGGGCATGCTTGATGCCTTATAGACCCTTGTATGAGTGCCTAGGAACCCTACAGTGGTATAGCCAAGACGTATAACGCCATGCGGACGATTCCCCTGTAGATGTTAAATCTACTCACCACGCTCCTGGCTAAGTGAAGCCAACAACCTGTTTTCCCTTCGTCGCAGCGTCCGAAGTCCCCGCCTGCGAACCTAAGACAATAAAACGATAAAACAAGTGTATATTAGTAATAGACCCAAAACACGTACAAACTACATTAGACCGACGCAACAACACAAAACTTACTCTCAAGTGTCCTTATTGTGGCTAACGTGCATAGCGACACGATGAAAACAACTCAAGAGCAAAACCACACAAAGTGCACGATCCGTGTCGTATAACGTATCGCGCTTAGACGTAACACAAGAAACTACTTAGGTGATCCCAGATTTCGTATACAGAGAAAACTCAACAACTAAACAAGACCAAACGCACCAAAAATAAAGCATAGACCTCCCCACAAAATCCCCAACTCCAACCCCTAGCCAAGGTCGTCGTATTTCACCATAGTGTCGCCGGCCATGGTCCGAGCAGGGTAGTTCGTGCTTGAGGTGAAGGCTCAGGGTTTCAGGTAAAACACAACTACATTTTTTAGTTTTCTAGTAAACTTTCCGGGTCACAGCAGATCACAGATGTCACATATAGGCACTAAAAATACGATATTTGCACGAAACGATACTTAACGCTGTCTAAACTGAAACTAACAAGCTAAGCTACACAATAAACACCTATTTAACAAAAAGAGATCAATACTTAACCAAAAGAACTCAAAGATCCAAGCCTTGCAAGCTCCAAGGCATCTAAGAGGCAAATCCAAGATAAAGATGTGATTTTTTTGAGTTTTGTGAATAAATGAGATGGATTTTGTGAAGGATAATGAAGTGTTCAGTTGTGATAAGGAAGAGGGAATAAAATGAGAAGGGAATTAAGTGAGAGAGAGAGAGAGAGTATGAAGAAATGTGAGAGAGAAGTGAGTTTAAGGGTGAGTGCACCACTTGCATTAATGCACCATCAATGCATTCACACACACCATGCCACCTCCTCACATCCAAAACAAATACCTTCTCTTCTCTCACAAAAGATCTAGGAGTTTAGGGTTAAGGATTAAAGGAAGGATTAGAAAAATGGTTAAGTGTCATTGTTGCTAAGAACAAGATTAGCACAAACAAACCCTCACATTTACGTGCACACGTGCGTGCATGCCATAACAAATAGTAATAAAATTATTAATTAAATGTTATAAAATGTGAGGAACCCGAATTGGTAAACTTTTTACAGTAAACCTGCATTAACGTCTAAACTAACACTAACCGAAATCTAAGGCGTTACACATATCTCGATACTCCCTCGACTCGGAACAATTAAAGGATGTACTTGTGGACTACCATGGCCCTACTTGTATGATTGGTATCATAGTCCTGGTAGTTAAGTACACATCCGAAGGGCTTTATCAACATGTAACGGAGAGACTGTATAATGATACAAGTATACATGTTAAGATAAAGAGAAACCAGATAGCATACTATCATGTCGAGCAAGAAAGTACTCTCTATATATGTCCAAGCATCCACTGTAATATACAATCATGTACATTAATGGCCTCTAGGGCATACATATAACTAACACTGATAACGTTTATCAGTAAAAGTTGCTTTTCCTGGACAAGGACTTATGGTTATAGCTAGTCTTACACAGCGCAAAATCAACTCCCCATACCGGGAGAGACGAATCCTTTCCGATCGCTCATTGCCTCTACATGATCCGGGACTGTACCCAATCACTACATGTTTGCACAGCTCTTTAAGTCAGTGGTAGGGTAGTAATCTAAGTATAGTGGGGACCATATAAGACACTGTAACAACCGAGTTCATTTATACCAATTACAGTTCCCGTATTTATTTATCCGTGGTATTTCATTGATTTATCGTGTTTGGGTGCGAATGGTATTTTACATTTTACTTTGCATTCGACCCGACCCGCTTGCTTGAACATGTTTTGATTCATAGTTATCAAGTACCATGACTTGTTACATAGACACGTGCATCTCATGTACACTGCATACTGGCATTTTATCTAGCATGCGCATTTTACAATATAACATTTTAAGTCGTGAAAAATATTTCAAAAAATATATTTCATAGCCTGCATGATACCCTAACCCTGTGGTAGCATCCGCGCATCTTGTTCTCATCCCGTTCAGTGAAACGGACATGTTTGGATTGCTACGCGCACTTACGTGCATCCGTTCTCATCCCGTTCAGTGAAAGAGACGACCAAGAATGATGTAGAGAATGAGTAGAAGACTTTGTATCACTTCGACCAAAGCCGTGGACGATCGGTTAATGAAGTTGCCAATCGAAATGAAATGGTATGAGAAATGAACTATGAAATTTCCATGTATCCAAAACTTTAATCTTTTCTTTCAACAACCATAATCTTTTCTCTCAAGTGAGTTGAGGAGGAGGAGAGGGGGCCGGCCACTTATAAGGAGGTAGGGGGGTGAGTGTAGGAGGAGGGAGGTGACCACAAAAACAAATATCATGTGTGAACATAATTAATGAAAAAGATGAATCACTGACCTAGTCACCTTGCATTAATTGAACCATTAAATGCAACCAATGAAATAATAACACCACTCTAACCTAGTCACCACCTTCTAGATGCTTCTAGAAATATCCACACTCATCTCAAGAAAAGATAAATCCGTTTTTAACCGAATGTTAAAAGACGGCTGATAGAAAACTGGAAACTGGCAACTTCCAAAAGCGATCCCGAAACGAATTTCAGGATAACCCCGTAACAGTATAAACATACCCGCATTTGTATTAAGACCGAATACAAATGCAACTGAGACAAAGATATTATATCTACTCGATATAATACTCGGATCCGGCTTAAACAAAAGCCGACCAGTATCATCTGCCCGAAATATGATACGTGCGTAAACGCACATGCATTTTCCGAACCCTGCCATAAAACCATACGGCCTCTACAACGTTTCGCCCGAACTTGGGAAACTGTCTGTGGGGGACTCTAATGACTCGACAGTACCCTGGCAGTGGGTTTAACCACAAACCGTCAGCGGTACTAGCTGTGCGTAACGGCTGCCTATGGACTGACCTCAAGGGATGCCGATGAGCGAACTCATCCGGAAAACCCTACTGAGCCTAACAGTGACAATGTATATACAGTCCGGTCCATTCGTCTATGAGTATCGCATATCTGCCTACGGGGCTAGTAACGTCAGAACCCCAATAGCAGTATAAGTCGTGTCGGAGTGTAGCCCAATAACACCCTGAGATACTACTGGAGTACCTACTAGTAAATCTCCTGCTACGGCCGTGGGCTTTGGGTAATCGCTCTCCTAGACACAGCACGATCTCACCCCCAATACCGGGAGAGACGAATCCCCTGCCGATCCGCTCACGTGCCTCCATATGGCTCGGGACTGTACCCAAAAGCTACCTGTTTGCACGACTCCTTTGAGTCGTGGTAGGGTAGAAATCAAAGCACAGTGGGAACTCATACGAGACAAATGACGACCTCAGGTCGATGAACTAACCTGTACACATGTCACCAGGGAACAGCTATCTGACGATATGTATAATACCAACTAGCAGATTCCCGGCGAGTCCTGTCCGGTGTACTCATAACCCAATGAGCACCTGTATACATCTTAGGTGATCCAAATGACACCAGTGGCTTGTGAGACCGGCCATCGCCCCTCATCGGGGTCTCGACTGTATATACTAGTCTACTCCGGAGTATCGATGCCCTGTCTTGAAACTCCCACGACTAGGGACCACAATTAAAGATATGCATATAAACTACCCAACTCTCACGTATATGATCGCCATCATACTGTCGGTAGTAAAGCAAGATCCTAAGGGCTCTATCAATGTGTAACATGTAATCAGTCACGTGAACATGTACACGACTGATAAAGGCAAACCAGATAGCATACTATCATATCGAGTAAGACTGTCCTACCGGTATAGGTCCTCCGCAATAATTGCAATCACGTACCTGCGATCCAATAATTGACCCTGAGGGCACTATCGCCAACAATCTCCCACTTGCACTTAAGGCTAATTATTGTGATGTCGACTACTCACAGCCCGTGTGAAACCGAACATCCAACTCCTCTACTAATCAGTTTCACAAAGCCCATTTGTAAAACTATTGTGTTCGAGAAATAGCCTCAGTGAGTGGATCCGCCAAGAAGTTTCTTTCTATATCTCTCTTAATCTCAAGTTCGCGGAGAAAACCATCTCCCAAATTGAGTAATACCTGTCTTAGAACATGTATGGATATCTGATAGGACCTAGTTCATAAATGAACTCCAAATCCAAACTTCTTAGACTGTATCGATCACAGAACCTAATCAGTATCCGGCACCATGCCACCCACAATATCCTCTTGGACCACCTGTCCATAATACGGTCCCTCGTCAGAGGGAAAACTATAACTCTGACAATCACTCTGTCAACTATGTCACCTTTGAAGCTTGGAATGATAACCGTCTCCCGAAGGAGGCTGCCGTCATCAAATCCGTAGAACATCCACTTATGTTCTAAAACTGCTTCCTTATGTTTCTCCAGGATTGGATTAATACAAACTTATTGCATCTAGTGCAAAAACAACATTTGGTGTGGTACTTGACATCTCATGATTGACTCAATTGCCTAAGCAAGTGATCTGCCAATCATGCACAGCCCTCTCCCCTTTAGTCTATACGACACCTTTAGAGAGGGTGACTCCATCACCTGCAGGTACACCACCATGCCAGGAGTCATCTATTCTAAAAACCATTAGAATACTGTCAAAGTACCCACATTGGGAAACTACCCAAATCCAAATCTAAAACCATAGATCTAGAAACCAGAATGTCAAGTATTATATCCATATCTTGTCTGGAGAAACAAATGTGTGACGACCACAGTACAACCGATCGAAGTATAGGAATTTTACTTCCTACTCTGTGTACGTCATCCAGATACCATGACATCACACCCTACTACCTTCTTAACGGATCCATCCCCTATTCTGATGAAGTCAAACCCATGACTGTCACATCAAAATTAGATGATCTATCTCCGCTATAACTGCTCTAGTCTATAAATAAACATAAGCTACTTGCCCACTATACTTCCGCTGCTCCCACTGACTACGACAACCCTCTGGCAGAATAATATACACGTGCACTTCTAAAGCTAGTTTAGAACGACGCTATACTTATCCTCCTGCCTGGTCTCATAGTCTGGAACAACAGTAGTGTCAAGTCTGGGTAAACAAGAACCTCCCTGTCACCGTCCTTGAGGCTGCCGGAGTACCTCTCGAGTGTCTGAGGTTACCCACCATATCTGCGGAGTGGCTAATGGAATGTCAAACCTGATTGAATATATAGGTCCTATTAAATTTTCCGTAATCGTTTGCGGTTCTGGAATCACTTCCAGTTCTACCATACTCCCACTACTGTTTTCTGAAAAAATTCATTTTACTAAAACTGTGGCGAGTCAAGAACAATATCACTATTGATCTTCCAAATGGTAGAATATCAACCCTCGTCATAGCCAGGGTCAACCCACAAACAGCCATTACAGAAACGTGCCCTGAGTTATCCAGTGTCTGGTTTTAAGCATAAGCTGGACAACTCCCCGTACCTTAACATCGTTAAGATATGCACCATTCTATATCCAATATAGAAACTTTGGCACTAATTTAATTGAAACCATATTCAATCATGCAGCTGTCTCTAGTGCATATCAACTTAATGGAAAGAGGCTAATCAGCATTACTCAACTTAGGAATCCATCCAATTATGACTAACCTGAAAGAGAAACAAGTTTCTCAAAGCCATTACTATCATCTGAATATCAATCATAAGAATCTACATCTTCGATCTCTTTGAAGAATCCCGATACTTGTGACACCTGGTTCTCTACTTTATTCTTATATCCACAACTTCTCAAAACTTAGACCTTGTATTTCTACGAAACACTTATCTAAAAATTAGAGAAGTCATAAGTAAACAGAACAAAGTACGAGGACCTACCCCTTTGTCCTGATGGACACCGGACAACATACAATACTCTGTATAAGTCCGCTGAGTTGAATAACTCAAAACCTGTGCTTCGTAGGTTGAAAACTGTACCCTGGCGATTTCCTCAAATATCACCCATTACAACGCATTCTGATATAATGAGGATAATTACCTAATTCCCAATAACTTACTCCCACTCATCATCTGTAAAACCATACGGATATGAGAATGAAACATGGTAAATATATACCCTTGGAGTAAGTATCTAATCGGGAAAACAGTTTTCTTTTAACAATGCACTGAAACATGAAAATGTTTCGTAGGGGTATCCTGGTATTCCTAGTAATGCCTCTTCCATAATCCAATTCATGACTTTAACCGTATATTTCATTATCATCACTCCAAATCCCTTTATTTGTCTTTAGTCGTTACCTTCTGTACACCATCTTTAGGCTAAATGGTTTTCTTCCTTCTCTACCGTTCGGCACCAGCCTATGGTTTGGAAGAAGACTATCCAGTAAGCATAATAGGTATACCCTCCCAAACCAAGGAGTACTCACAACTTGAGAGAAGGTGATGATAAAAGACAACTGAATAATACCTTATTCTATTAAAGGTGAAATAGGAGTGGCGATGAAGCACGCGGTTTGGTCGTGAATGATATCAGTCGCAATTTACTTTGCCCTCTTTCTAATCCCTTTATTTTGTCTTTACATATTACCTTCTGCACACCCTACTTAGGCTAATTGGTTTTCTTCATTCCCTACCTTTCGGCACTTGCCTATGGTTTGGAATAAGACTATCCAATAAGCGTAATAGGTGTACTCTCCTAAACGAAGGAGCCCTCGCAACCTGAGAGAAGGTGATAATAAAAGACAACTGAATAAACCAATTCTATTTCTCCTGAACCTTGATCCATCCTCGAAGAAATCCCTCCGAGTTCGTATATAACCATACGATGGATCTATCCAATGGAAGTGGATGTCCGTAGTAATACGGGGTGTTCTGAGAAATCCAAAGGGTAAAAGAAGGAGTGGCAATGACTTATGCAACTCAGACAATCCAAAAAGCCAGTATTTTAAGAAGGTTCGGTCAACTTGGTCACTGAGTCATAGTCTAGGCTCGGTCAAAGGTCGCTGCCAAAGAGAGAGAGAAAAGAAACACTCTGCGTGCACTCTAACGTAGATCAGAATGGTTATCACTTTATCTAATCCGGAAACCTCCCACTGTCTTGTCAAATTCTCCTCCAAACCTAAGAGAAGAATCAATCGGGATCACCCGAAGAGTAAACCAACTAATCAGTGGGAATCAGGATCCAACTCTCATCGCATGATAACGTGATGGAATGCATCCACGTTACTCATACTCCAGAAGGTATGCGCATACTTGGCAAGTTTCAGTTTCTTTAGAAACTCCCGATATGATTTTTGCCCCATGCTCTTATGACCTTGGCGTTGGTCAAAATGTTATAAGTCACATGCCAAGTTCTACCCATCACTATCTTGTCAATTTGAACCCACCCGCACATGCCCTTGACGTTGGCCAAAATGGCAGAACGACTGTTCCAAACCAACTCATCTATCTATGCAACAATTGAATACCCAGCAGCTACCAAACACTATGCCTTGGCGTTGGTCAAAATACATAGCTTGAATACTACTGAATACCCAAAAGAAGTGATGGAGGGCTACGGCTGGTTTTTGGCAAAATACCTTTAACGTAACGAACTTGATATCGCTGAAGGAACCTGATAGCTTTTTATAAAATATAGTGGCGAAAACCTTTTGCTAAAGAGGTCACTCCCGGTGAAGGGATCTCGGCTCTTTCCCCGTGGAATGAGGTGCAGGACATTCCAACTGAATACCACGATGCAAAGCAACTTGTAATCGACTATAGTGAAGTTATTACCCTGACGCAAAATTCTGCCCAAGGGGTCAGTCCAGGTGAAGGGATATCGACCCTTGCCCCATCGAATGAGGTGCAGGATATTCCACTGAATACCGCTATGCAAAACAAAAGGAAACGTCTTTGCAATAACACTTTTTAAATTGTTCCAACAACTCCAAATAGGTTTGTTTTCCTTTGCATTGATCAGAATCAATGCAGTCCCATCAAATAATCACACCAGAAAAGAACGAAAATAAAATGTACGTATATGCCATCCGCATTCGTCACTGGGTCCCGTCATCACCCGTTAGGTTACTTAACTAACGACAGAGCGGGGACTGGACTAGCGCGGGTGAAAAACATATACAACATCTAATAGTATATATACCAATATACAATAATTGCTTCAGGCGTGATAATATGCAACATTACAGAAAAGTAATAAGCATCACAGAACAATACAGATAATCTGGGATCCCCGGGTTTCACAGAGCCGCTGCTGAAACCCGACGTTCCCCTGGTCGTGTGGATAGCCTGTGCAATGAAACCTAGACCCCTACGGGTGCGGCAAGTTACCCACCAAAACCTGAAGCGAGGTAGTCCCCCACAGCATAGTGAATGGAACACCCGGCACTTCACGGAATCCGGTAAATTGAGCATCCCTCCTTGGGTCAACCTGAACCCCTACGAGTGCGGCGAATAGTCAACCAATTCTAGAGTGAGGTCTCTCTGCCTCTCAAAACCTTGAGATGCGGACCCGTTGCCCTCCCGAACCCGGCTATCCGTGCACTCCGTCGCGGGGTAAACCTAGTACAGAAATAAATAATAGTACAACAGGTACATCGACCGCAACCTGGTCGTGCCCCAAAAGAATATTATACAACAGGCAGTGAAGGCAGTCCACATGTTGGGCGCTCGCCCCGCAAAATCAAATGTACAAATAAATTCAAACTGCACTATCATTGCACACTGCTATCCACCACGACAAATCCGCAACATCACAGCACAACACAGAACATCAACGCGAATGTCACGTTCGCAAACCCGTCTAAAAGAACTATAGCAATCGGACGCGGTTTACCGATCAAATGACATTCCCGGTCGGAGATATAATGTAAGTACTGTAAACAAACATGTTTAAATTTCGATCGACTAAATATCACGAAGTGGGCCCCACGAACATCTGTTGTACAGTAACAAAATCTGGGCCCAAAAGATATATACCAAAAACCCCAATTTCCAGAGAAGAAGACACTGTGCAAATTTGGGGCCACGATCTCACTGAATGGCCGCGGAAGCGCGGTCAAACCATAGGTTTGACCGCGATTCCGCGGCGGTCTTGTCGAATCACGTGCCCAAATTTGTACGACGTTCTTAGAAAAGCCTGCTGAATTTTCTGTGATATGTAGAATTATTTTTAGAACACTTTAAAAATCAACAGAAACTCGGAACTTGAATTTTGCGGTTTTCGATATCCAGTTCGATCGATATTTTAAACGCATTAGCACAAGTTAGTAAAGCAAACTGGTGAGGCTCTGATACCACTGTAAGTCTACGGTAGCGCCCCAGCCGTCTACAGACGCCCAATGCAGAACAAAAACTTTTTAACTAGCGCTATCGTATACTTTCACCCGGATATGCCATTATTGCTAAACTAACAAACTGTAAAGAGTGTAGAAAGGTTATACCAAACGATCCGAGTCCTTAATTCTTTAACCATCATCCCACGCTCCGTTGCGGCTGCTCCGATCTCGTCGATCTCCGATCTGCTCGTCCAGGTGGCACCACGTCAACGATTCTTTAAACGGGCTCCCGCCTCTGACTCGAGGCAACTCGGTCGTCAAGTTTGCTAAAAGAGACGACCAAGAATGATGTAGAGAATGAGTACAAGACTTTGTCTCACTTCGTCCAAAGCCGTGGACGATCGGTTAATGAAGTTACCAATCGAAATGAAATGGAATGAGAAATGAACTATGAAATTTTGATGTATCCAAAATTTTAATCTTTTCTTTCAACAACCATAATCTTTTCTCTCAAGTGAGTTGAGGAGGAGGAGAGGGGGCCGGCCACTTATAAGGAGGTGGGGGTGTGAGTGTAGGAGGAGGGAGGTGACCATAAGAACAAATATCATGTGTGAACATAATTAATGAAAAAGATGAATCACTAACCTAGTCACCTTGCATTAATTGAACCATTAAATGCAACCAATGAAATAATAACACCACTCTAACCAAGTCACCACCTTCTATAAGCTTCTAGAAACTTCCACACTCATCTCAAGAAAAGATAAATCCGTTTTTAACCGAATGTTAAAAGACGGCTGATAGAAAACTGGAACTGGCAACTTCCAAAAGCGATCCCGAAACGAATTTCAGGATAACCCCGTAACAGTATAAACATACTGTAAGTCCATGCTACCTCTCCCGGTACTTTCGGGCATGCGGAATTTGGTGAAAAACAATTTTCTAGAGGCGGTAACATGGACTCAAAACCGGATCTTGGTTAAACATCTAACTAACAACCTAATTAGGAGTTGTTAACTACTCGGTTAAGGGGTTATACCTTTCTTTCTTGAACTCCTTCGTCTTCAAGCCTCGATGGTGTCCGGATCGGCTTCACCCCGTCGTCTCCATGCGCCGAAGATCGATCCACCTGAAAGCTTCTACCTTTGGCTTCTTCTTCGGTCTTTGAAGAAACTAGTTCACTTGGTTTGCCAAACCTTATGAACTAGAGTGAGTAGAGAAGAGTGTGTTGGGATTTTCTCTATGGTTCTTGGTTCTCAACACATGAGACAAGTGAACCATAGACTAAAGAGAGGGAGAGCAAGAGGAAGAAGATGTGAGCTCAAGAACACAAGAGAGAGAATGAAAATGATAGAATGAGAAAGACTTTTCTCACTTGGCTCTCATAATCCAAAACCATCATCACAAAAATAGTAATCAAGTATTGTGTAAATGGTTTAAGTCAAAATGGCTATATCATTTCATGCACTCATATTGCACAAGAGAACAAGCAAGTAAAAAGCCTTTACCATGAAATGATAGCCATTGTCATCATGATGGTCAACTAGTCCAACCTAGTCAACCGGTCAACAAAGTCAACAAGTCAACAAAGTCAACCCCTCAACAACCATGTCACCACAATACTTAATTAATATTATTGTTAATTACATATCATATTCTTATTAGGGTTGAGCAAAAAGTCAATAGTCAACAGTCAACGGTCAACAACCCTAATGAGAATCCTCTGCCTCTGTCTCTCCGTCAACTGTGCATACACACCCGCATTCGCGTTCCGAGGAACACGAATACAAACTGGATAAAACCAATCCCAATACGTACACTAGGATCTGGCTTAAACCAAAGCCCGCTAGTGTAAATTGTCCGGACACTAAACGTGCACAAGTGCATGGATGTGACTGAACCCTGTCGCAAAACCATGCGACCTGTCGCAAAACCATGCGACCTCTACTCTTTTGCCTAAAGGCGAATAGCTTTCTGTGTGGGACTCTAAAGACTCGACACTACGCTGGCAGTGGGTTTAACCACAGACCACAAGCGGTACTAGCTATGCGTAACGGTCCCCAAGCAGATGCTGACAAGAAGACTGATGAGGTGAAACCCATCTGAACTCCTACTGAGCCTGAATGTGACAATCTCCGTACAGTCCGGTCTGTTCGTCTGATACATCGCATGGCGGGCCAAGGGGGGAGGTAAAACGTCAGTCCCCTAATAGCGGTACAAGTCGTGTCGGAGTGAAGTCCAATACACCCTGAGATAACACTGGAAGCCTACCAGTATATCTCGCTTGCCCTGGCCAGGGACTACTCGTGTAATGGCTCGCCTAGACACAGCGCGATGTCAACCCCTAATACCGGGAGAGACGAATCCTGTCTAACCGTCACTGCCTCCAAGCTCTTCGGGACTGCACCCAACTACTACCTATTTGCACGACTCCTTTGAGCCGTGGTAGGGTAGTAATCAATGTACAGTGGGAACACACTCGAGGCGAAGTGATAGTGTCAAGTCAGCGGACTAAGCTGTACTCATGTCACCTGGGAACTGATAACTGACGATATGTATAATACCAACCGGTTAGTTCCCGACGAGTCCTGTCCAGTGTACTCGTAACCTAACGAGCACCCGTATACTATCTCCAGTACGACGTACCGATGGCTGTGGGACAGACCACCTCCCACTCTGGGATGAAGAGCGCATACGCTAGTCTACTCCGGAGTATCGATGCCCTGTCTCGATAGTCCTGCGACTAGGGACCTGCATAAGGATGTGCTTATAGATTACCCAGCCCCCACTAGTGTGACTGCCATCACAACGCTGGTAATCAAGCAAAGATCCTAAGGGCTCCACTAATGTGTATAGGCGATATACTAAAATAAACACAAGTACACATTGAAGTAGAAACAAACCAAGTAGCATACTACTATTTTGAGCAAGATTGTATATACAAGGTGAATATCCCCAGCTTCCATTAAGTAATATACAAACTAGTATGATACAGTAATGGCCTCTAGGGCATATACACTAACAATCTCCCACTTGCACTAAGGCCATGTACTGGCGTATCGAAGACCTATCATCTCGATCAGCCGCTCGAACTGAGTCTGGGGCAAGGCCTTGGTGAATGGATCTGCAGTGTTATCTTCTGAAGCAACCCTCCGAACCTCGATCTCCTGGCGATCCACGATCTCCCTGATCAGGTGATACCGCCTCAAGATGTGTCTGGATCTCTGATGGGACCTGGGTTCCTTCGCTAAAGCTATAGCCCCGTTGTTGTCGCAATACAGAGGTATTGGATCAACAATGGACGGAACCACCTGAAGTTCTTTCAAGAACTTCCTCATCCAGACAGCTTCTTTTACGGCATCAGATGCAGCGATGTATTCCGCTTCCATCGTCGAGTCTGCAACGGTTTCCTGTTTGGAACTCTTCCAACACACCGCCCCTCCATTGAGGGTGAAGACAAAACCCGACATGGACTTGGAATCATCCTTGTCACTCTGGAAGCTGGAGTCAGCAAAGGCCTCGATCTGGAGGTCTTTTCCGCCATACACCAAGAACATCTCCTCAGTCCTTCTCAGGTACTTGAGAATGTTCTTTATCGCTATCCAGTGTTTCTCCCTAGGGTTTGACTAATACCGGCTTACCACACTCAGTGCATAAGCTACATCCGGTCTGGTACACAACATTGCATATATTATAGAGCCTACCGCAGAAGCGTAGGGTATAATAGACATGCGATCCCTCTCCAAATCAGTCTTGGGAGACATCTCTTTAGAGAGGGTGATCCCGTGACAAGCCGGTAGGTTACCGCGCTTGGAATCTTCCATACTGAATCTTTTCAGTATGGTGTCGATGTACCTGGACTGTGAAAGTCCTAATATCCTCTTGGATCTATCACGATGGATCCGGATCCCCAGGATGTATGAGGCATCACCCAGGTCTTTCATGGAGAACCTGTGTGACAAGAACCCCTTGACAGATTGTAGCATAGGAATGTCATTTCCAATTAAGAGAATGTCATCCACGTATAAAACGAGGAATACTACAGTTCTCGCTACAAATCTACTATAGATGCATGGTTCATCTGGATTTTTGATAAAGCCAAATTCCTTGACCGTCTCATCAAAACAGATGTTCCAACTCCGCGATGCCTGCTTTAGTCCATAGATGGACTTAAGCAACTTGCACACCTTTCCGCTGCTCCCACTCTGAATGAAACCCTCTGGTTGGTCCATATAGACACACTCCTCTAAATTTCCATTTAGAAAAGCGGTCTTTACGTCCATCTGCCAGATCTCATAATCATGGAAGGAAGCAATGGCAAGAAGGATCCGAATGGATTTCAGCATAGCCACTGGAGAAAAGGTTTCGTCATAGTCCAAGCCAGGTCTTTGACGGAAACCCTTTGCAACAAGTCTAGCTTTATAGGTCTCAACCTGTCCATCTACACCAATCTTCCTTTTGAAGATCCAATTGCATCCTACGGGTTTTACCCCGTCTGGAGCAATGTCCAACGTCCATATTTTGTTGGTGTATATGGATTCCATTTCGGTCCGCATTGCATCCAGCTATTTTACCGAGTCAACGCTCTGAACGGCCTGCTGGAAGCTAGCAGGCTCATCATAATCTATGATGCAATCCTCTCTATCCCCGTCTATGAGAAAACCGTAGTATCTCTCGGGCGGATGAGACTGCCTACTACTCCTGCGGAGCGGCGTAGGAATGTCCTGTTCTTTTGAACCCTCTGGTTCCATTAAGCTTTTAGTAATAGTCTGTGGTTCTGGAATTTCTTCCAGTTCTACTGCGCTACCACTAATTTCCTTTTCCAAGAACTGGTGTTCTAGAAAGTGGGCATTACGAGAAACAATGACTTTTTGTTCCTCTGCGTGGTAGAAAAGATACCCCCTGGTGTTCTTTGGGTATCCCACAAACTTGCACAATACTGAGCGTGCCTCGAGTTTGTCCGCATGCTGCTTTTTGACAAAAGCTGGACATCCCCAGATCTTCAGATATTGAAGATAGGGTTTCTTCCCACTCCATAACTCATATGGTGTGGTAGGCACAGTCTTAGTGGGAACTCGGTTCAAAAGGTATGCGGCTGATTCTAGCGCATACCCCCAGAATGATCACGGTAACTCAGCGTTACTCATCATGGACCGTACCATATCCAATAGGGTTCGGTTCCGTCTCTCCGATACACCGTTATGTTGCGGAGTGTATGGAGGAGTAAGCTGAGAGAGAATTCCATTCTCTTTTAAATAGTTCAGGAATTCGGCACTCAAGTATGCACCACCTCGATCCGATCTTAGGATCTTGATACTTTTGCCGGTTTGTTTTTATACTTCATTCTTATATTCCTGGAATTTTCCAAAGGCTTCGGACTTATGTTTCATTAAGAAGACATGTCCGAATCTTGAAAAGTCATCCGTAAAAGTAATGAAGTAAGAAAAACCGCTTCGCGCATGTGTAGACATTGGACCGCACACGTCGCTGTGTATGAGTCCCAAGAGCTCGCTCGCTCTTACTCCGTGTCCAGTGAACGGAGTCTTTGTCATCTTTCCTTTGAGACAGGATTGACAAGTGGCATACGATTGATATTCGAACGGATTCAAATATCCTTCTGTATGCAACTTCGTCAACCTTCTCTCATTGATGTGACCTAGTCTACAATGCCACAAGAAAGTCCGATTAATTTCCGGAGACTTTCTTTTGTGTGTATTCTGGACATTGAAAATCTGTGGTTGGTTTAATACGTATATACCATTGCTCAATGTACTTGACCCAATCAGAACTTGATTAAGGTGAATGTTTACAACATTGCTTACAAACGCAAATTCCTAACCTTCTTTAGAAACCAAAGATACAGAAATGATATTACAAGTTGCGTTGGGTACAAAAAAGCAATTACGCAAAACCAAAACATGTCCATCTGACATTCCCAGGTGATAGTCCCCCACGGCCTTAGCATCCATGCTAGCTCCGTTTGCAACTTTGAGGGTCATGTCACCTGCCTTCAAAACCCTACGGTTTCTCAACGCCTGCAAAGAATTACAGATATGAGATCCTGATCCGGTATCCAATACCCAGGAAGTAGAGTTTATTGAAAGACAGTTTTCAATAACATACACACTTGAAGCTGAAGCCGCAACCTGCTTCAGTTCCTGTGTTCTGGCCTTCCAAGCCCTGCAATCATTTTTCCAGTGTCCCATCTTATGACAATAGAAGCATTCTTCCTTATCCACAAGCTTTCCCACTTTCTTTGTTGCTTTTGTCTTTCCCTTCGTATCCACTTTACTAACACCGCCCCTTGGTTTGGCGGAGGCTTTCTTCTTCTTTCCCTTGGCTTTCGCCTTGGACCTAGAAGAGGAAGGTCCTCCTACTAACAAAGTGGATGTTTCCCTACTTTTCTGTAGGGTGCCTTCTGGGCTCCTCAGCATGTTGAGGAGTTCTGAAAGTTCAACTTCTTTTTCTTGTAAGTTGAAGTTCAGGATAAACTAGGCGTAAGTGGAAGGAAGGGACTGGAGAATCAAGTCCGTATAGAGCTCATTCTCCAACGTGGTCCCAAGGTCCGCGAGCTCTTCTATGTAGCCAATCATCTTAAGCATGTGTTCCGCTACCGATGATCCGACGGCCAACCTTGCCGAAAATAACTTCTTCGACACTTCGTATCTTGCGATACGAGACTGCTCTCCATACAGTTCTTTTGTATGGAGAAATATGGATTCGAGGTCCATATTCTCGTGCCTCCTCTGATGTTCGTTGTGCATAGAGGCAAGCACGAGGCATTTGGCCTTCGCGCAATCTAGTTCCCAGGTCTTACGGATTTCCTTATCCGCGACGCTGGTTTTGGGACCTGGGACAAGGGGAGCTTTGGTGGTAAGAAGATACCCTAGCTTGTCGTAAGTGATTGCCATCTTGACATTCCTGAGCCAATCTTTGTAGTTTGGCCCTGTCAGTATGTTTTTATCTAGAAGTGACTTAAGTCCAGTCATGTCGATTGGTCGCTGCAATTAGGAGAGAGAAGAAACACTCAGCATGATGCTCCTGCAAGTTTAGAATGGTTTTTAGTTTGTCTAAACAGGATGGCTCCCACTGTTTCTCGAATCCCTCCTCAAACCAAAAAGGAAGAATTAGTCAGGATCAATCTCACCGTAGAATACTTGCTTAACCGTTCAGCCAGGCCAGTGTCGGTACTTCGAGGGAGGTTTTCTAACGCTTTCGCGAAGTTCCTTAATTAAATAACCGCTTTTCCCTGGGGGCGTAGCCCCGCTAACACCTTTCTAGACACCTACTTGGTTTATAGCATTGATCATTAAGTGAGAAATTTCCCGAGGAGTAGCATATACTCACAGTAGGATCGGGATCCAAATATCATCGTGTGACGAAACTGAAGGAATCCTACCAGAATCATCACACTCCAAATGGTATGCAACACTAGCAAGTTTCAGTTCTTTTGAAACTCCCGATGTGGATTTTTGCCCCATGCTCTTATGACCTTGGCGTGAGGTCAAAATGTCATAAGTCACATGTCAAGTTCTTCCCATCATTATCCAGGTTAATTTGAACCCATCCGTACCTACCCTTGACGTAGGCCAAAATGGCAGTACGGCTGTCCCAAACCAACGCATTCTATCTATGCAACAGATAAATATCCGGCAGCTACCAATCACTATGCCTTGGCGTGAGGTCAAAATACATAGCTTGAATACTACCGAATATTTAACTGAAATGATGGAGAGCTACGAATGGTTTTGGCAAAACCGTGAACGTAGTGAACTTGATATAATCGATGGAACGAGATAGCTTTTAAAAGGAGTGGCTCAGGCTCCGCATTTAAAAGTTAGTTTTGAAAAGAACCGAGTGGTTTTCCGAAAGTGTTCCAACGACTTTAATCTTGGTTTATTTTCTTGCATTAGTTCTTTTAATGCGTGATATTCTTGCATTAGTTTTTTTAATGCGTCCTATCATTTAATCCTACCATTGCAGAAAACAACCAAAATATGACGTACGCTTATGCCATTCGCATTCGCCACGGGGCCCCGTCATTACCCGTTAGGTTACTTAACTAACGACAGAGCGGGGGCTGGGCTAGCGCGGCTGTAAAACATAAACAACGCCTAAATAATATCATATATAGATATATTGCAATGATAGCCATTTCAGATCACAGATGAACACATTGGATATACTAGGAATCCACAATTCGTACGAGCCTGTAATGAAAAGCAGATTACACGGTCACGGTAAATAGCCAATACCCTACCCAAGACCCCTACGGGTGCGGCAAACTACCCGCCAAGTACCCGAAGCGAAGCAACCTCTCTCAACTCCGTGAGTAGGCCACTCGGCACTTCGGCATACCCGGTAGTTTGTGCACCCCCTCCATGGGTCTATCCTAGGAGCAAAAACAGTAAAAAGAAATTATACAATGACGGCTACAACCCCGACCCGGTTGTGCGGCCATACAAATAATAATTACATCAATTTACAAATTTACATGAATTGAAAGAAAAGAAAACTCTCGCCTCACAACCCCCGGCTATTCACCCGCGACAATCCAATGAATTCATATACACATTCCAATAACATTACAGATCACAGATTTGTATAACCCCCACTAATCGACATATAGCGATTAGCAGACGTTCAATACAAATATCACATCACAGAAAAACCCGTCAGCTTAAGTCTTTTAGAAGTTCGATCAAAAATACGGATTTTCAGGCCCCAAACACAAAATTTTCGTTCTGGAAAATCTGGGCAGAAAATACATATTCCAAAAATCCCAAAATACCCCTATGAACAAACTGCAAAAATAAAACCCCACGACCGAGTCAACTCGGCCGCGGTTCCGCGGCGCGTTGATCGATTCAGTGGGTCGAATTTTTGCAGTTTCTTCTAAAAACCCTGAGTCAATTTTTGCTATATCTCAAATAATTTTTGCAGCACTTTGAAAATCGACATAAAGTTTGAAATCCGGGTGTATTTCGCGACTTTTTCTCCGATCGAATTTCTAGTTACTATGCTAACATGTTAGGTAGTGTTTAACTAGGCTCTGATACTACTGTAAGTCCATGCTACCTCTCCCGGTACTTTCGGGCATGCGGAATTTGGTGAAAAACAATTTTCTAGAGGCGGTAACATGGACTCAAAACCGGATCTTGGTTAAACATCTAACTAACAACCTAATTAGGAGTTGTTAACCACTCGGTTAGGGGGTTATACCTTTCTTTCTTGAACTCCTTCGTCTTCAAGCCTCGATGGTTGTCCGGATCGGCTTTGCCCCGTCGTCTCCTTACGCCGAAGATCGATCCACCTGAAAGCTTCAACCTTTGGCTTCTTCTTCGGTCTTTGAAGAAACTAATTCACTTGGTTTGCCAAACCTTATGAACTAGAGTGAGTAGAGAAGAGTGTGTTGGGATTTTCTCTATGGTTCTTGGTTCTCAACACATGAGACAAGTGAACAATAGACTAAAGAGAGGGAGAGCAAGAGGAAGAAGATGAGAGCTCAAGAACACAAGAGAGAGAATGAAAATGATAGAATGAGAAAGACTTTTCTCACTTAGCTCTCATAATCCAAAACCATCATCACAAAAATAGTAATCAAGTATTGTGTAAATGGTTTAAGTCAAAATGGCTATATCATTTCATGCACTCATATTGCACAAGAGAACAAGCAAGTAAAAAGTCTTTGCTATGAAATGATAGCCATTGTCATCATGATGGTCAACTAGTCCAACCTAGTCAACCGGTCAACAAAGTCAACAAGTCAACAAAGTCAACCCCCCAACAACCATGTCACCACAATACTTAATTAATATTATTGTTAATTACATATCATATTCTCATTAGGGTTGAGCAAAAAGTCAATAGTCAACAGTCAACGGTCAACAACCCTAATGAGAATCCTCTGCCTCTGTCTCTCCGTCAACTGTGCATACACACCCGCATTCGTATTCCGAGGAACACGAATACAAACTGGATAAAACCAATCCCAATACGTACACTAGGATCTGGCTTAAACCAAAGCCCGCTAGTGTAAACTGTCCGGACACTAAACGTGCACAAGTGCACGGAGGTGACTGAACCCTGTCGCAAAACCATGCGACCTCTACTCTTTTGCCTAAAGGCGAATAGCTTTCTATGTGGGACTCTAAAGACTCGACACTACGCTGGCAGTGGGTTTAACCACAGACCGCAAGCGGCACTAGCTGTGCGTAACGGTCCCCAGGTAGATGCCGACAAGAAGACTGACGAGGTGAAACCCATCTGAACTCCTACTGAGCCTGAATGTGACAATCTCCGTACAGTCCGGTCTGTTCGTCTGATACATCGCATGGTGGGTCTAGGGGGCGGTAAAACGTCAGTCCCCTAATAGCGGTACAAGTCATGTCGGAGTGAAGCCCAATACACCCTGAGATAACACTGGAAGCCTACCAGTATATCTCGCTTGCCCTGGCCAGGGACTACTCGTGTAATGGCTCTCCTAGACACAGCTCGATGTCAACCCCCAATACCGGGAGAGACGAATCCTGTCTAACCATCATTGCCTCTAAGCGCTTCTGGACTGCACCCAACTACTACCTGTTTGCACGACTCCTTTGAGCCGTGGTAGGGTAGTAATCAAAGTACAGTGGGAACACACTCGAGGCGAAGTGATAGTGTCAAGTCAGCGGACTAAGCTGTACTCATGTCACCTGAGAACTGATAACTGACGATAGGTATAATACCAACCGGTCAGTTCCCGTCGAGTCCTGTCCAGTATACTCGTAACCTAAAGAGCACCCGTATACTATCTCCAGTACGACGTACTGATGGCTGTGGGACAGACCACCTCCCACTCTGGGATGAGAAGCGCATACGCTAGTCTACTCCGGAGTATCGATGCCCTGTCTCGATAGTCCTGCGATTAGGGACCTGCATAAGGATGTGCTTATGGATTACCCAGCCCCCACTAGTGTGACTGCCATCATAACGCTGGTAATCAAGCAAAGATCCTAAGGGCTCCACTAATGTGTATAGGCGATATACTAAAATAAACACAAGTATACATTGAAGAAGAAACAAACCAAGTAGCATACTACTATTTTAAGCAAGATTGTATATACAAGGTGAATATCCCAAGCTTCCATTAAGTAATATACAAACTAGTATGATACAGTAATGGCCTCTAGGGCATATGCACTGACACATACCCGCATTTGTATTACGACCGAATACAAATGCAACTGAGACAAAGATATTATATCTACTAGATATAATACTCGGATCCGGCTTAAACCAAAGCCGACCAGTATCATCTGCCGGAAATATGACACGTGCGTAAACGCACGTGCATTTTCCGAACCCTGCCATGAAACCATACGGCCTCTACAACGTTTCGCCCGAACATGGGAAACTGTCTATGGGGGACTCTAATGACATGTCAGTACCCTGGCAGTGGGTTTAACCACAAACCGTCAGCGGCAATAGCTGTGCGTAACGGCTGTCCATGGACTGACCTCAAGGGATGCCGATGAGCGAACTCATCCGGAAAACCCTACTGAGCCTAACAGTGACAATGTATATACAGTCTGGTCCGTTCGTCTATGAGTATCGCATATCTGCCTAGGGGGCTAGTAACGTCAGACCCCCAATAGTAGTATAAGTCGTGTCGGAGTGTAGCCCAATAACACCCTGAGATACGACTGGAGTACCTACCAGTAAATCTCCTGCCACGGCCATAGGCTTTATGTAATGGCTCTCCTAGACACAGCACGATCTCACCCCCAATACCGGGAGAGACGAATCCCCTGCCGATCCGCTCACGTGCCTCCATATGGCTCGGGACTATACCCAAAAGCTACCTGTTTGCACGACTCATTTGAGCCGTGGTAGGGTAGAAATCAAAGCACAGTGGGAACTCATACGAGACAAATGACGACCTCAGGTCGATGAACTAACCTGTACACATGTCACCAGGGAACTGCTATCTGACGATATGTTTAATACCAACTAGCAGATTCCCGGCGAGTCCTGTTCGGTGTACTCATAACCCAATGAGCACCTGTATACATCTTAGGTGATCCAACTGACACCAGTGGCTTGTGAGACCGTCCACCGCCCCTCGTCGGGGTCTCGACTGTATACACTAGTCTACTCCTGAGTATCGATGCCCTGTCTTGAAACTCCCACGACTAGGGACCACAATTAAGGATATGCATATAAACTACCCAACTCTCACATATATGATCGCCATCATTCTGTTGTTAGTAAAGCAAGATCCTAAGGGCTCTATCAAAGTGTAATATGTAATCAGTCACCTGAACATGTACACGACTGATAAAGGCAAACCAGATAGCATACTATCATCTCGAGTAAGACTGTCCTACCGGTATAGGTCTTCCGCAATCATTGCAATCACGTACCTGCGATCCAATAATTTACTCCGAGGGCACTGTCGCCAACATATATATATAAAAGATACCTACGACTCTTCGATTTAGAAAAAGGTATGGTTCGGATGACGCATCTACATCGACTATCTAGTTCTACGGTACCCTAAACGGCAATATCGCTAAACGTCATCCTATGATAGTAGTAACATATCACTTCTAACTATCCTCTAGTTTCTAATATGGTTTCATAGCTATCTCATTCTAACCCTAGTTTCCTAATCTAAGTTTCCTTAACCATATTCTATAATCGGTTTCCACCAAAACTTTGCGGGGGTGCTATACGCTATCCACCCGACTTTCCCCGTGGATATAGATCCACTCACCTGGTCTTCGCTCGCCAAAATCGATGACGCTACGCTCCGTCGCCTCGGAATCCACGCGAAGGTACCTACAATAACAAACAATCGCAATACATATTAAAATCAAGACGGAAAACCAAAACGGTACACGTTTCGCTCATAGGTCCAAACCTATAGCTTTGCGTGCAAAATCAGCAAAACAACCCTTGTTGTCGATGTACAAACATGCGACAACCAAAAACGAATCCAAATATCAAGAATTGACATTTCAAAATACGGAAATCCTAGCCAAAAAAAACACCCCAAGTGCTCCCAGATTTTACCCTAGGCTAAATTGGTCAATTCTGCACATAGGGTTGTTTTAGATATCAGACAAGGAGGCTACGGTCCAAAACTAACACCCAAACACCCCTACTTGGCCACAATTTTCGGCCAATTGCAATAAATCTGCAGCCTGGAAGTGCAGGTTTGGGCTCGTGTCTCCGTGGTAGCTTCCTGGGTGCCTGCATGTGTTACTGTAGTTGCAAAATTATTTTTAGTGGTCTCGGGTAGCTCCAGATTCCAAAATACCCTCACAAATTCACATATTTATCCGATGTTGGGTTTCTAAATCCGTGTTTTGGGTTCCTTCCATTGTTCCTGTAGGGTTCCTAGGCACACCCATGAGGTTTCATAACAGATCAAACATGGCCAATTCAAAATTTTTATATGTGCCGAGAAACCCTAATACGGATCGTTGACTAGAGGTAAGGCGATAAAGATGCTAGTTAACAACTTAACTAAGAGTGAACGGAAAATACAACCTTTGTAGATCCGGTCCTCCACCTCCATAGCTCCGTGATGACGTTCCTCCGCTGCGATCATCGGATCCCGGACTCTGTTGATGGTTTCGTCGGAGAAATGATCGGGCTAGGACGTCGACTTCGATGCCGAAGATGATCTACGTCGAGGCAACACAAGATCAAGCTCTAACTTCACCAAATAATGAAACTTGTGAAGAAAACACCCTATACTACATGGCAAGTGGTAGAGGATGAAGAAGTAGGAAGTGGGTTCACTTTAGAATTGGATTTCTCACTCTTTTCCTCAAGTCACCATTGAAGCTAGCAAGCTTCTTTCTTCTTGAAGAAGAAGAAGAAGAAGAAAAAGAATATGATAAGAATTGTGAATCAATGGAAATAAAGTCATTCTTATCATTATAGCAACCATGGTTAAGTGTAGAGAATGAACTAGAGTTTAGTTGAATGGTTAGGGTTAAGGACAAAACAAAAATGGCGGACTTTTTCAAAGATGCTAGAAAAGCTTCATGAAGCTTCAAGCATAACAACAAAAGAAAGCCACCATTTCTCTTTGCCAAAAATAAATGAATAAATGAATAAGTGAAATGAAACCCTAACCATTCAGTAAACATGGTTTAAGTCTTATACACAACCATGTTTGCATGTATCATCAAACATGATACAAACAAGTGCACAAAAATATATCACATATACAACTTGTGCACATCAAGTGAGAAAATCCATCTAAAGTGAACCAATATTAGTTAATGCAAAGTAATATATCAAATATATAATTATACATTAAATCATTAAATCAACACTTGATTTAATGATCCGGTCATATCGCATATGACCGACTAATATCTAATGTATCGACTTATCGAATCAATCCTCGATTCGATAACTAGGTTATATCGCATACAACCAATCGATACATTCATCGCGAGAATAGAATACAGTATCACATACACGCATTATTCTCGGTCCCGCACATATCTCATATGCGCTCCTATTTCGTTTTGCTTGAGCCAGGAAATCTCTGTGTAAGACTCTAAAGACTCGTCAATACGCCGGCAGCAGGTGATGATCATATCAAACACCCACAAGCCGCAAGCGGTCTGCTAAACGTAACGGCCACCCGGATATTGAGCGATCAGAAGATCGACGAGCAAGCCCACTCACACTCCTGTGAATCCAACCAGTAACACTTACCGTACAGTCCGGTCAGTTCGTCTGATATGTCGCATATCTCGCCTAGGTGTGGTAAACGTCAGACCCCAGTAGCTCGATAAGTCATGCCGATATAAGGTCCATAACATTCATAAAACTACTGATAACTCTTACCAGTATATCACTGCAACCCTGGCTAGGGATTTCCAGTTATGGCCAGTCGTGCATAGCGCAACATCAACCCCCAATACCGGGAGAGACGAATCCACTCCTATCGCTCATTGCCTCCATGTGAAGCGGGACTGTACCCAAAAACCACCTGTTTGCACGACTCAGTAGAGCCGTGGTAGGGTGGAAATCAAAGCACAGTGGGAGACATACAAGACTCTATGACGATCTCGGGTCAACAGACTAAGCTGTACCAGTGTCACCAGAGAACTGCAATCTGACGTTAGGTATAATACCATCTGGGAGTTCTCGGCGAGTCCGTTCAGTGTACCCAGTTCTCTACTGAGCTCCCGCATACCATCTCTGATGTCAAACACCAATGGATATGGGATCATCCATTGCACATCACATGGGTCGAGAAGATATACACTAGTCTACTCTGGAATATCGATGCCCTATCTCGATATTCCCACGACTAGGAACATTGAAGGATGTACTCATAGACTACTCAGGCCCCACTAGTATGATCTGCATCACAGTCCTGGAAGTCGAGTACACATCCTGAGGGCTTTATCAACATGTAACAGAGAGATAGAAAGTATACATGTTAAGATAAAGAGCAACCAGATAGCGTACTATCATGTCGAGCAAGAAAGTCCTGTCTATATATGTCCCAGCATCCACTACAATATACATCCAATGTACAGTAATGGCCTCTAGGGCATACATATAACTAACAATCTCCCACTTGCACTAGGTCCATCTGTAGCGGTGGTTGTATTATCTAATACTCAACCATCCCATACAAGTCTCTCTCTGGGGAAAGCCTTTGTGAGTGGATCCGCCGTGTTATCCTCTAAGTCTACTCTCCTAACCTCGATCACCCTGGAGATCAACTATCTCCATGATCAGGTGATGCTGCCTCAGAATATGTCTTGGTCACTGATGGGACCAGGGTTCCCGGGCCAAAGCCACACTTCCATTGTCGCACAATGGTAGGAACCTAGTTCATCTCATGAACCAATATACAACCAAACTGCCTCTTTGGTAATATCTTTAATAGCGATGTTACCAGCCTTTATCGTCTAGTTTTCCACGGTATCAAGCTTGGAATTCTTCCAACATACCGTCCATTTACTGAGAGTAAAGACAATGCCTGCGACTGACATTCAGTCGTCCTTATCACCCTGGAACCTTTCCAGTGATTCTCCCCAGGATCGAATGATACCAACTCACTAAACCTAGTGAGAACCCTAACATCCTTATAGATCCAAATCCTAGGATTTAGGAGGTATCACCTTTATCCTATTTGGAGAATCCTTATGATAAGAGGAGATTTACCGAGCGTAGAGTAGGAAACTCTTTTCCTATCAAGAGTATGTTGTCTATGTACAATACGAGGATGACCACCTTATTCTCTACTACCTTTTTGTACATACAAGGTTCATCTACCGTTTTCATGAAGTCAAACACTTCGACTATCACATCAAAACAGACGTTCCAACTCCGCGATGCATACTTTATTCTGTAAAGCAACTTGCACACATTTCTGCTGCTCCCACTGTTTAAGAAGCCCTCTGGCTGTGTTCTTATAGACGTTCTCTTCTAAATCATTATTTAGAAAAGTAGTCATGCCACCCAACCACCAGATATCGTAGTCATGGTATGTAGCAATGGCAAGTATGATCTGGATGGACTTAAGCACAGCTACTGGAAAAAGGTTTCTTCATTATCCATGCCTGGTCGATGACGAAAACCTTTAACAAGTCTAGTTTTGAAAGTCTCAACCTTTCCATCTACACCAAGTAATCTTCTCAAGATATACTTGCTCCTGATGGGGATTTAACCCTTCAGATATAGCAACCAAAGTCCATACTTTGTTAGTGTACATGGATTCCATCTCAGGTCGCTAAGCATCCAACCATTCTTACAGAGTCCCTACTCTCGATGGCCTGCTCGAAAAAGTTGGGTCATCATCTCATGATGCATTCCTCTCTCCCACTGTCATCGAGAAACCGAAGTATCTCTCAGGCGGATGAGAAATCCTACCAGATCGGCGGAGAGGCTGAGGTTCGTCGGGAACTATTGAATCCTTTGGTTCTGTCAAATCATCAGCTGCAGTTTTGTATAGCTGGAACCTTTCCAGTTCTACAGAACTGACCTTGCCACGATCTTGTCCAGATTTTGCTTTTGACATAGGCCGGACAATCCCAAATCTTAACTTACTTAAGAGATAGGCTCTTCCCATACCATATCTTATATAGAGTGGTAGGCACAGATTTGATTTGAATCATATTCAATAGATATGCAGCTTCTCAAATGCACAACCCCAAAAGGAAATAGGTAACTCAGTAATACTCATCATAGAGCACACTATATCCAATATGGTGCGATTGCTCCACCCGGATACACCGTTGTGCTGTGGTGCATTCAGAGGAGTAACAATGAGAGAGAATCTCATTCTCCTTTAGAATAGTCCAGGAATGCCATGCACAAGTATTCTCCTCCCTGATCTTATCATAGGACATAAAACTTATATCCGTATTTTGGTTCTTTACTTCTAACTTATATTCTGTGAATATCTCAAAAGGTTCGGACTTATGTTTCAACAGGAACATATGACTGAATTTTGAGAGATCATCAGAGAACGTAATGAAGTATAAAGAACCAGTCCTGGCATGTATAGACATGAGACCCTACATACATCATTATGTATCAGTCCCAAGAGTTTACCAACTCTTTCTCTGTTTCCAATAAACAGAGCTATGGTCATCTTATCTTTATGACATGACTGGCAAGTTTCACAAGATGTAAATTCAAACTGATTTAAATATGCATCTAAAATGTAACTTCAGCCAGTCGGGTCGCATTAATATGACCTAGTCTATAATGCCTCAAGAAGGATTCGTTCATTTCTGAACTCTTCCTCTTGTGTGTATTTTGTATACTAGGAACTGTAGTTTGATTTAGAACGTCAATGCTTTTAGATAACGTGCCTGAACCGATCAACATTTGATATAGGAAATGTTCAAAACATTATCCAACAATACAAAATTTTATCATTTCCTTACTTTTAAAGAGACTGATATGATTTTGTATATCAGGTTCGGTATCTAATAGCATTTGTTCAGAATCAATGTATTTGTAATACAGGGTGACAGTAACCAACAGACCTGGCAGCAACACTTGCACCGTTTTCTGTCTCATGAAACTTATCACCCGTTCTCAGTTCTTTACCTATCTGTAGCCCATGTAACAAATTACATATGCGGGATCCTGATCCGATATCTCATATCTAGGACGTAAAGAATACTGAGAAACAGTTCTGTATAATGAACACACCCGAAGGAGATGCATCATATGCACTTTCCTCGTTTGGGCGGCATAGGAATTCTGGTATTCGTCTATTTCCTGCTCTGTCTTATAACAATTATAAGTTGGAGCGGGACCAACGTTCCCCAACTCAGTATAACAAGCGGGTTCGGTCAATACATCCATATTATTATCTTGATTAAGGCGTGATATGGTCGCTACCTGGAGAGAGAGAAAAGAAAACACTCTGCGTGTGCTCTTGCAAGATTAGATTGGTTATATATTTTATCTAATCAGGATGGCTCCCACTGTTTTTATCAAATCTTCCTTCAAACCTTAACAGGAAAGACTAGCCGGGATTAATTACACTCTATAAGTTCGCCAATCTTTCAGCCAGGCCAGTGTCGGTACTTTGAGGGAGGTTCCCCGTGTTTTCGCACGGACCTAATTACAGTAAACCTCGTTTTCCCAGAGGCGTAACCCCGTTGACACCTTTCTAGACACCTACTTGATCGGCTAATTGCAAAGTGCAAAACTCTCCCAGGAGTAACAATTACTCGCAGTGGGTATCGGGATCCAACTATCATATAGAAGGTATGCAATCTCATTGCAAATTTCAACACTTGAAACTCCCGATAAAGGTTTTTACCCCTAGCACTTATGACCTTAACTATGGTCAACAAATCATAAGCACTAGTCAAGTTCTACCCGTCATTTCGTGATTAATTAGACCCACCCACATGACCCTTAACTAAGGTCAACAAAGTCGCGTGACTGTCCTAACTAATCGCATCATATGCGGTGTAGGAAGACATCACTTAGCTACCGTACACTGTGCCTTAACTAAGGTCAACAAACACAACACGAATACTAAGTACTCTACTTCCTAAAATGACGGAGGATTGCGGATGGTTTTTAGGAAAACCTTTAACGCTTTGAACTTGATCTCGTTGCGGAATCAAATGGTTTTTAAATGGAATGTTTTTGAGACTTTTCTAGTTTTGCTAAAGGGGTCACTCCCGGTGAAGGGATCGTCGGCCCTTTCCTCGTTGAATGAGGTGCGGGATATATCATATATATCACAGTGCAAAGAAGAAACTATAGAAGCGATCAAAAGACAAACCGAGGGTTGTAGCATCTGCCAGTTATTGCTAAAGGAGTCACTCCCGGTGAAGGGATCTCGGTCCTTTCCTTGTCGAATAAGGTGCAGGATGTTCTACAATGAACACCCCGATGCAAAGCAAGAACTGTAGCCACCTGTTTTTATTTTGAAATTCGATTCCACAACATCAATTAGGTTTATTTTCTATCATTAATCTCATTAATGAATGTCCCATCATTTAAGTCCACCTAAACATCACAGATAAATATAACGTACGCTTATACCATCCGCATTCGCCTCGATGTCCCGTCTGCACCGTTAGGTTAGGTAACTAACGCCAGAGCGAGGCAGGGCTAGCGCGGGTGTAAAACATAAGGAACGTCTATATAAAATATCATATATACTATATATAATATCTATCTGAACATATCATATGATCACATCACAGATAACGCAGCAGAAAATACCATATGAAATATTAGATATACTAGGACGTCCGTGTTTTATTTTGTGCCTGAATAAAACACGGATTCCTCGGTCGTGATGAATAGCCAATCCCACACCCCTAGACCTTTACGAGAGTGGCAAGCAACCCTACCAATTCTAGGGTTAGGAGACCTGGACTCGACTCCTCGAGATGGTCTCCCACTGGACCTCAGAACCCGGTTACTTGTGCTCCCCTCCTTGGGTCTATCCTAATGCGGAGAAGTAAATAATATACATCAACGGTGACATCTTCCGTAACCTGGAAGTGCCCCAATAAAAGAATATTACATACAAGTTTTTACATGAATGAAAATGAAAAACACTCATCTCACATAAAAAAAACCCGACTATTCAAACACGACGATCCAATATAACATATTCAGCAATACATAACATCATATGTCATCAACGTAAGTAAGTATGCATACACCGATTGTCGTCGACGTATAGCAACGACAATCGGCAATACCACTACATACTACACTTACGGTCACAGAAAAGAAAGTGTAAAACTACAACAATTGGAATCTGCATCCTCTTTAGACATCGCATGCCCAACCAGTTATAAATCCCGCATTTTAGTCTCATTATCGAAAACTCTTTTCAATATCAAGTCGGGCAATTAAACAAGATTCCCGACATCCTGATCGAATGCTCGTCGCAAACTTTAGTAGGCGGCCGCAGCCCCGACGCCGTCGACGAAGTGCACCAAGGCGGAACACCGCTACCGCGAGCACCCGAACGGATGCTTTCGGCGACGAGGTTCTCCTACAGTCACTTGGTCGGGGCTATGGGGTGAGGCAGTCTATTAAGTATACCCGGCGAGTATCCGCTTACGCTACGTGATTGCGACGGACTTTTGATCACATCAAAATTCAATGGCAACCGATCAAGTGAGACTAAACCGCTAGATTTATAACATTCATTCAGTTATCTCATAACTACTTGTGAATTCCAATTATTGTATCACATTCCGGATAAGTAGAAAATGTTAAACTTTTCGATCGAACAATCGAACACCCAAGTTTTCCCGAAACAGCTCAACACATGAAATAAGTTTAAAAACATTCACTTCATACCTCAGTACCAACGGTCCAGCCGTAGAAGGGTCAAGCCAACGTCTCACATGTGACACGTCGTACTGCCCCAAACTCTAAGGTTCAAAGGGCAGTTCAAGACGGTCACATAATCGAGTTAAGGTTTGTTGTCTTCTAGAGGGACCATCGCATTACTTGTACTACTTGGAACGTCATTAAACTACGGAAAAATCCAACACTTGGAAATTTCCCGGCGGGGGAAAAAGTGGGTATTTATATCCGGTCGAACTTTTTAACAGTTTCTAAAATATCCGGAAAAACATAAACGAAGTTAAATTATCCGATCAAATTAACAAGTCCCCAATAAAACCCTAGAATACTCAACACTTGAGTGGAATTAAAAAATTCCCATAAAAAATTGCCAAGAAAGGACCTAAGAATAAATATATGAAATTTTAGGGACTAAGTCCAAATTTTGGCCGCGGAACTGCCGCTAAACCCATAGTTTCGCCGCGGTTCCGCGGTCAAATTATTGACTTAGTGGACCGTACTTCACAGTAATTCTTAGTTTTTCCTGCTTGTTTTTCTGAGAATTTTTAATTCACAAAAATCCACTGTTTTGAAAAATGTACAAAGAAGGGTTTTGTCGGGGTTTACGGGTTCGATCGGACTTCTAACTTCGTCTACGAATCGCCTAAGGCTCTAGCTAGGCTCTGATACCAGTGTAGGGTCCCTAGGCACACCCATGAGGTTTCACAACAGATCAAACATGGCCAATTCAAATTTTTTCTATGTGCCGAGAAACCCTAATACGGATCGTTAACTAGAGGTAAGGCGATAAAGATGCTAGTTAACAACTTAACTAAGAGTGAACGGAAAATACAACCTTTATAGATCCGGTCCTCCACCTCCATAGCTCCGTGATGACGTTCTTCCACTGTGATCATCGGATCCCGGACTCTGTTGATGGTTTCGTCGGAGAAATGATCGGGCTAGGTCGTCGACTTCGATGCCGAAGATGATCTACGTCGAGACAACACAAGATCAAGCTCCAACTTCACCAAATCATGAAACTTGTGAAGAAAACACCCTATACTACATGGCAAGTGGTAGAGGATGAAGAAATTGGATGTGGGTTCACTTTAGAATTGGATTTCTCACTCTTTTTCTCAAGTCACCATTGAAGCTAGCAAGCTTCTTTCTTCTTGAAGAAGAAGAAGAAGAAGAAGAAGAAAAAGAATATGAAAAGAATTGTGAATCAATGGAAATAAAGTCATTCTTATCATTATAGCAACCATGGTTAAGTGTAGAGAATGAACTAGGGTTTAGTTGAATGATTAGGGTTAAGGACAAAACAAAAATGGCGGACTTTTTCAAAGATGCTAGAAAAGCTTCATGAAGCTTCAAGCATAACAACAAAAGAAAGCCACCATTTCTCTTTGCCAAAAATAAATGAATAAATGAATAAGTGAAATGAAACCCTAACCATTCACTAAACATGGTTTAAGTCTTATACACAACCATGTTTGCATGTATCATCAAACATGATACAAACAAGTGCACAAAAATATATCACATATACAACTTGTGCACATCAAGTGAGAAAATCCATCTAAAGTGAACCAATATTAGTTAATGCAAAGTAATATATCAAATATATAATTATACATTAAATCATTAAATCAACACTTGATTTAATGATCCGGTCATATCGCATATGACCGACTAATATCCAATGTATCGACTTATCGAATCAATCCTCGATTCGATAACTAGGTTATATCGCATACAACCAATCGATACATTCATCGCGAGAATAGAATACGGTATCACATACACGCATTATTCTCGGTCCCGCACATATCTCATATGCGCTCTTATTTCGTTTTGCTTGAGCCAGGAAACCTCTGTGTAGGACTCTAAAGACTCGTCAATACGCCGGCAGCAGGTAATGATCATATCAAACACCCACAAGCCGCAAGCGGTCTGCTAAACGTAACGGCCACCCGGGTATTGAGTGATCAGAAGATCGACGAGCAAGCCCGCTCACACTCCTGTGAATCCAACCAGTAACACTTACCGTACAGTCCGGTCAGTTCGTCTGATATGTCGCATATCTCGCCTAGGGGTGGTAAACGTCAGACCCCAGTAGCTCGATAAGTCATGCCGATATAAGGTCCATAACATTCATGAAACTACTGATAACTCTTACCAGCATATCACTGCAACCCTCGCCAGGGATTTCCAGTTATGGCCAGTCGTGCATAGCGCAACATCAACCCCCAATACCGGGAGAGACGAATCCCCTCCTATCGCTCATTGCCTCCATGTGAATCGGGACTGTACCCAAAATCCACCTGTTTGCACGACTCAGTAGAGCCGTGGTAGGGTGGAAATCAAAGCACAGTGGGAGACACACAAGACTCTATGACGATCTCGGGTCAACAGACTAAGCTGTACCAGTGTCACCAGAGAACTGCCATCTGACGTGAGCTATAATACCATCTGGGAGTTCTCGGCGAGTCCGTTCAGTGTACCCAGTCTCTACTGAGCACCCGCATACCATCTCTGATGTCAAACACTAATGGATATGGGATCATCCATCGCCCATCACATGGGTCGAGAAGATATACGCTAGTCTACTCTGGAATATCGATGCCCTGTCTTGATATTCCCACGACTAGGAACATTGAAGGATGTACTCATAGACTACTCAGGCCCCACTAGTATGATCTGCATCACAGTCCTGAAAGTCGAGTACACATCCTAAGGGCTTTATCAACATGTAACAGAGAGACAGAAAGTATACATGTTAAGATAAAGAGCAACCAGATAGCGTACTATCATGTCGAGCAAGAAAGTCCTGTCTATATATGTCCCAGCATCCACTACAATATTCATCCATTGTACAGTAATAGCCTCTAGGGCATACATATAACTAACAGTTCCAGGTCAGTAAAATCACCACTAAGGCTTGTAGGCAGCCACTACACATCTCCAATTTCAATAAACACTCAACCCTTTCTAGGGTTTCCCAATGTCTCACCAATCTTCACAATTTCACATCTGAACACATAAGAATACTTAAGCAAATGAAAAACTACCCAATTAGTGAAGGGATTACCTCATATAGCACCCATGAATCCCTAAGATCATCAAAACGGATTTTTTCTTGGTCCCATGTATAGAGGTTGAAGAGGGGATTAATTTTTGTGAAGGGTATGTAGGGTTTTGGGGACTGTTAGGAGATGGATCTAGGGATGGAAGGGGAGGGTTGTGGAGTTGAGGAGATGAAGAGGGAGATGAAAAAAAGATGGGGGATTCAAAGTGGCAGCAGCCCCATCCCTCTCTCTCACATATTCACACCTTCTCTCTCTCTCTCTTAGTATACCTAACCCACTCATTATGTCTCCCTTTGACTTTTCCTTTTTCTTTTTTCTTTTCTCTCCACCAGAAACCATAATATATATATACCAAATGAAATGAAACATGTAACAAAATGAAACATGTCATAGTGCACTAACCATGGAAACTGTAAAAACGCGGATTTGGCATAATCGCGATTAGCAGTGCACTAATCAGGTTTTTATCAAAACTGCATAAAATAAAGTTTTAAAAATGCCAAATCCTTTAATCATATATTTAAATGAATAAATCATTTTAATTTCTATTTATTTTATATTTATTGGTATATATTTATACCCTTTTTCGAAAACCCCAATTTCGCAAATCGGGCAGTTTTCGGGAAAAATATTATTTTAATAATAAATTCCAAAAATAATATTTTATATTTTCTGAAATGTTACAATCTTCCCCCCTTAAATAAATTCTGTCCCCGAATTTAAATTTAAACCCCAAAATCTAAAATATTTCAATAATCGGCTCAAAACAACGGGGCTCCGAAATCATGGAAAACGCTGAAATAGCACAACGCGTCAAGTGCGCATGAAAACGAGTACAAAGCTCAAAATCGAACTCCGTCAAGCGTTACGCAAATCATCTAATTTTGCACGCATATCCTCGGAGTCACAATAGAGATACGGATCTCGAAATCCACTACTGAAATCCAATATACACTAGTCAAATACTATAATACGTGTATAGTACGCATCTTTGAAAACTCACAAAATCTGAATAAAATACATGCAAAATCTTTTCTAAATCGCCGTGGGAATGCGTAACTCACGGAATAACTGACGGACGCTCATTTTAAAATAATAATATATGCCCATATATATTTTCTTAATTACACGTTCCGTCGTTTTCAAAATATCCCAAAAGGTTTTTCCTTTATAAACGTTCGTGTCGCTCACGGACAGGTAGGAAATAGCGAGACTATATCTCCTCTTTTTCGAAAACCTCTTGGTAAACTTTTAATGCATACAAAGTATTCAGGTACTGTCCTCAGATCAGTCATGTTCGGCTACTATATAATATGGTGCTCAACATGAAAACAAAGTGCTCAGAAGAAAAATCAGCCTCAAAAGGCGTATCCAAAAATCACATGCGTCTAGTGCGCATGGGAATCAAATCCAAATACAGGTGCCATAATACGCACAAGCAAAACTAAGTGCAACGGGTGTGCACAAAAACATCTGTCCGGTGCAACGGTGTGCATGACAACAATATCGGGTGCATTTGATATGCACAAGAATCCAATCAGGTGCACAAGGTGCACAAAACAATATCGAGTATCAAAATCGAATCGACGGTATACAACACATTCAATCCAAATCCAAACAGGTATATCGTGGTATATAATCGCACAACCATGTGCATCAACGTGCACAAAAGCAAGTCGAATAATAAAGTGCATGAAAACTATGCCGAAAGCGTAAATCAAATCATATGCATGCCCTAGGCATGAAATCAGAATAAAAATCTCGAATGACATCAAACTGATGTCATGTGCAACTGTGGTGCACAAAATACGTATCAATGCACTACAAGCACATATAAGCTATACCGAGTGCAAAAATCAAATCATCTGTATGAAATCCATGAAATCATAAACGTGTGCGGACAAGGCACAAAATCGACATCAAACGCAATAGGCATGCACAAATTGCAAATCAACACAACGGTGTATAAAATATATATCAGGTGCGATAACTATGCGCAAAATGTAAATACTCAGTAGGTGCACGAAATCAATATCAGGAAACTCGTCATCAAAACTCAAATTCAAGCGATAAAAGCGTGATACTCGGATCACAAACGCAAATCGCAAAAAAATGACATTGAGGTACACCTCCTACAATGTCGGAAAAAAATATCGGGCGCCTAAAACTGGCAAGGCAAGAACATCCGCTCGTTTCCTGTTCACGGCCTGGCGTCCTCTGTCTCCGGGTCCTTATCTTCTCTGCACATTTTCCAATCTCGCAATCCATCGGCTCATCGGCCCAGTCAGGTGTGCTAATGGGGACGATTCCGCTATAGCACTTCTCTGATCATCCCTCGGTCAATCATCACGACCACTCGTAAAGCAACACTTTGCTGGCGTCGTCCTCTGGTCCTCTGAATACACATGACACATCTGATCCTGGGTGCAATTCTCATTGCAGCAGTGTCCCGAAAGGAATCCTGCTCAGGGTCTCTTCCAATCTCGCCTATGCCGAACTGTACAGAGGCTAGTACTCTTACATAATCCTTTCTCATTTTCTGGACATATGCGTGTTCCACACATGATTCCTCGGAAACTGGCTGTATCCCAACGCCTCTGTAAGCATATCAGGTCTCTGATCTCGACGGGGAATAATAACAGCTCGTCAGTGTCTCGCTCGAACTTCTGGTTCCACTCGTCCTTATCGCCGTCTACTATGACGTCGCGCCATGCTATCTGCGCACTGCAACTGTTCTCGGCCACGGTCAATCTGAAGTCTCTCACACGGACTCGAAGTCGCGTATTCTGTAGCTTCATCACCCTGTAGAAGATATCTCGTCGAACATGTCCTCGGGAACTCGTCCCAATCATCGGAGGAATACTCTATACTCGTCCGTTCTCGATCAACTCACAATGCATCTGGGTGAGGTCCTCTATATGAAGCTGGTCAGCTTACTGATCCCTTATCACATGGTATCCGGACGGCGTCAAAATTTTCGATCGAGTCATCAAGGTCCCAAAATTTCCCGAAGGCTCAGCATCTGAGCACAGTCTAAAAATATCTGGTACATACCACAGCACCTCTGGACCAGCCGTAGAAGGGCAAACCCAAGCCTCACTGATGGCACCGCTAAACTGCCACAAACCCTAAGGTTTAAAGCGGTTCCATGGTCACCATGTTGAGTTAGGGTTTCATTCTTCTAGAGGGTCCACAGAATTACCTGCATGTTCCTCCGAACACTTTAAACTTATGAAAATGGGTTTCTGACACTCGTTCGAACTTTTTAGCTTCGCCTATACAACATGTGAATATTCTTCGCCCGCATACTAAACAATGCCTCAATCCTCCAGGAAAGGAGATACATCGGCGGTCATCTCTGGATCGGTCTGCTCTAGGTCTGAGTAAGATTCTCTCCACACTGGAAATCTTCAACTCACCTGGGCTTGCGTCGGCGCATCAATTTGACGAATCGCCTTCGTCTCTCAAATCGGGGTAGGCAAGCTATCATCTGTCGCATTTCTGCCTGGAAGCTCCGGCGATCTTATCTCGTAAGCTCTGGAAGCGACATCCTATCATCTCAGCAACAGCTGGGTCACCTATCTACATGGTAGACGACATCAAAATCTCTGAGGTATGCTGTACATCAACAGTTCTCTCACAACTGGCAACTCTAACAGTGGCCCGATCCTCCGGTGTAAAACCAAGCACTCGCCTCCTCAAGAGGTCACAACATAAATACTAACTCGAGACGTTTCCATATCACCAGAAAACACAATGGTCGGCCCTCGTACCAGACGAGCTCGCCCTGACTGCAACACTAGCAGCAGCTCAACTGCGCTCAAGCTATGGTGAAAGGAACCTCAATCGAGTATCGAAGAAAGTAGATCAACGGCATGAGAGGAAACGACAGGTCCAGAATGGATACATGGTCATAAGAAGGAACAACATCGGTGAAAGTATGATCATAGAAACGAATAAAATCTAGGATCCCAAATGGATGTATAATCAGGGATACGAAGGGAATCACTAGTCTCAAAAATATGTACATCTTAAGGTTTCTTAAGTGGAGTATCATATCGTAAATATACCGCGGAACATACGTATTGTACGTCACTCTACTTAAGCTACCTACTCGATCAATCAGGGTCATCCTATGAAACGAAAGTTCGGGTCTAATACCCTCCCCCCCGTTCAAGTCTAAGTTCCGTAAGGTCAAGCCTAGGTTCCGAAATACATACCCACCCTAGACTCCGCATAGTCAAATGTAGACTCGAACAAAGGATAAACCTAGCGCTCTGATACCAACTTTGTCACGACCCGAAATGTTAGCTCGTGACCAGCACTTGAATTACGCAACGTCTATACGCGTAACGGAATTCAAGTAAGCTGAAACCCAGAAATATAAACCTTTTGAAGAAAATAAAGGTGGTGAAGTTTTTGAAATAAAGGTATAATGAAATCAAGTGTGCTTAATTGGATGGAAAAGAAACATGAATGATGCAAGTGAAATTTACTAGTTTGAAAACATGTTTCGTCTTTTAAAAATTTTGTCGGCACCTCCTTTGTATATTTTGATCCAAAACCACAAATACATAATAGGAATAATGGCATCCCCAAGCGGGAGCTAGCTCTTCGCCAAACGGCGGATCACAACCACGCAATACAGTAAAAATAAGTATATGACGCCCAACGGCGAAGTTCACTACAAAAAGATAAAGAAAAGAGCAAGATATAACCCCAAAAGTGAATATAAAACCCATCACTCAAATCTCGCAACTACAAGTCTCACTAAGTCTCATCACTTATACAATTACAACTTTTGATTGATGAAGTTAACGAGATACAATATGAAATATAGATACAAGAGTGGGGATGACACAAATATTTCACCTACCAATGTAAAACACCCGAAAGAAACTGTGTGCCAGCGAATCCGCTACTGATCCAAGCGGTCAACCTGCAAGAACTGTGGCACAACGAGGGTGAGTTGCCAACTCGTGAGTAGAAAAATATCAACAGATAGAAATCGAATAAACAACGACTCCTAGGTCAATTATATCATAAAGGTAATACTATGATATCTAGGGTGACCGGGTCTGTATGTTCCAACAAGGTAGTCAATACCTATATGCATGCGGATAATAACCAACAGTAATAATCAATGCATGTATATGGATCTCGTCCAACCATAATCAAGTCATGTATGCATGTGGATCCCGTCCACCCATATAATCAATGTCTGTATTCACGTAAATATCATAAAAGAGTGTGCATGAAAGTATGAGGATGTATATCAACGGTGTCCCTCCCGACACATCAAAATCATGGAACCTGAGTGCCTAGCATCGACACTCGAAAATATCATGAAAACAGTGCCTAGCATCGGCACGTAAATCCTCATATATCGGGCTCCGTCAGTCCGTATCGGCCCACGGGCTTCGTCAGATCGGATCGGCCCATATCATCTCTCGGCTCCGGTCGGTATCCTCCGGATATCCGCCGAGCCCAAAAACTATCACCGGTAGGTAGTGGTCCCTCTGCCAGGCTCATCGCCTAATGCGCGACAGATCCGTTCTCGCCCCGGGGTACCATACTGGGTCCACCATGTACCCGCAATCGGCCTCATACGACTCCTCGAATCGGATTTCACATGTCGCTCTCAGAACCGAGAAAACACATGGTGGACGCACTGAAATATCATATCAAGAGAAACCGGGTTTTTTAAACAACACATAATCTCATTTGAAATATCCAGGGTTCTCAAATCCAGAAATCTCATGAAAACAGCATATCTCAATGCGTAAAATAACAGAGTATGATGTATGCGACATATAAAAGAAATGTGAGCATATCCGTGTATCATGCAATATGGAAAAGTGATATGACATATTAAGGGAAAACCGCTCCTTAGAATGATTCCAGTTTTTTTAAATATATCTTGTGGTTCCTAATCTCCCAATAAAACCAGTTATCTATGTAGGTGCAATATGTATATGTGCAAATATAGATGTACCAATGTATGTGCGCACCAATATGGATGTACAATGTGTATGTACGCAAATATGGATATATCAATGTATATGTACACCAATATGGATATACAAATGGGTATATCCGCAAGTATAGATATATCAATGTATATGTGCACCAATATGGATATACAATTTGTATGTCATGATGCAGCAAACCTACTGTGTAGTGACATGGCAATTATCGATGATGAAGTGTGTGAGCCGGCAAATCTGTGTGCGTGTAACATACGCATCATCGATAATGGTTCAAGTGTACTAGCACCGGTATAAAGAATCCAATGGAAATAATATGAATGCAGCATAAGGTAAATCAGATGCAAATGCTGACGGGTATACGTATCTAATATGACCGAGTCGGGGAAACTATCAATCGGTATCTAACCTAACAATATCGCGTACGGTATAATCTGTCGTATGAAAACCTCTAGTCAAGGGAATGGATCAATCATCAAGTCAAATACATCACGCACGGAAAATCATCGTGCGGCGGCATTAAGCTAATAAGGATCCTAAAATCCTATACGACAAATGAGGGCACGGCCTTATATCACGTACGACCCATCATCCATGATTCACAACATTCTACATACGGATATATATCTTTGTACCTATGTCCCGGTTCACATCCGCAATAATCTCATATCAGGGGACCGACAAGGTATCCATCATCTCAATCGACTCGCATCCGTATACCATTATATCATCAAATCATCATATTCGTCTTATATTCTTATCATCGCATTTATATCACACATCAAATTGAATTTACATAAACATTATATCTCTACTAAGTATAAGTATCTAATTTAACATACACACCCGAACCATACAATCAGATTTTTAAAGAAGCGAATCATAGTTTTGAAAATAGGGGTTACGGTCTTTTTAAGAAAAGATATCATTTAAAAATCCATAAAATCCCTCAAGGTATATATATCTAAAAGATACATACGACTCTTCGGTTTAGAAAAAGGTATGGTTCGGATGACGCATCTACATCGACTATCTAGTCCTACGATACCCTAAACGGCAATATCGCTAAACGTCATCCTATGATAGTAGTAACATATCACTTCTAACTATCCTCTAGTTTCTACTATGGTTTCATAGCTATCTTATTCTAACCCTAGTTTCCTAATCTAGGTTTTCTTAACCATATTCTATAATCGGTTTCCACCAAAACTTTGCTGGGGTGTTATACGCCATCCACCCGACTTCCCCCGTGGATATAGATCCACTCACCTGGTCTTCGCTCGTAGAAATCGATGATGCTACGCTTTGTCTTCGAGGAATACACGCAAAGGTACCTACAATGTTAAACAATCGCAATACATATTAAAATCAAGGCACAAAACCAAAACGGTACACGTTTCGCCCATAGGTCCAAACCTATAGCTTTGCATGCTAAATCAGCAAAACAACCCTTGTTGTCGATGTACAAACATGTGACAACCAAAAACGAATCCAAATATCAAGAATTGACATTTCAAAATACGGAAATCCTAGCCAAAAAAAAACACCCCAAGTGCTCCCAGATTTTACCCTAGGCCAAATTGGTCAATTCTGCATATAGGGTTGTTCTAGATATCAGACAAAGAGGCTATGGTCCAAAACTAACACCAAAACACCCCTACTTGGCCGCAATTTGCGACCAATTGCAATAAATCTGCGGCCTGGAAGTGCAGGTTTAGGCTTGTGTCTCTGTGGTAGCTTCTGGATGCCTGCATGTGTTACTGTAGTTGCAAAATTATTTTTAGTGGTCTTGGGTTGCTGCAGATTCCAAAATACCCTCACAAATTCACATATTTATCTGATGTCGGGTTTCTATATCCGTGTTTTGGGTTCCTTCCCATGTTCCAGGTCAGTAAAATCACCACTAAGGCTTGTAGGCAGCCACTACACATCTTCAATTTCAACAAAAACTCAACCCTTTCTAAGGTTTCCCAATGTCTCACTAATCTTCACAATTTCACATCTAAACACATAAGAATACTAAAGCAAACGAAAAACTACCCAATTAGTGAAGGGATTGGCTCATATAGCACCCATGAATCCCTAAGATCATCAAAACGGATTTTTTCTTGTTACCATGTATAGAGGTTGAAGAGGGGATTAATTTTTGTGAAGGGTGTGTAGGGTTTTGAGGATTGTTAGGAGATGGATCTAGGGATGGAAGGGGAGGGTTGTGGGGTTGAGGAGATGAAGAGGGAGATGAAAAAAATATGGGTGATTCAAAGTGGCAGCAGCCCCCTCCCTCTCTCTCACATACTCACACATTCTCTCTCTCTCTCCAAGTATACCTAACCCACAAATTATGTCTCCCTTTGACTTTTCCTTTTTCTTTTCTCTCCACCTAAAACCATAATATATATACCAAATGAAATGAAACATGTAACAAAATGAAACATGTCATGGTGCACTAACCATGGAAACTGTAAAAACGCGGATTTGGCTTAATCACGATTAGTAGTGCACTAATCGGGGTTTTATCAAAACTGCATAAAATAAACTTTTAAAAATGCCAAATCCTTTAATTATATATTTAAATGAATAAATATTTTTAATTTCTATTTATTTCATAATTATTGGTATATATTTATACCCTTTTTCGAAAACCCCAATTTCGCAAATCGGGCAGTTTTCGGGAAAAATATTATTTTAATATTAAATTCCAAGAATAGTATTTTATATTATCTGAAATTTTACATTCTTAATATCTCTACAGCCGTAATGTTACTGTGGATGGATTTTTCCTATTCACAGGTAGCATGGTTGGCTCTGTCACGTGCCTATCTTAGCGCACTCTGGGAAGCGGGGCGTGACAGGGTTTGTTTGGTATCAGAGACATAGGATATAGGTTAATCGAGTTTGATTCTTTTGTAGTTGGATATTGGACCCAATACACGAATCAGAATACTCGTGATTAGGAACATGTCCTGCCACCTTGTTATCGTGATTCTTGAATCATATCTTTCTCTTGATCCTTATCTTGACGATATGCAAACGACTTTGCATCTCGGCTTGAAACCTTTTTGATTCACTATTGTCTCTCCTTGTTCCTTGATTTTGATACTAGGATTTGGGCGACTTGAGTGGAGTTATGTGATTATAACTATGAACTGCAGCATGCTTACAATGCGGTACTTTATTTAAGTAACTTGGAGTCCTGGTCTTGTTTCATTTCCTTGTTTCATGGTCGTTATATTGCCTTGCTTCTCTTGCTTTCCAGTTCATATTTATCGCAACCTTGAATTTGGTTTACCGTGCTTATCTTCTTCAGTGTTTGGCTTCAGGTGAAATCGTTTCAGGCATCCTAGTTGATCATGTCTTCCCCGCATTAGCATTATTCAATTCTGGTGCATCCCTTGTTTGTTGTTGTCTTGGGAATGGTTTTCCTCGGCACTTTCCACACTCACATTGATTGTGGGGCAAAGAAAGTGATTTTACAGATTCCCGGACATCCGGAGTTATTTTGCTGGAGGTAGCAGTTCTGTCGGGCTAGTCGAGTTTAGGGCTAGGCCGACAGGCAATGTTCTTTTGTCGATGGAAGTTGATAAGGAGGAAGCGCCAGCTATAGTTCGAGAGTTTATGGACGTGTTCGAGGACATCTCGGGTTTACCTCCAAAACAAGATGTGGAGTTCGAGATCAGTCTTGTTCCTGGTGCAGCGCCAATTTCAAGGGCGTACTATCCAATGGCACCAGTGGAGTTGGAAGAAATCAAGAAGCAGGTTACTGAATTAATTGAGAAAGGTTGGATTCGCAGCAGCAATTTACCTTGGGGAGCTCCAGTTCTTCCAGTAAAGAAGAAAGATGGCACAAGGAGGATGTGCATCGATTATCGAGAATTAAACCGGGTGACTATTAAGAACAAGTACCTGATCCCTCGCATTAGCGAATTGTTCGAGCGGCTTTGTGGCACGAGGGTATTCTCAAAGCTGGATTTGCGATCCGGATATCATCAGGTCCGAGTTAAATCAGAAGATATTTGCAAGACTGCGTTCCGAACTCGGTATGGAAATTACGAGTATTTAGTGATGCCCTTCGGAGAAACGAATGCACCGGCGATATTTATGGACTTGATGAACCGAATCTTTTCACCATTCTTGAACCAGTTTATAGTAGTGTTCATTGATGATATTCTGGTTTACTCGAGGAGCATTGAAAAGCATGCAGAAACACTTGAAGATCGCACTGTAGAAATTGAGGCAAGAAAGATTATATGCAAAGATGAGCAAGTGCAAGTTTTGGCTTGAAGAAGTGAAGTTTTGGGGCACGTCATATCCGGAGATGGAATCACCGTTGATCTCGAGAAGGTTGCAGCAGTTCAAAATTTGCTGATTCCGAAGAATGTAGCAGAGATCAGAAGTTTTCTTGGACTTGCCGGCTATTACAGAAGGTTCGTGGAGAATTTTGCTCGTTTGGTTGAGCCTTTGACCAAGCTTACGCGCAAGGAAGTACCATTTGTGTGGACGGATAAGTGTGTGTCAGCTTTTGAAGCGTTGAAGCAGAGATTGATTACCGCTCCTATTTTGACCGTACCAGACAGTTCCGGAGGATTGGTGATTTACTGCGACGCATCTGGGAAATGATTGGGATGTGTTTTGATGCAGCACGGGAAGGATGTAGCTTGCGCATCAAGACAGTTGAAGACCCATGAGAAGAATTACCCAACTCATGATTTGGAGCTAGCAGCTGTGATTTTCGCTTTGAAGATTTGGAGACACTACTTATTGGGCGAAAGGGTCGAAGTTTTCACTGATCACAAAAGCTTGAAGTATGTGTTCACGCAGAAAGAGCTTAACATGAGGCAGCGTAGATGGTTGGAGCTGATGGCTGACTACGATCTTGATCTTAAGTACCATACGGGGAAAGTTAATGTTGTGCTAGATGCGCTTAGTCGGTTGCCAGCAATTCGGATGTTGACTGCACAGAAGGAGATAATCGCAGATTTTCGGAGATTCGAATTGGAGATCGTGCTACCGCATTCTTCAGGACAGTTGATGCAGCTACAAGTACAGTCATCATTGATCGAGAGTATTAAGGCAGCACAGTCACAGGACCCAAGATTGCAAAGTTTTCGAGAACAGGTTGAAGCTGGACGTCGAACGGACTTGTTAATTCATAAAGATGGTTCGTTGTGGTATGGTAGCCATTTGTGTCTGCCAAAAGGAGATATTCGCGAAGAAGTTATAAAGGAGGCGCACAGTTCCGCATATTCCGTACATCCAGGAGGCACGAAGATGTACCATGATCTACGACAGCATTTCTAGTAGGAAGGCGTGAAATGGGAGATTGCCTGCTTTGTAGCGAAGTGCTTTGTGTGTCAGCAAGTTAAGGTTGAACATCAAAGGGTTGCTGGTTTATTGCAACCACTTCCGATTCCTCAATAGAAGTGGGAACATATAACCATGGATTTTGTGACGGCTTTACTGCGGAGTCCAAAAGGGCAACAATGCAGTTTGGGTGATTGTTGATCGATTGACCAAGGCAGCTCATTTCAGACCATTACGAGTTGGTCAATCAACGGAAGTTTTGGCAGAACGGTACATGCAGGAGATTGTAAGGTTGCATGGAGTATCGGCGAGCATCGTGTCCGACCATGACACTCGTTTCTTATCACATTTATTTTGGAGGAGCTTACAGGAAAGTTTGGGGACTCGATTGAAGTTTAGGACAGCTTATAATCCTCAGACAGATGGCTAGTCGGAGAGAACGATCCAAACTCTTGAAGACATGTTGAGAGCTTGCATGTTAGACTTCAAGAGTTCATAGGAGGATTATCTACACTTGGTGGAGTTTTCGTACAGCAACAGCTTTTAGGTGACTATTCAAATGGCTCCATTTGAAGCATTCTATGGTCACAAGTATCGTTCACCTGTTTATTAGGACGATGTTGGAGAACGGAGATTATCGGGACCGGATTTGATCATGCAAACAGTTGAGATGGTTAGCACTACCCGGAATCATATGAAAGCAGCACAAGATCGACAAAAGAGTTGAGCAGATACATCGAGAAGACCTCTAGAGTTCGCTGTTAGTGATTTGGTATTTTTGAAGATATCACCGACAAGAGGGGTGATTCGTTTTGGGAGTCGAGGAAAGCTTAGTCCTCGATTCGTTAGGCCTTTCAAGATTTTGGAGCGTGTTGGAGAAGTGTCTTATCGATTGGCGTTACCACAATATTTGGCGAATATTCATGACGTGTTTCATGTATCTCAACTCCGTAAGTATGTTCGAGATGAAGCACACGTGCTAGATCATTCGGAACTGACTGTCCGAGAAAATTTGACCTTTGAGGAACGACCGATGTCGATTGTTGATCGAAACGAAAAGGTTCGTAAGAACAAGGTTATCCCTCTTGTACTCGTTTCTTGGAAAAACTGCTCACATGGAGAATCAACTTGGGAACGAGAAGATGAAATCCGGCAAAAGTTTCCACATATATTCTTGTAGTTTCTTGATTGTTTATCCTTTCTTGTTCTTGGAATTTCGAGGACGAAATTCTTTTGTAGTTGGGTATAATGTAACAATCGAGTTCATTTATACCAATTCCAATTCCCGTATTTATTTATCTATGGTATATCATTGATTTATCGTGTTTGGGTGCGAATGGTATTTTACATTTTACTTTGCATTCAACCCGACCCGCTTGCTTGAACCTGTTTTGATTCATAGTTATCAAGTACCATGACTTGTTACATAGACACGTGCATCTCATGTAGACTGCATACTGGCATTTTATCTAGCATGCGCATTTTACAATATAACATTTTAAGTCATGAAAAATATTTTAAAAAATACATTTCATAGCCTGCATGATACCCTAACCCCGTGTTAGCATCCGCACATCTTGTTCTCGTCCCGTTCAGTGAAACGGACGTGTTTGGATAGCTACGCGCATGTACGTGCATCCGTTCTTGGGGGTATGCATTTTCATTAACTGAGCATTCATTTTGAAGCTTGGAAGTTGCATATATTTTTCATATTTTAAATCTGAATTTTTAGACCCGACCCGGGAGCGTTTTGGAATATTTTTGTATCCCGCCAAAATTCAAATTAATTAATTAAATTAAATCGACAGATTTAAAACTCATTCTAACAAACTATAATCCTTTAAAAATTTATTAAATCTTTTCTAACCAATCGCAGCCACCTCCAGCCTTCCTCTCTCTGTACTTTGGCCCCACTCCTTCTTTTCTTTCTCACCCTTTCTCTCTTCTCTATTTTACCTTCTCTCTCCCCACAAAATGACGATTTTCTTTCTCCTCACTGTTTATTATCCCTCTCTCTCTCCACTCGATCTCTTTCTATCTCTTTCTCTCTCCCTCTCTCTCCCCTCTCGCCTGCTCTCTCTTTCTCTCAAAAATTCTCCCTCTCTCTCCTTTATACGTATATAATTCTTTATGTATTTTTATTAACAAACCATTACTTTCACATCTCTCTCTCTCTTCTTTCTCCTTCTTTCTTGCCTCGTCGTTGCGAGGAAGCCCACGCATGCACCGTCGCCTCACCTCCGATCATCGCCGCCGCCATCGCCATCAACCTCCACGCCTTCTCCTCCTCTTCTGCTCTTCCTCCTCTCTCCTTCACCGCTGCCTCATTGTCACGAGAATCACACCCGCGCGTCGCGCTCATCGCTGTCGCCGCCTCCACCCTCGACGGCACCCCCATCACCCTCGCCGCTCACCTCTCTCGTCTCCCTCTCCTCTTCACCCTACCTTCTCCTGCACACAACTCTAAATCCCGACTCTCTTCCCTGCTAACCCATTCACCACAAAAATCAAGAACCGATGAAACCCGCTGCCATTGCCGATCACCACCACCGGAGCTCTGACCCCGTCGCCTCCGCGACTTGTCGTCACCATCTCTTTCCTTGCCTCTGTCCCAAACCCAGAGCACCAAATCCCAGCTTCTTCTTCTTCTTTTTTTCTTCTTTTCTCCTTCGTCTTCTTTTCGAGATTTCTTGGATTCACGTGTTTCCGATCACCGCCGGAGCCGTGCTCGCCGCCGCTGATCCGAGCAACCCAGTGGACGTTCCCTACCTACGCGGTAACATTCTTGCACTGCCTGGTTCTATTCTGTATTTGTGCGCGCAAAGTGTTCGACGAAATGCCCCAATGGAGATTTTCCGTCGTTTTATCGCATTCTTACTGCGTGCCGTGCATCTGTGGATCCCCGAGGCAAGTTTATCTTGCAACATGCTACATTATATTTTATGCATCTACTTTTAATGAATATAATATTTGAATTTCAAACCGTGCATCTAAAGTACTTGTTTCACAGTGTTACAATGACCGTATGCATCCATTCTTATCATTTCATATCTAACATATACAAACCTATCTTGTCACATATCGTACTATAGTATATCGCATCAAATTGAATATAACCATTCACATTGTTTAATTGAACATCATGCATTAACTAGTTTATCATTTAAAGGTTATATGATATCCATCCGCTTCCATATCAAATAGAGTACATATAGCTGCATTTACAGATCTCTTTAATAACCCAATATTGTTGTTTTAATACCCCATGTTTAATAAAGTGTAATCTAATTAGTTTTAGAACTATTAAATGTAACCCTAATCGATAGCGTGCATCCATGTCGTTGTCTTTCTATCTATGTGCATACCATTCATGCTAGTTCATTTCATTAGTATTCGATAATTGTTTTTGTGTACCTACGCTTATTATAGTTTGATTATGAGCACCCACGTAATACTTGTGCACCCTGACCTGACTTGACACACTATTACTTGACACGACTTGATACCGTGCACTTCTTGACATGATTGGATTTATACAAACTACCTGACTTGACCTGATGTACCATAGCTTAACCTGTTACCTGATCTTGTTACCAATGCCAACAATCTTGACATGTTGTCCCTACGGACATTTCCTGTTGTTTATCCAGACAAACCTGTACCGCCTTGATCCTGTGTTGGCATTAACTCCAGATTTATTAATACCTGACTTGACATATATACCTTGTGGGTATGGGGAAATCAATGATGAAACCTGACTTGTAACTCGACAGTTCGACACCTTTACTGATCAGTCTTATGGGCTAGGCCAGCCCCGGGGTGATGCTGCTGACATCACTCGTCATTACCTACTACCCTTTACTTCCTTGCGGCACGTCTTGGATTCAGCCCGAGAGTCTTAGGCCGTGGTCCCGGGCATGCACGGGATACTATTGAGTTACATCGATGATTCATCAAATTAATTTCAAAGACTTGAGAGTAGTTAACCCAGTAGACTAGTTTAGATTACTCACTGCACTTCACCTGTACTTTACCCCTTTACTGTCAATTTTATATTATTGTTATACCTTTTTTAATGTTCATACACATACATGTATGTCTTGCTATCCCTGTTTATTTTATTGCTTGATATTATGACGCACTGACGTCTGGGTTTTGCATGGCCCGGATCCTCTACCTTTCTTGCAGACTGATCAAGAGTACTGCCGTTGTTAGACCGAGCGGTGAGGATCCCTTTGGTATCCAGTTTTACTTTCCAGGTGTTTTATTTATTGGATCTTTTGCTTCGCATATTATATTATTTCTTGGCTCATTTATTCTGGCTCATGGACATATACTAGATAGTTTAGTTTACTTTCCTGTTCTTGATATCTCTACAGCCGTAATGTGACTGTAGAGGGATTTTTCCTATCCACAGGTAGCATGGTTGGCTCTGTCACGTGCCTATCTTAGCGCACTCTGGGAAGCGGGGCATGACAGGGTTTGTTTGGTATCAGAGACATAGGATATAAGTTGATCGAGTTTGATTCTTTTGTAGTTGGGTATTGGACCCAATACACGAATCGGAATACTCGTGATTAGGAACATGTCCTGCCACCTTGTTATCGTGATTCTTGAATCATATCTTTCTCTTGATCCTTGTCTTGACGATATGCAAATGACTTTGCATCTTGGCTTGAAACCTTTTTGGTTCACTATTGTCTCTCCCTGTTCCTTGATTATGATATTAGAATTTGGACGACTTGAGTGGAGTTATGTAATTGTAACTATGAACTGCAGCATGGTTACAATGCGGTACTCTATTTAAGTAACTTGGAGTCCTGGTCATGTTTCATTTCCTTGTTTCATGGTCGTTATATTGTCTTGCTTCTCTTGCTTTCCAGTTCATGTTTATCGCAACCTTGAATTCGGGTTACCGTGCTTATCTTTTTCAGTGTTTGGCTTCAGGTGAAATCGTTTCAGGTATCCTACTTGATCATGTCTTCCCCGCATTAGTATTATTCAATTCTGGTGCATCCCTTGTTTGTTGTTGTCTTGGGAATGGTTTTCCTCGGCACTTTCCATGCTCACATTGATTGTGGAGCAAAGAAAGTGATTTTCCAGATTCCCGAACGGGGTCTAGGGATTGGCAGTGTTACTTGCCGCTCTCGTATGGGGGTCTAGGGATTTGGGTTTGGTTATTCATCACGACCGTAGAATCCGTGTTTTATACAGGCTCGATATAAAACACGGACGTCCTAGTATATCCAATATTTCATATGTTATTTTCTGCTGCAATGTTCTGTGATGAGATCATATAACTGCCTGAGACGAATGCTTATACCATATATATATATTGATATATAAATATTACTGCTTTCGTTTCTTCTATGATACTTAAGAAGCATTAATTGATGGGATTTTTATTAATGGGATTAATAAAATAAAGGAAACCTAAAAGATGTTGTAGAACCAATACTTTATAAAAAGGGTAGTTACAGTTTTGCTTTGCATAGCGGTATATGTGATATACCCTGCACCTTATTCGATGAGGAAAGAGCCGAGATCCCTTCATCAGGAGTGACCTCTTTAGCTAAACTGGCAGATGCTACAAACTCACGGTTTAGTTTTTGACAGCTTATATAGTTCTTGCTTTGCACAGCGGTATATATGATATACCCTGCACCTTATTCGATGTGGAAAGAGCCGAGATCCCTTCACCGGGAGTGACCTCTTTAGCGAAACCGGAAAAGCCTAAAGAACACTCCTTTTCAAAATCATTTGTTTCTACAACGATATTGAGTTCATTACGCTCATGGTTTTCTGAAAAACCTGTGTAGCCCTCCGTCATTTCAGATAAAGACTATTTAGTATTCGTGCGCGTTTGTTGACCTCTGTCAAGGCGTAGTGTGCGGTAGTTGATTAGTAATTATCTGTAAAGCATGAGATGTGATTGGATTAGGGTAGTCGTACGACCTTGTTGACCTCTGTCAAGGGTCGTACGGGTGTGTTTGATTCAATCAAGAAATGACGGATTGAACTTGACTAGTGCACTATCGGTTGTTGACCTCTGTCAAGGTCATAGCACACCAGGGGTAAAAGCATTATCGGGAATTTCAAATGTTGAAATTTGCAATGAGATTGCATACCTCCTATGAGATAGTTGGTTCCCGATACCCACTGTGAGTAAGAGTTACTCCTGGGAGAGTTTTACACAGGACAATTAGTCGATCAAATAGGTGTCTAGAAAGATGTTAACGGGGTTATACCTCTGGGAAGACGAGATTTATTTTAATTAGGTCCGTGCGAAAGCATGGGGAACCTCCCTCAAGTACCAACACTGATCTAGCTGAAAGATTGACGAAATTGTAGGGTGTGATTAATCCCGGCTAATCTTACCTTTTAGGGTTTGAGGGATGATTTGATAAAAACAGTGGGAGATATCCTGATTAGTAAATCTCTAATCAGCCCTGGCCAAGGACTTCCCTGTTACGGCCAATCGAGCACAGTGCAACATCAACCCCTAATACCGGGAGAGACGAAACCCCTCCTATCGCTCATTGCCTCCATGTGACTCGGGACTGTACCTAAAAACCACCGTTTTGCACGCCCTCATGGACGTGGTAAGGTGGAAATCAAAGCACAGTAGGAATCATACAAGACTCTATGATGATCTCGGGTCTACAGTCTAACCTGCATAAGTGTCACCTGAGAACTGCCATCTGACGTGAGGTATAATACCATCTGGGAGTTTTCGGTGAGTCCGTCCAGTGTACCCAGTCTCCACAGAGCACCCGTATACCATCTCTGATGTCAAACACCAATGGATATAGGATCATCCATCGCCCATCTCATGGGTCGAGAAGCGTATACGCTAGTCTACACTGGTATATCGATGCCCCGTCTTGATATACCCACGACTAGGGACCTTGAAGGATGTACTTATGGACTACTATGTCCCCACTAGTATGATCCACATCATAGTCCAGGTAGTCAAGTACACATCCTAAGGGCTTTACCAACATGTAACTATAAGACAGTATAAAGAGACAAGTATACATGTTAAGATAAAGAGCAACCAGATAGCATACTACCATATCGAGGAAGAAAGTCATCTCTATATATGTCCAAGCATCCAATATAATATACATCATCTGTACAATACTGGCCTCTAGGGCATACATACAACTAACGATCTCCCACTTGCACTACGGCCAGCTGCGGTAGTATCGCATACCGAGCATCCCGACGAGTCTCTCAAACTGTAACTGGGGAATGGCCTTCGTGAGTCGATCCGCTGTGTCATTCTTCGTGTCAACCCTCCTGACCTCGATCTCCCGGCGATCAACTATCTCCCGGATCAGGTGATACCACCTCAGAATGTGCCTGGATCGCTGATGGGACCTGGGTTCCTTGGCCAAAGCCACCGCTCCATTGTTATCACAATACAAAGGTATTGGATGCTCAATGGATGGAACCACTTCAAGTTCAGTAATGAACTTCTTGATCCAGACAGCCTCTTTGGAAGCATCGTTGGCAGCGATGTATTCAGCCTCCATCGTCGAGTCTGCCACGGTTTCCTGCTTGGAACTCTTCCAGCTAACCGCCCCTACATAAAGGGTAAAGACAAATCCCGACTGCGACTTAGAGTAGTCCTTATCACTCTGGAAGCTCGAATCGGTAAAGGACTCCACTTGGAGTTCTCCGTTACCATACACCAAGAGCATCTCTTTAGTCCTTCGCAAGTACTTGAGAATGCCCTTCACAGCTGTCCAGTGACTCTCTCCAGGATCAGCTTGATACCTGCTCACTATACTTAGTGAGTATGCTACATCGGGTCGGGTACATAGCATCGTGTACATGATAGAGCCTACAGCTGAAGCATAGGGTATCCCTTGCATGCGAGCTCTCTCCAAATCAGTCTTGGGAGACATCTCTTTGGAGAGAGTGACTCCAGAAATCGTGGGTAAGTTCCCATGCTTGGATTCATCCATACTAAACCTCTTTAGTATGGTGTCAATGTACCGGGATTGGGACAATCCTAATATCCGTTTGGATCTATCTCTATAGATCCTTATTCCCAATATGCAGGAGGCATCACCAAGATCTTTCATTGAGAATCTTTGTGATAAGAAGAGCTTGACCGATTGCAGCATAGGAATGTCATTTCCTATCAAGAGTATGTCGTCTGCGTACAATACGAGGAAGACAACCTTACTCTCTGCTACCTTCTTCTAGATACAAGGTTCATCTACGTTTTTGACGAAATCAAACTCTTTGATAACGACGTCAAAGAAGATGTTCCAACTCCGCGACGCTTGCTTTAATCCATAAATGGATTTAAGCAGCCTGCACACCTTCCCGCTGCTCCCACTATCTACGAAGCCCTCTGGCTGAGTCATGTACACGCACTCTTCTAAATCACCGTTTAGAAAAGCGGTCTTAACATCCATTTGCCAGATTTCGTAATCATGATATGCAGCGATGGCAAGCATGATCCAGATGGATTTAAGCATAGCCACTGGAGAAAAGGTCTCGTCATAGTCCACACCTGGTCTTTGACGAAAACCCTTTGCAACAAATCTAGCTTTGAAAGTCTCCACTTTCCCATCTACACCAAGTTTTTTCATGAAGATCCACTTGCTCCCAATGGGTTTTACCCCTTCAGGAGCAACTTCCAAAGTCCATACTTTGTTGGTGTACATGGATTCCATCTCGGACCGCATAGCATCCATCCATTTCACTGAGTCCCCACTCGTGATGGCCTGCTCGAAGCTAGTTGGGTCATCATCCTCCATAATGCAGTCCTCGCTCCCACCATCTATGAGAAAACCGTAGTAACTCTCAGGTGGGTGAGAAACCCTACTAGATCGGCGGAGAGGCTGAAGTTCGTTGGGAGCTACTGAATCCTCTGGTTCCCCTAAATCTTCAGTCGCGGTTTGTGTATCTGGAACCTCTTCCAGCTCCACCACTTTGCCATTAATTTCTTTTACAAGAAATTCCTTTTCTAAAAAGGTGGCATGTTGAGCAACAAACACTTTTTGTTCCTCACTGTGGTAGAAAAAATACCCATATGAGTTCTTTGGATATCCCACAAACTTGCAAAGAACTGATCGTGCCTCGAGTTTGTCCGGATTTTGTCTTTTGACATAGGCCGGACAACCCCATATCTTAACTCATTTAAGATATGGCCTCTTCCCACTCCATATCTCATATGGTGTGGTAGGTACAGATTTAGATGGAACTTGATTCAATAGGTATGCTGCTGTCTCCAGCGCATATCTCCAGAAGGAAATAGGTAACTCAGTTGTGCTCATCATAGAGCGCATCATATCTAATAGGGTGCGGTTCCTCCGTTCCGATACACCGTTGTGCTGTGGTGTATATGGAGGAGTCTGCTGAGAGAGAATCCCATTCTCTTTTCGGAAGTCCAGGAATTCATTGCTCAAGTATTCACCTCCTCGATCAGATCGAAGGATTTTAATACTTTTTCCGGTTTGGTTCTCGACTTCTTATTTATATTCTCTAAATTTCTCAAAAGCTTCTGATTTGTGTTTCATCAGGAACACATATCCGAATCTAAAGAGATCGTCAGTGAATATAATGAAGTACGAAAAACCATCCCTGGCATGTGTAGACATGGGACCGCATACATCACTATGTATCAGTCCCAAGAGTTCAGTAACTCTTTCTCCGTGTCCCGTAAACGGAGTTTTGGTCATCTTGCCTTTGAGACATGACTGGCAAGTGTCATAAGATGAAAATTCGAACGGTTTCAAATATCCATCCTTATGCAACTTAGCTAGTCGTGTCGCATTGATGTGACCCAGTCTACAATGCCACAAGAAGGATTCGTTCAGTTCTGAACTCTTCCTCTTGTGTGTGTTTGTTATACTCAGAACTGTTGATTGATTTAGAACATAAATGCCATTGCACAACGTGCCTGATCCAACCTACTTTTGGTTAAGGAAAATGTTCATGACATTATCCTGTAATACAAAATTATATCCTTCTTTACTCAACAAAGAAACTGATATAATGTTGCAAATCAGGTTCGGCATGTAATAGAATTCGTTCAGAATCAATGTTTTACCAGTTGGTAATACATGGTGATATTCCCCGACGGTCGTAGCTGCAACAATTGCACCATTTCCAACCCTTATGTCTTTATCACCTTCTCTAAGTTCTCTACCTTTCTTAAGCCCATGTAACTGATTACATATATAGGATCCTGACCCGGTATCTAATACCTAGGACGTAGGGCAAATGGAGAAACAGTTCTCTGTAACGAACACACCCGAAGAAACTGCATCAACATGTACTTTCTTCATTCGGGTGGCATGGGAATCCTGGTATTCCCCTATGTCCTGTTCAGTCCTATAACTTTTATAAGATAGAACGGAACCAACATTCTCCAGCACAGTATAATATGCGGGTTCAGTCAATAAATCCATATTATTATCTTGATTAAGGCATGACATGGTCGCTACCTGGAGAGAGAGAGAAGAAAACACTTTTGCGTATGCTCTTGCAAGATCAAATTGGTTATTATCTTATCTAATCAGGATGGCTCCCACTGTTTTTATCAAATCTTCCTTCAAACCCTAAAAGGAAAGACTAGCCGGGATTAATTACACCCTACAACTTCGCCGATCTTTCAGCCAGGCCAGTGTCGGTACTTTGAGGGAGGTTCCCCGTGCGTTCGGACGGACCTAATTAAAGTAAACCTCATTTTCCCAGAGGCGTAACCCCGTTGACACCTTTCTAGACACCTACTTGATCGGCTAATTGTCCTGTGTAAAACTCTCCCGGGAGTAACAATTACTCGCAGTGGGTACCGAGATCCAACTATCTCATAGAAGGTATGCAATCTCATTGCAAATTTCAACACTTGAAATTCCCGATAATATTTTGTTAGTTGTATGTATGCCCTAGAGGCCAGTATTGTACAGATGATGTATATTATATTGGATGCTTGGACATATATAGAGATGACTTTCTTGCTCGATATGATAGTATGCTATCTGGTTGCTCTTTATCTTAACATGTATACTTGCCTCTTTAAACTGTCTTATAGTTACATGTTGATAAAGCCCTTAGGATGTGTACTTGACTGCCTGGACTATGATGCAGATTATACTAGTGGGGACATGGTCGTCCATAAGTACATCCTTCAAGGTCCCTAGTCGTGGGTGTATCGAGACGGGGCATCGATATACCAGTGTAGACTAGCGTATACGCTTCTCGACCCATGAGATGGGTGATGGATGATCCCATATCCATTGGTGTTTGACATCAAAGATGGTGTACGGGTGCTCAGTGGAGACTGGGTACACTGGACGGACTCGCCGAGAACTCCCAGATGGTATTATACCTCATGTCAGATGGCAGTTCTCAGGTGACACTTGTACAGGTTAGTCTGTAGACCCGAGATCGTCATAGAGTCTTGTGTGATTCCCACTGTGCTTTGATCTCCACCTTACCACGTCCATGAGGGCGTGCAAAACGGTGGTCTTTGGGTACTGTCCCGAGTCACATGGAGGCAATGAGCGATAGGGGGGTTTCGTCTCTCCCGGTATTGTGGGTTGATGTTGCGCTGTGCTCGATTGGCCGTAACAGGGAAGTCCCTGGCCAGGGCTGATCAGAGATTTGCTGGTAAGTGTTACCAGTAGTTTCTCGACCCGTTATGAGCCTCACATCGGCATGATATATCGGTTATTGGGGTCTGACGTTTACCACCCCTAGACCTGATATGCGACATATTAGACGAACAGACCGGACTGTACGGTAAGTGTTACTGGTTGGATTCACAGGAGTGTGTGCGGGCTAGCTCGTCGATCTTCTGATCGCTCAATACCCGGGTGGCTGTTACGTTTAGCAGACCGCTTGCGGCTTGTGGGTGCTTGATATGATCATCACCTGCTACCGGAGTATTGACGAGTCTTTAGAGTCCTACACAGAGGTTTCCTGGCTCAAGCGAAACGAAATAGGAGCGCATATGAGATGTGTACGGCACCGAGAATAATGCGTGTATGTGATACCGTATTTCATTCTCGCGATTAATGTTTCGAATGGTTGTATGCGATATAACCTAGTTATCGAATCGAAGATCGATTCGATAAGTCGATACATTGGATACTAGTCGGTTATGTGCGACATGACCGGATCATTGAATCAAGTGTTGATTTAATGATTTAATGTATAATTATATATTTGATATATTACTTTGCATTAACTAGTATTGGTTCACTTTAAAGGGATTTTCTCACTTGATTAGCACATGTATATGTGATATATTTTGTATGCACTTGATTGTATCATGTTTGATGTTGCATGCTAACTTGTGTTTTGTGTAAAGATTAAACCATGGTTGTGTAATGGTTAGGGTTTCCTTTTTTATTACTCATTTATTTATTTATTGATTTTGGAAAGGATTATGAAGAAAAATGGTGGCTTTCTTTGTATTTAGTTGAAGCTTCATGAAGGTTTGACCTTGTTACCATTTTGTCTTCTTCCTTAACCCTAACCATTCTAACTAACCATGATCTATTCTCTACACTTTACCATGGTTAGCATATGATAAGTATTGATTTTATTTTCATTTTAAAAGCAACACTTATCATATTCTTTCTTCTTCTTCATCATCTTCATCAAGAAAGAAAGCTTGATTCCATCAATGGCATCTTGAGCAAAAGAGTGAGAAATCCAATTCTAAAGTGAACCCACCTCCTATTTCTTCACCCTATACCTCTTGCCAAGTAGTATAGGGTGTTTTCTTCACAAGTTTCACAACTTGGTGAAGTTGGAGCTTGATCTTGTGTAACCTCGACGTAGATCATCTTCGGCATCGTAGCCGACGACTTGTCCGCTCATTTCTCCGATGAAGCCAATGCTAGAGTCCGAGATCCGACTAGGACAGTGAGAGGACGTCTACGTGGAGCTAAGGAAGTGGAGAACCGGATCTACAAAGGTTGTAGCTTCTCACTTTTAGTTAAGATGTTAACTAGTTTTTTGTTTCGCCTAAAATTTTAGTTAACGATCCGTATTAGGGTTTCTCGGCACCGGTAAAATTTGAAATTGGTATGGTTGATGCCTTGTGAGACTTCATTAGCGTGCCTAGGAACCCTACATATTTTTCCCCAAACGATTTATGACCTTGACAAGGTCAACAAAACATAGACCGTAAGTCAACTTCAACCCGTCACTTCTTGATTGAATTAAACCCACCCGTACGACCCTTGACAAGGTCAACACGGCCGTACGACTACCCTAATCCAATCTGCACCATATGCATAATCAAATAAATACTGGTCAGCTACCGCACACTGCGCCTTGACAAGGTCAACAAACGCAGCACGAATACTAAGCAGGACTTATCTGAAATGACGGAGGGCTACGACAGGTTTTTTCTGAAAAACCTATTGCGTAATGAACTTGATATCGTTGTAGAATCATGTGAATTTTGAAATAGAATGATTTTGAGGCTTTCATTAGTTTTGCTAAAGAGGTCACTCCCGGTGATGGGATCTCGGCTCTTTCCTCATCGAATAAGATGCGGGATATATCATATATATCACTGTTCAGAGCAAAACTCCAAAAGCAATCAAAAACCAAACCAAGTTTTGTAGCATCTGCCAGTTTTGCTAAAGAGGTCACTCCCGGTGAAGGGATCTCGGCTCTTTCCCCATCGAATAAGGTGCAGGGTATATCATATATACCGCTATGCAAAGCAAAACTGTAGCTACCCTTTTTGAAAAAATTTGATTCTACAACATCTTTTAGGCTTCTTTTCTTTCATTAATCACATTAATGAAGTCCCATCATTTATATCACCTAAACATCACAGATAAATACGACGTACACTTATGCCATCCGCATTCGCCTCGATGTCCCCTCATGCACCGTTAGGTTAGGTAACTAACGGCAGAGCAGGACAGGGCTAGCGCGGGTGTAAAACATAAGTAACACCTATATAATATATCATATATACTATATACAGTATTTATCACAGAACATATCTAATGATCACATCACAGATATCGCAGCAGAAACATAGATATAATGTGGGATATACTAGGACGTCCGTATTTAGGTTCGATCGGAGTTTTTACTTCGTTAAAGTGTCGCCTAATGTTCTAGGTCGGCTCTGATACTGGGTTTACCTAGCACCTCATGAAGGGTTTGGAAGCATCACATGTACTAAAGATTAAAATTTTAGGGTGCTAAGTAAGCATACAAAGAATCATTCCTATAAAAATTAGGGTTTCAAAAACAACACTTCATTACAAGTAGATTAATCTAGGGTTTTGAGAGTACAACCTTTGTAGCTCCCTACGATAGACTCCTCGGCTACTTGGGGTTTGGAAAAAGTCCGCTTGAACTTCTCTAGGTCCACGATGATCCACCCGGAGTCCGCTTTGTCCAAGCTTGCAACTCCACTTTATCAAGAGAATGAAATGAAGCTAACACTCTAAACAAGTGGGCAAGACTTGTGTAGAATGGTGTTGTGGTTCTCTTTCTCACTTCAAAATCCTATCTTGTTGAGTATTTTGCTCACTTGAAAGATCTAGAAAGCAAAAGGAGCAAGGTTGAAGAAGATGATGGCTTTTTGAGAAGAAGAGAAGATGAACACTATTAATAAAATAGAAAATATATCTATATATATATATCTTTTTCCTCTCATCTCAAACCATGGTTATCTTTTATGGATATTTATTCTACTTTAGTTAAAACACAAGAGAAAGATTAAATCATGGTCAAAAGGTAGGTGAACATGGTTAGGTCAAAAGAAGAGTGTAGAAACTAATCCATGAATTAATCTTATCTCTTTTCTTTTGTTTTAACAAAAATAGAAATAATAATCCATAATATAAACCATGGTGTGAGTCTTATATTGCCACCATTTTCAATGTATATGCAACCATGATAGAATGATGTATGGATGCATGTGTGCATGCACATCCATATGTGCATGAACAAGAATGAATGCATACATGCATGCATACATCCAAAAGGAACAAGAAAGGATATCTAGTGAGAAGCTAATGGTTAAATGATAAATCAACACTTGATTTATCAATCCGGCCATATCACATACGACCCAACCAAAAGCAAGCCGCCCGATTAATATACGGTATCTCATACGCGCATTTTAACCGGGTCCATGCGCATATCGCATACGCGCACCACAACGTTTCGCCTGGACTAGGTAGCTCCTTTGTGGGACTCTAAGACTCGTCAATACGCCGGCAGTGGGTGATGATCATATCAAGCACCCCCAAGCCGCAAGCGGTCAGCTAAACGTAACGGCCACCCGGGTATTGAGCGATCAGAAGAAAACAAGAGAACCTGCTACAACTCCCGTCGAGCCAACCGGCAACACTACCCGCGCAGTCCGGTCTCCTCGTCTGATATGTCGCATATCAAGTCTAAGGGTGGTAAACGTCAGACCCCAATAACCGATAAGTCATGTCGATGTGAGGCTCATAACGGGTCAAGAAACTACTGGTAACACTTACCAGTAAATCTCTAATCAGCCCTGGCCAGGGACTTCCCTGTTACGGCCAATCGAGCACAGTGCAACATCAACCCCCAATACCGGGAGAGACGAAACCCCTCCTATCGCTCATTGCCTCCATGTGATTCGGGACTGTACCCAAAAAGCACCGTTTTGCACGCCCTCATGGACGTGGTAAGGTGGAAATCAAAGCACAATGGGAATCACACAAGACTCTATGACGATCTCGGGTCTACAGACTAACCTGCACAAGTGTCACCTGAGAACTGCCATCTGACGTGAGGTATAATACCATCTGGGAGTTCTCGACGAGTCCGTCCAGTGTACCCAGTCTCCACTGAGCACCCGTATACCATCTCTGATGTCAAACACCAATGGATATGGGATCATCCATCGCCCATCTCATGGGTCGAGAAGCGTATACGCTAGTCTACACTTGTATATCGATACACCCACGACTAGGGACCTTGAAGGATGTACTTATGGACTACCATGTCCCCACTAGTATGATCCGCATCATAGTCCAGGTAGTCAAGTACACATCCTAAGGGCTTTACCAACATGTAACTATAAGACAGTATAAAGAGACAAGTATACATGTTAAGATAAAGAGCAACCAAATAGCATACTATCATATCGAGCAAGAAAGTCATCTCTATATATGTCCAAGCATCAAATATAATATACATCATCTGTACAATACTGGCCTCTAGGGCATACATACAACTAACATGCACAACTCTTTTGAGCGTGGTAGGGTAGTAATCTAAGCACAGTGGGAACTCACACGAGACAAATGACGATCTCAGGTCGATGAACTAACCTGTATACATTTTACCAGGGAATTGCTATCTGACGATATGTATAATACCAACTAGCAGATTCCCGGCGAGTCCTGTCCGGTGTACTCATAACTCAATGAGCACCTGTATACATCTTAGATGAACAAACTGACACCAGTGGCTTGTGAGACCGGCCACCGCCTCTCGTCGGGGTCTCGACTGTATACACTAGTCTACTCTGGAGTATCGATTCCCTGTCTCGAAACTCCCACGACTAGGGACACTTTAAGGATGTGCTTACAGACCCCAGCTCCCACGTATATGATCACCATCATACTGCTGGTAGTCAAGCAAGAATCCTATGGGCTCTATCATCATGCAATAGTGAACTAAAGCATGTATACGATGATAAAGACAAACCAGATAGCATACTATCATCTGGAGCAAGATTGTCATATCGGTATAGGTCCTTCCTCAATCATTGCAATCACGTACCTGCGATCCAATAATTGACTTTGAGGGCACTATCTCCAATAATCTCCCACTTTCACTCAAGGCTAATTATTGCGATGTCGCATACCCACAGCCCGTGTGATACCGAACATCCAACTCCTCTACTAATCAGTTTCACAAAGCTAGTATGTAAAACTCTTGTGTTCGAGAAATAGCCTCAGTGAGTGGATCCGCCCTGATGTTTCTTTCTATATCTCTCTTAATCTCAAGTTCGCGGAGAAAGCCATCTCCCGAATCGAGTAATACCTGTCTTAGAATATGTCTGGATATCTGTTGGGACCTAGTTCATAAATGAACTCCAAATCCAAACTTCTTAGACTGTTTTGATAACTGAACCTAATCAGTATCCACCACCATGCCCCCCACGGTATCCTCTTGGACCACCAGTCCATAATACTGTCCCTTGTCAGAGGGAAAACTATAACTCTGACAATCACTCTGTCATCCATGTCACCTTGGAAGCCTGGAATGATAACCGTCTCCCGAAGGAGGCTGCCGTCATCATATCCGTAGAACAAGCACTTATGTTCTAAAACTGCTTCCTTATGTTTCTTCAGGATTGGATTAATATAAACATATCGCATCTAGTGCAAAAACAACATCTGGTGTGGTACTTGACATTTCATGATCGACTCAATTGCCTAAGCAAGTGATCTACCAATCATGCACATCCCTCTCTCCTTTAGTCTCTAAGACACCTTTAAAGAGGGTGACTCCATCACCTGCAGGTACACCACCATGGCAGGAGTCATCTATTCTAAATTACTATTAGAATATTGTCATAGTACCCACATTGGGAAACTACCCAAATCCAGATCTAAAACCATAGATCTAGAAACCAGAATGTCTGATATTATATCCATGTCCTGTCTGGAGAAGCAACTGTGTGACGACCAAAGTACGACCGATTGAAGTATAAGAATTTTACTTCATATTCTGTGTATGTCATCCAAATACCAGGACATCACACCCTACTACCTTCTCAACAGATCCATCCCCTATTCTGATGAAGTCAAAACCATGTCTGTCTCATCAAAATTAGATGATCTAATCTCCGCTATATCTGCTCAAGCCAATAAATAGACATGAGCTACTTGCCCACTATGCTTCCGCTGCTCCCACTGACTACGACAACCCTCTGGAAGAATAATATATACGTGCACTTCTAAAGCTAGTTTAGAATGACGCTATACTTATCCTCTTGCCAGGTTTCATAGTCTGGAACAACAGTAGTGTCAAGTTTGGGTAAACAAGAACCTCCCTGTCACCGTCCTTGAGGCTACCGGAGTACCTCTCGGGTGTCTAAGGTTACCCACCATATCTGCGGAGTGGCTATTGGAATGTCAAACCTGATTGAATATATAGGTCCTATTAAATTTTTCGTAATCGTCTGCGGTTCTGGAATCACTTCCAGTTCTACCATACTCCCACTACTGTTTTCTGAAGAAAAAAAAATCTATTTTAATAAAATTGTGGCGAGTCAAGAAAAATATCACTATTGATCGTCCAGATGGTAGAAATGTCAACCCTCGTCAAAGCTAGGGTCAACCCACGAACTGCCATTACAGAAACGTGCCTTGAGTTATCCAGTGTCTGGTTTTAAGCATAAGCTGGACAACTCCCTTTACCTTAACATCGTTAAGATATGAACCAATCTATATCCAATATAGAAACAGAGGCTCTAATTTAATTGGAACCAGATTCAAATCATGCATTTGTCTCCACTGCATAACAACGTAATGGAGAAAGGCTAATCCGCATTACTCAACTTAGGAATCCATCCAATTATGAGTAACCTGAAAGAGAAACAAGTTTCTCAAAACCGTTACTATCAACTGAAAACCAGTCACAAGAATCTATATCTTCGATACTTGCGACATCTGGTTCTCTACTTTATTCTTATACCCACAACTTCTCAAAACTTAGACATTGTATTTCTACGAAACACTTGTCTAAAAACTAGAGAAGTCATAAGTAAACAGAACATAGTACGAGGACCTACCCCTTTGTCCTGACAGACACTGGATAACATACAATACTCTGTATAAGTCCGCTGAGTTAAATAACTCAAAACCTGTGCATCTTAGGTTGAAAACTGTACCCAGGCGATTTCCTCAAATATCACCAATTACAACGAATTCCGATATAATGAGGATAATTACCTAATTCCCAATAACTTACTCCCACTCATTATCTGTAAAACTATACAGATATGAGAATGAAATCTGGTAAATACATACCCTGGCGTAAGTATGTAATCGGGAAATCAGTTTACAATTAACAATGCACAGTGAAACTGAAACATGAAAATGTTTCGTGGGGGTATTCTGGTATTCTTAGTAATGCCTCTTCCATAATCCAATTCATGACTGTAACCGTATATTTCTTTGCCATCTCTCCAAATCCCTTTTTTTGTCTTTAGTCATTTCCTTCTGTACACCATCGTTAGGCTAAGTGGTTTTCTTCCTTCCCTACCGTTCGGCACCAGCCTATGGTTTGGAAGAAGACTATCCAGTAAGCATAATAGGTTTACCCTCCTAATCCTAGGAGTACTCGCAACTTGAGAGAAGGTGGTGATAAAAGACAATCTGAATAATACCTTATTCTATTTCTCCCGAACTGGGGAAAAAAGAAAAGGTGAAATAGGAGTAGCGATGAAGTACGCGGTTTGGTCGTGAATGATAACAGTCGCAATTTATTTTGCCCTCTTTCTAATCCCTTTATTTTGTCTTTAGTTATTCCCTTCTGTACACCCTACTTAGGATAATTGGTTTTCTTCATTCCCTACCTTTCGGCACCTGCCAATGGTTTGGAATAAGACTATCCAATAAGCATAATAGGTGTACCCTCCTAAACGAAGGAGCTCTCGCATCCTGAGAGAAGGTGATAATAAAGGACAACTGAATAAACTAATTCTATTTCTCCTGAACCTGGATCCATCCTCGAAGAAGTCCCTCCGAGTTCGTATATAACCATACGATGGATCTATCCAATGGAAGTGGATGTCCGTAGTAATACGGGGTGTTCTGAGAAATACAAAGGGTAAAAGAAGGAGTGGCATTGACTTATGCAACTTGGACAGTCCAAAAGCCAGTATTTTAAGAAGGTTCAGTCAACTTGGTCACTGAGTCACAGTCTAGGGTCGGTCAAAGGTCGCTGCCAAAGAGAGAGAGAAAAGAAACACTCTGCGTGCACTCTAACCTAGATCAGAATGGTTATCACTTTATCTAATCAGGAAACCTCTCACTGTTATCTCAAATTCTCCTCCAAACCTGAAAGAAGAATTAGTCGGGATCACCCAAGGAGTAAACCAACTCATCAGTGAGAATCGGGATCCAACTATCATCGCATGATAACTTGATGGAAGCCACTCAAGTTATTACACTCCAGAAGGTATGCGCATATCTGGCAAGTTTGCTTTATGTTTGAAACTCACGATGTAATTTTTACCTCATGCTCTTATGACCTTGACTTTGGCCAACAAATCATAAGTCACATGTCAAGTTCTTCCCTTCATTGTCCAGGTTAATTTAAACCCACCTGCACATGCCCTTGACTTTGGCCAACAAGGAAGAACGACTGTCCCAAACCAACGCATCTATCTATGCAACAGATGAATAATCAGCAGCTACCAAACACTATACCTTGACTTTGGCCAACAAACATAGCTTGAATACTACTGACTATCCATAAGAAATGACGGAGGGCTACGGCTGTTTTTTGGCGAAAAACCTTTAACGTAATGAACTTGATCTTGTTGAAGGAACCTGATAGCTTTTTATAAAATATAGTGACGAAAACGTTTTGCTAAAGTGGTCACTCCCAGTGAAGGGATCTCGGCTCTTTCCTCGTGGAATGAGGTGCAGGATATTCTAACTGAATACCACGATGCAAATCAACTTGTAATCGACTATATTAAAGTTACTACCCTGACGTAAACTTCTGCCCAAGGCGTTTTTCCCGGTGAAGGGATATCAGCCCTTGCCTCGTCGAATGAGGTGCAGGATATTCCAACTGAATATCACTATGCAAAACAAAAGGGAACATCTTTGTAATAACACCTTTTTAAAATTTGTTCCAAGAACATCAAATATAGGTTTGTTTTATCCTTGCATTGATAAGAATCAACACAGTCCCATCAATCAATCTCACCAGAAAAGAACGAAAATAAAATGTACGTATATGCCATCCGCATTCGCCACTGGGTCCCGTCATCACCCGTTAGGTTACTTAACTAACGACAGAGCGGGGGATGGACTAGCGCGGGTGTAAAACATATACAACATCTAATAGTATATATACCAATATACAATAATCGCTCCAGGCGTGATAATATGCAACATTACAGAAAAGTAATAAGCATCACAGAACAATACAGATAATCTGGGATCCCCGAGTTTCACAGAGCCGCTACTGAAACCCGACGTTCCCCTGGTCGTGTGGATAGCCTGTGCAATGAAACCTAAACCCCTACGGGTGCGGCAAGTCACCCGCCAAAAGCTGAAGCGAGGTAGTCCCCACAGCATAGTGAATGGAACACCCAGCACTTCACGGAATCCGGTAAATTGAGCTCCCCTCCTTGGGTCAACCTGTACCCCCTACGAGTGCGGCGAATAGTCTGCCAATTCTAGAGTGAGGTCCCTCTGCCTCTCAAAGCCATGAGATACGGACCCGTTGCCCTCCATAATCCGGCTATCCGTGCACTCCTTCGCGGGATAAACCTAGTACAGAAATAAAAATATATACAACAGGTACATCGACCTCAACCTGGTCGTGCCCCAAAAGAATATTATACAAACAGGCAGTGACGGCAGTCCACATGTTGGACGCTCGCCCCTGAATATCAAATGTACAAATAAATCCAAACTGTACTATCATTGCACCCTGCTATCCACCACGACATATCCGCAACAATACAGCACAACACAGAACATTAACGCGAATGTCACGTTCGCAAACCCGTCTAAAAGAACTATAGCAATCAGACGCGGTTTACCGATCAAATGATATTCCCGGTCGGAGATATAATGTAAATACTGCATACTAACAAATTTAAAATTTCGATCGACTAAATTTCCCGAAGTGGGCCCCATGTACAACTGGTGTACAGTAATAAAAACTTGGCCCAAAAGAATATACCAAAAAGCCACAATTTCCAAGAAGAACTTACTGGTGAAATTTGGAACACTGTTGCCATATACTGGCCGTGGTTTCGCGGTCAAACCTAAGCTTTGACCGCGGTTCCGCGGCGGTATAGTGGTAACACTTGCCCAAATTTCACAGTAATTCTTAAAAAACCCTGCTTAGTTTTCTGAAACATGTAAAATTATTTTTAGACCCTTTTAAAAATCGACAGAAACCCAGGTGCTTGAAAAATGTGATTTCGGAAATTCCGTTCGATCGATCTTTTAAACGTGTTAGCACAAGTTAGTATAGCTTAATGGTGAGGCTTTGACACCACTGTAAGTCCACGGTAGCGCCCCGGCCGTCTAACAGACGCCAAATGCGGAACAAAAACTTTTTATAAACTGGCGCTATCGTGTACCGTAACCCAGATCTGCCATTAAAGCTAAACTAACAAACTACAAAGTGGGTAGAAGAGTTATACCGAATGATCCGAGTCCTTCGGTCTTCAACCATCATCCCACGCTTGTTGTGGCTGCTCCGACCTCCTCGATCTCCAGTCTTGTCGTCCAGGTGGCACCACGTCGACGGATCTTTAAACGGGCTCCCGCCTCTGTACCGAGGCAACTCGATCGTCAAGTTTGCTAAAAGAGACGACCAAGATGATGTAGAGAATGAGTAGAACACTTTGTCTCGTTACGTCCAAAGTCACGGAGGAACGGTTATGGAAGTTGCCTTTTGGATCGGGTGATGGAATGAAATGAGCAATGAAATTTCCATACAGCAAAGCTATCATATTTTTCTCTCAAGCAAAAACCTTAACCCTCACCAAGGGTGGCCGGCCACTAAATAGAGGGGAGGGGGTGAGTGTAGGAGGGAAAATGGTGACCATAAGCACAAACTTATCATAACACCTAGTATGAACATAATAATGTAAAGCATGACTCATTAATCTTAGTCACCAAAACATTAATGGAACAATTAATGCTAACAATGAGTCATCAAGCCTTGTCACCATATCTAGAACCTTTTAGAACCATGACTCACCCTCATCAAGAAAAGATAAATCTGTATTTAACCAAATGTTAAATACGACTGATAGAAAACTGGAAACTGACAACTTCCAAAAGTGATCCTGAAACGAATTTCAGGATAACCCCGTATCAATATAAACATACCCGCATTTGTATTACTACCGAATACAAATGCAACTGAGACAAAGATATTATATCTACACAGTATAATACTGGGTTCCGGCTTAAACCAAAGCCTACCAGTATTATCTGCCCGAAAAACGAAACGTGCAAAAACGCACGTGCTTTTTCCGAACCTTGCCATAAAACCATACGGCCTCTACAACGTTTCGCCCGAACTTGGGAAAGTGTCTGTGGGGGACTCTAATGACTCATCAACAAATCGGCAATGGGTATAACCCCTAGCACGTCAGAGGTACAAGCTGCACGTAATGTTTTGCCTATGTATTGATTGAAAGGGAAGCTGACGAGCGAACTCATCTATAAACCCTACTGAGCCTGACAATAACAATGTATATACAGTCCGGTCCATTCGTCTAAAGAGTATCGCATATCGAGTCTAGGGGGGTGGATAAAGTCAGACCCCTAATAACGCGATAAATCGTGTCGGCATGAACCCCATCATCACCTGAGAAACTACTGATCCCAATCAGTAATTCTCCACTATCTCGGCCGAGGATTCCTAGTGATGGACACCCGTGCACTGCGCGACATCAACCCCCAATACCGGGAGAGACGAATCCCCGACGATCCGCTCACTTGCCTCCAATGTGGCTCGGGACTGTACCCAACTAAAACCTGTTTGCACAGCTCCTTTGAGCGTGGTAGGGTAGTAATCTAAGCATAGTGGGAACTCACACGAGACAAATGATGATCTCAGGTCGATGAACTTGTAAGTCTACGGTAGCGCCCCGGCAGTGTTTCAGACGCCAAAATGCGGAAAAAAAAACTTTTATAACTGGCGCTATCGCATACTATAATCCGGATCTGCCATTAACGCTAAACTAACAATCTACAAAGAGGGAAGAAAGGTTATACCGAACGATCCGAGTTCTTCGTTCTTTAACCATCATCCCATGCTCCGTTGCGGCTGCTCCAATCTCGTCGATCTCCGATATCCTCGTCCAGGTGGCACCACGTCATCGGATCTTTAAACGGGCTCCTGCCTCTGACTCGAGGCAACTCGGTCGTCAAGTTTGCTAAAAGACACGACCAAGAATGATGTAGAGAATGAGTAGAAGACTTTGTCTCGCTTCGTCCAAAGCCATGGACGAACGGTTAATGAAGTTGCCATTGGAATCGGGTGATGGAATGAAATGAGCTATGAAATTCCATACACCGAAAACTATCATAATCTTTTAACCAACAACCATTTCTTTTTCTTCCAAGTGAGTGAGAGAGTGGGGAGGGGGCCGGCCAAATAAGAGGAGGGGGAGGTGAGTGTAGGAGAGGAGGAGGTGACAATAAGAGAAAATATCAAGTGTGAACACAAAGTGTAAACACAATTAATGAAAATGATGAATCATTAACCAAGTCATCATGCATTAATGGAATCATTAAATGCAACCATGACTCACAAAACACCTCACCACTTCTAGAACCTTCTAGAAGCATCCATAATCATCTCAAGAAAAGATAAATCTGTATTTAACCGAATGTTAAATACGGCTGATAGAAAACTAGAAACTGGCAACTTCCAAAAGTGATCCCGAAACGAATTTCAGGATAACCCTGTAACTGTATAAATATACCCGCATTTGTATTAAGACCGAATACAAATGCAACTGAGACAAAGATATTATATCTACTCTGTATAATACATGGATCCGGCTTAAACCAAAGCCCACCAGTATTATCTGCCCGAAATATGACACGTGCGTAAACGCACGTGCAATTTCTGAACCCTGCCATAAAACCATACAGCCTCTACAACGTTTCGCCCGAACTTGGGAAACTATCTGTGGGGGACTCTAATGACTCGTCAGTACCCTGGCAGTGGGTTTAACCACAAGCCGTCAGCGGCACTAGCTGTGCGTAACGGCTGCCCATGGACTGACCTCAAGGGTGGCTGATGAGCGAACTCATCCAGAAACCCTACTGAGCCGAACAGTGACAATGTATATACAGTCCGGTCCGTTCGTCTATGAGTATCGCATATCCGGCCTCGGGGGCTAGTAACGTCAGACCCCCAATACCTGTATAAGTCGTGTCGGAGACAAGCCCTGAACACCCTGAGATACTACTGGAGTACCTGCCAGTAAATCTCACCTGCCTTGGCAAAGGACTTGGTGTAATGGCTTCCTTAGACACAACGCGACCTCCACCCCCAATACCGGGAGAGACGAATCCCCTGCCGATCCGCTCACGTGCCTCCATATGGCTCGGGACTGTACCCAAAAACTACCTGTTTGCATGACTCCTTTGAGCCGTGGTAGGGTAGAAATCAAAGCACAGTGGGAAATCACACGAGACAAATGACGAGCTCAGGTCGATGAACTAACCTGTACACATGTCACCAGGGAACTGCTATCTGACGATATGTATAATACCAACTAGCAGCTTCCCGGCGAGTCATGTCCGGTGTACTCATAACCCAATGAGCACCTGTATACATCTTAGGTGATCAAACTGACACCAGTAGCTTGTGAGACCGGCCACCGCCCCTCGTCGGGGTCTCGACTGTATACACTGGTCTACTCTGGAGTATCGATGCCCTGTCTCGAAACTCCCACGACTAGGGACCACAATTAAGGATATGCTTATAGACCACCCAACTCTTGTAAGCCCGCGGGGGCGCCCCGGCCGTCGATCCGACGCCGGAAACGCGGAAAACAAAAACTTTGCGAACTTTGCAAAACGGCACCACCGCGGACTTTTTACCCGGATCGGGCCATTAACCTAGCTAGCTAGCAAATAAGAAAAGAGTAGAGATGCTATACCAAACGATCCGTGTCCTTCGGTCTTCGTCTCCACTCCGATCTACCGCGGAATCTCCGTCTCCTCCTCGCTCGTCGGAAAGGGCACCACGTAGCCGGAATCTTTTACGGGCTCCCGCCTCTTGACCGAGGCAACTCGGGCGCGAAGTTGGCTAGCCGACGCGTCCAAGACTTGCTATAGAATAGTGTAGAAGCTTGTCTCTTTTGGGGTTTAAGAGATTGCCATGATTGGAGGAATTTTAGCACGAGGATATTCATGGAGGAGTGAGGGAAAAATGGAGCATGCTATCAAAAGGAATAAGCATCTCCTCTAAAAAGGGCTCGGCCAAAAAGATCTCACTGGACAAAAATAGGAAGCAAGCTGTAGCATGTAAAGAATGAGTGCATAAATTAATACCAAGCACACAAGGATAAAAAACCTTCACTGCAAACACAAAATGGTGGGGGTCCACTAAAATAAAATCATGCAAGAAAGAATTTCCCTTTTCCAATTAAACCTCTCTCCACAAAATAAACACACCCATTCTCCCAGGAAAAAAAATGGCCGGCCCCACCCAAATATCAAGTGGCAAAGAAAAAACCAAGAAGGAAAAGAAAAGATAATGCAAAGAATGATTCACTCTCTTTTCACAATTCCATCCATTTCAATCTTATCATTTCCAATCTAATAAATGCAATGGAAAGACAAGAAAAGAATATCATGATTATGAAGCCACACTTATGCAAAGAAACCCCTCACAAAATGTTAATTGCAAACTTGCAATTAACACCCTCCAACGAAAAATCCGACCGGGAAGGAAAAAGAGAAAACCGGCCGGAACGGAATACAAACTGGCAACCCCAGAAAACCGATCCCGTAATAAATTACAGGAAAACCCCACTACTGCAAATACATGCCCGCATTTGTATTCCCACTGAACACAAATGCAAAGAGACAAAACTACACTATCAAATACTAGTATCCGGCTTAAGCCAAAGCCGGCTAGTAAAATCCGTCCGATCACGATCCGTGCAATACCGCACGTATCTGATCGAACCCTGCCATATCTCCATACGGCCTCTACAGCGTTTCGCCCGAAACTTGAGTAACTGTCTGTGTGGTGGACTCTAAAGACTCGTCAATACTATGGCTGTGGATTTAACCACTAGCACGTCAGAGGTATTAGCCATACGTGACGGGCCACCAGCTATTGACCAAAAGGGACGTCGATGAGCGAACTCATCCTGACACCCTACTGAGCCTGTCAGTGACAATATCCGTACAGTCCGGTCCGTTCGTCTATGAGCATCGCATGGCGGGCCTAGGGGGTTGGTAAAAGTCAGACCCCCAAAAGCGGTACAAGTCGTGTCGGAGTGTAGCCCAGAACACCCTGAGATACTACTGGAATACCTACCAGCAAATCTCCTGCCTTGGCCAAGGACTTTTCATGTTCTGGCTCTCCTAGACACAGCACGACCTCACCCCCAATACCGGGAGAGACGAACCCCTGCAGATCCGCTCACTGCCTCCATGTGGCTCGGGACTGTACCCAACTAAAACCTGTTTGCACGACTCCTTTGAGCCGTGGTAGGGTAGTAATCAAAGTACAGTGGGAACTCACACGAGACAAATGACGATCCCAGGTCGATGAACTAACCTGTACACATGTCACCAGGGAACTGCTATCTGACGTCTGGTATAATCCCAACTAGCAGGTTCCCGGCGAGTCCTGTCCGGTGTACTCATAACCCAATGAGCACCTGTATACATCTTAGGTGAACCTACTGACACCAGTGGCTTGTGAGACCGGCCACCGCCCCTCGTCGGGGTCTCGACTGTATACACTAGTCTACTAATGGAGTATCGATGCCCTGTCTCGAAACTCCAACGACTAGGGACCATTTAAGGATGTGCTTGTAGACCCCCAGCTCCCACTTATATGATCGCCCTCATACTGCTGGTGGTCAAGCAAGAATCCTAGGGGCTCTATCAACGTGTAATAGCGACGTGTCAGGTCACCTAAAGCAGTACACGATGATAAAGGTAAACCAGATAGCATACTATCATCTCGAGTAAGACTGTCCTACCGGGATAGGTCCTCCCCTCAATTATTGCAATCACGTGCCTGTGACCCAATAATTGACTCTGAGGGCACTATCTCCAACAATCTCCCACTTGCACTCAAGGCTAATTATTGCGATGTCGCATACTCACAGCCCGTGTGATACCGAACACCCAACTCCTCTACTAGTCAGTCTCACAAAGCTCGTTTGCGAGACTATTGCGATCGAGGAATAGCCTCAGTGAGTGGATCCGCTTTGATGTTTCTTTCTATGTCTCTCTATATTTCAAGTTCGCGGAGAAAACTATCTCCCGAAATGAGCAATACCTGTCTTAGAATGTCTGGATGTCTGATGGGACCTAGCTCATAAATGAACTCCAAATCCAAACTTCTTAGACTGTATCGACAACTGAACTTAATCAGTGTCCTGCGCCATGCCTCCCCTCAGTATCCACTTGGACCATCTGTCCAAAATATTGCCCCTCGACAGAGGGAAAACTATAACTCTGACAGCCACTCTGCCATCCAAGTCACCTTGGAAGCCTGGAATGATAACCGTCTCCTAAAGGAGGCTGCCGTTATCAATTCCTTAGAACATCAACTTATGTTCTAAAACTGCTTCCGACTGTTTCTCCAGGATTGGATCAATATCAACTTATTGCACCTACTGCAAGAACAACATCTGGTGTGGTACTTGACATCTCATGATTGACTCAATTGCCTAAGCAAGTGATCTGTCAATCATGCGTATCCCTCTCCCCTTTAGTCTGTAAGACACCTTTAGAGAGGGTGACTCCATTACCTGCAGGTACACTACCGTGCCAGGAGTCGTCCATTCTAAATACTCATAGAATGCGGTCAAAGTACCCAGATTGGGAAACCACCCAAATCTAGATCTAAAACCATAGATCTAGTAACCAGAATGTCTGATATAATATCCAAGTCCTTTGTGGAGAAACCACTGTGTGACGACCAAAAGTATAACCGATCGTAGTATAGGAATATCACTTCCTACTCTGTGTATGTCATCAAATACCAGGACATCACACTCTACTACCTTCTCAACAGATCCATCCCCTATTCTGATGAAGTCAAACCTATGACTGCCACATCAGAAATAGATGATCTATCTCCGCTATATCTGCTTTAGTCTATAAATAGACATAAGCCTGATATCCACCAATGCTTCCGCTGCTCCCACTGACTACGACAACCCTCTGGCAGAGTCATATAGACGTGCACTTCTAAAGCCAGTTTAGAACGACGCTATACTCATCCTTCCGCCGGGTCTCGCAGCCTGGAACAACAGCAATGGCAAGTGTGGGTAAACAAGAACCTCTCTGCCACCGTCCTTGAGCATACCGAAGTACCTCTCGGGTGCCTGAGGTTACCCACCTTATCTGCGGAGTGGCCAATAGAATGTCAAACCAGATTGAATCTTTAGGATCTTATGAAATCTTCAGTAATCGTTTGTGGTTCTGGAATCACTTCCAGTTCTACCATACTCCCACTACTGTTTTTCTGAAAAAATCCATTTTTGATAAAACTGTGGCGAGTCAAGAACAATATTACTATTGATCTTCCAGATGGTAGAAAGTCAACCCTCGTCATAGCCCGGGTCAACCCACAAACAGCCATTACTGAAACGTGCCTTGAGTTGTCCAGAGTCTGGTTTTAAGCATAAGCCGGACAACTCCCCGTATCTTAACAATGTCAAGATATGAACTGTTCTAAATCCAAGAACCAGAGGCACTGATTTAATTGAACCAGATTCAAATCATGCAGCTGTCTCCAGTGCATGTCAAGTAAATGGAAGAGAGGCCGATCAGCGTTACTCAACTTAGGAGTACTTCCAATTATGAGTAACCTGAAAGAGAAGCTAGTTCTCTTAATCATTACTATAAACTGAATACCATTCACAAGTATCTACATCTTCGATCAGCTTGAAGAATCCCGATACTTGCAACACTTGGTTCTCTACTTTACTCTTATACCTATAACTCCTCAAAACTTAGACCCTGTGTTTCTACGAAACACATGTCTAAGAACTAGAGAAGTTAAAAGTAAACAGAATATAGTACGAGGACCAACTCCTCTGTCCTAATGGACACTGGACAATATACAATACTCTGTATAAGTCCCCTGAGTCTGGTGACTCATTCACTGTGTGTCGTAGGTTGAAAACTGTACTTATGGTTAAGAAGAATTACACCGCTGTTCAATGCTCCTTACCTAACCATCCACTGGTATAGGTAAATGTCATAGACATAATTTCAAAAAGATATGTCTCACTCTATAAAAATAGACGTACAGATATATCAATTTGAAATTGGTGCACAACAACGGATATTCAAAACCAAATATTTGCCGACCGGCAAACAACCCAGGTGGCTTCCTCAAATATCACCAATTCCAACGAATCCCGATATAATGAGGATGATCACCCAATTCCCAATAACTTACTCCCACTCATCATCTGTAAAACCATACAGATGTGAGAATCATACCTGGTAAATACATACCCTGGAGCAAGTGTCTAATTGAGAAATCAGTTTTCTTTTAGCAGTACACAGTGAAACTGAAACATTGAAATGTTTCGATGGGGTATTCTGGTATTCTTAGTAATGCCTCTTCCATTATCCAGATTCACAACTATAACTGTATAATTCTTTGCCACCTCTCCAAATCCCTTTACATGTCTTTAGTCATTACCTTCTGTACACCCCTTCAGGCCAAATGGTTTTCTTCCTTCCCTACCGTTCGGCACCAGCCTATGGTTTGGAAGAAGACTATCCAAAAAGCATAATGGGTGTACTGTCCTAATCCGAGGAGCACTCGCAATGCGAGAGAAGGTGAGGATAAAAGACAACCGAATGTACTTAATTCATAGGTGATTTAGGATTGACAAAGAAGTACATGGTTAGGTCGTGAATAGCAGTCGCAATTTACTTTGCCCTCTTACTAATCCCTTGCTTTGTCTAAACTTAATACCTTCTGTACACCGTTTAGGCTAATTGGTTTTCTTCATTCCCTACCGGTCGGCACCAGCCTAACGTCTGGAAGAAGACTATCCAATTTGCGTAATAGGTGTACTACTCCTAAACCAAGGAGTACTCGCAACCTGAGAGAAGGTAAAAGGAAAAGACAACTGAATAGTCCTATTCGTTTTCTCCAGAACCGGAAACCATCCTCGAATTCCTTCGAGTTCGTATATAACCATACGATGGTTTTGTCCAATGGAAGTGGACGTTCGTAGAAATACGGGGTGTCCCGGAGAAAAGAGTAAAAGTAGGAGTGGCAAAGAGGTCTGCAACTCTGACAATCCAAAAGCCAGTGTTAAGAAGGTTCGGTCAACTTGGTCACTGAGTCATAGTCTAGGGTCGGGTCAATGGTCGCTGCCAAAGAGAGAGAGAAAAGAAACACTCAGCGTGCACTCTAACCTAGATCAGAATGGTTACCAATTTATCTAATCTGGAAACCTCCCACTGTTACGTCAAATTCTTCCCCAAACCTGAAAGAAGAATTAGCCGGGATAACCCGAGGAGTAAACCAACTCATCAGTGGGAATCGGGATCCAACTCTCATCGCATGATAACGTGACGGAATCCGCTCACGTTATCACACTCCAGAAGGTATGCGCATATCTGGCAAGTTTCAGTACTTTTGAAACTCCCGATGTGGATTTTTGCCCCATGCTCTTATGACCTTGACTAAGGCCAACAAATCATAAGTCACATGTCAAGTTCTACCCGTCATTGTCCAGATTGATTTGAACCCACCCGTACAAGCCCTTGACTAAGGCCAACAAGGCTATACGACTGTCCCAAACCAACGCATCTATCTATGCAGCATATGAATACCCAATAGCTACCAAACACTGTGCCTTGACTAAGGCCAACAAACACAGCTTGAATACTATTGACTACCCATATGAAACGACGGAGGGCTACGAATGGTTTCTGGCGAAAACCTTTAACGTAGTGAACTTGATATCGTTGAAGGAACGGATAGCTTTTTAGAAAATATAGTGACGACAACCTTTGCTAAAGAGGTCACTCCCGGTGAAGGGATCTCGGCTCTTTCCCCGTAGAATGAGGTGCAGGATATTCCAACTGAATACCACGGTGCAAAGCAAAAGCAATCGGCTATAGTGAAGTTAATGCCCTGACGCAAACTTCTGTCCAAGGGGTCACTCCCGGTGAAGGGATCTCGGCCCTTGCCTCGTCGACTGAGGAGCAGGATATTCCAAATGAATACCACGATGCAAAACAAAAGAGAACGCCCTTGCAATAACAGCTTTTTGAAAAATGTTCCAACAACATCAGAATAGGTTTGTTTATCTTGCATTGATCCGAATCAACGCAGTCCCATCAATTAATCACACCACAAAGAACGAAAATATACTGACGTACGTATATGCCATCCGCATTCGCCACTGGGTCCCGTCATCACCCGTTAGGTTAGCTTACTAACGACAGAGCGGGGACTGGACTAGCGCGGATGAAAAACATATACAACATCTACTAATATATATATATACCAATATATAGTATTTCGTTCAAGGCGTGATAAAAATGCAGCAACACAGAAATGTATAGCAACACAGATCAATACAGATATCTGGGATCCCCGGGTTTCACAGAGCCGCTACTGAAACCCGACGTTCCCCTGGTCGTGTGGATAGCCTGTGCAATGAAATCCTAGACCCCTACGGGCGCGGCAAGTTACCCGCCAAAACCTGAAGCGAGGCAGCCCCCTTCAGCAACGTGAATGGACCACCCAGCACTTCACGGAATCCGGTAACTTGGGCACCCCTCCTGGGTCAACCCTATACCCCCTACGAGTGCGGCGAATAGCCCGCCAATCCTAGAGTGAAGCCCCCTCCGTCTCAACGCCATGAGATGCGGGCTTGTTGCCCTCCAGAATCCGGCTATCCGTGCACCCCTCCGCGGGGTAATCCTAGTACAGAAAGTAAAATATACATACAACGGGTACATCGACCGCAACCAGGTCGTGCCCCAAAATAATAATACAAACGGGCAGTGACGGCAGTCCACATGTCGGACGCTCGCCCCGCAATATCAAATGTACATAATACAACAGCAACTGTACTACCACTGCAACCAGGCTATCCTCCACGACCGATCCGCAACAACACAGTACAATCACAGAACATCAACGTGAAAATCACGTTCGCAAATCCGTCTAACCGGGCTATAGCAGTTAGACGGGATTTACCGATCAAGTGACATTCACGGTCGCAGATATAATGTAAAAACTGTGAACTAGCATGTTTAAAATATCCGATCGAACAAATTTATCAAAGTGGGCCCCACACACTACTGTAGCACTTACAGAAAACCTGGGCCAAAATAAAATATCCCAAAAGCCCTATTTCTATGCCACAAGCTTACTGGGAAAATTTGGTGCCACAATTCCTCTTATCCGCCGCGCAAGCGCGGCCAAACCAGGGTTTTGGCCGCGCTTCCGCGGTGGAACTGAGGAATTGGTGGATCGTATTTTCCCAGATTCCTTATAATTGCTTTTACATGCCTCTGCAACAACCTGAAAAATTTTTGGAGCTCAAAAAATTTCAACAGAGAACACATGTGCACAAAAATACGGTTTTTGGGGATTTTGTTCGATCGGGTTCTAAACGCGCTAGAGCAAGCTAGGCAAGGTTAATGGCGTGGCTCTGATACCATTGTAAGCCCGCGGGGGCGCCCCGGCCGTCGATCCGACGCCGGAAACGCGGAAAACAAAAACTTTGCGAACTTTGCAAAACGGCACCACCGCGGACTTTTTACCCGGATCGGGCCATTAACCTAGCTAGCTAGCAAATAAGAAAAGAGTAGAGATGCTATACCAAACGATCAGTGTCCTTCGGTCTTCGTCTCCACTCCGATCTACCGCGGAATCTCCGTCTCCTCCTCGCTCGTCGGAAAGGGCACGACGTAGCCGGAATCTTTTACGGGCTCCCGCCTCTTGACCGAGGCAACTCGGGCGCGAAGTTGGCTAGCCGACGCGTCCAAGACTTGCTATAGAATAGTGTAGAAGCTTGTCTCTTTTGGGGTTTAAGAGATTGCCATGATTGGAGGAATTTTAGCACGAGGATATTCATGGAGGAGTGAGGGAAAAATGGAGCATGCTATCAAAAGGAATAAGCATCTCCTCTAAAAAGGGCTCGGCCAAAAAGATCTCACTGGACAAAAATAGGAAGCAAGCTGTAGCATGTAAAGAATGAGTGCATAAATTAATACCAAGCACACAAGGATAAAAAACCTTCACTGCAAACACAAAATGGTGGGGGTCCACTAAAATAAAATCATGCAAGAAAGAATTTCCCTTTTCCAATTAAACCTCTCTCCACAAAATAAACACACCCATTCTCCCAGGAAAAAAAATGGCCGGCCCCACCCAAATATCAAGTGGCAAAGAAAAAACCAAGAAGGAAAAGAAAAGATAATGCAAAGAATGATTCACTCTCTTTTCACAATTCCATCCATTTCAATCTTATCATTTCCAATCTAATAAATGCAATGGAAAGACAAGAAAAGAATATCATGATTATGAAGCCACACTTATGCAAAGAAACCCCTCACAAAATGTTAATTGCAAACTTGCAATTAACACCCTCCAACGAAAAATCCGACCGGGAAGGAAAAAGAGAAAACCGGCCGGAACGGAATACAAACTGGCAACCCCAGAAAACCGATCCCGTAATAAATTACAGGAAAACCCCACTACTGCAAATACATGCCCGCATTTGTATTCCCACCGAACACAAATGCAAAGAGACAAAACTACACTATCAAATACTAGTATCCGGCTTAAGCCAAAGCCGGCTAGTAAAATCCGTCCGATCACGATCCGTGCAATACCGCACGTATCTGATCGAACCCTGCCATATCTCCATACGGCCTCTACAGCGTTTCGCCCGAAACTTGAGTAACTGTCTGTGTGGTGGACTCTAAAGACTCGTCAATACTATGGCTGTGGATTTAACCACTAGCACGTCAGAGGTATTAGCCATACGTGACGGGCCACCAGCTATTGACCAAAAGGGACGTCGATGAGCGAACTCATCCTGACACCCTACTGAGCCTGTCAGTGACAATATCCGTACAGTCCGGTCCGTTCGTCTATGAGCATCGCATGGCGGGCCTAGGGGGTTGGTAAAAGTCAGACCCCCAAAAGCGGTACAAGTCGTGTCGGAGTGTAGCCCAGAACACCCTGAGATACTACTGGAATACCTACCAGCAAATCTCCTGCCTTGGCCAAGGACTTTTCATGTTCTGGCTCTCCTAGACACAGCACGACCTCACCCCCAATACCGGGAGAGACGAACCCCTGCAGATCCGCTCACTGCCTCCATGTGGCTCGGGACTGTACCCAACTAAAACCTGTTTGCACGACTCCTTTGAGCCGTGGTAGGGTAGTAATCAAAGTACAGTGGGAACTCACACGAGACAAATGACGATCCCAGGTCGATGAACTAACCTGTACACATGTCACCAGGGAACTGCTATCTGACGTCTGGTATAATCCCAACTAGCAGGTTCCCGGCGAGTCCTGTCCGGTGTACTCATAACCCAATGAGCACCTGTATACATCTTAGGTGAACCTACTGACACCAGTGGCTTGTGAGACCGGCCACCGCCCCTCGTCGGGGTCTCGACTGTATACACTAGTCTACTAATGGAGTATCGATGCCCTGTCTCGAAACTCCAACGACTAGGGACCATTTAAGGATGTGCTTGTAGACCCCCAGCTCCCACTTATATGATCGCCCTCATACTGCTGGTGGTCAAGCAAGAATCCTAGGGGCTCTATCAACGTGTAATAGCGACGTGTCAGGTCACCTAAAGCAGTACACGATGATAAAGGTAAACCAGATAGCATACTATCATCTCGAGTAAGACTGTCCTACCGGGATAGGTCCTCCCCTCAATCATTGCAATCACGTGCCTGTGACCCAATAATTGACTCTGAGGGCACTATCTCCAACAACTCTCACATATATGATCGCCCTCATACTGTTGGTAGTCAAGCAAGATCCTAAGGGCTCTATCAAAGTGTAATCGTGATCAGTCACCTGAACCTATACACGACTGATAAAGGCAAAGCAGATAGCATACTATCATCTCGAGTAAGACTGTCCTACCGGTATAGGTCCTCCTCAATCATTGCAATCACGTACCTGCGATCCAATAATTGACTTTGAGGGCACTATATCCAACAATCTCGCACTTTCACTTAAGGCTAATTATTGCGATGTTGCGTACTCACAGCCCGTGTGAAACCAACACCCTACTCCTCTACTAATCAGTTTCACAAAGCCCGTTTGTAAAACTATTGTGTTCGAGAAATAACCTCGGTGAGTGGATCCGCCCTGATGTTTCTTTCTGTGTCTCTCTTAATCTCAAGTTCGCGGAGAAAGCTATCTCCCGAATTGAGTAATACCTGTCTTAGATTATGTCTGGAAATCTGATGGGACCTAGTTCATAAATGAACTCCAAATCCAAACTTCTTAGACTGTATCGATAACTGAACCTAATCAGTATCCTGCACCATGCCACCCACAGTATCCTCTTGGACCACTTGTCCATAATACTGTCCCTCTTCGTCAGAGGAAAAACTATAACTCTGACAATCACTCTGTCATCCATGTCACCTTTGAAGCCTGGAATGATAACCGTCTCCCAAAGGAGGCTGCCGTTATCAAATCCGTAGAACATGCACTTATGTTCTAAAACTGATTCATTATGTTTCTCCAGGATTGGATTAATACAAACTTATTGCATCTAGTGCAAAAACAACATCTGGTGTAGTACTTGACATCTCACGATTGACTCAATTGCCTAAGCAAGTGATCTGCCAATCATGCACATCCCTCTCCCCTTTAGTCTGTAAGACACCTTTAGAGAGGGTGACTCGATCACCCGCAGGTACACCACCATGCCAGGAGTCATCTATTCTAAAAACCATTAGAATACTATCAAAGTACCTACATTGGGAAACTACCCAAATCCAGATCTAAAACCATAGATCTTGAAACCAGAATGTCAAATATTATATCATATCCTGTCTGGAGAAACAACTGTGTGACGACCATATTACAACCGATCGTAGTATAGGAATTTTACTTCCTACTCTGTGTATGTCATCCAAAAACCAAGACATCACACCCTACTACCTTCTTAAGAGATCCATCCCCTATTCTGATGAAGTCAAACCCATGACTGTCACATCAAAATTAGATGATCAATCTCCGCTATAACTGCTTTAGTCTATAAATAGACATAAGCTACTTGCCCACTATGCTTCCGCTGCTCACACTGACCACAACAACCCTCCTACCGGGTCTCACAGCCTGGAACAACAGTAGTGTCATGTCTGGATAGATAAGAACCTCCCTGTCACCGTCCTTGAGGCTACCGGAGTACCTCTCGGGTGTCTGAGGTTACCTACCAAATCTGCGGAGTGGCAAATGGAATTTCAAACCTGATTGAATCTTTAGGTCCTATTAAATTTTCCGTAATCGTTTGCGGTTCTGGAATCAATTCCAGTTCTACCATACTCCCACTTCTGTTTTCTGAAAAAATCCATTTTACTAAAACTGTGGCGAGTCAAGAACAATATCACTATTGATCTTCCAGATGGTAGAAAGTCAACCTTCGTCATAGCCTGGGCTAACCCACAAACAGCCATTACAGAAACGTGCCCTGAGTTATCCAGAGTCTGGTTTTAAGTATAAGCCGGACAACTCCTCATACCTTAACAACGTTAAGATATGAACCATTCTATATACAATATAGAAACTTTGGCACTTATTTAATTGCAACCAGATTCTAATCATGCAGCTTTCTCCAGTGCATATCAACTTTAATGGAGAGAGGCTAATCAGCATTACTCAACTTAGGAATCCATCCAATTATGAGTAACCTGAAAGAGAAACAAGTTTCTCAAAACTTTTACTATCATCTGAATACCAATCATAAGAATCTACATCTTCGATCTCTTTGAAGAATCCCGATACTTACGATATCTGGTTCTCTACTTTATTCTTATACCCACAACTTCTCAAAACTTAGACCTTGTATTTCAAAGAAACACTTGTCTAAAAATTAAAGAAGTTATAAATAAATAGAACATAGTACGAGGACCTACCCCTTTGTCCTGATGGATACTGGACAACATACAATACTCTGTATAAGTCCGCTGAGTTGAATAACTCAAAACCTGTGCATCGTAGGTTGAAAACTGTACCCAGGCAATTTCCTCAAATATCACCAATTACTGTTAGTTGTATGTATGCCCTAGAGGCCAGTATTGTGCAGATGATGTATATTATATTGGATGCTTGGACATATATAGAGATGACTTTCTTGCTCGATATGATAGTATGCTATCTGGTTACTCTTTATCTTAACATGTACACTTGTCTCTTTAAAATGTCTTAAAGTTACATGTTGATAAAGCCCTTAGGATGTGTACTTGACTACCTGGACTATGATGCAGATCATACTAGTGGGGACATGGTAGTCCATAAGTACATCCTTCAAGGTCCCTAGTCGTGGGTGTATCGAGACGGGGCATCGATATACCAGTGTAGACTAGCGTATACGCTTCTCGACCCATGAGATGGGCGATGGATGATCCCATATCCATTGGTGTTTGACATCAGAGATGGTATACGGGTGCTCAGTGGAGACTGGGTACACTGGACGGACTCGCCGAGAACTCCCAGATGGTATTATACCTCACGTCAGATGGCAGTTCTCAGGTGACACTTGTACAGGTTAGTCTGTAGACCCAAGATCGTCATAGAGTCTTGTGTGATTCCCACTGTGCTTTGATCTCCACCTTACCACGTCCATGAGGGCGTGCAAAATGGTGGTCTTTGGGTACAGTCCTGAGTCACATGGAGGCAATGAGCGATAGGAGGGGTTTCGTCTCTCCCGTTATTGGGGGTTGATGTTGCGCTGTGCTCGATTGGCCGTAACAGGGAAGTCCCTGGCCAGGGCTGATCAGAGATTTGCTGGTAAGTGTTACCAGTAGTTTCTCGACCCGTTATTAGCCTCACATCGGCACGACTTATCGGTTATTGGGGTCTGACGTTTACCACCCCTAGACTTGATATGCGACATATCAGACGAACAGACCGGACTGTACGGTAAGTGTTACTGGTTGGATTCACAGGAGTATGAGTGGGCTAGCTCGTCGATCTTCTGATCGCTCTATACCTGGATGGCCATTACGTTTAGCAGAGCGCTTGCGGCTTGTGGGTGCTTGATATGATCATCATCTGCTACCGGCGTATTGACGAGTCTTTAGAGTCCTACACTGAGATTTCCTGGCTCAGGCGAAACGAAATAGGAGCGCATATGAGATATGTGCAGGACCGAGAATAATACGTGTATGTGATACCGTATTTCATTCTCGCGATGAATGTATCGATTAGTTATATTCGATATAACCTAGATATCGAATCAAGGATTGATTCGATAAGCCGATACATAAGATACTAGTCGGTTATATGCGATATGACCGGATCGTTAAGTCAAGTGTTGATTTAATGATTTAATGTATAATTATATATTTGATATATTACTTTGCATTAGCTAGTATTAGTTCACTTTATATGGATTTTCTCACTTGATGTGCAAGAAGTATATGTGATATACTTTTGTGCACATTTTTGTATAATGTTTGATGATACTTGATCATTTAGTTAAGTGTATAGAATTAAACCATGATTAATTTGATGATTAGGGTTTTGCATATTCATTTATTTATTTATTTGTTCATTTATTTATTTGGAATGGATAAAGATGAGGATGGTGGCTTTCTTTGTTTCTTATTGAAGCTTCATGAAGCTTTGACTTAGTCACCATTCTTGTCTCATGCTTAACCCTAACCATTTGAACTAACCCTAGTTCATTCTCTACACTTAACTATGGTTAAGATTATGATAAGTATTCATTTTCTTTTTCATTTTAAAATGACTTTATAAAAACTTATCATATTCTATCTTCTTCTTCATCTTCTTTTTCAAGATAGAAAGCTTGATGCCATCAATGGCAACTTGAGATCTAAAGTGAGAAATCCAATTCTAAAGTGAACCCACCTCCTATTTCTTCACCCTCTACCTCTTGCTAAGTTGTTTTGGGTGTTTTCTTCACAAGTTTCACAACTTTGTGAAGTCGGAGCTTGAACTTGTGATGCCTCGACGTAGATCATCTTCGGCACGAAGCCGACGACCTAGTCCGCCCATTTCTCCGATCAAGCCGACGATCGAGTCCGGGATTCGAGATGGACAGCGAGAGGACACCTACGTGGAGCCAAGGAAGTGGATATCCGGATCTACAAAGGTTGTAGCTTCCTATCTTTAGTTAAGTTGTTAACTAGTTTACTGTTTCGCCTAAATTTCTAGTCGACGATCCGTATTAGGGTTTCTCGGCACCCATAAAATATATGAAATTGGCATGGTTGATGCCTTGTGAGACCTCTATAGTGTGCCTAGGAACCCTACAGTAGTATCAAAGCCTAGCTAGAGCCTTAGGCGAAGTCTAGACGATATTTGAAACCCGATCGAACCCGAAAACCTAACTTTTTGATGCTCTCTGGACTTTTTCTAAAAACTGGGATTTTTCCAGATTAAAAATTGCTAAAAAATTCAGCAGGGCAATCTATGAATTACGGTGCAAAAATAACTTACTGAAGAGTCTACAGTACGGCGGAACCGCGGCAGAAGCCTTGCTTCTGCGGCGGTTCCGCGGCAAATTTACTGAATTATAAAATAATTTTTGCACAGTAACTGATTGATTCTAGTGTTGGATTTTCTGGGAATTTTTAAAATTTATTCAAGAGTTGAATATTCCAAGTTGTTTTGGGGATTCGCTGATTCGATCGGATTATCAGATTTTGTCTATGTGGATTCCGGATAATTTTTTGAATTTGTTAAAAAGTTCGACCGGATATAAATACCCAACTTTTCCCCTGTCGGGAAATTTCCAAGTGTTGGATTTTTCCGTAGTTTAACGACGTTCTAAGTCGTGCAAGTAACGCGATAGACCCTCTAGAAGACAACAAACCTTAACTCGATTATGTGACCGTCTTGAACTGCCCTTTGAACCTTCGGGTTTGGGGCAGTACGGCGTGCCACATGTGAGGCGTTGGCTTGACCCTTCTACGGCTGGACCGTTGGTACTGAGGCACGAACTGAATGTTGTTAGACTTATTTCATGTGTTGAGATGTATCGGGAAAACTTGGGTATTCGACTGTTCGATCGGAAAGTTTAACATTTTCTGTTTATCTGGAATGTGATACAATAATTGGAATTCACAAACAGTTATGAGATAACTGAATGAATGTTATAAATCTAGCGGTTTAGTTTCACTTGATATTGAAAAGAGTTTTCGATAATGAGACTAAAATGTGGGGTTTATAACTGTTAGGCATGTGATGTCTAAGTATTTCATTTGATTAGGCATGTGATGTCTAAAGAGGTTGCGGATTCCAACTGTTGTAGTTTTACACTTTGTTTTCTGTGACCGTAAGTGTAGTATGTTCATATCGCCGGTTTCGTTGCTATACGTCAACGACAATTGGGGTATGCATACTTACTTACGTTGATGACATGTGATGTTATGTGTTGCTGGATATGTTATATTGGATCGTCGTGTTTGAATAGCCGGGTTTTTTTTATGTGAGATGAGTGTTTTTCATTTTCATTCATGTAAAAACTTGTATGTAATATTCTTTTATTTGGGACACTTCCAGGTAGCAGAAGTTGTCACCTTTTGTATATTATTTACTTTTCCGCATTAGGATAGACCCAAGGAGGGGAGCACAAGTAACCGGTTTCTGGGGTCCAGTGGGAGACAACTCGAGGAGTCGAGTCCGGGTCTCCTAACCCTAGAATTGGTAGGGTTGCTTGCCGCTCTCGTAGGGGTCTAGGGGTGTGGGATTGGCTATTCATCACGACTGTGGAATCCGTGTTTTATACTGGCTCGTATTGAAAACACGGACGTCCTAGTATATCTAATGTTTCATATGTTTCTTCTGCTGCGATATCTGTGATGTGATCATGTGATGTTCTGTGATAGATACTGTATATAGTATATATGATATATTATATAGACGTTACTTATGTTTTGCACCCGCACTAGCCCTGCCTGCTCTGTCGTTAGTTACCTAACCTAACGGTGCATGAGGGGACATCGAGGCGAATGCGGATGACATAAGTGTCCGTCGTATTTATCTGTGATGTTTAGGTATTTAAATGATGGGACTTCATTAATGTGATTAATGAAAGAAAAGAAACCTAAGATGTTGTAGAATCAAATTTTAAACAAAACAGGTAGCTACAGTTCTTGCTTTGCATAGCGGTATATATGATATACCCTGCACCTTATTCGATGAGGAAAGGACCGAGATCCCTTCACCGGGAGTGACTCCTTTAGCAATAACTGGCAGATGCTACACACTCGGTTTGCTTTTGATTGTTTTTGAGTTTTTCCTTGCACAGTGATATATATGATATATCCCGCACCTCATTCGACGAGGAAAGGGCCGACGATCCCTTCACCGGGAGTGACCCCTTTAGCAAAACTAGAAAAGCCTCAAAATCACTCCATTTCAAAACATCATTTGATTCTACAACGATATCAAGTTCATTACGCAATAGGTTTTCAGAGAAACCTGTCGTAGCCCTCCGTCATTTCAGATAAGTAGTAGTTAGTATTCGTGCTACGTTTGTTGGCCTGCGTCAAGGCGTAGTGTGCGGTAGCTAACTACTATTTATCTGCTTATGCATATGATGCAGATTGGATTAGGGTAGTCGTACGACTTTGTTGGCCTGCGTCAAGGGTCGTGCGGGTGGGTTTAATTCAATCAGGAAATAACGGGTTGAACTTGACTAGCGCGCTGTGATTTGTTGGCCTGCGTCAAGGTCATAGGACGCTAGGTGCAAAATATTATCGGGAATTTCAAGTGTTGAAATTTGCAATGAGATTGCATACCTTCTATGAGATAGTTGGATCCCGATACCCACTGCGAGTAAGAGTTACTCCTGGGAGAGTTTTACACATTACAATTAGCCGATCAAGTAGGTGTCTAGAAAGGTGTTAACGAGGTTACGCCTCTGGGAAAATGAGGTTTACATTAATTAGGTTCGTGCGAAAGCACGGGGGACCTCCCTCAAAGTACCGACACTGGCCTGGCTGAAAGATTGGCGAACTTGTAGTGTGTAATTAATCCCGGCTAGTCTTTCCTTTTAGGGTTTGAAGGAAGATTTGATAAAAACAGTGGGAGCCATCCTGATTAGATAAGATAATATCCAATTTGATTTTGCACGAGCTTACGCTAAAGTGTTTTCTTCTCTCTCTCTCCAGGTAGCGACCATTTCATGCCCTAATAAAGATAATAATATGGATGTATTGACCGAACCCGCATGTTATACTGTGCTGGGGAACGTTGGTTCCGTTCTTTCCTATAAGAGTTATAGGACTGAACAGGATATAGGGGAATACCAGGATTCCCATGCCACCCGAATGAAGAAAGTACATGTTGATGCATTTTCTTCGGGTGTGTTCGTTACAGAGAACTGTTTCTCCATTTGCCCTACGTCCTGGGTATTAGATACCGGATCAGGATCCCATATATGTAATCAGTTACATGGGCTTAGGAAAGGTAGAGAACTTGGAGAAGATGATAAAGACATTAGAGTTGGAAATGGTGCAATTGTTGCAGCTAAGACTGTCGGGGAATATCACCTTGAATTACCAACTGGTAATACATTGGTTCTGAACGAATGCTATTACATGCCGAACCTGATATGCAACATTATATCAGTTTCTTTATTAAGTAAAGAGGGATATAATTTTGTATTACAGGACAATATTATGAACATTTTCCGTAACCAAAAATTGGTTGGATCAGGCACGTTGTGCAATGGCATTTATGTTCTAAATCAATCAACAGTTCTGAGCATAACTAACACATACAAGAGGAAGAGTTCAGAAATGAACGAATCCTACTTGTGGCATTGTAGACTTGGTCATATCAATGCGACACGACTGGCTAAGTTACATATGGATGGTTATTTGAATCCGTTCGAATTATCATCTTATGATACTTGCCATTCATGTCTCAAAGGAAAAATGACCAAAGCTCCGTTTAGTGGACACGGAGAAAGAGTTACTGAACTCTTAGGACTGGTACACAGTGATGTATGCGGTCCCATGTCTACACATGCCAGGGATGGTTCTTCGTACTTCATTACATTCACTGACGATCTCTCTAGATTCGGATATGTGTTCCTGATGAAACACAAATAGAAGCTTTTGAGAAATTTAGAGAATATAAACAAGAAGTCGAGAACCAAACCGGAAAAAGTATTAAAATCCTTCGATCTGATCGAGGAGGAGAATACTTAAGCAATGAATTCCTGGACTTCCTAAAAGAGAATGGGATTCTCTCTCAGCTGACTTTTCCATATACACCACAGCACAACGGTGTATCAGAACGGAGGAACCGCACCCTATTGGATATGGTGCGCTCTATGATGAGCACAGCTGAGTTACCTATTTCCTTCTGGGGATATGCACTGGAAACAGCTGCAGATCTATTGAATATGATTCCCACCAAAACCGTGCCAACCACTCCATATGAGATATGGAAAGGAAAGAGACCATGTCTTAATTATGTTAAGATATGGGGTTGTCCGGCATATGTAAAAACGCAAAATCCGGACAAACTCGCGGCAAGGTCCATTCTGTGTAAGTTTATTGGATATCCCAAACATTCGCGCGGGTATATCTTCTACCACACCGAGGAACAAAAGGTGTTTGTTTCTCGACATGCCACCTTTTTAGAAAAGGAATTTCTTGAAAAAGAGATTAGTGGCAAGGAGGTAGAACTGGAAGAGGTTCCAGCAATACAGACTACAACAGAAGATTTGGTTGAACCAGAGGATTCAGTAGTTCCCAATGAACCTCAGCCTCTCCGCCGATCTAGCAGGGTTTCTCGTCCACCTGAGAGATACTACGGTTTTCTCATTGACGGTGGGAGCGAGGATTGCATCATGGAGGATGATGACCCAACTAGCTTCGAGCAGGCCATCACGAGTAGGGACTCAGTGAAATGGCTGGATGCTATGCGGTCCGAGATGGAATCCATGTACACCAACAAAGTATGGACTTTGGAAGTTGCTCCTGAAGGGGTAAAACCCATCGGGAGCAAGTGGATCTTCAAGAAAAAACTTGGTGTAGATGGGAAAGTGGAGACTTTCAAAGCTAGACTTGTAGCAAAGGGTTTTCGTCAAAGACCAGGTGTGGACTATGATGAAACCTTTTCTCCAGTGGCTATGCTTAAATCCATCCGGATCATGCTTGCCATCACTGCATATCATGACTACGAAATCTGGCAAATGGATGTTAGGACCGCCTTTCTAAATGGTGATTTAGAAGAGTGCGTGTACATGACTCAGCCAGAGGGCTTCGTAGACAGTGGGAGCAGCGGCAAAGTATGCAAGCTGCTTAAATCCATTTATGGATTAAAGCAAGCATCGCGGAGTTGGAACATCTGCTTTGACGTCGTTATCAAAGAGTTTGATTTCGCCAAAAACCCAGATGAACCTTGTATTTACAAGAAGGTGGCAGGGAGTAAGGTTGTTTTCCTCGTATTGTACGTGGACGACATACTCTTGATAGGAAATGATATTCCTATGCTGCAATCGGTCAAGCTCTTCTTATCACAAAGATTCTCAATGAAAGATCTTGGTGATGCCTCCTGCATATTGGGAATCAGGATCTATAGAGATACATGCACACTTGTATTTACAAGAAGGTGGCAGGGAGTAAGGTTGTTTTCCTCGTATTGTACGTGGACGACATACTCTTGATAGAAAATGATATTCCTATGCTGCAATCGGTCAAGCTCTTCTTATCACAAAGATTCTCAATGAAAGATCTTGGTGATGCCTCCTGCATATTGGGAATCAGGATCTATAGAGATAGATCCAAACGGATTTTGGGATTGTCCCAATCTAGGTACATTGACACCATACTAAAGAGGTTTAGTATGGAAGAATCCAAGCGTGGGAACTTGCCCACGATCTCTGGAGTCACTCTCTCCAAAGAGATGTCTCCCAAGATTGATTTGGAGAGAGCTCGCATGCAAGGGATACCCTATGCTTCGGCTGTAGGCTCTATCATGTACGCGATGCTATGTACCAGACCCGATGTAGCATACTCACTAAGTGTAGTGAGCAGGTATCAAGCTGATCCTGGAGAGAGTCACTGGACAGCTGTGAAGAGCATTCTCAAGTACTTACGAAGGACTAAAGAGATGCTCTTGGTGTATGGTAACGGAGAACTCCAAGTGGAGTCCTTTACCGATTCGAGCTTCCAGGGTGATAAGGACGACTCTAAGTCGCAGTCGGGCTTTGTCTTTACCCTTTACGGAGGGGCAGTTAGCTGGAAGAGTTCCAAGCAGGTAACCGTGGCAGACTCGACGATGGAGGCTGAATACATCGCTGCCAACGATGCTGCCAAAGAGGCTGTCTGGATCAAGAAGTTCATTACTGAACTTGGAGTGGTTCCATCCATTGAGCATCCAATACCTTTGTATTGCGATAACAATGGAGCGGTGGCTTTGGCCAAGGAACCCAGGTCCCATCAGAGATCCAGGCATATTCTGAGGCGGTATCACCAGATCCGGGAGATTGTTGATCGCCGGGAGATCGAGGTCAGGAGGGTTGACACGAAGAACAACATGGCGGATCCACTACCGAAGGCCATTCCCCAGATACAGTTTGAGAGACTCTTCGGGATGCTCGGTATGCGATACTACAGCAGCGGGCCCTAGTGCAAGTGGGCGATTGTTAGTTGTATGTATGCCCTAGAGGCCAGTATTGTACAGATGATGTATATTATATTGGATGCTTGGACATATATAGAGATGACTTTCTTGCTCGATATGATAGTGTGCTATCTGGTTACTCTTTATCTTAACATGTACACTTGTCTCTTTAAACTGTCTTAAAGTGACATGTTGATAAAGCCCTTAGGATGTGTACTTGACTACCTGGACTATGATGCAGATCATACTAGTGGGGACATGGTAGTCCATAAGTACATCCTTCAAGGTCCCTAGTCGTGGGTGTATCGAGACGGGCCATCGATATACTAGTGTAGACTAGCGTATACGCTTCTCGACCCATGAGATGGGCGATGGATGATCCCATATCCATTGGTGTTTGACATCAGAGATGGTATACGGGTGCTCAGTGGAGACTGGGTACACTGGACGGACTCGCCGAGAACTCCCAGATGGTATTATACCTCACGTCAGATGGCAGTTCTCAGGTGACACTTGTACAGGTTAGTCTGTAGACCCGAGATCGTCATAGAGTCTTGTGTGATTCCCACTGTGCTTTGATCTCCACCTTACCACGTCCATGAGGGCATGCAAAATGGTGGTCTTTGGGTACAGTCCCGAGTCACATGGAGGCAATGAGCGATAGGAGGGGTTTCGTCTCTCCCGGTATTGGGGGTTGATGATGCGCTGTGCTCGATTGGCCGTAACAGGGAAGTCCCTGGCCAGGGCTGATCAGAGATTTGCTGGTAAGTGTTACCAGTAGTTTCTCGACCCGTTATGAGCCTCACATCGGCACGACTTATCGGTTATTGGGGTCTGACGTTTACCACCCCTAGACTTGATATGCGACATATCAGACGAACAGACCGGACTGTACGGTATGTGTTACTGGTTGGATTCACAGGAGTTTGAGCGGGCTAGCTCGTCGATCTTCTGATCGCTCAATACCTGGATGGCCGTTACGTTTAGCAGACCGCTTGCGGCTTGTGGGTGCTTGATATGATCATCATCTGCTACCGGCGTATTGACGAGTCTTTAGAGTCTTACACAGAGGTTTCCTGGCTCAGGCGAAACGAAATAGGAGCGCATATGAGATATGTGCAGGACCGAGAATAATGCGTGTATGTGATACCGTATTTCATTCTTGCGATGAATGTATCGATTGGTTATATTCGATATATCCTAGATATCGAATCAAGGATTGATTCGATAAGCCGATACATAAGATACTAGTCGGTTATATGCGATATGACCGGATCGTTAAGTCAAGTGTTGATTTAATGATTTAATGTATAATTATATATTTGATATATTACTTTGCATTAGCTAGTATTAGTTCACTTTATATGGATTTTCTCACTTGATGTGCAAGAAGTATATGTGATATACTTTTGTGCACATTTTTGTATCATGTTTGATGATACTTGATCATTTAGTTAAGTGTATAGAATTAAACCATGATTAATTTGATGATTAGGGTTTTGCATATTCATTTATTTATTTATTTGGAATGGATAAAGATGAGGATGGTGGCTTTCTTTGTTTCTTATTGAAGCTTCATGAAGCTTTGACTTAGTCACCATTCTTGTCTCATGCTTAACCCTAACCATTTGAACTAACCCTAGTTCATTCTCTACACTTAACTATGGTTAAGATTATGATAAGTATTCATTTTCTTTTTCATTTTAAAATGACTTTATAAAAACTTATCATATTCTATCTTCTTCTTCATCTTCTTCTTCAAGATAGAAAGCTTGATGCCATCAATGGCAACTTGAGATCTAAAGTGAGAAATCCAATTCTAAAGTGAACCCACCTCGTATTTCTTCACCCTCTACCTCTTGCCAAGTTGTTTTGGGTGTTTTCTTCACAAGTTTCACAACTTTGTGAAGTCGGAGCTTGAACTTATGATGCCTCGACGTAGATCATCTTCGGCACGAAGCCGACGACCTAGTCCGCCCATTTCTCCGATCAAGCCGACGATCGAGTCCGGGATTCGAGATGGACAGCGAGAGGACACCTACGTGGAGCCAAGGAAGTGGATATCCGGATCTACAAAGGTTGTAGCTTCCTATCTTTAGTTAAGTTGTTAACTAGTTTACTGTTTCGCCTAAATTTCTAGTCGACGATCCGTATTAGGGTTTCTCGGCACCCATAAAATATATGAAATTGGCATGGTTGATGCCTTGTGAGACCTCTATAGTGTGCCTAGGAACCCTACAATTACAACGAATTCCGATATAATGAGAATGATCACCTAATTCCCAATAACTTCCTCCCACTCATCATCTGTAAAACAATACAGATATGAGAATGAAACCTGGTGAATACACACCCTGGAGTAAGTATCTAATGGAGAAAACAGTTTTTCATTAACAATGCACTTAAACATGAAAATGTTTCGTAGGGGTATCCTGGTGTTCATAGTAATGCCTCTTCCATAATCCAATTCATGACTTTAACCGCATATTTCTTTGCCATCTCTCCAAATCCCTTTATTTGTCTTTAGTCGTTACCTTTTGTACACCATCGTTAGGCTAAATGGTTTTCTTCCTTCCCTACCGTTCGGCACCAGCCTATGGTTTGGAAGAAGACTATCCAGTAAGCATAATAGGTGTACCCTCCTAAACCAAGGAGTACTCGTAACCTGAGAGAAGGTGATGATAGAAGACAACTGAATAATACCTTATTCTTTTAAAGGTGAAATTAGAGTGGCGATGAAGCACGCGGTTTGGTCGTGAATGATAACAGTCGCAACTTACTTTGCCCTCTATCTAATCCCTTTATTTTGTCTTTATATATTACCTTCTGTACACCCTACTTAGGCTAATTGGTTTTCTTCATTCCCTACTTTTCGGCACCAGCCTATGGTTTGGAAGAAGATTATCCAATAAGCTTACTCTCCTAAACCAAGGAGCCCTCGCAACCTGAGAGAAGGTGATAATAAAAGACAACTGAATAAACCAATTCTATTTCTCCTGAACCTTGATCCATCCACGAAGGAGTCCCTTCGAGTTCGTAAATAACCATACGATGGATCTATCCAATGGAAGTGGATGTCCGTAGTAATACGGGGTGTTCTGAGAAATGAAAAGGGTAAAAGAAGGAGTGGCAATGACTTATGCAACACGGACAATCCAAAAGCCAGTATTTTAAGAAGGTTTGGTCAACTTGGTCACTGAGTCATAGTCTAGGGTCGGTCAAAGGTCGCTGCCAAAGAGAGAGAGAAAAGAAACACTCTGCGTGCACTCTAACCTAGATCATAATGGTTATCATTTTATCTAATCCAGAAACCTCCCACTGTACTGTCAAATTCTCCTCCAAACCTGAAAGAAGAATCAATCGGGATCACCCGAAGAGTAAACCAACTCATCAGTGGGAATCGGGATCCAACTTTCATCGCATGATAACGTGATGGAGTCCACTCACGTTATCACACTCCAGAAGGTATGTGCATGCTTGGCAAGTTTCAGTTTCTTTAGAAACTCCCGATATGATTTTTAACCCATGCTCTTATGATTGTGACTAAGGGCCAACCCATCATAAGTCACATGTCAAGTTCTTCCCATCATTATCTTGTTAATTTGAACCCACCCATACTCTCCCTTGACTAAGGGCCAACAAGGCTGTACGACTGTCCCAAACCAACGCATCTATCTATGCAACATATGAACACCCCAGCAGCTACCAATCACTATGTCCTAGCTAAGGGCCAGACCAACATAGCTTGAATACTACTGACCATTCATATGAAATGACGGAGGGCTATGGCTGGTTTTTGGCGAAAAACCTTTAACGTAATGAACTTGATCTCGTTGAAGGAACCTGATAGCTTTTTATAAAAATATAGTGGCGAAAACCTTTGCTAAAGAGGTCACTCCCGGTGAACGGATCTCGGCTCTTTCCTCGTGGAATGAGGTGCAGGATATTCCACTGAATACCGCGATGCAAAGAAACATGTAATCGACTATAGTGAAGTTATTACCCTGACGCAAATTTCTGCCCAAGGGGTCAGTCCCGGTGAAGGGATATCAGCCCTTGCCCCGTCGAATAAGGTGCAGGATATTCCAACCGAATACCACTGTGCAAAATAAAAGAAAACATCTTTGTAATAACACTTTTTAAATTTTTCCAACAACATCCAAACAGGTTTGTTTTACTTTGCATTGATCAGAATCAACGCAGTCCCATCAATAAATCACACCAGAAAAGAACGAAAATAAAATGTACGTATATACCATCCGCATTCGTCACTGGGTCACGTCGTCACCCGTTAGGTTACTTAACTAACGACAGAGCGGGGACTGAACTAGCGCGGGTGTAAAACATATACAACATCTAATAGTATATAAACCAATATACAATAATCGCTCCAGGCGTGATAATATGCAACATTACAGAAAAGTAATAAGCATCACAGAACAATACAGATAAACTGGGATCCCCGGGTTTCACAGAGCCGCTGCTGAAACCCGACGTTCCCCTGTCGTGTGGATAGCCTGTGCAATGAAACCTAGACCCCTACGGGTGCGGCAAGTTACCCGCCAAAACCTGAAGCGAGGCAGCCCCCTACAGCAAAGTGAATGGACCACCCTGCACTTCACGGAATCCGGTGACTTGAGCACCCCTCCTTGGGTCAACCTGTACCCCTTACGAGTGCGGCGAATAGTCTGCCAATTCTAGAGTGAGGCCCCTCTGCCTCTCAAAGCCATAAGATGCGGACCCGTTGCCCCCCAGAACCCGGCTATCCGTGCACTCCGTCGCGGGGTAAAGCCTAGTACAGAAATGAAAAATATGTACAACGGGTACATCGACCTTGACCCGGTCGTGCCCTAAAAGAATATTATACAACAGGCAGTGACGGCAGTGTACATGTTGGACGCTCGCCCCGTAATATGAAATGTACAAATAAATCCAAATTGCACTACCATTGCACACTGCTATCCACCACGACAAATCCGCAACATCACAGCACAATACAGAACATCAACGCGAATGTCACGTTCGCAAACCCGTCTAAAAGGATTATAGCAATTAGACGCAGTTTACCGATCAAATGACATTCCCGGTCGGAGATATAATGTAAGTACTGTAAACTAACGTGTTTAAATTTCGATCGACAAAATTTCCCGAAGTGGGCCCCACGCAAATCTGCCGCACAGTAAAAAACACTGGGCCCAAATAAACAGTTCCAGAAACCACAATTTCCAACATAGAATCCACTGTAGAAAATTGACTAAGCGATGTCACTTTCCTGCGGCGGATCCACAGCCAAACCCATGCTTGGGCCACGGATCCGCGGTGGAACAGCGATATCATTTTGTCGAATTTCTCCAGTATTCCTCAAAAACCCTGCTTGATTTTCTGGTATGGTCAAAATGATTTTTAGAACAGTTTAAAAATTAACAGAAACTTTAATACTAGAAATTGCGATTTTCGAAAAATCCGTTCGATCGATCTTTTAAACGTGTTAGCACAAGTTAGTAAAGCTTAATGGCATGGCTCTGATACCATGTAAGTCTACGGTAGCGCCCCGGCCATCTTTCAGACGCCAAAATACGGAACAAAAACTTTTATAACTGGCGCTATCGCATACTATAACCCGGATCTGCCATTAACGCTAAACTAACAATCTATAAAGAGGGAAGAAAGGTTATACCGAACGATCCGAGTCCTTCGTTCTTTAACCATCATCCCACGCTCCGTTGCGGCTGCTCCGATCTCGTCGATCTCCGATCTCCTCGTCCAGGTGGCACCACGTCATCGGATATTTTAACGGGCTCCCGCCTCTGACTCGAGGCAACTCGGTCGTCAAGTTTGCTAAAAGAGACGACCAAGAATGATGTAGAGAATGAGTAGAAGACTTTGTCTCGCTTCGTCCAAAGCCATGGACGAACGGTTAATGAAGTTGCCATTGGAATCGGGTGATGGAATGAAATGAGCTATGAAATTCCATACACCGAAAACTATCATAATCTTTTAACCAATAACCATTTCTTTTTCTTCCAACTGAGTGAGAGAGTGGGGAGGGGGCCGGCCATATAAGAGTAGGGGGAGGTGAGTGTAGGAGAGGGGGAGGTGACAATAAGAGAAAATATCAAGTGTGAACACAAAGTGTGAACACAATTAATGAAAATGATGAATCATTAACCAAGTCATCATGCATTAATGGAATCATTAAATGCAACCATGACTCACAAAACACCTCACCACTTCTAGAACCTTCTAGAAGCATCCACACTCATCTCAAGAAAAGATAAATCTGTATTTAACCGAATGTTAAATACGGCTGATAGAAAACTGGAAACTGGCAACTTCCAAAAGTGATCCCGAAACGAATTTCAGGATAACCCCGTAACTGTATAAATATACCCGCATTTGTATTACGACCGAATACAAATGCAACTGAGACAAAGATATTATATCTACTCTGTATAATACATGGATCCGGCTTAAACCAAAGCCCACCAGTATTATCTGCCCGAAATATGACACGTGCGTAAACGCACGTGCAATTTCCGAACCCTGCCATAAAACCATACGGCCACTACAACGTTTCGCCCGAACTTGGGAAACTATCTGTGGGGGGCTCTAATGACTCGTCAGTACCCTGGCAGTGGGTTTAACCACAAGCCGTCAGCGGCACTAGCTGTGCGTAACGGCTGCCCATGGACTGACCTCAAAGGAGGCTGATGAGCGAACTCATCCAGAAACCCTACTGAGCCTAACAGTGATAATGTATATACAGTCCGGTCGGTTCGTCTATGAGTATCGCATATCCGGGCTAGGGGGCTAGTAACGTCAGACCCCCAATAGCTGTATAAGTCGTGTCGGAGACAAGTCCTGAACACCCTGAGATACTACTGGAGTACCTACCAGTAAATCTCACCTGCCTTGTCCAAGGACTTGGTGTAATGGCTTTCCTAGACACAGCGCGACCTCCACCCCCAATACCGGGAGAGACGAATCCCTTGCCGATCCGCTCACGTGCCTCCATGTGGCTCGGGACGGTACCCAAAAACTACCTGTTTGCACGACTCCTTTGAGCCGTGGTAGGGTAGAAATCAAAGCACAGTGGGAACTCACACGAGACAAATGACGAGCTCAGGTCGATGAACTAACCTGTACACATGTCACCAGGGAACTGCTATCTGACGATATGTATAATACCAACTAGCAGCTTCCACGGCGAGTCCTGTCCGGTGTACTCATAACCCAATAAGCACTAATATACATCTTAGGTGATCCAACTGACACCAGTGACTCGTAAGACCGGTCACCGCCCCTCGTCGGGGTCTCGACTGTATACACTAGTCTACTCCGGAGTATCGATGCCCTGTCTCGAAACTCCCAAGACTAGGGACCACTATTAAGGATATGCTTATAAACCACCCAACTCTCACTTATATGATCGCCCTCATACTGTTGGCAGTCAAGCAAGATCCTAGGGGATCTATCAAAGTGTAATCGTGATCAGTCACCTGAACCTATACACGACTGATAAAGGCAAACCAAATAGCATACTATCATCTCGAGTAAGACTGTCCTACCGGTATAGGTCCTCCTCAATCATTGCAATCATGTACCTGCGATCCAATAATTGACTTTGAGGGCACTATATCCAACAGAACTAACCTGTATACATGTCACCAGGGAATTGCTATCTGACGATATGTATAATACCAACTAGCAGATTCCCGGCGAGTCCTGTCCGGTGTACTCATAACTCAATGAGCACCTGTATACATCTTAGGTGAACAAACTGACACCAGTGGCTTGTGAGACCGGCCACCGCCCCTCGTTGAGGTCTCGACTGTATACACTAGTCTACTCTGGAGTATCGATGCCCTGTCTCGAAACTCCCACGACTAGGGACACTTTAAGGATGCGCTTACGGACCCCAGCTCCCACGTATATGATCGCCATCATACTGCTGGTAGTCAAGAAAGAATCCTATGGGCTCTATCATCATGCAATAGTGAACTAAAGCATGTATACGATCATAAAGACAAACCAGATAGCATACTATCATCTTGAGCAAGACTGTCATATCGGTATAGGTCTTTCCTCAATCATTGCAATCACGTACCTGCGATCCAATAATTGACTTTGAGGGCACTATCTCCAACAGTCCCATCTGAAATCCAAACATATTCTGAGGCGGTATCACCTGATCCGGGAGATAGTTGATCACTGTGAGATCGAGGTCAGGAGAGTTGACACGAAGGACAACACTGCGGATCCATTCACGAAGGCTATATTCCAGATACAATTTGAGAGACTCTTCGGGATGTTGGGTATGAGATACTACAACACCGGGCCTTAGTGCAAGTGGGAGATTGTTAGTTATATATATGCCCTAGAAGCCATTGTTATACATATGATGTATATTATAGTGGATTCTTGGATATATATAGAGAGGACTTTCTTGCTTGACATGATAGTATGATATTTGGTTTCACTTTGTCTTAACATGTTGACTTGTATTAGTTTACTGTCTTGCTCTCACATGTTGATAAGGCCCTTAGGATATGTACTCGACCCACTGGGAATATAATAAGATCACACTAGTGGGGCCAGGGTAGTCAAAGAGTACATCCTATAATTGTTCCTAGTCGAGAGAGTATCGAGACAGGGCATCGATACTCCAAAGTAGACTAGCGTATACGCATCTTGACCTATATGATGGGCGATGGATGATCCTATATCCATTGGTGTTTGACATCAAAGATGGTGTACGGGTGCTCAGTGGAGACTGGGTACACTGAACGGACATGCCGAGAACTCCTAGATGGTATTATACATATCGTCAGATAGTAGTTCTCCGGTGACACTAGTACAGGTTAGTCTGTAGACCCGAGATCGTCATAGAGTCTTGTGTGATTCCCACTTTGCTTTGATTTCCATCATACCACGTCCAAGAGGGCGTGCAAAACGGTGGTTTTTGGGTACAGTCCCGAATGACATGGAGGCAATGAGCGATAGGAGGGGTTTCGTCTCTCTCGGTATTGGGAGTTGATGTTGTGCTGCATTCGATTGGCTATAATTGGAAGTCCCTGGCCAGGGCTGATATGGAGTGCTGCTAGTAAGAGTTATCAGTAGTTTCTCGACCCGTTATGAGCCTTATATCGACACGACTTATCGGTTACTGGGGTCTGACGTATACCGCCCCTAGACTAGATATGCAACATATCAGATGAAGAGACCGGACTGTACGGGAGTGTTACTGTTTGGATTCACAGGAGAATGTACAGGCTTACTTGTTGATCTTCTGATCGCTCAATACCTGGGTGGCTGTTACGTTTAGCTGACCGCTTGCAGCTTGTGGGTGTTTGATATGATCATCACCTACTGCCGGCATATTGACGATTCTTTAGAGTCCTACACAGAGGTTTCTTGGCTCAGGCAAAACGGAGTAGGAGCACATATGTGATATGTGTGGGACCGAGAATAATACGATATGAGATACCGTATTCTATTCTCGCGATATGTGATATCAGCCGGGTATATGTGATATAGCCGGGTCATCGGATCAAATGTTGATTCGATGAATTGGTACATGTTATATTAGTCGGTTATATGTAATATAGCCGGGTTATCGGATCAAGTTTTGATTCGATAATTTAATGTATAATTATATATGTGATATATTACGTTACGTTAACTAATATAAGCTCGCTTTATTGATTCATTTTCTCACGGGATAATATATTGATATATATGCGATATATGTTAATTGTATTATTTTCTTTTGTTACAAAATGTATTGTATATGTGATATATAATATTGTAACATGTTAGGTTTACAAATTTAACAAAGGTTTAGGGTTTAAACTTGGTTAGGGTTTGGATTAGGGTTAGCTTTTGCATGAAGGTTCCATGAAGCTTCATGAAGCTTTGACTTTGTCTTTGTCTTGATATTTTTTGAAGATATTATGTTAACCTAATCCAAACCATTAACTCTAGTTTATTCTCTAAAAGGGTTAACTCCTTCATGCTTAACCCTTGGTTAGATTTGTAACCACTACAATAATTCATTATTCATCACAAAAGGATTAGCTCTTCTTCTTGCTTCTTCTTCCTTGTTGAAAAGCTTCACTAGCTTTTTCAAAAATGGTGAATAAAAGTGAGAATTCGAAAACAAAAGAGAGCAATATTCCTACTTCATCATCCTCATCTATTCTAGCCACTTAGATGTTGGATATAGTTCCCTCAGAGTCAATTATTGGATCACAGGCACGTGATTGCAATGATTGAGGGAGGATCTATGCCGGTAGGACAGTCTTACTCATGATGATAATATGCTATCTGGTTTATCTTTATCATCGTGTACTGCTTTAGGTGACCTTACAGGTCACTATTGCGCATTTATAGAGCCCTTAGGATTCTTGCTTAACGGCCAGCAGTATGATGGCGATCATATACGTGGGAGCTGGGTCTATAAGCACATCCTTAAAAAGGTCCCTAGTCGTGGGAGTTTTCGAGACAGGGCATCGATACTCCAGAGTTGACTAGTGTATACAGTCGAGACCCCGACGAGGGGCGGTGGCCGGTCTCACAAGCCACTGGTGTCAGTTGGTTCACCTACGATGTATACAAGTGCTCATTGGGTTATGAGTATGCCGGACAGGACTCGCCGGGAACATGCTAGTTGGTTTTATACCTGATGTCAGATAGCAGTTCCTTGGTGACATGTGTACAAGTTAGTTCATCGACCTGAGATCGTCATTTGTCTTGTGTGAGTTCCTACTGTACTTTGATTACTACCCTACCACGGCTCAAAGGAGTCGTGCAAACAGGTTTTAGTTGGGTACAGTCCCGAGCCACATGGAGGCAGTGAGCGGATCTGCACGGGTTCGTCTCTCCCGGTATTGGGGGTGAGATCGCGTTGTGTCTAGGAGAGCCATTACACGAAGTTCTTAGCCAAGGCAGGAGATTTACGGGTAGGTATTCCAATAGTATCTCAGGGTGTTCTGGGCTACACTCCGACACGACTTGTACCGCTTTTGGGGGTCTAACTTTTACCAACTCCCTAGGCCCGCCATGCGATGCTCATAGATGAACGGACCGGACTGTACGGATATTGTCACTGACAGGCTCAGTAGGATGTCAGGATGAGTTCGCTCATCGACTTCCCTTGTGGTCAATACCTGGTATCTCGTTACGTACGGCTAATACCTCTGACGTGCTAGTGGTTAAATCCATAACCAAGGTATTGACGAGTCTTTAGAGTCCCCCACAGACAGTTTCTCAAGTTTCGGGAGAAACGTTGTAGAGGACGTATGGATATATGGCAGGGTTCGATCATGTACGTGCGGTATTGCACGGATCATGATCGGACGGATAATACTAGCGGGCTTTGGTTTAAGCCGGATCCTAGTATTATACAGTGTAGATTTTGTCTCATTGCATTTGTAATCGGTTGCAATACAAATGCGGGTATGTATATACAGTCGCGGGGTTTTCCTGTAAATTGGTGTGGACGGGGTTATTTGCAAATGTGCTAATTAGCAAAGTGGAGGGTGTTTTCTGTAAGTGGTTGCTTCATGATGGCTCTAGATTGACTTTGACTTCCTTTGTTCATCATGACTTGCTTTAGGTGATGGGTTTTTGATTTGACTTGGTTGTGATCATTGTTCCTAATGATCACTCTTTTCTCTTCCTTGCATTATTCTCTCTCTCCCTACACAACACAAGGCTGGCCACAAGTTTTTGGGGCTGTCCAAAATTTTGGAGTAGGAAAATGGTTCCTTCTTGCTTGCACAAAATCCCTTAGCTAATCCAAAAAGCTTGCATCTCCTTCTCCACTTCCAAATGGCAACTTCGTCAACCCTTTGGGACAAAATTGTTCTACACTATTCTACAGCAATCATGGACACGTCGGCTTCCCAACTTCGTGTCCGAGTTGTCTCGGTCCAGAGGTGGGAGCCCGTAAAAAGACTCGGTGATGTGGTGCCCTTTCCGACGAGGAGATCGAGACCGGAGATTCCGCGAGGAGATCGGGGTGGTGGCCGAAGACCGAAGGACACGGATCGCTCGGTATAGCTCTCTACCCTTTCTCTAGTTTGCCCCTTTTCTTTTGTTAGCTAGTAGTAGGTTAATGGTCCGATCCGGGTTTATAGTCCGCGGTAGCGCCGGTTTCTAAGTAAAGAAATGTTTTTGTTTCCGCATTTTGGCCTCGGACAGACAGCCGGGGCGCTGCCGTGCACTTACATTGTATCAGAGCCACGCCATTAACCTTTTCTAGCTTGCTCTAACGTGTTTAGAACTTGATCAAACGAAATTTCCAAAAACCATAATTTCAAAGCATCAGTTTCTGTCGAATTTTTCCAGTCGTCAGAAAATTATTTGGTATATTGCAGAAATATGTGCAGGCTTTTTCAAGAGAACTGAGAAAATTTGGTGGGCTGATTTTACTGTAGCGCGGCGGAGCCGCGGCCGTAACCATGTTTTGGCCGCGGATCCGCGGCCGTACTGTGGCCACAGTGCACCAAATTTCTTCAGTAGGTCTCTGTGTTGTAATTGGGGTTTTTGGTATATTCTGTTTGTGCTGAAATTTATTTTGTGTACTGAGTATTGTACTTGGGGCCCACTTCGAGAAATTTAGTCGATCGAAAATTTTAAAGATGTTAGTTCACAGTATTTACATTATATCTGCGACCATGAATGTCACTTGATCGGTAAATCCTGTCTGACTGCTATAGCCCTTTTAGACGGATTTGCGAACGTGACATTCACGTTGATATTCTGTGTTGTGCTGTGATGTTGTGGATTTGTCGTGGTGGATAGCCTGGATGCAATGGTAGTACAGTTTGGTTGTATACATACATTTGATATTGTAGGACGAGCGTCCGACATGTGGACTGCCGTTACTGCCTGTTTGTATATTATTCTTTTGGGGCACGACCGGGCTGAGGTCGATGTACCCGTTGTATATTTTACTTTCTGTACTAGGATTACCCCACGGAGAGGTGCACGGATAGCCGGGTTCTAAAGGGCAACGGGCCCGCATCTCATGGCTTTGAGACGGAGGGGGCTTCACTCTAGAATTGGCGGGCTATTCGCCGCACTCGTAGGGGATACAGGATGACCCAAGGAGAGGTGCTCAAGTTACCGGATTCCGTGAAGTGCTGGGTGGTCCATTCACGTTGTTGAAGGGGACTACCCCGCTTCAGGTTTTGGCGGGTAACTTGCCGCGCCCTTAGGGGTCTAGGTTTTCATTTCACAGGCTATCCACACGACCAGGGGAACGTCGGGTTTCAGTAGCGGCTCTATGAAACCCGGGGATCCCAGATATCTGTATTGTTCTGTGATGCTTATTACATTTCTGTGATGTTGCATTTTATCACGCCTTGAGCGATTATTATATATTGATATATAAACTAGTAGATGTTGTATATGTTTTGCACCCGCGCTGGTCCAGTCCTCGCTCTTTGGTTAGTTAAGTAACCTAACGGGTGATGACGGGACCCAGTGGCGAATGCGGGTGGCATATACGTACATCATATTTTCGTTCTTTATTGGTGTGATCAATTGATGGGACTGCGTTGATTCGGATCAATGCAAGCTAAACAAACCTATTCTGATGTTGTTGGAATAATTTTCAAAAAAAGCTGTTATTGTAAGAATGTTCTCTTTTATTTTGCACAGTGGTATTCGGTTATGAATATCCACCACCTCAGTCGACGAGGCAATGGCCGAGATCCCTTCACCGGGAGTGACCCCTTGGACAGAAGTTTGTGTCAGGGCAATAACCTCACTATAGTCGATTACTTTTGCTTTGCATCGTGGTATTCAGTTGGAATATCCTGCACCTCATTCTATGGGGAAAGAGCCGAGATCCCTTCACCGGGAGTGACCTCTTTAGCAAAGGTTTTCGCCACTATATTTTTATAAAAAGCTATCCGATTCCTTCAACGATATCAAGTTCATTACGTTAAAGGTTTTTCGCCAAAAATCATTCGTAGCCCCCCGTCATTTCAGAAAGGTAGCACTTAGTATTCATGCTATGTATGTTGGCCTTCGTCAAGGCATAGTATATGGTAGCTATTTGTTACTTTTCTGCAGCATAGATAGATGCGTTGGTTTGGGACAGTCGTACTACTATTTTGGCCTTCGTCAAGGGTATGTACGGGTGGGTTCAAATTAACCTCGATAATGACGGGTAGAACTTGACATGTGACTTATGATATGTTGGCCTTCGTCAAGGTAATAAGAGCATGGGGTAAAAATCACATCAGGAGATTCTAAAGAAACTGAAACTTGCCAGATATGCGCATACCTTCTGGAGTGTGATAACGTGAGTGGATTCCATCACGTTATCATGCGATAATAGTTGGATCCCGATTCCCACTGATGAGTTGGTTTACTCCTCGGGTGATCCCGACTAATTCTTTTTTCAGGTTTGGAGGAGAATTTGACGTTACAGTGGGAGGTTTCCTGATTGGATAAAGTGATAACCATTCTGATCTAGGTTAGAGTGCACGCTGAGTGTTTCTTTTCTCTCTCTCTCTTTGGCAGCGACCATGGCCCGACCCTTGACTATGACTCAGTGACCAAGATTAACCGATCCTTCTTAAACACTGGCTTTTGGATTGTCAGAGTTGCATACCTCATTGCCACTCCTACTCTTACCCTTTTCTCCAGGACACCCCGTATTATTACGAACATCCACTTCCATTGGATAAAACCATCGTATAGTTATATACGAACTCGAACGAACTTGTTTCAGATTCGAGGATGGTTTCCGGTTCTGGAGAAAACGAATAGGACTATTCAGTTGTCTTTTCCTTTTACCTTCTCTCAGGTTGCGAGTGCTCCTTGGATTAGGACGGTACACCTATTACGCAAATTGGATAGTCTTCTTCCAAACCATAGGCAGGTGCCGAACGGTAGGGAATGAAGAAAACCATTTAGCCAAAAAGGTGTGCAGAAGGTATTAAGTAAAGACAAATAAAGGGATTAGTAAGAGGGCAAAGTAATTTGCGATTGCTGTTCACGACCAAACCAAGTATTTCTTCGCCAATCCTACATCACCTTTGTATTTCTCCAGAACACTCCGTATCACTACGAAGATTCATAGGTTATTGGATACTCCATCGTATGGTTATATACGAACTCGAAGGAACTTGTTCCAGTTCGGGGATGGATTCTGGTTCAGGAGAAATAGGAATAAGGTTTATTCGGTTGTCTTTTATCTTCACCTTCTCTCGCATTGCGAGTGCTCCTAGGATTAGCATAGTACACCTATTACGCTTATTGGGTAGTCTTCTTCCAAACCATAGGCCGGTGCCGAACGGTAGGGAAGGAAGAAAACCATTTAGCCTAACCAAGGTGTACAGAAGGTAACGACTAAAAACAAATAAAGGGATTTGGAGAGATGTCAAAGAAATATATGGTTACAGTTGTGAATCTGGATAATGGAAGAGGCATTACTAGGAATACCCGGATAACCCTACGAAACATTTTCATGTTTCAGTTTCACTGTGTACTGTTAAAAGAAAACCGATTTCCCAATTAGACCTTGCTCCAGGGTATGTATTTACCAAGTTTTATTCTCACATCTATATGATTTTACAGATGATAAGTGGGAGTAAGTTATTGGAAATTAGGTGATCATCCTCATTATATCGGGATTCGTTGTAATTGGTGATATTTGAGGAAGTCACCTGGGTTGTTTGCCGGACGACAAATATTTAGTTTTGAATATCCGTTGTTATGCACCAATTTCAAATTGATATATCTGTACGTCTATTTTTATAGAGTGAGATATAACTTTTTGAAATTATGTCCATGACATTTACCTATATAAGTGGATGGTTAGGTAAGGAGAATTAAACAGCGGTGTAATTCTTCTTAACCATAAGTACAGTATTCAACCTACGACACACAGGGATTGAGTTATTACACTCAAGAGACTTATACAGAGTATTGTATATTGTCCAGTGTCCATCAGGACAAAGGGGTTGGTACTCGTACTATATTCTGTTTACTTGTGACTTCTCTAGCTCTTAGACATGTGTTTCGTAGAAACACAAGGTCCAAGTTTTGAGAAGTTATAGGTATATGAATAAAGTAGAGAACCAGGTGTTGCAAGTATCAGGATTCTTCAAGGTGATCGAAGATGTAGATACTTATGTATGGTATTCTGTTTATAGTAATGGTTTTGAGAAACTTGTTTCTCTTTCAGGTTACTCATATCTGGATGCATTCCTAAGTTGAGTAACGCTGATAGGCCTCCTTCCATTTAGTTGACATGCACTGGAGACAGCTGCATGATTTGAATTTCGTTCCAATTAAATCAGTGCCTCTGTTTCTATATTGGATATAGAACAGTTCATATCTTGACGATGTTAAGGTACGGGGAGTTGTCCGGCTTATGCTTAAAACCAAACTCTGGATAACTCAAGGCACGTTTCTGTAATGGCTGTTTGTGGGTTGACCCAGGCTATGACGAGGGTTGACTTTCTACCCTCTGGAAGATCAATAGTGATATTGTTCTAGACTCACCACAGTTTTAAGTAAAATGGATTTTTTTTCAAAAAACAGAAGTGGGAGTATGGTAGAACTGGAAGTGATTCCAGAACCGCAAACGATTACTGAAAATTTGATACGATCCTAAAAATTCAATCTGGTTTGACATTCCATTGGCCACTCCGCAAATATGGTGGGTAAGCTCAGGCACCCGAGAGGTACTCCGGTAGCCTCAAGAATGGTGACAGGGAGGTTTTTGTTTATCCAGACTTGACACTACTGTTGTTCCAGACTATGAGACCCGGCGGGAAGATGAATATAGCGTCGTTCTGAACTGGCTTTAGAAGTGCACGTGTATATGATTCTGCCAGAGGGTTGTCGTAGTCAGTAGGAGCAGCGGAAGCATTGGTGGACAAGTGGCTTATGTCTATTTATAGACTAAAGCAGATATAGAGGAAATAGATCATCTATTTCTGATGTGACAGTCATAGGTTTGACTTCATCAGAATAGGGGATGGATCTTTTAAGAAGGTAGTAGGGTGTGATGTCCTGGTATTTGGATGACATACACAGAGTAGGAAGTGATATTCCTATACTACGATCGGTTATACTTTGGTTGTCACACAGTGGTTTTTCCACATAAGATATAGATATTATATCAGACATTCTGGTTACTAGATCTATGGTTTTAGATCTAGATTTGGGTAGTATCCCATTCTGGGTACTTAGACAGCATTCTAAAGGTGTTTTAGAATGGACGACTCCTGGCACGGTAGTGTTCCTGCAGTTGATGGAGTCACCCTCTCTGAAGGTGTCTTACAGACTAAAGGGGATAAGGATGTAAATGATTGGCAGATCACTTGCTTAGGCAATTGAGTCAATCATGAGATGTCAAGTACCACACCAGATGTTGTTTTTGTACTAGATGCAATAAGTTGATATTAATCCTATCCTGGAGGAACATTCGGAAGCAGTTTTAGAATATAAGTGGATGTTCTAGGGATATGATAACGACAGCCTCATTCGGGAGACAGTTATCATTCCAGGCTTCCAAGGTGACCTGTATGACAGAGTGACTGTCAGAGTTATAGTTTTCCCTCTGACGAGGGGCAATATTTTGGACAGTAGTCCAAGGGGATACTGAGGGAGGCATGGCACAGGATACTGATTAAGTTCAGTTGTCGATACAGTTTAAGAAGTTTGGATTTGGAGTTCATTTATGAGCTAGGTCCCATCAGATATCCAGACATATTCTAAGACAGGTATTTCTCATTTCGGGAGATGGCTTTCTCCACGAACTTGAGATAAAGAGAGACAGAAAGAAACATCAGAGCGGATCCACTCACTGATGCTATTCCTCGAACGCATTAGTTTCGCAAACTGGTTTTGTGAGACTGATTAGTAGAGGAGTTGGGTGTTCGGTATCACACGGGCTGTGAGTATGCGACATCGCAATAATTAGCCTTGAGTGCAAGTGGGAGATTGTTGGATATAGTGCCCTCAGAGACAATTATTGGATCACAGGCACGTGATTGCAATGATTGAGGGAGGACCTATGCCGGTAGGACAGTCTTACTCAAGATGATAGTATTCTATCTGGTTTATCTTTATCATCGTGTACTGCTTTAGGTGACCTTACAGGTCACTATTGCGCATTGATAGAGCCCTTAGGATTCTTGCTTAACGGCCAACAGTATGATGGAAATCATATACGTGGGAGCTGGGATCTATAAGCACATCCTTAAAAAGGTCCCTAGTCGTGGGAGTTTTCGAGACAGGGCATCTATACTCCAGAGTAGACTAGTGTATACAGTGGAGACCACGACGAGGGGCGGTGGCCGGTCTCACAAGCCACTGGTGTCAGTTGGTTCATCTAAGATATATACAGGTGCTCATTGGGTTATGAGTACACCAGATAGGACTTTCCGGGAACATGCTAGTAGGTTTTATACCTGATGTCAGATAGCAGTTCCCTGGTGACATGTGTACAGGTTAGTTCATCGACCTGAGATCGTCATTTGTCTCGTGTGAGTTCCTACTGAACTTTGATTACTGCCCTACCACGGCTCAAAGGAGTCGTGCAAACAGGTTTTAGTTGGGTACAGTCCCGAGCCACATGGAGGCAGTGAGCGGATCTGCAGGGCTTCTCCTGTCCCAGTATTGGGGGTGAGATCGCGCTGTATCTAGGAGAGCCATTACATGAAGTCCTTGGCCAAGACAGGAGATTTACTGGTAGGTATTCCAGTAGTATCGCAGGGTGTTCTGGGCTACACTTCGACACGACTTGTACCGCTTTTGGGGGTCTGACTTTTACCAACCCCTTAGGCCCACCATGCGATGCTCATAAACGAACGGACAGGACTGTACGGATATTGTCTCTGACAGGCTTAGTAGGATGTCAGGATGAGTTCGCTCATCGACTTCTCTTGTGGTCAATACCTGGTAGCCCGTTACGTACGGCTAATACCTCTGACGTGCTAGTGGTTAAATCCACAGTCAAGGTATTGACGAGTCTTTAGAGTCCCTCACAGACAGTTTCTTAAGTTTCATGCGAAATGCTGTAGAGGCCGTATGGATATATAGCAGGGTTCGATCATATACGTGCGGTATTGTACGGATCATGATCGGACGGATAATACTAGCGGGCTTTGGTTTAAGCCGGATCCTAATATTATACAGTGTAGATTTTGTCTCATTGCATTTGTATTCGGTCGCAATACAAATGCTGGCACGTATATACAGTCGCGGGGTTTTCCTGTAATTTTTTACCGGATCACTTTTTTGAAGTTGCCAGTTTGCATCTCGTTTCGGCCATTTTTCCATTGTTCTTTCTTTGGCTGAAAATTGGTGTGGAGGGGGTTATTTGCAAATGTGCTAATTAGCAAAGTGGAGGGTGTTTTTTGTAAGTGGTTGCTTCATGATGATTCTAGATTGACTTTGACTTCCTTTGTTCATCATGACTTGCTTTAGATGATGGGTTTTTGATTTGACTTGGTTGTGATCATTGTTCCTAATGATCACTCTTTTCTCTTCCTTGCATTATTCTCTCTCTCCCTACACAACACAAGGCTGGCCACAAGTTTTTGGGGATGTCCAAAATTTTGGAGTAGGAAAATGGTTCCTTCTTGCTTGCACAAAATCCCTTAGTTCATCCAAAAAGCTTGCATCTCCTTCTCCACTTCCAAATGGCAACTTCATCAACCCTTTGGGACAAAAGAGTTCTACACTATTCTACAGAAATCTTGGACACGTCGGCATGCCAACTTCGTGTCCGAGTTGCTTCGGTCCAGAGGTGGGAGTCCGTAAAAAGACTCGGTGATGTGGTGCCCTTTCCGACGAGGAGATCGAGACCGGAGATTCCGCGAAGAGATCAGGGTGGTGGCCGAAGACCGAAGGACACGGATCGCTCGGTATATCTCTCTACCCTTTCTCTCGTTTGCCCCTTTTATTTTGTTAGCTAGTAGTAGGTTAATGGTCCGATCCGGGTTTATAGTCCACGGTAGCGCCGGTTTCTAAGTAAAGAAAAGTTTTTCGTTTCCGCATTTTGGCCTCGGACAGACGGCCGGGGCGCTGTCGTGCACTTACATTAGATTAGGGTGTTCACTTCTCTAATAAGTTGTTTAGTGAAGTGTAAGCTTGGGTTTAAGATTCTTCAAGGTAGATCATCTTAGATCATGAAGACATCAAGCAAGATGCATCATTCACCTCTTGGAGCCTCACGAGAGTCGGAATTCTTGATGATCGCAGCGAAGGGACCTCAACACGGAGCTTATGAAGCGAAGGAACGGACTACAAAGATTGTAATCCCCATCTCTTAAAAGTAAAGTTGTTTACTTGTTCAATGTTTACCCTAATTCTCTAGCAAAGATCCTCGCTACGGGTTGTTCGGCACTCGAAAATTTTGATTTTTTGCATGGTTGTTGCCTTATAGAACCTTGTTTTAGTGCCTAGTAACCCTACACATATGAGAGGGGTTAGCTCTTGTATTATTATGCTAGCTCTCATTTCTTCATCTCAACACAATAATAGAAAATGCCTTTTCTTCTTCTTCTTCCTCTAGCTCACAACATCCACCATGGCTTCATCTTCAACCTCCATCTATACACTCTCATACGTTGAGAATTAATGGATGCTTGAGACAAAGTGATCACACACATTCTCTACTTCACCTTGGACACGTCGGCTAGCAAACTTCGTGTCCGAGTTGCTTCGGATGAAGCGGGAGCCCGTAAAAAGACTCATTGATGTGGTGCCCTTCCGACGAGGAGACCGGAGATCGAAGATGCAGCGAGGAGTTTGGGATGGTGGCCAAAGACCGAAGGACACGGATCGATCGGTATAGCCTTTCCTAACTTCTTCTAGATTGCTAGTTAAATATTAATGGTTCGATCAGGGATTATAGTCTGCGTTAGCTCCAGTTTCAATTTCATGAAAAAGTTTTTGTTTCCGTATTTTGGCCTCGGATCGACGGCCGGGGCGCTACCGTAGACTTACATGGTATCAGAGCCACGCCATTAACCTTTACTAGCTTGTTCTAACGTGTTTAAAATATCGATCGATCGAAATTTCCGAATCGTATTTCCATTTCAGTGTGCTTGCTGTCGAATTTCAAAGTTGTTCAAAAAATTATTTTAGGCATCTTAAAAATACATTCAGGCAAAAATAAAGCTACAGAAAAAGTTTAGAGATGTAACTCCAAAATTCCACCGTGGAACCGCCGCGAAATGTCGCATTTGGCGGCCCTTCCACGGACCATTTTGGGCTACAGTGCCCCAAAGTTATTCTGAGGGTTTAATTCATAGAAATATGATTTTTCTGATATATAGTTTTGGCCCAGATTATTTTGAGTGCTGGAATTGTACTTGGGGCCCACTTCGGGAAATTTTATCGATCGAAATTTTAAATAAGTTAGTTCGCAGTAATTACATTACTATCTGTGACCGTGAATGTCATTCGAGCGGTAAATCTTGTCTAATTGCTATAACTCTTTTAGACGGATTTGCGAATGTGACATTCACGTTGATGTTCTGTGTTGTGCCGTGATGTTGCGGATTTGTCGTGGTGGATAGCTTGGTGCAATGTTAGTAAAGTTTTGTTATATTTGTATATTTGATATTGCGGGGAGAGCGTCCGACATGTGGACTGATGTCACTGTCTGTTTGTATATTATTCTTTTGTGGCATGACCGGGCTGAAATCGATGTACCCGTTGTATATATTTTTACTTTCTGTACTAGGATTATCCTGCGGTGTGGTGCACGGATAGCCGGGTTCTAGAGGGCAACGAGCCCGCATCTCATGGTTTTGAGACGGAGGGGGCTTCACTCTAGAATTGGCGGGCTATTCGCCGCAATCGTAGGGGGTACAGGTTGACCCAAGGAGGGGTGCTCAAGTTACCGGATTCCGTGAAGTGCTGGGTGGTCCATTCACTTTGCTGTAGGGGGCTGCCTCGCTTCAGGTTTTGGCGGGTAACTTGCCGCACCCGTAGGGGTCTAGGATTTCATTGCACAGGCTATCCACACGACCAAAGGAACGTCAGGTTTTAGTAGCGGCTCTATGAAACCCGGGGATCCTAAATTATCTGTATTATTCTGTGATGCTTATTACATTTCTGTGATGTTGCATTTTTATCACGCCTTTAGCGATTATTATATATTGATATATATACTAGTAGATGTTGTATATGTTTTACACCTACGCTAGTCCAGTCCCCTCTTTGTCGTTAGTTAAGTAACCTAACGGGTGATGACGGGACCCAGTGGCGAATGCGGATGGCATATACGTACATTGTATTTTCATTCATTTGTTGTTTGATTAATTGATGGGACTGCATTGATTCGGATCAATGCAAGCTAAACAAACATATTCTGATGTTGTTGGAACATTTTTCAAAAGGATGTTATTGCAAGGACGTTTTCTTTTGTTTTGCACAGTGGTATTCAGTTGGAATATCCCGCACCTCAGTCGACGAGGCAAGGGCCGAGATCCCTTCACCAGGAGTGACCCCTTGGACAGAAGTTTGCGTCAGGGTAATAACTTCACTATAGTTGATTACTTTTTGCTTTGCATCGTGGTATTCAGTTGGAATATCCTGCACCTCATTCTACGGTGAAAGAGCCGAGATCCCTTTACCGAGAGTGACCTCTTTAGCAAAGGTTTTCGCCACTATATTTTTATAAAAAGCTATCCGGTTCCTTCAACGATGTCAAGTTCCTTACGTTAAAGGTTTTTTGCCAAAAACCTCTCGTAGCCCTCCGTCATTTCAGACGGGTAGCACTTAGTATTCATGCTATGTTTGTTGGCCTTCGTCATGGAATAGTGTATGGTAGCTATTTGTTACATTTCTGCTGCATAGATAGATGCGTTGGTTTGGGACAGTCGTACTACTATTTTGGCCTTCGTCAAGGGTATGTACGGGTGGGTTCAAATTAACCTGGATAATGACGGGTAGAACTTGACATGTGACTTATGATATGTTGGCCTTCGTCAAGGACATAAGTGCATGGCGTAAAAATCACATCGGGAGTTTCTAAAGAAACTGAAACTTGCCAGGCATGCACATACCTTCTGGAGTGTGATAACGTGAGTGGATTCCATCACGTTATCATGCGATGATAGTTGGATCCCGATTCCCACTGATGAGTTGGTTTACTCCTCGGGTGATCCTGACTAATTCTGCATTCATGTTTGGAGGAGAATTTGAGGATACAGTGGGAGGTTTCTTGATTGGATAAAGTGATAACCATTCTGATCTAGGTTAGAGTGCACGCAGAGTGTTTCTTTTCTCTCTCTATCTTTGGCAGCGACCATGGCCCTACCCTAGACTATGACTCAGTGACCAAGATTAACCGAACCTTCTTAAAACACTGGCTTTTGGATTGTCTGAGTTGCATACCTCATTGCCACTCCTACTTTTACCCTTTTTCTCCGAAACATTTCGTGCCACTACTAACGTCCACTTCTATTGGATAAAACTATCGTATGGGTATATACGAACTCGAAGGAACATGTTCCAGATTCGAGGATGGTTTCCGGTTCTGGAGAAAATGAATAGGACTATTCAGTTGTTTTTTCCTTTTATCTTCTCTCAGGTTGCGAGTGCTCCATGGATTAGGACAGTACACCTATTACGCTAATTGAATAGTCTTCATCCAAACCATAGGCAGGTACCGAAAGGTAGGGTATGAAGAAAACCGATTAGCCTAAATAAGGTGTACAGAAGGTATTAAGTAAAGATAAATAAAGGGATTAGTAAGAGGACAAAGTAAATTGCGATTGCTATCATTCACGACCAAACCAAGTATTTCATCGCCACTCCTACTTCAGTTTTGTATTTCTCCAGAACACCCCATATCACTACGAAGATCCACAGTTATTTGGATACTCCACCGTATGGTTATATACGAACTCGAAGGGACTTGTTCCAGTTCGGGGATGGATTCTGGTTCAGGAGAAATAGGAATAAGGTTTATTCAGTTGTCTTTTATCTTCATCTTCTATCAGGTTACGAGTACTCCTAGGATTAGGAGAGTACACTTATTATGCTTATTGGATATTCTTCTTCCAAACCATAGGCTGGTGCCGAACGGTAGGGAAGGAAGAAAACCATTTAGCCTAAGGGGGTGTACAGAAGGTAACGACTAAAGGCATATAAAGAGATTTGGAGAGATGGCAAAAAAATATACGGTTACAGTCGTGAATCTGATAATGGAAAAGGCATTACTAGGAATACCAGGACACCCCTTCGAAACATTTTTATGTTTCAGTTTCACTGTGTATTGTTGATAAGAAAACTGATTTCCCAATTAGTCCTTGCTCCAGGATATGTATTTACCAGATATGATTCTCACATCTGTATAGTTTTACAGATGATGAGTGGGAGTAAGCTATTGGGAATTAGGTGATTGTCCTCATTATATCGGGATTCGTTGTAATTGGTGATATATGAGGAAATCGCCTAGGTTGTTTGCCGTACGGCAAATATTTGGTTTTGAATATCCGTTGTTATGCACCAATTTCAAATTGATATATCTGTACGTTTATTTTTGTAAAGTGAGATATAACTTTTTGAAATTATGTCCATGACATTTACCTATATCAGTGGATGGTTAGGTCTGGAGCATTAAATAGCGGTGTAATTCTTCATAACCATAGTACAGTTTTCAACATATGACGCACAGGGTTTGAGTTATTAGACTCAGGGGACTTATACAGAGTATTGTATATTGTCCAGTGTCCATTAGGACAGAGGGGCTGGTCCTAGTACTATATTCTGTTTACTTATGACTTCTCTAGTTTTTAGACAAGTGTTTCGTAGAAATACAAGGTCTAAGTTTTGAGAAGTTATAGGTATAAGAATAAAGTAGAGAACCAGGTGTTGCAAGTATCGGGATTCTTCAAGGTGATCGAAGAAGTAGATACTTGTGTATGGTATTCAGTTGATAGTAATGGTTTTTGAGAAACTTGTTTCTCTTTCAGGTTACTCCTATTTGGATGCACTTCTAAGTTGAGTAATGCTGATCGGCCTCTCTCCATTTAGTTGACATGCACTGGAGATAGCTGAATGATTTGAATCTGTTTTAAATTAAATCAGTCCTTCTATTTCTATAGAATAGTTCATATCTTAACATTATTAAGGTACGGGGAGTTTTCCGGCTTATGCATAAAACCAGACTCTGGATAACTCAAGGCATGTTTCTGTAGTGGCAGTTTGTGTGTTGACCCGGGCTATGACGAGGGTTGACTTTCTACCATTTGGAAGATCAATAGTGATATTGTTCTTGACTCGCCACAGTTTTAATAAAAATGGACTTTTTCAGAAAACAGTAGTGGGAGTATAATAGAACTGGAAGTGATTCCAGAACCGCAAACGATTACTGAAAATTTGGTAAGAACCTAAAGATTCAATCTGATTTGACATTCCATTGGCCACTCCGCAGATAAGGTGGGTAACCTCAGGCACTCGAGAGGTACTTCGGTATGCTCAAAGACGGTGACAGGGAGGTTCTTGTTTACCCAGACTTGACACTACTGTTGTTCCAGGCTATGAGACCCGGCATGAGGATGAGTATAGCGTCGTTCTGAACTGGCTTTAGAAGTGCACGTGTATATTATTCTGCCAGAGGGTTGTCGTAGTCAGTGGGAGCAGCAGAAGCATAGTGGTCACGTAGCTTGCGTCTATTTATAGACTAAAGCGGATATAGCGGAGATAGATCATCTATTTTTGATATGACAGTCATGAGTTTGACTTCATCAAAATAGGGGATGGATCTGTTAAGAAGGTAGTAGGGTGTGATGTCCTGGTATTTGGATGACATACACAGAGTAGGAAGTGAAATTCCTATACGATCGGTTATAGTTTGGTTGTCACACAGTGGTTTCTCCTCATAGGATATAGATATAATATCAGACATTCTGGTTACTAAATCTATGGTTTTAGATCTAGATTTGGGTAGTTTCCCAATCTGGGTACTTAGACGGCATTCTACAGGTGTTTTAGAATGGACGACTCCTGGCACGGTATTATACCTGCAGGTGATGGAGTCACCCTCTCTGAAGGTGTCTTACAGACAAAAGGGGGGAGGGATGTGCATGATTGACATATCACTTGCTTAGGCAATTAAGTTAATCATGAGATGTCAAGTACCACACCAGGTGTTGTTTTTGCACAAGCTGCAATAAATTCAGATATTAATCCAATCCTAGAGAAACGTTCGAAAGCAATGTTAGAACATAAGTGGATGTTCTAGGGATATGATAACGGTATCCTCCTTCGGGAGACAGTTATCATTCCAGGCTTCAAAGGTGACCTGGATGACAGAGTGACTGTCAGAGTTATAGCTTTCCCTCTGACAAGGGGAAGTATTTTAGACAGGTCGTCCAAGCGAACACTAAAGGAGGCATGGCGCAGGATACTGATTAAGTTCAGTTTACGATACAGTCTAAGAAGTTTGGATTTGGAGTTCATTTATGAACTAGGTCCCATCAGATATCCAGACATATTCTAAGACAAGTATTGCTCATTTCAGGAGATGGCTTTCTCTACGGGCTTGAGATAAAAAGAGACATAGAAAGAAAATTCAGGGTGGATCCACTCACTGAGGCTATTCCGCAAAAGCAATAGTTTTACAAACAAGATTTGTGAAACTGATAAGTAGAGGAGTTGGGTGTTCGGTATCACACGGGCTGTGAGTATGCGACATCGCAATAATTAGCCTTGAGTGCAAGTGGGAGATTGTTGGATATAGTGCCCTCAAAGTCAATTATTGGATCGCAGGCACGTGATTGCAATGTTTGAGGGAGGACCTATGCCGGTAGGACAGTCTTACTCGAGATGATAGTATGCTATCTGGTTTATCTTTATCATCCTGTACATGCTTTAGGTGATGTTACAGATCACTATTGCACGTTGATAGAGCCCTTAGGATTCTTGCTTGACTACCAGCAGTATGATGGCGATCATATACATGAGAGTTGGGTAGTCTATAAGCACATCCTTAAAGTGGTCCCTGGTCGTGGGAGTTTTGAGACTGGGCATCGATACTCTATTAGTAGACTAGTGTTTACAGTCGAGACCCCGACGAGGGGCGGTCACCGGTCTCACAAGCCATTGGTGTCAGTTGGATCACCTAAGATGTATACAGGTTCTCATTGGGTTATGAGTACACCGGACATGACTCGCCGGGAATATGCTAGTTGGTATTATACCTGACGTCAGATAGCAGTTCCCTGGTGACATGTGTACAGGTTAGTTCATCGATCCGAGATCGTCATTTGTCTCATGTGAGTTCCCACTGTGCTTTGATTACTACCCTACCACGGCTCAAAGGAGTCATGCAAACAGGTTTTAGTTTGGTACAGTCCTAAGCCACATGGAGACAGTGAGCGGATCGGCAGGGGTTTCGTCTCTCCTGGTATTGGGGGTGAGATCGCGCTGTGTGTAGGAGAGCCATTACACGAAGTCCTTAGCCAAGGAAGGAGATTTACTGGTAGGTATTCCAGTAGTATCTCAGGGTGTTCTGGGCTACACTCCGACACGACTTGTACCGCTTTTGGGGGTCTGACTTTTACCAACTCCTAGGCCCGACATGCGATACTCATAGACGAACGGACCGGACTGTACGGATATTGTCACTGACAGGCTCAGTAGGGTGTCAGGATGAGTTCGCTCATCAACCTCCCTTTTGGTCAATACCTTGTAGACCGTTACGTACAGCTAGTACCACTGACGTGCTAGTGGTTAAATCCACAGCCGGTGTATTGACGAGTCTTTAGAGTCCCCCACAGACGGTTTCTTAAGTTTCATGCGAAATGCTGTAGAGGCCGTATGGATATATGGCAGGGTTCGATCATATACGTGCAGTAGTGCACGGATCATGATCGGACGGATCATGCTAGTGGGCTTTGGTTTAAGCCGGATCCTAGTATTAGATTTGTTGGATTACTTTAGTCTCATCGCATTCGCATTCTGTCGGAATGCTGATGCAGGTATGTATATACAGGTTAGGGATATCCTTGTGATCCGTCACGAGTTTACTTTAGATGTTGCCATATCTTTTTATTTTTGTAAACATTTGGGTTAATGTTTACAAATGGTGGAAATTGTGAGTGGATTTTATCATGAGGTGCAATTAATGTGGCATGTTCAATTTGGTGACTCATGGTCTTGTGAACATGTCATGTTAATTGAGTGATTAGAGTGTTGAAATGAGAGGTAGAGAGAGAAAGGGCAGCCATATGAGAGGGGTTAGCTCTTGTATTATTATGCTAGCTCTCATTTCTTCATCTCAACACAATAATAGAAAATCCCTCTTCTTCTTCTTCTTCCACTAGCTCACAACATCCACCATGGCTTCATCTTCAACATTCATCCATACACTCTCATGCGTTGAGAATCAATGGATGCTTGAGATAAAGTGATCGCACACATTCTCTACTTCACCTTGGACAAGTCGGCTAGCAAACTTCGTGTCCGAGTTGCTTCGGATGAAGCGGGGACCCGTAAAAAGACTTATTGATGTGGTGCCCTTCCGACGAGGAGACCGGAGATCGAAGATGCCGCGAGGAGCTTGGGATGGTGGCCAAACACCGAAGGACATGGATCGATCGGTATACCCTTTCCTAACTTCTTTTAGATTGCTAGTTAAATGTTAATGGTTCGATTCGGGATTATAGTCTGCGTTAGCGCCAGTTTCAATTTTATGAAAAAGTTTTTGTTTCCGCATTTTGGCCTCGGATCGACGGCCGGGACGCTATGATCAGTCGAAAATATTGCATATTTTAACCGGCAATTTCCATATCATCTGCATACAATTAGAAGTGTTCGACATTCATATTCTACATATTAGCAAATCGGTCGCAAAATATCAGATTACATGTATTCGACCTTAAAATCGGCATTTCTAGGGAAATTGACTGCATTGCATTACATAGCATATTTTCCATATCTTGCAACCCCTGTTTCGAAGTCTGTGCAGGAAAAGAGAAGCTTGCTCGATCATTACAGTGCTCGACCATTACAATTGCTCGTAAACTCACTTAACTCAAATCTGGTATCAACACAGAAGAAGTACAAATCTAAACATCAAAAAAAGGCCCAAACAGTAGTACCAAGCCACTGAAGAATTCACAGATCCCAAGGCCAACAATACGCGGCGGAAGGGCGGCCAATGCCAGGTTCTTGCGGCGGAAGCGCGGCCCAATGATGACGTCAGCATCCCAATTTCAGTGCACAACTCCTGTACTATGGCCCACTGCTCAATTATGCACACAAACTTCCAGATGATTCCAGATACTTCCTCCAGATCAGCAAACACCTAAACTAGCCTAATACTTCTAGAACTTTCCCTAAAACCCTAGCTTAAACCCTAAGCTAACTCCTAACAAACTCCTTCTAGAAACCCTTCAACAAACTTTGGGAGGGAAAGTTCTAATTCAAATCTAACCTAGGGTTTGGGAGCTCTATAAATAAGACCCTAGGCTCATTATTCAAGGAGGATTCAACCTTGGGAAAGTTTAGAAAATCAATCTCTTTCTTCATCCCCTCTTCCTCAAGTTTAGTGAGAGAGCTTGTAGGAAACCCTAACCCTAATTCCAACCACAATTCAAGATCTTGAGTGCAAGCCAAGCAAGATGCCTTCAACCCTTTTATGAGCCGAGCCGATCTTCAATCGGGCAAGAGATCAAAGTAGATCCACGATCCACGGAGACGAGCGAAGCCGAGTCAACGATCGATTTCTTCTTCTTGTAGATTCTTGAAAGAATGTATTGAAATTGTTGATTAAATAAAAGGTGATATTCTTTTATCTTGTTTTCTTTAAATTCCGCATCATGTTATCATTACTATTCTTGAATATTGTCTTTGTGGTGATGTGTGAATAAAACTCCGCTCGTCGGGGAGTCGAAACGATCTTTAGTATGATGATGTAACAAATTTGTAATCGATTCTTGAATCCCACGAGTTTGTAAACCCTAGCAAGTTCAAGAATCGACGACCCAATTCGTTGCGATGCTTTCTTGATCGACATCGCTCGAGATTGGGGAGTTCCGATCGTTTCTTGGAATTGCTAGAGGCTAGAATATAAATGGTATCCTCGAAAGAACAAGGGTTAAGAGATGAAACCCTAATTTCATCAAGAAAACCCTAACTCTCGTCGATCACCATTGATCTAGTATCAATTCTTCGAAGGACAAGAACACGAAACCCTTTAGATTGCATCACGTCTAAAGATTCGATCGATTCCTACGAGCCTCTCTTATATTCTTGATTGTTGATTGGAAATATTATCAAAACAACCGATTCTTGATTGTTTATAGTTTCTTGATTCTTGCATAAAGAATAGTGACACTCGATTACAAATCACATCTTGAATCATGTTTTCGTTTATTGTTGCTTAACATTTCATTTCAAACGTATCAAAATACAATTGAATTGCACAATCCCTGTGGACGATCCGCACTCATTCATTAACTACATCCGACACCGTGGTTTGATTGCGGTCAATATAATTTTTTGATTGTCGTTACTTTTTACATATACACGTCAGAAAATGAATCAATCAAAATGGCGCCGTTGCCGGGGATCGCGCTAATTCATTTGCATTTATAGTTTGAAGTGAAAGAATTATTACGTTTTACTTCTTGAAATCAAAATTCGTACAAACTCTTACACGTGTGTTGTGATTTGATTGCATGGTGATCTGGAGCATTCTGTTCTGTGGAAAAATTTGTTTGAATATATCAGAGAGCTGTAGATAGCAACAGGAGCTTGCTGAAGAAAAATTGTTCACTGTTCCCAAGAACTGACCGCTCATCCGCGGCATATATATGGTTCTTGCGGCGGAAGCGCCGCATACTTGAGGGTTCTCTGGAAAATTTTCCAGAAGGTATTTTCTTGCTCTCTCCTCTCACTCTTTTTAGCTCCAACTAACCCTTTGCTGCAGGATTCTTTGCAAATAAATCGCAGCGCCGCAAAGCAAAAATAAAATTGTGTGTGATTTTGATTTCTTGGTTGTTTGCATTCTAATACGGAAATTTAAGGGGCACGGCCAAATCCAAATTAGGTGGGGATTTCATTACCCTTCCTAGGCCCCGAAAATCGTCAAACTTGCATCCGCATTACCTCCATTAACTAAAAGAAATCTAGAGAAGACTCTAAGGACTGTCGCGCTCAATAGGACAAGAGAAGGTCGTGGGTAATTCATTGCTTATCCGCGTTTTCTTGTGGTGCCTAAGGCGAGTGTGTCTAAGGCTAGTGGTTATTAATTAGGTCCACTGTAGTGGTGGTTCCTTCCCACTTACCTGGCACTTATCCGGCCACAGGGGGACAAAGAGGCAGTGGAGGATTCTATCCTGCGGCTTGTCTTTTGGCAGTTAGGAGCGGTCTAGAGATCGGACCTAGGTGACCATTAGATTCTAGGGTTTGTGTGCTGCATTTGTTTTGTCGCATCATTTTTTCAAAATCCGTCCCTTTTTCAAAGCAAACACCGCATTCATTACCCCTAATTATAAGTCAACGCTGCCACTTGTACTAACCCATTTTAGTACAAGATAGGCTGGACACGGGATTCTAGTGCCCGTTTAGTCCGCGTACCTTTTATCGACTCCGAAGTCGATAATTCTCCATTTACCTTTTCTTTACCCACTACCACACCCACATCGATGGATCCGAATCCATCAAATTTCTTTAACCCTAATCTGCCACCGTCCGTTGGTGCGCAAAATCCTACTCCACCCCACATTTCTCTCCAGGAAAGATGCTATCCATATAGAGGTCCTCTTTCGACCTGCTTATCCACACCACCAGCCAATGGGGATAACTTTGAGATTAAGCCCCAGTATATCAATCTTTTACCCAAATTCCACGGACTCGAGACTGAGGACGCTTACGTTTTCATTACCAAATTTGAAAACGTATGCACAATGATGGGTACGTCACAACTTTCAGTGGATGCTATGCGTCTACGACTTCTCCCATTTACCTTGTGCGATATAGCCGAGAAGTGGCTATACAACACTACCGCACATTCTATTACGAATTGGGGAGAATTCGTCGCGGCATTCCTTAAGAAATTTTACCCAATACAAAAGACAGCTCGAATCCGTAGCGAACTGAATCAATTTGCCCAGCTCCCCGCTGAACCATTCTCTAAATGCTTTGAACGTTTCAAGGATCTATTGGTTCAATGTCCTCATCACGGCATCCCGAGATGGGAGCTTTGCCGAATCATATATGAGGGCAGTAACCCTAACACTAAATAGAGCCTTGAAAACATGTGTCAAGGTACCTTCATGTCTAAGGATGATGGGGAAGCTTGGCGATACTTAGAAGAGTTCGCTGAGAAGTCCTTACAGTGGGAAAGTCCATCATTTAGGAGTGGCAATAACCAATCGGATGTTTCCATAGGAGTTAGAGCTGACATTTCAGCTATACAAAAGAAACTCGAGACTATGGAAAACAAATTTTTAGCTGCCTCCCTTAATCAAATGTCACTTTCCAAAACTGTATGTAGCTGCTGTTCTGATCCGTCTCACTTGACGGAAGAATGTCCGTTTCAAGGTCGTGAGCATACCAATGCCGCATTTCAACGACCTAGAAACGATCCTTTTTCTTCCACATATAATCAGGGATGGAGGAATCACCCTAATTTTTCTTGGAACCAACCACAATCACAAAACACGGTTCCAAACCAAAACAATTTCCAAAGGGCCCCTCCACCACAACAGCAGCCACAACTTCAATTAAGTCAGCACCCCTTTCAAGCACATAATTTTCAAAATACGGTCAACACACCTGCACTGTCTAGTCCTTTACAGTTGACCGGAACTGATGAATCCTCTTCTTTTGCACAATACATGAATTTGGTCTTGACAAATATCATGCAAGTTGCGGCTGAAATGAAATCTTCCGTCGATGACATGAAGAAAAACTCTGCGTCCCAAAACGAGAGTATTAAATCGATGGAAGAAGAGATTGCTCGATTAAAAGCCGAACTAAGTGCAAGAGAGAAAGGGAAACTTCCAGCTCAACCCTTACCCAATCCTGGTTATTCACATCATGTGAATGCAATCACCACGTTGAGATCTGGAAGAGTGCTTGACAATCATGTTGGGGAAGAAGTTGATGATACTGATAATCCTATTAACACCCCGGCTGAGACCTTTCCACACATACACACACACACTTCTGACCCTACTTCTTCTACCCCACCACCCTCTTCCGAGCCTATTCTCCATTTCCCAAAAGGCTCGCCACTACAGCCCACCTCTTTTACCCCTCCACGGACGATCCCCACTTCTATACTGGGATCGGTTCCACACACACTTCCTTCTCCTATGATGGACCCAGCACTTATTGCTAAAGCACCTTATCCTAATCGGTTAAGGGCTAACACACCAAGTCCACAAATGGAGAAGATCACTGAGATGTTTAAACAGGTTAACATCAATATCCCTCTTCTAGATGCTATCCAACAAGTACCCGCATACGCAAAAGTTCTTAAAGATTTTTGCACTAGAAAGAGGAAGAAACAAATGCCCAAGAAGATATTCATGGCTAAGACAGTAGACACAGCTTTCCCCCAGCAATTACCGAGGAAACGTAAGGATCCTGGCTATCCTACGATTTCCATCTCTATTGGGGAGAAACACATTAACCGTGCTCTACTAGATCTTGGGGCAAGTGTTAACCTGCTTCCTTTCTCAGTTTATGAGCAGTTAGGTATCGGAGAGTTGAAACCATCTCCTTGCACTCTCCAGATGGCTGACCGATCAATCACCAGACCTAGGGGTGAACTAGAGGATGTGTTAATAAAAATCGGGGAATTTATTTTCCCTGTGGATTTTATTGTAATTGATACACAACCTGTAGCGAACTCACGGAATCAAATTCCGGTGATTTTAGGTCGCCCCTTTTTGGCCACTTCCAATGCTATCATCAATTGTCGTAACGGTTCCATGACCCTATCCTTTGGAAACAGGACAATTGAGATGAACATTTATAAGTTAGGAAGTGTACCCTCCGAACCTACTGTTCAGGTCTGTTCTGTCGACTTAATGGATGTCGACAGCAGCGAATTAGATGATCCTCCTGATACTGATCTTGACTCTTTTCATACGTTGTTATTTGACCCAACTATGTATCATACACATACGGACTCTTCCACCGAGAGGTCCGGGTCAACAATTAACACTGATTATGAACTGCTTTTAGAGTCTGAAGATCACCCCGCACCTTGTGATGACATTATTCTTCGGGGTATAGATGAAACTTTTGAGGAAATCTTCGCTGATAAACTCGCATTTCTAAAAAGCACGGGTGTTGAGATGAATCAGGTTCCACTCACTGAAATTGAACCTCCACCCCTTCTTTTGAAATGTAAGAAGAATGCGAGTAATCCATCACATACACTGCATCGTCTCTCCAAAATGAGACGCACACACATTCTATTCCATCACTTACCTTTTCCCCACTTTTTCTTCCACCAACCCGAGCACTGCATTGATAAAATTTTTGAATGGTTGGTGTTAACCTTCGGTCTTTGCAAAGCTTGGCATCGACCAATGATTTTTTACCCCCACTTGTGATTTTCAAAGTTTAACATTGCATAATTCAAGTTTGGGGGGGTATAATTTTTCTGGCTCCTGAAAAGAGAATTTTTTACAAAATGATGAGCAAAAAAAAAAAAAAAAAAATATTTGGGGGAGGTTCTTCACTTAAATATTTTGCCCCAACTAATAAATTCCTCCCAAGCTTACAGGTTTTTCGAGATTTAGCAGAAGGCAACAGTGAGGACACTGTTGAAAACAAGTTTGGGGGAGGTTTGTGCTTATTTCTGCATCATTTGCATATCATCTGCATAAGCACAAAACATTTCCTTAAAAATCTATAAAAATTGAAAAAATTTCAAAACCCATAAAAATTAAAAAAAAAAAAAATTTCAAATATAAAAATAATTTTAATATTTACACCTTTTTGTACATAAATAAGATAATAAAAGTTTAGATAGTGAAAAATTGCATCCATGAGATTAGAAAAATTTTAGAAAACTAAGAAAATTAGAAGTTTTCTTATACGAACTAGTAATAAGTAGTTATGAGCCGTTGTCCCAAGGGTTAGTAAGATAAAGGACGTCACTAATCTGAGGATAAAAATAAGTCTGAAAAATAGTTTCTATTCTGGAAGCCAAACATTTTGAACGTGGCTACCCTGCTATTCGCACTTACACACGTCTTAAAGCCTGGGATAGTAGAGGATACCTTGAAATGCTCTTGTCTTAAAGCCAAAAGTATGAAGAAAAAAAAAATATGTGTTTTAAAGTGGTGAGAAAAATGGATACTGGTTTTGTTATCACCGAGGGCAATAAAAATATATAGCAAAAGGGTGCTTCTTCACCTAGTGCCCCAAGGTCAACTGGTCTGGGAGTCACTGCTATGCCTGAGGTGGTGCAAGACAAGGAAAATACACCAAGCATGCAAGCACATTGGTAATCGGTCGGTTAGTACCTCAAGAAGTATTAACGGTCGCATGAAAGTGTGTAAGCAATCTCGTTTGCCAAGAAGTACTGAGGCCGATGGGCAAGGGTATGATAGCTTGAATTGAATTCTCCGGGTGTAGGGATGTCTTTACACACACGCAGGGTTATATGATCGATGTTTGGAATAAAGATAGGGAGGACGTGATTTCTGACATCTTTTCATGACCATTAAGATAGGGCTCATGACAACCGAAAAGCTAGCTTAGTTGGAAACCCTAATTTTCAAAGTCTTTCTTTTACAATTCTTTTCTTTAAATGTAATATTCATGATCTTGCTTTTATTATTGGATTTTGTGGGTGCAATCCGCTGAAAACCCTCAGGAGACAACACTCCTCCTACTAGGGACACCTAGAGGTTTAAAGGCTTGTTGCACGTGCTCAGTGCAATCGTGCTGCCTACGAAAGTGTGCTAGTTAGTTTTTTCTTTATTTTCTCCTTCTCTTTTTAATAAAACATTCGCTCGAGACGATCGAAATTAAGTTTGGGGGTATTTGATCAGTCGAAAATATTGCATATTTTAACCGGCAATTTCCATATCATCTGCATACAATTAGAAGTGTTCGACATTCATATTCTACATATTAGCAAATCGGTCGCAAAATATCAGATTACATGTATTCGACCTTAAAATCGGCATTTCTAGGGAAATTGACTGCATTGCATTACATAGCATATTTTCCATATCTTGCAACCCCTGTTTCGAAGTCTGTGCAGGAAAAGAGAAGATTGCTCGATCATTACAGTGCTCGACCATTACAATTGCTCGTAAACTCACTTAACTCAAATCTGGTATCAACACAGAAGAAGTACAAATCTAAACATCAAAGAAAGGCCCAAACAGTAGTACCAAGCCACTGAAGAATTCACAGATCCCAAGGCCAACAATACGCGGCGGAAGGGCGGCCAATGCCAGGTTCTTGGGGCGGAAGCGCGGCCTAATGATGACGTCAGCATCCCAATTTCAGTGCACAACTCCTGTACTATGGCCCACTGCTCAATTATGCACACAAACTTCCAGATGATTCCAGATACTTCCTCCAGATCAGCAAACACCTAAACTAGCCTAATACTTCTAGAACTTTCCCTAAAACCCTAGCTTAAACCCTAAGCTAACTCCTAACAAACTCCTTCTAGAAACCCTTCAACAAACTTTGGGAGGGAAAGTTCTAATTCAAATCTAACCTAGGGTTTGGGAGCTCTATAAATAAGACCCTAGGCTCATTATTCAAGGAGGATTCAACCTTGGGAAAGTTTAGAAAATCAATCTCTTTCTTCATCCCCTCTTCCTCAAGTTTAGTGAGAGAGCTTGTAGGAAACCCTAACCCTAATTCCAACCACAATTCAAGATCTTGAGTGCAAGCCAAGCAAGATGCCTTCAACCCTTTTATGAGCCGAGCCGATCTTCAATCGGGCAAGAGATCAAAGTAGATCCACGATCCACGGAGACGAGCGAAGCCGAGTCAACGATCGATTTCTTCTTCTTGTAGATTCTTGAAAGAATGTATTGAAATTGTTGATTAAATAAAAGGTGATATTCTTTTATCTTGTTTTCTTTAAATTCCGCATCATGTTATCATTACTATTCTTGAATATTGTCTTTGTGGTGATGTGTGAATAAAACTCCGCTCGTCGGGGAGTCGAAACGATCTTTAGTATGATGATGTAACAAATTTGTAATCGATTCTTGAATCCCACGAGTTTGTAAACCCTAGCAAGTTCAAGAATCGACGACCCAATTCGTTGCGATGCTTTCTTGATCGACATCGCTCGAGATTGGGGAGTTCCGATCGTTTCTTGGAATTGCTAGAGGCTAGAATATAAATGGTATCCTCGAAAGAACAAGGGTTAAGAGATGAAACCCTAATTTCATCTAGAAAACCCTAACTCTCGTCGATCACCATTGATCTAGTATCAATTCTTCGAAGGATAAGAACACGAAACCCTTTAGATTGCATCACGTCTAAAGATTCGATCGATTCCTACGAGCCTCTCTTATATTCTTGATTGTTGATTGGAAATATTATCAAAACAACCGATTCTTGATTGTTTATAGTTTCTTGATTCTTGCATAAAGAATAGTGACACTCGATTACAAATCACATCTTGAATCATGTTTTCGTTTATTGTTGCTTAACATTTCATTTCAAACGTATCAAAATACAATTGAATTGCACAATCCCTGTGGACGATCCGCACTCATTCATTAACTACATCCGACACCGTGGTTTGATTGCGGTCAATATAATTTTTTGATTGTCGTTACTTTTTACATATACACGTCAGAAAATGAATCAATCACGCTACCGTAGACTTACATGCATAACTTTAATATATATATGATATATATTAAATTGTGTTTTTCTTTTCATATCATGGTTGTTGATACATCATACATGGGTGTGTAAGACATACACCATTCTATTTTAAATGGTGGGTTATAATTATTTAAGGTAATTACAAATTAGTGGAGCCTTTGTCATAAGCATGAAGCTTGTAGAAGCTTATGGATTGCTTTGACAAAGTCCACTCACTTTGTTTTTTCCTTAGATTTTTATTAACCTAAATATTTTGGATTAGCCATGGTTATGTCTCTACATGAGTTAGTATATGATACTCACTCACCATGGTTCACTCTCTCACTTGATCATTTTTATTCTCATCTATTTGTTCATCTTCTTCCTCAAAGCCAAAAGCTTTCTAGGGTTGAGAAATATTGTGAGAAAAGAAATTCTAAAGTAAACCCACTTCCCATTTCTTCATCCTCTACTAGACTAGCACTTTAGTTTAGGGTGTTTGCTTCACTAATTCTCAAGTTAGTGAAGTAGAAGCTTAAGCTAGCATTCTCTCGACGTAGATAATCTTCGGTCTCGAAGACTTCAAGTAAGGATGCTCCCTTCACCTCATGAAGCCATGCAAGAGTCCGGGAGAACCACTATCGTAGCGAAGGGACTACTACATGGAGCTTATGAAGTGAAGGACCGATCTACAAAGGTTGTATTTCCTTTTTCACTTAGATAGTAAATGGTTTACTATGTTTCCGTAGTGTATTCTGGCTAACGATTCTAGTTTAGAGTTCCTCTTAACGGCATTTTTTTTTAAAATGGCATGGATGATGCCTCCCGAAACCTTGCTGCCGTTGAGAGGATCCCTACAACCAAGGCCACAAAACAAGGGACTCATTTTATTTTAAAATTTTCTGAACTCAGTGAAAACGGAGATATAGCCAGCTTTTCTTTTAAATCCGAAGACGTTACATGTGGATAAGGTGTGTAATCACTCCAACAAGGTTCAGGATGGGTTATTTTTCAGACTTATAGCTTCGATTAAAACCTCAATAAAGTTCTTCATATCTACCTCACCGTATGAACTATTCTTGATATTACTTAACTCTGAACAAACATGTTTGATCCTAAAGATGTTTATCAATTTAAAAAGTTTATAGACATGTCAGACTTTCATCAAATTCTCAAAAACATACGACACGTGTAAGTGTTATAAAAGGCGTATATCAGCTATGGTTAAACATAAAGGAGGGTTATTTTTCGGGTCGTCAGTCTCTCGAAAAGAATATAGTTATTTCTAACTTATCAACCGAACCGTCAGACTTCGAATCTAAGTTCTCTCGCTAGCTAACATGAAAGTTTTTTATATTTTAAGGAAAAATTTCAATTTTTATTGGTTTTTTTAATATGTACGCAATGCAGAATATACAATATACACATGATGCAGCAAAATACGTAGTGCTCACCCCCAAACTTAAGTTTTATGATGTCCTCATCGTTGCCCCCGTCTCCGGTAGCTAGACTTAGACATCAGGGTAAGAATTTTATTTAAAGAAAAAGAAAAAACCTAAGACTAATTACAACAAATACAGGTTAAATGATTGGATTAGTCCAGAAATTAATACCAGCCATTTAAAGATTTTGTCTATATAGTGCAATGGCTGGTAAAAGAATATGTATATACAAAACAAAAAGAAAAAGAAAAGGTATATGTTAGATGTTAGTGAAAGGCATGGGCGTATAAAAGTAGGGATCGGAAGACGCTGAAGATGAAGATGAAGTTTTGAAGAGATTAAGGAATTGTTCCCTGGATGAATTGAATGTTCTTAAAGCACATGTTGAGTTCCAAAGTCAGGTTCGTTTAAAAACTGGAGTTCATCCGCAAAAAGTTCAGGAAAAGAAAGGTTCCTAGGATGTTCCCAAATTGATCCTGACTCTAACTCACCCAAAATATCATGTTCATCCGCAAAAATCTCCTTAAAACTTGATATGAAAGAATATTTTTCAATGCTGTCTTCCTCCCTATAATCTTTCATAATCCTATTCCTATTGCTACAACTCACAATTCCCAATACGAGTTCTCCCTTATCACATTCACAAATGGGTAGTTATATGTCATCCAAAAAAGTAGGTTCCCAGACTAACGTTTCTTCCGAAATAATATCACTAGGTGATACAAAAATTGTGGGTTCCTGATCATTGATCTGTTCAAACAATCCATCCAAACCATACCCGTCAAAATCACAAGATTCCTCCTCAAAAATTGGAATGCAAAAATCAGTCAGAGGTTTTTCTTGTGTGTCCTGATAACACTCAGTCAATTCGTTTGGATCATCATCTATGAAATCATCAAAATTCGTTTGATCGTTTATCGCACTCGGATGACTTCCTAGATGACAGACATTAACACTATTGGGTTCCGATTGACTATGTTCACTCCCTAGAATACTCACAGCTAAATGTTTCGCGTGTTGCTCTATTCTAGCCAATGATGGAGCTTGAGCAAGAAACAATTGCTCAGACTGTTGTATGCACAGGGCTAGCGTAAAAGTTGATTGATTCTCGACCGCGGTCATTACTTCAATACCCTACTCTAAAGTGGTCAACCTAGCATCCATCTCACTGCACACCCTAATGATGTGTCAATTGTTTCAGGTAAGGAGGGTTGTGATGGTGGTGATGCTAGAGCAGTCAATTTGTCGACCTCTTTCTCTAAATCTTCAATCATTAGGTCTTTAATTGAAATGTGACTGGTTTCAAGAGTGTTAGGTGAGTGACCGTTAGAAAAACTCTTGGACGGTTGGTCACCCCTTAGAAAAGGACAGTTGTCATGAACATGGGATGAATCGTGGCAATTTGAACAAAAGAATTGGGACTGAGTATAAACAAAAGAATAAGAATTGTGAAAACTTGAATTAAATCTTGTATCACCCATATCAACAAGAATTCACAAATGTCACAAAAATAAAGAATATCACACCCCTAGCAGTCTATGGTATGCTAGTCAACTAGACCTGCTCAAGAACCTGATTGTCAAAGTAAAACTGTGTTGAGAAACGGACTCAAGATACATGGATCACGAAGCCAGGTAAATACAAGAGAGAAGGGGAGGTTTCCAACGCTTTCGCGAAGTTCCTTAATTGGATAACCCTTTCTCTTGAACACTTGCCTAGACACTCCGTGAACGATATACCGTTAGGCGGTGATCTAAACATAGTTAACTTCTCCTAATGAGCGCGATATCCTTAAAGTCAAAGTCTAGTTGATTTTAAGTTACTGTGGGTGTGCAAGAATGCAGTTTTGTGATTTATGGGCTACGGGAAAAAGTGATGAAATCCTTTACCGTACCTTGTTTGTTATTTTTTCCCTTAAATCCGTATTAAGATGCAAATGCGCAATTAATAAAAGAATTAAAAAAAATCAAGCAATTTAAGCAATTCTTTTTCGTTTTAAATTTAAGCGCTGTAAAAAAATAAGGTTAGTTCTCTGTTCAATTGGTGGCAAGTTTGTGTGAAGAATCCTGCAGAAGATAGAAATATTGGACTGCGTCGGATTCGAGAAGAGTGTGTTAGGAAATTACGTACCGAAACGATTTGGGTTAAAAACCCCTTTGAAAGTGATTACGGGTATTTGAATGTTCGCTCGCGCTGGTCAAACTACCCGGATCTTTAGCACTGTACTTCCCTAACGTCTTGAAATTGAATTTGAGCCTCACACCGCACGATCGCTGGTCGTAATTCCTTAAAAACTGAAATGTCGAAAAAATACGATATTTAGTGTCAAAAAGCGATATATGTGCCCCAATTCCTGCACACTTAAAATTAGAAAAATCAAACAATACCACTAGAGTACAAACACTTCACTGGAGATCACCAAAAAAGAAAAAACCAAAACCACCTTCATTGGGCCGGCAAGCTCGGATATTTCCTTGATGTCGCCGGCCAAATAAAGTTGGTTTGTGATGGAATTTTGTGTGAGTTCTCTAGGCTATATTAGTATTTTAATGGTCTAACTTGATTTTTTAATTGAATCACAGAGTGCTAGCAAGTATTAAGAACAGAGAACAAAGTGAAAAGAATCGGGTTTTGTTAGTTTTGAAAATTTTTTGAGTTAGTAGTTAGTTTTGTTAGTATGAACCATAAATAACAATACCCAAAACTACCAACTCCCCGGCAACGGTGCCAAAACTTGTTGGGAATTCACCCGCGCACGCAAACGCGTATGTTTGGAAATGTGATCATTTTATGGAAATGGAATACGCATGCAAGATCGTTCTCGATTTAATATTTATAAACCGCAAGTGCAGGGCGCGTTGTAGCGAGCCGGCAAGTACGGGTCGATCCACAAGGAATTGTGTATTAGGTATCGTGATTTAAGGTTCAACAAATTAACGAATTGTTTAGTTGTCACAAAAATGAATAGAATACGAAAACAAAGAAAAGCAAGAAAAAAAGCAAGTAAGAAATGGTTGTGGCTTTGGCTTGGAAGGTCAAATCGCGAAGATTCACTCGACGTTCCTTTGATCATGAGTTGTCCGTTCTCACGTTGATCCCGGCATGAAGCACGACTTGTCGAAGCGGTTGCGAGGCATAAGTCGTCAAATTCCGATATTCTTCGCAACACGAAACTAGTTCGTTTGTTCACTTACCGTTTTGTATGTCCACGCTTGGGGTATCAACACTAAACACAAGGGTTAGCAAGCATACCACAACATCAAAAACACAAAGTAGTGAGTGAGAGCAAATGATTTTAGTGTTTAGTTTGCTAGGTGTTTGTGACAGTATATCCTGTATGAAACCAAGAGATTGTCAAGCACTTGATTACAAAATATGATATCTAAACCTAGCAACCATAACACTAAATTGATTTTAACTTAAACATTGAAATGGGGAAAGAGAGTGAATATGGTGTATGAGGAGGTTACAAAGTAACCATGTTTCAAAACACCATATCACATCAATACATAAACAATCTTTAAGTTAGAATCATATAGTTAAGCAAATTTAAACATAAACATGAGGAGGAGGAGGCAAAATCTTTTCATCTCACTTCCTCACCAATACCATAACCAAAGAAATATTAGTTAAGCATGATAAAGAAAAGCATGTAAGTAAAAAGAAGCAAGTAAAGAAACAACAACAAATTTATTAACACCTGAAGAAGAGGTACAAGATTTTGGTAACTTATTTAACCTCCATAATGAAGCTCTCCAAAGAAAGCTTCAAGTGGGAAGAAGAAGAAGAAACCAATTGAAGCCCATTCAACTCTCAAGCATAAACCAAAAACAAAGAAACTAACAAAATGTGTACAAGTATGTGAGAATTAGAAAGGTCTTCCCTTGCTTCACTGGTCTGCTTTATAAGCACAAAAGAAAAATAAATAAGAAATAAAAATAGGTTGATGTGACTGCAAGGGAGGGACCACAGAAGTTTGGGGTTCATCTGAGCAAGGGCGGTCGGTCTTCTCGATTTTTATGGGGTAGTGGCCGGTCTAAATCCGAGCTCCGAGGCTCGTATTGATGTGGTGAGTTAGTGTCAACTCCAACATCATCCTGGTGCTGTTTGATTGGTCTAAAATAACCTGGTTTGCATGCAGAGATTTGGAGGGAACTTGAAGCAATGCATCAAATCAAAACTTTATGGATTTATTATCCATGTCCCCCCATGTGCCCACTTCATCATGTCTTGTGTGCCATGGGCAGCCCCACCTAGGTCCAAGAGCCAAAGAGCTATGTGTACACTTGTGTTGTGTTGGACCAAAAATGTGTACACATGATTATTTCCAAAAGAACTCTTTAGATATCGGTCGGTTTCCTGTTCTGTTTGCAGTGTCAGCTCCCAAACGCTGTATCTGTGATTTTGAATGTGTTTCCAGTATTTTATCATGAACACCTGTAATCTGTATTTACTGAGCATACACTGAATAGTACCGATATATACAAAATAGATAACGAATGAGGGTATTAAAATGCAGTTTTCTAAGATAAACATTACTAATGCCAACAATCCTGACTTGTTGTCTTGGCGGACGTAACATGTTGTCTACATAGACAAAACCTGTACCTGTTTGATCCTATGTTGGCATTAGATTCATATCATAAACACCTGTCTTGAACACATAACCTTGGGGATAAGGGTAATCAATAATGAAACCTGACTTGTAACTTAACAGTTCGACGCTTATATTGATCAGTTTTTACGGGTTAGACCAGCCCCAGGATGATGATGCTGACATCATTCATCTGTACAAGTTACCTATTTACTGTTTAGTGGCACGTCTCGGATTCAGCCCGAGAATCTTGACTATGGTCCTGGGCATGCACGAGATACTTTTGAGTTATATCGAAGATTCCATTAAATTGATTTCAAAGACTTTAGAGTAGATAACCTAGTAGCACAGTTTAGGTTACTCATCGCACTTCACATACACATGCATACCTCACCGTTCATATCCGTGTTATTCTTTATATTCATGTTTACCTATATCGTTACATCCTGGTTATTACTATTGTTTTTATATTATGACGCGATGACGTCTGGGTTTTGCATGGCCCTGTTCCTCTATCTCTGTCGCAGGCTGAATAGGAGTACTTTAGCCGTCAAGCCGAGCAGTGAGGAATTGATTATGTAGGGTTTAGAGATGTTTAGCTTTTAGACTTTTATTTTATTTTTCCGCACTTTTATTTCTTGATGTGAGCCCATATTGGAACGTATTTCCAGATGTTGTTTATTGGATATTACTATCGTTTCCGCTTATACATTTTCTTGACTCTTTTTGTCACGACCCGAAGGTACGGCACGTGACTGGCACTTAGATTACGAGACGTCTAAAGGCGTACCGTAACCTAAGTCAGCCAAAACCCAGAAAAATCTAAACCAAAATCAAAGAGAGTGAAGGAAAACCTTACATGAAAGCAATTTTTAAATCAATTAAGTTGCATAGAATCCCATTAAAAAAACATCAAAAATTTCTGAAAATTTCGGCAGAGTCTCCCCTGTATTTTCTATCCCCCAAAATGGGTACAACAAGATATATATAACCTGTAATCATAAATGGCATCCCCAAGCGGGAGCTAGCTCTTCGCCCAAGGCGGATCACAACCACATGCAATATATAAGTAATATCACGAAAAGAGCATAAAAGAAACGCAAAATATCAGAAAACACAACGCCGGCTCAAGTGAGCTCGACCCAAAAGAAACCACAAATATACAAATCTCTCAGTCTCATCACTAGGTCGCATATACAATATAAAGTGGTAGATGGAGAATACTAGATACAATTGTTTCCTGATTTAAAATCAGGAAGCTTCTGTGAAAAGCTTCAGAAGAGGGTCACGTGCTTACACGTGACTAGCGGTCACGTGTTCGCACGTGACACCTGAACGCATCATTCAAGCAAGTTCAGTCTCCTGACTAAGTCGAAGAAAAGGGGGGTTCAGGAAGGGTCACGTGCTCCCACGTGATCAAGGTCACGTGTCGGCACGTGACATTTAAATTCAAGCAGCAAAGGCGCACATTGGTTCCCTGATCAAGTCAAGAAAAAGAGCTTCAGAAAAGGCCACGTGCTCTCACGTGACCAGAGTCATGTGTTGACACGTAACGTTCAAGACAACAGACCCGTTCTCCCGAACAACCAAGGAAAGAGAGCTCAAACAAAGGGTCACGTGCTCACACGTGACCAGGGGTCACGTGGTAGCACGTGATGTTTAAGCAGCAATCAGAAGACACAGCGCAGAAAGCTCGTTCCAAAGGGGGTCACGTGCTCACACGTGACCATGAATCACGTGGTCACACGTGACTGGCTTCCAAAGCCCATGTTGACGACAGAATTTAAATTCTGAAGGAAATTCGAATCTTGCCAAAGGAAAGTAATTATTTGGGACTAATCAAATTAAAGATTCAGAGATGATTAAAGATCATCTATCTATGGAAAATCCCGGCTTTGGGAAAGATTTCCCCCTTAAATCTAACCAAAATATCAAAGGAGAATCTCTGAATTCAAGATCCAATGGTGAATAAAATTCACCTAATAATCCAAAGGCCCAAAATGAATTATGGATGCAAATCAAATCTCCCAATGAAGATTCGTCAAAAAACTGATTGATGCGGCTGCCTCTCCTATAAATAGGAGCCAAGAGACAAAAAGAGACATACATGCGCAGAGAAGAAAAGAGAAAAGGAGAAGAGCTTTGATACTTCGAAAAGACTCGGATCTTCTGCAAAAAACCCTAGGTAAGAAAGGGAAGGCATTTTGAAAGAAGCAGAATTTAATTCTCAACAGAGTTTAACTCTGATAATATAAAAGCAGAAGAACTTATTTCTTCTCTCTTTGATAGAGGATCTGCAAAGCGCACATCTCCCCTTAAGGTTGAGAATTTAATTCTCAATGGGTTGAGATCCTGCCATGCAGATCCAAAACGTAGAGAAGGAGTGCAAACTTGAGAATTTAATTCTCACAGAACTATAGGAATTTAATTCCTCCAAAATAAAAGTGGGGCTAGACCCTATATCATGGGAATTTAATTCCTTCAAAACAAAAAAAAAGAGAAACAGGGTTTAACCCTAATTAAAGAACTTAGTTCTGTTGAAACAACGATCATCATTTCCTCAAAAATTTTATTAGGGTTCAACCCTATTCAGCCCTTCACATAAACGGGGAATTTAACTCCCGCAGAAAATTCAGAGTTAAACTCTATCCCAGAATACAAGTCTTCAAAAGAAAGAAGGATTTAATTCCTCTGAAATTAAAAAGTCTCCGGAATTTAATTCCTGAAGAAAGGAGTAACAAATCCTCTGAAAAAACCACATTAAGGCAGGGTCACGTGTCACCACGTGACCCCCCCCTCAAAAGCCCTACAGAAAACCCCCTTGAGGCAGCACCCCACGTGACCCACGTGACTTTCAGCAGAAGCCTTAACGCATAGGCATTTGAATGCCCATCACGTGCTGACACGTGATGCTATCAAAAGATGCAGTAATTTCAGCAGAACAAATGGAGGAAGGGCGCTCTCACGTGCTGCCACGTGACCCCTCTTGTCTCAGTGTTTAACACTAAATTGAAACTCTCGCACTCAGTGTTAAAATATTGTTGGGCCTTAGTGTTCAACACTAATTAAAAAGCTTTATCTGCAGTGTTCAACACTGATTACCTTAGTGTTTAAATGCTAATCTGAGATCTTCATTTGCAGTGTTCAACACTGATCTGTTTTAGTGTTTAACACTAATTTGAGAAGCCTTATTGCTGGTGTTTAACACCAATTATTTCTTAGTGTTAAACACTAACTTGTTAACCGCATTCCCAGTGTTCAACACTGATTGCTCTATAGTGTTTAACACTAGGCTTTGGCCCAATTGGCTAAATGGATAGAGGCAAAGCCTCTCCTTCAATGGATCAGCAAAAAAGTCAATGTTTCAGACCCGACTGGACTTAGCCCAAGCTGGCCATAAGTCTTCAATTTGTGATTAACTGGGCTAATGGGCTCATAACATAATTAATCAGTCTCGACCCCAAATTGGGTCAGGGACTATTAAATCCATTCCGGTTCTAGGGTACATCTCTCCACTCCTTTGAAACTTGGCATTGTAATCCCTCAATGTCTTCAAAGAGGTGACGGGTCCCGACGGCCACTCATGATATGGACTGTGGGGTCCTTAAACCCATGCCTAATGCAAAATTCCTGGTTACGTGGAACACGGATAATGTCACTCTTTGACCCCGTAGGAAACGTCCAGAGCGGATCCTGGTCCTCGCAGAGCACGGCAGTGAACCCGTGTGAAGCATCCAGAGCGGAGCCTGGTCCTCGCCAAGCACGGCAGTGAACCCGTGTGAAGCATCCAGAGCAAATACCGGACTGTGGGGTCCTTAAACCCATGGACTACGACGTCCTTAACCTTGACCGAGATATCTTAAAACTAACAATGGACCGCAATGTCCTTAAACTACCCATTGACCGAGATGTCTTAAAACTAACAATGGACCGCAATGTCCTTAAAACTACCCATTGACCGAGATGTCTTAAAACTAACAATGGACCGCAATGTCCTTAAACTACCCACGGACCGCAATGTCCTTAAACTACCCACGGACCGCAACGTCCTTAAACTACCCATGGACCGCAACGTCCCTAAACTAGAACAATAGGGCCCTCCATATGCTCTTTTGTCGGATCTAAACGGTCCCGTTTAAGTTGATCTTAGCCTCCAAAAATGGCTAACGCGTCCTTAAACCTTCAAACAGATTGGACTACGAATCCCCTAAGTTAACTCCGGCTCGAGGGTACATCTCTGAACTCCTCTGACATCCGTCGTTGTAATCTTTCAACGTCGTCAGAGAGGTGATGAGTCCCGATGGCCATACATACGATGGACCACTACGTCCCTAAACTGGAACATTAGAGTCCAAACACTCTTCTGTCGGATCTAAACGATCCCGTTAAGTTGATCTTAGTCACAAAGTTAGACTAACGTATCCTTAACAAACGTTTGAGTTGATCTTAGCCTCAAGTATGGCTGACGTATCCTCAAACCAAACCCCCAAACCCAAATCTAAGATAATGTGGATTTGGACTAGTCCACGCCCTACGGGCGACGACATAACTCAGTCTCCGTAAACAATCCACGGGCAACAAAACAAACACCCACGACACGAAGTGACCATCTGGAGAAGGAGAAAGTTGTTACCGCAACGCGGTAGCGTAATTAACTGCAGGGGCTTGCGCCTGCAGGGAAGAGCGTCCCCACAATCAAAAAACCCCTCAAATGAGGGGGAATCTGACGAAGTCTGCTACATCGGACGCATCCGTCTAAACCTTCGATACACGGTGCCATAAATCAACTTGGCATCTTCGGAGGGGTAGACGGATAGCACCAATTAGCATCTGCCCCGAACCCCAGGCATTCGGACGTCCCGACGTCCCGGCCGCCGTTCGGAGGGGAACAGATTCTGGCACGCCCGGTGGGACCTTTTCCTCTTTCCACTCCACACTTCGTGTGTCGTGATTCGCGAACCAATCGCGGTTCGCTAATAGTTGCCCTTGGGTCTCAAGGTACTGAGAATTGGCATCTTGCTTATTGCAGAAAGCAAAGGATCAATGGCTTTCATCCCTGCGAAATCCTCCAACTGCTCAGACGGCAACTGCAGCCGACGCTCTGCCTCGCCAGAAGGTATAGCCTATGGACCCCAAGCTGCTTCGCTGTTCACAATGCCGATGGAACAGGTCACCCGCGCCACCACAGGATTGTTTTTTGGGACCATGATCCCGCCGACAAACTTTACCGTTCCAGTGCTGGCGAAGGAAACTCTCAAGAAGTCGGTCTTTGATCGTCTTACCCCTACCGCGGCTCCTCTCAACGAGTCGCCCAACGTCAACGCCTCGGTCTTCTCTAGACTGGGCCAGAAATCATGCGAGCTCATTACGGGGCCTACAATCTCAAAGAAGACTGCTTCTAAGAAAGTGAACGCTCCCATACCCGAAATCGCCAAGGCAACCTCTCCAGCCAAAAAGTCGGTCTTTACAAGATTGACGGCTCCGGCCTTTGCTCCCGCTTCCCAGAGGACATCGGTCTTCGATAGGTTAACGCCAACAACAACCCCCCATCCACACAGGGGGCATGAAGAAACCATTCTTACCGTTGACCCTGCACCGTCCGCTCGACACTCTCGACGTCGCCATTGGCGCCGAGTGAGGAAGGCTGGAGGCAACTCTCCCTCCGGATTGACCCCACCAGCCCCGGTGGCCGAAGTTAATGCCGCTGTTCCGACTGGGAACAGTTTTGAAATGCTAAATAAGGTGCGAAGGAATTCCCCTACGGCAGTACTGAAGAAATCTCCTCCCTTACTAAAAAAGGTGGTGGAAACAAAACCCGAACAGCCTCGATCTCCTCAACGGCTGTCTTCCAAAATTTATAAGGTTTGGCGACAAGCCCGAGATTCGATCATCGATCCAAACTTCTCCCGCCAGCACAAGAAACTGAAAATCCAACCTGAAGCTGGTCACCAGGCTAAACCCCAAAAGGCTGTTGATCAACTGACTCATAAAAGGAGGAGGCCAGAGAGGACCCCACAGCATGCAACGACGGCTAAAAACACTAGGCCTAGACGCCCTAAGTCTGGGGGCATGATGGTCCACACTGTATACATGGCCTCTGGAAAGGAGGAGAGCCGCGCTTCTACAGGCCATCGACCACTAACCCGATCCGTAACAAAATCCCAGGAGCAGCAACAAAAGCTCCAAGAAATGATGAATGCTATGGCCGCGCTCACCGGGCCAAAGGAAAGCCCAGAAGCGTCCTCAGACGCACGCCGGGAGGAAGAAACCGACGCTGAATTCCTTCGCCGAACACTGGAGAAAAGGGACAAAGAGGCGGCTGAACAAGCGGCCAACATACAACGGATGGGCCTTCTCTTTCAAGATATGATAGGAATGATGATCCAGCAAGACTTACCAGCTGAAGATCCTCCGATTATTCTGGAGGACGACCGAGGAGAGACGTCAAACCCACCTCCAGCCCTCTCGACGGCCAAGGAAGAGACGATCTCTAAGGCTGACTTGGCTGACTACATAGCCCAGCAAATCCGAGTTCATCGCGCAACTGAGGCAGCTGGTCAGACCGTGAAAACCGGACGGCCGTATCCGAGCTGGTACGATCAAATCAAATACCCACAAGGCTATACGATACCAAAATTCCATGTGTATAAGGGGACCGGCAATCCCCATCAACATGTCGCCCAGTTTCGGGCCCTATGCGGTAACACCGGCGGTGACGATAAATTGTTGCTTCGCCAATTCGTGGGCAGCTTGTCAGAAACAGCGTTCGAATGGTATTCAGAACTCCCGAACGATTCCATCAAAACGTTCGCTGAAATGGAGTTGTTGTTCACTCAGCGATTTGCAAGTGCCAGCGAACGCACTCCAATAACCGCACTTATTAACGCCAGGGTAAAACCGGGTGAAACCTGGGTCCAGTACGCTATACGCTGGCGGAACTTGTGGTCGAGATGTGAGCAGCGCATCGAGGAAGCACCTGCGGTGGGCATGTTCGTGGGAACTCTAGACCCTCACGCAACTATCTCCCAGTTTATGATGTTCTTTAAGCCAACCACATTCCAGGCTCTGATCGACAAGTTAGCTCAGATGGACCAGATGGGTCATAGACCACCTACACCGAAGTCGGAACCTCGGAATGACAAGGGTAAAGGAAGAGCAACCTTTGTCGCGAATGCCCAACAGCAACCTAACGCCCCGAAATCGACGGATCAACTGGAGGAAAGACGCCGGTACTATAATGAGAAAATGAAGCGTCCCTACTCGTTCCCACAAGACAAGACGAAGCGGTTATTCGAGTTGGCAATACGCAACAGACTTATAAACCTACCAAATCCAAGGCGACCACCACACCCCACCGAGGTGAATGACTCCAACTACTGCCCTTACCATCAAACGGTAGGCCATCCGATTGAAGATTGCTTTGTCTTCAAAGGATGGATCGAAGATCAATACCTCCAGGGGAAATTTGTACTGTCCGAAAAGTGGAAAGTGAACCCACCACAACCACATACTCCTAAGAAGGCCGATACACCGGGGGCAACCTGCTCCTTTATCGAAGAAGCTCCATGGGGGGTCGTGCTATCAACGAAGACCAAAAGAATGCTGAGAGACCTCCATGCATGCCCTGCGATCGAATGGAAGGACCCTCTTGAACCTCAAATTATCGCAGGGATGTTGAAGCCCCGCCCAATTATAAAGACTAACGATAAGAGCCGAAATACTCACGTCCAACCGTCAAAATCTTCGAAGAAAAAGAAGAAGAAATCCAAGAAGTCCGTGAAGCTTGGAAACGAGCACACGAACTTACAGAAGCAAATAGACGCGCTGGAAGAATACAATCAAAAGGCGCGAACTCCTGTCACACTGCAAGAGTTCCTCAACCATATCTTTCAAGAGGAAGATGAGGGGGAGAGCTCGTCGAGTGAATCCGAAGGATATGTGGCGAGTTGTAACGTAATCTCCCACTCGTTTACCGATGATGGGAAAACTCCCGGCACTAAGAAGATGGAGGCAGAGCCTGTACCAGAGTGTCCATGGCCAACGGACGAAATGATCGACGCTTTTCTAGACAAGATTCGTCTAAAATGTAAAGCGGACCAGGAGCGTGAAATGACCACGCCGGAAAGAGCCAAATACGGACGACTGGACGGAAGAGTGGAGTTACCCCTGCCAGAACAAAAGGCATCCGAAGTGGACAAGAAAATATTCAAGACAAGGAAAAGGTTCGCCAAAGCCATGTCAATGGGAATGATGCTACCACCTTCGGAAGCAAATACGCACGACGGGGCGGAGAGGCACCCTGACTATTGCGCATATCACCGGAAGATCTCACACCCCACGGGGGAGTGCGATGCCTTCAAAATATGGTGGCGAGGATATGTTATCCGTCAGCAACAGTTTAAGCGCATGAAACGCAAGAGCCGTCAGGAGCGAAGAGGTACTGTCGGAGGACATAACAAGACTACTGGCAACTGTTACATGGTTGACGCCAGAGGGTCACAAATTCTCACCTTCGGGAGCGACTCTGATGAAGAAATGGCTCTGGCCCCTCTCTTTACAGAATCCGTTCTAGGAAAAAAGGAGGAATCAGAGGCCTGCGAGAACATCCAGCTGCGCAACCGCACGCTCCCGGAGAAGAATCTCGGTCCCGTCGGCCGAAAAGATAAGGGAAAGGAAAAGGTCATTGAAGATATCACTTTAGATGACCGGGTCATAAAAGAGCTAACTAACAAAGACCCTCCCAAAAAGGGTAAGGTGGACTATAACATCCTCGCGCACTTAAGGAAACTACCCTCTCAGCTTAGCATTCTTGATGCCCTTCTATTATCAAAAGAAGCGCGAGACTCACTCATTAAAGCGTTGCAAGAACCTGAACAATTCCAGGCCGTTCTCGCCACTGAAAGGATGAAGGATGAACTGGAGGAAGTGCATACAGCCGATGTCACTTTCGGTGATGAAGACCTTCTCCTCGGGACGTGCGACCACAACCGTCCCCTATATGTCTCTGGATACTGCCATGACATCAAGATAGGTAAGATCTTAGTGGATAATGGATCCTCCGTCAACCTCCTTAATGTTCGGGTGTTGAAGGAAATCTGCATGAGTGTGCAACACCTCGCTCGTGACAAAATTACTATCTCCGGTTTCGACTCTCAATCGTCACGGACTCTCGGATCTGTAATACTGACGTTACGCTTCGGACTTCTCGTCACAGACATCAAATTCCATGTCATTGACGCCAAGACCTGCTACAACGCCTTGCTCGGCCGTCCCTGGCTACACGAGTACAACATCATCCCTTCTACACAACATCAGTGTATGAAATACTTCAAGGATGGTTTCGAGTACACTGTAACAGGCGAGTTAAACCCGTTTTCTGTGAACGAAGTCCGCAAATACGAAGATGCGAAATACTTTTTGCCAGATTTCGAGGATACAGAAAGGTGTCGCGACCCGAAGAACAAAACCGCCGCCACCATTCCCGTTTTTGGGAGCGATACCGAAGAAGAGGAGGAAATAGTGTATACGGGGCCATCCCAACGCAACAACCTGGGGGCACCCACCCCCGTACCGGTCTTCGGGAGTGATTCGGAGGACGAGGTTAACGTCGTGTTCTCCAATCGGCTGTCAATACAGGCACCCCTTTGCGATGACCATAGCCTGCAAATCACCATGGTACCGCAAGAACACTATAAGGATCTCGACGCGCTTCAAACCCATAGCGTGCAGGACCTGCAAACATTTTACGTCCCTCCCAAGCGAAGGGGTGAAAAGGTGATCCTATTCTATCAATCCTCAGAGTCGAAGGTGGAGAAAGAGATCTGGCACGGCGTGGATGTTACACTTGACAGGCTCCAACCCATTCGTCTGCCTAGATACTATACAAATGGATTGAAGAAGTTATTGAAGCGCCAAGGAGTACCCTTAAAACAGACTGTGCGGCAGGCTCGGTTCTACAACAGGATTTGGGATGTCCCTGGGACCCAACGCAAATTGCCCAACGGAAAAATAGAAACACTTGGGCTTGGGTACGCGAGAACGGGAAAACAGGAGCGAGCCCACGGCAGCTACGCCATATATACCTTTGATGAAGAAGAAGGCGCCACGTCAGGAGAGACCAATCCCTCATCAAAACTAAACCCCGCGATCGAAGAGCCAAACCCGTTGTTTAAAAGACGAATGGGCAAGCCTACCACGAAAGCGGATCAGAAAATTCGGGAAGATCACAACCACGAAGTGGCCATCTATGAGAAAGCCAGGACGCAACGTCTATTCCAACAAACTGCACAGGCTGCAAAAGATAAAGATGTTCACCATCGTCAACCCGTCATACGAAAGGCTCGACGCAGGGACGGGAATAAATTAAGAAGCGAAAAAAAAAGCCGACAACAACGACGCAGGATTAGAGGGTTACGGGAATTGCGCGGCTCGGACTCGTCCCTCATGGAAAAGATGAGTCGAGCATACTCCTTCCCTCGAGACAAGACGGAACGGTTACTCAAGCTCGCCCTAAAACATCAGATGATCACGCTTCCAGAGTCTAGGCATCCTGAGCAGGCCAGCAAGGTCTCTCATCCGGGTTATTGCTCTTATCACCGAGCCATAGGACATCCGACCGAAGATTGCTTCACCTTCAAGAACTGGGTCGAGGACCAGTACCGACGGGGCAGATTCGCTTTATCCGACGGTTGGAAAGTAACGCCGCCGCAAAGGCACGAGCCTAAAGCCACAAGAGCAGAACCGGATCCGCCTCAGTCTTGGGAGCGAGTTCGCACCTGTTATATGATTACGATATTAAAAGAAGAGCCCGAGAACGAAGATGACCTTCCCCGGTGCTTCGAGAACAGCGATGACGAGTTGATCTCGGAATTTCCGCCCGCTCCGAAAGAACTAGAAGACGGTATACATACTACCGCAGATAACCTCAAGAAGATCGAGCTGGGATCGGCAGACGACCCGCGGCCGACATTTGTCAGCGAGCTGTTATCCGAGGAAAAGGTGGCCGCGTTAAAGAACGTGCTCCTACGGCATAAAGACTGCTTCGCGTGGAACTACTCCGAGATGCCAGGATTGGATCCGGAGATTGCAGTGCATAGATTAGCAATATCCCCGGATATCAAGCCAGTCAAGCAGGCGCCAAGGAGGATGCGACTTGAGCTGGAGATGAGCATCAACGCCGAAGTCAAGAAGTTGATCGATTCCGGATTTATCCACGAAGTCCAATACCCCGATTGGATCGCCAATATCGTCCCGGTAATGAAGAAGAATGGAACGGTGCGCATATGCGTGGATTTCAGGGATCTCAATAAAGCATGCCCAAAGGACGATTTCCCGGTGCCGGTAACCGAGCTAATGATAGATAACACGTCTACTCACGAGATCTTCTCCTTTATGGATGGTTCTTCAGGATACAATCAGATAAAAATGCATCCCGAAGACCAGAAGCACACCGCTTTCCGGACCCCTTTGGGTGTATTCTGCTACAGGGTTATGCCCTTTGGCCTAAAGAACGCTGGCGCCACCTACCAAAGGGCCATGACAAAAATCTTCGACGATCTCATACACGACATCGTCGAATGCTATATCGATGACCTTGTAGTGAAGAGCATGTCATACGAAGAGCATTTAAAGCATCTCGAAACCGTATTTCAACGCCTTCGGCAATACAATTTGAAAATGAATCCCCTCAAATGCGCGTTTGGAGTCTCCTCGGGTAAATTCCTGGGATTCATCGTTCGACACCGAGGTATTGAAATAGATCCGTCAAAGATTAAAGCGATTATGGAAATGCCCCCGCCAAGAACCCTCAAACAGTTGCGGTCTCTCCAAGGGAAGCTCGCATACATCCGGCGATTTATCGCAAATCTTTCAGGCAAATGCTGCCCCTACAGTCACCTGATGAAGAAGGGAACCCCATTCGTCTGGGATCAAAAATGCCAAGGCGCACTAGACGAGATCAAGCAGTACCTGCAGAACCCGCCGGTATTAGCTGCGCCGGTCAAGGGAAAACCCCTCATTCTTTATACAACCGCCCTCGAAGGTTCCTTGGGCGCATTATGGGCACAAGAGAATGACCAGGGGAAAGAAAGAGCACTTTACTACTTAAGTCGAGTGCTGCTGGGGGCAGAAAGCAATTACTCGCCCATTGAAAAGCATTGCTTGGCATTAATCTTTGCAGTAACGAAGCTCAGGCACTATGCGTTGGCGCATGAAGTCCGTCTCATTTCAAAGGTGGATCCCCTTAAATACCTGATGTCAAAGGCTATATTGACGGGACGACTCGCTAAATGGGCCCTACTCTTGATGGAGTTTTCGATAACATATCAACCCCTCAAGGCAGTAAAGGGCCAGGCCATTGCCGACTTCCTCGCTGAGCACCCGATACCGGCCGACTCTCCTCTAAACTGTGATTTGCCGGACGAGCATGCATTTGATGCAATTGGCGGTGGAAGCACACGATGGGAACTCTATTTCGATGGAGCGTCCTCCACAAAGAAACAGAAACAGGGTAACCCGATCGTCAAATCGGGGATAGGCCTTATCTTTATAACTCCACAAGGAGGGATAATGCGCTTCGCCTTCTCCTTAACAGAGTCAAGGACAAACAATGAAGCCGAATACGAAGCTCTGATAGCAGGCCTCGAAATCGCCATCAACATGGGAATTGAAGACCTCCACATATACGGGGATTCTCAGCTGGTCGTTAGCCAAATAAATGGTGACTACCAAACATGCAAACCAGAATTGGTGAAATACGGCGTAAAGGTGCGACAACTGTTGGCCCAAATCCCCTCCTATATTCTAGAGAACATACCGCGCGCGGAAAACAGCAAAGCAGACGCGTTGGCCAAACTCGCTAAAGAACTGGCTGACGAGAACCTCGATGACGTCAGAATCGTGGTACAAAGCCGTCGAGTGCTCGCCCCGGCAGAAATACCTCCGGAATTATATAAAGAAAAGGGAGCGATTCAGCAAGCGACCCTACAAATAAAAGACCGTGAGAAGGCTGAGGACTGGAGGGAAGTCTTCATAGACTACTTTAAGTCCCACCGAATGCCCGAAGAGGCGTCCTCAAGGCATCAGCTTATGAAACGAGCTCTATCCTTCGCTTTCGTCAACGATACCCTGTACAAGAGATCGTTTGATTTTCTATGGCTGAGATGCTTGGGACCTGACGAAGCGGAACGAGTCGTTCGAGAAGTTCACGACGGACTTTGCGGTTCTCACCAAGCAGGCCCAAAGATGAAGTTAAAAATTAAACGGATGGGTTACTACTGGCCCACGATGATCCAGGACTGCCTCGAGTATGCAAAGCAATGCCACTCATGCCAGATCCATGGAGACTTCATCCACCAACATCCGAATCCACTACACCCAACGGTGGCCAGCTGGCCATTCGAAATGTGGGGGACTGACATAGTCGGCCCCATAGAGCCGGCATCAGCCCGGGGACATCGTTTTATCCTGGCAACAACTGATTACTTCTCCAAATGGGCAGAAGCGGTACCACTGAGGGAAGTGAAGACGGAGAACATTCTCCATTTCTTCAGAACACACGTCATCTATCGGTTCGGAACCCCGCGACGGATTATCTCCGATAATGGGCCGGCCTACCGAAGCCATAAGATTAGCCGCTTCGCACAGCAGCACAATATAGACTGGAGATATTCTTCAGTTTACAACCCACGAGCTAACGGTCTGGCCGAGGCTTTCAATAAGACCTTGACGAAGATCATGAAAAAGACCGTCTCCAGGAATAAGAGAGACTGGCACGAAAGGCTGCAAGAAGCCCTCTGGGCTTATCGAACTACATTCAAGACGGCCACGAACACAACGCCGTACGCGTTGGTATTTGGGACGGAAGCAGTTCTCCCCCTCGAGATAGAGTTACCCTCTCTACGAGTAGCAGTCCACCACGAGCTGACGAACGAAGAAAATGCTCACCTTCGGCTTGAGGAGCTTGACGCCCTCGATGAAACCCGGCTCATAGCGCAACAACATCTAGAAGCCTACAAAGCAAAGATGACGCGCTCGTACGAAAGATTGACCAGGCCGAGGACATTCCGCCAAGGCGAACTCGTGCTAGTGGTCAAAAGACCGATGATCCCCAATCGTGCCAAGCGGGGAAAATTTGAGCCAAACTATGAAGGCCCGTACATCATAGACAAGGTCTACCAGGGTGGAGCCTACCTACTCATGGACATGCACGGTGAAAGGCCTTTCAGGCCAGTAAACGGCCGCTTCTTGAAGAAATACCATGCTTAATAAGCTGCAGCCTAGGTCAATGATGGATGACGACGACTATGTCCGCTCGCTATCTTCCTAAGCTCAGACTTTACAAGCAGCAGCCGGCCTTCCTATATCGACGGACCGAAACGTCTTTAAACTATCGTCGGACCGAAACGTCCTTAAACTATCGTCGGACCGAAACGTCCTTAAACTAACAGCGGACCGAAACGTCCCTAAACTAATGCCGGACCGAAACGTCCTTAAACTAACAACGGACCGAAACGTCCTTAAACTAACAGCGGACCGAAACGTCCTTAAACTATCGACGGACCGAAACGTCCCTAAACTACCACCGCAACGTCCTTAGGTTGACGAGATGGATAAAAAAAAAAAAAAAAAAAAAAAAAAAAAAAAAAAAAAAAAAACGGTATGTCCATAAGCAAAATGGGCACGGATGAAAACCCGAAAAGGGCTCCGTGAGTAAAAACAGCAGGACTACCGGCGAGTGTTTGTGAAAACCCGAAAGGGCGCAACCTCGTTAAAGGACACTTACAGAGTCCTCTCGACCCTGTAAGGAGAAACCACCTGCGTGAGATCCTTACGACTCACAAAGGAGCAGCACACCTAGGGATCCTCACGATTCCTGAGGAGAAAATACACTTACGAGATCCTCACGACTCGTAAGGAGAATTCTCTTATGGGACCCTCACGGCTCATGAGATTTGAAAGTCTTAAGTTACAGAAACCTGAACCTGTTCTTAAGCAAATCCCCCACAACCTCCGATATTGCCCTACAAGAGGCTCAATACTGACCCTTGTATACAATCCACGGGCGCGAATAAACATTTCCCCAGCAAAGTCCAACCCTTGTAGGTCCTCTCGACCCATAAGGAGAAAACCCTCTTGTAGGATCCTTACGACTTACAGAGGAACATACACTTAGGAATCCTCACGATCCCTAAGGAGAAAATACACCTGCAAGATCCTCACGACTTGTAGGGAGAAATACCTTTGTGAGACCCTTACGGCTCATGAAGTCGAAAGCCTTAATCGACAGGACCTTAACCCTGTTTGCTAAGCCACCTTTGTTCAACATCGACAGAGGCAAATGATGATTCGCTTCTGGCAATATTCCAGTTGCAGCGATGCTGATGCCTAAACCGGTATCAAATCCCAAGTTCTTTCAGAGGCAAATGATGATTCGCTCCTGGCAACATCCCAGTTGCAGCGATGCTGATGCCGAAATCGGTGTCCAAAATTCGAGCTTGCGGCGAAAAAGCTAGCAAGCCACACATGCCTACAAAATAGCCGAAATGATGGGGCAACTTGCAATAAAAATCAGCAAGTAAAAATGTATGCATGAAAAATAGCCGAAATGATGGGGCAACTCGCAATAAAAAGCAGCGAGTAAAAATAAAACAAATAGCCGAAATGATTGGGCACCGCGAAAAATAGCCGAAATGATTGGGCAATCGCGACCTTCGCGATATAAAAAGCTGAAATGATAGAGCATCGCGGAAAGAATAAAAAAAAATGACAAAAGAATGAAATCTTCGCCCTACAGGTAATGTTACATTTATCCCTGTATACAATCTAGGGGCGCAAACAAAGAAGGAGTCATACTCCTCCCCCAGGTTTCATCATGAGAGGAAGCCAAATCTCGACGGTTCACAAATAACCTGGAGATCATCTCGACGCAGCAGACACAACTTCAAGCTAAGCGGAACAGCGGCAACTCCCAGTTCCATGGCTCGGTGGTACACATATCGCCAACAGTCAAACCTCCATTCCGTGAAATGCGGATACAATCGATAAAATTCCTGGTTACGTGGAACGCGGATAATGTCACTCTTTGACCCCGTGGAAAACGTCCAGAGCGGATCCTGGTCCTCGCAGAGCATGGCAGTGAACCCGTGCGAAGCATCCAGAGCGGAGCCTAGTCCTCGCCTAACGCGGCAGTGAACCCGTGTGAAGCATCTAGTGCAAACTTCCTGGTTACGTGGGAAGCGGATAACGTCACTCTTTGACCCCGTGGAAAACGTCCAGAGCGGATCCTGGTCCTCGCAGAGCATGGCAGTGAACCCATGCGAAGCATCCAGAGCGGAGCCTAGTCCTCGCCTAACGCGGCAGTGAACCCGTGTGAAGCATCTAGTGCAAACTTCCTGGTTACGTGGAACGCGGATAATGTCACTCTTTGACCCCGTGGAAAACGTCCAGAGCGGATCCTGGTCCTCGCAGAGCATGGCAGTGAACCCATGCGAAGCATCCAGAGCGGAGCCTAGTCCTCGCCTAACGCGGCAGTGAACCCGTGTGAAGCATCTAGTGCAAACTTCCTGGTTACGTGAAAAGCAGATAACGTCACTCTTTGACCCCGTGGAGAACGTCCAGAGCGGATCCTGGTCCTCGCAGAGCATGGCAGTGAACCCGTGCGAAGCATCCAGAGCGGAGCCTAGTCCTCGCCTAACGCGGCAGTGAACCCGTGTGAAGCATCTAGTGCAAACTTCCTGGTTACGTGGAACGCGGATAACGTCACTCTTTGACCCCGTGGAAAACGTCCAGAGCGGATCCTGGTCCTCGCAGAGCATGGCAGTGAACCCATGCGAAGCATCCAGAGCGGAGCCTAGTCCTCGCCTAACGCGGCAGTGAACCCGTGTGAAGCATCTAGTGCAAACTTCCTGGTTACGTGGAAAGCGGATAACGTCACTCTTTGACCCCGTGGAAAACGTCCAGAGCGGATCCTGGTCCTCGCAGAGCATGGCAGTGAACCCATCCGAAGCATCCAGAGCGGAGCCTAGTCCTCGCCTAACGCGGCAGTGAACCCGTGTGAAGCATCTAGTGCAAACTTCCTGGTTACGTGGAAAGCGGATAACGTCACTCTTTGACCCCGTGGAAAACGTCCAGAGCGGACCCTGGTCCTCGCAGAGCATGGCAGTGAACCCATGCGAAGCATCCAGAGCGGAGCCTAGTCCTCGCCTAACGCGGCAGTGAACCCGTGTGAAGCATCTAGTGCAAACTTCCTGGTTACGTGAAAAGCGGATAACGTCACTCTTTGACCCCGTGGAAAACGTCCAGAGCGGATCCTGGTCCTCGCAGAGCATGGCAGTGAACCCATGCGAAGCATCCAGAGCGGAGCCTAGTCCTCGCCTAACGCGGCAGTGAACCCGTGTGAAGCATCTAGTGCAAACTTCCTGGTCACGTGGAACGCGGATAACGTCATTCTTTGACCCCGTGGAAAACGTCCAGAGCGGAGCCTGGTCCTCGCCAAGCACGGCAGTGAACCCGTGTGAAGCATCCAGAGCAAACACCGGACTGTGGAGTCCTTAAAATCCACGGACTATGACGTCCTTAACCTCGACCGTGATGTCTTAAAACTAACGATCAACCACCACGATTCCCTACGGATTTTGCCTTGGTTTAAGGGTACATCTCTTCACTCCTTTGATACCCGGCGTTGTAATTTTTCAACGTCTTCAAAGAGGTGACGGGTCCCTGTAACCAAACATCGGACTGTGGAGTCCCTAAATCCACGGACTATGAGGTCCTTAACCTTGACCGTAATGTCTTAAAACTAACATCGGACTGTGGAGTCCCTAAATTCACGGACTATGAGGTCCTTAACCTTGACCGTGATGTCTTAAAACTAACATCGGACTGTGGAGTCCCTAAATCCACGGACTATGAGGTCCTTAACCTTGACCGTGATGTTTTAAAACTAACATCGGACTGTGGAGTCCTTAAACCCACGGACTATGAGGTCCTTAACCTTGACCGTGACGTCTTTAAACTACGATACCTGGAGAGATCCCTAACCCCGTGAAATACGGAAAAAGGTGATCACACCCGACACTTGCAGGCCCTCACGACCTGTAAGGAAGAAAAACTCTCTTGTGAGATCCTTACGACCCTCAAGGGAAAACCCGCTTAAGGATCCTCACGATCTTTAAGAAGAACTCACACCTATGGGATCCTCTCGACCGGTAGGGAGAAAAACTCTTTACGAAACCCTCATGGCTCGTAAAAAGCAAAAGCCGTAGGAAACAGATCCTAACCCTGAATCCTAGGCCACGGCCGTCTTGCAAGAAGACTAAGATAGATTATCCGCAGAATGCATTCAATGAAAAAAGGGACACATCATCAAGAGGAAAATTGTATCTTTTATTCATAAACCAAAATGGATACAAAGTACATTTCAAAACAAAAAAAATACTCTCATCCACGAGTATGTACAAGAAGGAGAAAAGATACAAGCCTTTAAGCCGGCGGGTGGTGCAATAATTTCACCAGCTCGTCATTCTGTTGTTGAGCTATGGCTTCGTGACGCAAGATCTCCATAAGACGCGACTCCGCCTGAGCTTGCTGGGCCTGATATGAAGCGAGCCGGGCTTCAAGCTCCTTTTCAGTGGCCTTGTGAGCCTCAACTCTCTCGCGAGTAAACGTGGCGGCTTTATCAAAAGCCACCACCTCTTTGATGGACTCCTGAAGCACCCGCCACAACTCATATTGGCCCTGGCTGTGAGATTGGCTCATCATACGAATGAGCTTGCCGTTGCCAGCACTAATCGGTCTGAAACAAGTTCATATCACCTGAGAGATAAAATTCAAGGCGTTGATTCGCACACAATATGACAACAGTATTGGTAATTGAAGAAAGTTTTCACAAAAAGGAACACAAAGTTTATTCATGCAAGCGGAAACATACACACGAGTACCAAGCCTACATAGAAGTTCAAAATAAAGCATGCAAAAAGGGGAGACCAAGTTATAAAAAAAAAAGGGGGGGAATGTCCTACTCTAACGGAAAAGATCGCCAAACACAGGATCAATGGCACAAGGGTTAGAGAAGCAAAGGACAAAATTCTCCATCTCTCTCTCCGCTTCCTCCAGCACATCGAAGCGACGGTTCTCACGAGGAGTCGCTCCCCATCGATTGGCGCCGTGTTCGTCCGCGAAAGCGGACATAATAGCTCGCCGGGCCTTGATCTGACCCAGCAGATGGATTGAGCAATCCTTCAAAGCCTGAGTGATCAGGCACGCTTCATGAAAACCCTCGAGCTTCTCTTCCGCCGCGTCAAGCATCGCCAGGGTCATCTCTGCTGGGTGAGGGGGGATGTCGGCAAGCACGGCCGTGAGGATCATCCGGAGCCAGAGAGAACCCATCGGGAGAGGAGACCCCCTGCGGATCGAGAGTTCATGTATGGCTGAGTCGCATTCGTTGTCGGTAAGGAGGGGATCCACCAACCGAGCGGCAAAGCGAGGGATCATCTCCTCGACAGGCACTTCCCATGGCTGTCGACGAGCGTGTGGGCGGTTACAGGCCATAGCGTTCAGATACTCCTCAAATTAAATCACGTCGATATGGGAATGAGTTTCTCTGTGAAGAGAAAATGGGCTATGACCTCAAGAATATAAAGAAGTGCATTAAGTGCTATGCGCGGAAAATCTTGCATGCGAAAGATGTTTCCAAGGCCCAAAAAGGGAAAGGCATCGAAAATCAAGGAGAAATAACTATTTCCAAGGCTCCTTTTATGCATCTGATAATGCGCGCTAAAAATGCGGCATGGAAAGTTTTGTGAACAGTCCCATCAGAAGATCTCACGTGTAGAACACGTGAGACCCAAACCTAATGTGCATTTAAAGGAAAGAATATGGAGTGATACCCTGCATATTAAAGTACAAACGACAATAGTAACAGAATAATAAGATTTCAGAGAAAAAGTATGCGAACACACAGAGACATAACAAAGCTTATCATCCAGACTGCAAGAAGGCGATACAAAATAAAAGAAAAACTTTTACAATGGTAAGGCTTCAGACACGGGGCACGGGTTGAGAAACTCGGAATTGACTTTATTCAAGATCTTCCAAGCATTTCGAACCTCCCGAGTATGCTTTCTCTCACGGTCACAGGCATCGGGGTCTCCGCGGATGTCCTCTTCCCTCCGGTAGGCGCCCAGTATAGCTGATTGCTGAAAAATTTGATGAAGGAGATCAATGAGATCATCCCGCCTTCTCTTGGAAATCAAGCCCATAAGGTACACCGAATGCACCTTATCCTCAGCAATGTCCAAGTCCCCGAGCGGTATGCCGGCACAAAAGAGAGGAAGTGCCTCCCGGATCGCCAGCACGATCAGCCTCAGAAGAGAAGAGCGACGGGGAAGTAGCCGATGATTGTACTCGTCGAAGCGGCCCATGATCTCGGCACACTGAGCATTAGTGAACTCCTGGTTCTGACTGCGGCCCAGCGCACGAATATCCCCGTACGAGATGATCTCGTCAAGACGATACAGATGGGCATCCATAATACCTGAAATAAAAGTCACGAGAATTATTACTAGATCCCCCTCGCATTAATTACAGAAGAACAGCCTCGGGCCAAGAGACCCCAAGGAGCCCCTGGGTGAAGAAACTGAGTTCTTCATAAGAATTAAATTCCTTATCAGAAAAAAGGGAATTAAATTCCCAGGAATAATTTTGATGGACTTAAAGTCCAGGGAGTTGAAACGCTGTCATCATCTCCCCGAAGATCGCCTAAACTCTAAGAGATCTACGGTTCGAAGGTTCCCTGTTCTTAAGAAAAAACTTGAAGAAAAATGGGTTCTTTGCGAAACTCTTAATACGGATTTAAAATCCAAAGAGTTCTTTTAAAGACGAAGGCGCTTTGGCCGTTCAACATTATTACCTGAGGAAAAGGGATCCGTCAACAGAGTTAAACTCTGGGAAATGTCTGAGACAGAGAACTAAGCTCTGAAAGCGAGAATTAAATTCTCAACGAAAAAGTTCTCAGAAGAAGAAGATGAACAAAGTGAAGGCTCCTATGAAGAGACAGCGGTATTTATAGAAGACAATGAAAACGCTTCGTCTCCCCAGATCCCTAGAGGAATCCAACGGTCACAAGAGGTGACAGCGTTGCACTCACGTGCAGACACGTGAGAACAACGCTGTGGGGGCATTTGTTTCCTGATTTAAAATCAGGAAGCTTCTGTGAAAAGCTTCAGAAGAGGGTCACGTGCTTACACGTGACTAGCGGTCACGTGTTCGCACGTGACACCTGAACGCATCATTCAAGCAAGTTCAGTCTCCTGACTAAGTCGAAGAAAAGGGGGGTTCAGGAAGGGTCACGTGCTCCCACGTGATCAAGGTCACGTGTCGGCACGTGACATTTAAATTCAAGCAGCAAAGGCGCACATTGGTTCCCTGATCAAGTCAAGAAAAAGAGCTTCAGAAAAGGCCACGTGCTCTCACGTGACCAGAGTCATGTGTTGACACGTAACGTTCAAGACAACAGACCCGTTCTCCCGAACAACCAAGGAAAGAGAGCTCAAACAAAGGGTCACGTGCTCACACGTGACCAGGGGTCACGTGGTAGCACGTGATGTTTAAGCAGCAATCAGAAGACACAGCGCAGAAAGCTCGTTCCAAAGGGGGTCACGTGCTCACACGTGACCATGAATCACGTGGTCACACGTGACTGGCTTCCAAAGCCCATGTTGACGACAGAATTTAAATTCTGAAGGAAATTCGAATCTTGCCAAAGGAAAGTAATTATTTGGGACTAATCAAATTAAAGATTCAGAGATGATTAAAGATCATCTATCTATGGAAAATCCCGGCTTTGGGAAAGATTTCCCCCTTAAATCTAACCAAAATATCAAAGGAGAATCTCTGAATTCAAGATCCAATGGTGAATAAAATTCACCTAATAATCCAAAGGCCCAAAATGAATTATGGATGCAAATCAAATCTCCCAATGAAGATTCGTCAAAAAACTGATTGATGCGGCTGCCTCTCCTATAAATAGGAGCCAAGAGACAAAAAGAGACATACATGCGCAGAGAAGAAAAGAGAAAAGGAGAAGAGCTTTGATACTTCGAAAAGACTCGGATCTTCTGCAAAAAACCCTAGGTAAGAAAGGGAAGGCATTTTGAAAGAAGCAGAATTTAATTCTCAACAGAGTTTAACTCTGATAATATAAAAGCAGAAGAACTTATTTCTTCTCTCTTTGATAGAGGATCTGCAAAGCGCACATCTCCCCTTAAGGTTGAGAATTTAATTCTCAATGGGTTGAGATCCTGCCATGCAGATCCAAAACGTAGAGAAGGAGTGCAAACTTGAGAATTTAATTCTCACAGAACTATAGGAATTTAATTCCTCCAAAATAAAAGTGGGGCTAGACCCTATATCATGGGAATTTAATTCCTTCAAAACAAAAAAAAAGAGAAACAGGGTTTAACCCTAATTAAAGAACTTAGTTCTGTTGAAACAACGATCATCATTTCCTCAAAAATTTTATTAGGGTTCAACCCTATTCAGCCCTTCACATAAACGGGGAATTTAACTCCCGCAGAAAATTCAGAGTTAAACTCTATCCCAGAATACAAGTCTTCAAAAGAAAGAAGGATTTAATTCCTCTGAAATTAAAAAGTCTCCGGAATTTAATTCCTGAAGAAAGGAGTAACAAATCCTCTGAAAAAACCACATTAAGGCAGGGTCACGTGTCACCACGTGACCCCCCCTCAAAAGCCCTACAGAAAACCCCCTTGAGGCAGCACCCCACGTGACCCACGTGACTTTCAGCAGAAGCCTTAACGCATAGGCATTTGAATGCCCATCACGTGCTGACACGTGATGCTATCAAAAGATGCAGTAATTTCAGCAGAACAAATGGAGGAAGGGCGCTCTCACGTGCTGCCACGTGACCCCTCTTGTCTCAGTGTTTAACACTAAATTGAAACTCTCGCACTCAGTGTTAAAATATTGTTGGGCCTTAGTGTTCAACACTAATTAAAAAGCTTTATCTGCAGTGTTCAACACTGATTACCTTAGTGTTTAAATGCTAATCTGAGATCTTCATTTGCAGTGTTCAACACTGATCTGTTTTAGTGTTTAACACTAATTTGAGAAGCCTTATTGCTGGTGTTTAACACCAATTATTTCTTAGTGTTAAACACTAACTTGTTAACCGCATTCCCAGTGTTCAACACTGATTGCTCTATAGTGTTTAACACTAGGCTTTGGCCCAATTGGCTAAATGGATAGAGGCAAAGCCTCTCCTTCAATGGATCAGCAAAAAAGTCAATGTTTCAGACCCGACTGGACTTAGCCCAAGCTGGCCATAAGTCTTCAATTTGTGATTAACTGGGCTAATGGGCTCATAACATAATTAATCAGTCTCGACCCCAAATTGGGTCAGGGACTATTAAATCCATTCCGGTTCTAGGGTACATCTCTCCACTCCTTTGAAACTTGGCATTGTAATCCCTCAATGTCTTCAAAGAGGTGACGGGTCCCGACGGCCACTCATGATATGGACTGTGGGGTCCTTAAACCCATGCCTAATGCAAAATTCCTGGTTACGTGGAACACGGATAATGTCACTCTTTGACCCCGTAGGAAACGTCCAGAGCGGATCCTGGTCCTCGCAGAGCACGGCAGTGAACCCGTGTGAAGCATCCAGAGCGGAGCCTGGTCCTCGCCAAGCACGGCAGTGAACCCGTGTGAAGCATCCAGAGCAAATACCGGACTGTGGGGTCCTTAAACCCATGGACTACGACGTCCTTAACCTTGACCGAGATGTCTTAAAACTAACAATGGACCGCAATGTCCTTAAACTACCCATTGACCGAGATGTCTTAAAACTAACAATGGACCGCAATGTCCTTAAAACTACCCATTGACCGAGATGTCTTAAAACTAACAATGGACCGCAATGTCCTTAAACTACCCACGGACCGCAATGTCCTTAAACTACCCACGGACCGCAACGTCCTTAAACTACCCATGGACCGCAACGTCCCTAAACTAGAACAATAGGGCCCTCCATATGCTCTTTTGTCGGATCTAAACGGTCCCGTTTAAGTTGATCTTAGCCTCCAAAAATGGCTAACGCGTCCTTAAACCTTCAAACAGATTGGACTACGAATCCCCTAAGTTAACTCCGGCTCGAGGGTACATCTCTGAACTCCTCTGACATCCGTCGTTGTAATCTTTCAACGTCGTCAGAGAGGTGATGAGTCCCGATGGCCATACATACGATGGACCACTACGTCCCTAAACTGGAACATTAGAGTCCAAACACTCTTCTGTCGGATCTAAACGATCCCGTTAAGTTGATCTTAGTCACAAAGTTAGACTAACGTATCCTTAACAAACGTTTGAGTTGATCTTAGCCTCAAGTATGGCTGACGTATCCTCAAACCAAACCCCCAAACCCAAATCTAAGATAATGCGGATTTGGACTAGTCCACGCCCTACGGGCGACGACATAACTCAGTCTCCGTAAACAATCCACGGGCAACAAAACAAACACCCACGACACGAAGTGACCATCTGGAGAAGGAGAAAGTTGTTACCGCAACGCGGTAGCGTAATTAACTGCAGGGGCTTGCGCCTGCAGGGAAGAGCGTCCCCACAATCAAAAAACCCCTCAAATGAGGGGGAATCTGACGAAGTCTGCTACATCGGACGCATCCGTCTAAACCTTCGATACACGGTGCCATAAATCAACTTGGCATCTTCGGAGGGGTAGACGGATAGCACCAATTAGCATCTGCCCCGAACCCCAGGCATTCGGACGTCCCGACGTCCCGGCCGCCGTTCGGAGGGGAACAACAATGATAGAGCAAAAGAAATAAAATATGCTCGCAACCCACCTACGGGCGATGTCGCGAGTCTGAGCAAAAGGAGCTGATGATAAGATAGCCCGCCGTTACAAGACTGACGGGTCCGACCTGCAAGACACTGTGGCACAACGGGGGTGAGTTGCCAGCTTGTGAGTAAATATAACATCTAATAAGGCAATCGTAAGAATACACGCAATGCACCACAACATGCATGTCCATATGTGGTATAATATCTCTAGTATGCATGCACAGGTATGCAATGTCATTATTAAGTCTTTAAGTGTTTTAAATGCTAAGGGTATTGAATTCTTAACTTTAGAACATGAATATCTGTATAATAGCTAAATACCATCAAGAAATCACCTGAAAACCCGTGTCAAGTATCGACACCAAATAGGAATCATATCTGTCTCAATATCGGGCTCCGTCAGTCCGGATCGGCCCATATCATAAATCTCACGATAATGGTCGGTATCCTCCGGATATCCGCCGCGCCAGACATCACCGGTAGGTAGTCTTCCCCTGCCAGGCTCATCGTCTACAACTCGATCTTCTTGCCCCGGGGTACCATACCGGGCCCACCATGTACCCGAGACGGTTCATCCACTCCTCGAATCGGGTCTCGAAATCCAACATAAAACATGAAAACTCATGGTGGACGACACATACATCACGAGAAAACCGCAACTTTGTTTTAAAAATGATAAATATAAGCTTTTGTTAAATTCTTGCGGTTTTCCCCAAAAATCCAGAAATCGCAGCAATACTAAAATCCTCAAGAAAATCAAAATGTTCACATGCTATATATGCTAAATGTCTATGATATCAATGTATATGATTTGAATTTTGGCTAGAAAGCTATGTAAATATGATGATAATGCGAGGTATATGCAAGCTATGCAATTTCAGATATCATGTATGAATACAAGTGACGATACTAAGTTAAACAGGTTCTATAGTGCACGTGGCATGGCAATTACCAAAGGCGTGTGTGTCACATGAATAGTGCGCATGCAACAGATGCCAATGGTAATGGTGTTCGTGTCCTACGAAGTGATATCGCATAAGTGTAGATGAATGTCCATGCAACCTAATATACTGTTCGCTATAAGGGTATGCAGTGTACATGAATGGATGAGTTAGCTAACAATATAAATCTTGCAAAAAGTAGGGTAATCCTAACTAGGGGGGTGCCTCACGCCATTCAGACGATTCCCCCATAGATGAATACATCTACTCACCTGAAATCCCCGCTAACCCGATCCGACCACCGCCTTGCCTTTACGTGCCGTGTCCGATGTTTCCCCGACCGATCCTATATTTTCACAACACCAAGCATAAGATTACAATACCTAAAACGATGCAAGTCACAATATATAATTATCGACGCTCTCGAATTAAACATAGCATGCACTCGGTGCGCGGGAAAACGCATGAAAATCGCTAACCTTTAACTAGAATCGTCATTTCGGGGAAATCGACAAAACTACAACCCGACTAGACGAAACCCCGCATTCGCGCACTCTAATAGTCCTATACGAAGCTAATTATATCGCTAACATAACACAATTTGATCGCATTCTAATTTTTATAAAATTCTAGTAAGCAGTTTGCTTACCGATTCGATGTAAACGTCGCAATTTATCGATTTAGCGAGCATAACCTTACACAATTAACCACTCTAACCAACTAGGTAATCAAAGCCCTAACTTAATCCATACAACCATGTTTCAAACCCTAGTTCAACACCAAAACCCATTCTTGATTTTTCATGAACAAGGATTTACAACTAAATTAATACTTCAAAATTAGATTTTAGCACAAATAAACTACAAGTTAGCAAACTAGTTTAGAATTTTTACCTCACAAGTGGAACCCTAGCATGATCAAGTCACCAAGAAGCCTCCTTTCATCAGGTTTTGAACTAAATTTGGTTGAGGAGAGAGTGGATTAAGGTTTAGTGTTGAATTGAGAATGAAATTTGTGAGTTTTTATTGAATTTTAGCAAGGAAATTGAAGCAAAAAGAAGTGGGAAGTGAGGGAATTCTGCAGCAAAGGGGGGTCGGCCAGCAGCAAGGGAGGGGGTTTGTGGATTTTTGGAGAAGTTTCTAGGTCCAAAAACACCCCATGTTATCATTTAATGCTTTCATATCAACAATTTACAAAAAAACCCTCATTTTACACCATTTTTCCATTAAATTTCCAACCCTAAAACCAAAAGTTTAAAAGTCATGATACAATTTTATTAACACCATATTTTAGCTTATAAAGACTCCTAATTATGAAATTTACCTAATTAAATTTGTATTTATCACTAATTTAATGTATTTAAAAAGGCTTAAAATAATATAAAAAAAAATAATTACGAATTTTTTTTTATTTAACTAGAAAATTATAAGTGACATTTTAGTGACAAAATCATAGTAATATCTTATCTAAATTTTGTATAATTAGTTCTACAATGAAAAATACCTATTTTGACTTTTTACGGAAAAAGCCGAAAATTTAGCCGATTACCGAAAAACTGCCTAAACGATTTTTCGAAGGGTTACAATCTTCCCCCCTGAGAGAAATTCGGTCCCCGAATTTAGAATTTAACTACGCGTACCTTCAAAAAGATGGGGATATCTCTTCCTCATCTCGACCTCGGTCTCCCAGGTGACCTCCTCGCTGTTCGGGCCACGCCAAAGGACCTTGACGGACGGTATGACCTTCGACCTCAATTTCTTCACCTGCCGATCCAACATGACAACCGGCTGCTCGGTGAAAGAAAGATCACGCTCTAACTGGATCGTTTGGTGCTGAATCACCTGGGAAGGATCATGAAGGTACTTGCGGAGCATCGAGACATGGAATACGGGGTGAACATCGGGGAAGCTGGGCGGAAGAGCTAACCGATAAGCGACTGGACCAACACGCTCTAGGATCTCGAAAGGACCAACATATCTAGGACTCAGTTTCCCTTTCCGCCCAAATCTCATCACACCTTTCATCGGAGAGACCTTCAGGAAAACATTATCGCCAACAGCGAACTCCAGTCGGCGACGACGCATGTCAGCATATGATTTCTGCCTGCTCTGTGCCGCTCTCATCCTGTCCCGAATCAGCTGTATCTTCTCGGTCGTCTCCTGTACGATCTGCGGCCCCAAAATACAGCTTTCCCTAAGCTCTGTCCAATATACAGGCGATCGACCTCTCCTCCCATATAAAGCCTCAAAAGGTGCCATCTGAATCATCTCCTGGAAGCTATTATTGTAGGAAAACTCGATCAAAGGCAAATGACGATCCCAGCTACCACCGAAATCTAAAACGAAAGCTCTTAGCATGTCCTCAAGAGTCTGAATAGTACGCTCCGACTGACCGTCAGTCTGAGGATGAAAGGCTGTGCTAAAACTCAATCGGGTGCCCAAAACTTCCTGAAGTTTCTGCCACAATCGGCTGGTAAACTGGGTGCCACGGTCGGACACGATGCAAGTCGGAACACCATGCAGTCGCACTATCTCATCAATATAAACCTGGGCGTACTGAGAAAATCCAAAAGTGGTCTTCACTGGCAGGTAGTGAGCCGCTTTCGTCAGTCGATCCACAATCACCCAAATAGAGTCATACCCTCGACTAGTCCTGGGTAGACCGACAATGAAGTCCACGGAGACCTGCTCCCACTTCCACTCAGGGATGGGCAAAGGCTGTAACTCGCCGGCTGGCCTCTGGTGCTCGGCCTTGACTTGCTGACAAGTCAAGCATCTCGACACAAAGTCTGTAATATCCTTCTTCATCCCGTCCCACCTGTAAACCTCTCTCAAATCACGGTACATCTTGGTGGAACCTGGGTGAACACTGTATACTGATCTATGTGCCTCCTCAAGAATATCGCGCCTCAGTCCCTCTGAATCTGGCATGCACAGTCGAGTCCTAAAGCGAAGTATCCCCTGATCATCAATCACGAACTCAGAAACTCTTCCCTTCCGAATCTGCTCAATAATCTCTAAAATACGGGCATCGCCGGACTGTGCCTTACGGATACGGTCAAGTAACTGTGGGCGTGCTCTGAAATGGGCCAGCTGTCCCCCCGTAGGAGTAAACTCGAACTGCACTCTGCTATCACATAAAACCTGCCAATCCGCCGTCGACTGCATCTGTACTGCACTCAAACAAGATAAGCTACCTCCGGGCCTCCTACTCAAAGCATCTGCCACCACATTCGCCTTGCCCGGATGGTATAAAATCTCGCAGTCATAATCCTTCACCAACTCCATCCAACGGCGCTGTCTCAGGTTCAGGTCTCGCTGTTGGAAGATATACTTCAAACTCTTGTGGTCAGTGAATACCTGGCATGACTCACCGTATAGGTAATGTCTCCAGATCTTAAGTGCAGATACCACTGCAGCCATCTCTAAATCATGGGTCGGGTAGTTCTGCTCGTGTTTCCTCAGCTGCCGAGAAGCATACGCGATAACTCTGTCGTGCTGCATCAATACACATCCCAGCCCCACTCAAGAAGCATCACAATATACGACGAACCCGCCTGATCCTGAAGGCAATGCTAACACTGATGCAGTAGTCAGACGAGTCTTCAACTGCTGGAAGCTATCCTCACATGCCTGGGTCCAATCAAAAGGAACCCCCTTCCGGGTCAACCCGGTCAAAGGTGCAGCTGTAGGGTTCCTAGGCACGCTAATGAGGTCTCACAAGGCATCGACCATGCCAATTTCAAAATTTACGGGTGCCAAGAAACCCTAATACGGATCGTTAACTAGATGTCTAGGCGAACAATGCAACTAGTTAACAATTTAACTTAAAGAACGGAAATACAACCTTTGTAGATCCGGTTCTCCACCTCCATAGCTCCATGATGAAGTCCCTCCACTGTCCAAATCGGATCCCGGACTCTAGCGTCGGCTTCGTCGGAGAAAAGGGCGGGCTAGGTCGTCGATGTCGATGCCGAAGATGATCTACGTCGAGGCATCACTAGATCAAGCTCCCACTTCACCAAGTCATAAAACTTGTGAAGAAAACACCCTATACTACTTGGCAAGAGGTAGAGGATGAAGAAATAGGAAGTGGGTTCACTTTAGAATTGGATTTTTCACTTGTTTTCTCAAGTTGCCATTGTAGTAGCAAGCTTTCTTCATGTGATGAAGAAGAAGAAGAAGAAAGAATGAATATGATAAGTTAATTTAAATTGAAAAGAAAAAAAGAATACTTATCATAATCAAACCATGGTCAAGTGTAGAGAATGAATCATGGTTAAGGGGAATGGTTAGGGTTAAGCATGGAGACAAAATGGTCACTTGGTCAAAGCTTCATGAAGCTTTAACTAGAAAACAAATTAAGCCACCATTTTCCTTTATGCTTATTATTTTTCCAAAAAATAATAAATAGACAAATAAATGAAAAAGAAAACAAAACCCTAATCATAAGTTTAACCATGGTTTAATTCTTTACACTTAACCAAGTAAACATGTATCATCAAACATGATACATTAATATGCACAAAAAGTATATCACATATACAACTTGTACATCCAAGTGAGAAAATCCTTTAAAGTGAACCAATACTAGTTAATGCAAAGTAATATATCAAATATATAATTATGCATTAAATCATTAAATCAACACTTGATTTAACGATCCGGTCATATCGCATATAACCGATTAGTATCCAATGTATCGGCTTATCGAATCAACCCTCGATTCGATAACTAGGTTATATCGCATATAACCATTCGATACATTCATCGCGAGAATAGAATACGGTATCACATACACGCATTATTCTCGGTCCCGCACATATCTCATATGCGCTCCTATTTCGTTTCGCTTGAGCCAGGAAACCTCTGTGTAGGACTCTAAAGACTCGTCAATATGCCGGCAGCAGATGATGATCATATCAAACACCCGCAAGCCGCAAGCGGTCTGCTAAACGTAACGGCCACCCGGGTATTGAGCGATCAGAAGATCGACGAGCAAGCCCGCTCACACTCCAGTGAATCCAACCAGTAACACTACCGTACAGTCCGGTCTGATCGTCTGATATGTCGCATATCTCGCCTAAGGGTGGTAAACGTCAGACCCCAATAGCTCGATAAGTCGTGTCGATATGAGGTCTATAACAGTTCGAGAAACTACAGGTAACACTTACCAGTAAATCTCAGCAACCCTGGCCAGGGATTTCCGGTTATAGCCAATCGAACACAGCGCAACATCAACTCCCTATACCGGGAGAGACGAATCCCCTCCTATCGCTCATTGCCTCCATGTGATTCGGGACTGTACCCAAAAACCACCGTTTTGCACGCCCTCTTGTACGTGGTAAGATGGAAATCAAAGCACAGTGGGAACCACACAAGACTCTATGACGATCTCGGGTCAACAGACTACTCTGTACCAGTGTCACCAGAGAACTGCCATCTGACGTAAGGTATAATACCATCTGGGAGTTCTCGGCGAGTCCGTCCAGTGTACCCAGTCTCTACTGAGCACACGTATATCATCTCTGATGTCAAACACCAATGAATATGGGATCATCCATCGCCCATCTGTATGGGTCGAGAAGGTATACGCTAGTCTACTCTGGTATATCGATGCCCCGTTTCGATACACCCACGACTAGGGACCTTGAAGGATGTACTTATGGACTATCATGTCCCCACTAGTATGATCCGCATCATAGTCCAGGTAGTCAAGTACACACCCTAAGGGCTTTACCAACATGTAACAGAGAGACAATCAGTGTACACGTTAAGGTAAAGAGCAACCAGATAGCATACTATCATGTCGAGCAAGAAAGTCCTCCCTATATATGTCCAAGCATCCACTACAATATACATCCTATGTATAGTAATGGCCTCTAGGGCATACATATAACTAACAATCTCCCACTTGCACTAGGGCTATCTGATAGCAATGGTTGTATTATCTCATACTCAACCATCCCATAAAAATCTCTCTCTGGGAACATGCCTTTGTGAGTGGATCCGCTGTGTTGTCCTCTGAGTCTACTCTCCTAACCTCGATCACCCTGGAGATCAATCATCTCCATGATCAGGTGACACTGCCTTAGAATATGTCTGGATCACTGATGGGACCGTCGTTCCTTGGCATAAGCCACAACTCCATTGTCCCACAATGGTAGGAACGTAGTTCATCTCATGAACCAATATACACCCAGACTGCCTCTTTGGTAGCATCTTAAGTAGCGATGTATCCTGCCTTTATCGTCTAGTATGTCACGGTATCTAGCTTGGAACTCTTCCAACATACCGTCCCTTTACTGAGGGTAAAGACAATGCCTGCGACTGACATTCAGTCGTCTTTATCACCCTTGAACCCTTCGAGTGATTCTCCCCAGGATCGACTGATACCATCTCACTACAACTAGTGAGTATCCTAATATCCAATTAGATCTATCTCATAGATCCAAAATCCAGGATTTAGGAGGTATCACTTTTGATCCTATATGGAGAATCATGGTGATAAGCGGAGATTGAACGAGCGTAGCATAGGAAACTCCTTCCCTATCATGAGTATGTCATCCACGTACTCTACGAAGATCATCACCATACTCCCTACTACCTTTTTGTTTATACAAGGTTCATCTACCATTTTGATGAAGTTAAACTCTTTGACTACCACATCAAAACAGATGTTCCAACTCCGCGATACCTGCTTTATCCTATAAAGCATCTTGTACACGTTTCCGCTGCTCCCACTGTCTACGAAGCCCTCTGGCTGTGTACTTATAGACGTTCTCTTTTAAAACATCATTTAGAAAAGCAGTCGTGGCACCCAACCGCCAGATATCGTAGTCATGGTATGTAGCCGTGGCAAGTAGGATCTGGATGGACTTAAGCATAACCACTTGAAAATGTTTCATCATAATCCACGCCTGGTCTATGACGAAAAACTTTAACAAGTCTAGCTTTGAAAGTCTCAACTTTTCCAAGTACACCAAGTAATCTTCTCAAGATATACTTGCTCCTGATGGGGATTTAACCCTTCAGATATAGCAACCAAAGTCCATACTTTGTTGTTGTATAAGGATTCCATCTCAGATCGATAAACATCCAGCCATTCTTACAGAGTCTTACTCTCGATGGCCAGCTCGAAGCTAGTTGGGTCATCATCTCATGATGCAATCCTCGCTCCCACTGTCATAGAGAAATAGAAGTATCTCTCAGGTGGGTGAGGAACCCTACTAGATCGGCGGAGAGGCTGAGGTTCGTTGGAATCTACTGAATCCTTTGGTTCTATCAAATCATCAGCTGCAGTTTGTATAGCTGGAACCTTTCCAGTTCTATATTACAGACTTTGCCTCGAGCTTGTCCGGATTTTGCTTTCAGACATAGGCCGGTCAACCCCAAATCTTAACTAGCTTAAGACATGGGCTCTTCCCTTTCCATATCACATATGAAATGGTAGGCAACTGATTTGGTTGGAACCCTATTCAATAGGTATGCAACTTCATAAGTGCATAACTCCTAAAAGGAAAAAGGTAACTCAGCAGTACTCATCATAAAGCACACCATATCAAATAGGGTGTATCTGCTCCGCCCCGATATACCATCGTGCTATGGTGTATACGGAGGAGTAATGCTGAGAGAGAATCTCATTCTCCTTTAGAATAGTCTAGGAATTCTGTGCTCAAGTATTCTCCTCCCTGATCACATCAAAGGACATAATACTTATACCCGTATTAGTTCTCTACTTCTAACTTATATTCTTTGAATATCTCAAAAGGTTCGGACTCATGTTTCAACAGGAACATAGGTCTGAATCTCGAAAGATCATCAGAGAATGTAATGAAGTACAAAGAACCAGTCTTGGCATGTGTAGACAGGGGACCTACATACATCAACATGTATCATCCCAAGAGTTCACTAACTCTTTTTCTGTTTCCAATAAACAGAGCTGTGGTCATCTTATCTCTGTGACATGACTGGCAAGTTTCATAAGATGTAAATTCAAACTCATTTAAATATGCATCTTTATGTAACTTCAGCTAGTCGGCTCACATTGATATGACCTAGTCTACAATGCCTCAAGAAGGATTCGTTCATTTCTGAACTCTTCCTCTTGTGTGTGTTCCGTATACTAAAGAACTGTAGTTTGATTTAGAACATCAACGCTTTTAGATAACGTGCCAGAACCGATCAACTTTTGATATAGGAAATGTTCAAAACATTATCCAACAATACAAAATTATATCCTTTCTTTACTAATAAAGAGATTGATATGATTTTGTATATCAGGTTCGGTATCTAATAACATTCGTTCAGAATCAAAGTATTTGGAATACAGGGTGACAGTGACCAACAGACTTGGCTGCAACTCTTGCCCCGTTTTCTGCCTTATGAAACTCATCACCCGTTCTCAGTTCTCTACCTTTCTGTAGCCCTTTGTAATAGATTACATATCTGGGATCCTGATCCGGTATCACATACCCAGGACGTAAAGGATACTGAGAAACAGTTCTCTGTAATGAACACACCCGAAGATGATGCATCAGCATGCACTCTCTTCGTTTGGGCTGCACGGGAAATCTGGTATTCCCCAATTTCCTGCTCTGTCTTATAACAATTATAAGTTGGAGCGGGACCAACGTTCCCCAGCTCAGTATAACAAGCGGGTTCGGTCAAATATCCGTATTATTATCTTGATTAAGGCGTGATGTGGTCGCTACCTGGAGAGAGAGAGAGAAGAAAACACTCAGCGTGCGCTCTTGCAAGAATAGATTGGTTATTATTTTATCTAATCAGGATGGCTCCCTCTGCTTTTTATCAAATCTTTCTTCAAACCCTAAAAGGAAAGACTAGCCGGGATTAATTACACACTACAAGTTCGCCAATCTTTCAGCCAGGCCAGTGTCGGTACTTTGAGGGAGGTCCCCCGTGCTTTCGCACGAACCTAATTAATGTAAACCTTGTTTTCCCAGAGGCGTAACCCCGTTGACACCTTTCTAGACACCTACTTGATCAGCTAATTGTAATGTATAAAACTCTCCCAGGAGTAACTCTTACTCGCAGCGGGTATCGGGATCCAACTATCTCATAGAAGGTATGCAATCTCATTGCAAATTTCAACACTTGAAATTCCCGATAATATTTTGCCCCTAACGTGCTATGACCTTGACGAAAGCCAACAAACCATAGCCCGCTAGTCAGGTTCAACCCGTACATTTCTTGATTGAATTAAACCCACCCGCACGACCCTTGACGAAAGCCAACAAAGCCGCACGACTACCCTAATCCAATCGCATCGTATGCAGCAGATAAGCAGCATATAGCTACCGCACACTGCACCTTGGCGAAAGCCAACAAATGCAGCACGAATACTATATACAACTTATCTGAAATGACGGAGGGCTACGACAGGTTTTTCTGAAAACCTATTGCGTAATGAACTTGATATCGTTGTAGAATCAAATGATTTTGAAATGGAGTGCTTTTGAGGCTTTTCTAGTTTTGCTAAAGGACTCACTCCCGGTGAAGGGATCGTCGGTCCTTTCCTCGTCGAATGAGGTGCGGGATATATCATATATATCACTGTGCAAAGCAAAAACACTTAAAAGCAATCAAAAGACAAACCGAGTGTGTAGCATCTGCCAGTTATTGCTAAAGGAGTCACTCCCGGTGAGGGGATCTCGGTCCTTTCCTCATCGAATAAGGTGCAGGATATATCATATATACCGCTGTGCAAAGCAAGAACTGTAGCTACCTGTTTTATTTTGAAATTCAATTCTACAACATCTTAGGTTTCTTTTACTTTCATTAATCACATTAATGAAATCCCATCATTTAAGTACCTAAACATCACAGATAAATACGACGTACACTTATGCCATGCGCATTCGCCTCGATGTCCCCTCGTGCACCGTTAGGTTAGGTAACTAACGGCAGAGCGGGGCAGGGCTAGCGCGGCTGTAAAACATAAGTAACGCCTATATAATATATCATATATACTATATACTGTATCCATCACAGAACATCACATGATCACATCACAGATATCGCAGCAGAAGAAACATATGAAACATTGGATATACTAGGACGTCCGTGTTTTCAATACGAGCCAGTATAAAACACGGATTCCACGGTCGTGATGAATAGCCAAACCCACACCCCTAGACCCCTACGAGAGCGGCAAGCAACCCTACCAATTCTAGAGTTAGGAGACCCGGACTCGACTCCTCGAGTTTGTCTCCCACTGGACTCCAGAACCCGGTTACTTGTGCCCTCCTCCTTGGGTCTATCCTAGTGCGGAAAAGAAAATAATATACAAAGGGTGACATCTTCCGCAACCTGGAAGTGCCCCAATAAAAGAATATTACATACAAGTTTTTATATGAATGAAAATGAAAAACACTCATCTCACATAAAAAACCCCGGCTATTCAAACACGACGATCCAATATAACATATCCAGCAACACATAACATCACATGTCATCAACGTAAGTAAATATGCGCATCCCAATTGTCGTTGACATATAGCAACGAAACCGGCGATATCACATATTACACTTACGGTCACAGAAAAGAAAGTGTAAAACTACAACAGTTGGAATCCGCAACTTGCATAGACATCGCATGCCTAATCAAATGAATACCTTAGACATCGCATGCCTAACAATTATAAACCCCGCATTTTAGTCTCAAAATCGAAAACACTTTTCAATATCAAGTCGGGCAATTCAACAAGATTCCCGACATCCTGATCGAATGCTCGTCGCAAACTTTAGTAGACGGCCGCACCCCCGATACCGTCGACGAAGTGCACCAAGGCGGAACACCGCTGCCGCGAGCACCCGAACGGATGCTTTCGGCGACGGGGTTCTCCTACAGTCACTTGGTCGGGGCTATGGAGTGAGGCTGTCTATTAAGTTTACCCGGCGAGTATCCGCGTACGCTACGTGATTGCGACGGACTTTTGATCACATCAAAATTCCGTAGCAACCGATCAAGCGAGACTAAACTACTAGATTTATAACATTCATTCAGTTATCTCATAACTAATTGTGAATTCCAATTATCGTATCCCATTCCAGATAAATAGAAAATGTTAAACTTTCCGATCGAACAGTCGAACACCCAAGTTTTCCCAAAACAGATCAACACATGAAACAAGTCTAAAAACATTCAGTTCGTGCCTCAGTACCAACGGTCCAGCCGTAGAAGGGTCAAGCCAACGCCTCACATGTGGCACGCCGTACTGCCCCAAACCCGAAGGTTCAAAGGGCAGTTCAAGACGGTCACATAATCGAGTTAAGGTTTGTTGTCTTCTAGAGGGACCATCGCGTTACTTGCACTACTTACAAAGTCTTTAAACTACGGAAAGATCCAACACTTGGAAATTTCCCGACAGGGGAAAAGGTGGGTATTTATATCCGGTCGAACTTTTTAACATATTCAAAAATTATCCGGAAAACACATAGACAAGATTAGACAATCCGATCGAATCTACGAACTCCCAATACAACCCAGAATATTCAACTCTTGAATAAATATTAAAAATTCCCATAAAACTCAGCATTTAAATAAAGAAGTTACAGTGCAAAAATAGTTGACTGAAGAGACTAAATGGGCGCGGAACCGCCGCAATAGGCGGCTAATGCCGCGGATCCATCGCGCTTTAGACAGATCATTAGGTAATTTTTGCACCGTAATTCTTAGAATTTCATGCTGAATTTTTTAAGCATTTTTAATTTGGAAAAAACCACTTTTTCAGAAAAAGTCCAGAGAGGGTTAAAAGTAAGGGTTTCGGGGTTCGATCGGGTTTCTAACATCGTCTACGCATCGCCTAAGGCTCTAGCTAGGCTCCGATACCACTGTAGGGTTCCTAGGCACGCTAATGAGGTCTCACAAGGCATCGACCATGCCAATTTCAAAATTTACGGGTGCCGAGAAACCCTTATACGGATCGTTAACTAGATGTCTAGGCGAACAATGCAACCAGTTAACAATTTAACTTAAAGAACGGAAATACAACCTTTGTAGATCCGGTTCTCCACCTCCATAGCTCCATGATGAAGTCCCTCCGCTGTCCAAATCGGATCCCGGACTCTAGCGTCGGCTTCGTCGGAGAAAAGGGCGGGCTAGGTCGTCGATGTCGATGCCGAAGATGATCTATGTCGAGGCATCACTAGATCAAGCTCCCACTTCACCAAGTCATAAAACTTGTGAAGAAAACACCCTATACTACTTGGCAAGAGGTAGAGGATGAAGAAATAGGAAGTGGGTTCACTTTAGAATTGGATTTCTCACTTGTTTTCTCAAGTTGCCATTGTAGTAGCAAGCTTTCTTCATGTGATGAAGAAGAAGAAGAAGAAGAAAGAATGAATATGATAAGTTAATTTAAATTGAAAAGAAAAATGAATACTTATCATAATCAAACCATGGTCAAGTGTAGAGAATGAATCATGGTTAAGGGGAATGGTTAGGGTTAAGCATGGAGGCAAAATGGTCACTTGGTCAAAGCTTCATGAAGCTTTAACAAGAAAACAAATTAAGCCACCATTTTCCTTTATGCTTATTATTTTTCCAAAAAATAATAAATAGACAAATAAATGAAAAAGAAAAAAAAAACCTAATCATAAGTTTAACCATGGTTTAATTTTTTACACTTAACCAAGTAAACATGTATCATCAAACATGATACATTAATATGCACAAAAAGTATATCACATATACAACTTGTACATCCAAGTGAGAAAATCCTTTAAAGTGAACCAATACTAGTTAATGCAAAGTAATATATCAAATATATAATTATGCATTAAATCATTAAATCAACACTTGATTTAACGATCCGGTCATATCGCATATAACCGACTAGTATCCAATGTATCGGCTTATCGAATCAACCCTCGATTCGATAACTAGGTTATATCGCATATAACCATTCGATACATTCATCGCGAGAATAGAATACGGTATCACATACACGCATTATTCTCGGTCCCGCACATATCTCATATGCGCTCCTATTTCATTTCGCTTGAGCCAGGAAACCTCTGTGTAGGACTCTAAAGACTCGTCAATACGCCGGCAGCAGATGATGATCATATCAAACACCCGCAAGCCGCAAGCGGTCTGCTAAACGTAACGGCCACCCGGGTATTGAGCGATCAGAAGATCGACGAGCAAGCCCGCTCACACTCCAGTGAATCCAACCAGTAACACTACCGTACAGTCCGGTCTGATCGTCTGATATGTCGCATATCTCGCCTAGGGGTGGTAAACGTCAGACCCCAATAGCTCGATAAGTCGTGTCGATATGAGGTCTATAACAGTTCGAGAAACTACAGGTAACACATACCAGTAAATCTCAGCAACCCTGGCCAGGGATTTCCGGTTATAGCCAATCGAACACAGCGCAACATCAACTCCCTATACCGAGAGAGACGAATCCCCTCCTATCGCTCATTGCCTCCATGTGATTCGGGACTGTACCCAAAAACCACCGTTTTGCATGCCCTCTTGGACGTGGTAAGATGGAAATCAAAGCTTAGTGGGAACCACACAAGACTTTATGACGATCTCGGGTCAACAGACTACTCTGTACCAGTGTCACCAGAGAACTGTTGGAGATAGTGCCCTCAGAGTCAATTATTGGATCACAGGCACGTAATTGCAATGATTGAGGGAGGACCTATCCCGGTAGAACAGTCTTACTCGAGATGATAGTATGCTATCTGGTTTACCTTTATCATCGTGTACTGCTTTAGGTGACCTGACAAGTCACTATTGCACGTTGATAGAGCCCCTAGGATTTTTGCTTGACTGCCAGCAGTATGAGGGCGATCATATAAGTGAGAGCTGGAGTCTATAAGCACATCCTTAAAAGGTCCCTAGTCGTGGGAGTTTCGAGACAGGGCATCGATTCTCCAGAGTAGACTAGTGTATACAGTCGAGACCCCGACGAGGGGCGGTGGCCGGTCTCACAAGCCACTGGTGTCAGTTGGTTCACCTAAGATGTATACAGGTGCTCATTGGGTTATGAGTACACCGGACAGGACTCGCCGGGAACATGCTAGTTGGTCTTATACCTGACGTCAGATAGCAGTTCCCAGGTGACATGTGTACAGGTTAGTTCATCGACCTGGGGATCGTCATTTGTCTCGTGTGAGTTCCCACTGTGCTTTGATTACTACCCTACCACGGCTCAAAGGAGTCATGCAAACAGGTTTTAGTTGGGTACAGTCCCGAGCCACATGGAGCCAGTGAGCGGATCTTCAGGGGTTCGTCTCTCCCGGTATTGGTGGTGAGGTCGCGCTGTGTTTAGGAGAGCCATTACACGAAGTCCTTGGCCAAGGCAGGAGATTTACTGGTAGGTATTCCAGTAGTATCTCAGGGTGTTCTGGGCTACACTCCGACACGACTTGTACCGCTTTTGGGGGTCTGACTTTTACCCACCCCCTAGGCCCGCCATACGATGCTCATAGACGAACGGACCGGACTGTACGGATATTGTCACTGACAGGCTCAGTAGGGTGTCAGGATGAGTTCGCTCATCGACGTCCCTTTTGGTCAATAGCTGGTGTCCCGTTACATATTGGCTTATACCTCTGACGTGCTAGTGGTTAAATCCACAGCCATAGTATTGACGAGTCTTTAGAGTCCACCACACATTCAGTTACTCAGCTTTCGGGCGAAAAGCTGTAGAGGCCGTATGGAGATATGGCAGGGTCCGATCAGATACGTGCGGTATTGCACGGATCAGGATCGGCCGGTTAGTACTAGAGGCCGTATAGATATATGGCAAGGTTCGATCGGATACGTGCGGTATTGCACGGATCAGGATCGAACGGATATTACTAGCCGGCTTTGGTTTAAGCCGGATCCTAGTATAGTACAGTGTAGATTTTGTCTCATTGCATTTGTATCCGGTCGGAATACAGATGCGGGTGTGTATGCACAGTATCGGGGTTTTCCTATGATTTATTACGGGACCAGTTTTCTGGAGTTGCCAGTTTGCATTCCGTTCCGGCCGGTTTTCCTTTGTTCTTTCCCGGCCGGACCTTTCCGATGGAGGGGGTTATTTGCAATTGTGCAAATAACATTTGTGGAAGGGGTTTTCTTGCAATTGTATTCTTTATGATATGTTAAGCATCTTTCTTCCATCACTTGCATTAATTGTGATTGGAAAGGGTTATGGTTTGGTTGTATGTTTGTTATCATGATGTTTTGTTTAAGGTCACCCTTTCACTTTTACTACCATTACCTCCCTTCTTGGTTTTGCAATTTGATTCCCTCCACCATTCTAATTTGATGGCCGGCCACATTTTTGATGAGAGGAGAGAAAAATGAGAGGGTTTCATTTTGGTTGTGGTGGCATCATTCTTGTTCTCATATTCCTCTTGCTAGAAAATTGAAAGAACCAATTTTCCTAACCTCCTCCTTCATCCTCCATGGCAACTAAAACCCCAATGAGATATAGACTCTACACATTCTACAGCAAATCTTGGGCATGTCGACTTGCCAGCTTCATGCCCGAGTTGCCTCGGTATAGAGGCGGGAGCCCGTAAAAGATGCAGGCGACGTGGTGCCCTTCTGGCGAGGAGATGGAGACCGGACATTCCGCGAGAGATCGGGACGACGACGAGAAGACCGGAGGACTCGGATCACTCGGTATATCTCTTCCCTATCTTGTTAGTTAGCTAGGACAAGTTTAATGGCCCGATCCAGGGTTTAGTGCGCGGTGGTGCCGATTTGCTAAGTTCGCAAAATTAAAGTTTATCACTGCTTCCGCATTTGGCCGTCAGATTGACGACCGGGGCGCCGCCGTGCACTTACAGTGGTATCAAAGCCTCGCTATTAACTTCGTCTAGCTTTGTTTGATGTGTTTTACATTTCCGATCGACCAAAATTCCAAAACTTGCATTTTTTTCACATCAGTTTTCTGTTGAAATTTTTTGGTCTCAAAAAATTTTTCAGGTTGTAGAAAACTAATGTACTGGAAATTCTAAGACTACTGGAAAAATTCGACACAGTCAGTCGACCATTGAAGCGCGAAACCGCGGCCAAACCCCCCTTTGGGCCGCGGTTCCGCTGCACATTGGTGTCGTCACTGTATCATATTTTTCCAGTGGGCTTCTGGGCTTATTTTAGGGGTTTTGGAATATTAATATTGGGCCCAGATTTTCTGTGAGTGCTACAGTATTGCTTGGGGGCCCACTTGTTAATTTTTGATCGATCGGATATTTTAAACACATTATTTCACAGTATTTACATTATATCTGCGACCGTGAATATCACTTGATCGGTAAATCCTGTCTAACTGCTATAGCCCGGTTAGACGGATTTGTGAACGTGACTTTCACGTTGATGTTCTGTGTTTTGCTGTGATGTTACGGATCGGTCGTGGGGGATAGCCTGGATGCAATGCTAGTACAGTGTTGTTGTATTATGTACATTTGATATTGCGGGGCGAGCGTCCGACATGTGGACTGCCGTCACTGCCTGTTTGTATTATTATTTTGGGGCACGACCTGGTTGCGGTCGATATACCCATTGTATGTATATTTTACTTTCTGTACTAGGGTTACCCCGCGGAGGGGTGCACGGATAGCCGGGTTCTGGAGGGCAACAAGCCCGCATCTCATGGCATTGGGACGGAGGGAGCTTCACTCTAGAATTGGCGGGCTATTCGCCGCACTCGTAAGGGGTACAGGTTGACCCATGAGGGGTGCCCAAGTTACCGGATTTCGTGAAGTGCTGGGTGGTCCATTCACGGTGCTGAAGGGGACTGCCTCGCTTCAGGTTTTGGCGGGTAACTTGCCGCGCCCGTAGGGGTCTAGGATTTCATTGCACAGGCTATCCACACGACCAGGGGAACGTCGGGTTTCAGTAGTGGCTCTGTGAAACCCGGGGATCCCAGATATCTGTATTGTTCTGTGATGCTGTACATTTCTGTGATGTTGCATTTTATCACGCCTTGAGCGAAATACTATATATTGGTATATATATTAGTAGATGTTGTATATATTTTTCATCCGCGCTAGTCCAGTCCCCGCTCTGCCGTTAGTTAGCTAACCTAACGGGTGATGACGGGACCCAGTGGCGAATGCGGATGGCATATACGTACGTCAGTATATTTTCGTTCTTTGTGGTGTGATCAATTGATGGGACTGGATTGATTCGGATCAATGCAAGATAAACAAACCTAATCTGATGTTGTTGGAACACTTTTAAAAAGCTGTTATTGCAAAGACGTTCACTTTTGTTTTGCATCGTGGTATTCATTTGGAATATCCTGCTCCTCAGTCGACGAGGCAAGGGCCGAGATCCCTTCACCGGAAGTGACCCCTTGGACAGAAGTTTGCGTCAGGGCATTAACTTCACTATAGCCGATTACTTTTGCTTTGCACAGTGATATTCGGTTATGAATATCCGGCACCCCATTCTACGGGGAAAGAGCCGAGATCCCTTCACCGGGAGTGACCTCTTTAGTAAAGGTTTTCGTCACTATATTTTCTAAAAAGCTATCCGTTCCTTCAACGATATCAAGTTCATTACGTTAAAGGTTTTCGCCAGAAACCATTCGTAGCCCTCCATCATTTCAGTTAAATATTCGGTAGTATTCAAGCTATGTATTTTGACCTCACGTCAAGGCATAGTGTTTGGTAGTTGCCGGGTATTTATCTGTTGCATAGATAGATGCGTTTGTTTGGGACAGTCGTACTACTATTTTGGCCTACGTCAAGGGTATGTACGGGTGGGTTCAAATTAACCTGGACAATGATGGGTAGAACTTGACATGTGACTTATGATATTTTGACCTCACGCTAAGGTCATAAGAGCATGGGGTAAAAATCACATCGGGAGTTTCAAAATGACTGAAACTTGCCAGATATGCGCATACCTTCTGGAGTGTGATACCGTGAGCGGATTCCGTCACGTTATCATGCGATGAGAGTTGGATCCCGATTCCTACTGATGAGTTGGTTTACTCCTCGGGTGACCCCGACTAATTCTTCTTTCAGGTTTGGAGGAGAATTTGAGGTACAGTGGGAGGTTTCCTGATTAGATAAATTGGTAACCATTCTGATCTAGGTTAGAGTGCACGCTGAGTGTTTCTTTTCTCTCTCTCTGGCAGCGACCATTGACCCGACCCTAAGACTATGACTCAGAGACCAAGTTAACCGAACCTTCTTTATACTGGCTTTTGGATTGTTAGAGTTGCAGACCTCATTGCCACTCCTACTTTTACGCTTTTCTCCAGGACACCCCGTATTACTACGAACGTCCACTTCCATTGGACAAAACCATCGTATGGTTAGATACGAACTCGAAGGAATTCGAGGATGGTTTCCGGTTCTGGAGAAAACGGATAGGATTATTCAGTTGTCTTTTCCCTTTTACCTTCTCTCAAGTTCTGAGTACTCCTTGGTTTAGGAGATAGTACACCTATTACGCAAATTGGATAGTCTTCTTCCAAACCTTAGGCTGGTGCCGACCGGTAGGGAATGAAGAAAACCAATTAGCCTAAACAGTGTGCAGAAGGTATTAAGATTAAGACAAAGCAAGGGATTAGTAAGAGGGCAAAGTAAATTGCGACTGATATTCACGACCAAACCAAGTATTTCTTCGCCAATCCTAAATCACCTTTGTATTTCTCCAAGACACTCTGTATCACTACGAAGATCCACAGTTTATTGGATACTCCATCGTATGGTTATATACGAACTCGAAAGGAACTTGTTCCAGTTCGGGGATGGATTCTGGTTCAGGAGAAATAGGAATAAGGTTTATTCGGTTGTCTTTTATCTTTACCTTCTCTCGCATTGCGAGTGTTCCTAGGATTAGAACAGTATACCCATTATGCTTATTGGATAGTCTTCTTCCAAACCATAGGCTGGTGCCGAACGGTAGGGAAGGAAGAAAACCATTTGGCCTAAGGGGTGTGCAGAAGGTAATGACTAAAGACATATAAAGGGATTTAGAGAGGTGGCAAAGAATTATACGGTTATAATTGTGAATCTGGATAATGGTAGAGGCATTACTAGGAATACCGGGATATCCCATCGAAACATTTCAATGTTTCAGTTCAACTATGTACTGTTAAAAGAAAACTGATTTCCCGATTGGACACTTGCTCCAGGGTATGTATTTACCAAGTTTGATTCTCACGTCTGTATGGTTTTACAGATGATGAGTGGGAGTAAGTTATTGGGAATAGGGTGATCATCCTCATTATATCAGGATTCGTTGTAATTGAGGAGATCATCTGGGCTGTTTGCCGGTCGGCAAATATTTGGTTTTGAATATCCGCTGTTGTGCACCAATTTCAAATTGATATATCTGTACGTCTATTTTCATAGAGTGAGATATACCTTTTGATATTATGTCGATGACATTTACCTATATCAGTGGATGGTTAGGTAAGGAGCATTAAACAGCGGTGTAATTCTTCTTAACCATAAGTACAGTTTTCAACCTACGACACACAGTGAAAGAGTTGTTAGACTCGGCGGACTTATACAGAGTATTGTATGTTGTCCAGTGTCCATTAGGAAAGAGGGGTTAGTCCTCATACTATATTCTGTTTACTTTTAACTTCTCTAGTTCTTAGACATGTGTTTCGTAGAAACACAGGGTCTAAGTTTTGAGGAGTTATAGGTATTTGAATAGAGTAGAGAACCAGGTGTAGCAAGTATCGGGATTCTTCAAGGTGATCGATGTAAGTCCATATTGCGACCCCCGGTTCTTACGGGGAGGCGGAAACGGTATAAAAAACGAATTTTTATCGCAAGAGGCAACATGGACTAAACTATGGTCGGGATCGTTGTCTAAACTAAAACTAGCAAACTATGCTAAAGAGAGTTAGCTACTCGGATGAAGATGGTTATACCTAAACTTGAACTCCTTCTCTTCAAGCTCCGATGGTGGTTCGATGGCTCCTTCTCGTTGTCTCCGTACGCCGAAGATAGATCCACTTGAAAGCTCCAACCTTTAGCTCCTTCTTCGTTCTTTGAAGAAACTAGTTCACTTGGTTTGCTAAACCTAGTGAACTAGAATGAGTAGAGATGATTTAGAATGGGATTTTATCTATGGTTCTTGATTCTCAACTCATGAGACAAGAGAGCCATAGATCAAGAGAGGGAGCAAGAGGTTGAGGGTGAGAGCAAGAGGAGAGCTCAAGAACAAGAGAGAGAATGAGCAAGAAAGAATGAGCAAGTATTTTGTCTCTCACCCTCTCATAATCCAAAGCAATGATAACTCATCATATCAACAAAAGTCTTATGTGATGGTTGAAGTAACCATAACCTTATCATGTCATGCACTCATTTTACTCAAATGAACAAGCAAGAAAAAGTCTTTGGCATGAAATGATAACCATGGTTATCATGATGGTCAACTAGTCAAGCCTAGTCAACCGGTCAACAAGTCAACAAAAGTCAACAAGTCACCAAAGTCAACAAGTCAACAAAAGTCAACAAGTCAACAACCATATCACCATAATACTTAATTAATATAATAGTTAATCACATATCATATTCTCATTAGGGTTGAGCATAAAGTCAAAAAGTCAACGGTCAACTGTCAACAACCCTAATGAGAATCCGCTGCCTCTGCCTCCCTGTCAACTGTGCATACACACCCGCATCCGCGTTCCGAGGAACACGAATGCAAACTGGATAAATCCAATCCCATAAGGTACACTAGGATCTGGCTTAAACCAAAGCCCGCTAGTGTAAACTGTCCGGACACTGTACGTGCACAAGTGCACGGATGTGACCGAACCCTGTCGCAAAACCATGCGACCTGTCGCAATACCATGCGACCTCTACTCTTTTGCCTAAAGGCGAAAAGCTTTCTGTGTGGGACTCTAAAGACTCGACACTACGCTGGCAGTGGGTTTAACCACAGACCGCAAGCGGCACTAGCTGTGCGTAACGGTCCCCAGGTAATGCCGACAAGAAGACCGACGAGGCGAAACCCATCTGAACTCCTACTGAGCCTGAGCGTGACATTCTCCGTACAGTCCGGTCTGTTCGTCTGATACATCGCATGGCGGGCCTAGGGGGCGGTAAACGTCAGTCCCCCAATAGCGGTACAAGTCGTGCCGGAGTGAAGCCCAATACACCCTGAGATAACACTGGAAACCTACCAGTATATCTCGTTTGCCCTGGCCAGGGACTACTCGTGTAATGGCTCTCCTAGACACAGCGCGATGTCAACCCCCAATACCGGGAGAGACGAATCCTGTCTAACCGTCACTGCCTCCAAGTGCTTCGGGACTGCACCCAACTACCACCTGTTTGCACGACTCCTTTGAGCCGTGGTAGGGTAGTGATCAAAGTACAGTGGGAACACACCCGAGGCGAAGTGACAGTGTCAAGTCAGCGGACTAAGCTGTACTCATGTCACCTGGGAACTGATAACTGACGATAGGTATAATACCAACTAGTCAGTTCCCGACGAGTCCTGTCCAGTGTACCCGTAACCTAACGAGCACCCGCATACTATCTCAAGTACGACGTACTGACGGCTGTGGGACAGACCGTCTCCCACACTGGGATGAGAAGCGCATGCGCTGGTCTACTCCGGAGTATCGATGCCCTGTCTCGATAGTCCTGCGACCAGGGACCTGAATAAGGATGTGCTTATAGATTACCCAGCCCCCACTAGTGTGACTGCCATCACAACGCTGGTAATCAAGCAAAGATCCTAAGGGCTCCACTAATGCGTATAAGTGATATACTGAAATAAACACAAGTACACATTGAAGTAGAAACAAACCAAGTAGCATACTACTATTTTGAGCAAGATTGTATATACAAGGTGAATATCCCAAGCATCCATTAAGTAATATACAAACTAGTATGATACAGTAATGGCCTCTAGGGCATATACACTAACAATCTCCCACTTGCACTAAGGCCATGTACTGGCGTATCGAAGACCTATCATCTCGATCAGCCGCTCGAACTGAGTCTGGGGCAAGGCCTTGGTGAATGGATCTGCAGTGTTGTCTTCTGAAGCGACTCTCCGAACCTCGATCTCCTAGCGATCTACGATCTCCCTGATTAGGTGATACCGCCTTAAGATGTGCCTGGATTTCTGATGGGACCTGGGTTCCTTCGCTAAAGCTATAGCCCCGTTGTTGTCGCAATACAGAGGTATTGGATCAACAATGGACGGAACCACCTGAAGTTCTTTCAAGAACTTCCTCATCCAGACAGCTTCTTTTGCGGCATCAGATGCAGCGATGTATTCCGCTTCCATCGTCGAGTCTGCAACGGTTTCCTGTTTGGAACTCTTCCAACACACCCGCCCCTCCATTGAGGGTAAAGACAAAACCCGACATGGACTTGGAATCATCCTTGTCACTCTGGAAGCTGGAGTCAGCAAAGGCCTCGATCTGGAGGTCTTTTCCGCCATACACCAAGAACATCTCCTTAGTCCTTCTCAGGTACTTGAGAATGTTCTTTACCGCTATCCAGTGTTTCTCCCCTGGGTTAGACTGATACCGGCTTACCACACTCAGTGCATAAGCTACATCCGGTCTGGTACACAACATCGCATACATTATAGAGCCTACCGCAGAAGCGTAGGGTATAATAGACATGCGATCCCTCTCCAAATCAGTCTTGGGAGACATCTCTTTAGAGAGGGTGATCCCGTGACAAGCCGGTAGGTTACCGCGCTTGGAATCTTCCATACTGAACCTCTTCAGTATGGTGTCGATGTACCTGGACTGTGAAAGTCCTAATATCCTTTTGGATCTGTCACGGTAGATCCGGATACCCAGAATGTATGAGGCATCACCCAGGTCTTTCATGGAGAACCTGTGTGACAAGAACCCCTTGACAGATTGTAGCATAGGAATGTCATTTCCTATTAAGAGAATGTCATCCACGTATAAAACGAGGAATACTACAGTTCTCGCTACAAATCTACTATAGATGCATGGTTCATCTGGATTTTTGATAAAGCCAAATTCTTTGACCGTCTCATCAAAGCAGATGTTCCAACTCCGCGATGCCTGCTTTAGTCCATAGATGGACTTAAGCAACTTGCACACCTTTCCGCTGCTCCCACTCTGAATGAAACCCTCTGGCTGGTCCATATAGACACACTCCTCTAAATTTCCATTTAGAAAAGCTGTCTTTACGTCCATTTGCCAGATCTCATAATCGTGGAAGGCAGCAATGGCAAGAAGGATCCGAATGGATTTCAGCATGGCTACTGGAGAAAAGGTTTCGTCGTAGTCCAAGCCAGGTCTTTGACGAAAACCCTTTGCTACCAGCCTAGCTTTATAGGTCTCAACCTGTCCATCTACACCAATCTTCCTTTTGAAGATCCACTTGCATCCTACGGGTTTTACCCCGTCTGGAGCAATGTCCAACGTCCATACCTTGTTGGTGTACATGGACTCCATTTCGGTCCGCATTGCATCCAGCCATTTCACTGAGTCAACGCTCTGAACGGCCTGCTGGAAGCTAGTAGGCTCATCATAATCTATGATGCAATCATCTCTATCCACGTCTATGAGAAAACCGCAGTATCTCTCGGGCGGATGAGACTGCCTACTACTCCTGCGGAGTGGCGTAGGAATGTCCTGTTCTGTTGAACCCTCTGGTTCCACTAACCTTTCAGTAATAGTTTGTGGTTCTGGAATTTCTTCTAGTTCTACTGCGCTCCCACTAATTTCCTTTTCCAAGAACTGGTGTTCTAGAAAGTGGGCATTACGAGAAACAAGGACTTTTTGTTCCTCTGCGTAGTAGAAAAGATACCCCCTGGTGTTCTTTGGGTATCCCACAAACTTGCACAGTACTGAGCGTGCCTCAAGTTTGTCCGCATGCTGCTTTTTGACAAAAGCTGGACATCCCCAGATCTTCAGATATTGAAGATAGGGTTTCTTCCCACTCCACATTTCATATGGGGTGGTAGGCACAGTCTTAGTCGGAACTCGGTTCAAAAGGTATGCAGCTGATTCTAGCGCATACCCCCAGAACGATCGCGGTAACTCAGCGTTACTCATCATGGACCGCACCATATCCAATAGGGTGCGGTTCCGTCTCTCCGATACACCATTATGTTGCGGGGTGTATGGAGGAGTAAGCTGAGAGAGAATTCCGTTCTCTTTTAAATAGTCCAGGAACTCGGCACTTAAGTATTCTCCACCTCGATCCGATCTTAGAATCTTAATACTTTTGCCGGTCTGTTTCTCTACTTCATTCTTATACTCCTGGAATTTTCCAAAGGCCTCGGACTTATGTTTCATTAAGAAGACATAACCGTACCTTGAGAAGTCATCCGTAAAAGTAATGAAGTAAGAATGTCCGCTTCGGGCATGTGTAGACATTGGACCGCACACGTCACTGTGTACGAGTCCTAAGAGCTCGCTCGCTCTTACTCCTTGTCCAGTAAACGGAGTCTTTGTCATCTTTCCTTTGAGACAAGATTGACAAGTGGCATACGATTGATATTCGAACGCATTCAAATATCCTTCTGTATGTAACTTAGTCAACCTTCTCTCATTGATGTGACCCAATCTACAATGCCATAAGAAAGTCTGATTCATTTCCGGAGACTTTCTTTTGTGTGTATTCTGGACGTTGAAAATCTGTGGTTGGTTTAACACGTATATACCATTACTCAATGTACCTGACCCAATCAAAACTTGATTAAGGTGAATGTTTACAACATTACTTACAAACGCAAATTCATAACCTTCTTTAGAAACTAAAGATACAGAAATGATATTACAAGTTGCGTTGGGTACAAAAAAGCAATTACGCAAAATCAAAACATGTCCATCTGACATTCCCAGGTGATAGTCCCCCACGGCTTTAGCATCCATGCTAGCTCCGTTCGCAACTTTGAGGGTCATGTCACCTGCCTTCAAAACACTACGGTTTCTCAACGCCTGCAAAGAATTACAGATATGAGATCCTGATCCGGTATCCAATACCCAGGAAGTAGAGTTTATTGAAAGACAGTTTTCAATAACATACACACCTGAAGCTGAAGCTGCAACCTGCTTCAATTCCTGTGTTCTGGCCTTCCAGGCCCTGCAATCATTCTTCCAGTGTCCTTTCTTATGACAATAGAAGCATTCTTCCTTATCCACAAGCTTTCCCGCTAACTTTGTTGCTTTGCCTTTTCCCTTCGTATCCACTTTACCAACACCGCCCCTTGGTTTGGCGGGGGCCTTCTTCTTCTTTCCCTTGGCTTTCGCCTTGGACCTAGAAGAAGATGATCCTCCTACAAACAAAGTGGATGTTTCCCTACCTTTCTGTAGGGTGCCCTCTGCGCTCCTCAGCATGTTGAGGAGCTCTGATAGTTCAACCTCTTTTTCTTGTAGGTTGAAGTTCAGTATAAACTGGGCGTAAGTGGAAGGAAGGGACTGGAGAACTATATCCGTATATAGCTCACTCTCCAATGTGATCCCTAGGTCAGCGAGCTCCTCAATGAAGCCGATCATCTTTAGCACGTGCTCGGCTACTGATGATCCGACGGCCATTCTTGTCGAAAACAACTTTTTCGACGCTTCGTATCTTGCCATACGTGATTGCTCTCCATACAGTTCTTTTGTATGGAGCAATATGGACTCCATGTCCATATTCTCATGCCTCCTCTGATGTTCGTTGTCCATCGAGGCAAGCAGGAGGCACTTGGCCTTCGCGCTATCAATCTCCCAAGTCTTGCGGATTTCCTTATCCGCGACGCTGGAAGTTGGACCAGGGACAGGGGGAGCTTTGGTGGTAAGAAGATACCCCAGCTTGTCATAAGTGATTGCGATCTTGACATTCCTGAGCCAATCTTTGTAGTTTGGCCCTGTCAGTTTGTTTTTATCTAGGAGTAACTTAAGTCCAGTCATGTTGATTGGTCGCTGCAATTAGGAGAGAGAAGAAGAAACACTCAGCATGATGCTCTTGCAAGTTTAGAGTGGTTTTTAGTTTGTCTAAACAGGATGGCTCCCACTGTTTCTCGAATCCCTCCTCAAACCATAAAGGAAGAATTAGCCGGGATCAATCCCACCGCACAATACTTGCTTAACCGTTCAGCCAGGCCGGTGTCGGTACTTCGAGGGAGGTTTTCCAACGCTTTCGCGAAGTTCCTTAATTAGAGAACCTCTTTTCCCTGGGGGCGTAGCCCCGCTAACACCTTTCTAGGCACCTACTAGGTTTATAGCATTGATCGTTAAGTGAGAAATTTCCCGAGGAGTAGCATATACTCACAGTAGGATCGGGATCCAAATATCATCGCGTGACGAAACTGAAGGAATCCTACCAGAATCATCACACTCCAAATGGTATGCAAATCTAGCAAGTTTCAGTACTTATGAAACTCCCGATGTGGATTTTTGCCCCATGCTCTTATGACCTTGGCGTGAGGTCAAAATGTCATAAGTCACATGTCAAGTTCGTCCCATCATTATCCAGGTTAATTTGAATCCACCCGTACATACCCTTGACGTAGGCCAAAATGGCAGTACGACTGTCTCAAACCAACGCATTCTATCTATGCAACAGATAAATATCCGGCAGCTACCAATCACTATGCCTTGGCGTGAGGTCAAAATACATAGCTTGAATACTACCGAATATTTAACTGAAATGATGGAGGGCTACGGATGGTTTTGGCAAAACCGTGAACGTAGTGAACTTGATTTGGTCGATGGAACGAGATAGCTTTTAAATGGAGTGGCTCAAACTCCGTATTTTAAAAGTTTGTTTTGAAAAGAACCGAGTGGTTTTTCGAAAGTGTTCCAACGACTTTAACTTGGTTTATTATCTTGCATTAGTTCTTTTAATGCGTGATATTCTTGCATTAGTTCTTTTAATGCGTCCCATCATTTAATCCTACCATTGCAGAAAACAACCAAAATATGACGTACGCTTATGCCATTCGCATTCGCCACGGGGCCCCGTCATTACCCGTTAGGTTACTTAACTAACGACAGAGCGGGGGCTGGGCTAGCGCGTCTGTAAAACATAAGCAACGCCTAAATAGTAAGCAATGATAGACATTACAGATCACAGATGAATGCATTGGATATACTAGCAATCCGCAATCCTTTCGAGCCTGAAACGAAAAGCGGATAACACGGTCGCGGTGAATAGCCAAATACCCCACCCAAGACCCCTACGGGTGCGGCAAACTACCCGCCAAGTACTCGGTAGTTTGTGCACCCCTCCATGGGTCTATCCTAGGAGCAAAAACAGTAAAAAGAATTATACAATGACGGCTACAACCCCGACCCGGTTGTGCGGCCAAACAAATAATATTATTACATCAATTTACATTTACAATGAATGAAAGAAAAACAAAAGCTCATCTCACATCCACCCCGGCTATTCACCCGCGACAGTCCAACACATTCATATACACATTCCAGCACATTACAGATCATGTATAACCCCGACTAATCGACTTATAGCGATTAGCCGACGTTCAATACATGCAAGCATCACAGATATAACCATCATAGTCAAAGTGCAGTGAAGTTCGGAAAAAATACGGAATTATAGGACCCCAAAAGGAAATTTCTTTTCTGGAAAATCTGGGCACATATAATATATTTTAAAAATCCCAAAACCAACACACAAACACACTGCAGGAAAAACGATGCAGAGAAGACACCAAGTCGCGGCGGTTCCGCGGCGGCTAAGAAGGATCACGCGGCGGAAGCGCGGCACTTTAGGCGAATCACTGTATCGTTTTTCTTGGGTGTTCACACAAAACCCTGAGCCGAATTTACAAGTGTAAAGTTTTTCATTTTGAGCAGAAAAAATTTCAACAGAAACTCAGTTTTTGTGATTATCCGGTTTTGTGATTTTTTTCGGTTCCGAACTTCGTTACACTTCACTACTAAGATAGTTTAAGTTTAGTTAGATTCTGATACCACTGTAAGTCCATATTGCGACCCCCGGTTCTTACGGGGAGGCGGAAACGGTATAAAAAACGAATTTTTATCGCAAGAGGCAACATGGACTAAACTATGGTCGGGATCGTTGTCTAAACTAAAACTAGCAAACTATGCTAAAGAGAGTTAGCTACTCGGATGAAGATGGTTATACCTAAACTTGAACTCCTTCTCTTCAAGCTCCGATGGTGGTTCGATGGCTCTTTCTCGTTGTCTCCGTACGCCGAAGATAGATCCACTTGAAAGCTCCAACCTTTAGCTCCTTCTTCGTTCTTTGAAGAAACTAGTTCACTTGGTTTGCTAAACCTAGTGAACTAGAATGAGTAGAGATGATTTAGAATGGGATTTTATCTATGGTTCTTGATTCTCAACTCATGAGACAAGAGAACCATAGATCAAGAGAGGGAGCAAGAGGTTGAGGGTGAGAGCAAGAGGAGAGCTCAAGAACAAGAGAGAGAATGAGCAAGAAAGAATGAGCAAGTATTTTGTCTCTCACCCTCTCATAATCCAAAGCAATGATAACTCATCATATCAACAAAAGTCTTATGTGATGGTTGAAGTAACCATAACCTTATCATGTCATGCACTCATTTTACTCAAATGAACAAGCAAGAAAAAGTCTTTGGCATGAAATGATAACCATGGTTATCATGATGGTCAACTAGTCAAGCCTAGTCAACCGGTCAACAAGTCAACAAAAGTCAACAAGTCACCAAAGTCAACAAGTCAACAAAAGTCAACAAGTCAACAACCATATCACCATAATACTTAATTAATATAATAGTTAATCACATATCATATTCTCATTAGGGTTGAGCATAAAGTCAAAAAGTCAACGGTCAACTGTCAACAACCCTAATGAGAATCCGCTGCCTCTGCCTCCCTGTCAACTGTGCATACACACCCGCATCCGCGTTCCGAGGAACACAAATGCAAACTGGATAAATCCAATCCCATAAGGTACACTAGGATCTGGCTTAAACCAAAGCCCGCTAGTGTAAACTGTCCGGACACTGTACGTGCACAAGTGCACGGATGTGACCGAACCCTGTCGCAAAACCATGCGACCTGTCGCAATACCATGCGACCTCTACTCTTTTGCCTAAAGGCGAAAAGCTTTCTGTGTGGGACTCTAAAGACTCGACACTACGCTGGCAGTGGGTTTAACCACAGACCGCAAGCGGCACTAGCTGTGCGTAACGGTCCCCAGGTAATGCCGACAAGAAGACCGACGAGGCGAAACCCGTCTGAACTCCTACTGAGCCTGAGCGTGACATTCTCCGTACAGTCCGGTCTGTTCGTCTGATACATCGCATGGCGGGCCTAGGGGGCGGTAAACGTCAGTCCCCCAATAGCGGTACAAGTCGTGCCGGAGTGAAGCCCAATACACCCTGAGATAACACTGGAAACCTACCAGTATATCTCGTTTGCCCTGGCCAGGGACTACTCGTGTAATGGCTCTCCTAGACACAGCGCGATGTCAACCCCCAATACCGGGAGAGACGAATCCTGTCTAACCGTCACTGCCTCCAAGTGCTTCGGGACTGCACCCAACTACCACCTGTTTGCACGACTCCTTTGAGCCGTGGTAGGGTAGTGATCAAAGTACAGTGGGAACACACCCGAGGCGAAGTGACAGTGTCAAGTCAGCGGACTAAGCTGTACTCATGTCACCTGGGAACTGATAACTGACGATAGGTATAATACCAACTAGTCAGTTCCCGACGAGTCCTGTCCAGTGTACCCGTAACCTAACGAGCACCCGCATACTATCTCAAGTACGACGTACTGACGGCTGTGGGACAGACCGTCTCCCACACTGGGATGAGAAGCGCATGCGCTGGTCTACTCCGGAGTATCGATGCCCTGTCTCGATAGTCCTGCGACCAGGGACCTGAATAAGGATGTGCTTATAGATTACCCAGCCCCCACTAGTGTGACTGCCATCACAACGCTGGTAATCAAGCAAAGATCCTAAGGGCTCCACTAATGCGTATAAGTGATATACTGAAATAAACACAAGTACACATTGAAGTAGAAACAAACCAAGTAGCATACTACTATTTTGAGCAAGATTGTATATACAAGGTGAATATCCCAAGGATCCATTAAGTAATATACAAACTAGTATGATACAGTAATGGCCTCTAGGGCATATACACTAACAATCGAAGATGTAGATACTTGTGTATGGTATTCAGTTGATAGTAATGATAAAGAGAACTTGCTTCTCTTTCAGGTTACTCATAATTGGAAGCATTCCTAAGTTGAGTAACGCTGATCGGCCTCTCTCCATTTAGTTGACATGCACTGGAGATAGCTGCATGATTTGAATCTGGTTCAATTAAATCAGTGCCTCTGGTTCTATATTGGATATAGTACAGTTCATATCTTAACATTGTTAAGGTACGGGGAGTTGTCCGGCTTATGATTAAAACCAGACTCTGGATAACTCAAGGCACGTTTCTGTAATGGCTGTTTGTGGGTTGACCCAGGCTATGACGAGGGTTGACTTTCTACCATAAGAAAGATCAATAGTGATATTGTTCTTGACTCGCCACAGTTTTAATAAAAATGGATTTTTTCAAAAACAGTAGTGGGAGTATGGTAGAACTGGAAGTGATTCCAGAACCGCAAACGATTACTGAAGATTTGATAGGGAACCTAAAGATTCAATCTGATTTGACATTCCATTGACCACTCCGCAGATAAGGTGGGTAACTTCAGGCACCCGAGAGGTACTCCGGTAGCCTCAAGGACGGTGACAGGGAAGTTCTTGTTTACCCACACTTGCCATTGTTGTTGTTCCAGACTGCGAGACCCGGCAGGAGGATGAGTATAGCGTCGTTCTAAACTAGCTTTAGAAGTGCACATCTATATGACTCTGCCAAAGGGTTTTCGTAGTCAGTGGGAGCAGCGGAAGCATTGGAGGACATCAGGCTTATGTCTATTTATAGACTAAAGCAGATATAGAGGAGTTAGATCATCTGTTTCTGATGTGACAGTCATAGGTTTGACGTCATCAGAATAGGGGATGGATCTGTTGAGAAGGTAGTAGGAAGTGATATTCCTATACTACGATCGGTTATATTTTGGTCGTCACACAGTGGTTTCTCCACATGGGACTTGGACATTATATCAGACATACTGGTTACTAGATCTATGGTTTTAGATCTAGATTTGGGTGGTTTCCCAATCAGGGTACTTTGACAGCATTCTAAGAGTATTTAGAATGGACGACTCCTGGCATGGTAGTGTACCTGCAAGTAATGGAGTCATCCTCTCTAAAGGTGTCTTATAGACTAAAGTAGAGAGGGATGTGCATGATTGGCAGATCACTTGCTTAGGCAATTGAGTCAATCATGAGATGTCAAGTACCACACCAGATGTTGTTCTTGCACTAGATGCAATAAGTTGACATTGATCCAATCCTGGAGAAACAGTCGGAAGCAGTTTTAGAACATAAGTGGATGTTCTAGGGATATGATAACGACAGCCTCATTTGGGAGACAGTTATCATTCCATGCTTCCAAGGTGACATGGACGACAAGGAGGTTGTCAGAGTTATAGTTTTCCTTCTGACGAGGGGCAGTATTTTGGACAGGTGGTCTAAGGAAATACTGAGGGTGGCATGGCGCAGGATAGTAATTAAGTTCAGTTGACGATACAGTCTAAGAAGTTTGGATTTGGAGTTCATTTATGAGCTCGGTCCCATCAGACATCCAGATACTCTAAGACAGGTATTGCTCATTTCGGGAGATGGCTTTCTCCGTGAACTTGAGATATAGAGGGGCATAGAAAGAGACATCTAGGCGGATCCACACACTGAGGCTTTTCCTCGAACGCAATAGTTTCGCAAACAGGCTTTGTGCGACTGACTAGTAGAGGAGTTGGGTGTTCGGTATCACACGGGCTGTGAGTATGCGACATCGCAATAATTAGCCTTGAGTGCAAGTGGGAGATTGTTGGAGATAGTGCCCTCAGAGTCAATTATTGGATCACAGGCACGTGATTGCAATGATTGAGGGAGGACCTATCCCGGTAGAACAGTCTTACTCGAGATGATAGTATGCTATCTGGTTTACCTTTATCATCGTGTACTGCTTTAGGTGACCTGACAAGTCACTATTGCACATTGATAGAGCCCCTAGGATTTTTGCTTGACTGCCAGCAGTATGAGGGCGATCATATAAGTGAGAGCTGGAGTCTATAAGCACATCCTTAAAAGGTCCCTAGTCGTGGGAGTTTCGAGACAGGGCATCGATTCTCCAGAGTAGACTAGTGTATACAGTCGAGACCCTGACGAGGGGCGGTGGCCGGTCTCACAAGCCACTGGTGTCAGTTGGTTCACCTAAGATGTATACAGGTGCTCATTGGGTTATGAGTACACCGGACATGACTCGGCGGGAACATGCTAGTTGGTCTTATACCTGACGTCAGATAGCAGTTCCCAGGTGACATGTGTACAGGTTAGTTCATCGACCTGGGGATCGTCATTTGTCTCGTGTGGGTTCCCACTGTGCTTTGATTACTACCCTACCACGGCTCAAAGGAGTCGTGCAAACAGGTTTTAGTTGGGTACAGTCCCGAGGCACATGGAGGCAGTGAGCGGATCTTCAGGGTTTCGCCTCTCCCGGTATTGGGGGTGAGGTCGCGCTGTGTCTAGGAGAGCCATTACACGAAGTCCTTGGCCAAGGCAGGAGATTTACTGGTAGGTATTCCAGTAGTATCTCAGGGTGTTCTGGGCTACACTCCGACACGACTTGTACCGCTTTTGGGGGTCTGACTTTTACCCACCCTCTAGGCCCGCCATGCGATGCTCATAGACGAAAGGACCGGACTGTACGGATATTGTCACTGACAGGCTCAGTAGGGTGTCAGGATGAGTTCGCTCATCGACGTCCCTTTTGGTCAATAGCTGGTGGCCCGTTACGTATTGGCTTATACCTCTGACGTGCTAGTGGTTAAATCCACAGCCATAGTATTGACGAGTCTTTAGAGTCCACCACACATTCAGTTACTCAGCTTTCGGGCGAAAAGCTGTAGAGGCCGTATGGAGATATGGCAGGGTCCGATCAGATACATGCAGTATTGCACGGATCAGGATCGGACGGTTAGTACTAGAGGCCGTATAGATATATGGCAAGGTTCGATCGGATACGTGCGGTATTGCACGGATCAAGATCGAACGGATATTACTAGCCGGCTTTGGTTTAAGCCGGATCCTAGTATAGTACAGTGTAGATTTTGTCTCATTGCATTTGTATCCGGTCGGAATACAGATGCGGGTGTGTATGCACAGTATCGGGGTTTTCCTATGATTTATTACGGGACCAGTTTTCTGGAGTTGCCAGTTTGCATTCCGTTCCGGCCGGTTTTCCTTTGTTCTTTCCCGGCCGGACCTTTCCGATGGAGGGGGTTATTTGCAATTGTGCAAATAACATTTGTGGAAGGGGGTTTCTTGCAATTGTATTCTTTATGATATGTTAAGCATCTTTCTTCCATCACTTGCATTAATTGTGATTGGAAAGGGTTATGGTTTGGTTGTATGTTTGTTATCATGATGTTTTGTTTAAGGTCACCCTTTCACTTTTACTACCATTACCTCCCTTCTTGGTTTTGCAATTTGATTCCCTCCACCATTCTAATTTGATGGCCGGCCACATTTTTGATGAGAGGAGAGAAAAATGAGAGGGTTTCATTTTGGTTGTGGTGGCATCATTCTTGTTCTCATATTCCTCTTGCTAGAAAATTGAAAGCACCAATTTTCCTAACCTCCTCCTTCATCCTCCATGGCAACTAAAACCCCAATGAGACATAGACTCTACACATTCTACAGCAAATCTTGGGCATGTCGACTTGCCAGCTTCATGCCCGAGTTGCCTCGGTATAGAGGCGGGAGCCCGTAAAAGATACAGGCGACGTGGTGCCCTTCCGGCGAGGAGATGGAGACCGGACATTCCGCGAGAGATCGGGACGACGACGAGAAGACCGGAGGACTCAGATCACTCGGTATATCTCTTCCCTATCTTGTTAGTTAGCTAGGACAAGTTTAATGGCCCGATCCAGGGTTTAGTGCGCGGTGGTGCCGATTTGCTAAGTTCGCAAAATTAAAGTTTATCACCGCTTCCGCATTTGGCCGTCAGATTGACGACCGGGGCGCCGCCGTGCACTTACAAGAACTGCCATCTGACGTAAGGTATAATACCATCTTGGAGTTCTCGGCGAGTCCGTCCAGTGTACCCAGTCTCTACTGAGCACCCGTATATCATCTCTGATGTCAAACACCATTGGATATGGGATCATCCATCGCCCATCTGTATGGGTCGAGAAGGTATACGCTAGTCTACTCTGGTATATCGATGCCCCGTTTCGATACACCCACGACTAGGGACCTTGAAGGATGTACTTATGGACTATCATGTCCCCACTAGTATGATCCGCATCATAGTCCAGGTTGTCAAGTACACACCCTAAGGGCTTTACCAACATGTAACAGAGAGACAATCAGTGTACACGTTAAGATAAAGAGTAACCAGATAGCATACTATCATGTCGAGCAAGAAAGTCCTCCCTATATATGTCCAAGCATCCACTACAATATACATCCTATGTATAGTAATGGCCTCTAGGGCATACATATAACTAACAGCAGCAATGCGGGAGAAATCCTGGACAAAACGTCGATAATAGCCGGCCAGACCTAGAAAGCTGCGAACCTCTGTAACTGATACTGGTCTAGGCCAACGCTGAATTGCCTCGATCTTCTTCGGGTCCATACAAATACCGTCTTTCGTCACCACATGACCCAAGAAATCGACACTGTCTAGCCAGAATGCGCACTTGGAGAATTTGGCGAATAGCTGATGCTCCCTCAAAGTCTGTAATATGATACGTAAGTGCTGCTCATGCTCCTCCCGGCTCCGAGAATAAACCAAGATGTCGTCAATGAACACAATAATGAACTGATCGAGATACGGCCTGAATACACGGTTCATCAAATCCATAAATGCTTCCGGGGCATTGGTGAGCCCGAACGACATCACTAAGAACTCATAATGACCATATCGAATACGAAAAGCGATCTTCGGAATATCCTCCTTCCGAACCCGCAACTGGTGATAACCTGACCGTAAATCAACCTTCGAGAAGAACCCTGCACCCTGGAGCTGATCAAATAAGTCATCAATGCGGGGTAGGGGATACCTGTTCCGCACAGTAACCCGGTTCAGCTGACGATAATCAATGCATAAACGCATACTTCTGTCCTTCTTCTTAACAAACAGGACGGGAGCACCCCAAGGTGACACACTCGGTCTGATAAGCCTTTTGTCCAGCAAGTCCTGTAACTGATCCTTTAGCTCTCTCAGCTCCGCCGAGGCCATCCGATAAGGCGGTATAGAGATAGGCCCCGTGCCAGGGATCAAGTCAATACAGAACTCAATCTCGCGCTCTGGTGGCAGACCAGGCAGCTCGTCAGGGAATACATCAGGAAACTCTCTCACAACAGGGACCTGGTCCAACGGAACCTCTGTGGAGCTAGTAGCACAAACATAAGCTAAGAATCCCTGACACCCTTTCCTTAAGAGCTGACTAGCGCGAAGAGATGAAATCAAGCTAGGAAGGATAGCGCTACGATCTCCCTGAATAACAAGAACCGGCTCCCCAGGAAAACTGAATCTGACTGCCTTCTCACGGCAGTCCACAGATGCATAACAGGTGGTTATCCAGTCCATACCAAGAAGAACATCAAAGTCTAGCATATCGAGGAGAATCAAATCAACTGAAGAATCTCTCTCCCCGATACGAACGGAACACGATCGGTACACAAAACGGGCAACAAAAGACTCGCCTACCGGGGTAATAACGATAAGCGGCTTATCTAACGGAGAAGACTCTCGGCCCAACCTCGGTGCAAAGTACGTGGATACATAGGAATGTGTCGAGCCTGGATCAAATAATACCCGTGCATCAAAAGAACATACTGGCAGAGTACCTGTCACGACGGCATTGGATGCCTGTGCATCCTGAGGAGTCAATGCGAACACTCGGGCCTGTCCACCACTAATAGCTGGCTGTCCTCCTCTGCCTCTACCTCGGCCTCTGCCTCTACCTCTGTCGCCTCGTCCTCTCGGAACTGGACCGCCACGCCCACGGCTTCTAGAAGCATCTGACTGACGTGGAGCATCATCAGGAGTAGGAAGTAAAGCTCTCTGAGAAGGTGGTGAGGGTGGTAAAGTCACATGCGGGACTGTCGCCGCGTCCTGGCGTCCCATGGTACAGTCTCTGACACGGTGGTACTGACTCCCACACCGAAAACATCCTGGAGACGACTGCTGGGTCTGTGGATATGAACCAAATAACTGACCTCGTCTCAATCCTCTGCCTCCACCATCTCCCGGAAATAATCTATCGCGGTGTCTGCCTATCTGCCGTTGAGCTGGCGTATCAGTACGGATCCTCTTCGGCCCAGAAACGACCGGAGTCTCAGAAATACGCTCCTCCAAAAGTAAGGCTGCATCCATCGCGGCTGCGTATGTATCAAAGTGCTGGGTGCCGATGGCAAGGAATAGCTGTGTATCAAGCCCTCGTACAAACCTCTTTATTCTCTTCTCTTCTGTGTCGACTAGGTACGGAGCATATCGAGACAACTGGGTAAACTGTATATCATACTCCGACACTGTCATCCCAGGAGTCTTGCGCAAAGACTCAAAACTACGGGCTCGAGCATCTCGGACACTCTCCGGAAGAAAACGGGCAAGAAATGCAGCTGTAAACTCATCCCAGGTCATAGAAGGTAGACCTGCAGCTCGGCCTCTCTCTACTGAGTCCTACCATGTCTGGGCAAGACCCTCCAGACGAAAACTCGCAAACTCCACCAATCTATCATCAGAACACCTCAACGAACGGCAAATCCGTGCCATCCTATCAAGAAATGCCTGTGGGTCCTCTGTCGCATCTGTACCGGTAAAAGCTGGAGGTCTCAATCTCATGAACTCCTGTAGTGAAACAGGGATAGTCTCCGTAGTAGCAGCAGGAGTGACCATTTGTGCAGCAGGTACGATCGTGGTCTGTGCGGTGGAAGGAACGTCCTCGGATCTCTGTGCCCGGCTGGACTCAACTAAAGATCCCATCATCTGCCGCAACTCTTGCATGCCAGCCTCTAGTCTGGCAATACGGTCAGGATAAGGCGGATCAGTATGACCCTGAGGGATAGGCGTATCATCCCGCTCGATCCTCGCCTCAGACGGGCCCGCCCGAATCTCATCCCTAGCGGCAGCCCGCTGAACTCTCGTAGTCTTTGGCGGCATTGAAGCTGGAATAAGAAACAGGACTGATAAGAACATTGCAATTGAATCAAGGAATGCAAGGAATCAAGAAAGGAAATACAATCAATTATGTCCTAAGGTCACTTAGGCGGAGTACCGTATCGTAAGTATGCCGCGGATCATACCCACGCTATGCCACTCTGCTTAAGTCACCTACTCCATCTACCATGGTCGTCCTACACTCAGAAAGGTAAAACCTACGCTCTGATACCAACTTTGTCACGACCCGAAGGTACGGCACGTGACTGGCACTTAGATTACGAGACGTCTAAAGGCGTACCGTAAGCTAAGTCAGCCAAAACCCAGAAAAATCTAAACCAAAATCAAAGAGAGTGAAGGAAAACCTTACATGAAAGAAATTTTTAAATCAATTAAGTTGCATAGAATCCCATTAAAAAAACATCAAAAATTTCCGAAAATTTCGGCAGAGTCTCCCCTGTATTTTCTATCCCCCAAAATGGGTACAACAAGATATATATAACCTGTAATCATAAATGGCATCCCCAAGCGGGAGCTAGCTCTTCGCCCAAGGCGGATCACAACCACATGCAATATATAAGTAATATCACGAAAAGAGCATAAAAGAAACGCAAAATATCAGAAAACACAAGCCGGCTCAAGTGAGCTCGACCCAAAAGAAACCACAAATATTCAAATCTCTCAGTCTCATCACTAGGTCGCATATACAATATAAAGTGGTAGATGGAGAATACTAGATACAATGATAGAGCAAAAGAAATAAAATATGCTCGCAACCCACCTATGGGCGATGTCGCGAGTCTGAGCAAAAGGAGCTGATGATAAGATAGCCCGCCGCTACAAGACTGACGGGTCCGACCTGCAAGACACTGTGGCACAACGGGGGTGAGTTGCCAGCTCGTGAGTAAATATAACATCTAATAAGGCAATCGTAAGAATGCACGCAATGCACCACAACATGTATGTCCATATGTGGTATAATATCTCTAGTATGCATGCACAGGTATGCAATGTCATTATTAAGTCTTTAAGTGTTTTAAATGCTAAGGGTATTGAATTATTAACTTTAGAACATGAATATCTGTATAATAGCTAAATACCATCAAGAAATCACCTGAAAACCCGTGTCAAGCATCGACACCAAATAGGAATCATATCTGTCTCAATATCGGGCTCCGTCAGTCCGGATCGGCCCATATCATAAATCTCACGACAACGGTCGGTATCCTCCGGATATCCGCCGCACCAGACATCATCGGTAGGTAGTCTTCCCCTGCCAGGCTCATCGTCTACAACTCGATCTTCTTGCCCCGGGGTACCATACCGGGCCCACCATGTACCCGAGACGGTTCATCCACTCCTCGAATCGGGTCTCGAAATCCAACAGAAAACATGAAAACTCATTGTGGACGACACATACATCACGAGAAAACCGCAACTTTGTTTTAAAAATGATAAATATAAGCTTTTGTTAAATTCTTACGGTTTTCCCCAAAAATCCAGAAATCGCAGCAATACTGAAATCCTCAAGAAAATCAAAATGTTCACATGCTATATATGCTAAATGTCTATGATATCAATGTATATGATGTGAATTTTGGCTAGAAAGCTATGTAAATATGATGATAATGCGAGGTATATGCAAGCTATGCAATTTCAGATATCATGTATGAATACAAGTGACGATACTAAGTTAAACAGGTTCTATAGTGCACGTGGGATGGCAATTACCAAAGGCGTGTGTGTCACATGAATAGTGCGCGTGCAACAGATGCCAATGGTAATGGTGTTCCTGTCCTACGAAGTGATATCGCATAAGTGTAGATGAATGTCCATGCAACCTAATATACTTTCGCTATAAGGGTATGCAGTGTACATGAATGGATGAGCTAGCTAACAATATAAATCTTGCAAAAAGTAGGGTAATCCTAACTAGGGGGCGCCTCGCGCCATTCAGATGATTACCCTATAGATGAATACATCTACTCACCTGAAATCCCCGCTAACCCGATCTGACCACCGCCTTGCCTTTACGTGCCGTGTCCGATGTTTCCCCGACCGATCCTATATTTGCACAACACCAAGCATAAGATTACAAAACCTAAAACGATGCAAGTCACAATATATAATTATCGACGCTCTCGAATTAAACATAGCATGCACTCGGTGCGCGGGAAAACGCACGAAAATCGCTAACCTTTAACTAGAATCGTCATTTCGGGGAAATCGACAAAACTACAACCCGACTAGAAGAAACCCCGCATTCGCGCACTCTAATAGTCTTATACGAAGCTAATTATATCACTAACATAACACAATTTGATCGCATTCTAATTTTTATAAAATTCTAGTAAGCAATTTGCTTACCGATTCGATGTAAACGTCGCAATTTATCGATTTAGCGAGCATAACCTTACACAATTAACCACTCTAACCAACTAGGTAATCAAAGCCCTAACTTAATCCATACAACCATGTTTCAAACCCTAGTTCAACACCAAAACCCATTCTTGATTTTTCATGAACAAGGATTTACAACTAAATTAATACTTCAAAATTAGATTTTAGCACAAATAAACTACAAGTTAGCAAACTAGTTTAGAATTTTTACTTCACAAGTGGAACCCTAGCATGATCAAGTCACCAAGAAGCCTCCTTTCATCAAGTTTTGAACTAAATTTGGTTGAGAGAGTGGATTAAGGTTTAGTGTTGAATTGAGAATGAAATTTGTGAGTTTTTATTGAATTTTACCAAGGAAATTGAAGCAAAAAGAAGTGGGAAGTGAGGGAATTCTGCAGCAAAGGGGGGTCGGCCAGCAGCAAGGGAGGGGGTTTGTGGATTTTTGGAGAAGTTTCTAGGTCCAAAAACACCCCATGTTATCATTTAATGCTTTCATATCAACAATTTACAAAAAAAACCTCATTTTACACCATTTTTCCATTAAATTTCCAACCCTAAAACCAAAAGTTTGCAAGTCATGATACAATTTTATTAACACCATATTTTAGCTTATAAATACTCCTAATTATGAAATTTACCTAATTAAATTTGTATTTATCACTAATTTAATGTATTTAAAAAGGCTTAAAATAATTAAAAAAAATTAATTACGAAATTTTTTTTATTTAACTAGAAAATTATAAGTGACATTTTAGTGACAGAATTATAGTAATATTTTATCTAAATTTTGTATAATTAGTTCTACAATGAAAAATACCTATTTTGACTTTTTACGGAAAAAGCCGAAAATTTAGCCGATTACCGAAAAACTGCCTAAACGATTTTTCGAAGGGTTACACTTTTATTTTAGCAAATGGACATGTACTAGTTTGTTTTATATTTTACTGTTCTTGATATCTTATAGACAGCCATAGTGCACTAGAATCTCCGCAGGGATTACATCTTCTTTTGATGTGATGAGAAAATGTACTCCTATAATTCAATTACCTTTGAAGAAAAAAGACTTGATTGTGGAGGGATGATTCCTATCCACAGGTAGCATGGTTGGCTCTATCATGAGCCGTAGTTAGCGCACTCTGGGAAGCGGGGCGTGACATCACACGAGACAAATGACGATCTTAGGTCGACAAATAAACTTGTACTCATGTCACCTGAGAACTGCTATCTGACAATAGGTATAATACCATGTAGCATATTTCCGGTGAGTCCGTCCAGTGTAACTCATAACCCAATGAGCACATGTATACTATATTAGGTGACTAACTAACACCATTGTGAGACCGGCCACCGCCTCTCGTCGGGGTCTCAAATAGTACACACTAGTCTTCTCCGGAGTTTCGATGCCTCGTTTCGATACTCTCTCGACTTGGGACATTTAAGGATGTGCTTATGTACCATCCAACTCCTACGTATATGATCGCCATCATAATGCTGGTATTCAAGAAAGAATCTTATGGGCTCCATTAACATGTAATAGTAATCTGTAATACCACATAATGCATGTACATGATGATAGAGACAAACCAGAAAGCATACTATCATCTCAAGTAAGACTGTTTTACCTGTATAGGTCATCCCTCAATCATCATAATCGCCTGTCTACGTTTACAATAATTGCCTTAGGGCACTATAGACAACAATCTCCCACTTGAATTTAAGGCTAATTATTGCGGTGTCGCATACTCACAGCCTATGTGATACCGAACACCCAATTTCTCTACTAATCAGTCTCGTAAAGCTTGTTTGCAAAACTATCGCGTTCAAGAAATAGCCTCAGTGAGTGGATCTGCTCCAATACTTCTATCTTTATCTCTGTATATCTCAATTTAAGACTATCTTCCGAAATGAGCGATACCTGTCTTAGAATTTGTCTGGATATCTGATGGGACCAAGTTCATTAATGAACTCCAAATCCAACAAACTTCTTAAACTGTATCTTCCACTGAATTTAATCAGTATCCAGCGCCATGTCTTCCTCAGTATCCACTGAATGTATGTCTTAGCACCTCTACTAGGTTTCAATGAGCATCAAGTATGCAATTTTAAAAAATCTATAGGTTTATGTATACTAAACAAGAATCGAACTAGAGAATTAGGGTTTAGAAGTAAGCAAGCAATGTTCTATACTAAGTGTAAAGAGACTACAACCTTTGTAGTCTAGTCCTTCACTTCTAAAGCTCCAAGTTGAAGTCCCTAGAACTCTTCTTAAGGCTCCATTTAAGGAAAGGATCGAGCTTGCATGTTGTCTTCGTTGCTGAAGATGATCCACTTTGAAGTCTCTCTCACTCAAGCTCACACTTCACTAATCAAGGTATTAGTGAAGTTAACAACCTAAACTAATGGGCTAGATTAGTATAGGTTGATGAAGTAGGAGATTTGCTCACTAAAAATATTTTTCTTTTTTTCTTTTTCTCAACTCAAGAAAATTAGTGAAGAGAAGAAGAAGGATATAAACTTAGGATGAATACTGAACCATGAGCCAAGAGATAAAATGAGATTGATAATAATAAATATTAATGAATAATCCAAAAGAGAAGAGGTGAGTCATGGCTTCTCAAGGCTTCTACAAGCAACTCAAGAAAATGACTCATTCTCTTTATCTTTTAATTCAATAATCTAAATCATTATCTTCTCATCTTACTTCATGTGTAATTCCCATATATCCTAGTTCTATGTATCATCAACTATGATACAATTTAAATACATACATACATACATAAATACATAAATACATACATACATACATACATACATACATATATATATATATATATATATATCACACATATATAAATATATATAAAGAGAAAAAAATTTTAAGTGAGCTTAATATTAGTTTATATATATATATATATATATATATATGTATGTATGTATGTATGTATGTATGTAAATCAAATTATTAAATCAACACTTGATTCAATAATCCGGTTATATCACATATAACCAGCTAATATTCAATATTAGTTTATATATATATATATACACACACACACACACATATATCAAATTATGAAATCAACACTTGATTCAATAATCCGGTTATATCATATATAATCCGGTTATATCAAATATAATCTGGCTGATATCATAAATGCTAGATTGGAATACGGTATCATATACTCGAATTTAATCAAGCTCCCGCACATATCTGCATACGTGCCCTACTTCGTTTCGTTGGAGCTAGGAAACCTCTATATGGGACTCCAAAAACTCGTCAATACGCCAGCAGTAGGTAATGATCACATCAGATACCCACAAGCCATCTGCAGTACTTGTTTGACGTAACGGCTACCTGTTAGTTGTATGTATGCCCTAGAGGCCAGTATTGTACAGATGATATATATTATATTGGATGCTTGGACATATATAGAGAGTACTTTCTTGCTCGATATGATAGTATGCTATCTGATTGCTCTTTATCTTAACATGTATACTTGTCTCTTGATACTGTCTTATAGTTACATGTTGGTAAAGGCCTTAGGATGTGTACTTGACTACCTGGACTATGATGCAGATCATACTAGTGGGGCCATGGTAGTCCATAAGTACATCCTTTAATGTTCCTAGTCGTAGGTGTATCGAGACAGGGCATCGATATACCAGAGTAGACTAGCGTATACGCTTCTCGACCCATGAGATGGGCGATGGATGATCCTATATCCATTGGTGTTTGACATCAGAGATGGTATACGGGTGCTCAGTGGAGACAGGGTACACTGGACGGACTCGCCGAGAACTCTCAGATGGTATTATACCTCACATCAGATGGCAGTTCTCTGGTGACACTTGTGCAGGATAGTCTGTAGACCCGAGATCATCATAGAGTCTTGTGTGATTCCCACTGTGCTTTGATTTCCACCTTATCACGTCCAAGAGGGCGTGCAAAACGGTGGTTTTTGGGTACAGTCCCGAGTCATATGGAGCCAATGAGCGATAGGAAGGGTTTCGTCTCTCCCGGTATTGGGGGTTGATGTTGCGCTGTGCTCGATTGGCCGTAACAGGGAAGTCCCTGGCCAGGGCTGATTTAGAGATATACTGGTAAGTGTTACCAGTAGTTTCTCGACCCGTTATGAGCCTCACATCGGTATGACTTATCAGTTGTTGGGGTCTGACGTTTACCACCCATAGACTTGATATGCGACATATCAGACGAGGAGACCGGACCTTACGGGAAGTGTTACCGGCAGACTTTTACAGGAGTCGGAGCGGGCTTGCTTGCTAATCTTCTGATCGCTCAATACCCGGGTAGCCGTTACGTCCAGCTAGTACTGCTGACGGCTTGTGGGTGCTTGATGTGATCATCACCTACTGTCGGCGTATTGACGAGTCTTTAGAGTCCTACACAGAGGTTTTACTGGCTCAGGCAAAAGGAAATAGGAGCACGTATGTGATATGTACGGGACCGAGAATAATGCGAGTATGTGATACCGTATTCTATTCTCGCGACTTTTTGTATCGGTCGGTTATATATGATATAGCCGGGTTATCGAATCAAGTGTTGATTCGATAAGTCGATACAATGGATGTTAGTCGGTTATATGAGATATGACCGGATTATTAAGTCAAGTGTTGATTTAATAATTTAGTGTATAATTGTATATAAAATATACTAGTTTATATTAACTAACACTTGTTCACTTGAGGATTTTTCTCACATGTGCACAACTTTAATATATATGTGATATATATTAAAATGTGTTTTCTTTTTGTATCATGGTTTATGATACATCATACATAGGTGTGCAAGACATACACCATTCTATTTTAAATGGTTGTTAATAATTATATAAGGTAATTACAAATTAGTGGAGCTTTTTTCACAAGCATAAAGCTTGTAGAAGCTTGTGGATGCTTTGACAAAGTCCACTAACTTTGTTTTACTTTAGATTTTTATTAACCTAACCATTTAGGATTAGCCATGGTTATGTCTCTTCATGAGTTAGTATACGATACTCACTCACCATGGTTAGCTTTCTCACTTGATCATTATCTTTCTCTCTTTATTTCTTCATCATCTTCCTTGAGCAAAAGAGATCTCTAGGGTTTGATCCTAAGTGAGAAACATTGTGAGAAAATAAATTCTAAAGTGAACCCACTCCCTATTTCTCCATCCTCTACTAGACTAGCACTTTAGTTTAGGGTGTTTGCTTCACTAATTCTCTAGTTAGTGAAGTAAAAGCTTGAGTTGGCATCCCCTCGACGTAGATCATCTTCGGCCTCGAAGACTTCAAGCAAGGATGCTCCTTTAGCTTCGTGAAGCCATGCAAGAGACCGGGAGAACCACGATCGCAGCGAAGGGACTTCAACAAGGAGCTAAAGATGTAAAGGACCGATCTACAAAGGTTGTATTTCGTATTCACTTAGTTATAGATGCTATTTACTTGCATGTGAAACCCTAATTTTCTAGCAAAGATCTTGTTTAGGGTTGTTAGGCACGGCTAAAATTTTAATCGGGCATGGTTGATGCTTTCTTAACCCTTGTTAGAGTGCCTAGTAACCCTACAGTGGTATCAAAGCCTAGCTAGAGCATTAGGCGACGTGTATACGAAGTTAAAACTCCGAACGAACCCCGAAACGCCAAAATGAACCCCTCTCTGGACAAATTTTAAAAAACTGTGATTTTTCTGAATTAAAAATGCTTAAAAAAATCAGCAGGGAAATATAAGAATTGCAGTGAAAAACGAAAGGATGATCCATACAAACCGCCGCGGAACTGCGGCCGTACCGCTCTTGGGCCGCGGATCCGCGGCAGTAAAGAGGAATTATGCACTCAGTTTTGCACAGTAATTTCTATTTCTGTGGTTTATATTTTCTGGGTATTTTTAAACTGACTCAAGTGTTGAGTGTTCTAGGGTTTATTTTGTAATCGTTGATTCGATCGGAAAATTTAATTTCGTTTTGTTTTCCGGATAATTTAGAAAGTATTAAAATGTTCGAACGGATATCATTAACTCATTTTTTCCCAGCACGAAAAACTTTCAAGTGTTGAATTTTTTCTTGAGTTTAAATCTTTCGGAAAAACGTGCATGTAACTCGATGGACTCTCTAGAAGACAACATTAACTCGATTATGTGACTGTCTTGAACTGCCTTTTGAACCTTAGGGTTTGGGGCAGTAAGGCGTGCCGCATATGAGGCGTTGGCTTGACCCTTCTACGGCTGGACCGTTGCTATTGTGATGTATTCTGGAATTTTTGAACTCCGCTCAAGTGTTGAGCTATTAAGGAAATCTTGGGTGTTTGATTATTCGATCGGAAAGTTTAATACTGTCTATTTATCTGGAATGTGATACAATATGTGGAATTCATATAGTTAGGCATGAAATGCGAAGTATGTGATATTTCGGATTTACGATGTATAAAGAGATTGTGGATTCCAAATGTTGTACTTTTACACTTTCTTTTCTGCGACCGTAAGTGTAATATGTGATATCACCGGTTTCGTTGCTATATGTCAACGACAATTGGGATGCGCATATTTACTTACGTTGATGACATGTGATGTTATGTGTTGCTGGATATGTTATATTGGATCGTCGCGTTTTGAATAGCCGGGGGTTTTATGTGAGATGAAGGTTTTTATTTTCATTCATGTAAAATTAAATGTATGTAATATTCTTTTATTGGGGCACTTCCGGGATGAGGTTGATGTCACCATTTGTATATTATTTATTTTTCCGCACTAGGATAGACCCAAGGAGGAGAGCACAAGTAACCGGGTTCTAGAGTTCAGTGGGAGACCAACTCGAGGAGTCGAGTCCGGGTCTCCTAACTGTAGAATTGGTAGGGTTGCTTGCCGCTCTCGTAGGGGTCTAGGGGTGTGGGTTTGGCTATTCATCGCGATCGTGGAATCTGTGTTTTATAGAGGCTCAAAATAAAACACGGACATCCTAGTATATCCAACGTTTCATATGTTTCTTCTGCTGCGATATCTGTGATGTGATCATTTGATATGTTGTGATAAATACTGTATATAGTATATATGATATATTATATATACATTACCTATGTTTTACACCCGCGCTAGCCCTGCCCCGCTCTGCCGTTAGTTACCTAACCTAATGGTGCACGAGGGGACATCGAGGCGAATGCGGATGACATAAGTGTACGTCGTATTTATCTGTGATGTTTAGGTGACTTAAATGATGAGACTTCATTAATATGATTAATGAAAGAAAAGAAACCTAAAAGATGTTGTAAAATCAAATTTTCAAAAAGGGTAGCTACAGTTTTTTGCTTTGCATAGCGATATATATGATATATCCTGCACCTTATTCGATGAGGAAAGAGCCGAGATCCCTTCACCGGGAGTGACCTCTTTAGCAAAACTGGCAGATGCTACAACACTCGGTTTGTTTTTGATTGCTTTTGGAGTTTTGCTTTGCATAGTGATATATATGATATATCCTGCACCTTATTCCATAAAGAAAGAGCCGAGATCCCTTCACCGGGAGTGACCCCTTTAGCAAAACTAATAAAAGCCTCAAAATCACTTCATTTCAAAATTCACTCGATTCTACAACGATATCAAGTTCGTTACGCAATAGGTTTTCAGAAAAACCTGTCGTAGCCCTCCGTCATTTCAGATAAGTCATGCTTAGTATTCGTGCTGCGTTTGTTGACCTTGTCAAGGCGTAGTGTGCGGTAGCTGACCAGTATTTATCTGTTTATGCATATGATATAGATTAGATTAGGGTAGTCGTACAGCCTTGTTGACCTTGTCAAGGGTCGTGCGGATGGGTTTAATTCAATCAAGAAATGACGGGTTGAACTTGACTTACGGTCTATGGTTTGTTGACTTTGTCAAGGTCATAGATCGTTTGGGGAAAAATATTATCGGGAATTTCAAGTGTTGAAATTTGCAATGAGATTGCATATCTTCTATGAGATAGTTGGATCCCGATACCCACAGCGAGTAATTGTTACTCCTGGGAGAGTTTTACACAGGACAATTAGCCGATCAAGTAGGTGTCTAGAAAGGTGTCAACGGGGTTACGCCTCTGGAAAAATGAGATTTACTTTAATTAGGTCCGTGCGAAAGCACGAGGAACCTCCCTCAAAGTACCGACACTGACCCGAATGAAAGATTGGCAAAATTGTAGGGTGTAATTAATCCCGGCTAGTCTTTTCCTTTTAGGGTTTGAAGGAAGATTTGATAAAAACAGTGGGAGCCATCCTGATTAGATAAAATAATAACCAATCTGATCTTGCAAGAGCATACGCTAAAATGTTTTCTTCTCTCTCTCTCCAGGTAGCGACTATATTATGCCTTAATAAAGATAATAATATGGACCTATTGACCGAACCCGCATGTTATACTGTGCTGGGGAACGTTGGTTCCGTTCTTTCTTATAAAAGTTATAAGACTGAACAGGATATAGGGGAATACCAGGATTCCCATGCTACCCGAATGAAGAAAGTACATGTTGATGCATTTTCTTCGGGTGTGTTCGTTATAGAGAACTGTTTCTCCATTTCCTCTGCGTCCTGGGTATTAGATACCGGGTCAGGATCCCATATATGTAATCAGTTACATGGGCTTAGGAAAGGTAGAGAACTTGGAGAAGGTGATATAGACATAAGGGTTGGAAATGGTGCAATTGTTTCTGCTAGAACCGTCGGGGAATATCACTTTGTATTGCCAACTGGTAATACATTGATTCTGAACGAATGCTATTACATGCCGAACCTGATATGCAACATTATATCGGATTCTTTGTTGAGTAAAGAAAGATATAATTTTGTATTACAGGATAATATTATGAACATTTTTCTAAACCAAAAGTTGGTTGGATCAGGCACGATGTGCAATAGCATTTATGTTCTAAATCAATCAAAAGTTCTGACTATAACAAACACAAACAAGAGGAAGAGTTCAGAACTGAACGAATCCTTCTTATGGCATTGTAGACTGGGTCACATCAATGCGACACGACTAGCTAAGTTGCATAAGGATGGATATTTGAATCCTTTTGAATTTTCATCTTATGACACTTGCCAGCCATGTCTCAAAGGCAAGATGACCAAAACTCCGTTTACGGGACACGGAGAGAGAGTTACGGAACTCTTGGGAATGGTACAAAGTGATGTATGCGGCCCCATGTCTACACATGCCAGGAATGGTTCTGCATACTTCATTACATTCACTAACGATCTCTCTAGATTTGGATATGTGTTCCTGATGAAACACAAATCAGAAGTTTTTATGAAATTTAGAGAATATAAACAAGAAGTCGAGAACCAAACCGGGAAAAGTATTAAAATCCTTCGATCAGATCGAGGAGGAGAATACTTGAGCAATGAATTCCTGGACTTCCTAAAAGAGAATGGGATTCTCTCTCAGCTGACTCCTCTATATACAACACAACACAACGGTGTATCGGAACGGAGAAACTGCACCCTATTAGATATGGTGCGCTCTATGATGAGCACAGCTGAGTTACCTATTTCCTTCTGGGGGTATTCGCTGGAGACAGCAGCATACCTATTGAATCAAGTTCCATCTAAATCTGTACCTACCACACCATATAAGATATGGAGTGGGAAGAGGCCATATCTTAAACGAGTTAAGATATAGGGTTGTCCGGCCTATGTCAAAAGACAAAATCCGGACAAACTCGAGGCACGGTCAGTTCTTTGCAAGTTTGTGGGATATCCAAAGAACTCATATGGGTATTTTTTCTACCACAGTGAGGAACAAAAGGTGTTTGTTGCTCAACATGCCACCTTTTTAGAAAAGGAATTTCTTTTAAAAGAAATTAGTGGCAAAGTGGTAGAGCTGGAAGAGGTTCCAGATACACAAACTGCAACTGAAGATTTAATAGAACCAGAGGATTCAGTAGTTCCCAACGAACCTCAGCCTCTCCGCCGATCTAGTAGGGTTCCTCACCCACCTGGGAGATACTACGGTTTTCTCATGGATGGTGGGAGCGAGGATTGCATCATGGTTGATAATGACCCAACTAGCTTCGAGCAGGCCATCACGAGTGGGGACTCGGTGAAATGGCTGGATGCAATGCGGTCTGAGATGGAATCCATGTACACCAACAAAGTATGGACTTTGGAAGTTGCTCCTGAAGGGGTAAAACCCATTGGGAGCAAGTGGATCTTCAAGAAAAAACTTGGTGTAGATGGGAAAGTGGAGACTTTCAAAGCTAGACTTGTTGCAAATGGTTTTCGTCAAAGACCAGGTATGGACTATGATGAAACCTTTTCTCCAGTGGCTATGCTTAAATCCATCCGGATCATTCTTGTCATTGCTGCATATCATGAGTACGAAATCTGGAAAATGGATGTTAAGACCGCCTTTCTAAACGGTGATTTAGAAGAGTGCGTGTACATGACTCAGCCAGAGGGCTTCGTAGATAGTGGGAGCAGCAGGAAGGTGTGCAAACTGCTTAAATCCATTTATGGATTAAAGCAAGCATCGTGGAGTTGGAACATCTGCTTTGACGTCGTTATCAAAGAGTTTGATTTCGTCAAAAACGTAGATGAACCTTGTATCTACAAGAAGGTGGCAGAGAGTAAGGTTGTCTTCCTCGTATTGTACGTGGACGACATACTCTTGATAAGAAATGACATTCCTATGATGCAATCGGTCAAGCTCTTCTTATCACAAAGATTCTCAATGAAAGATCTAGGTGATGCCTCCTACATACTGGGAATTATGATCTATAGAGATAGATCCAAACGGATACTGGGATTGTCCCAATCTAGGTATATTGACACCATACTAAAGAGGTTTAGTATTGAAGAATCCAAGCGTGGGAACTTACCCACGATCTCTGGACTCACTCTCTCCAAAAAGATGTCTCCCAAGACTGATTTGGAGAGAGCTCGCATGCAAGGGATACCCTATGCTTCGGCTGTAGGCTCTATCATGTACGCGATGCTATGTACCAGACCCGATGTAGCACACTCACTAAGTGTAGTGAGTAGGTATCAATCTGATCCTGGAGAGAGTCACTGGACAGCTGTGAAGAGCATTCTCAAGTACTTACGAAGGACTAAAGAGATGCTCTTGGTGTATGGTAACGGAGAACTCCAAGTGGAGTCCTTTACCGATTCGAGCTTCCAGAGTGATAAGGACGACTCTAAGTCGCACTCGGGATTTGTCTTTACCCTTTACGGAGGAGCGGTTAGATGGAAGAGTTCCAAGCAGGAAACCATGGCAGACTCGACGATGGAGGCTGAATACATCGCTGCCAACGATGCTGCCAAAGAGGCTGTCTGGATCAAGAAGTTCATTACTGAACTTGGAATGGTTCCATCCATTGAGCATCCAATACCTTTGTATTGTGATAACAATGGAGCGGTAGCTTTGGCCAAGGAACCCAGGTCCAATCAGCGATTCAGGCATATTCTGAGACGGTATCACCTGATCCGGGAGATCGAGGTCAGGAGGGTTGACACGAAGAACAACACAGAGGATCCACTCACGAAGGCCATTCCCCAGATACAGTTTGAGAGACTCTTCGGGATGCTTGGTATGCGATACTACAACAGCTATCACTAGTGCAAGTGGGAGATTGCTAGTTGTATGTATACCGTAGATTCCAGTATTGTACAGATGATGTATATTATATTGGATGCTTGGACATATATAGAGAGGACTTTCTTGCTCGATATGATAGTATGCTATCTGGTTGCTCTTTATCTTAACAGGTATATTTGTCTCTTGATACTGTCTTATAGTTACATGTTGGTAAAGCCCTTAGGATGTGTACTTGACTACCTGGACTATGATGCAGATCATACTAGTGGGGCCATGGCAGTCCATAAGTAAATCCTTTAATGTTCCTAGTTTTAGGTGTATCGAGACAGGGCATCGATATACCAGAGTAGACTAGCGTATACGCTTCTCGACCAATGAGATGGGCGATGGATGATCCCATATCCATTGGTGTTTGACATCAGAGATGGTATACGGGTGCTCAGTGGAGACTGGGTATACTGGACGGACTCTCCGAGAACTCCCAGATGGTATTATACCTCACGTCAGATGGCAGTTCTCAGGTGACACTTGTGCAGGATATTCTGTAGACCCGAGATCGTCATAAAGTCTTGTGTGATTCCCACTGTGCTTTGATTTTCACCTTACCACGTTCAAGAGGGCATGAAAAACGGTGGTTTTTGGGTACAGTCCCGAGTCACATGGAGGAAATGAGCGATAGGAGGGTTTTCGTCTCTCCCGGTATTGGGGGTTGATGTTGCGCTGTGCTCGATTGGTCGTAACAGGGAAGTCCCTGGCCAGGACTGATTTATAGATTTACTGGTAAGTGTTACTAGTAATTTCTCGACCCGTTATGAGCATCACATCGGCACGACTTATCGGTTATTGGAGTCTGACGTTTACCACCCCTAGACTTGATATGCGACATATCAGACGAGGAGACCTGACTGTACGGGAAGTGTTACCGGCAGGCTTTTACAGGAGTTGGAGCGGGCTTGCTTGCTGATCTTCTGATCGCTTAATACCCAGGTAGCCGTTACGTCCAGCTAGTACCGCTGGCGGCTTGTGGGTGCTTGATGTGATCATCACCTACTGCCAGCGTATTGACGAGTCTTTAGAGCCCTACATAGAGGTTTTACTGGCTCAGACAAAACGAAATAGGAGCACGTATGTGATATGTGCGGGACCGAGAATAATGCGAGTATGTGATACCGTATTCTATTCTCGCGAATTTTTGTATCGGTCGGTTATATATGATGTAGTCGGGTTATCGAATCAAGTGTTGATTCGATAAGTCGATACAATGGATGTTAGTCGGTTATATGAGATATGACCGGATTATTAAGTCAAGTGTTGATTTAATAATTTAGTGTATAATTGTATATAAGATATACTAGTTTACATTAACCAACACTTGTTCACTTGAGGATTTTTCTCACATGTGCACAACTTTAATATATATGTGATATATATTAAAATGTGTTATCTTTTTGTATCATGGTTGATGATACATCATACATGGGTGTATAAGACTTACACCATTCTATTTTAAATGGTGGTTAATAATTATATAAGGTAATTACAAATTAGTGGAGCTTTTGTCACAAGCATAAAGCGTGTAGAAGCTTGTGGATGCTTTGATAAAGTCCACTAACTTTGTTTTACTTTAGATTTTTATTAACCTAACCATTTAGGATTAGCCATGGTTATGTCTCTACATGAGTTCGTATAGATACTCGCTCACCATGGTTAGCTTTCTCACTTGATCATTATCTTTCTCTCTTTATTTCTTCATCTTCTTCCTTGAGCAAAAGAGCTCTCTAGGGTTTGATCCAAAGTGAGAAACTTTGTGAGAAAATAAATTCTAAAGTGAACCCACTCCCTATTTCTCCATCCTCTACTAGACTAGCACTTTAGTTTAGGGTGTTTGCTTCACTAATTCTCTAGTTAGTGAAGTAGAAGCTTGAGTTGGCATCCCCTCGAAGTAGATCATCTTCGGCCTCGAAGACTTCAAGCAAGGACGCTCCTTTAGCCTCGTGAAGCCATGCAAGAGTCTGGGAGAACCACAATCACAGCGAAGGGACTTCAACAAGGTGCTAAAGAAGTGAAGGACCGATCTACAAAGGTTGTATTTCGTATTCACTTAGTTATAGATGCTATTTACTTGCATGTGAAACCCTAATTTTCTAGCAAAGATCTTGTTTAGGGTTGTTAGGCACGGCTAAAATTTTAATCGGGCATGGTTGATACTTTCTTAACCCTTGTTAGAGTGCCTAGTAACCCTACACTACCCAGGTATTGAATGAATAGAAGATCAACAAGCAAACTTGTCCAAACTCCCGTAAAGCCTATAAGCAACACTTACCGTACAGTCCGGTCTCTTCATCTGATATGTCGCATATCGAGTCTGGGGGGTGGAATCGTCAGACCCCACTAAGTCGATAAGTCATGCCGATGTGTGGCCTATAACCTATTGAGAAACTAATGAAAACGCTTACCAGTAAATCTCATCAGCCCTAGCCAGGGACTTGCTGTTATAGACAATCGAGCATAGAGCAACATCAACTCCTAATACCGGGAGAGACAAAACCCTTCCTATCGCTCACCGCCTCTATGTGACTCAGGACTGTACCCAAAATCCACCTATTTGCATGACTCCTTTGAGCCATGGTAGGGAGGAAATCAAAGCACAGTGGGAACCACACAATACACTATGACGATCTTGGGTCTATAGACTGACATGTACAAGTGTCACCAGAGAACTGCTATCTGACGATACGTATTGTACCATCTAGGAGTTCTCGGCAAGTCCTGTTCGGTTTATACATCTCTAATGAGCACCTGTGTACAATCTTTGATGTCAAACACCAATGTTTATGAAATCAACCATCGCCCCATACAAGGTCAAGAAACGTACACACTAGTCTACTCTGGAATATCGATGCCATGTCTCGATACTCCCTCGACTAAGAACTGTTAAAGGATATGCTTGCGGACTACCCAAGCCCCACTAGTATGATCTGCATCATAGTCCTGGTAGTCAAGCCTACATCCTAAAGGCATTATCAACATGTATCAAAGTGACAATATACTAAAACAAGTGTACATGTTAAGATAAAGAAAAACCAGATAGCATACTATCATGTCGAGCAAGAAAGTCCTCTATATATATGTCTAAGCATCCACTATAATATACAATAATTGCCTCTAGGGCATACATATTCCTAACATCCTCTTGGACCCCCTGTCCAATATACTGCCCCTCAGATGAGGGTAAATTTTAACTCTGACAGTCACTCTGTCATCTAGGTCACCTTAGAAACCTGAAATGATAATCATCTCCTGAAGGAGGCTGCTGTTACCATATACAAAGAACATCCTGTTATGTTCATCACTGCTTCCCAATGTTTCCCTGGGATTGGATTAATATATGCTTTTTGCAGCTAGTGCAAAAAGAAATATCTGGTGTGGTACTTGACATCAAATGATTTACTCAATTGCCTAAGCAAGTGATATGTCAATAATGCAAATTCTTCTCCTCATCACTCTAGAAGACATCTCTTTAGAGAGGGTGACTCCATCACCTGTGGATACACCACCAAGACAGGAGTCATCCTTTCTAAAACACTTTAGAATAGTGTCAAAGTACCCGAATTGGGACACTTCCCAAATCTAGATCTAAAACCATAGATCTAGTCACCAGAATCTTTGATATTTTGTCCAGATCCTATATGGAGAAACACCTTATGACAACCACAGTATAACCGATCGTAGTATAGGAACATCGCTTCCTATTAGGAGTACGTCATCCAAATACCAAGACATCGCTCCCTGCTACCATCATACCAGGTCCATCCTTTTTTCTGATGAAGTCAAGCTCTATGACTGTCACATCAAAAAGAGATGATCTATCTCTGCTATACTAGCTTTAGTCTATAAATGATATAGGATACTTTCCTACCACGCTTCCGCTCAACCCTCTGGCAGAGTCATATACACATGGTCTTCTAAAGCTAATTAAGAACGACGTTATAGTCATCTACCTGCCAGATCTCATAGTCTAGGATAGCAGCAGTGGTAAGCTTGGGTCATCAAAACCTTCATGTCACCTTCTTTGAGGAAACCGAAGTACCTCTCGTGTGGCTGAGGTTACCCACCAAATCTGCAGAGTTGCTAATGGATTGTCGAATCCAATTGAATTTTTAGGTTCTACTAAATTTTCAGTAACCGTTTGAGGTTCTGGAATCACATCTAGTTCTACCATACTCCCACTAATGTTTTCTGAAAAGAAATCATTTTACTAAAACGGGTGGCGACTCAAGAACGATATAACTATTTATCCTCCAAATGGTAAAATGTTAACCCTCGTCAAAACCCGGAGCATAAACTGACATTACTGAAATGTGCCTTGAGTTTATCCGGATTGTGGTTTTAAGTATAGGCCAGATTACTCCATTTGCCTTAACATCGTTAAGATATGAATCCATTCTATATCCAATATAGAAACAAAGGCACTGATTTAATTAGAACCAGATTCAAAATACATGCTGCTATTTCCAGTTCATATCAACAAAAGAGAAGAAGGTCGTACCGCATTACTCATCAAGGAGCGCACCCATGGATGAGGAACCTGAGAGAGAAGCAAGTTCTCAAATATATTACTTACAACGGAATACCTAGCATAAGTATCTACATCTTTGATCACCTTGAAGAATCCTGAAACTTGCAACGATGGTTATCTACATTATTCTTATACCTATAACTTCTCAAAATTTGGACCTTGTATTTCAATGAAATGAGCGTCTAAAACCAGAGAAGTCATAAGTAAACGGAATATAATACGAGTACCAACCTCCTTATCCTAATGGAAATCGGACAACATACAATATTTTGTATAAGTCCTCATAGTTTAATAACTCAAACCTTGTGCATCATAGGTTGACACTGTGTTATGGTTAAGAAGAATTACACCGTTGTTGAATGCACCTTACCTAACCAACAACTGATATAGGTAAATGTCATAAATATAATTTCAAAAAGTTATATCTCACTTTATAAAATAAATGTATAGATATATCAGTTTGAAATTAGTGCATAACAACGGATATTCAAAACAAAAAATTTGTCGTTAAGCAAAACCCCGGTGATTTCCACAGATATCACCAGTTATAAAGAATTCTGATATATTGAGGATCTAATCACCCAATTCTCAATATCTTACTTCCACTCAGCATCTGTAACACCATACAGATGTGAGAATCAAGTCTGGTAAATACATACTCTAGAGTCAGAATCGAATTGGGAAAGCAATTTTCAATTAACACCGCACAGTGAAACTGAAACATGAAAACGTTTCGAAGGGGTGGCCGGGTATTCCAAGTAATGCTATACCCTAGAGGCCATTACTGTATCATACTAGTTTGTATTTTACTTAATGGAAGCTTGGGATATTCACAGTTGTACAGACAATCTTGCTCAAAATGGTAGTATGCTACTTGGTTTGTTTCTACTTTAATGTATGCATGTATTTCTTTTAGCATATCACCTATACACATTAGTGGAGCCCTTAGGATCTTTGCTTGATTACCAGCGTTGTGGCGGCAGTCACACTAGTGGAGGCTGGGTAATCTATATGCACATCGTTATACAGGTCCCTAGTCGTAGGATTATCGAGACGGGGCATCGATACTACGGAGTAGACTAGCGTATGCGCTTCTCATCGCAGCAGGGGAGATAGTCTGTCCCACAGCCATTAGTACGTTGTACTTGAGATAGTATGCGGGTGCTCATTAGGTTACGAGTACACTGGGCAGGACTCGTAGGGAACTGTTGGTTGGTACTATACCTATCGTCAGTTATCAGTTCCCAGGTGACATGAGTACAGCTTAGTCCGCTGACTTGACACTTTCACTTCGCGTCGAGTGTGTTCCCACTGTTCTTAGATTGCTACCCTACCACGGCTCAAATGAGTCGTGCAAACAGGTAGCAGTTGGGTGCAGTCCCGAAGCACTTGGAGGCAGTGACGGTTAGACAGGATTCGTCTCTCCCGGTATTGGGGGTTGATATCGCGCTGTGTCTAGGAGAGCCATTACACAAAGTCCCTGGCCAGAGCAAGCGAGATATACTGGTAGCGTTTCCAGTGTTATCTCAGGGTGTTCTGGTTGATGGAGTAGGCGATTTAGGTAGAGTAACGTACCGTGGGTATAGTCCGCGGCATACTTACGATATGCTATTCTGCTTAAGGAGCCTTAGAACGTACATTTCTTTGCACCGTATTTCATTCGTTCCTTTGATCTATCTTCGTCGATGTCGGAGGGTGGTTTCTGTTACCACGGGCGCATGGGCAGAGGGAGCTGCGGCTCGAATGCGATAACCATTAGGGTATTGGTTATTCTTGAGGATTGAAGCATTGCTTAGCTTGCGGACGAAGGGTATTCAAATGCCGTCCAGACGAAGTTAAACGGTTTGAACGATTATCAGAAAACCATTTTTCCCAAGTTTAAGGTATTCGGAAGAACATGCAGGTATTTCGATGGACCCTCTAGAAGAATGAAACCCTAACTCGACATAATGACTACGAGAACTCCCTTGAACCTTAGGGTTTACGGCAGTTCCGCGGTGCCATTAGTGAGGCTTGGGTTTGCCCTTCTACTGCTGGACCATCGATGTTGGGGTATGTACCGGATATTTTTAAGCTGTACTTGAGTGTTGAGCTCTCGGGGAATTATGGGATTTTGATGGATCGATCGAAAAGTTTAATGTAGTCCGGATATCAGGTGAAGGGATCGACTACATGGGAGACTCTAGATATGATTATTGCCGTTGATAGCGCAGTCAGCACAGCTACGAAGAGACGAGTTCGAAGTAATCGACATCAGAGGAAAGAGGCGCACATTGGCGATAGTGTTTACGATTGTGATTTGGTGATTTGAATTTCATATTTTCGTTGATTGGATTTTGGTATTTTGAGGACTTTGTTCTACGATTGGTATTTCTTATGTATTCCTTCATTACATTCTATTTGTGTTTCATATATCAGTGGTATTGATGTTGTTTAGTACACACCCAGTGCACTCGATTTGGTTTTATACATTTTGAGATTTTTGATTTGATTTCGTGCATATTGGATACACATGATTTTGACATATGCTTCGACCTAGTTTTCATGCATTTTCGTATTGTGATTTCGATTTTGATATTCGGTGTATGTTTTCGTGCACCATGTGCACCTGATTGAGATTCTTGCGCACATTCGGTGCACTTGATGCGATTTTGTGCACAGCAGATGCACTAAATTGGGGTTTTGTGCAGATTAGATGCACCTGATATTAAAGTCGTGCACGCCCGTTGCACTTGACAGATGTTTTGGTGCACACCTGTTGCACTCAGTTTTGTTTTTGTGTGAATTTGTGGTATCTGTATTTGGTTTCGATTTCAGTGCGCACCGGACGTACTTGATATTTTTATGATGTGATTGGGATTAATTTCAGTTTGATCAGTATGTTTTTATAATCATTACTATTGATTTAGTAACCAGGCAGGACATGTATGTTAAATAAAAGATATATATATATAGCTATTTTTTAAAATAAACGTCCGCTACTTATGCCGTGACACGTGCATCACACGGCGATTTTCAGAACGGTTTTTTGCATATTTCTTTATCCAGATATTTGGACGGTTTTACTATGATGCGCACTATATATAAGTTATAGATTGATGTATATTATGATGATTTTCATATTGGGTTTTGATATTTTATTCTCTCCATAACTCCGATAATTGCGTTATGCTTGACGGAGTTTATTTTAGTTATGTATTGATGATTTCGGAGCCCCGACGATTTGAGTGTTTTGCTAAATGTTTTAGTATTTGGAAGGGGAGTTTTGATTTAAATTCGGGGACCGAATTTCTTAATGGGGGGAAGATTGTAACGTTTTAAAAATAATTAAATAAATAATTAAATAAATAAAATCGTTTAAGTGAATTTTATGATTTTCGGTAAAGAAAAACGTATTTTTCGTAAAACTAAACCGTAATTATTCTTCAATATAAATTTAAAAATACCTATTTTAATTATGTTATTACTAGTAAATGGTATTTATTTAGTCACTTATAAATTTTTAGTTTAATTAAATATTTTTCCTAAATTAATAATTTTAAATATTAACATAAGCTTTATTTATGCACTAAATTAGTGTAAATTTCAAATTTGAAGGGGTTTAATTTGAAAAAATGAACCATTGCATAATAGAATCTAGTGTGTATCATGCAAAATTTATTTACAAATTTTTCCATGATTCTAGACATTTCTTTGGTTTATTTACATTAGAAATGAAAGAAATTAAAGAAAATGTTGAAAAGACATAAAGAGGTGATATTTTGGTGGAAGTTTCTACATCATTCTTCACTCTTTTCTTTCTCTCCCTCACCTCCTAATTTTTGGCCGGCCTCATCCCCTTGGCAGCCCCCCATTTTTCTCATTTGATTTTGTTCCAAAAATCCACCAAAATTCATCAAAAATTCAATTAAAAATCCACAAAATCGTAATAAATTCATACCCTCTATTCTTTGCTCTTCTTTGCATGGATTTTGGAGATGGAAAGCACTCATTTTGGAGGCTCATTTTCATGTTGTGGAGGTATAAATCTTTTTCTTTTGGTTTATTTTTATTAGATGTTTCTTTTAAGCATAATTAGATTTATTAAATTAATTCTATTTGCAAATTTTAAAATTCAAGTTAGGGTTTGTAAATTCAAGTTGTGGTTTTATTAATTAATTAGGGTTGTAATAACTAGTTTGACATTGTTAGAAATGGAAAATCATGCATGGTTGATATATTGTAAATTGTTGATGTAAAATTGTTCAATTTAAACATTTTTGCAAACTAGATTTCTATATATTATATATATTGGTGAGATAAATTCCAAGTAATTTTTGTAACATTATATTGTTGTTTTAATGAGAATATTGACATGTTTATGGAAAGAAAAACTTAGTTTGGTCACTAGTTTCTTTTGATAATTGAAAAATACTAATAAAATGCTATTTTTGCTAACTGGTTTTTGGAAATTCTTAAACAAATGAAATTTAAAATATAAATTATGGTTTCATTATATCATTAACATTATAAATTGTAGTTTAATACATTAATTCATGCAAAATCAAGTTTGTTGTGATATTGTGACATTTTGCTTGTAAGATGTTGAAAATTGCTAAAGGTTGTAAACTAGAAATTTCAAATTAATACAAATTTGTGTAATAAAAATATAGTAATGTATTGTATAGTCTAGTTATGCTATTTAATGAGTATCATGACCATTGGTTTCATTAAATGTCAAGTTCTGAAGAAAAACGGTAAATTGGCATTTTTGGGTTTTACGAAATCGGGCGATTTGATGGATTTTAGGGTTTCGATGAATTAAATAATGTTTTATATTATAAGTAATGAGTTTTAAAAGTATTAGTTGGTTGTTGATGTTTATCTTGATTAATCGGAGTTTGTATGCCGATATCGAGCGATATTTGGTTCATTTGCATGAACGGAACATAGGTTTTAACCTATGCGCGTTCCGTGTGTCGTTTTGACTTTTGTATGTGATTTAGTTTACGATACTATATATGTTTGTGTATAGGTACCCCTCACGTGGACTGCGGGTGATGAAGAAGAGGATGGCGACACCGTCTTCGGCAGACATGGACCAGGTGAGTAGATGTATATCTACGGGGGGGAATCGGGTGGATGGCGTTTAGCACCCCCGCACGTAGAATAGGAACGGTACTTATTGACATTAGGAAGCCAGATGTGACCCTAGATTTTTAATAAGTAGGACCCTAGTAATGACCCTAGGCTGGACTAGACTGATTTAGGAAGATCATACCAGAGGATGAATACCTTGGAAGAGATTCGTAGGTTTCAGGTAGATACACACACGCGCACACTGAAACTCGACGTGGTGTATACGTGTATGTGTATATATATATATATAGGACTAGGTGTAGGTATATATATATATATATACAACACGTATATGGGATACAATGATGTGATATGATACACGGGAATGATACAGTATAGCTGGGCTTGATGCCGTGATTCTTGACTATACGGTCGTATTATGATGTTAGCGGATCATTAAAAAAATGATATAATGAATAGGTATATATGGATAATAAAAGGTGGTGATGATATAGAGGTACATGGGACTCTAAAATAGCACCCGAACCGTAACATGTGATTGATATTCGATATCTTATAGGCGTGACTTAATCACGACTTGACATATGTGACTTGATCAAGATATGATATATGTGACATGACATTTCTGAGGATAAATTAACGGTGTATATTTATGCTGACAATGATATATGATTGATGTATGCGATTACAGTATAGCACCTTGATCATGACATGTGTTGATGATATTATACGAATGATGAGACACGTAGGTGATACTTGACCCGTACCCCGTGTTGGAGATAGTGCCCTCAGAGTCAATTATTGGATCACAGGCACGCGATTGCAATGATTGAGGAGGACCTATGCCGGTAGAACAGTCTTACGCGAGATGATAGTATGCTATCTGGTTTATCTTTATCATCGTGTACTGCTTTAGGTGACCTTACGAGTCGCTATTACACGTTGATAGAGCCCCTAGGATTCTTGCTTGACTACCAGCAGTATGAGGGCGATCATATAAGTGAGAGCTGGAGTCTATAAGCACATCCTTAAATGGTCCCTAGTCGTGGGAGTTTCGAGACAGGGCATCGATTCTCCACAGTAGACTAGTGTATACAGTCGAGACCCCGACGAGGGGCGGTGGCCGGTCTCACAAGCCACTGGTGTCAGTTGGTTCACCTAAGATGTATACAGGTGCTCATTGGGTTATGAGTACACCGGACAGAACTCGCCGGGAACCTGCTAGTTGGGATTATACCAAACGTCAGATAGCAGTTCCCTGGTGACATGTGTACAGGTTAGTTCATCGACCTGAGATCGTCATTTGTCTCGTGTGAGTTCCCACTGTGCTTTGATTACTACACTACCACGGCTCAAAGGAGTCGTGCAAACAGGTTTTAGTTGGGTACAGTCCCGAGCCACATGGAGGCAGTGAGCGGATCTGCAAGGGTTCGTCTCTCCCGGTATTGGGGGTGAGGTCGCGCTGTGTCTAGGAGAGCCAGAACATGAAAAGTCCTTGGCCAAGGCAGGAGATTTGCTGGTAGGTATTCCAGTAGTATCTGAGGGTGTTCTGGGCTACACTCCGACACGACTTGTACCGCTATTGGGGGTCTGACTTTTACCAACCCCCTAGGCCCGCCATGCGATGCTCATAAATGAACGGACCGGACTGTACGGATATTGTCACTGACAGGCTCAGTAGGGTGCCAGGATGAGTTCACTCATCGACGTCCTTTTTTGTCAATAGCTGGTGGCCCGTCACGTATGGCTGATACCTCTGACGTGCTAGTGGTTAAATCCACAGCCATAGTATTGACGAGTCTTTAGAGTCCACCACACTCAGTTACTCAGGTTTCGGGGGAAACGCTGTAAAGGCCGTATGGAGATATGGCAGGGTTCGATCATATACGTATGGTATTGCACGGATCGTGATCGGACGGATTTTACTAGATGGCTTTGGTTTAAGCCGGATCCTAGTATTAGACAGTGTAGTTTTGTCTCTTTGCATTTGTGTTCAGTGGGAATACAAATGTGGGCATGTATTTGCAGTAGCGGGGTTTTCCTGTAATTTATTACAGGATCAGTTTTCTGAAGTTGCCAGTTTACATTCCGTTCCGGCCGGTTTTCTTTTATTCCTTCATGGCCGGACTTTCCGTTGGAGGGGGTTATTTGCAGTTTGCAAATAACTTATTTATGGAGGGCTTTCATGCATATGTGAGGCATCATGAGTGTTCTTTCATGATGAGATTCCTTTTTAATCAACTCACTTGTTTTCATTATGATGGGTTTTGATTTGAAATGGATGTGGCCTTTTTCTTTTCTCATGTTGATATATTCTTTCTTGCATTATTCTTTTTGTCATTCCATCATTCTTTCATGGGGGGAGAGGCCGGCCACATCCTAGTGGGGAGAGAGAGAGGAATTCATTTTTTTTAGTGTGGCATTTTTCCATCTCATTCTATGGTTGCAAAAGGATTAGCTCCAAAGCTCATTCTTTCTCTCATTCTCTTCCCAATTCCTCCATGGCAACTAAACCCTCAAAGAGACAATGTCTACTACACTATTCTACAGCAAATCTTGAACGCGTCGGCTAGCCAACTTCGCACCCGAGTTGCCTCGGTCCAGAGGTGGGAGCCCGTAAACGTACCCGGCTACGTGGTGCCCTTTCCGATGAGGAGGAGATGAACGGAGATTCCGCGGGAGATCGGCGTGGAGACGAAGACCGAAGGACAAGGATCGCTTGGTATACTTCTCTACTCATCTTTTAGTTTGCTAGTTGCTAGGTTAATGGCCCGATCCGGGTGAAAAGTGCGCGGTGGTGCCGGTTTGCTAGTTTGCAAAGTTTTTTGTTTCCGCGTTTCCAGCGTCGGATCGACGGCCGGGGCACCGCCGCGGACTTACAATGGTATCAGAGCCATGCCATTAACCATGCCTAGCTTGCTCTAGTATGTTTAGAACTCGATCGAACAAAAATCTCCAAAAACCGTATTTTCAATGCATTGTGTTTTCTGTCGAAATTTTTTCTGCTCCAAAAATTTTTCAGGTCATTGCAGAAACACAAGCAGGAAATTCTAAGAATTCTGGTAAAATTTGATACAGTGATCGCTTAGTACGGCCGCGGAAACGCGGCCAAACCCCTAGTTTTGCCGCGGTTCCGTGGTGGGAAGGTGTGCTCATTGCACCAAAAATTCCCAGTAGGCTTTGGACTTGGAAATAGGGGTTTTGGGATATTATTTTTGGGCCCAGATTTTCTGTAAGTGCTACAGTACTGCTTGGGGCCCACTTTGATAAATTTGCTCGATCGGATATTTTAAACATGCCAGTTCATAGTATTTACATTATATCTGCGACCGTGAATGTCACTTGATCGGTAAATCCAGTCTATCTGCTATAGCCCTTTTAGACAGATTTGCGAACGTGACATTCACGTTGATGTTCTGTGATTGTGCTGTGTTGTTGCGGATCGGTCGTGGGGGATAGCCTGGGTGCAATGTTAGTACAGTTCTGTTTTATATGTACTTTTGATATTGCGGGGCGAGCGTCCGACATGTGGACTGCCGTCACCGCCTGTTTGTATTATTATTTTGGGGCACGACCAGGTTGCGGTCGATGTACCCGTTGTATGTATATTTTACTTTCTGTACTAGGATTACCCCACGGAGGGGTGCACGGATAGCCGGGTTCTAGATGGCTACAGGGCCGCATCTCATGGCATTGAGACGGAGGGGGCTTTACTCTAGAATGGGCAGGGCTATTCGCCGCACTCGTAGGGGGTATAGGATTGACCCAGGAGGGGTGCCCAAGTTACCGGATTCCGTGAAGTGCTGGGTGGTCCATTCACGTTGCTGAAGGGGGCTGCCTCGCTTCAGGTTTTGGCGGGTAACTTGCCGCGCCCGTAGGGGTCTAGGATTTCATTGCACAGGCTATCCACACGACCAGGGGAACGTCGGGTTTTAGCGGCTCTGTGAAACCCGGGGATCCCAGATATCTGTATTGTTCTGTGATGCTGTACTTTTCTGTGCTGCTGCATTTTTATCACGCCTTGAGCGAAAATTATATATTATATATATACTAGTAGATGTTGTATATGTTTTGCATCCGCGCTAGTCCAGTCCCCGCTCTTTCGTTAGTTAGCTAACCTAACGGGTGATGACGGGACCTAGTGGCGAATGCGGATGGCATATACGTACATCAGTATATTTTCGTTCTTTGTGGTGTGATCAATTGATGGGACTGCGTTGATTCGAATTAATGCAAGCTAAAAAAACCTATTCTGATGTTGTTGGAACATTTTTCAAAAAGCTGTTATTGCAAGGGCGTTCTCTTTTGTTTTGTATCGTGGTATTCAGTTGGAATATCCTGCTCCTCAGTCGACGAGGCAAGGGCCGAGATCCCTTCACCGGGAGTGACCCCTTGGAAAAAAGTTTGCGTCAGGGCAATAACTTTACTATAGCCGATTACTTTTGCTTTGCATCATGGTATTCAGTTGGAATATCCTGCACCTCATTCTACGGGGAAAGAGCCGAGATCCCTTCACCGGGAGTGACCTCTTTAGCAAAGGTTTTCGTCACTATATTTTTAAAAAGCTATCAGTTCTTTCAACGATATCAAGTTCATTACGTTAAAGGTTTTCGCCAGAAACCATTCGTAGCCCTCCGTCATTTCAGATTGGTAGCACTTAGTATTCATGCTATGTATGTTGGCCTTCGTCAAGGCATAGTGTATGGTAGCTATTTGTTACTTTTCTGCAGCATAGATAGATGCGTTGGTTTGGGACAGTCGTACTACTATTTTGGCCTTCGTCAAGGGTATGTACGGGTGGGTTCAAATTAACCTGGATAATGATGGGTAGAACTTGACATGTGACTTATGATATGTTGGCCTTCGTCAAGGACATAAGAGCATGGGGCAAAAATTCACATCCGGAGTTTCAAAAGAACTGAAACTTGCCAGATATGCGCATACCTTCTGGAGTGTGATAACGTGAGCGGATTCCGTCACGTTATCATGCGATGATAGTTGGATCCCGATTCCCACTGATGAGTTGGTTTACTCCTCGGGTGATCCCGGCTAATTCTTCTTTCAGGTTTGGGAAAGAATTTGACGTTACAGTGGGAGGTTTCCAGATTAGATAAAGTGATAACCATTCTGATCTAAGTTAGAGTGCAAGCTGAGTGTTTCTTTTCTCTCTCTCTTTGGCAGGGACCATTGACCCGACCCTAGACTATGACTCAGTGTCCAAGTTGACCGAACCTTCTTAACACTGGCTTTTAGATTGTCAGAGTTGCAGACCTCATTGCCACTCCTACTTTTACCCTTTTCTCCAGGACACCCCGTATTACTACGAACGTCCACTTCCATTGGACAAAACCATCGTATGGTTATATACGAACTCGAAGGAATTCGAGGATGGTTTCAGGTTCTGGAGAAAACGAATAGGACTATTCAGTTGTCTTTTCCTTTTTCCTTCTCTCAGATTGTGAGTACTCCTTGGTTTAGGAGATAGTACACCTATTACGCTTATTGGATAGTCTTCTTCCAAACCATAGGCAGGTGCCGAACGGTAGGGAATGAAGAAAACCAATTAGCCTAAACGGTGTACAGAAGGTATTAAGTTAAGACAAAGAAAGGATTAGTAAGAGGGCAAAGTAAATTGCGACTGCTATTCACGACCAAACCAAATATTTCTTCGCCAATCCTAAATCACCTTTGTATTTCTCTAGGACACTCCGTATCATTACGAAGATCCCAAGTTTATTGGATAATCCATCGAATGGTTATATACGAACTCGAAAGGAACTTGTTCCAGTTCGGGGATGGATCCTGGTTCAGGAGAAATAAGAATAAGGTTCATTCGGTTGTCTTTTATCTTCACCTTCTCTCGCATTGCGAGTGCTCCTAGGATTAGGACAGTACACCCATTATGCTTATTGGATAGTCTTCTTCCAAACCATAGGCTGGTGCCGAACGGTAGGGAAGGAAGAAAACCATTTGGCCTAAAGGGGTGTACAGAAGGTAATGACTAAAGACATAAATAGGGATTTGGAGAAGTGGCAAAGAATTATACGGTTACAGTCGTGAATCTGGATGATGGAAGAGGCATTACTAGGAATACCAGGATACCCCATCGAAACATTTCAATGTTTCAGTTTCACTGTGTACTGTTAAAAGAAAACTGATTTCCCAATTAGACACTTGCTCCAGCGTATGTATTTACCAGGTATGATTCTCACATCTGTATGGTTTTACAGATGATGAGTGGGAGTAAGTTATTGGGAATTAGGTGATCATCCTCATTATATCGGGATTCGTTGTAATTGGTGATATTTGAGGAAGTCACCCGGGTTGTTTGCCAGTCGGCAAATATTTGGTTTTGAATATCCGTTGTTATGCACCAATTTCAAATTGATATATCTGTACGTCTATTTTTATAGAGTGAGATATACCTTTTTGAAATTATGTCTATGACATTTACCTATATCAGTGGATGGTTAGGTAAGGAGCATTGAACAGCGGTGTAATTCTTCTTAACCATAAGTACAGTTTTCAACCTACGACACACAGTGAATGAGTTATTAGACTCAGAGGACTTGTACAGAGTATTGTATATTGTCCAGTGTCCATTAGGACAGAGGGGTTGGTCCTCGTACTATATTCGGTTTACTTATAACTTCTCTAGTTCTTAGACAGGTGTTTTGTAGAACACAAGGTCTAAGTTTTGAGGAGTTATAGGTATAAGAATAAAGTAGAGAACCAGATGTTGCAAGTATCAGGATTCTTCAAGATGATCGAAGATGTAGATACTTGTGTATGGTATTCAGTTGATAGTAATGATTAAGAGAACAAACTTCTCTTTCAGGTTACTCATAATTGGAAGTATTCCTAAATTGAGTGACGCTGATCGGCCTCTTTCCACTTAGTTGACATGCACTGGAGACAGCTGCATGATTTGAATCTGGTTCAATTAAATCAGTGCCTTTGTTTCTATATTGGATATAGAACAGTTCATATTTTGACATTGTTAAGATACGGGGAGTTGTCCGGCTTATGCTTAAAACCAGAATCCGGATAACTCAAGGCACGTTTCTGTAATGGCTGTTTGTGGGTTGACCCGGGCTATGACGAGGGTTGATATTCTACCATCTGGAAGATCAATAGTGATATTGTTCTTAACTCGCCACAGTTTTAATTAAAAATGGATTTTTTCAGAAAACTAGTCGTGGGAGTATGGTAGAACTGGAAGTGATTCCAGAACCGCAAACGATTACTGAAGATTTGATAAGAACCTAAAGATTCAATCTGGTTTGACATTCCATTGGCCACTCCGCAGATATGGTGGGTAACCTCAGGCACCCGAGAGGTACTTCGGTATGCTCAAGGACGGTGGCAGGGAGGTTCTTGTTTACCCAGACTTGCCATTGCTGTTGTTCCAGACTGTGAGACCCGGCAGGAGGATGAGTATAGCGTCGTTCTAAACTAGCTTTAGAAGTGCACGTCTATATGACTCTGCCAGAGGGTTGTCGTAGTCAGTGGGAGCAGCGGAAGCATTGGTGGTCAGTTGACTTATGTCTATTTATAGACTAAAGCGGATATAGCGGAGATAGATCATCTATTTCTGATGTGACAGTCATAGGTTTGACTTCATCAGAATAGGGGATGGATCTGTTGAGAAGGTAGTAGAGTGTGATGTCCTGGTATTTGGATGACCTACGCAGAGTGGGAAGTGATATTCCTATACTACGATCGGTTATATTTTGGTCGTCATACAGTGGTTTCTCCACACAGGACTTGGACATTATATCGTACATTCTGGTTACTAGATCTATGGTATTAGATCTAGATTTGGGCGGTTTCCCAATCTGGGTACTTTGACAGCATTCTAAGAGTATTTAGAATGGACGACTCCTGGCACGGTAGTATACCTGCAGGTAATGGAGTCACCCTCTCTAAAGGTGTCTTACAGACTAATGGGGAGAGGGATGCGCATGATTGGCAGATCATTTGCTTAGGCAATTGAGTCAATCATGAGATGTCAAGTACCACACCAGATGTTGTTCTTGCAGTAGGTGCAATAAGTTGATATAGATCCAATTCTGGAGAAACAATCGGAAGCAGTTTTAGAACATAAGTTGATGTTCTAGGGATATGATAACAGCCTTCTCCTTCGGGAGACAGTTATCATTCCAGGCTTCCAAGGTGACTTGGATGGCAGAGTGGCTGTCAGAGTTATAGTTTTCCCTTTGAGGAGGGGCAGTATTTTGGACAGATGGTCCAGGTGGATACTGAGGGAAGGTATGGCGCAGGATACTGATTAAGTAGAGTTGATGATACAGTCTAAGAAGTTTGGATTTGGAGTTCATTTGTGAGCTAGGTCCCATCAGATATCCAGACTCATTCTAAGACAGGTATTGCTCTTTTCGGGAGATGGCTTTCTCCGCGAACTTGAGATAAAGAGAGACATAGAAAGAAACATCTGAGCGGATCCACTCACTGAGGCTATTCCTTGAACGCAATAGTTTCGCAAACGAGCTTTGTGAGACTGACTAGTAGAGGAGTTGGGTGTTCGGTATCACACGGGCTGTGAGTATGCGACATCGCAATAATTAGCCTTGAGTGCAAGTGGGGGATTGTTGGAGATAGTGCTCTCTGAGTCAATTATTGGATCACAGGCACGTGATTGCAATGATGGAGGAGGACCTATGCCGGTAGGACAGTCTTACTCGAGATGATAGTATGCTGTCTGGTTTATCTTTATCATCGTGTACTGCTTTAGGTGACCTTACGAGTCGCTATTACACGTTGATAGAGACCTAGGATTCTTGCTTGACTACCAGCAGTATGAGGACGATCATATAAGTCAGAGCTGGAGTCTATAAGCACATCCTTAAATGGTCCCTAGTCGTGCGAGTTTCGAGACAGGGCATCGATTCTCCAGAGTAGACTAGTGTATACAGTCGAGACCCCGACGAGGGGCGGTGGCCGGTCTCACAAGCCACTGGTATCAGTTGGTTCACCTAAGATGTATACAGGTGCTCATTGGGTTATCAGTACACCGGACAGGACTCGCCGGGAACCTGCTAGTTGGGATTATACCAAACGTCAGATAGCAGTTCCCTGGTGACATGTGTACAGGTTAGTTCATCGACCTGAGATCGTCATTTGTCTCGTGTGAGTTCCCACAGTGCTTTGATTGTAGGGTTCCTAGGCACGCTGATGAGGTCTCACAAGGCATCAACCATGCCAATTTCAAATTTTACGGGTGCCGAGAAACCCTAATACGGATCGTTGGCTAGATATACAGGCGAAAACTAGAACTAGTAAACTACTTTACTAAGAGTAAACGGAAATACAACCTTTGTAGACCCGGTTCTCCACCTCCATGGCTCTACGATGAAGTCTCCTCGCTGTACTAATCGGATCTTGGGCTCTAGCGTCGGCTTCATCGGAGAAAGGACGGGCTAGGTCATCGACTACGTTGCCGAAGATGATGTACGTCGAGGCATCACTAGATCAAGCTCCACCTTCACCAAGCCATGAAAACTTATGAAGGAAACACCCTATACTACTTGGCAAGAGGTACAGGATGAAGAAATAGGAAGTGGGTTCACTTTAGAATTGGATTTCTCACTCTTTTTCACTAGTTGCCATTGATGGAGGCAAGCTTCTTCATCTTAAAGAAGAAAAAGAAGAAGAAGAAGAAGAAGAAGATGATATTATGATAAGTTTTATTCAAAAAGAAAATAAAATGAATACTTATCATAATCCAACCATGGTCAAGTGTAGAGAATAAACAAGGGTTAGGTCTATGGTTAGGGTTAAGCATGAAGACAAAAATGGTGACTTAGTCAAAGCTTCATGAAGCTTCAACATGCAACCAGAGAAAGCCACCATTTTTCTTTTCTTTTGCCAAAAAGAAATAAATAAATAAATGAATAAATAGATAAATGAATAAGTAAAGGAAATGAAACCCTAACCATTTTTTAACCATGGTTTAATTCTTTGCACTTAACCAAGTAAACATGTATCATCAAACATGATACAATCATTTACACAAAAAGTATATCACATATACCACTTGTACATCCAAGTGAGAAAATCCATTTAAAGTGAACCAATACTAGTTAATGCAAAGTAATATATCAAATATATAATTATACATTAAATCATTAAATCAACACTTGATTTAACGATCCGGTCATATCGCATATAACCGACTAGTATCCTATGTATCGGCTTACCGAATCAATCCTTGATTCGATAACTAGGTTATATCGCATACAACCAGATCGATACATTCATCGTGAGAATAGAATACGGTATCACATACACGCATTATTCTCGGTCCCGCACATATCTCATATGCGCTCCTATTTCGTTTCGCTTGAGCCAGGAAACCTCTGTGTAGGACTCTAAAGACTCGTCAATACGCCGGCAGCAGGTGATGATCATATCAAACACCCACAAGCCGCAAGCGGTCTGCTAAACGTAACGGCCACCCGGGTATTGAGCGATCAGAAGATCGACGAGCAAGCCCGCTCATACTCCTGTGAATCCAACCAGTAACACTTAACGTACAGTCCGGTCTGTTCGTCTGATATGTCGAATATCTCTCCTAGGGGTGGTAAACGTCAGACCACAATAGCTCGATAAGTCGTGTCGATATGAGGTCTATAACAATTCGAGATACTACTGGTAACACTTACCAGTAAATCTCAGCAACCCTTGCCAGGGATTTCCTGTTATAGCCAATCGAACACAGCGCAACATCAACTCCCTATACCGGGAGAGACGAATCCCCTCCTATCGCTCATTGCCTCCATGTGATTCGGGACTGTACCCAAAAACCACCGTTTTGCATGCCCTCTTGGACGTGGTAAGGTGGAAATCAAAGCACAGTGGGAACCACACAAGACTCTATGACTATCCCGGGTCAACAGACTACTCTGTACCAGTGTCACCAGAGAACTGCCATCTGACGTAAGGTATAATACCATCTGAGAGTTCTCGGCGAGTCCGTCCAGTATACCCAGTCTCCACTAAGCACCCGTATATCATCTCTGATGTCAAACACCAATGGATATGGGATCATCCATCGCCCATCTGTATGGGTCGAGAAGGTATACGCTAGTCTACTCTGGTATATCGATGCCCTGTCTCGATACACCCACGACTAGGGACCTTGAAGGATGTACTTATGGACTACCATGTCCCCACTAGTATGATCCGCATCATAGTCCAGGTAGTCAAGTACACATCCTAAGGGCTTTACCAACATGTAACAGAGAGACAATCAATGTACATGTTAAGGTAAAGAGCAACCAGATAGCATACTATCATGTCGAGAAGGAAAGTCCTCCCTATATATGTCCAAGCATCCACTACAATATACATCCTATGTATAGTAATGGCCTCTAGGGCATACATATAACTAACAATCTCCCACTTGCACTAGGTCCATCTGATAGCAGTGGCTGAAGTATCTCATACTCAACCATCCCATAAAAGTCTCTCTCTGGGAAATGTCCTTTGTGAGTGGATCCGCCGTGTTGTCCTCTGAGTCTACCCTCCTAACCTCGATCACCCTGGAGATCAACCATCTCCATGATCGGGTGATACTGCCTTAGAATATGTCTGGATCACTGATGGGACGGACGTTCCTTGGCATAAGCCAAAACCCCATTGTCACACAATGGGAGGAACAGAGTTCATCTCATGAACAAATATATACACCCAGACAGCCTCTTTGGTAGCATCTTAAGTAGCGATGTATCCTGCCTTTATCGTCTAGTATGCCACGGTATCTAGCTTGGAACTCTTCCAACATACCGTCCCTTTACTTCGGGTAAAGACAATGCCTGCGACTGACATTCAGTCGTCATTATCACCCTGGAACCCTTCCAGTGATTCTCCTCAGGATCGATTGATACCTGAAAGGTTAGTATAGCACCCTATGAAGAGTTTTGAAGCATCACATGACCCAAAGTTTTATCTTTTAAGGTGCTAAACTAACATGCAAAGGATATATCCTAGAAAATTAGGGTTTACAAAACTTAAAGCTAACAAAAGTTAGGGTTTGAAGGCTACAACCTTTGTAGCTCCCGTTTTTGCTTCGCTCCTTAGGCTCTTTAGTGTTGAAACGAGGTCCTCTTGAACTCCCCTTGTGTCCACGATGATCCACCGCGGAGATATCTGTCCAAGCTCACTACTTCGTCAAACCGAAGATAACACTCTAAACGAAACGGCTAAGCTTGTGTAGAATGTTGTTGTGGCTTTGGATCTCACTTCAAAAACCTTTCTTTTGTTGTATTTCACTCACTAGAAAAGAACTAGAGAGGAGAAGAAGAAGGAGGATGAAAATGGTGGCCTTTTCTTTTCAAGAGATAAAATGAAAAACCTTTTTGTTAAGAAGAAAAAGAAAATGAATATCACAATATATATTTCTTTTCTTCTTGACTCTAACCATGATTAAATGATGGATGATTAATTTAACTTGGGTTTAGAATGATAAAGGAAAAGATAACCATGGTTTAGTGGTGGGTGAGAATGGTTAGGTTAAAAGAAGCATGTAGAAACTAACATAATTATCCTTTCCTTTTCATTTTCTTTTAAAACCAAAATTAAATAATTATCCATAGTTTAATCTATGGTGTGAAGCTTATATTGCCACCATTTCCATATATAATCAACCATGATGGTTTGATGTATGTATGTGTACATGTATGCACATCTTCATGTGCATGAAACAAGAAAAGAAAAATAGAAACACATGCATGCATGCATACATCCATCAAACCCTAGAAAGGTTTTGAGTGAGAAAACTAATGGTTAAATGATAAATCAACACTTGATTTATCAATCCGGTCATATCTCATATGACCCCACCAAAAGCAGTTCACCCGATCAATGTTCGGTATCATATACGCACATTTCAATCGGGTGTATGCGCATATCGCATATGCGCACCACAACGTTTCGCCTAGACTGAGCAACTCCTCTGTGGGACTCTAAGACTCGTCAATACGCCGGCAGAGGGTAATGATCATATCAAGTGCCCTCAAGCCGCAAGAGGTCAGCTAAACGTAACGGCCACCCGGGTATTGAACGATCAGAAGACAACAAGCGAGCCTGCTACAACTCCCGTCGAGCCATCCGGCAACACTACCGTACAGTCCGGTCTCTTCGTCAAATATGCTGCATATCGAGCCTAGGGATGGTCACGTCGACCCCAATAACTCAATAAGTCGTGTCGATGAAAGGTCTATAACAGATCGAGAAACTACTGATAACACTTATCAGCAAATCTCAGCAGCCCTGGCCAGGGACTTGCTGTTATAACCAGTCGAGCACAGCACAGCATCAACTCCCAATACCGGGAGAGACGAAACCCCTCCTATCGCTCATCGTCTTCGTGTGTCTCGGGACTGTACCCAACGGCCACCTGTTTGCACGACTCAGTAGAGCCGTGGTAGGGTGGCAATCAAAGTGCAGTGGGAGAACACACAAGACTCCATGACGATCTCGGGTCTACAGACTAACCTGTACCAGTGTCACCTGAGAACTGCTATCCGACGATAGATATAATTCCATATAGGAGTTCTCGGCGAGTCCGTCCAGTGTACCCAGTCATCACTGAGCACCCGTATATGATCTTGATGTCAAACATCGATGAATGTGGGAACATCCATCGCCCATCACATGGGTCTAGTATCATATACGCTAGTCTACTCTGGTATATCGATGCCCCATCTCGATATACCTACGACTAGGGACGTTCCAGGATATGCTTATAGACTACAGATGTCCCACTAGTATGATCTCCATCATAATCAGAGTAGTCAAGCCGATATCCTCAGGGCTTTATCAGCATGTATGAATGAATAAAAGCATGATCAAATAAACATGTCAGATAAAGAAGAACCAGATAGCATACTATCATGTCGAGCAAGAATGCAAACTGAATATATATATATACATGTATAGATACATCCACTATCACATAATGGCCTCTAGGGCATACATATATCCAACAATCTCCCACTTGCACTAAGGCCAGTTATTGGCGTATCTCATACCCAACATCTCAAAAAGTCGCTCATGCTGCGGCTGAGGGAGAGCCTTGGTGAATGGATCCGCGGCGTTGTTCTTTGTGTCTACTCTCTTAATCTCGATCTCGCGGCGATCTACAATCTCCCGGATCAAATGAAAGCGCCTCAGGATGTGTCTGGACCGCTGATGGGATCTGGGCTCCTTGGCTAACGCCATCGCCCCATTATTGTCACAATACAAAGGTATTGGATCAATAATGGTTGGAACTACTCCTAGCTCCGAGACGAACTTTTTCATCCAGACAGCTTCCTTGGCGGCATCATTTGCAGCAATGTACTCAGCTTCCATCGTAGAGTCTGCAACGGTATCTTGTTTGGAACTTTTCCAACTTACCGCCCCTCCATTGAGGGCAAATACAAACCCTGAGATAGATTTGCTGTCATCCTTATCGCTCTGGAAGCTCGAATCGGTAAAGGCCTCCATTTGGAGATCTTTATTACCATACACCAAGAACAATTCTTTAGTCCTTCGCAAGTACTTAAGAATGTTCTTCACAGCTGTCCAGTGGTTCTCCCCTGGGTTGGATTGATACCTGCTTACAACACTAAGTGCATAAGCTACATCTGGGCGTGTACATAACATCGCATACATTATAGATCCTACTGCCGAAGCATAAGGTATAATGCTCATGCGAGCTCTCTCTTCATCGGTCTTTGGACAAGAATCCTTGGAGAGAGTGACTCCATGGCAAGCGGGTAAGGCACCCCGCTTGGAGTCTTCCATACTAAACCTCTTTAGGATGGTGTTAATGTACCTGGTTTGGGACAGTCCCAATAACTTTTTGGATCTATCCCTATAGATCCTTATGCCCAGGATGTATGTGGCATCACCCAGGTCCTTCATGGAGAACCTTAGTGATAAGAATGATTTGACCGACTGTAGCATAGGAATATCATTTCCTATCAGAAGAATGTCATCCACGTATAATACGAGGAATGTGACAGCTCTTCCTACAGCCTTCCTATAAACACAAGGTTCATCTGGATTTTTGATGAAATCAAACTCTTTGATAACATCATCGAAACAGATGTTCCAACTCCGAGATGCCTGCTTTAACCCATATATGGATTTAAGCAATCTACATGCTTTCTCGCTGCTCCCACTGTCAATGAAGCCCTCCGGCTGATCCATATAAACACATTCTTCTAAATCTCCATTTAGGAATGCTGTTTTAACGTCCATCTGCCAGATTTCATAGTCGTAGTGAGCAGCAATAGCAAGTAGGATCCGAATAGATTTAAGCATGGCTACGGGCGAAAAAGTTTCGTCATAGTCCAATCCTGGTCTTTGACGAAAACCTTTCGCCACAAGTCTTGCCTTATAGGTCTCTACCTGCCCATCCACACCAATCTTTCTTTTAAAGATCCATTTGCACCCTACAGGTTTTACCCCAGGGGGTACAACGTCCAAAGTCCATACTTTGTTGGTGTACATAGACTCCATTTCGGATCTCATGGCATCCAGCCACTTCACAGAGTCACCACTCGTGATAGCTTGCTGAAAACTGGTAGGATCATCATCTTCCATGATACAGTCTTCTCTGTCACCATCAATGAGGAAACCGTAGTACCTCTCCGGTGGGCGAGAAGTCCTACCAGACCTACGGAGTGGCCGAGGTTCTTCAGTTTCTGTTGCAACAGCCGGTTCAACCAAATCGTCATTTGTAGTTTGTGTCTCTAGAACCTCTTCTAGATCTACTACTTTGCCATCATCTTTATCTGTGAAAAACTCTTTTTCCAAGAATGTGGCATGTTGAGAAACAAACACCTTTTGTTCCTCTTTGTGGTAGAACAGATATCCATAAGAATTCTTTGGATATCCCACAAAGTTACACATGACTGATCGTGTCTCGAGTTTGTCCGGATTCTGCTTTTTAACATAGGCCGGGCAACCCCAAATCTTAATTCTCTTAAGAGATGGTCTCTTCCCATTCCATATCTCATATGGTGTGGTAGACACGGCTTTGGTCGGAACCCTGTTTAGCAGAAACGCTGCAGTCTCCAACGCATGCCCCCAAAACGAGACTGGTAACTCAGCATCACTCATCATGGACCGGACCATATCTAATAGGGTCCTATTCCGTCGTTCTGACACACCATTGTGCTGTGGTGTGTAAGGAGGAGTGAGCTGAGAGAGAATCCCATTCTCTTTTAGGAAGTTTGCAAATTCTGTACTGAGATATTCTCCACCTCGATCTGATCGAAGCATCTTAATACTCAAGCCGGTTTGTTTTTCTACTTCTTGTTTATATTCAATGAATTTCTCGAAAGCGTCGGACTTGTGCTTTAATAAAAATACATGACCAAATCTTGAGAAATCATCAGTGAATGTAATGAAGTATGAAAAACCGCCTCTAGCCTGTGTAGACATAGGCCCACATACATCACTATGTATGTGGCCCAGGAGCTGAGTAGCTCTTTCTCCGTGTCCTTTAAACGGAGTTTTGGTCATTTTACCCTTGATACAAGACTGGCAAGTCGCATAAGATTTATATTCAAAAGGATTTAAATATCCATCTTTGTGTAACTTGTTTAGTCTTGTTTCGTTAATATGACCAAGTCTACAGTGCCAAAGAAAAGCTTCATTTAATTCTGAAAGTTTTCTTTTATTAGTGTGTTGTATACTGAAAACTGTGTGTTGATTTAGGACATATATTCCGTTATTAAGTGTACCATACCCAACCAACATTTGATTCAGGTGAATGTTCATAACATTGTTCTGCAACACAAAATTATATCCTTCATTGTCCAACAAAGATACGGATATTATATTACATAGCATATCAGGTACAAAATAACATGGATTCAAAATCAAAATACATCCAGACGGCAACCCCAAGTGATACTCTCCCACTGCGACTGTATGTACATTGGAACCATTTCCAACGCGGAGAGTATGGTCACCTGTCTTCAAAACCTTGCTATTTCTCAGCCCCTGCATAGAATTGCAAATGTGAGAACCTGAACCGGTATCCAATACCCAGGAAGCAGAGTTTATTGAAAAACAGTTTTCAGTCACAAACGCACCTGAAGCAGAAGCATCACCATGCTTCTTCTTAAGACTTAGGTACTCCGTGCAGTTGCGCTTCCAATGTCCTGTCTTGTGGCAATGAAAACACTCGCCTTTCCCTGGGTCTCCAGCCGTGGACTTTCCCTTTCCCTTCACCTTTTTGACTCCGCCTTTAGGATTAGTGGGTTTCTTCTTTTTCTTTCCCTTGGCCTTAGCTTTCGGGCGAGAAGAAGAAGACTGTCCAATCGTCATAACGGGAGTCTTTGCTGACTTCATAGTGCTCTCTGCACTCATTAACATATTTAGGAGTTCAGGGAGGTCCTTCTCCATGCCGTGCATGTTGAAGTTCACTATGAACTGAGCAAAGGTGGAGGGGAGGGACTGCAGAATAATATCTATATATTGTTCATTGTCCATAGTCCATCCGAGGTCCTCAAGCTCTTCTATAAGAGCTATCATCTTCAAAACATGGTCTGCTACCGGTGTGCCAGGGGCCATCCGCATGTGAAACAGTTTCTTTGATGCCTCGTATCGTAATACGCGGGACTGCTCCCCATACAACTCCTTTGTATGGAGCAGTATCCCGTGGATGTCCATGTCCTCGTGCTGCTTTTGATGTGTGTTATCCATCGACGCAAGCGCGAGGCATGTGGCTGTGGCACAGTCAGCATCCCATGTCTTGCGGACTTCTATGTCCGCAACTGAGGATTTTGGGCCTGGGACGGGCGGGGCTGAAGCCGTGAGGAGATATGATACTTTATCATAAGTCAAGGCGATCTTCAGATTCCTTAGCCAGTCTTTATAGTTGGTCCCGTTCAGTTTGTTTTTATCTAGTAGAAGCTTAAGTCCAGTCATTGGTATCTGCCATTAAGAGAGAGAAAAGAATACACTCAGCGAAAGCTCTTGCATAGAATAGATTGGTTTATTATCTTGTCTAATCGATGTTTCCCACTGCTTTTTATCAAGTTTTTCTTTCAAACCTTAAAAAGAAAAACTAGCCAGGATTAATTACAGTCTACAACTTCGCTAACCGTTCAGCCAGGCCAGTGTCGGTACTTTGAGGGAGGTTCCCCGTGCTTTCGCACGGACCTAATTAGAGTAAACCTCGTTTTCCCAGAGGCGGAGCCCCGTTAACACCTTTCTAGACACCTAATGAGTTAGCTAATTGTAAACTGTAAAACTCTCCTAGGAGCAACTATTGCCCACAGTGGGATCGGGATCCAACCATCAAATGGAAGGTATGCAATCTCATTGCAAATTTCAACACTTGAAATTCCCGATGTGGTTTTTACCCCTAATACTCGTGACCTTGGCTAAGGTCAACAAATCACGAGCATTAGTCAAGCTCAACCCGTCATTTCTTGATTAATTAGACCCGTTCACATGACCCTTGGCTAAGGTCAACAAAGTCATATGCCCGTCCTAATTAATCTGCATCATATGCGTTTGTAGGAAGACATCACTTAGCTACCGTACACTACGCCTTGGCTAAGGTCAACAAACGTAGCACGAATACTAAGTACTCTACTTCCTAAAATGACGGAGGGTTGCGGATGATTTTTAAGAAAATCTTTAACGCTTTGAACTTGATATCGTTGTAGAATTAAACATTTTTCAAAAGGAGTGGCTTAAGCTCCGCAGTTTTGAAAATATAGCTTTTTCATAAATAGCCGAGTAGTTTTCAAATCCGATTCTACAACATCTTTTTAGGTTTATTTTCTTTACATTAATCACATTAATGTAATCCCATCATTTAAGTCCTAAAGCCAATCACAGAAAAGAAACGAAAATAACACGTACGCTTATGCCATCCGCATTCGCCGCAATGTTCCGTTATGCACCGTTAGGTTACTTAACTAACGGCATACCGGGACGGGACTAGCGCGGGTGTAAAACATAAGCAACGTCTACTATATATCATATATATATAATAAGTCATTCGTCTCAGATATCACAGAACACAGGCAGCAGAAATATAGATATAACGTGGGATATACTAGGACGTCCGTATTTAGTATTTAGCCAGAATAGAAAATACGGATTCCACAGTCGCGATGAATAGCCAAGCCCACACCCTTGACCCCTACGAGAGCGGCAAGTGACCCTTCCAATCCTGGAGTTTAGGAGACCGGTCTCGACTCCTCGAGATGGCCTCCCACTGAACCCCAGAACCCGGTCACCTGTGCTCTCCTCCTTGGGTCCAACCTAATGCGGAAAAGTAAATAATATACAACACTGGTGACACAACCGCAACCTGGAAGTGCCCCAAATAAAAGAATATTACATTACATTTGAATTTACATGAAAGAAAAATATAAAACTCTCATCTCACAAAAACCCCCCGGCTATTCGATCGCGACAATCCTGCACATCATATCTCAGCAACACATAATATCACATATCATCAACGTAAGTAAGTATGCGTATCCCGATTGTCGTTGATGTATAGCAACGAAACCGGCGATATCTAACATACTACACTTACGGTCACAGAAAAGAAAGTGTAAAACTACAATATTTGGAATCCAGATTCTCTTTAGACATCATAAATGCGAAATATCACATATTCCGTATTTCATATCTAAACCATATGAATTCCACATATTGTATCACATTCCAGATAAACAGACAGTATTAAAGTTTTCGAACGAACTATCAAGCACCCAAGATTCACTAAAGCTCAACACTTGAGCAGGGTTCAAAAGATCCGGAGTGTGGCACAGTAGCGGCGGTCCAGCCGTAGAAGGGTCAAGCCAACGCCTCACATGTGGCACGCCGTACTGCCCCAAACCCGAGGGTTCAAAGGGTAGTTCGAGACGGTCACATAATCGAGTTAAGGTTTGTTGTCTTCTAGAGGGACCACCGCAAAAAGACTTGCACGTATTTCCAAACTATTTAAACCCCGTGAATATTGAGTAAACGATATTCTTTCAAACACTTCAATACTTTCTAGTTTACCCGGAAAAGAAATACGAAATGAAAATTCCGATCGAAACAACTAGTTCAAAACCATCTCCAGAATTTTCAACAGAAGATACAGATTAAATACTCTCAAAATATACTGTAGCAGGTAAGTAAAGTTACTGTGCAAACAAATGTCAGAGGGCCCCTCAAACAGCCGCGGAAGCGCGGCATAAGCCTTGCTTATGCCGCCCTTCCGCGGTCAAACGTACTGTTCAAGTGTACGGATTTTCCAGATCACCCAAATTTTTCCTGCTCTATTTTTTGAGAATTTTTAATTCTGAAAAAGATCAGTTTTTTAAAAATTTCCAGAGAGCATCCCATAAATCCGTATTTTTGTTTCGATCGGACTTTTTACTTCGCAAAAAGGGCGCCTAATGTTCTAGGTCGGCTCTGATACCAATGAAAGGTTAGTATAGCACCCTATGAAGAGTTTTGAAGCATCACATGACCCAAAGTTTTATCTTTTAAGGTGCTAAACTAACATGCAAAGGATATATCCTAGAAAATTAGGGTTTACAAAACTTAAAGCTAACAAAAGTTAGGGTTTGAAGGCTACAACCTTTGTAGCTCCCGTTTTTGCTTCGCTCCTTAGGCTCTTTAGTGTTGAAACGAGGTCCTCTTGAACTCCCCTTGTGTCCACGATGATCCACCGCGGAGATATCTGTCCAAGCTCACTACTTCGTCAAACCGAAGATAACACTCTAAACGAAACGGCTAAGCTTGTGTAGAATGTTGTTGTGGCTTTGGATCTCACTTCAAAAACCTTTCTTTTGTTGTATTTCACTCACTAGAAAAGAACTAGAGAGGAGAAGAAGAAGGAGGATGAAAATGGTGGCCTTTTCTTTTCAAGAGATAAAATGAAAAACCTTTTTGTTAAGAAGAAAAAGAAAATGAATATCACAATATATATTTCTTTTCTTCTTGACTCTAACCATGATTAAATGATGGATGATTAATTTAACTTGGGTTTAGAATGATAAAGGAAAAGATAACCATGGTTTAGTGGTGGGTGAGAATGGTTAGGTTAAAAGAAGCATGTAGAAACTAACATAATTATCCTTTCCTTTTCATTTTCTTTTAAAACCAAAATTAAATAATTATCCATAGTTTAATCTATGGTGTGAAGCTTATATTGCCACCATTTCCATATATAATCAACCATGATGGTTTGATGTATGTATGTGTACATGTATGCACATCTTCATGTGCATGAAACAAGAAAAGAAAAATAGAAACACATGCATGCATGCATACATCCATCAAACCCTAGAAAGGTTTTGAGTGAGAAAACTAATGGTTAAATGATAAATCAACACTTGATTTATCAATCCGGTCATATCTCATATGACCCCACCAAAAGCAATTCACCCGATCAATGTTCGGTATCATATACGCACATTTCAATCGGGTGTATGCGCATATCGCATATGCGCACCACAACGTTTCGCCTAGACTGAGCAACTCCTCTGTGGGACTCTAAGACTCGTCAATACGCCGGCAGAGGGTAATGATCATATCAAGTGCCCTCAAGCCGCAAGAGGTCAGCTAAACGTAACGGCCACCCGGGTATTGAACGATCAGAAGACAACAAGCGAGCCTGCTACAACTCCCGTCGAGCCATCCGGCAACACTACCGTACAGTCCGGTCTCTTCGTCAAATATGCTGCATATCGAGCCTAGGGATGGTCACGTCGACCCCAATAACTCAATAAGTCGTGTCGATGAAAGGTCTATAACAGATCGAGAAACTACTGATAACACTTATCAGCAAATCTCAGCAGCCCTGGCCAGGGACTTGCTGTTATAACCAGTCGAGCACAGCACAGCATCAACTCCCAATACCGGGAGAGACGAAACCCCTCCTATCGCTCATCGTCTTCGTGTGTCTCGGGACTGTACCCAACGGCCACCTGTTTGCACGACTCAGTAGAGCCGTGGTAGGGTGGCAATCAAAGTGCAGTGGGAGAACACACAAGACTCCATGACGATCTCGGGTCTACAGACTAACCTGTACCAGTGTCACCTGAGAACTGCTATCCGACGATAGATATAATTCCATATAGGAGTTCTCGGCGAGTCCGTCCAGTGTACCCAGTCATCACTGAGCACCCGTATATGATCTTGATGTCAAACATCGATGAATGTGGGAACATCCATCGCCCATCACATGGGTCTAGTATCATATACGCTAGTCTACTCTGGTATATCGATGCCCCATCTCGATATACCTACGACTAGGGACGTTCCAGGATATGCTTATAGACTACAGATGTCCCACTAGTATGATCTCCATCATAATCAGAGTAGTCAAGCCGATATCCTCAGGGCTTTATCAGCATGTATGAATGAATAAAAGCATGATCAAATAAACATGTCAGATAAAGAAGAACCAGATAGCATACTATCATGTCGAGCAAGAATGCAAACTGAATATATATATATACATGTATAGATACATCCACTATCACATAATGGCCTCTAGGGCATACATATATCCAACAATACCATCTCACTACAACTAGTGAGAATCCTAACATCCAATTAGATCTATCTCATAGATCCAAAACCCAGGATTTAGGAGGCATCACTTTGATCCTATATGGAGAATCATGGTGATAAGAGGAGATTGACCGAGCGTAGCATAGGAAACTCCTTCCCTATCTAGAGTATGTCATCCACGTACTTTACGAGGATCGTTACTATACTCCCTACTACCTTTTTGTTCATAAAAGGTTCATCTACCATTTTGATGATGTCAAACTCTTTGACTAACACATCAAAACAGATGTTCCAACTCCGCGATACCTGCTTTATCCTATAAAGCATCTTGTACACGTTTCCGCTGCTCCCACTGTCTACGAAGCCCTCTGGCTGTGTACTTATAGATGCTCTATTCTAAAACATCATTTAGAAAAGCTGTCATGACACCCAACCACCAGATATCGTAGTCATGGTATGTAGCCGTGGCAAGTAGGATATGGATGGACTTAAGCATAGCTCCCTGGAAAAGGTTTCATCATTCTCCACTCCTGGTCGATGATGAAAAGCTTTAACAAGTCTAGCTTTGAAAGTCTTAACTTTTCCATCTACACCAAGTAATCTTCTCAAGATATACTTGCTTCTGATGGGGATTTAACCCTTCAGATATAGCAACCAAAGTCCATACTTTGTTGGTGTACATGGATTCCATCTCAGATCACTAAGCATCTAGCCATTCTTACAGAGTCCTACTCCTGATGGCCAGTTCGAAACTAGTTGGGTCATCATCTCATGATGCAATCCTCGCTCCCACTGTCATAGAGAAACCGAAGTATCTCTCAGGTGGGTGAGGAACCTTACTAGATTGGCGGAGAGGCTGAGGTTCGTTGGTAACTATTGAATCCTTTGGTTCTTTCAAATCACCTGCTGTAGTTTGCATAGCTGGAACATTTCCAGTTCTACATCACTGACCTTGCCTCGAGCTTGTCCGGATTTTGCTTTTCAGACATAGGCTGGACAACCCCAAATCTTAACTAACTTAAGAGATGGGCTCTTCCCTTATCATTTCAAATATGAAGTGGTAGGCAACTGATTTGATTTGAACCCTATTCAATAGGTATGCAGCTTCTCAAGTGCATAACTCCCAAAAATAAATAGGTAACTCAGTAGTACTCATCATAGAGCACACCTTATCATATAGGGTGCTATTGCTCCGCCCCGATATACCATCGTGCTATGGTGTATACGGAGGAGTAATGCTGAGAGAGAATCTCATTCTCCTTTAGAAAAGTCCAAGAATTCCGGGCTCAAGTATTCTCCTCCTTGATCTCATCAAAGGACATAATACTTATACCCGTATTTTGGTTCTATACTTCTAATTTATATTCTGTGAATATCTCAAAAGGTTCGGACTTGTGTTTCAACAGGAACATATGTCTGAATCTTGAGAGATCGTCAGAGAACGTAATGAAGTACAAAGAACCGGTCTTGGCATGTGTAGACAGGGGACCTACATACATCAACATGTATCGTCCCAAGAGTTTACCAACTCTTTCTCTGTTTCCAATAAACAGAGCTGGTGTCATTATATCTTTGTGACATGACTGGCAAGTTTCACAAGATGTAAATTCAAACTGATTTAAATATGCATCTATATGTAACTTCAGCTAGTCTGGTCGCATTGATATGACCTAGTCTATAATACCTCAAGAAGGATTCGTTCAGTTCTGAACACGTCCTCTTGTGTGTGTTCTGTATACTAAGAACTGTAGTTTGATTTAGAACATCAATGCTTTTAGATAACGTGCCTGAACCGATCAACTTTTGATATAGGAAATGTTCAAAACATCATTCAACAATACAAAATTTTATCATTTCTTTACTAATAAAGAGAGTGATATGATTTTGTATATCAGGTTCGGTATCTAATAACATTCGTTCAGAATCAATGTATTTGGAATACAAGGTGACAGTGACCAACAGACTTGGCTGCAACACTTGCCCCGTTTTCTGCCTCATGAAACTTATCACCCGTTCTTTGTCCTCTACCTTTCTGTAGCCCTATGTAACATATTACATATCTAGAATCCTGATCCGGTATCAAATACCCAGGACGTAGAGAATAGAGAAACAGTTTTGTATAAAGAATGTAAGTCGATGTACTACACCCCAGAACTTGTGGGGAGGCGGAATTTTCAAAAACGATCTTGTTTAGTGAACGAACATCGACTAACCGCTTAAATCGAAGCTAAACTATAAATAACCGTACACAAAGCGTTTCTAAACTATTGTGTTTAGGGATTATACCTATTGAACCAACTCCTTCGTCTTTACGATCTCCTTGTGCTCCTCGGCCTTCTCTAGGTAGTAGACGATCCACCCGAGAGCAAAACTCCAAGCTAAACCTCTAAACTTGAGGCAACTAACCTTCTTGGATTGCTAATCAAAGAAGATAGAATGAAATAGAGTGATGGTTTTGGATTGATTAGTCTTTCTAATCCTTGTACTCAACTCATGAGAGGGGAGGATTAGTCTTTTTTAAGAGAGAGAGCTTGAGGAGAGAGAATGTGTAGATTATAATGATCATAGAATAGTGAGTCAAGAAGATATATATCAAGCATTTCCTTTTTGAAGAAAAGAATAAATAAAGAATTTAGCAACCATGCTTGAAAATATCTAGTGATGATTCATTATAATGACAAAAGACTTCTATGAATCATCAAGGTGACTCACTAATCACAATCATTTCATATGCCACCTTAACCTCCTTAGTCACCACCTTCTAGAAGCTTCCCGCATAATTAAGAGAACGCCCCTCCTTTCCGCAAAAATATGGAAAAACTTTAGACTGTAAAAATCCAATAACCGGATACCAGTAACTGGCTTAAACCAAAGCCGATTGGTAAAAACAGTCCGAAAGTCGTACGTGCGTAAACACATGTATGCGTCCGAACCCTTATCGTAAAACCATACGACCTCTATATCGTTTCGCCTGGAATAGGAAACTCTCTGTGTGGGACTCTAGAGACTCGACTACTACGCTGGCAGTGGGTTTAACCACAGACCGCAAGCGGCACTAGCTGTACGTAACGGTCCCCAGGTAGTTGTCGATAAGAAGGCCGATGAGGTAAATCATCCGAACTCCCACTGAGCCTGATGTGACAATCTCCGTACAGTCCGGTCTGTTCGTCTAAGACTATCGCATATCAAGCCTAGGGGGCGGCATGCGTCAGTCCCCTAATAGCTGTATAAGTCGTGTCGGAGCGAAGCCCATTACGCCCTGAGAAGCTACTGGAACCTACCAGTATATCTCGCTTGCCCTGGCCAGGGACTTTGCGTAATGGCTCTCTGACACAGTGCGATATCAACTCCCAATACCGGGAGAGACGAATCCTATCTAACCGCCACTGCCTCCAAGTGCTCGGGACTGCACCCAACTGCTACCTGTTTGCACGACTCCTTTGAGCCGTGGTAGGGTAACAATCTAAGAACAGTGGGACACACTCGAGGCTAAGTAGCAGTGTCAAGTCTGCGGACTATGCTGTACTCATGTCACCTGGGAACTGATAACTGACGATGGGTATAATACCAACCAATCAGTTCCTCGGTGAGTCCTGTCCGGTGTACCCGTAACCTAAAGAGCACCTGTATACTATCTCTAGTACGACGTGCTGATGGCTGTGGGACAGACCATCTCCCCAACTGGGATGAGAAGCGTATACACTTAGTCTACTCCGGAATATCGATGCCCTATCTCGATAATCCAACGACCAGGGACCTGTATAGGATGTTGCTTACAGACTACCCAGCCCCCACTAGTGTGATTGCCATCACGACGCTGGTAATCAAGCAAAGATCCTATAGGCTCTACTAATATGTATAAGTGATACGTTACAAGAGACATATGCACATATTAAAGTAGACACAAACCAAGTAGCATACTACCATTTTTAGCAAGACTGTATATCTAACTGTGAATATCCCAAGCTTCCATTAAGTAATATACAATCTAGTATGATACAATAATGGCCTCTAGGGCATATACACTAACAATCTCCCACTTGCACTAGGGCCATGAGTTGGCATATCGTAGACCTATCATCTCGAATAGCCTCTCAAACTGCGTCTGAGGAATGGCCTTTGTGAATGGATCAACAATGTTATCCTCCGTCTTTACTCTCTTCACCTCGATCTCCCGGCGATCTATGATCTCCCTGATCAGGTGATACCGCCTTAAGATGTGTCTGGACTTCTGATGGGACCTGGGTTCCTTCGCTAAAGCAATAGCGCCGTTGTTGTCACAATACAGAGGTATTGGATCAACACTGGTAGGAACCACCTGAAGTTCTGTGAGGAACTTCTTCATCCAGACTGCTTCTTTTGCGGCATCGCAAGCAGCTATGTACTCTGCTTCCATCGTTGAGTCAGCAACGGTCTCCTGTTTGGAACTCTTCCAACAGACCGCCCCTCCATTGAGGGTAAAGACATAACCCGACATGGACTTGGAGTCATCTTTGTCACTCTGGAAGCCGGAGTCGGCAAAGGCCTCCATCTGAAGGTCTTTTCCGCCATATACCAAGAACATCTCCTTAGTCCTCCTCAGGTACTTGAGAATGTTCTTTACTGCTATCCAGTGATTCTCCCCTGGGTTTGCTTGATACCGGCTTACTACGCTCAATGCGTATGCTACATCTGGTCTGGTACATAACATCGCATACATTATAGAGCCTACCGCAGAAGCGTAGGGTATAATTGACATGCGATCCCTTTCCAAATCAGTCTTGGGAGACATATCTTTGGAGAGGGTGATTCCGTGACAAGCCGGTAGGTTACCGCGCTTAGAATCTACCATACTGAATCTCTTCACTATGGTGTCTATGTACCTGGACTGTGAAAGTCCCAATATCCTCTTTGATCTATCACGATGGATCCAGATCCCCAGAATGTAGGTGGCATCACCCAAGTCTTTCATGGAGAATTTATGTGACAAGAATCTTTTGACTGACTGTAACATAGGAATATCATTTCTTATTAGGAGAATGTCATCCACGTACAAGACGAGGAATACTACAGCTCTCCCTACAATCTTACTGTATATGCATGGTTCATCTGGATTTTTGATAAAGTCAAATTCTTTGACAGCATCATCAAAACAGATGTTCCAACTCCGTGATGCCTACTTTAGTCCATAAATGGACTTAAGCAACTTGCATACTTTACCGCTGCTCCCACTCTGAATGAATCCTTCTGGCTGATCCATATAGACGCTCTCTTCCAAATTACCATTTAGAAAGGCCGTCTTTACGTCCATCTGCCAGATTTCATAATCGTGGAAGGCAGCAATAGCAAGAAGGACCCGAATAGATTTAAGCATAGCCACTGGAGAAAAGGTTTCGTCATAGTCCAAACCAGGTCTTTGACGGAAACCCTTTGCAACAAGTCTAGCCTTATAGGTTTCAACCTGTCTATCTACACCAATCTTCTTTTTTGAAGATCCATTTGCATCCTACGGGTTTTACCCCATCTAGAGCAATGTCCAAAGTCCATACTTTGTTGGTGTACATGGACTCCATTTCGGTCCGCATTGCATCTAGCCATTTTACCGAGTCACCGCTCTGAATGGCTTGCTGGAAGCTAGTAGGCTCATCATAGTCAATAGTGCAATCCTCTCTATCCCTGTCTATAAGAAAACCGTAGTATCTCTCGGGCGGATGAGATTGCCTACTACTCCTGCGGAGTGGCGTCGGGATGTCCTGTTCTCCTGAACCCTCTGGTTCTACCAAGGTTTCAGTAATAGTTTGTGGTTCTGGAATCTCCTCCAGTTCTATTGCGCTCCCACTCTTCTGATTTTCTAAAAACTCAGTTTCCAAGAAGCGGGCATGTTGAGAAACAAAAACCTTTTGTTCCTCTGCATAATAGAAACAATATCCCATGGAGTTCTTTGGATAACCCACAAACTTACACTGTACTGAGCGTGCCTCAAGCTTGTCCGCATGCTGCTTCTTTACAAAAGCTGGACATCCCCATGTCTTAAGATACTTAAGACTAGGTTTCTTCCCACTCCACATCTGATATGGTGTGGTAGGCACAGTCTTGGTTGGAACTCGGTTCAAAAGATATGCCGCTGATTCTAGCGCATATCCCCAGAATGATCGCGGTAACTCAGCGTTACTCATCATGGAACGAACCATATCCAATAGGGTTCGATTCCTCCTTTCCGATACACCGTTATGTTGTGGTGTGTACGGAGGAGTAAGCTGAGAGAGAATTCCATTCTCTTTTAAGTAACCCAGGAACTCGGCACTTAAGTATTCACCACCTCGATCAGATCTCAGTGTTTTTATACTCTTGCCTGTTTGTTTTTCTACTTCATTCTTGTATTCTTGGAATTTTTCGAAGGCCTCGGATTTATGTTTCATTAAGAAGATATATCCATACCTAGAGAAATCATCCGTAAAAGTAATGAAGTAAGAATAACCACTTCACGCATGTGTAGACATTGGACCGCACACATCACTGTGTACGAGTCCCAAGAGCTCGCTCGCTCTTACTCCGTGTCCAGTAAACGGAGTCTTTGTCATCTTTTCTATGAGACAAGATTCACAAGTAGCATAAGATTGATATTCGAATGGATTCAAATATCCTTCTCTATGTAACTTAGTCAACCTTCTCTCATTGATGTGACCTAGTCTACAATGCCATAAGAAAGCCTGATTTAATTCCGGAGACTTTCTTTTAAGTGTGTTCTGGACACTGAAAATCTGAGCTTGATTAAATACGTATATTCCGTTTTCTAATGTACCTGACCCAATCAAATCTTGATTTAGGTGGATGTGAACCACATCTCTTGTAAAAGCAAAATCATATCCTTCCTTAGAAAGTAAGGGTACGGATATGATATTACAAGTCGTACCTGGTACATAAAAACAGTTACGTAGAATCAATATCTGCCCAGTTGTCATTCCAAGATGATATTCCCCTACGGATTCAGCGTCCATGCTCATTCCGTTAGCAACTGTGAGGGTCATATCACCTATCCCGATAACCCTACGATTTCTCAGAGCCTGTAATGAATTACAGATGTGAGTTCCTGATCCGGTATCCAATACCCAGGAAGTAGGGTTAACTGACATACAGTTTTCTATCATAAACACACCCGAAGTCGAAGCCACAACATGTTTTGTATCCTGGCTACTGGCTTCTAAAGCCCTGTAATCACTCTGCCAATGCCCAATCCTATAGCAATAGGAATTTCCCTCAATAGGGTGGTCCAGCTTGTCATAGGCAATGGACATCTGGACAGACTTTTGCCAGTCATATAAGTCAGATTCAGTCAAATTATTATCTAGATGTAACCTATGTGTGGTCATAGGGTCGCTGCAATTTAAGAGAGAGAGAAGAAGATACAATTAGCATGATGCTCTTGCAAGTTTAGAGTGGTTTAATTTATCTAAATAGGATGGCTCCCACTGTTTCTCGAATCCCTCCTCAAACCATAAAAGAAGAATTAGCCAGGACAATTCTCACCGTACAATACTTGCTTAACCGTTCAGCCAGGCCAGTGTCGATACTTCGAGGGAGGTTTTCCAATGCTTTCACGAAGTTCCTTAATTAAATAACCTCTTTTCTCTGGGGGCGTAACCCCGCTGACACCTTTCTTGGCACCTACTTGGTTTATAGCATTGATCGTTAAGTGACGAATCTCCTGATAAGTAGCATGTACTCACAGTAGGATCGGGATCCAAAATATCATCGTATGATAATATTGAAGGAATCCTACCAACATTCATCAAACTCCAAAATGGTATGCACTCTCTGCAAATTCCAGTTTCTTTAGAAATTCCCGATGTGGATTTTTGCCCCATGCTCTTATGACCTTGACTTTAGTCAACAAATCATAAGTCACATGTCAAGTTCTACCCGTCATTGTCCAGGTTAATTTGAACCCACCCGCACATACCCTTGACTTTAGTCAACAAGGTAATACGACTGTCCCAAACCAACGCATCTATCTATGCAACATATAAATATCCAACAGCTACCAAACACTGTGCCTTGACTTTAGTCAACAAACACAGCTTGAATACTATTGACTATCTATATGAAATGACGGAGGGCTACGAATGGTTTTGGCAAAACCGTAAATGTAGTGAACTTGATATAATCGAAGGAACCTGATACTTTTTAAAAGGAGTGGTTAAAGCTCCGCAATTAAAAAATTCTGCTCTTTTAAAATAACCGAGTGGTTTCTTTTAAATTTGTTCCAACGATTTAAACTTTGGTTTATTTTCTTTGCATTATAGATAATGCGTCCCATCATTAACTTATCATTGCAGAAAACAACGAAAATACAACGTCCTCTTATGCCATCCGCATTTGCCACGGGGTCCCGTCATCACCCATTAGGTTACTTAACTAACGACAGAGCGGGGGCTGGGCTAGCGCGGGTGTAAAACATAAGTGATGTCTAAATAGCTATCATATATATAGATATTTTACATTCGTCTGACGCAATGATATACATTCCAGAACACAGATAAACAATATTGGATTTGCAAGCAATCTGTATTTCTTTTGAGCCTGCAAGAAAAGACAGATTACACAGTTGTGATGAATAGCCGTTACTCCACCCTCGACCCCTACGGGTACGGCAAACTACCCGCCCGGCAGTTTGTGTACCCCACCTTGGGTCAGTCCTAGGAGCAAAAACAGTAAAATGAAATAATACAACGGTGGCTACAACCGCAACCTGGATGTGCCCCGCAAAAAATAATATTACAACAAATTACATTTACAACAAATGAATTAAACAATAACCCATTGCTAAACCCCGGCTATACACCACAACAGTCCAATACAGTTCATATGCACAAACAGATATAACCATTACAGAAATGTGCAACCCCCTGCCAACCGACATACTAGCAGTTAGAGGAAGTTTACGAACACATTTATCAATCACAGATATAATCCAATATGCAAATACTGTACAATTTCGATCGATTAAACATCTTTAATACTGCTCCAAAAACTGCTCTGTAAACTGGAAACCTGAGCAAAATTAAAATATTCCAGAAAATGCCAAATAACACAGAGAACCACCACAATAAAAATGGGTCCCTGAATCGTCCAAACGGCGGTGGATCCGCGGCGGCAACAGTGCTATGCGCCGCGGATCCGCGGCTCCGTAGATGATTCAGGGCACCAAATTTTTTGTGTGTTCTTCTGGTGTCTTTTCAAGCTTTCTGAACTTACCTGAAAAATTTTTGGACTTCATTTTAAACTCGACAGAAACTTGACAGTTTTAGGGTTTTCCGGCTTCGTTTTTCCGTTCGAAATTCGTACAAATTTGCAATTAAGTTATTTATTGTTTAGCGAGGCTCTGATACCACTGTAAATCGATGTACTATACCCCAGAACTTGTGGGGAGGCGGAATTTTCAAAAACGATCTTGTTTAGTGAACGAACATCGACTAACCGCTTAAATCGAAGCTAAACTATAAATAACCGTACACAAAGCGTTTCTAAACTATTGTGTTTAGGGATTATACCTATTGAACCAACTCCTTCGTCTTTACGATCTCCTTGTGCTCCTCGGCCTTCTCTAGGTAGTAGACGATCCACCCGAGAGCAAAACTCCAAGCTAAACCTCTAAACTTGAGGCAACTAACCTTCTTGGATTGCTAATCAAAGAAGATAGAATGAAATAAAGTGATGGTTATGGATTGATTAGTCTTTCTAATCCTTGTACTCAACTCATGAGAGGGGAGGATTAGTCTTTTTTAAGAGAGAGAGCTTGAGGAGAGAGAATGTGTAGATTATAATGATCATAGAATAGTGAGTCAAGAAGATATATATCAAGCATTTCCTTTTTGAAGAAAAGAATAAATAAAGAATTTAGCAACCATGCTTGAAAATATCTAGTGATGATTCATTATAATGACAAAAGACTTCTATGAATCATCAAGGTGACTCACTAATCACAATCATTTCATATGCCACCTTAACCTCCTTAGTCACCACCTTCTAAAAGCTTCCCGCATAATTACGAGAACGCTACTCCTTTCCGCAAAAATACGGAAAAACTTTAGACTGTAAAAATCCAATAACCGGATACCAGTAACTGGCTTAAACCAAAGCCGACTGGTAAAAACTGTCCGAAAGTCGTACGTGCGTAAACACACGTATGCGTCCGAACCCTTGTCGTAAAACCATACGACCTCTATATCGTTTCGCCTGGAATAGGAAACTCTCTGTGTGGGACTCTAGAGACTCGACCACTACGCTGGAAGTGGGTTTAACCACAGACCGCAAGCGGCACTAGCTGTACGTAACGGTCCCCAGGTAGTTGTCGATAAGAAGGCCGATGAGGTAAATCATCCGAACTCCCACTGAGCCTGATGTGACAATCTCCGTACAGTCCGGTCTGTTCGTCTAAGACTATCGAATATCAAGCCTAGGGGGCGGCATGCGTCAGTCCCCTAATAGCTGTATAAGTCGTGTCGGAGCGAAGCCCATTACGCCCTGAGAAGCTACTGGAACCTACCAGTATATCTCGCTTGCCCTGGCCAGGGACTTTGCGTAATGGCTCTCTGACACAGTACGATATCAACTCCCAATACCGGGAGAGACGAATCCTATCTAACCGCCACTGCCTCCAAGTGCTCGGGACTGCACCCAACTGCTACCTGTTTGCACGACTCCTTTGAGCCGTGGTAGGGTAACAATCTAAGAACAGCGGGACACACTCGAGGCTAAGTAGCAGTGTCAAGTTTGCGGACTATGCTGTACTCATGTCACCTGGGAACTGATAACTGACGATGGGTATAATACCAACCAATCAGTTCCTCGGTGAGTCCTGTCCGGTGTACCCGTAACCTAACGAGCACCTGTATACTATCTCTAGTACGACGTGCTGATGGCTGTGGGACAGACCATCTCCCCAACTGGGATGAGAAGCGTATACACTTAGTCTACTCCGGAATATCGATGCCCTATCTCGATAATCCAACGACCAGGGACCTGTATAGGATGTTGCTTACAGACTACCCAGCCCCCACGAGTGTGATTGCCATCACGACGCTGGTAATCAAGCAAAGATCCTATGGGCTCTACTAATATGTATAAGTGATACGTTACAAGAGACATATGCACATATTAAAGTAGACACAAACCAAGTAGCATACTACCATTTTTAGCAAGACTGTATATCTAACTGTGAATATCCCAAAGCTTCCATTAAGTAATATACAATCTAGTATGATACAATAATGGCCTCTAGGGTATATACACTAACAAAGAACACACCCGAAGATGATGCATCAGCATGCACTCTCTTCGTTTGGGTGGCACGGGAATTCTGGTAATCCCCTATTTCCTGCTCTGTCTTATAACAATTATAAGTTGGAGCGGGACCAACGTTCCCCAGCTCAGTAAAACAAGCGGGTTCGGTCAATTTATCTATATTATTATCTTGATTAAGGCGTGATATGGTCGCTACCTGGAGTGAGAGAGAAGAAAACACTCAGCGTGCGCTCTTACAAGATCAGATTGGTTATTATTTTATCTAATCAGGATGGCTCCCACTGTTTTTTTTTTATCAAATCTTCCTTCAAACCCTAAAAGGAAAGACTAGCCGGGATTAATTACACGCTACAAGTTCGCCAATCTTTCAGCCAGGCCAGTGTCGGTACTTTGAGGGAGGTCCCCCGTGCTTTCGCACGAACCTAATTAATGTAAACCTCGTTTTCCCAGAGGTGTAACCCCGTTGACACCTTTCTAGACACCTACTTGATCGGCTAATTGTAATGTGTAAAACTCTCCCAGGAGTAATTCTTTACTCGCAGCGTTTATCGGGATCCAACTATCTCATAGGAGGTATGCAATCTCATTGCAAATTTCAACACTTGAAATTCCCGATAATTTTGCCCCTAGCGTCCTATGACCTTGACGCAGGCCAACAAACCATAGTGCGCTAGTCTAGTTCAGCCCGTCATTTCCTGATTGAATTAAACCCACCCGCACGACCCTTGACGCAGGCCAACAAAGTCGCACGACTATCCTAATCCAATCTGCATCATATGCATAAGCAGATAAATACTAGTTAGCTACCGCACACTACGCCTTGACGCAGGCCAACAAACGTAGCACGAATACTAACTACCACTTATCTGAAATGACGGAGGGCTACGACAGGTTTTTCCGAAAACCTATTACGTAATGAACTTGATATCGTTGTAGAATCAAATGATTTTAAAAATGGAATGTTTTTGAGGCTTTTCTAGTTTTGCTAAAGGAGTCACTCCCGGTGAAGGGATCGTCGGTCCTTTCCTCGTCGAATGAGGTGCGGGATATATCATATATATCACTGTGCAAAGCAAAAACTCTTAAAAGCAATCAAAAGTCAAACCGAGTGTGAAGCATCTGTCAGTTATTGCTAAAGGAGTCACTCCCGGTGAAGGGATCTCGGTCCTTTCTTCATCGAATAAGGTGCAGGATATATCACATATACCGCTGTGCAAAGCAAGAACTATAGCTACCTGTTTTATTTTGAAATTCGATTCTACAACATCTTTAGGTTTCTTTTTCTTTCATTAATCACATTAATGAAGTCCCATCATTTAAGTACCTAAACATCACAGATAAATACGACGTACACTTATGCCATCCGCATTCGCCTCGATGTCCCCTCGTGCACCGTTAGGTTAGGTAACTAACGGCAGAGCGGGGCAGGGCTAGCGCGGGTGTAAAACATAAGTAACGTCTATATAATATATCATATATACTATATAAAGTATCCATCACAGAACATATCACATGATCACATCACAGATATCGCAGCAGAAGAAACATATGAAATATTGGATATACTAGGACGTCCGTGTTTTCAATACGAGCCAGTATAAAACACGGATTCCACGATCGTGATGAATAGCCAAACCCACACCCCTAGACCCCTACGAGAGCGGCAAGCAACCCTACCAATTCTAGAGTTAGGAGACCCGGACTCGACTCCTCGAGTTGGTCTCCCACTGGACTCTAGAACCCGGTTACTTGTGCTCCCTTCCTTGGGTCTATCCTAGTGCGGAAAAGTAAATAATATACAAAGGGTGGCACCTTCCGCAATCTGGAAGTGCCCCAAATAAAAGAATATTACATACAAGTTTTTACATGAAAGAAAATGAAAAACGCTCATCTCACATAAAAAAAACCCCGGCTATTCAAACACGACGATCCAATATAACATATCCAGCAATATATAACATCACATGTTATCAACGTAAGTAAACATGCGTATCCCAATTGTCGTTGACATATAGCAACGAAACCGGCGATATCACATATTACACTTACGGTCACAGAAAAGAAAGTGTAAAACTACAACAGTTGGAATCCGCAACCTACATAGCCATCGCATGCCTAATCAAATGAATTCCTTAGACATCGCATGCCTAACAATTATAAACCCCGCATTTTAGTTGTAGAAGGGTCAAGCCAACGCCTCACATGTGGCACGCCGTACTGCCCCAAACCCGAAGGTTCAAAGGGCAGTTCAAGACGGTCACATAATCGAGTTAAGGTTTGTTGTCTTCTAGAGGGACCATCGCGTTACTTGCACTACTTAGAACGTCTTTAAACCTCGGAAAAATCCAACACTTGGAAATTTTCCGGCAGGGGAAAGATTGGGTATTTATATCCGGTCGAACTTTTTAACATATTCAAAAATTATCCGGAAAGCCACACAGACAAAATTTGATAATCCGATCGAACATTCGAATCCCCAAAACAACCCAGAAAATTCAACTCTTGAAAAAAATATTAAAAATTCCCAGGAAAACCAGCACTTAAAACTAAGAATTACTGTGCAAAATATATTATATAATGAGGCCGTACGGCCGCGGAACCGCCGCACGAGCTATGCTTGTGCCGCGGAACCGCAGCGACTTTGTGGAATTGGGCTGTCGCATTTCACAGTAACTCTTAGATATTCCTGCTGATTTTTCTGCATATTTTTAATATCGAAAAACTCCAGATTTTGGAAAAAGTCCAGAGAGCATGTTTGTGTTAGGGTTTCGGGTTCGTTCGGGTTTCAAACGTCGTCTAGACTTCGCCTAAGGCTCTAGCTAGGCTCTGATACCACTGTAGGGTTCCTAGGCACGCTGATGAGGTCTCACAAGGCATCAACCATGCCAATTTCAAATTTTACGGTTGCCGAGAAACCCTAATACGGATCGTTGGCTAGATATATAGGCGAAAACTAGAACTAGTAAACTACTTTACTAAGAATAAATGGAAATACAACCTTTGTAGATCCGGTTCTCCACCTCCATGTCTCCGCGATGAAGTCTCCTCGCGGTACTAATCGGATCTTGGGCTCTAGCGTCGGCTTCATCGGAGAAAGGACGGGCTAGGTCATCGACTACGATGCCGAAGATGATCTACGTCGAGGCATCACTAGATCAAGCTCCACCTTCACCAAGCCATGAAAACTTGTGAAGGAAACACCTTATACTACTTGGCAAGAGGTAAAGGATGAAGAAATAGGAAGTGGGTTCACTTTAGAATTGGATTTCTCACTCTTTTTCACTAGTTTCCATTGATGGAGGCAAGCTTCTTCATCTTGAAGAAGAAGAAGAAGATGATGATATTATGATAAGTTTTATTCAAAAAGAAAATAAAATGAATACTTATCATAATCCAACCATGGTCTAGTGTAGAGAATAAACTAGGGTTAGGTCAATGGTTAGGGTTAAGCATGAAGACAAAAATGGTGACTTAGTCAAAGCTTCATGAAGCTTCAACATGCAACCAAAGAAAGCCACCATTTTTCTTTTCTTTTGCCAAAAAGAAATAAATAAATAAATGAATAAATAGATAATTGAATAAGTAAAGGAAATGAAACCCTAACCATTCTTTTAACCATGGTTTAATTCTTTGCACTTAACCAAGTAAACATGTATCATCAAACATGATACAATCATTTGCACAAAAAGTATATCACATATACCACTTGTACATCCAAGTGAGAAAATCCATTTAAAGTGAACCAATACTAGTTAATGCAAAGTAATATATCAAATATATAATTATACATTAAATCATTAAATCAACACTTGATTTAACGATCCGGTCATATCGCATATAACCGACTAGTATCCTATGTATCGGCTTACCGAATCAATCCTTGATTCGATAACTAGGTTATATCGCATACAACCATATCGATACATTCATCGCGAGAATAGAATACGGTATCACATACACGCATTATTCTTGGTCCCGCACATATCTCATATGCGCTCCTATTTCGTTTCGCTTGAGCCAGGAAACCTCTGTGTAGGACTCTAAAGACTCGTCAATACGCCGGCAGCAGGTGATGATCATATCAAACACCCACAAGCCGCAAGCGGTCTGCTAAACGTAACGGCCACCCGGGTATTGAGCGATCAGAAGATCGACGAGCAAGCCCGCTCACACTCCGGTGAATCCAACCAGTAACACTTACCGTACAGTCCGGTCTGTTCGTCTGATATGTCGCATATCTCGCCTAGGGGTGGTAAATGTCAGACCCCAATAAGTCGATAAGTCGTGTCGATATGAGGTCTATAACAATTCGAGATACTACTGGTAACACTTACCAGTAAATCTCAGCAACCCTGGCCAGGGATTTCCTATTATAGCCAATCGAACACAGCGCAACATCAACTCCTTATACCGGGAGAGACGAATCCCCTCCTATCGCTCATTGCCTCCATGTGATTCGGGACTGTACCCAAAAACCACCATTTTGCATGCCCTCTTGGACGTGGTAAGGTGGAAATCAAAGCACAGTGGGAACCACACAAGACTCTATGACGATCTCGGGTCAACAGACTACTCTGTACCAGTGTCACCAGAGAACTACCATCTGACGTAAGGTATAATACCATCTGGGAGTTCTCGGCGAGTCCGTCCAGTGTACCCAGTCTCCACTGAGCACCCGTATATCATCTCTGATGTCAAACACCAATGGATATGGGATCATCCATCGCCCATCTGTATAGGTCGAGAAGGTATACGCTAGTCTACTCTGGTATATCGATGCCCTGTCTCGATACACCCACGACTAGGGACCTTGAAGGATGTACTTATGGACTACCATGTCCCCACTAGTATGATCTGCATCATAGTCCAGGTAGTCAAGTACACATCCTAAGGGCTTTACCAACATGTAACAGAGAGACAATCAATGTACACGTTAAGGTAAAGAGCAACCAGATAGCATACTATCATGTCGAGCAAGAAAGTCCTCCCTATATATGTCCAAGCATCCACTACAATATACATCCTATGTATAGTAATGGCCTCTAGGGCATACATATAACTAACATTGATTACTACCCTACCACGGCTTAAAGAAGTCGTGCAAACAGGTTTTAGTTGGGTACAGTCCCGAGCCACATGGAGGCAGTGAGCGGATCTGCAGGTGTTCGTCTCTCCCGGTATTGGGGGTGAGGTCGCGCTGTGTCTAGGAGAGCCAGAACATGAAAAGTCCTTGGCCAAGGCAGGAGATTTGCTGATAGGTATTCCAGTAGTATCTCATGGTGTTCTGGGCTACACTCCGACACGACTTGTACCGCTATTGGGGGTCTGACTTTTACCAACCCCCTAGGCCCGCCATGCGATGCTCATAGATGAACGGACCGGACTGTACGGATATTGTCACTGACAGGCTCAGTAGGGTGCCAGGATGAGTTCGCTCATCGACGTCCCTTTTTGTCAATAGCTGGTGGCCCGTCACGTATAGCTGATACCTCTGACGTGCTTGTGGTTAAATCCACAGGCATAGTATTGACGAGTCTTTAGAGTCCACCACACTCAGTTACTTAGGTTTCGGGCGAAACGCTGTAGAGGCCGTATGGAGATATGGCAGGGTTCGATCAGATACGTGCGGTATTGCACGGATCGTGATCGGACGGATTTTACTAGACGGCTTTAGTTTAAGCCGGATCCTAGTATTAGACAGTGTAGTTTTGTCTCTTTGCATTTGTGTTCAGTGGGAATACAAATGCGGGCATTTATTTGCAGTAGCAGGGTTTTCCTGTAATTTATTACAGGATCAGTTTTCTGAAGTTGCCAGTTTACATTCCGTTCCGGCCGGTTTTCTTTTATTCCTTCACGGCCGGACTTTCCGTTGGAGGGGGTTATTTGCAGTTTGCAAATAACTTATTTATGGAGGGCTTTCATGCATATGTGAGGCATCATGAGTGTTCTTTCATGATGAGATTCCTTTTTAATCAACTCACTTGTTTTCATTATGATGGGTTTTGATTTGAAATGGATGTGGCCTTTTTCTTTTCTCATGTTAATATATTCTTTCTTGCATTATTCTTTTTGTCATTCCATCATTCTTTCATGGGGGGAGAGGCCGGCCACATCCTAGTGGGGAGAGAGAGAGGAATTCATTTTTTTTAGTGTGGCATTTTTCCATCTCATTCTATGGTTGCAAAAGGATTAGCTCCAAAGCTCATTCTTTCTCTCATTCTCTTCCCAATTCCTCCATGGCAACTAAACCCTCAAAGAGACAATGTCTACTATACTATTCTACAGCAAATCTTGGACGCGTCGGCTAGCCAACTTCGCGCCCGAGTTGCCTCGGTCCAGAGGTGGGAGCCCGTAAACGTACCCGGCTACGTGGTGCCCTTTCCAATGAGGAGGAGATGAACGGAGATTCCGCAGGAGATCGGCGTGGAGACGAAGACCGAAGGACACGGATCGCTTGGTATACTTCTCTACTCATCTTTTAGTTTTCTAGTTGCTAGGTTAATGGCCCGATCCGGGTGAAAAGTGCGCGGTGGTGCCGGTTTTCTAGTTTGTAAAGCTTTTGTTTCCGCGTTTCTGGCGTCGGATCGACGGCCGGGGCGCCGCCGCGGACTTACACCCCGATATTGGGATGTCGTATGATTGATTTTACCGTACGAGGCATAGATATGATGATTGATCCGCACTCTTGTTTCGAGGAAACCGTACTACGTACGTCACTCTATTGAGGCTGGATCGCCGACTATTAGAGATATGGACTCGGACTTTAGGTGTAACCTTAGTTCTTATCGACTAGTTCTTAGGTTTAGTTCTTTAGGAGGTTAGATGGACACTAGTTAGGCCCGAGACATATAGTTGTAGTTATACTTGTATATCGAATGAGTGGTTAATGCACTTCTGTCTTTACATTCATACTATAATCGTAATGTTGCATGTTCATACATATGTTTCTATAATCAGAATCAAACTCTGCCTGTTATGACACTAACACCATTACCGATGATGCGCATATTCCACACACACTTATTTGCCGGCTCACACACATCATCATCGGTAATTGATATGTCACGTACACTTTAGATCATATTATCGTTTATTGATGCAATCAGCTAACAGCTAGATTGATGTAATATCGTGATTGCTCTCTGGGGTTAGTATAGACATGGCATTGATTACTTAGACATTTCATGCATTCATATTTCCATGTTATCATGCAGTATTATGGGATTATGCCGACACTTATCATATACTTACTCATGATTTTGGGATTTTGGTTTTCTATGAGATTTCTGGATTTTGGGGAAAACCGCAAAAATATATAAAAACTACTTTCTCTCTCCTCCTCTCTTTTTTAAAACATAAGATGCGGTTTTCTCGTCATGTATGTGTCGTCCACCATGAGATTTCATGTTTTCTGTTGGATTTCGAGACCCGATTCGAGGAGTGGATGAACCGTGTTGGGTACATGGTGGACCCGGTATGGTACCCCTGTAGGGTTGCTATGCACGCGCACAAGGGTCTACGAGGCATCAACCATGCCCGATTTAAAAATTAGCCGTGCCGAACAACCCGAATACGGATCTTTAAACTAGAGATTAGGCGAAAACTAGCATGCTAAACACTTTAACGCTAAGTGAGAGAGATTACAACCTTTGTAGATCCGGTCCTTCACTTCATATGCTCCGTGTTGTGGTCCCTTCGCTGCGATCACCGGGTTCCGGACTCTCGAGAGCTTCCACGAAGAGAAAGATGCAACCTTTGCTTCCGATCTTCGATACTGAGATGATCTACCTTGAAGTTCCGTTAACACAAGCTAACACTCATGAAATGATGTGAACACCCTCATCTAAATGGCAAGGGAAGATGAGGATGATGAAGTAGGATTTTTGCTCTCTTTATTTATCTTTTTCTCATATTTATTCATCACTTTTGAAAAATCTAGAAAGCTTTTTCTCCATGAAAGAATGAAGGGAGAAGATGAACAATGATAGTTGTGTTTAATAAAAAATGTTATCATAATCATTTATGCAACCATGGTTGTGTTAACCATTGTAGAGATTTTACTAGGGTTAGGGTTTGGGTTGGGTTAAAGGGTGAGTCACAAAGAAATATCTATCATAATATCTTAACAAAGACAAAGGAAAAGCTTCTAGAAACAACTAGAAGGTTTAACCCTAATCCAAACCCTAATCATGTTTAAACTCCTCTAAACATGTTGCATTAATAATTATAATATGTTACAATATTATATATCACATATACAATATTTATTGTAACAAAATAAAATAATACATTTAACATATATCGCATATATATCAATGTATTACCCGAGTGAGAAAAAGAATCTTTTAGTGAGCAAATATTAGTTAATGTCATTTAATATATCATATATATTATTATACATTAAATTATCGAATCAACACTTGATCCGACAATCCGGCTATATCGCATATAACCGACTAATATTTATCCGTACAGATTCATCGAATCAACACTTGATCCGATGACCCGGTTGATATCAAATATCGCGAGAATATAATACGGTATCACATATCGCATTATCCTCGGTCCCGCACATATCACATATGTGCTCCTACTCCGTTTTGCCTGAGCCAAGAAACCTCTGTGTAGGACTCTAAAGAATCGTCAATACGCCGGCAGTAGGTGATGATCATATCAAACACCCACAAGCTGCAAGCGGTCAGCTAAACGTAACAGCTACCCAGGTATTGAGCGCTCAGAAGATCAACAAGCAAGCCTGTACATTCTCCTGTGAATCCAAACAGTAACACTCCCGTACAGTCCGGTCTCGTCGTCTGATATGTTGCATATCTCGCCTAGGGGTGGTAAACGTCAGACCCCAGTAGCTTGATAAGTCGTGTCGATTTGAGGTCTATAAAAGTTTGAGAAACTACTGATAACACTTACCAGTAAATCTCAGCAACCCTGGCCAGGGATTTCCGGTTATAGCCAATCAAACATAGCACAACATCAACTCCCTATACTGGGAGAGACGAATTCCCTCCTATCGCTCATTGCCTCCATGTGATTCGGGACTGTACCCAAAAGCCACCTTTTTTCACGCCCTCTTGGACGTGGTATGATGGAAATCAAAGCACAATAGGAATCACACAAGACTCTATGCCGATCTCGGGTCAACAGACTACTCTGTACCAGTGTCACCGGAGAACTGCCATCTGACGTATGGTATAATACCATCTGGGAGTTCTCGGCGAGTCCGTCCAGTGTACCCAGTCTCCACTGAGCACCCGTACACCATCCTTGATGTCAAACACCGATGGATATGGGATCATCCATCGCCCATCATATGGGTCAAGATGCGTATACACTAGTCTACTCTGGTGCATCGATGCCCTGTCTCGATACACCCTCGACTAGGAACAGTTATAGGATGTACCCATCGACTCCCGTGGCCCCACTAGTATGATCTCATCATAGTCCTAGTAGTCGAGTACATATCCTAAGGGCTTTATCAACATGTAATATAGAGACAATCAGAGTACATGTTAAGATAAAGTACAACCAGATAGCATACTATCATGTCGAGTAAGAAAGTCCTCCCTATATATGTCCTAGCATCCACTACAATATACATCGTATGTACAGTAATGGCCTCTAGGGCATACATATAACTAACAATCTCCTACTTGCACTAGGGCCATCTGTTATGGTATCGCATACCCAACAATTAGCTGCGGTTGAAGTATCTCATACTCAACCATCCCATAAAAGTCTCTACTAGGAAAAAGGCCTTTTTGAGTGGATCCGCGCTGTCGTCCTCTGTGTCTATTCTCCTAACCTCGTTATCCCTGCAGATCAACCATCTCCATGATCAGGTGATACTGCCTAAGAATTATATCTGGATTTCTGATGGGACGGTAGTTCCTTGGCATAATCCACAACTCCATTGTCACACAATGGTAGGAACGAAGTTCATCGCATGAACTTATATGTATCCAGACTGCCTCTTTGGTAGCATCCTTGGTAACGATGTATCTTGCCTTTAATCGTCTAGTATGTCACGGTATCTAGCTTGGAACTCTTCCTAACATACCGTCCTTCCACAGAGGGTAAAGACAATGCCTGCGACTGACATTCAGTCGTCCTTATCACCCTGGAACCTTTCCAGTGATTCACCCCAGGATCGATTGATACCATCTCACTACAACTAGTGAGAATCCTAACATCCAATTAGATCTATCTCATAGATCCAAAAACCCAGGATTTAGGAGGTATCACTTTGATCCTATATGGAGAATCGTTGTGATAAGCGGAGATTGACCGAGCGTAGCATAGGAAACTCCTTCCCTATCAAGAGTATGTCATCTACGTACTCTACGAGGATCACCACCATACTCTCTACTACCTTTTTTGTATATACAAGGTTCATCTACCATTTTGATGAAGTCAAACTCTTTGACTAGAACATCAAAACAGATGTTCCAACTCCGCGATGCCTGTTTTATCACATAAAACATCTTGCGCACGTTTCCGCTGCTCCCACTGTCTACGAAGCTCTCTGGCTGTGTACTTATAGACGCTCTTTTCTAAAACATCATTTAGAAAAGCGGTCATGACACCCAACCACCAAATATCGTAGTCATGGTATGTAGCCGTGGCAAGTAGGATCTGGATGGACTTAAGCATTGCTTTGAAAGTCTCAACTTTTCCATGTACACCAAGTAATCTTCTCAAGATATACTTGCTCCTGATGGGGATTTTACCCTTCAGATAAAGCAACCAAAGTCCATACTTTGTTGGTGTATAAGGATTCCATCTCAGATCGATAAGCACCCAGCCATTCTTACAGAGTCCCACTCCTGATGGCCAGCTCGAAACTAGTTGGGTCATCATCTCATGATGCAATCCTCGCTCCCACTGTCATAGAGAAACCGAAGTATCTCTCAGGTGGGTGAGGAACCCTACTAGATCGGCGGAGAGGCTAAGGTTCGTTGGAAACTATTGAATCCTTTGGTTCTACCAAATCATCACCTGCAGTTTGTATAGCTGGAACATTTCCAGTTCTACATAACAGACCTTGCCTCGAGCTTGTCCGGATTTTGCTTTTAGGCATAGGCCGGACAACCCCAAATCTTAACAAACTTAAGATATGGGCTCTTCCCTTTCCATATCACATATGAAGTGGTAGGTAACTGATTTGATTTGAACCCTATTCAATAGGTATGCATCTTCTCAAGTGCATAACTCCCAAAAGAAAATAGGAAACTCAGTAGTACTCATCATAGAGCACACCATATCATATAGGGTGCTATTGCTCCGCCCCGATATACCATCGTGCTATGGTGTATACGGAGGAGTAATGCTGAGAGAGAATCTCATTTTCCTTTAGAATAGTCCAGGAATTCCGTGCTCAAGTATTCTCCTCCTTGATCTCATCAAAGGACATAATACTTATACCCGTATTTGGTTCTCTACTTCTAACTTATATTCTGTGAATATCTCAAAAGGTTCGGACTTGTGTTTCAACAGGAACATATGTCTGAATCTTGAGAGATCATCAGAGAATGTAATGAAGTACAAAGAACCGGTCTTGGCATATTTAGACAGGGGACTTACATACATCAGCATGTATCAATCCCAAGAGTTCACTAACTCTTTCTCTGTTTCCAATAAACAGAGCTATGGTCATCTCATCTTTGTGACATGACAGGCAAGTTTCACAAGATGTAAATTCAAACTAATTTAAATATGCATCTATATGTAACTTCAGCCAGTCGGGTCGCATTGATATGACCCAGTCTACAATACCTCAAGAAGGATTCATTCATTTCTGAACTATTCCTCTTGTGTATGTTCCTTATACTAAGAACTGTAGTTTGATTTAGAACGTCAATGCTTTTAGATAACGTGCCTGAACCGATCAACTCTTGATATAGGAAATGTTCAAAACATTATCCAACAATACAAAATTATATCCTTTCTTTACTAATAAAGTGACTGATATGATTTTGTATATCAGGTTCGGTATCTAATAACATTTGTTCAGAATCAATGTATTCCGGTAATACAGGGTGACAGTGACCAACAAACTTGGCTGCAACACTTGCACCGTTTTCTGCCTCATGAAACTTATCACCCGTTCTCAGTTCTTTACCTATCTGTAGCCCATGTAACAGATTACATATGCGGGATCCTGATCCGGTATCACATACCCAGGATGTAAAGGATACTGAGAAACAGTTCTGTGTAATAAACACACCCGAAGATGATGCATCAACATGCACATTCTTTGTTTGGGCGGCACTGGAAATCTGGTATTCCCCAATTTCCTGCTCTGTCCTATAACAATTATAAGTTGGAGCGGGACCAACGTTCCCCAGCTCAGTATAACAAGCGGGTTCGGTCAATATATCCATTTTATTATCTTGATTAAGGCGTGATATGGTCATTACCTGGAGAGAGAGAGAAGAAAACACTCAGCGTATGCTCTTGCAAGATTAGATTGGTTATATAATATATATCTAATCAGGATGTCTCCCACTGTTTTAATCAAATCTTCCTTCAAACCCTAAAAGGAAAGACTAGCCGGGATTAATTACACGCTACAAGTTCGCCAATCTTTCAGCCAGGCCAGTGTCGGTACTTTGAGGGAGGTCCCCCGTGCTTTCGCACGAACCGAATTAAAGTAAACCTCGTTTTCCCAGAGGCGTAACCCCGTTAACACCTTTCTAGACACCTACTTAATCGGCTAATTGTAATGTGTAAAACTCTCCCAGGAGTAACTCTTACTCACAGCGGGTATCGGGATCCAACTATCTCATAGAAGGTATGCAATCTCATTGCAAATTTCAACACTTGAAATTCCCAATAATATTTTACCCCTAGTGACTTATGACCTTAACTATGGTCAACAAATCATAAGCACTAGTCAAGTTCTACCCGTCATTTCTTGATTAATTAGACCCACCCACATGACCCTTAACTAAGGTCAACAAAGTCATATGACTGTCCTAACTAATCGCATCATATGTTATATAGGAAGACATCACTTAGCTACCGTACACTATGCCTTAACTATGGTCAACAAACACAGCATGAATACTAAGTACTCTACTTCCTAAAATGACGGAGGGTTACGACAGGTTTTTAAGAAAACCTATTGCGTAATGAACTTGATATCGTCGTAGAATCGAGTGATTTTAAATGGAGTGTTTTTTAGGCTTTTCTAGTTTTGCTAAAGGGGTCACTCCCGGTGAAGGGATCGTCGGCCCTTTCCTCATCGAATAAGGTGCAGGATATATCATATATACCACTATGCAAAGCAAGAACTATAGAAGCAATCAAAAGACAAACCGAGTTTGTAGCATCTTCCAGTTATTGCTAAAGGAGTCACTCCCGGTGAAGGGATCTCGGTCCTTTCCTTATCGAATAAGGTGCAGGATGTTCTACAAGGAACACCGCGATGCAAAGCAAGAACTAGAGCTACCAGTTTTTATTAAACAAGTTTCTACAACATCTTAGGTTTCTTTTATTTCATTAATCTCATTAATGAAGTCCCATTTTATTATGCTTCACAAGCATCTCTTTTGAAACGAAATCTGCAATATAACATATATCGCATATATATAAAATATAAACATTCGTCTCAGACAGTAATATGATCTCATCACAGAACATTGCAGCAGAAGAACATATATGAAATATTGGATATACTAGGACGTCCGTGTTTTCAATACGAGCCTGTATAAAACACGGATTCCACGGTCGCGATGAATAACCAAACCCACATCCCCAGACCCCTACGAGAGCGGCAAGTAACACTGCCAATTCTAGGGTTAGGAGACCCGGTCCCTGTAGGGTTCCTAGGCATCCTCAAGAGGTCTCACAAGGCATCAACCATGCCCGTTTCAAATTTTACGGTGCCGAGAAACCCTAGACTACGGATCGTTTGCTAGAAAACTAGGCGAAAAGATAACTAGTTAACACTTAACTAAGGGAATACGGAAATACAACCTTTGTAGATCCGGTGCTCCACCTCCATAGCTTCGCAACGAAGTCCTCTCCGCTGTCCAAATCAAATCCGGGCTCTAGCGTCGGCTTCGTCGGAGAATGGGCAAGCTAGGTCGTCGATGTCCATGCCGAAGATGATCTACGTCGAGGCATCGCTAAATCAAGCTCCGACTTCACCAAGTCCAAAAACTTGTGAAGAGAACACACTCTACTACTTGGCAAGAGGTAGAGGATAAAGAAATAGGAAGTGGGTACACTTTAGAATTGGATTTCTCACTTGTTTTCATCAATCACCATTGATGAAGTGAACTTTCTTCATGTGAAGAAGATGAAGAAGAAGAAGAAAGAAATATGATAAGTTAATTATATTTTGAAAAGAAAATGAATACTTATCATATTAGAACCATGGTCAAGTGTAGAGAATTAACCAAGGTTAGTTTAATGGTTGGGGTTTAAGATGAAGACAAGAATGGTTACAAAGTCAAAGCTTCATGAAGCTTCAACTAAACTCCAAAATTAGCAACCATTCTTTTCTTATCTATTCTAAATAAATAAATAAGTAATAAAAAGAAAACCCTAATCATTAGATTAACCATGGCTTAATTCATTACACTTAACTATAGTTAAACATGTATCATCAAACATGATACAATCAAGTGTACAAAAGTATATCACATATACAATGTGCACAAACCAAGTGAGAAAATCCGTTTAAAGTGAACCAATACCTGTAAGTGCACGGCGGCGCCCCGGCCGTCGATCCGACGGCGGAATGCGGAAGCGGTGATAAACTTAAATTTTTGCGGACTTAGCAAACCGGCACCACCGCGCACTATAACCGGATCGAACCACTAACTAGTCCTAGCTATCAACAAGAAAGGGAATAGAGATATACCGACGATCCAAGTCCTCCGGTCTTCTCGTCATGGTCCCGATCTCCTGCGGAAAAGTCCCGTCTCCTCCTCGTCGCCGGAAGTGCACCACATCGCCTACTTTGTTTACGGGCTCCCACCTCAATGCCGAGGCAACTCGGGCACGAAGCCGGCTACTCGACGTGCCCAAGGTTTGCTGTAGAATGTGTAGTAGAGGATTGTGTCTCATTTGGGGTTCATGGAGGTGCCTTTTGGTGGAGGGATGATACAAGGATTATGTGGAGGAACTTGTAGGCTTTTGGAGCATGAAATGAACAAGATTTCCACCCTCAAAAAACTTGGACAGCCCTTCCAAGGGGAAGGCCGGCCATAACATAAAGAGAGGAGAGAATGAGAGTGTCATATATAAGATAATGAGAGAGCCATCCAATAATACCAAAAGGGAGAGAGAGAGAAGACTATCATGCAAAAGGAAATGATCACCAAATCAAAACCCACACTCAACCACCTACCACCAACCTCATCATCAACAACCATAATGATATACAAAGTCAAGCAATCATGAGTTTATGAAGTCAAATGATGGGACAAGTATCATGACATGATAATATGCAAAGACCCCCTCCACAAATGCTTATTTGCAACAATGCAAATAAGCCCTCCTCCACCAATCTTCGGCCAATGAACGGAACAAAGGAAATTGGCCGAAACGGAAAGCAAACTGGCAACTCCAAAAACTGGTCCCGTAATAAATTACAGGAAAACCCTGATACAGTGCATACACACCCGCATTTGTATTCCGACCGAAATACAAATGTGTTGCGCCACGGCAGCGCCCCGGCCGTCTTACTCGAGGCCAAATTGCGGAATCAAAATTTTTCCTTACTCGGAAACCGGCGCTACCGCGGACAAAGAAAACCCGGATCGTTAACCATTAACCTACGCTAGCAATCAAGAGATAGGGTGAGAAGTATACCGAGTGATCCGAGTCCTCCGGTCTTCTCGACATCGTCCCGATCTCCCGCGGAAAGTGTTGCCTCCACATCGTCGCCTCCTCGCCGGAAAGGGCACCACATCGCCTTCTTCTTTTACGGGCTCCCGCCTCAATACCGAGGCAACTCGAGCATGAAGCCGGCAACTCGACATGCTCAAGATGTGCTGTAGAATGTAGTGTAGAAGATGGTTGTCTCACTTTGGGGTTGGTTGCCATGATGGAGGAATCAAGACTAGAAAAATGGTGCTTGCATTTTTCTAGCATGGAAATGAGATCAAGAAGAAAGAAACTCTCAAGAAGGAAAACTCTCTTCTTCTTCTTCTCTCTTTCTTTTTCTTCTCTCATGTAAAACTTATCATCTAGTTTTTCAAGTGAGAAAGAGAATGGTGGAGGAATCAAACATAAGGCAAAGGGAGGTGAGTGTAGGAGCATTCAAGAGGTGACCACATCAAGAGACAAGAAAGCATGAACCATGCTTTCTCCACTATTCAACCCATACCCTTTCACTTCACTAAAAAAAGCAAGCATGGATGATAGCTATCATAATCAAACTAAATGCAAGAAAACCCCTCCACAAATGTAATTTGCAAAACTGCAAATTACCCCCTCCATCGGAAAAGTCCGGCCGGGAAAGAACAAAGGAAAACCGGCCGGAACGGAATGCAAACTGGCAACTCCAGAAAACTGGTCCCGTAATAAATTACAGGAAAACCCCGACACTGTGCATACACACCCGCATCTGTATTCCGTCCGGATACAAATGCAAAGAGACAAAATCTACACTGTACTAGACTAGGACCGGCTCAAGCCAAAGCCGGCTAGTAAAATCTGTTCGATCCTGATCCGTGCAATACCGCACGTATCTGATCGAACCCTGCCATATAACTATACGGCGACTAGTACAAAACTGTCCGATCCTGATCCGTGCAATACCGCACGTATCTGATCGGACCCTGCCATATCTCCATACGGCCTCTACAGCGTTTCGCCCGAAAGCTGAGTAACTGAAAGTGTGGTGGACTCTAAAGACTCGTCAATACAATGGCTGTGGATTTAACCACTAGCACGTCAGAGGTATAAGCCAATACGTGACGAGCCACCAGCTATTGACCAAAAGGGACGTCGATGAGGAAGCTCACCCCGACACCCAACTGAGCCTGTCAGTGACAATATCCGTACAGTCCGGTCCGTTCGTCTATGAGTATCGCATGGCGGGCCTAGGGGGTTGGTAAAAGTCAGACCCCCAAAAGCGGTACAAGTCGTGTCGGAGTGTAGCCCAGAACGCCCTGAGATACTACTGGAATACCTACCAGTAAATCTCCTGCCTCGGCCGAGGGCTTTGCGTAATGGCTCTCCTAGACACAGCGCGACCTCACCCCCAATACCGGGAGAGACGAACCCCTGAAGATCCGCTCACTGCCTCCATGTGGCTCGGGACTGTACCCAACTAAAACCTGTTTGCACGACTCCTTTGAGCCGTGGTAGGGTAGTAATCAAAGCACAGTGGGAACTCACACGAGACAAATGACGATCCTCAGGTCGATGAACTAACCTGTACACATGTCACCAGGGAACTGCTATCTGACGTCTGGTATAAGACCAACTAGCAGGTTCCCGGCGAGTCCTGTCCGGTGTACTCATAACCCAATGAGCACCTGTATACATCTTAGGTGAACCAACTGACACCAGTGGCTTGTGAGACCGGCCACCGCCCCTCGTCGGGGTCTCGACTGTATACACTAGTCTACTAATGGAGTATCGATGCCCAGTCTCGAAACTCCCACGACTAGGGACCTTTTAAGGATGTGCTTATAGACTACCAGCTCCCACGTATATGATCGCCATCATACTGCTGGTCGTCAAGCAAGAATCCTAGGGGCTCTATCAACGTGTAATAGCGACATGTCAGGTCACCTAAAGCAGTACACGATGATAAAGATAAACCAGATAGCATACTATCATCTCGAGTAAGACTGTCCTCCTGGGATAGGTCCTCCCTCAATCATTGCAATCACGTGCCTGTGATCCAATAATTGACTCTGAGGGCACTATCTCCAACAATCTCCCACTTGCACTCAAGGCTAATTATTGCGATGTCGCATACTCACAGCCCGTGTGATACCGAACACCCAACACCTCTACTAGTCAGTCTCACAAAACTCGTTTGCGAAACTATTGCGTTCGAGGAATAGCCTCAGTGAGTGGATCCGCTGTGATGTTTCTTTCTATGTCTCTCTATATCTCAAGTTCGAGGAGAAAGCCATCTCCCGAAATGAGCAATACCTTTCTTAGAATGCCTGGATGTCTGATGGGACCTAGCTCATAAATGAACTCCAAATCCAAACATCTTAGACTGTATCGTCAACTGAAACTAATCAGTATCCCGCGCCATGCCTCCCTCAGTATTGCCTTGGACCACCTGTCCAAAATACTGCCCCTCGTTAGAGGGAGAACTATAACTCTGACAACCTCCTTGTCGTCCATGTCACCTTGGAAGCCCGGAGTGATAACCGTCTCCTAAAGGAGGCAGCCGTTATCATATCCCTAGAACATTCACTTATGTTCTAAAACTGCTTCCGACTGTTCCTCCAGGATTGGATCAATATCAACTTATTGCATCTAGTGCAAGAACAACATCTGGTGTGGTACTTGACATCTCATGATTGACTCAATTGCCTAAGCAAGTGATCTGTCAATCATGCGTATCCCTCTCCCCTTTAGTCTATAAGACACCTTTAGAGAGGGTGACTCCATTACCTGCAGGTACACTACCATGCCAGGAGTCGTCCATTCTAAATACTCATAGAATGCTGTCAAGGTACCCTGATTGGGAAAACACCCAAATCTGGATCTAAAACCATAGATCTAGTAACCAGTATGTCTGATATAATATCCAAGTCCCATGTGGAGAAACTACTGTGTGACGACCAAAGTATAACCGATTGTAGTATAGGAATATCACTTCCTACTACCTTCTCAACAGATCCATCTCCTATTCTGATGACGTCAAACCTATGACTGTCACATCAGAAATAGATGATCTATCTCCGCTACATCTGCTTTAGTCTATAAATAGACATAAGCCCGATGTCCACCAATGCTTCCGCTGCTCCCACTGACTACGACAACCCTCTGGCAGAGTCATATAGACGTGCACTTCCAAATCTAGTTTAGAACGACGCTATACTCATCCTCCTGCCGGGTCTCGCAGCCTGGAACAACAGCAATGGCAAGTGTGGGTAAACAAGAACTTCCCTGTCACCGTCCTTGAGGCTACCGTAGTACCTCTCGGGTGCCTGAAGTTACCCACCTTATCTGCGGAGTGGCCAATGGAATGTCAAATCAGATTGAATCTTTAGGTTCCTTATTAAAACTTCAGTAATCGTTTGCGGTTCTGGAATCACTTCCAGTTCTACCATACTCCCACTGCTGTTTTTGAAAAAATCCATTTTTAATAAAACTGTGGCGAGTCTAGAACAATATTTCTATTGATCTGCCAGATGGTAGAAAGTCAACCCTCGTCATAGCCTGGGTCAACCCACAAACAGCCATTACAGAAACGTGCCTTGAGTTATCCGGAGTCTGGTTTTAAGCATAAGCCGGACAACTCCCCGTACCTTAACATCGTTAAGATATGAACTGTTCTATATCCAATATAGAAACAGAGGCACTGATTCAATTGAACCAGATTCAAATCATGCAGCTGTCTCCAGTGCATGTCAACTAAATGGAGAGAGGCCAATCAGCGTTACTCAACTTAGGAATGCTTCCAATTATGAGTATCCTGAAAGAGAAGCAATCTGTCTTCATCATTACTATCAACTGAATACCATACACAAGTATCTACATCTTCGATCTCTTTGAAGAATCCCGATACTTGCAATACCTGGTTCTCTACTTTATTCTTATACCAATAACTCCTCAAAACTCAGACCCTGTGTTTCCACGAAGCACATGTCTAAGAACTAGAGAAGTTAAAAGTAAACAGAATATAGTATGAGGACCAACCCCTCTGTCCTAATGGACACTGGACAACATACAATACTCTGTATAAGTCCGCTGAGTCTAACAACTCTTTCACTGTGTGTCGTAGGTTGAAAACTGTACTTATGGTTAAGAAGAATTACACCGCTGTTTAATGCTCCTTACCTAACCATCCACTGATATAGGTAAATGTCATCGACATAATATCAAAAGGTATATCTCACTCTATGAAAATAGACGTACAGATATATCGATTTGAAATTGGTGCACAACAGCGGATATTCAAAACCAAATATTTGCCAACCGGCAAACAACCTAGGTGACTTCCTCAAATATCTCCGATTACAACGAATCCCGATATAATGAGGATGATCACCCAATTCCCAATAACTTACTCCCACTCATCATCTGTAAAACCATACAGATGTGAGAATCATACCTGGTAAATACATACCCTGGAGTAAGTGTCTAATCAGGAAATCAGTTTTTCTTTTAACAGTACACAGTGAAACTGAAACATTGTAATGTTTCGACGGGGTATGCTGGTATTCCTAGTAATGCCTCTTCCATTATCCAGATTCACAACTGTCACCGTATATCTCTTTGCCATCTTTCTAAATCCCTTTCTGTGTCTTTAGTCATTACCTTCTGTACACCCCTTTAAGCCAAATGGTTTTCTTCCTTCCCTACCGTTCGGCACCAGCCTATGGTTTGGAAGAAGACTATCCAAAAAACATAAAGGGTGTACTGTCCTAATCCTAGGAGCACTCGCAACGCGAGAGAAGGTGAAGATAAAAGACACCTGAATGTACTTTATTCCTATTTCTCCTGAACCAGAATCCATCCCCGAACTGGAACAAGTTCCTTTCGAGTTCGTATATAACCATACGATGGAGTATCCAATAAACTGTGGATCTTCGTAGTGATACGGAGTGTCCTGGAGAAATACAAAGGTGATTTAGGATTGGCGAAGAAATACTTGGTTTGGTCGTGAATATCAGTCGCAATTTACTTTGCCCTCCTACTAATCCCTTGCTTTGTCTTAACTTAATACCTTCTGCACACCATCGTTATGCTAATTGGTTTTCTTCATTCCCTACCGGTCGGCACCAGCCTAAGGTTTGGAAGAAGACTATCCAATTTGCGTAATAGGTGTACTACTCCTAAACCAAGGAGTACTCGCAACCTGAGAGAAGGTGAAAAGAAAAGACAACTGAATAATCCTATCCGTTTTCTCCAGAACCAGAAACCATCCTCGAAGTCCTTCGAGTTCGTATATAACCATACGATGGTTTTGTCCAATGGAAGTGGACGTTCGTAGTAATACGGGGTGTCCTGGAGAAAAGGGTAAAAGTAGGAGTGGCAATGAGGTCTGCAACTCTGACAATCCAAAAGCCAGTGTTAAGAAGGTTCGGTCAACTTGGTCACTGAGTCATAGTCCAGGGTCGGGTCAATAGTCGCTACCAAAGAGAGAGAGAAAAGAAACACTCAGCGTGCACTCTAACCTAGATCAGAATGGTTATCACTTTATCTAATCTGGAAACCTCCCACTGTACCTCAAATTCTCCTCCAAACCTGAAAGAAGAATTAGTCGGGGTCACCCGAGGAGTAAACTAACTCATCAGTGGGAATCGGGATCCAACTATCATCGCATGATAACTTGACGGAATCCACTCAAGTCACCACACTCCAGAAGGTATGCGCATGCCTGGCAAGTTTCAGTTCTTTTGAAACTCCCGATGTGATTTTTACCCCTAGGACCCAAGTGACCTTGACACAGTCAACAAATCAAAGAGTCCTAGTCAAGTTCAGCCCGTCATTATCCTGGATTGCATTAAACCCACCCGTACGAGCCCTTGACACAGTCAACAAGGCCGCACGACTGTCCTAACCAATCCCATTAATATGCTGCAAACAAACACTACTTAGCTACCGCACACTACGCCTTGACACAGTCAACAAACGCAGCACGAATACTAAGTAATACTTGTAAGAAATGACGGAGGGCTACGACTGGTTTTTGGCGAAAAACCTTTAACGTAATGAACTTGATATCGTTGAAGGAACTGCATAGCCTTTTTATAAAAATATAGTGACGAAAACCTTTACTAAAGAGGTCACTCCCGGTGAAGGGATCTCGGCTCTTTCCCCGTAGAATGAGGTGCAGGATATTCCAACTGAATACCACGATGCAAAGCAAAAGTAATCGGCTATAGTGAAGTTAATGCCCTGACCCAAACTTCTGTCCAAGGGGTCACTCCCGGTGAAGGGATCTCGGCCCTTGCCTCGTCGACTGAGGAGCAGGATATTCCAAATGAATACCACGATGCAAAACAAAAGTGAACGTCCTTGCAATAACAGCTTTTTGAAAAGTGTTCCAACAACATCAGAAAAGGTTTGTTTATCTTGCATTGATCCGAATCAACGCAGTCCCATCAATTGATCACACCACAAAGAACGAAAATATACTGACGTACGTATATGCCATCTGCATTCGCCACTGGGTCCCGTCATCACCCGTTAGGTTAGCTAACTAACGGCAGAGCGGGGACTGGACTAGCGCGGATGTAAAACATATACAACATCTACTAATATATATACCAATATATAGTATTTCGCTCAAGGCGTGAATAAAATGCAACATCACAGAAATGTACAGCATCACAGAACAAAACAGATATCTGGAAGCCCCGGGTTTCACAGAGCCGCTGCTGAAACCCGACGTTCCCCTGGTCGTGTGGATAGCCTGTGCAATGAAATCCTAGACCCCTACGGGCGCGGCAAGTCACCCGCCAAAACCTGAAGCGAGGCAGCCCCCTTCAGTACCGTGAATGGACCACCCAGCACTTCACGGAATCCGATAACTTGGGCACCCCTCCTGGGTCAACCTGTACCCCCTACGAGTGCGGCGAATAGCCCGCCAATCCTGGACTGAAGCCCCCTCCGTCTCAATGCCCTGAGATGCGGGCCCGTTGTCCTCCAGAACCCGGCTATCCATGCACCCCACCGCGGGGTAACCCTAGTACAGAAAGTAAAATATACATACACCGGGTACATCGACCGCAACCAGGTCGTGCCCCAAAAGAATAATACAAACAGGCAGTGACGGCAGTCCACATGTCGGACGCTCGCCCCGCAATATCAAATGTACATAATACAACAAAACTGTACTAGCATTGCATCCAGGCTATCCCCCACGACCGATCCGCAACATCACAGCATAAACATAGAACATCAACGTGAAAGTCACGTTCGCAAATCCGTCTAACCGGGCTATAGCAGTTAGACCAGATTTACCGATCGAGTGACATTCACGGTCGCAGAAAAAAATGTAAATACTGTGAAATAATGTGTTTAAAATTTTCCGATTGACCAAAAATTAACAAGTGGGCCCCCAATCAAAACTGTAGCACTCACAGAAAACTTGGGCCCAATTTTAATATTCCAAATACCCCATTTTCATGTCCAAGACAATCTGCAAAAATATGGTACAGTAAAGATTTTAAAGCGCGGCGGAAGAGCGGCCAAAGCAAGGCTTTGGCCGCGCTTCCGCGGTGAAAGAAAGGAATCAGGGTACCAAATTTTATCAGATCTCTTATATTTCCCTGCACATCATTCTGAAACCACCTGAAAAATTTTTGGACTTCAAAAAAATTCGACAGAAACTGATGTGCAATAAAAATACGGTTTTTGGAAATTTCGGTCGATCGGAAACGCAAACACATCAAACGAAGCTAGGTAAGGTTAATGGCGTGGCTCTGATACCATGTTGCGCCACGGCAGCGCCCCGGCCGTCTTACTCGAGGCCAAATTGCGGAATCAAAATTTTTCCTTACTCGGAAACCGGCGCTACCGCGGACAAAGAAAACCCGGATCGTTAACCATTAACCTACGCTAGCAATCAAGAGATAGGGTGAGAAGTATACCGAGTGATCCGAGTCCTCCGGTCTTCTCGACATCGTCCCGATCTCCCGCGGAAAGTGTTGCCTCCACATCGTCGCCTCCTCGCCGGAAAGGGCACCACATCGCCTTCTTCTTTTACGGGCTCCCGCCTCAATACCGAGGCAACTCGAGCATGAAGCCGGCAACTCGACATGCTCAAGATGTGCTGTAGAATGTAGTGTAGAAGATGGTTGTCTCACTTTGGGGTTGGTTGCCATGATGGAGGAATCAAGACTAGAAAAATGGTGCTTGCATTTTTCTAGCATGGAAATGAGATCAAGAAGAAAGAAACTCTCAAGAAGGAAAACTCTCTTCTTCTTCTTCTCTCTTTCTTTTTCTTCTCTCATGTAAAACTTATCATCTAGTTTTTCAAGTGAGAAAGAGAATGGTGGAGGAATCAAACATAAGGCAAAGGGAGGTGAGTGTAGGAGCATTCAAGAGGTGACCACATCAAGAGACAAGAAAGCATGAACCATGCTTTCTCCACTATTCAACCCATACCCTTTCACTTCACTAAAAAAAGCAAGCATGGATGATAGCTATCATAATCAAACTAAATGCAAGAAAACCCCTCCACAAATGTAATTTGCAAAACTGCAAATTACCCCCTCCATCGGAAAAGTCCGGCCGGGAAAGAACAAAGGAAAACCGGCCGGAACGGAATGCAAACTGGCAACTCCAGAAAACTGGTCCCGTAATAAATTACAGGAAAACCCCGACACTGTGCATACACACCCGCATCTGTATTCCGTCCGGATACAAATGCAAAGAGACAAAATCTACACTGTACTAGACTAGGACCGGCTTAAGCCAAAGCCGGCTAGTAAAATCTGTTCGATCCTGATCCGTGCAATACCGCACGTATCTGATCGAACCCTGCCATATAACTATACGGCGACTAGTACAAAACTGTCCGATCCTGATCCGTGCAATACCGCACGTATCTGATCGGACCCTGCCATATCTCCATACGGCCTCTACAGCGTTTCGCCCGAAAGCTGAGTAACTGAAAGTGTGGTGGACTCTAAAGACTCGTCAATACTATGGCTGTGGATTTAACCACTAGCACGTCAGAGGTATAAGCCAATACGTGACGAGCCACCAGCTATTGACCAAAAGGGACGTCGATGAGGAAGCTCACCCCGACACCCAACTGAGCCTGTCAGTGACAATATCCGTACAGTCCGGTCCGTTCGTCTATGAGTATCGCATGGCGGGCCTAGGGGGTTGGTAAAAGTCAGACCCCCAAAAGCGGTACAAGTCGTGTCGGAGTGTAGCCCAGAACGCCCTGAGATACTACTGGAATACCTACCAGTAAATCTCCTGCCTCGGCCGAGGGCTTTGCGTAATGGCTCTCCTAGACACAGCGCGACCTCACCCCCAATACCGGGAGAGACGAACCCCTGAAGATCCGCTCACTGCCTCCATGTGGCTCGGGACTGTACCCAACTAAAACCTGTTTGCACGACTCCTTTGAGCCGTGGTAGGGTAGTAATCAAAGCACAGTGGGAACTCACACGAGACAAATGACGATCCTCAGGTCGATGAACTAACCTGTACACATGTCACCAGGGAACTGCTATCTGACGTCTGGTATAAGACCAACTAGCAGGTTCCCGGCGAGTCCTGTCCGGTGTACTCATAACCCAATGAGCACCTGTATACATCTTAGGTGAACCAACTGACACCAGTGGCTTGTGAGACCGGCCACCGCCCCTCGTCGGGGTCTCGACTGTATACACTAGTCTACTAATGGAGTATCGATGCCCAGTCTCGAAACTCCCACGACTAGGGACCTTTTAAGGATGTGCTTATAGACTACCAGCTCCCACGTATATGATCGCCATCATACTGCTGGTCGTCAAGCAAGAATCCTAGGGGCTCTATCAACGTGTAATAGCGACATGTCAGGTCACCTAAAGCAGTACACGATGATAAAGATAAACCAGATAGCATACTATCATCTCGAGTAAGACTGTCCTCCTGGGATAGGTCCTCCCTCAATCATTGCAATCACGTGCCTGTGATCCAATAATTGACTCTGAGGGCACTATCTCCAACAAAATGCAATGAGACAAAATCTACACTGTACTATACTAGGATCCGGTTTATACCAAAACCGGCTAGTAATATCTGTTCGATCCTGATCCGTGCAATACCTCACGTATCTGATCAAACCCTGCCATATAACCATACGGCCTATAGTACAAACTGTCCGATCCTGATCCGTGCAATACCGCACGTATCTGATCGGACCTTGCCATATCTCCATTCGGCCTCTACAACCTTTCGCCCGAAAGCTGAGTAACTGAATGTGGGGGACACTAAAGACTCGTCAACACCTCGGTTGTGGATTTAACCACTAGCACGTCAGAGGTATAAGCCAATACGTAACGGGCTACCAAGTATTGACTAAAAGGGACGTCTGTGAGTGAACTCAGCCTGACAACCCTACTGAGCCTGTCAGTGACAATATCCGTACAGTCCGGTCCGTTCGTCTATGAGAATCGCATGGCGGGCCTAGGGGGTTGGTAAAAGTCAGACCCCCAAAAGCGGTACAAGTCGTGTCGGAGTGTAGCCCAGAACACCCTGAGATACTACTGGAATACCTACCAGTAAATCTCCTTGCCTTGGCCAAGGACTTTGTGTAATGGCTCTCCTAGACACAGCACGACCTCACCCCCAATACCGGGAGAGACGAACCCCTGAAGATACGCTCACTGCCTCCATGTGGCTCGGGACTGTACCCAACTAAAACCTGTTTGCACGACTCCTTTGAGCCGTGGTAGGGTAGTAATCAAAGTACAGTGGGAACTCACACGAGACAAATGACGATCCCCAGGTCGATGAACTAACCTGCACACATGTCACCAGGGAACTGCCATCTGACGTCTGGTATATGACCAACTAGCATGTTCCCGGCGAGTCCTGTCCGGTGTACTCATAACCCAATGAGCACCTGTATACATCTTAGGTGATCCAACTGACACCAGTGGCTTGTGAGACCGGCCACCGCCCCTCGTCGGGGTCTCGACTGTATACACTAGTCTACTAATGGAGTATCGATGCCCGGTCTCGAAACTCCAACGACTAGGGACCTTTTAAGGATATGCTTGTAGACCCCCAGCTCCCACTTATATGATCGCCCTCATACTGCTGGTGGTCAAGCAAGAATCCTAGGGGCTCTATCAACGTGTAATAGCAACTTGTCAGGTCACCTAAAGCAGTACACGATGATAAAGGTAAACCAGATAGCATACTATCATCTCGAGTAAGACTGTCCTACCGGGATAGGTCCTCCCTCAATCATTACAATCACGTACCTGTGACCTAATAATTGACTCTGAGGGCACTATCTCCAACAATCTCCCACTTGCACTCAAGGCTAATTATTGCGATGTCGCATACTCACAGCCCGTGTGATACCGAACATCCAACTCCTCTACTAGTCAGTCTCACAAAGCTCGTTTGCGGAACTATTACGTTCGAGGAATAGCCTCAGTGCGTGGATCCGCTTAGATGTTTCTTTCTATGTCTCTCTATATCTCAAGTTCGCGGAGAAAGCCATCTCCCGAAAAGAGCAATACCTGTCTCAGAATATGTCTGGATGTCTGATGGGACCTAGCTCATAAATGAACTCCAAATCCAAACTTCTTAAACTGTATCGTCAACTGAACTTAATCAGTATCCTGCGCGCCATGCCTCCCTCAGTATTGCCTTGGACCACCTGTCCAAAATACTGCCCCTCATCAGAAGGAAAACTATAACTCTGACAACCTCCTTGTCGTCCATGTCACCTTGGAAGCCTGGAATGATAACTGTCTCCTGAATGAGGCTGTCGTTATCATATCCCTAGAACATCCACTTATGTTCTAAAACTGCTTCCGACTGTTTCTCCAGGATTGGATTAATGTCAACTTATTGCATCTAGTGCAAGAACAACATCTGGTGTGGTACTTGACATCTTACGATTGACTCAATTGCCTGAGCAAGTGATCTGCCAATCATGCCCGTCCCTCTCCCCTTTAGTCTGTAAGACACCTTTGGAGAGGGTGACTCCATTACCTACAGGTACACTACCGTGCCAGGAGTCGTCCATCCTAAATACTCTTAGAATACTGTCAAGTACCCTGATTGGGAAACCACCCAAATCTAGATCTAAGACCATAGATCTAGTAACCAGTATGTCTGATATAAAATCCATTTCCTTTGTGGAGAAACAACTGTGTGACGACCAAAGTATAACCGATCGTAGTGTAGGAGTTTCCTTTCCTACTTTGTGTATATCATCCAAATACCAGGATATCACACCCTACTACCTTCTTAACAGATCCATCCCCTATTCTGATGAAGTCAAACCTATGACTGTCACGTCAGAAATAGATGATCTATCTCCGCTACATCTGCTCTAGTCTATAAATAGACATAAGCTGCCTGTCCACCAATGCTTCCGCTGCTCCCACTGACTACGACAACCCTCTGGCAGAGTCATATAGACGTACACTTCTAAAACTGGTTTAGAACGACGCTATACTCATCCTCCCGCCGGGTCTCATAACCTGGAACAACAGCAATGGCAATTGTGGGTAAACAAGAACTTCCCTGTCACCGTCCTTGAGGCTACCGTAGTGCCTCTCGGGTGCCTGAAGTTTCCCACCTTATCTGCGGAGTGGCCAATGGAATGTCAATCCAGATTGAATCTTTAGGTTCCTTATCAAATCTTCAGTAATCGTTTGTGGTTCTGGATTCACTTCCAGTTCTACCATACTCCCACTACTGTTTTCTGAAAAATCCATCTTTAATAAAACTGTGGCGAGTCTAGAACAATATCGCTATTGTTCATCCAGATGGTAGAAAGTCAACCCTCGTCATAGCCTGGGTCAACCCACAAACAGCCATTACAGAAACGTGCCTTGAGTTGTCCAGTGTCTGGTTTTAATCATAAACCGGACAACTCCCCGTACCTTAACATCGTTAAGATATGAACTGTTCTATATCCAATATAGAAACAGAGGCACTGATTTAATTGAACCAGATTCAAATCATGCAGCTGTCCCCAGCGCATGTCAACTAAATGGAAGGAGGCCGATCAGCGTTACTCAACTTAGGAATACTTCCAATTATGAGTAATCTGAAAGAGAAGCAAGATCTCTTTACCATTACTATCAACTGAATACCATACACAAGTATCTACATCTTCGATCTCTTTGAAGAATCCCGATACTTGCTATACCTGGTTCTCTACTCTATTCAAATACCTATAACTTCTCAAAATTTGGACCCTGTGTTTCCGCGAAACACCTGTCTAAAAACTAGAGAAGTCATAAGTAAACCGAATACAGTACGAGGACCAAGCCCTCTGTCCTGATGGACCCTGGACAACATACAATCCTTTGTATAAGTCCCTTGAGTCTGATAACTCATTCACTGTGTGTCGTAGGTTGAAAACTGTACTTATGGTTAAGAAGAATTACATCGCTGTTTAATGCTCCTTACCTAACCATCCACTGATATAGGTAAATGTCGTAGACATAATTTCAGAAAGGTATATCTCACTCTATGAAAATAGACGTACAGATATATCAATTTGAAATTGGTGCATAACAGCGGATATTCAAAACCAAATATTTGCCGACCGGCAAACAGCCCAGGTGATTTCCTCAAATATCACCGATTACAACGAATCCTGATATAATGAGGATAATCACCCAATTCCCAATAACTTACTCCCACTCATCATCTGTAAAACCATACAGATGTGAGAATCGTACCTGGTAAATGCATACCCTGGAGTAAGTATCTAATCGGGAAATCAGTTTTCCTTTAACATTACACAGTGAAACTGAAACATTGAAATGTTCCGATGGGGTATTCTGGTATTCCTAGTAATGCCTCTTCCAGATTCACGACTGTAACCGTATAGTTCTTTGCCACCTCTCCAAATCCCTTCATATGTCTTTAGTCTTTACCTTCTGCACACCCCTTTAGGCCAAATGGTTTTCTTCTTTCCCTACCGTTCGGCACCAGCCTATGGTTTGGAAGAAGACTATCCAATAAGCATAATGGGTGTACTGTCCCAATCCTAGGAACACTCGCAATGAGAGAGGGTGAAGATAAAAGACAACCGAATAAACCATATTCCTATTTCTCCTGAACCAGAATCCATCCCCGAACTGGAACCAGTTCCATTCGAGTTCGTATATAACCATACGATGGAGTATCCAAATAAACTGTGGATCTTCATAGTGATACGGAGTGTTCTGGAGAAATACAAAGGTGATTTGGGAGTGGTAATGAAATACCTGGTTTGGTCGTGAATATCTGTTGCAATTTACTTTGCCCTCTTACTAATCCCTTGCTTTGTCTGAACTTAATACCTTCTGCACACCATCGTTGTGCTAATTGGTTTTCTTCATTCCCTACCGGTCGGCACCAGCCTAAGGTTTGGAAGAAGACAATCCAATTTGCGTAATAGGTGTACTACCCCTAAACCAAGGAGTACTCGTAACCTGAGAGAGGGTAAAAGGAAAAGACAACTGAATAATCCTATCCGTTTTCTCCAGAACCGGAAACCATCCTCGAATAAATTCTTTCGAGTTCGTATCTAACCATACGATGGTTTTGTCCAATGGAAGTGGACGTTCGTAGTAAAACGGGGTGTCCTGGAGAAAAGGGTAAAAGTAGGAGTGGCAATGAGGTTTGCAACTCTGACAATCCAAAAGCCGGTGTTTAAGAAGGTTCGGTCAATTTGGTCACTAAGTCATAGTCTTAGGGTCGGGTCAAATGGTCGCTGCCAAAGAGAGAGAGAGAAAAGAAACACTCAGCGTGCACTCTAACCTAGATCAGAATGGTCACCAATTTATCTAATCTGGAAACTTCCCACTGTACCTCAAATTCTCCTCCAAACCTGAAAGAAGAATTAGTCGGGGTTACCCGAGGAGTAAACTAACTCATCAGTGGGAATCGGGATCCAACTATCATTGCATGATAACGTGACAGAATCCACTCACGTCATCACACTCCAGAAGGTATGCGCATATCTGGCAAGTTTCAGTTCTTTTGAAACTCCCGATGTGATTTCTGCCCCATGCTCTTATGACCTTGGCGTGAGGTCAAAATATCATAAGTCACATGTCAAGTTCTGCCCGTCATTATCCAGGTTAATTTGAACCCACCCGTACATACCCTTGACGTAGGCCAAAATAGTAGTACGACTGTCCCAAACCAACGCATCTATCTATGCAACAGATAAATAACCGGCAGCTACCAAACACTATGCCTTGGCGTGAGGTCAAAATACATAGCTTGAATACTACCGAATATTTAACTGAAATGACGGAGGGCTACGAATGGTTTCTGGCGAAAACCTTTAACGTAATGAACTTGATATCGTCGAAGGAACGGATAGCTTTTAAAAATATAGTGACGAAAACCGTTGCTAAAGAGGTCACTCCCTGTGAAGGGATCTCGGCTCTTTCCCCGTAGAATGGGGTGCAGGATATTCCAAATGAATACCGCGATGCAAAGCAAAAGTAATCGGCTATAGTGAAGTTAATGCCCTGACGCAAACTTCTGTCCAAGGGGTCACTCCCGGTGAAGGGATCTCGGCCCTTGCCTCGTCGACTGAGGAGCAGGATATTCCAATGAATACCACGATGCAAAACAAAAGTAAACGTCCTTGCAATAACAGCTTTTTGAAAAGTGTTCCAACAACATCAGATTAGGTTTGTTTTAACTTGCATTGATCCGAATCAATGCAGTCCCATCAATTGATCACACCAAAAAGAACGAAAATATACTGATGTACGTATATGCCATCCGCATTCGCCACTGGGTCCCGTCATTACCCGTTAGGTTAGCTAACTAACGACAGAGCGGGGACTGGACTAGCGCGGATGCAAAACATATACAACATCTACTAATATATATACCAATATATTATATTTCGCTCAAGGCGTGAAAGAAATGCAACATCACAGAGAATGAACAGCATCACAGAAACAATACAGATATCTGGGATCCCCGGGTTTCACAGAGCCACTACTGAAACCCGACGTTCCCCTGGTCGTGTGGATAGCCTGTGCAATGAAATCCTAGACCCCTACGGGCGCGGCAAGTCACCCGCCAAAACCTGAAGCGAGGCAGCCCCCTTCAGCGCCGTGAATGGACCACCCAGCACTTCACGGAATCCGGTAACTTGGGCACCCCTCCTGGGTCAACCTGTACCCCCTACGAGTGCGGCGAATAGCCCGCCAATCCTAGAGTGAAGCCCCTTCCGTCTCAATGCCATGAGATGCGGGCTTGTTGCCCTCCAGAACCCGGCTATCCGTGCACCCCTCCGCGGGGCAATCCTAGTACAGAAAGTAAAATATACATACAACGGGTACATCGACCGCAACCAGGTCGTGCCCCAAAATAATAATACAAACAGGCAGTGACGGCAGTCCACATGTCGGACGCTCGCCCCGCAATATCAAATGTACAAAATATAACAAAACTGTACTAGCATTGCATCCAGGCTTTCCCCCACGACCAATCCGCAACATCACAGCAAAAACAAAACACCAACGTGAAAGTCACGTTCGCAAGTCCGTCTAACCGGGCTATAGCAGTTAGACCAGATTTACCGATCAAGTGACATTCACGGTCGCAGATATAATGTAAATACTGTGAAAAATGTGTTTAAAATATCCGATCGATCAAAAATTAACAAGTGGGCCCCCAATCAAAACTGTAGCACTCACAGAAAACCTGGGCCCAATTTTAATATTCCAAAACCCATATTTTAAGCCCAGAAGGCCTCTGTAAAAAATTGGTGAAGTGATCTCCACAGTGCGCGGCGGAAGGGCGGCGGGAAGGGGGTTCTCGCGGCGGTTCCGCGCTCCCACTGTGGAGTTACTTCGTCGAATTTTTACAGAGCTCTTAGATTTTCCAGTACATCAATATTTTACAACCTGAAAAATTTTTCGACACCAAAAATTTCCAACAGAAAACTGATGCTAACAAAAATGTAGTTTTGGAACATTCGATCGATCGAAACAGAAAAACACACTACACCAAGCTAGACTAAGTTAATGGCGAGGCTCTGATACCACTGTAAGTGCACGGCGGCGCCCCGGCCGTCGATCCGACGGCGGAATGCGGAAGCGGTGATAAACTTAAATTTTTGCGGACTTAGCAAACCGGCACCACCGCGCACGATAACCGGATCGAACCACTAACTAGTCCTAGCTATCAACAAGAAAGGGAATAGAGATATACCGACGATCCAAGTCCTCCGGTCTTCTCGTCATGGTCCCGATCTCCTGCGGAAAAGTCCCGTCTCCTCCTCATCGCCGGAAGTGCACCACATCGCCTACTTTGTTTACGGGCTCCCACCTCAATGCCGAGGCAACTCGGGCACGAAGCCGGCTACTCGACGTGCCTAAGGTTTGCTGTAGAATGTGTAGTAGAGGATTGTGTCTCATTTTGGGTTCATGGAGGTGCCTTTTGGTGGAGGGATGATACAAGGATTATGTGGAGGAACTTGTAGGCTTTTGGAGCATGAAATGAACAAGATTTCCACCCTCAAAAAACTTGGACAGCCCTTCCAAGGGGAAGGCCGGCCTTGACATAAAGAGAGGAGAGAATGAGAGTGTCATATATAAGATAATGAGAGAGCCATCCAATAATACCAAAAGGGAGCGAGAGAGAAGACTATCATGCAAAAGGAAATGATCACCAAATCAAAACCCACACTCAACCACCTACCACCAACCTCATCATCAACAACCATGATGATATACAAAGTCAAGCAATCATGAGTTTATGAAGTCAAATGATGGGACAAGTATCATGACATGATAATATGCAAAGACCCCCTCCACAAATGCTTATTTGCAACAATGCAAATAAGCCCTCCTCCACCAATCTTCGGCCAATGAACGGAACAAAGGAAATTGGCCGAAACGGAAAGCAAACTGGCAACTCCAAAAACTGGTCCCGTAATAAATTACAGGAAAACCCCGATACAGTGCATACACACCCGCATTTGTATTCCGACCGAAATACAAATGCAATGAGACAAAATCTACACTGTACTATACTAGGATCCGGTTTATACCAAAACCGGCTAGTAATATCTGTTCGATCCTGATCCGTGCAATACCGCACGTATCTGATCAAACCCTGCCATATAACCATACGGCCTATAGTACAAACTGTCCGATCCTGATCCGTGCAATACCGCACGTATCTGATCGGACCTTGCCATATCTCCATACGGCCTCTACAACCTTTCACCCGAAAGCTGAGTAACTGAATGTGGGGGACTCTAAAGACTCATCAACACCTCGGTTGTGGATTTAACCACTAGCACGTCAGAGGTATAAGCCAATACGTAACGGGCTACCAAGTATTGACTAAAAGGGACGTCTGTGAGTGAACTCAGCCTGACAACCCTACTGAGCCTGTCAGTGACAATATCCGTACAGTCCGGTCCGTTCGTCTATGAGAATCGCATGGCGGGCCTAGGGGGTTGGTAAAAGTCAGACCCCCAAAAGCGGTACAAGTCGTGTCGGAGTGTAGCCCAGAACACCCTGAGATACTACTGGAATACCTACCAGTAAATCTTCTTGCCTTGGCCAAGGACTTTGTGTAATGGCTCTCCTAGACACAGCACGACCTCACCCCCAATACCGGGAGAGACGAACCCCTGAAGATACGCTCACTGCCTCCATGTGGCTCGGGACTGTACCCAACTAAAACCTGTTTGCACGACTCCTTTGAGCCGTGGTAGGGTAGTAATCAAAGTACAGTGGGAACTCACACGAGACAAATGACGATCCCCAGGTCGATGAACTAACCTGCACACATGTCACCAGGGAACTGCCATCTGACGTCTGGTATATGACCAACTAGCATGTTCCCGGCGAGTCCTGTCCGGTGTACTCATAACCCAATGAGCACCTGTATACATCTTAGGTGATCCAACTGACACCAGTGGCTTGTGAGACCGGCCACCGCCCCTCGTCGGGGTCTCGACTGTATACACTAGTCTACTAATGGAGTATCGATGCCCGGTCTCGAAACTCCAACGACTAGGGACCTTTTAAGGATATGCTTGTAGACCCCCAGCTCCCATTTATATGATCGCCCTCATACTGCTGGTGGTCAAGCAAGAATCCTAGGGGCTCTATCAACGTGTAATAGCAACTTGTCAGGTCACCTAAAGCAGTACACGATGATAAAGGTAAACCAGATAGCATACTATCATCTCGAGTAAGACTGTCCTACCGGGATAGGTCCTCCCTCAATCATTACAATCACGTACCTGTGACCTAATAATTGACTCTGAGGGCACTATCTCCAACAATACTAGTTAGTGCAAAGTAATATATCAAATATATAATTATGCATTAAATCATTAAATCAACACTTGATTCAATGATCCGGTCATGTCGCACACAACCGACTAGTATTCAATGTATCGGCTTATCGAATCAATACTTGATTCGATACCTAGGTTATATCGCATACAACCATTCGATACAATCATCGCGAGAATAGAATACGGTATCACATACACGCATTATTCTCGGTCCCGCACATATCTCATATGCGCTCCTATTTCGTTTTGCTTGAGCCAGGAAACCTCTGTGTAGGACTCTAAAGACTCGTCAATACGCCGGCAGCAGATGATGATCATATCAAACACCCACAAGCCGCAAGCGGTCTGCTAAACGTAACGGCCACCCGGGTATTGAGCGATCTGAAGATCGACGAGCAAGCCCGCTCACACTCCAGTGAATCCGACCAGTAACACTACCGTACAGTCCGGTCTGATCGTCTGATATGTCGCATATCTCGCCTAGGGGTGGTAAACGTCAGACCCCAATAGCTCGATAAGTCGTGTTGATATGAGGTCTATAACTGTTCGAGAAACTACTGGTAACACTTACCAGTAAATCTCAGCAACCCTGGCCAGGGATTTCCTGTTATAGCCAATCGAACACAGCGCAACATCAACCCCCTATACCGGGAGGGACGAATCCCCTCCTATCGCTCATTGCCTCCATGTGACTCGGGACTGTACCCAAAAACCACCGTTTTGCACGCCCTCTTGGACGTGGTAAGATGGAAATCAAAGCACAGTGGGAACCACACAAGACTCTATGACGATCTCGGGTCAACAGACTACTCTGTACCAGTGTCACCAGAGAACTGCCATCTGACGTGAGGTATAATACCATCTGGGAGTTCTCGGCGAGTCCGTCCAGTGTACCCAGTCTCTACTGAGCACCCGTATATCATCTCTGATGTCAAACACCGATGGATATGGGATCATCCATCGCCCATCTGTATGGGTCGAGAAGGTACACGCTATTCTACTCTGGCATATCGATGCCCCGTCTCGATACACCCACGACTAGGGACTTTGAAGGATGTACTTATGGACTACCATGTCCCCACTAGTATGATCTGCATCATAGTCCAGGTAGACAAGCACACATCCTGAGGGCTTTACCAACATGTAACAGAGAGACAATCAGTATACACGTTAAGGTAAAGTACAACCAGATAGCATACTATCATGTCGAGCAAGAAAGTCCTCCCTATATACGTCCTAGCATCCACTACAATATACATCATATGTACAGTAATGGCCTCTAGGGCATACATATAACTAACAATCTCCCACTTGCACTAGGGCCATCTGTAGCAGTGGTTTGAAGTATCTCATACTCAACCATCCCATAAAAGTCTCTCTCAGGGAACAGGCCTTTGTGAGTGGATCCGCTGTGTTGTCCCCTGAGTCTACTCTCCTAACCTCGATCTCCCTGGAGATCAACCATCTCCATGATCAGGTGATACTGCCTTAGAATATGTCTGGATCACTGATGGGACGGACGTTCCTTGGCATAAGCCACAACTCCATTGTCACACAATGGGAGGAACTAAGTTCATCTCATGAACCAATATACACCCAGACTGCCTCTTTGGTAGCATCTTAAGTAGCGATGTATCCTGCCATTATCGTCTAGTATGTCACGGTATCTAGCTTGGAACTTTTCCAACATACCGTCCCTTTACTGAGGGTAAAGACAATGCCTGCGACTGACATTCAGTCCTCTTTATCACCCTGGAACCCTTCCAGTGATTCTCCCCAGGATCTATTGATACCATCTCACTACATCTAGTGAGAATTCTAACATCCATTTAGATCTATCTCATAGATCCAAAATCCAGGAGTTAGTAGGTATCTTTATGATCCTATTTGGAGAATCATTGTGATAAACGGAGATTGATCGAGCGTAGCATCGGAAACTTCTTCCTTATCAAGAGTATGTCATCCACGTACTCTACGAGGATCGCCACCATACTCCCTACTACCTTTTTGTTTATACAAGGTTCATCTACCATTTTGATGATGTCAACTTCTTTGACTAATTCATCAAAACAGATGTTCCAACTCCGCGATACCTGCTTTATCCTATATAAAGCATCTTGCACACGTTTCCGCTGCTCCCACTGTCTACGAAGCCCTCTGGCTGTGTATTTATAGACGCTCTCTTCTAAATCATCATTTAGAAAAGCAGTCAAGACACCCAACCACCAGATATCGCAGTCATGGTATGTAGCCGTGACAAGTAGGATCTGGATGGACTTAAGCATAGCTACTTGAAAAGGTTTCATCATTATCCACACCTGGTCAATGATGCAAACTTTAACAAGTCTAGCTTTGAAAGTCTCAACTCTTCCATGTACACCAAGTAATCTTCTCAAGATATACTTGCTCCTGATGGGGATTTAACCCTTCAGATATAGCAACCAAAGTCCATACTTTGTTGGTGTATAAGGATTCCATCTCAGATCGATAAACATCCAGCCATTCTTACAGAGTCTTACTCTCGATGGCCTGCTCGAAGCTAGTTGGGTCATCATCTCATGATGCAATCCTCGCTCCCACTGTCATAGAGGAAATGAAGTATCTCTCAGGTGGGTGAGGAACCCTACTAGATCGGCGGAGAGGCCGAGGTTCGTTGGTAACTATTGAATCCTTTGGTTCTTTCAAATCATCATTTGCAGTTTGTATAGCTGGAATATTTCCAGTTCTACATAACAGATCTTGCCCCGAGCTTGTCCGGATTTTGCTTTTAGACATAGGCCGGTCAACCCCAAATCTTAACCAACTTAAGATATGGGCTCTTCCCTTTCCATATCACATATGAAGTGGTAGGCATTGATTTGATTGGAACCCTATTCAATAGGTATGCAGCTTCTCAAGTGCATAACTCCCAAAAAGGAAAAAGGTAACTCAGTAGTACTCATCATAGAGCACACCTTATCATATAGGGTGTGATTGCTCCGCCCTGATATACCATCGTGCTATGGTGTATACAGAGGAGTAATGCTGAGAGAGAATCTCATTCTCCTTTAGAATAATCCAGGATTTTCGTGCTCAAGTATTCTCCTCCTTGATCTCATCAAAGGACATAATACTTATACCCGTATTTTGGTTCTCTACTTCTCGCTTATATTCTGTGAATATCTCAAAAGGCTCGGACTCATGTTTCAACAGGAACATATGTCTGAATCTTGAGAGATTATCAGAGAATGTAATGAAGTACAAAGAACCAGTCCTGGCATGTGTAGACAGGGGACCTTTCATACATCAACATGTATCATCCCAAGAGTTTACTAACTCTTTCTCTGTTTCCAATAAACAGAGCTGTGGTCATCTTATCTTTGTGACATGACTGGCGAGTTTCACAAGATGTAAATTCAAACTGATTTAAATATGCATCTTTATGTAACTCTAGCCAGTCGGGTCGCATTGATCTGACCTAGTCTACAATACCTTAAGAAGGATCCGTTCATTTCTGAACTCTTCCTCTTGTGTGTGTTCTGTATACTAAGAACTGTAGTTTGATTTAGAACATCAATGCTTTTAGATAACGCGCCTGAACCGATCAACATTTGATATAGGAAATGTTCAAAACATTATCCAACAATACAAAATTTTATCATTTCTTTACTAATAAAGAGACTGATATGATTTTGTATATCAGGTTCGGTATCTAATAACATTCGTTCAGAATCAATGTATTGTAATACAGGGTGACAGTGACCAACAGACTTGGCTGCAACTCTTGCCCCGTTTTCTGCCTCATGAAACTTATCACTCGTTCTCAGTTCTTTACCTATCTGTAGCCCATGTAACATATTACATATGCGGGATCCTGATCCGGTATCACATACCCAGGACGTAAAGAATACAGAGAAATAGTTCTTTGTAACGAACACACCCGAAGATGATGCATCAGCATGCACTCTCTTCGTTTGGGCGGCACGGGAATTCTGGTAATCCCCAATTTCCTGCTCTGTCTTATAACAATTATAAGTTGGAGCGGGACCAACGTTCCCCAGCTCAGTATAACAAGCGGGTTCGGTCAATATTCCGTATTATTATCTTGATTAAGGCGTGATATGGTCGCTACCTGGAGAGAGAGAGAAGAAAACACTCAGCGTGCGCTCTGTCAAGAATAGATTGGTTATTATTTTATCTAATCAGGATGTCTCCCACTGCTTTTTATCAAATCTTCCTTCAAACCCTAAAAGGAAAGACTAGCCGGGATTAATTACACACTACAAGTTCGCCAATCTTTCAGCCAGGCCAGTGTCGGTACTTTGAGGGAGGTCCCCCGTGCTTTCGCACGAACCTAATTAATGTAAACCTCGTTTTCCCAGAGGCGTAACCTCGTTAACACCTTTCTAGACACCTACTTGATCAGCTAATTGTAATGTATAAAACTCTCCCAGGAGTAACTCTTACTCGCAGCGGGTATCGGGATCCAACTATCTCATAGAAGGTATGCAATCTCATTGCAAATTTCAACACTTGAAATTCCCGATAATATTTTGCCCCTAGCGTCCTATGACCTTGACAGAGGTCAACAAACCATAGGCTGCTAGTCAAGTTCAACCCGTCATTTCCTGATTGAAGTAAACCCACCCGCACGACCCTTGACAGAGGTCAACAAGGTCGCACGACTACCCTAAATCAATCACATCATATGCTTATGCAGATAAGCACTAATCAGCTACCGCACACTACGCCTTGACAGAGGTCAACAAACGCAGCACGAATACTAACCAGTACATATCTGAAATGACGGAGGGCTACGACAGGTTTTTCTGAAAACCTATTGCGTAATGAACTTGATATCGTTGTAGAATCAAATGAATTTTGAAATGGAGTGTTTTTGAGGCTTTTCTAGTTTTGCTAAAGGAGTCACTCCCGGTGAAGGGATCGTCGGTCCTTTCCTCGTCGAATGAGGTGCTGGATATATCACATATATCACTGTGCAAAGCAAAAACTCTTAAAAGCAATCAAAAGACAAACCGAGTGTGTAGCATCTGCCAGTTATTGCTAAAGGAGTCACTCCCGGTGAAGGGATCTCGGTCCTTTCCTCATCGAATAAGGTGCAGGATATATCACATATACCGCTGTGCAAAGCAAGAACTGTAGCTACCCTTTTTAATTTTGAAATTCGATTCTACAACATCTTAGGTTTCTTTTATTTTCATTAATCTCATTAATGAAGTCCCATCATTTAAATACCTAATCATCACAGATAAATACGACGTACACTTATGCCATCAGCATTCGCCTCGATGTCCCCTCGTGCACCGTTAGGTTAGGTAACTAACGGCAGAGCGGGGCAGGGCTAGCGCGGGTGTAAAACATAAGTAACGTCTATATAATATATCATATATACTATATACAGTATCTATCAAAGAACATCACATGATCACATCACAGATATCGCAGCAGAAGAAACATATGAAATATTGGATATACTAGGACGTCCGTGTTTTCAATACGAGCCAGTATAAAACACGGATTCCACGGTCGCGATGAATAGCCAAACCCACACCCCTAGACCCTTATGAGAGCGGCAAGCAACCCTACCAATTCTGGAGTTAGGAGACCCGGACTCGACTCCTCGAGTTGGTCTCCCACTGGACTCCAGAACCCGGTTACTTGTGCTCCCCTCCTTGGGTCTATCCTAGTGCGGAAAAGTAAATAATATACATCAACGGTGACAACTTCCGCAACCTGGAAGCGCCCCAATAAAAGAATATTACATACAAGTTTTTACATGAATGAAAATGAAAAACACTCATCTCACATAAAAAACCCCGGCTATTCAAACACGACGATCCAATATAACATATCCAGCAACACATAACATCACATGTCATCAACGTAAGTAAATATGCGCATCCCAATTGTCGTTGACATATAGCAACGAAACCAGCGATATCACATATTACACTTACGGTCACAGAAAAGAAAGTGTAAAACTACAACAGTTGGAATCCGCAACCTCCTCAGACATCGCATGCCTGACCAAATGAATTACTTAGACATCGCATGCCTAACAATTATAAACCCCGCATTTTAGTCTCAAAATCGAAAACACTTTTCAATATCAAGTCGGGCAATTCAACAGGATTCCCGACATCCTGATCGAATGCTCGTCGCAAACTTCAATAGGCGGCCGCACCCCTGATACCGTCGACGAAGTGCACCAAGGCGGAACACCGCTGCCGCGAGCACCCGAACGGATGCTTTCGGCGACGGGGTTCTCCTACAGTCACTTGGTCGGGGCAATGTCGTGAGGCTGTCTATTAAGTTTACCCGGCGAGTATCCGCGTACGCTACGTGATTGCGACGGACTTTTGATCACATCAAAATTCCGCGGCAACCGATCAAGTGAGACTAAATTGCTATGTTTATAACATTCATTCTGTTATCACATAACTTTTGTGAATTCCAATTATTGTATCCCATTCCGGATAAATAGAAAATGCTAAACTTTTCGATCGAACAATCGAACACCCAAGTTTTCCCGATACAGACCAACACATGAAATAAGTCTAACAATATTCAGTTCGTGCCTCAGTACCGACGATCCAGCCGTAGAAGGGTCAAGCCAACGCCTCATATGTGGCACGCCGTACTACCCCAAACCCGAAGGTTCAAAGGGAAGTTCAAGACGGTCACATAATCGAGTTAAGGTTTGTTGTCTTCTAGAGGGACCATCGCGTTACTTGCACTACTTAGAACGTCGTTAAACTACGGAAAAATCCAACACTTGGAAATTTCCCGACAGGGGAAAAATTGGGTATTTATATCCGGTCGAACTTTTTAACATATTCTAAAATTTATCCGGAAAGCCACACAGACAAAATTTGATAATCCGATCGAACTCATGAAAACCCAAAACAACCCCTGAAAACTCAACTGTATAATAAATATTAAAATATCCCAGGAAAATCAGCACAGCAAAAGAGGAATTACTGTACAAAACTAGATGCGCAAAACGACAAAACTGCCGCGTTTCCGCCGCAAGAGACAGGCTCGTGCCGCGGAAACGCGGCTCAATGATGGAATCAGGAACTCGAATTTTGCAGTATTCCTTAAAATTTCCTGCTGATTTCACTGAATATTTTTAATATGGAAAAATGCACTGTTTTGAAAAAAGTACAGAGAGCAAGTTTAGTTTGGGGTTCCGGGTTCGTTCGGACTTCAAATTCCGTCTGGACTTCGCCTAAGGCTCTAGCTAGGCTCTGATACCACTGTAGGGTTCCTAGGCATCCTCAAGAGGTCTCACAAGGCATCAACCATGCCCGTTTCAAATTTTACGGTGCCGAGAAACCCTAGACTACGGATCGTTTGCTAGAAAACTAGGCGAAAAGATAACTAGTTAACACTTAACTAAGGGAATACGGAAATACAACCTTTGTAGATCCGGTGCTCCACCTCCATAGCTCCGCAACGAAGTCCTCTCCGCTGTCCAAATCAAATCCGGGCTCTAGCGTCGGCTTCGTCGGAGAATGGGCAAGCTAGGTCGTCGATGTCCATGCCGAAGATGATCTACGTCGAGGCATCGCTAAATCAAGCTCCGACTTCACCAAGTCCAAAAACTTGTGAAGAGAACACACTCTACTACTTGGCAAGAGGTAGAGGATGAAGAAATAGGAAGTGGGTACACTTTAGAATTGGATTTCTCACTTGTTTTCATCAATCACCATTGATGAAGTGAACTTTCTTCATGTGAAGAAGATGAAGAAGAAGAAGAAAGAAATATGATAAGTTAATTATATTTTGAAAAGAAAATGAATACTTATCATATTAGAACCATGGTCAAGTGTATAGAATTAACCAAGGTTAGTTTAATGGTTAGGGTTTAAGATGAAGACAAGAATGGTTACAAAGTCAAAGCTTCATGAAGCTTCAACTAAACTCCAAAATTAGCAACCATTCTTTTCTTATCTATTCTAAATAAATAAATAAATAAATAAGTATTAAAAAGAAAACCCTAATCATTAGATTAACCATGGCTTAATTCATTACACTTAACTATAGTTAAACATGTATCATCAAACATGATACAATCAAGTGTACAAAAGTATATCACATATACAATGTGCACAAACCAAGTGAGAAAATCCGTTTAAAGTGAACCAATACTAGTTAGTGCAAAGTAATATATCAAATATATAATTATGCATTAAATCATTAAATCAACACTTGATTCAATGATCCGGTCATGTCGCACACAACCGACTAGTATTCAATGTATCGGCTTATCGAATCAATACTTGATTCGATACCTAGGTTATATCGCATACAACCATTCGATATAATCATCGTGAGAATAGAATACGGTATCACATACACGCATTATTCTCGGTCCCGCACATATCTCATATGCGCTCCTATTTCGTTTTGCTTGAGCCAGGAAACCTCTGTGTAGGACTCTAAAGACTCGTCAATACGCCGGCAGCAGATGATGATCATATCAAACACCCACAAGCCGCAAGCGGTCTGCTAAACGTAACGGCCATCCGGGTATTGAGCGATCTGAAGATCGACGAGCAAGCCCGCTCACACTCCAGTGAATCCGACCAGTAACACTACCGTACAGTCCGGTCTGATCGTCTGATATGTCGCATATCTCGCCTAGGGGTGGTAAACGTCAGACCCCAATAGCTCGATAAGTCGTGTCGATATGAGGTCTATAACTGTTCGAGAAACTACTGGTAACACTTACCAGTAAATCTCAGCAACCCTGGCCAGGGATTTCCTGTTATAGCCAATCGAACACAGCGCAACATCAACCCCCTATACCGGGAGAGACGAATCCCCTCCTATCGCTCATTGCCTCCATGTGACTCGGGACTGTACCCAAAAACCACCGTTTTGCACGCCCTCTTGGACGTGGTAAGATGGAAATCAAAGCACAGTGGGAACCACACAAGACTCTATGACGATCTTGGGTCAACAGACTACTCTGTACCAGTGTCACCAGAGAACTGCCATCTGACGTGAGGTATAATACCATCTGGGAGTTCTCAGCGAGTCCGTCCAGTGTACCCAGTCTCTACTGAGCACCCGTATATCATCTCTGATGTCAAACACCGATGGATATGGGATCATCCATCGCCCATCTGTATGGTCGAGAAGGTACACGCTAGTCTACTCTGGCATATCGATGCCCCGTCTCGATACACCCACGACTAGGGACTTTGAAGGATGTACTTATGGACTACCATGTCCCCACTAGTATGATCTGCATCATAGTCCAGGTAGTCAAGCACACATCCTAAGGGCTTTACCAACATGTAACAGAGAGACAATCAGTATACACGTTAAGGTAAAGTTCAACCAGATAGCATACTATCATGTCGAGCAAGAAAGTCCTCCCTATATACGTCCTAGCATCCACTACAATATACATCATATGTACAGTAATGGCCTCTAGGGCATACATATAACTAACAGTCCCGACTCCTCGAGATGGTCTCCCACTGGACCCTAGAACCCGGTTACTTATGCTCCCCGCCTTGGGTCTACCTAATGCGGAAAAGTAATTAATATACAACGGTGACATCTTCCGCTACTTGGAAGTGCCCCAATAAAAGAATATTACATACAAATGAATTTTACGTGAATGAAAAAGAAAAAACTCTCATCTCACATAAAACCCCCGGTTATTCAAAAGTGACGATCCAATACAACATATCACAGCAACACATAATATCTCATATCATCAACATAAGCAAGTATGCGTATCCCGATTGTCGTTGATGTATAGCAACGAAGCCGGCGATACACCACATACTACGCTTACGGTCACAGAAAAGAAAGTGTAAAACTACAACAGTTAGAATCCGTAACCTTCTTATACATCGCATGCCTAACCAAATGAATTCCTTAGACATCGCATGCCTAACATTTATAAACCCCGCATTTTAGTCTCATTATCGAAAACACATTTCAATATCAAGTCGGGCAATTCAACAAGATTCCCGAAAAACTGATCGAATGCTCGTCGCAAACTTTAGTAGACGGCCGCACCCCCGATACCGTCGACGAAGTGCACCAAGGCAGAACACTGCTACCGCGAGCACCCGAACGGATGCTTTCGGCGACGGGGTTCTCCTACAGTCACTTGGTCGGGGCTATGGGGCGTAGCTGTCTATTAAGTTTACCCGGCGAGTATCCGCGTACGCTACGTGATTGCGACGGACTTTTGATCACATCAAAATTCCGTGGTAACCGATCAATTTGAGACTAAACTGCTATGTTTATAATATTCAAATTAGTTATCTCATAACTACATGTGGATTCCAAATATTGTATCACATTCCAGATAAATAGACAAAGTTAAACTTTCCGATCGAATCATCAAACACCCAAGATTTCCCCAATATATCTCAACACTTAAAATCAGTTTTAAAAAAAAATCCATCACATGCCACAGTACCAATGGTCCAGCCGTAGAAGGGTCAAGCCAACACCTCACATGTGGCTCGCCGTACTGCCCCAAACCCTAAGGTTCAGAAGGCAGTTCAAGACGGTCACATAATCGAGTTAAGGTTTGTTGTCTTCTAGAGGGTCCACCGCGTTACTTGCACGACTTAGAACATTCTTAAACACGAGAAAAAATCCAACTTTTGAAAAAAATTCCGACAGGGGAAAAAATGAGTTATTGATATCCGTTCGAACTTTTTAACAGTTTCTAAAAATTATCCGGACAAAACTAAACAAAGTTAAATTATCCGATCGAATCAACGATTCCCCAATACAACCCTTGAAAACTCAACACTTGAGTGGAATAAAAATATTCACAGAAAAAAATAACAAGAAAGGGCCTAAAAATAATTACATGAAATTTCAGGGACTAAGTCCAAATTTTAGCCGCGAAACAGCCGCAAAACCCATGTTTTCGCCGCGGTTCCGCGGTCAAATTTTCGAGTTAGACGTCCGTACTTCACAGTAATTCTTAGTTTTTCCTGCTTAATTTTCTGAGAATTTTTAATTCAGAAAAAACAACATTTTTGAAAAAAGTACAGAGAGGGTTCCGTGTCGGGGTTTCGGCGTTCGATCGGACTTTAAACTTCGTCTAGACTTTGCCTAAAGCTCTAGCTTGGCTATGATACTACTGTAGGGTTGCTATGCACGCGCATAAGGGTCTACGAGGCATCAACCATGCCCGATTTAAAAATTAGCCGTGCCGAACAACCCGAATGCGGATCTTTAAACTAGAGATTAGGCGAAAACTAGCATGCTAAACACTTTAACACTAAGTGAGAGGGATTACAACCTTTGTAGATCCGGTCCTTCACTTCATATGCTCCGTGTTGTGGTCCCTTCGCTGCGATCACCGGGTTCCGGACTCTCGAGAGCTTCCACGAAGAGAAAGATGCAACCTTTGCTTCCGATCTTCGATACTGAGATGATCTACCTTGAAGTTCCGTTAACACAAGCTAACACTCATGAAATGATGTGAACACCCTCATCTAAATGGCAAGGGAAGATGAGGATGATGAAGTAGGATTTTTGCTCTCTTTATTTATCTTTTTCTCATATTTATTCATCACTTTTGAAAAATCTAGAAAGCTTTTTCTCCATGAAAGAATGAAGGGAGAAGATGAACAATGATAGCTGTGTTTAATAAAAAATGTTATCATAATCATTTATGCAACCATGGTTGTATTAACCATTGTAGAGAGTTTACTAGGGTTAGGGTTTGGGTTGGGTTAAAGGGTGAGTCACAAAGAAATATCTATCATAATATCTTAACAAAGACAAAGGAAAAGCTGTCTCGGAGTTGTCATATTCCTATTAATGATTGCGTTCCATCTCTGCTTTCCCAAAAAGGCAAAATTAAACCGCTCATGTGAGAGCCGATCAATCCCATTTTGCTTTTGTTGGAAAAACCAACGCCGACCTTTCTTTCAGTCTCTTTGATCTTTTCGGGAGAAACAACTAGAAGGTTTAACCCTAATCCAAACCCTAATCATGTTTAAACTCCTCTAAACATGTTGCATTAATAATTATAATATGTTACAATATTATATATCACATATACAATATTTATTATAACAAAATAAAATAATACATTTAACATATATCGCATATATATCAATGTATTACCCGAGTGAGAAAAAGAATCTTTTAGTGAGCAAATATTAGTTAATGTCATTTAATATATCATATATATTATTATACATTAAATTATCGAATCAACACTTGATCCGACAATCCGGCTATATCGTATATAACCGACTAATATTTATCCGTACCGATTCATCGAATCAACACTTGATCCGATGACCCGGTTGATATCAAATATCGCGAGAATATAATACGGTATCACATATCGCATTATCCTCGGTCCCGCACATATCACATATGTGCTCCTACTCCGTTTTGCCTGAGCCAAGAAACCTCTGTGTAGGACTCTAAAGAATCTTCAATATGCCGGCAGTAGGTGATGATCATATCAAACACCCACAAGCTGCAAGCGGTCAGCTAAACGTAACAGCTACCCAGGTATTGAGCGCTCAGAAGATCAACAAGCAAGCCTGTACATTCTCCTGTGAATCCAAACAGTAACACTCCCGTACAGTCCGGTCTCGTCGTCTGATATGTTGCATATCTCGCCTAGGGGTGGTAAACGTCAGACCCCAGTAGCTTGATAAGTCGTGTCGATTTGAGGTCTATAACAGTTCGAGAAAATACTGATAACACTTCCCAGTAAATCTCAGCAACTCTGGCCAGGGATTTCCGGTTATAGCCAATCGAACACAGCACAACATCAACTCCCTATACCGGGAGAGACAAATCCCCTCCTATCGCTCATTGCCTCCATGTGATTCGGGACTGTACCCAAAAGCCACCTTTTTGCACGCCCTCTTGGACGTGGTATGATGGAAATCAAAGCACAGTGGGAATCACACAAGACTCTATGACGATCTCGGGTCAACAGACTACTCTGTACCAGTGTCACCGGAGAACTGCCATCTGACGTATGGTATAATACCATCTGGGAGTTCTCGGCGAGTCCGTCCAGTGTACCCAGTCTCCAATGAGCACCCGTACACCATCCTTGATGTCAAACACCGATGGATATGGGATCATCCATCGCCCATCATATGGGTCAAGATGCGTATACGCTAGTCTACTCTGGTGCATCGATGCTCTGTCTCGATACACCCTCGACTAGGAACAGTTATAGGATGTACTCGTCGACTCCCGTGGCCCCACTAGTATGATCTCATCATAGTCCTAGTAGTCGAGTATATATCCTAAAGGCTTTATCAACATGTAATATAGAGACAATCAGAGTACATGTTAAGATAAAGTACAACCAGATAGCATACTATCATGTCGAGCAAGAAAGTCCTCCCTATATATGTCCTAGCATCCACTACAATATACATCGTATGTACAGTAATGGCCTCTAGGGCATACATATAACTAACAACCCCGGGGCAAGAAGATCGAGTTGTAGACGATGAGCCTGGCAGGGGAAGGCTACCTACCGGTGATGTCTGGCGCGGCGGATATCCGGAGGATACCGACCGTTGTCGTGAGATTTGATGATATGGGCCGATCCGGACTGACGGAGCCCGAGATATTGAGACTAGGTGACATTGCGATTATGAGGTATTGAGACTTGAGATTTACATACTCTATGTCGATGCTTGACACGGATTTCCATGGATTTCATTGTTGATATTTTAGATTTCTATATACATTTTACTATGATAAAAGTTAAAGATTTCTTATACAGATATACCTAGATTTCAGGATTGGTCATTTTACATTCATGGTGTATGCATACTTATTCATATGACATGGTACTATATGAGGCACTGACACGAGCACGGAGTATTTGCATTTACACGTAGCTTATTATCCTGTCTTACTTGATGACTAGGAGTATATTAGTATATTATTATGACCTAGGATAGCATCGTGCATTCGATTTCTTTTCGTAGATGTCTTCTACTCACGAGTTGGCAACTCACCCCCGTTGTGCCAAATTTTATTACAGGTTGATGTACAGGGTCCCTTGGCAGTTGCTGGCACAACATTTTCATTCCGGGTGATTTGCACGGTAGGTTGGTTCATTTGTATCTGAACCGCCGTTGTATTTTTATTATTTCATTTGTATCTAGAAAGCTCCATCAACTAAACTTGTATTATTTGATAGATTACTGGACCATTTATTTATTTCGACATTAGAGTCGCGTGTATTATTCTGATTTGGTGGATTTGTTTTCTCTTGAGTTTTGAGGCTCGCCCTTTGGCGTTGTATATTATTATGCTTGTTGTGGTTGTTTCCGCCTGTTGGCATTGAGCTAGCTCCCGTTTGGGGATGTTTTTTATTGTTTATGTATATTATACTTGTTGTACCCATTTGGGGCCAGTTTTTACAGAGGTGACTCTGCCGAAATTTTTGGGAAAATTTGCTGATGCTTTTAAACTTGTTTTCTTCATGTTTTCTTTTACTTCTTTTGCTTTTATATGGTTTAGATTTCTGGGCTTCGGCTTACTTAGGTTACGTTGCGCCTCTATACGTTTCGTAATCTAAGTGCCGGTCACGTTCCGTACTTTCGGGTCGTGACAAAGTTGGTATCAGAGCGCTAGGTTTAACCTTGTATAAGTCTAGGTGACCCTTGGTTGATGGAGTAGGCGATTTAGGTAGAGTAACGTACCGTGGGTATGGTCCGCAGCATATTTACGATACGCTACTCTGCTTAAGGAGCCTTAGGATGTACATTTCTTTGCACCGTATTTCATTCGTTCCTTTGATCTATCTTCGTCGATGTCGAAGGGTAGTTTCTGTTACCACGGGCGCACGGGCAGAGGGAGATGCGGCTCGAATGCGATAACCATTAGGGTATTGGTTATTCTTGAGGATTGAAGCATTGCTTAGCGTGTGGACGAAGGTTATTCACATGCCGTCCAGACGAAGTTAAAGGGTTCGAACGATTATCAGAAAACCATTTTTCCCAAGTTTAAGGTATTCGGAAGAACATGCAGGTATTTCGATGGACCCTCTAGAAGAATGAAACCCTAACTCGACATAATGACTACGAGAACGCCCTTGAACCTTAGGGTTTACGGCAGTTCCGCGGTGCCATTAGTGAGGCTTGGGTTTGCCCTTCTACTGCTGGACCATCGATGCTGGGGTATGTACCGGATATTTTTAAGCTGTACTTGAGTGTTGAGCTCTCGGGGAATTATGGGATTTTGATGGATCGATCAAAAAGTTTAATGTAGTCCGGATATCAGGTGAAGGGATCGACTACGTGGGAGACTCTAGATATGAGTATTGCCGTTGATAGCGCAGTCAGCACAGCTACGAAGAGACGAGTTCGAAATAATCGACATCAGAGGAAAGAGACGCACATTGACGATAGTGTTTACGATTGTGATTTGGTGATTTGAATTTCATATTTTCGTTGATTGGATTTTGGTATTTTGAGGACTTTGTTCTACGATTGGTATTTCTTATGTATTCCTTCATTACATTCTATTTGTGTTTCATATATCAGTGGTATTGATGTTGTTTAGTACACACCCAGTGCACTCGATTTGGTTTTATACATTTTTAGATTTTTGATTTGATTTCGTGCATATTGGTTACACATGATTTTGACATATGCTTCGACCTAGTTTTCATGCATTTTCGTATTGTGATTTCGATTTTGATATTCGGTGTATGTTTTCGTGCACCATGTGCACCTGATTGAGATTCTTGCGCACATTCGGTACACTTGATGCGATTTTGTGCACACCAGATGCACTAAATCGGGGTTTTGTGCAGATTAGATGCACCTGATATTAAAGTCGTGCACGCCCGTTGCACTTAACAGATGTTTTGGTGTACACCTGTTGCACTCAGTTTTGTTTTTGTGTGAATTTGTGGTATCTGTATTTGGTTTCGATTTCAGTGCGCACCGGACGTACTTGATATTTTTATGATGTGATTGGGATTGATTTCAGTTTGATCAGTATGTTTTTATAATCATTACTATTGATTTAGTAACCAGGCAGGACATGTATGTTAAATAAAAGATATATATATATAGCTATTTTTTAAAATAAACGTCCGCTACTTATGCCGTGACACGTGCATCACACGGCGATTTTCAAAAAGGGTTTTTGCATATTTCTTTATCCAGATAATTGGACGGTTTTACTATGATGCGCACTATATATAAGTTATAAATTGATGTATATTATGATGATTTTCATATTGGGTTTTGATATTTTATTCTCGCCAAAACTCCGATGATTGCGTTATGCTTGACGGAGTTGATTTTAGTTATGTATTGATGATTTCGGAGCCCCGACGATTTGAGTGTTTTGCTAAATGTTTTAGTATTTGGAAGGGGAGTTTTGATTTAAATTCAGGGACCGGATTTCTTAAAGGGGGCAAGATTGTAACGTTTTAAAAATAATTAAATAAATAAAATCGTTTAAGTGAATTTTATGATTTTCGGTAAAGAAAAACGTATTTTTCGTAAAACTAAACCGTAATTATTTTTCACTATAAATTTAAAAATACCTATTTTAATTATGTTATTACTAGTAAATGGTGTTTATTTAGTCACTTATAAATTTTTAGTTTAATTAAATATTTTTCCTAAATTAATTATTTTAAATATTAACATAAGCTTTATTTATGCACTAAATTAGTGTAAATTTCAAATTTGTAAGGGTTTAATTTGCAAAAATGAACCATTGCATATTATAATCTAGTGTGTATCATGCAAAATTTATTTACAAATTTTTCCATGATTCTAAACATTTCTTTGGTTTATTTACATTAGAAATGAAAGAAATTAAAGAAAATGTTGAAAAGACATAAAGAGGTGATATTTTGGTGGAAGTTTCTACATCATTCTTCACTCTTTTCTTTCTCTCCCTCACCTCCTAATTTTTGGCCGGCCTCATCCCATTGGCAGCCCCCCATTTTTCTCATTTGATTTTGTTGCAAAAATCCACCAAAATTCATCAAAAATTCAATTAAAAATCCTAATAAATTCATACCCTCTATTCTTTGCTCTTCTTTGTATGGATTTTGGAGATGGAAAGCACTCATTTTGGAAGCTCATTTCCATGTTTGGATTTTATGTTGTGGAGGTATAAATATTTTTCTTTTGATTTATTTTTATTAGATGTTTCTTTTAAGCATAATTAGATTTATTAAATTAATTCTATTTGCAAATTTTAAAATTCAAGTTAGGGTTTGTAAATTCAAGTTGTGGTTTTATTAATTAATTAGGGTTGTAATAACTAGTTTGACACTGTTAGAAATGGAAAATCATGCATGGTTGATATATTGTAAATTGTTGATGTAAAATTGTTCAATTTAAACATTTTTGCAAACTAGATTTCTATATATTATATATATTGGTGGGATAAATTCCAATTAATGTTTGTAACATTATATTGTTGTTTTAATGAGAATATTGACATGTTTATGGAATGAAAAACTTAGTTTGGTCACTAGTTTCTTTGATAATTGAAAAATACTAATAAAATGCTATTTTTGCTAACTGGTTTTTGGAAATTCTTAAACAAATGAAATTTAAAATATAAATTATGGTTTCATTATATCATTATCATTATAAATTGTAGTTTAATACATTAATTCATGCAAAATCAAGTTTGTTGTGATATTGTGACATTTTGCTTGTAAAATGTTGAAAATTGCTAAAGGTTGTAAACTAGAAATTTCAAATTAATACAGATTTGTGTAATAAAAATATAGTAATGGGTTGTATAGTCTAGTTATGCTATTTAATGAGTATCATGACCATTGGTTTCATTAAATGTCGAGTTCTGAAGAAAAACGGTAAATTGGCATTTTCGGGTTTTACGAAATCGGGCGATTTGATGGATTTTAGGGTTTCGATGAATTAAATAATGTTTTATATTATAAGTAATGAGTTTTAAAAGTATGAGTTGGTTGTTGATGTTTATCTTGATTAATCGGAGTTTGTACGCCGATATCGAGCGATATTTGGTTCTTTTGCGTGAACGGGACATAGGTTTTAACCTATGCGCGTTCCGTGTGTCGTTTTGACTTTAGTCTGTGATTTAGTTTACGATACTATATATGTTTGCGTATAGGTACCCCTCACGTGGACTGCGGGCGATGAAGAAGAGGATGGCGACACCGTCTTCGTCAGACATGGACCAGGTGAGTAGATGTATATCTACGTGGGGAAATCGGGTGGATGGCGTTTAGCACCCCTGCACGAAGAATAGAAACGGTACTTATTGACATTAGGAAATCAGATGTGACCCTAGATTTTTAATAAGTATGACCCTAGTAATGACCCTAGGATGGACTAGACTGATTTAGGAAGATCATACCAGAGGATGAATACCATGGAAGAGATTCATAGGTTTTAGGTAGATACACACACACGCACACGGAAACTCGACTTGGTGTATACGTGTTTGTGTATATATATATATAGGACTAGGTGTAGGTATATATATATATATATATATATATATATATATATACACAACACGTATATGGGATACAATGATGTGATATGATACATGGGAATGATACAGTATAGCTGGGCTTGATGCTGTGATTCTTGACTATACGATCGTATTATGATGTTAGCGGATCATTAAAAAAAATGATATAATGAATAGGTATACATGGATAATAAAGGGTGGTGATGATATAGAGGTACATGGGACTCTAAAATAGCACCCAAACCGTAACATGTGATTGATATTCGATATCTTATAGGCGTGACTTAATCACGACTTGACATATGTGACTTGATCAAGATATGATATATATGACATGACATTTCTGAGGATAAATTAACGGTGTATATTTATGCTGACAATGATATATGATTGATGTATGCGATTACAGTATAGCACCTTGATCATGACATGTGTTGATGATATTATACGAATGATGAGACACGTAGGTGATACTTAACCCGTACCCCGATATTGGGATGTCGTACGATTGATTTTACCGTACGAGGCATAGATGTGATGATTGATCCGCACTCTTGTTTCGAGGAAACCGTACTACGTACGTGACGCTATTGAGGCTGGATCGCCGACTATTAGAGATATGGACTCAGACTTTAGGTGTACCCTTGGTTCTTATCGACTAGTTCTTAGGTTTAGTTCTTTAGGAGGTTAGATGGACACTAGTTAGGCCGAGACATATAGTTGTAGTTATACTTGTATATCGAATGAGTGGTTAATGCACTTCTGTCTTTACATTCATACTGTAATCGTAATGTTGCATGTTCATACATATGTTTCTATAATCAGAATCAAACTCTGCCTGTTATGACACTAACACCATTACCGATGATGCGCATATTCCACACACACTTATTTGCCGACTCACACACATCATCATCGGTAATTGCTATGTCACGTACACTTTAGATCATATTATCGTTTATTGATGCAATCAGCTAACAGCTAGATTGATGTAATATCGTGATTGCTCTCTGGGGTTAGTATAGACATGGCATTGATTACTTAGACATTTCATGCATTCATATTTCCATGTTATCATGCAGTATTATGGGCATATGCCGACACTTATCATATACTTACTCATGATTTTGGGATTTTGGTTTTCTATGAGATTTCTGGATTTTGGGGAAAACCGCAAAAATATATAAAAACTTCTTTCTCTCTCCTCCTCTCTTTTTTAAAATATAAGATGCGGTTTTCTCGTCATGTATGTGTCGTCCACCATGAGATTTCATGTTTTCTGTTGGATTTCGAGACCCGATTCGAGGAGTGGATGAACCGTCTTGGGTACACGGTAGGCCCGGTATGGTACCCCGGGGCAAGAAGATCGAGTTGTAGATGATGAGCCCGGTAGGGGAAGGCTACCTACCTGTGATGTCTGGCGCGGCGGATATCCGAAGGATACCGACCGTTGTCGTGAGATTTGATGATATGGGCCGATCCGGACTGACGGAGCCCGAGATATTGAGACTATGTGACATTTCGATTATGAGGTATTGAGACTTGAGATTTACATGCTTTGTGTCGATACTTGACACGGATTTCCATGGATTTCATTGTTGATATTTCAGATTTCTATACACATTTTAGTATGATAAAAGTTAAAGATTTCTTATACAGATATACCTAGATTTCAGGATTGGTCATTTTACATTCATGGTGCATGCATACTCATTCATATGACATAGTACTATATGAGGCACTGACACGAGCACGGAGTATTTGCATTTACACGTAGCTTATTATCCTGTCTTACTTGATGACTAGGAGTATATTAGTATATTATTATGACATAGGATAGCGTCGTGCATTCGATTTCTTTTCGTAGATGTCTTTTACTCACGATTTGGAAACTCACCCCCGTTGTGCCAAATTTTATTACAGGTTGATGTACGGGTCCCTTGGCAGTTGCTGGCACAGCATTTTCATTCCGGGTGATCTGCACGGTAGGTTGGTTCATTTGTATCTGAACAGCCGTTGTATTTTTATTATTTCATTTGTATCTAGAAAGCTCCATCAACTAAACTTGTATTATTTGATAGATTACTGGAACATCTATTTATTTCGACCTTAGAGTCGCGTGTATTATTCTGATTTGGTGGATTTGTTTTCTTTTGAGTTTTGAGCCTCGCCCTTTGGCGTTGTATATTATTGTGCTTGTTGTGGTTGTTTCCGCCTGTTGGCGTTGATCTAGCTCCCATTTGGGGATGCTTTTTATTGTTTATGTATATTATTCTTGTTGTACCCGTTTGGGGCCAGTTTTTATAGAGGAGACTCTGCCGAAATTTTTCGGAAAATTTGCGGATGCTTTTAAACTTGTTTTCTTCATGTTTTCTTTTACTTCTTTTGCTTTTATATGGTTTAGATTTCTAGGCTTCGGCTTACTTAGGTTACGTTGCGCCTCTAGACGTTTCGTAATCTAAGTGCCGGTCACGTTCCGTACTTTCGGGTCGTGACAGTTTCGCCGCGGATCCGCGGCCGAGTTGACTCGGCCGCGACTCCTTTTTGCTGCAGTTTGTTCAGTGTTCTGTTTTGGGATTTTTAGGATATTTTGTTTCTGCCCAGAATTTCCAGAGAACAATGTTGTGTTTGGGGTAGTTACAAATTGGTGTTTTGATCGAAGTTCTACAAACTTTTGCTAAATGGTTGTATCTGTGATGTGATATATGCACTGAACGTCGACTAATCTCTATACGTCGATTAGTGGGGTTGTGCATATCTATGATCTGTAATGTTGTTGGTTTGTGTATATGAACTTGTTGGATTGTCGCGGATGAATAGCTGTGGGTTGTGAGATGAGAGTTTTCATTATCTTTCATTTGATGTAATATGTAAATTGATGTAATATTATTTTATGGCCGCACATCCGGGATGAGCTTGTAGCCGCCATTGTATATTATTTCTTTTACTGTTTTTGCTCCTAGGATAGACCCAAGGTGGGATGCACAAACTACCGGGTACTTTGAAGTCCCGAGTGGCCTAATCACGTTGTTGAGGGAGGTTGCTTCACATCGGGTACTTGACGGGTAGTTTGCCGCACCCGTAGGGGTCTAGGGTGGGGTTTGGCTATTCGTCGCGACCGTGTAATCCGTCTTTCGTTGCAGGCTCGAACGAAACACGGATTCCTAGCATATCCAATGTGTTCATCTATGATCTGGAATGGCTATCATTGCATCTGACGAAAGTATATATCTATATATGATATCTAGTAGGCGTTGCTTATGTTTTGCATCCACGCTAGTCCAGCCCCCGCTCTGTCGTTAGTTAAGTAACCTAACGGGTGATGACGGGGCCCCATGGCAAATGCGGATGGCATAAGCGTACGTCATATTTTTGTTGTTTTCTGTAATGGTAGGATTAATTGATGGGACACATTAAATTAATGCAAGAAAATAAATCAAAGTTAAATCATTGGAACAATTTCAAAACCACTCGGTTTCTTTTCAAAACAGAAAACTTTTAAAACGCGGAGCTTGAACCACTCCTTTTAAAAGCTATCACGTTCCTTCGATTATATCAAGTTCACTACGTTCACGGTTTCGCCAAAACCATTCGTAGCCCTCCGTCATTTCATATGGATAGTCAATAGTATTCAAGCTGTGTTTGTTAGCCAAAGTCAAGGCATAGTGATTGGTAGCTATTGGATATTCATATGTAGCATAGATATATGCGTTGGTTTGGGACAGTCGTACTGCCTTGTTGGTCAAAGTCAATGGTAGGTACGGGTGGGTTCAAATTAACCTGAAAAATGACGGGTAAAACTTGACATGTGACTTATGATTTGTTGGCCAAAGTCAAGGTCATAAGAGCATAGGGAAAAAATCCACATCGGGAGTTTCTAAAGAAACTGAAACTTGCTAGTTCTGCATACCATTTGGAGTGTGATGATTCTGGTAGGATTCCTTCAGCTTTATCACACATTGATATTTGGATCCTGATCCTACTGTGAGTATATGCTACTCCTCGGGAAACTTTCTCACTTAACGATCAATGCTATAAACCAAGTAGGTGTCTAGAAAGGTGTTAGCGGGGTTACGCCTACAGGGAAAAGAGGTTATTTAATTATGGAACTTCGCGAAAGCGTCGTAAAACCTCCCTCGAAGTACCAACACTGGCCTGGCTGAACGGTTAAGCAAGTATTGTACGGTGAGATTGATCCTGACTAATTCTTCTTTTTTGGTTTGAGGAAGGATTCGAGAAACAGTAAGAGCCATTCTGTTTAGACAAACTAAAAACCACTCTAAATTTGCAAGAGCATCATGCTAAAGTGTTTTTTCTCTCTCTCCTTATTGCAGCAACAAAACATCATGACGGGCTTTAAGTTACAACTAGATAAAAATATACTGACAGGGCCAAACTACAAAGATTGGCTTAGGAATGTCAAAATGGCAATCACTTATGACAAGTTGGGGTATCTCCTTACCACCAAAGCTCCCCTGTCCCAGGTCCTCAATCCAGCGTCGCGGATAAGGAAATCCGTAAGACCTGGGAGATTGATTGCGCGAAGGCCAAATGCTTCGTGCTTGCCTCTATGGACAATGAACATCAGAGGAGGCACGAGAATATGGATCTCGAATCCATATTTCTCCATACTAAGGATATGTATGGGGAGCAATCCCGTATCGCCAGATACGAAGTCTCGAAAAAGTTGTTTTCGGCGCGATTGGCCATCGGATCATCTGTAGCGGAACACGTGCTTAAGATGATTGGCTACATTGAAGAGCTCGCGGACCTCGGGGCCACGTTAGAGAACGAGCTCTACACTGACTTGATTCTCCAGTCTCTTCCTTCCACTTACGCCCAGATTATCCTGAACTTCAACATGCAAGGAAAGGAAGTTAAACTTTCGGAACTCCTAAACATGTTGAGGAGTGCAGAGGGCACCCTACAGAAAGTAAGGGAAACATCCACTTTGTTTATTGGAGGAGCTTCCTCTTCTAGGTCCAAGGCGAAATCCAAAGGAAAAAAGAAGAAGGCCCCCACCAAACCAAGGGGCGGTGTTAGTAAAGTGGAAACCAAGGGAAAGGCAAAAGTAGCAAAGGTAGCGGGAAAACTTGTGGGAAAGGAAGAGTGCTTTTATTATCACAAGAATGGACACTGAAAGAAAGATTGCAGGGCTTGGAAGGCCAAGAACCAGGACCCGAAGCAAGTTGTGGCTTCGGCTTCAGGTGTGTATGTTATTGAAAACTGTCTATCAATAAACTCTACTTCCTAGGTATTGGATACCGGATCAGGATCCCATATCTGTAATTCTTTGCAGGCACTGAGAAAGCGTAGGGTTTTGAAGGCAGGTGATATGACCCTCAGAGTTGCAAACGGAGCTAGCATGGATGCCGAGTCCGTGGGGGACTATCACTTGGGATTGTCAGATGGACATCTTTTGGTTTTACGTGATTGTTATTTTGTACCCAGTTCAACTTGTAATATCATATCTGTATCTTTAATTTCTAAAGAAGGTTATGATTTTGCATTTGTAAGCAATGTTCACCTTAATCATGTTCTGATTGGGTCGGGTACATTAAGCAACGGAATATACATATTGAACCAACCACAGATTTTTAATGTCCAGAATACACACAAAAGAAAGTCTTCAGAAATAAATCATGCTTTCTTATGGCATTGTAGACTGGGTCACATAAATGAGACAAGATTAACTAAGTTGCATAAAGAAGGATATTTAGATCCGTTCGAATATCAATCATATGCAACTTGTCAATCATGTCTCAAAGGAAAGATGACAAAGACTCCGTTCGCTGGACACTGAGTAAGAGCGAGCGAGCTCTTGGGACTCGTACACAGCGATGTATGTGGTCCAATGTCTACACATGCGTGAAGTGGTTATTCTTACTTCATTACTTTTACGGACGATTTTTCAAGGTACGGATATGTCTTCTTAATGAAACATAAATCTGAAGCCTTCAGAAAATTCCAGGAATACAAGAATGAAGTAGAAAAACAAATAGGCAAAAGTATCAAGACACTGAGATCTGATCGAGGTGGTGAATACTTGAGTGCCGAGTTCCTGGATTACTTAAAAGAGAATGGAATTCTCTTTCAGCTTACTCCTCCATACACCCCACAACATAATGGTGTATCGGAGAGAAGGAACCGAACCCTATAGGATATGGTACGTTCCATGATGAGTAACGCTGAGTTGCCGCGATCATTCTGGGGATATGCACTAGAATCAGCTGCATATCTTTTGAACCGAGTTCCAACTAAGACAGTGCCTACTACACCATATCAGATGTGGAGTGGGAAGAAACCCTATCTTAAGCACATTAAGACATGGGGATGTCCAGCTTTTTTCAAAAAGCAGCATGCGGACAAACTTGAGGCACGCTCAATACAGTGCAAGTTTGTGGGATATCAAAAGAACTCCAAGGGATATTTCTTCTATTACGTAGAGGAACAAAAGGTTTTCGTTTCTTGTCATGCCTGCTTCTTGGAAACTGAATTTTTGGAAAATCAGATAAGTGGGAGCGCAATAGAACTGGAAGAAATTCCAGAACGACAAGCTATTACTGAAAGCTTAGTGGAACCAGAAGGTTTGAAAGAACAGGACATTCCTGCACCACTCCGCAGAAGTAGTAGGCAGTCTCATCCGCCCGAGAGATACTACGGTTTTCTCATAGACGGGGATAGAGAGGATTGCATCATTGATAATGATGAGCCGACTAGCTTCCAACAGGTCATTCAGAGCAGTGACTCGGTAAAATGGCTGGATGTAATGCAGACCGAAATAGAGTCCATGTACACCAACAAAGTATGGACTTTGGACGTTGCTCCAGAAGGGGTAAAACCCGTAGGCTGCAAATGGATCTTCAAAAGGAAGATTGGTGTAGATGGACAGGTTGAGACCTATAAGGCTAAACTTGTTGCAAAGGGTTTTCGTCAAAGACCTGGTTTGGACTATGACGAAACCTTTTCTCCGGTGACTATGCTCAAATCCATTCGTATCCTTCTTGCCATTGCTGCCTTCCACGATTATGAGATTTGGCAGATGGACGTAAAGACCGCTTTACTAAATGGAAATTTAGAGGAGTGTGTCTATATGGACCACCCAGAGGGTTTCATTAAGAGTGGGAGCAGCGGGAAGGTGTGCAAGTTGCTTAAGTCCATTTATGGACTGAAGCAGGCATCGCGGAGTTGGAACATCTGTTTTGATGAGACAGTCAAAGAATTTGGCTTTATCAAAAATCCAGATGAACCATGTATTTATAGTAAAATTGTAGCATGAACTGTCGTATTCCTCGTTTTATACGTGGATGACATTCTCTTGATAAGAAATGACATTCCTATGCTATAATTTGTCAAAGAATTCTTGTCACACAGATTCTCCATGAAAGACCTGGGTGATGCCTCTTACATTCTGGGGATCCGGATCCATCGTGATAGGTCCAAGAGGATATTAGGACTTTCACAGTCCAGGTACATCGACACTATACTGAAAAGATTCAGTATGGAAGATTCCAAGCGCGGTAATTTACCAGCTTGTCACGGGATCACCCTCTCCAAAGAGATGTCTCCCAAGACAGATTTGGAAAGGGATCGCACGTCTATTATACCCTACGCCTCTGCGGTAGGCTCAATAATGTATGCGATGTTGTGTACCAGACCAGATGTAGCTTATGCACTGAGTGTGGTAAGCCGGTATCAGTCGAACCCTGGGGAGAAGCACTGGATAGCGGTAACGAACATTCTCAAGTACCTGAGAAGGACTAAGGAGATGTTCTTGGTGTATGGTGGAAAAGACCTCCAGATCGAAGCCTTTGCTGACTCCAGCTTCCAGAGTGACAAGGATGACTCCAAATCCATGTCGGGTTATGTCTTTACCCTCAATGGATGGGCGGTTTGCTGGAAGAGCTCCAAGCAGGAAACCGTTGCTGACTCAACTATGGAAGCGGAGTACATAGCTGCTTGCGATGCCGCAAAAGAAGCCGTCTGGATGAGGAAGTTCTTGACAGATCTTCATGTGGTTCCGTCTATTGTTGATCCAATACCTCTGTATTGTGACAACAATGGGGTTATAGCTTTAGCAAAGGAACCCAGGTCCCATCAGAGATCTAGACACATCTTGAGGCGGTATCACCTGATCAGGGAGATCGTGGATCGCCGGGAGATCGAGGTTCGGAGGGTTGCTACAGAAGATAACACTGCAGATCCATTCACGAAGGCCATATCCCAGACTCAGTTCGAGCGGCTGATCGAGATAATAGGTCTTCGATACGCCAGTACATGGCCTTAGTGCAAGTGGGAGATTGTTAGTGTATATGCCCTAGAGGCCATTACTGTATCATACTAGTTTGTATATTACTTAATGGAAGCTTGAGATATTCACAGTTGTATAGACAATCTTGCTAAAAATGGTAGTATGCTACTTGGTTTGTTTCTACTTTAATGTGTGCATTTGTTTCTTTTAGCATATCGCCTATACACATTAGTGGAGCCGTTAGGATCTTTGCTTTATTACCAACGTTGTGATGGAAGTCACACTAGTGGGGGCTGGGTAATCTACAAGCACATCCTTATACAGGTTCCTAGTCGTAGGATTATCGAGACGGGGCATCGATACTCCGGAGTAGACTAGCGTATGCGCTTCTCATCCCAGCAGGGGAGATGGTCTGTCCCACAGCCATTAGTACGTCGTACTTGAGATAGTATGCAGGTGCTCGTTAGGTTACGAGTACACTGGACAAGACTCGTAGGGAAATGTTGGTTGGTACTATACCTATCGTCAGTTATCAGTTCCCAGATGACATGAATACAGCTTAGTCCACTGACTTGACACTGTCACTTCGTCTCGAGTGTGTTCCCACTGTTCTTAGATTGCTACCCTACCACGGCTCAAATGAGTCATGCAAACAGGTAGCAGTTGGGTGCAGTCCCGAAGCACTTGGAGGCAGTGACGGTTAGACCGGATTCGTCTCTCCCGGTATTGGGGGTTGATATCGCACTGTGTCTAGGAGAGCCATTACACAAAGTCCCTGGCCATGGCAAGCGAGATATACTGGTAGCGTTTCCAGTGTTATCTCAGGGTGTTCTGGGCTATACTCTGACACGACTTATACCGCTATTAGGGGACTGATGTTTACCGCCCCCTAGACCCGCCATGCGATACTCTTTAACGAACAGACCAGACTGTACGGAGATTGTCATATTCAGGCTCAGTAGGAGTTCGGATGGGTTCACCTCATCAGTCTTCTTATCGGCATCTACTTGTGGACCGTTACGTACAGCTAGTACCACTTGCGGCCTATGATTAAACCCACTGTCAGCGTAGTGTCGAGTCTTTAGAGTTCCACACAGAGGGTTATTCGCCTTTGGGCAAAACAGAGTAGAGGTCGCATGGTTTTGCGACGGGGTTCATTCACATCCGCGCACTTGTGTACGTTTGGTGTCCGAGCAGTTATTACTAGCGGGCTTTGGTTTAAGCCAGATCCTAGTATTTGTTTTGGGATTGGTTTTGTCTCAGTGTATTCGTGTTCCTCGGAACACGGATGCGGGTGTGTATGCAAAGTTGACAGAGGCAGAGGATTCTCATTAGGGTTGTTGACTGCTGACTTTTTCCAAACCCTAATGAGAATGAGAAATATGATTAATGGTATTAATTACGGATAATTGTGCCATGGTTAGGGTTATTGACCATTTGACTATGGTTGACTTGTTGACCTTTGTTGACATATTGACCATCATCATTTCACATAAAAGATGCTCTTTGATTCATGCAAAATTCATTTAATGTGAAAAGATAATGGTCATTCCAAATGAACCATCACAATTTCTTTGATTATTATTATTTTTCATAATTCACTTATATGAGAGTATGGTTGCAAATATATCCTCATTCTTGCTTGCTCTTTCTCTCTCATAGGTTTAGCCCATCCTCATCCTCTCTCTCAAAGCTCTCATCTCTCATGTGTTGAGAACCATTAGCTCTTAAAACCACCAAAACTCGTCTCTACTCATTCTAGGGTTCTAGGTTTAGGAAGCCAAGCACTTTAGTTATCTCTAGGTCGAGGTAGGAGCTCAAGGTAGAGGCCTTCGGGTGGATCTTTCTTCGGCAAAGAGAAGGAGACGAGGAGGAGCCATTCAAACCACTCCAAGGAGCAAGAAGAGAAGGAGTTCAAGACCTAGGTATAACCTTCTAACCGAGTAGCTAAATCTTTTAGCTTGTTTGTTAGTTTTTGTTTAGCAAAGATCATCCATTTCTAGTCCATGTTACCTTGTGTTAAAAACCCATTTTTTACCTATTCCGCCTCCCCGTAAGAACCGGGGTGGGTAATATGGACTTACATGCTATCTGGTTGCCCTTTATCTTAACATGTAAACTGATTGTCTCTATGTTACATGTTGATAAAGCCCTTAGGATGAGTACTTGACTACCAGGATTATGAAGCAGATCATACTAGTGGGGTCAGGGTAGTCGGCAAGTACATCCTTTAAATGTTCCTAGTCGTAGGTGTATCGAAACAGGGCATCGATATACCAGAGTAGACTAGCATGTAGCTTCTCGACCCATGTAGATGGGTAATAGATGATCCCATATCGATTGTTGTTTGAGATCAGAGATGGTATACGGGTGCTCAGTGGAGACTGGGTACACTGAACGTACTCGCCGAGAACTCCTAGATGGTATTATACCTATCATCAGATAGCAGTTCTTTAGAGACACTGGTACAGGTTAGTCTGTAGACCCGAGATCATCATAGAGTCTTGTGTGATTCCTACTGTGCTTTGATTTCCACCTTACTACGTTCAAGAGACCGTACAAAACGGTGGCTTTTGGGTACAGTCCCAAATCACATGGAGGCAATGAGCGATAGGAGGGGTTTCGTCTCTCCCGGGATTAGGAGTTGATGTTGCGCTATGCTCGATTGGCTATAACAGGAAGTCTCTGGCCAAGGCTGCTTTAGAGATATACTGGTAAGTGTTATCATTAGTTTATCGACCCGTTATGAACCTCATATCGGCATGACTTATCGAGTTACCGGGGTCTGAAGTTTACCGCCCCTAGACACGATATGCGACATATCAGACAAAGAGACCGGACTGTACAGTAGTGTTACTGATTGGATTCGCAGGAGTATGAGCAGGCATGCTTGTTGATCTTCTGATCGCTCAATACTCAGGTGGCTGTTACGTTTAGCAGACCGCTTGCGGCTTGTAGGTGTTTGATATGATCATCACCTACTGCTGGCGTATTGACGAGTCTTTAGAGTCCTACACAAAGGTTTCCTGGCTCAAAAAGGAGTAGGAGAACATATGTGATATTTGTGGGACCGAGATTAATACGATATGTGATACCGTATTTTATTCTCGCAATATGTGTTATCGGTCGGTTATATGTGATATAGCCGGGTTATCGAATCAAGTGTTGATTCGATAAGAGGATACACATGATATTAGTCGGTTATATGTGATATAGCCGGATTATTAAATCAAGTGTTGATTTAATAATCTAATATATATTTATATATTTGATATATTAATTTACATTAACTAGTATTGGCTCACTTATGATTTCTTTTCTCACTTGTTTTCTGCATAAGTATATATGTGATATATATTTGTGTACATGATTTTGTGTCATGCTTGATGATATATGCAACTTGGGTGGGTGGGTGACTTACACCATGCTAGAGATTATCTGGGGTTTTATTTATTTAAAGTTATTCAAAAATTAGTTGGACTTTGTCATGGCTCAAAGCTTGTAGAAGCTTATGGATGCATTGACTTAGTCTACCATTTTTGTTTTGCTTAAGATATTTATAAACCCAACCATTATCCTAGCCATGGTTAAGTCTCTACAAAGGTTAACATATGATGTTAACTCACACATGGTTACCATTATTCACATGGTTAAGATATTTATAAATTTCAGCGGGGTTCCAGATGTGGGGTTTAAAGTTCGTTCGAACTGTTAAACATTGTCTAGGTTACCATTACAGTGTTAAAATATACGACTACGAAACACTACGAATTTGCCCCTAATCAAAATAAACATCACATGAAAATTTAGGCTAAACAAACAATACCTGAAACCCCAAAACCTACAGACCAGAGCACAGTAGAAATACGAGGCAGAAAGGAGCAAGAATGGCCGAGCAGGCCGGTTTTTCATGGGTTGTGCTCGGATTTTTGGTGGTGGAATTGCCTCGTATTTCTCCAGTGTTCTCAGTACATCATATGTAAACTTCTCCAGTGTTCTCGGAGTTGTTTTCGTTTTCGTAATAGTTATAACACCGTGTCCAAATTTTTAGCTTGGCTCTGATACCACTTTTCGGTTTCCTTAGCACCTTACCTATGATTTGGAAGCATCACACATGCCACTATAAAATTTGAGGAAGTGCTAAGAAAACTAACCATGAATATTAACTAGAATTTTAGGGTAACTATAAATAAGCATAACATACTAGAGGTAACATACACTAAAGAATTAGTAATACAACCTTTGTAAACTTCCTTGAGTGACTCCTTGGCCCTTTGAAAGTTTGAACTGGCTCGCTAGAAAACTTCCTAGTCCACGATGATCCACTCGAAGTCCCTTTTCTCAAAGCTCCTTACTTCACTTGATCAAGAATGAAGATGAAGCAAACACTTTACACTAATAGGCTAGAGTAGTGTAGAATGGTGATGTGGTTTCTTTTCTCTATTCAAAACCCTTTCTTTTTATGAACCTCACTCACTAGAAATCTCAAGTGAGCTGGGAGGAAGAAGAAGGATATGGAAAATGCTTGAGATCAAAAGATAATGTTAATTATCTTAACTTAAAAGAGAAAGAAAATATAATATATATGAAAGTCACAGTCTCATCACAAACCATGGTAAACAAATATCTAGATATTTTGCAAATGAGTTAAAGCAACAAAGGAAAATAAATCAAGGGTTAAACTCATGGTTAAGTGTAGAAGAGTGTGGAACAAATGAACTATGATTAATTTTCTTTTTTCTTTAACTCAAAAACAATTTTATATAGATATATTTATTCACCATGTGAGTCTTGCATTGCCATCTCAAGTGTATCAACAACCATGATACCATGTATGCATGTATGTGTCGATACACATCAACATGTACATACATGCATGCATACATCATTATAGAAAAGGGTGTAATAAAGAAGTGAGCTAAAAGTCAATGTTAAATCAACACTTTATTTAACAAACCGGTCATATCACATACGACCCGACCAATAGAAAAACTCCCGATTAATATATGGTATCACATTCACGCATTTAATCGGGTCCCCGTGCATATCTCATATGCACACCACATCGTTTCGCCTGAGCTAGGAAACTCCTGTGTGGGACTCTAAGACTCGTCAATACGCCGGCAGTAGGTGATGATCATATCAAACACCCACAAGCCGCAAGCGGTCAGCTAAACGTAAAGGCCACCAGGGTATTGAGCGATTAGAAGAAAACAAGCGAAGCTGTCAAAACTCCCGTCGAGCCAACTGGCAACACTTACTGTACAGTCCGGTCTATTCGTCAGATATGCTGCATATCGAGTCTAGGGATGGTATCGTCGACCCCAATAACTCAATAAGTCATGTTGGTGTATGGCTCATAACAGATCGAGAAACTACTGATAACACTTAACAATAAATCTCAGCAGCCCTGGCCAGGGACATCCTGTTATAGCCAATCGAGCAAAGCACAACATCAACCCCCAATACCGGGAGAGACGAAACCCATCCTATCGCTCATTTCCTCCATGTGCCTCATGACTGTACCTAAAATCCACCTGTTTGCATGGCTCAGTAGAGCCGTGGTAGGGGGGAGATCAAAGTACAGTGCGATGGCACACAAGATTCTATGACGATCTCAGATCTACAGACTAACTTATACCAGTGCCACCTGAGAACTGCTATCCGACGATAGATATAATACCACATAGGTGTTCTCGGCGAGTCCGTTCAGTGTACCCAGTCTCCATTGAGCACCCGTATACAATCTTTGGTGTCATCACACCAGATGGATATGGGATCATCCATCGCCCATCATACGGGACAAGAATGGTATACGCTAGTATAATCTGGAATATCGATGCCCCGTCTCGATACGCCCACGACTAGGAACAGTTCGAGGATATGCTCATAAACTACATGTGTCCCACTAGAATGATCCGCATCATAGTCGCAGCAGTCAAGCAAATATCCTGAGGGCTTTATCTGTAAGTCGACGTTAGACACCCCACAAGATGCGGGGAGGCGGAATAGGTAAAACAATCATTTTGTTTAAACTAACATCGACTAACTTTACGGATCTTTTCCAAACCCTAACTAACAACAACATAGAAGTCATTAGCTAGTATGAAAGATGATTATACCTAATGAATCAAGTCCTTCTTTTTCTCGTAGAGCACCTCCTCGTCGGCCTCCTCGTTGTGATAGAAGATCCACCCGAGAGCTACTTCTCCAAGCTTAACCTCTCACTTGAGGTAACTAGGTTGCTATGAGTGCTAATCAAAATAACCTAGAGGATATAGAATAGGATTAGGGATCTATTAGTCTTGCTAACACTTCGATCTCAACACATGAGAGGTTAGGGTTAGTTCTTTGAAGAGAGAGAGCTTGAGGAGAGAGAAGGTGAGAGTGAGAATGATAATGAATTATAACTCATTTTAGAATATATATGAAACATGATAATTATTAAAATGAATAACATAATAATAATATCAACCATGCTTCATTAACTCTCTTTGGGTGAATCATCTCATGAGTCATTAAGCAATAAATGCTTCATTAACTCAATTGATGAATCACACCATGAGTCACTAATCCATTTAATGCAAATTCCACCTAAGCCTCCAGCTCATCAATCTTCTAGAAGCTTCTTGACTAATTACGAGAATGCCCCTCCTATCCGTGAAAACACGGAAATACTGAGACTGTATAAATCCAATAATCCAATACTAGAATCTGGCTTAAACCAAAGGCTGATAGTATAAACTGTCCGAACATCGTACGTGCGTAAAAACACGTAGGTGTCCGAACCCTGTCGTAAAACCATACGACCTCTATATCGTTTCGCCCGAAGCAGGGAAACTCTATGTGTGGGACTCTAAACACCCGACTACTACGCTGGCAGTAGGTTTAACCACAGGCCGCAAGCGGTACTAGCTGTACGTAACGGTCCCCAGGTAGATGTCGATAAGAAAGCCGTTGAGGAAACCCATCCGAACTCCTACTGAGCCTGATGTGACAATCTCCGTACAGTCCGGTCTGTTCGTCTAAGACTATCGCATATCGGGCCTAGGGGCGGCAAGCGTCAGTCCATTAAAGGCGGTATTAGTCGTGTCGGAGCGAAGCCCATTACACCTTGAGAAGCTACTAGAAATCCTACCAGTAAATCTCGTTTTCCCTAGCCAGGGACTTCGCGTAATGGCTCTCCAAACACAGCGCGATTTCAACTCCCAATACCGGGAGAGACGAATCCTATCTAACCGCCACTGCCTCCAAGTGCTTCGGGACTGCACCCAACTGCTACCTGTTTGCACGCCTCCTTTGAGCCGTGGTAGGGTAGAAATCTAAGAACAGTGGGAACACATTCGAGACAAAGCAGTAGTGTCAAGTCTGCGGACTATGTTGTACTTATGTCACCTGGGAACTGTTAACTGACGACGGGTATAATACCAACCAACATTTCCCTGCGAGTCCTTTCCGGTGTACCCGTAACCCAACGAGCACCTGTATACTATCTCCAGTACAACGTACTAATGGCTGTGGGATAGACTATCTTCCCAACTGGGATGAGAAGCGTACACACTAGTCTACTCCGGAGTATCGATGCCCTGTCTCGATAATCCTACGACTGGGGACCTGAAAAAGGATGTGGTTATAGACTACCTAGCCTCTACTAGTGTGACTGCCATCACAACGCTGGTAGTCAAGCAAGATCCTAAGGGCTCTATCAATATGTATTCTCGATATGCTAACATATACACACATTAAGATAGATACAAACCAAGTAGCGTACTACCATGTTTAGCAAGACTGTTAATATAACAGTGAATATCCCAAGCTTCCATTAAGTAATATACAAGCTAGTATATGATACAATAATGGCCCCTAGGGCATATACACTAACAATCTTCCACTTGCACTAGGGCCATGTACTGGCGTATCGAAGACATATCATCTCGAGTAGCCTCTCGAACTGAATCTGAGGTAAGGCCTTAGTGAATGGATCTGAAGTGTTCTCCTCTATAGGAACTCTCCGGACCTCGATCTCCTGGCGATCTATGATCTCCCTGATCAGGTTATACCGCCTTAAGATGTGTCTGGACATCTGATGGGACCTGGGTTCCTTTGCTAAAGCTATAGCCCCGTTGTTGTCACAATACAGAAGTATTGGATCAACAATGGATGGAACCGCTTTAAGTTCTGTGAGGAACTTCTTCATCCAGACCGCTTCTTTTGCGGCATCGCAAGCAGCGATATACTCCGCTTCCATCGTCGAGTCAGCAACGGTGTTCTGCTTGGAACTCTTCCAGCACACCGCCCCTCCATTAAGGGAAAGACATAACCTGACATGAACTTGGAGTCATCCTTGTCACTCTGGAAGCTGGAATCAGCAAAGGCCTCGATCTTGAGGTCTTATCCGCCGTAAACCACGAACATCTCCTTAGTCCTTCTCAGGTACTTGAGAATGTTCTTTACTGCTATCCATTGCTTCTCCCCTGGGTCTGACTGATACCTGCTTACCACGTTCAGTGCGTAAGCTACATCTGTTCTGGTGCACAACATCGCATACATTATAGAGCCTACCGCAGAAGCGTATGGTATAATAGACATGCGATCCCTTTACAAATCAATCTTGGGAGACATCTCTTTGGAGAGGGTGATTTCGTGACAAGCCGGTAAACTACCGCGCTTAGAATCTTCCATACTGAATCTTTTCAGTATAGTGTTGATATACCTGGACTGTGAAAGTCCCAACATCCTCTTGGATCTATCATGATAGATCCGGATCCCCAGAATGTAAAAGGTATCACCCAGGTCTTTCATGGAGAACCTGTGTGACAAGAATCCTTTGACAGATTGTAGCATAGGAATGTCATTTCCTATCAAGAGAATGCCATCCACGTAAAAGACGAGGAATACGATAGTTTGTACTACAATTTTACTATATATACATGGTTCATCTGGATTTTTGATAAAGTCATATTCTTTGACCGTTTCATCAAAACAGATGTTCCAACTCCGCGATGCCTGCTTCAGTCCATAAATGGAATTAAGCAACTTGCACACTTTCCCGCTGCTCCCCCTCTGATTGAAACCTTCTGGCTGATCCATATAGACGCACTCTTCTAAATTACCATTTAGAAAAGCTGTCTTTTCGTCCATCTGCCAGATCTCATAATCATGGAAGGCAGCAATAGCAAGAAGGATCCGAATGGATTTGAGCATAGCCATTGGAGAAAAAGTTTCGCCATAGTCCAAACCAGGTCTTTGACGAAAACCCTTTGCAACAAGTCTAGCCTTATAGGTTTCCACCTGTCCATCTACACCAATCTTTTTCTTGAAGATCTATTTGCATCTTATGGGTTTTACCCCATCTGGAGCAAAGTCCAAAGTTCGTACTTTGTTGGTGTACATGGACTCCATCTCGGTTCACGTTGCATGCAGCCATCTTACCGAGTCGCCGCTCTGGATGGCCTGCTGGAAGCTAGTAGGTTCATCATTATCAATGACGCAATCCTCTCTATCCCCATCTATGAGAAAACCGTAGTATCTTTCAGGCGGATGAGACGGCCTCCTACTCCTGCGGAGGGGTGCGGGAATGTCCTGTTCTTCTTGAACTACTGGTTCTACCAAACTTTCAGTAGTAGTTTGTGGTTCTGGAATTTCTTCCAGTTCTATTGCGCTCCCACTTGTTTCCTTTTCTAAAAACTGCTGTTCTAGAAAATGGGCATTACGAGAAACAAAAACCTTTTGTTTCTCTGCGTAATAGAAGAAATACCCCCTGGAGTTCTTTGGATATCCCATAAACTGACACTGCACTGATCGTGCCTCGAGTTTGTCTGCATGCTGCTTTTTAACAAAAGCTGAACATCCCCATATCTTCAGATACTGAAGATATGGTTTCTTCCCACTCTACATCTGATATGGCGTGGTAGGAACAGTCTTGGTAGGAGCCCTGTTCAAAAGATATGCTGCTGATTCTAGCGCATAACCCCAGAAAGATCGCGGTAACTCAGCATTACTCATTATGGACGTACCATATCCAATAAGGTTCGGTTCCGTCTCTCCGATACACCGTTATGCTGTGGAGTGTATGGAGGAGTAAGCTGAGAGAGAATTCCTTTCTCTTTTAGGTAACCTAGGAACTCGGCACTTAAGTATTCACCACCTCAATCAGATCTCAGTGTCATGATACTTTTTCCGGTTTGGTTTTCTACTTCATTCTTATATTCTTGGAATTTCTCAAAAGCCTCGGATTTATGTTTCATCAAGAAAATGAATCCGTATCTAGAGTAATCATCCATAAAAGTTATGAAAAATGAAAAATCACCTCTTGCATGTGTAGACATTGGACCACATACATCGCTGTGTATCAGTCCTAAGAGCTCACTCGCTCTTACTCCATGTGCAGTGAATGGAGTCTTTGTCATCTTTCCATTGAGACATGATTGACAAGTGGCATAAGATTGATATTCGAACGGATCCAAATATCCTTCTCTATGTAACTTAGTTAACCTTGTCTCATTGATGTGACCTAGTGTATAATGCTATAAGAAAGCCTTATTTAAATCTGGAGACTTTCTTTTTAGTGTATTCTGGACATTGAAAATCTGTTATTGGTTTAACACATATATACCGTTATCTAGTGTACCGGACCAAATCAAACCATGATTAAGGTGGATGTTAACAACATCGCTTACAAACGTGAAATCATAACCTTCTTTTGATAACAACGATACTGATATGATATTACACGTTAAACTGGGTACACAAAAATAGTTATGTAAAACCAAAATATGTCCACTCGTCAATCCAAGGTGATAATCCCCTACAGACACAGCACCCACGCTGGCTCCGTTAGCAACCTGGAGGGTCATATCACCAACCTTCAGCACTCTACGGTTTCTCAGTGCGTGCAATGAATTGCATATATGAGATCCTGATCCGGTATCCAATACCCAGGAAGTAGAGTTGATTGACAGACAATTTTCAATTACAAACACACCTGAAGTCGAAGCCATAGCTTGCTTCTGTTCCTGGTTCTTGGCAATCCAAGCTTTGCAATCTTTCTTACAATGGCCTTTCCTACGACAGTGGAAGCACTCGTCCTTTGCCACTACTGACACCGCAACCTTTGCCTTTCCCTTAGCTCCCACCTTACCAACACCTCCTCTTGGTTTGGTAGCGGCCTTCTTCTTCCTTCCTTTGGCCCTAGCCTTGGACCTGGAAGAGGAAGCACCGCGACCAAACATAGTGGGTCTTTCCCTTGCCTTCTGCAAGGTGCCCTCTGCACTCCTCAACATGGTAAGGTGTTCTGGAAGTTCAACTTCTTTTCCTTGAATGTTGAAATTCAGAATAAACTGGGCGTAGGTGGAAGGAAGGGACTGAAGAACCAAGTCTGTAGACAGCTCGTTCTCTAATGTTGTCCCGAGGTCCGCGAGCTCTTCTATATAGCCAATCATCTTAAGGACATGTTCTCCTACAGATGATCCGACGGCCAGCCTCGACTGAAACAAGTTCTTCGAGGTCTCGTATCTTGCTATACGAGATTGCTCTCCATACAGATCCTTTGTGTGGAGAAATATGGATTCAAGATCCATATTCTCGTGCCTCCTCTGATGTTCATTATACATAGTGGCAAGCACGATGCATTTGGCCTTCGCGCAATCAATCTCCCAGGCCTTGTGGATTTCCTTATCCGCAATACTGGATTCTAGACCAGGGACAACAGGTGCCTTAGTAGTAAGGACATACCCCAAATTTTCATAAGTTATTTCCATCTTAACATTCCGGAACTAATCTTTACAGTTTGGCCCTGTCAAAATATTTTTATCTAATAGTAACTTAAGGCCTGTCATGTTCTGGGTCGCTGCAATGAGAGAGAGAGGGAACACTTTAGCATGATGCTCTTGCAAGTTTAGAGTGGTTTTTAGTTTATCTAAACTGGATGGCTCCCACTGTTTCTTGAATCCCTCCTCAAACCAAAAAGGAAGAACTAGTCAGGACTATTCTCACCGTACAATACTTAACCGTTCGGCCAGGTCGGTGTTGGTACTTCGAGGGAGGTTTTACGACGCTTTCGCGAAGTTCCTTAATTAAATAACCTCTTTTCTCTGGTGGCGTAACCCCGCTGACACCTTTCTTGACACCTACTTGGTTTATAGCATTGATCGTTGATTGTTAGCGATTCTGCGTGTTCAAGTTTTAGTTTAATACCGCAATCAAGACGGTTTCTCTTGTAGCTAGCCGGTTGAGTACGGGTCGTCCGCAGGGAGATGGGAGTCTTTTTCTATGTGTTTTAACGAGTTAAGTCCGAGAGTTCAGATTTGTTTGTGATTATCTAAGTGTTAAGTTGATGTTTTAAAGAGAGCTTGTTAGGGTTAGGATTAGGTTAGTTTGAGTTAGGAGTCTCCACATCTTTCGTTGCCCCTCTTAATATCGGTGTTACGGTAATCGGCAACAACGGGGATTAGCACGACTAGGAAGGAACTAGCGAGTATAAGCTAGGCTTTCCAACGCATAAGTCCTTCCTTTTGGTGCTTGTCCGTCCGTTCTTGGCTCTTAGCCATAATCTCCGGTTAATTCAACCACAACCGGTCTCACCACGGAATCACCGCTATCATGTAGGATAGGGTGCCGTAAGGAGCGGATTGTGGTTCAATTAACGGGAGTCGATTTAAGCTGTTGGGCAAGGAAAGAGTGAGAGAGATTTCCTTCTCTCAAACTTCCCTTATCCTACCCTAACAAGTATGAACTACTCACACATCATGATACGGAAAAATAAAACAAAACAAAAGAGGAGGATAGAAAGAAGGAGATTAGAAGAATACGACTAGCTATTTGCGACCTCACCTTGGCGAGGATCGAGCGTAAGCATCATTGTCGTATTAAGGATAAAGAAAAAGAGAGAAGAAAGAAACAACAAGAAATAACAACAACTAGTTAACGAATTAAAGTTACAACAATTATAGAAAAAGCAAGACAAGCATGATAATAAAATGATCTTCTTTATTCATCACTCTTCACTCACAAGCTCACTACAAGTTTAATGGAGAAGAGATGAGAAGAGGAAGAAGAAAAACACTAAACCTAGCAAAATGAAAATACAAGAATATGGACCCTTTCCTTCACAAAGTTCTGGGCTATTTATAGGCCAAAAAATGAAAACCTAGGGCAACCACCAGAACCTAACTGAAAAGACCAAAATACCCCCCAAAGATCTCTGTCTGCCGCCACCATAAGGACGTGGATCCGCGGCCTAAGCATGCTTAGGCCGCGTTTCCGCGGCCATAGTAGGGTATTAGGCCTCCGTATTTTGTGGCTTTTCCTGGTATTCTTTGTACTTCAGTATGGCATGTGTGTTTTCTGAAAATACCTCCACATTTCTTCCAGAATTTCTGTTGAGGGAAAGGTAGACTTTTGTGGATGTTTTTGTCATGATTGCCTCGAGCTCCGCGTAGATCTCTTGGATCTTGTGCTGCCATTGAGCCTTGTGCCTGAAAACGACATTGATTTGACATTTTGTCTTCCTAAACTGGTATCTGGCAACATACGGATGAAGAGCGGAGACCGTGTTTTATCTGTGGTTGGCAGGAACCCGGATTTTGTCGTGTTTTCCATGAATTCCACCGTTTTAGAACCGAGAACCTGTATCCTGCAATTGACTAGCAAATACGGCTCAAGAGTATCTACCGATATGCAATGTGATAAAAATTGGGCGGTATGAAAATGCAAAAATCTGATATGAACAAATACCCCCAAACTTATCATTTGCTCGTCCCGAGCAAAGCCAATTTATTCACAAAAATTTCCTAACCTCACTTTCGCAGGGAACGCGATTGCACTGAGCATGTGCAACAAGCCGTTAAACCTCTAGGTGTCCCTAGTAGGAGGAGTGTTGTCTCCTGAGGGTTTTCAGCGGATACTACCCACAAAATCCGGTCAAGTTGGTTTCGTAAAATAACTAAGATTCAAACCCTAAAGTTTTGTTTCAGAAAATAACAATTCTATAATCCTAAGTCTAGACTATCGAACCTTTATTTTTCACACCTCGCTTCTTATTTAACTACAGATTTTATATGTCTTTACGTGCAGTGCAAATAGTGTCGTTAAGTTCCAGAAGGATCGATTAAAGTCATCATGTCGCACAATAAAGCCCAGATAACAATTTTAAAAGAATCACATAAGTTTTATAAAGAGTTAAGCATTTTTCAAGTTTCATTTTCCAGTAAAGTTTCAACTTCAGAATTTCTATCTTCCCTAACAGGAAACTAGGTCTTATTCTTCACTCCACCTTTTTCTTGTTTTCATTTCATACACACCTCTGTGAACGTGCAATAGTCTTTATCATAGAGTAAAACCTTCATATCTCCGCTAAATTTTTTTTTATAAAAGTCTGTCTTTTATCAAGATTATTCTCACACAAAGAACCGTTAGGAATTTTAACTCGGAGAGAACACTTGCTTGACTTTGTTTTAATCTGGACTTTCTAGGCTTCTTAGCGAGCTTTGGGCTAATGCACCCAAACCAGTTGGTTTTAGGGCATTAGGTGTAGAAACACCCCAGCGGACTTAATTACTCAAGTTACCTAGGTCCAAAAACAAAAGACAGTTTGGCGTGAAAATCAGATGATTTGATACGAACAGAAATATAACCGGCAGTTCAATTATTTTTTTCGATAAAAGACGTGTTTAGTGGGTTTTGTGTGTAATCATTCCAATCAAGTTTCAGATGGGTTATTTTTCAGACTTAGCTCCAATTAAGGCATCAATAACATTCCTTCATATTTGCTTTACTTCATAAACTATTCTTGACATTACTTATTTCAGAACAAACCTATTTGATCCTCAGAAAATCATTTATCTGTTTAAAAGTTTAAACATGAAAGACTCGTCATCTAATTCCCAAAATTCACGACACGTGTAGTGTGATGTAAAGACGTATATCAGCTATAGTTAACTTCAAAGGAGAGTTATCTTTCAGGTTTTCAAAACCTAAACATAAGATTTAGTTATTCCTATCTTTTCAAACAAAAACCGTCGAAATTTTGAATCAGAGTTTTTCCACAAGCTAACTTGACAAAAAGGTTTTTATATATATTTTTTAGAAAATTTTCAGATTTTTATGGATTTTAATATGCAGATGCAAAATATACACATGAATGCGAAGGTAAGAAATGCGTACCGAGCGTACCCCCAAACTTAAACTGGACAGTGTCCTCACTGTCGTTGCATGAAGAGATCATTTGAGGAGTCAAAATTGTCGGTTAGCGATAGCCAAATTTTTATTTGTTTTTGTTTTTAAAGAAAAGAAAAAGAATATACACAAATATATACAAAATGGTTTGTACATACCCCCAAACTTATTTGGAACAGTGTCTACTGTTCTTGGCTGGATAACCAAAGTTTGGAGGTAGGCAGAGGAAGATCATGCAGGGTAAACCGGCTCCTGTAAGAACAGGAGCTCCTCTGTTGGTTCGGCGCTAAGGTACGGTTTGCATCGGTGTCCGTTTACTTTGAAAAGTGAACCGTCCTTTGGATTTTCCAAATCCACAGCGCCCTGCGGATACACATTCCGCACAAAATACGGCCCTTTCCAGCGAGATCTGAGCTTTCCTGGATGGAAGTGAAGTCGGGTGTCGTAAAGCAGTACCTGCTGACCAGGTGCGAAGGTTTTGCGCAAAAGGTGTTTATCGTGAAACACCTTCGTTCGATTCTTAACGACAACCGCGTTATCGTAAGCCTCATCCCTAAGCTCGCTTAGTTCGTTCAACTGCAGCTTCCGATGGCTGCCCGCATCCTCGAGAGACAGATTCAGCTCCTTTATCGCCCAAAATGCGCGATGCTCTATTTCGACAGGAAGGTGGCAGGCTTTTCCGTACACAAGCCGATAGGGAGACATGCCAAGGTCGGTCTTATAAGCAGTTCGAAATGCCCAAAGGGCATCAATGAGTTTCAGCGACCAATCCTTACGGTTCTTGGAAACCGTCTTCTCCAGTATCTGCTTGATTTGCCAATTTGAAATTTCGGCCTGCCCGCAGGTTTGGGGGTGGTAGGGCATAGAGAGCTTATGATTAATAGAGTATTTCCGCATCAAGGCCTCGAAAGTCTTGTCGCAGAAATGACTCCCATTGTCGCTAATGATCGCTCGGGGGTGCCCAAAACGAGAGAAAATGTTTTCTTTAAGGAACCTAACGACAACCTTGTTGTCGTTAGTTCGGCTGGGCACAGCCTCGACCCATTTAGAGACGTAATCAACAGCGAGAAGGATATACAAGTTCCCGAAAGAGCTGGGAAACGGCCCCATGAAATCTATCCCCCAAACATCGAAAATCTCCACAACCAAGATCGGTTGGAGCGGCATCTCGTTCCTCCGGGATATCCGGCCCATGTGTTGGCACCGGGAGCAAGTCTTGCAATAGTCGTGAGCGTCTTTGAAGAGGTGTGGCCAGTAGAAACCACATTGTAAGATCTTCTCAGCTGTCTTTCTGGGCCCAAAATGCCCGCCACACGCTTGATCGTGGCAAAATGACAGCACACTCTTGAATTCCTCATCAGGGACACACCGACGAATAATCTGGTCGGGACAGTACTTGAACAAGTAGGGTTCGTCCCAGTAAAAGTGTTTTACTTGGGATAAGAAGCGAAGTCTGTCCTGACTCGACCATTCAGTCGGTAGTAATCCTGTGGCCAAATAGTTCACAATATCTGCAAACCAGGGTTCGCAAGATACTGTCAAGAGCTGTTCATCCGGGAAAACGTCGTTGATTGGAATTGGAAGCGAAGGCGAAGAAGGAAGTCGTGAGAGATGGTCGGCAACTACGTTTTCACATCCTCGTTTGTCCTTAATGACAAGGTCAAACTCTTGAAGCAAGAGGATCCAACGGATTAACCGAGATTTTGCATCTTTCTTCGCAAAAAGATGGCGCAGAGCAGAATGATCTGTGTGGACAATGACTGGAGAGCCGATGAGGTAGGGCCTGAAATTTTCTAAAGCAAATACAACAGCCAAGAATTCCTTCTCAGTTGTTGTATAATTGAGTTGGGCGTCGTTCAGGGTTCGGCTCGTATAATAGATTACGTGCGGCATCTTGTTGATGTGTTGTCCAAGGACAGCACCAATGGCAAAGTCGGATGCATCGCACATAATCTCGAATGGGTGCGTCCAGTCAGGTGAAGAAAGAACGGGAGCAGAAGTGAGTGAGCGTTTCAGTGACTCGAATGCAGTCACACAGCTCGAGTTGAAGTCGAATGGCGTGTCCTTGGCCAGCAAAAGAGTCAAGGGCCTAGCAATCTTGCTAAAGTCCTTGATAAACCGTCTATAAAAACCGGCATGGCCAAGGAAGGCTCGGATATCTCTGACGCATCGGGGAGGAGGCAGATTGGAAATGAACTCAATTTTTGCTTTGTCAACCTCTATGCCATTTTGCGAGATGATATGTCCTAAGACAATACCTTCGCGCACCATGAAGTGGCATTTCTCCCAGTTCAAAGTGAGATTCTTATCCTTACATCGGGTAAGGACAGCGTCAAGATGCAGCAAACACTCGTTGAAGGAATCGCCGAAGATGGAGAAGTCATCCATGAAAATCTCCAGAAATTTTTCCACCATGTCTGAGAAAATTCCCATCATACACCGCTAGAAGGTAGCGGGCGCATTTCATAACCCAAAGGGCATGCGACGATATGCAAACGTGCCGAAAGGACAAGTGAATGTGGTCTTGTCCTGGTCTTTTTCGGCGATGGGAATCTGATTATAGCCGGAGTAGCCATCAAGAAAGCAGTAGTACTCGTGTCCGGCCAATCGTTCAAGCATTTGGTCAATGAAAGGTAGCGGAAAGTGGTCTTTCCGCGTTGCGGCGTTGAGTTTTCTGTAATCAATGCATACTCGCCACCCAGTTTGGGTGCGAGTAGGGATTAACTCGTTCGCCTCATTAGTGATGACCGTGATGCCCGACTTCTTGGGGACAACATGAATGGGGCTAACCCACTGGCTATCAGAGATAGGGTAAATGATACCACTATCTAGACATTTAACGATCTCCTTCTTCATAGCCTCTTTCATGACTGGATTAAGACGTCTTTGTGGATCCCGGGCTGGTTTGGCATCATCCATCAGATGAATGTGATGCTCAACGATCAGGGGACTAATCCCCTTGATGTCCGCCATAGACCAGCCAAAAGCTTGCCTGTTGCTGTGCAAGACCGCGAGAAGGGCTTTCTCTTGCTCGGGAGCTAGAGAAGCCGAGATGATGACAGGGAGGGTCTCGTTCTCACCTAAGTAAGCGTACTTTAGGTGAGACGGCAAAGGCTTGAGTTCGAGCGTTGGAAGAGAAACGATGGAAGGCAAGATTGGTGCAAAGGTCTCGAACTCAAAGGACTCCAGCAAAGGTTCAAAGTGAGTGTAAGCAACCGAGTTGGATGGTTCAGGTAACTCATCCGGAAAGTCGAAGGATTCAAACTCGGGTTGTGCGCGGCTAAGATCGTTCGAGAACGTGAAACACTCGTAGTCGTTGTCGGGCGCAGAAACAGCAGCAGGTTCGAAGAGAAACGCACTAGTGGCGTCAAGATTATCGTGATCAAATAGAAACTCCTCGAATTCACACTCTTCTGGGGTGATCTCCTGGATCGAGCAGACGTTCAGTATATAAGCATTAGGTTCGGCGGGCTGATTCCCCAACCTAAAAATGTTGAGTTCAATCGTCATATTTCCAAAAGAGAGGTTCATCGAACCATTGCGACAATTGATCACAACATTTGAGGTTGCGAGAAATGGGCGACCGAGTATCACCGGAATTTGATTCCGGGGGTTAGCTACAGGCTGTGTATCTAATACAATGAAGTCAACGGGAAATATGAAGTCCCCGACTTTTATTAACACATCCTCTAGCTCATCCCTAGGGTGGGTGATCGATCGGTCGGCCATTTGGAGAGTGCAGTGCGTGGGTTTCAGCTCTCCGACGCCTAATTGCTCGTATACTGAATACGGAAGCAGGTTAACACTGGCACCAAGATCTAATAGTGCGCGGTTGATGTTCTTATCCCCAATAGTAATTGAAATCGTAGGACAGCCAGGGTCCTTCCGTTTTTGTGGTAAAGATTGGGTAAGGGCATCACTCGTAGCACTAGCCAAGAAAACTTTCTTGGGTACCTGAGACTTCCTCTTTTTCGTGCACAAGTCCTTTAAGATTTTCGCGTAAGACGGGACTTGTTGGACAGCATCTAAAAGAGGAATGTTAATGTTAACCTGCTTAAATAACTCCAGAATCTTCTCCATTTGAGGATTTTGTTTATTAGACTTCAACCGGTTTGGAAATGGAACATTTTGAAAATTGGTTGAGTCTAATGCTGGAGGAGGAGATTGTGGAGTTGGAACGGATCCCAAAATAGGTGTCTTCGTGGAGTGAGAAGTGGGTCCGTTCAGAGCAGAAGAAGAGGGAGGGGAGCCTTGTGAAGAACGGAGAATAGGCTCAGAAGACGAAGAAGAAGAAGAAGAAGAAGAAGAAGAAGAAGCGGCCGGGGTGTCATCATTGATCCGTTTGCCAATGTTGTTTTGCAGCATCCTCCCCGATCTCAGTGTGGTCACGGCACTCACATTATGGTTTTGTTGTTCAAGAGCAACATGTGCATTATGTGGGTGACCGGGATTTGGAAGTGGCTGGGACGGGAGCTTCCCCTTTTCTCGCTCGCATAAGGCCGCGTTCAGCTGTGCAATCTGGGCCTCGATGGTTTGATGCTTTGCCCGTGTGCGGCAGTGTGTTGCACTAAAGATTGAATGGAAGACTGGATGTTGGCGGTGGATTGAGTCGATTGTTTAACAAACGCCTCCAGACTTCGTTCGAGCGAGGAAACCTTATCGTTGTTTGACGGAACAAAGTTGTTTGGTGGAAAAGAATTATTGGGTGCAAAGTTGTTCGTCTGATTTTGGAAAGGTTGGGGTTGGAAGGGCTGTTGATATTGATGTTGAGTTTATTGTTGCGCTTGTTGTTGCGGCGGAGGGGCCCTTTGGAAATTGTTGCCCTGGAATTGATTCTGATTCTGATTCCAGGCGAAATTGGGGTGGTTCTTCCAACCGGGATTGTAGGTGGAAGAGTATGGATCATTCCTCGGTCTTTGCTGGAAGGCAGCATTAACCTGATCCTGTCCTTGCGAGGGTGGATTGTAAGGACACTCTTCGGTCAAGTGGGAAGGATCGGAACAACAAGCGCAAATGGTACGAAGGGATAGAACAGGGACAGGAGCAGGAGCAGAAAATTTGCCCTCTATCGCTTCAAGTTTTCTTGTTATTGTAGCCATTTCAGCTTTCATCGCAATAGAGACATCAAGTTGGTGGATTCCTACCCTAGACTGACCGGTAGAAGTGGAGGTAGAAGAAGAAGAAGTCGGTCTGGTGCTCTCCCATTGTAGCGTTTGCTCCGCAAGGTCGTCAAAGAACTGCCACGCTTCCTCGTCAGACTTCAATAGGAAGTGGCCCTGACAGATGGTTTCCAACAACTGCTTCGTTGCTGGGTTCAGGCCCTCGTATAAGGTTTGGCAAAGTTGCCATTTCTCTATACCGTGGTGAGGACACTGAACAAGAAGGTCTTTGTATCGGTCAAAGCACTTCCAGAAGGGTTCAGAAGGAAGCTGGGAGAATTGGTTGATTTAATTTCGAATCCTTGCAGTTTTATGATTCGGATAGAATTTTTTCAGAAACGCTTTAACAAACTCGTCCCAGCTAGTGATTGAGTGGGAAGCGGTGCTATACAGCCATTTTTCAGCAAGATCGTATAAAGTGAACGGAATGACCCGTAGACGTATAGCATCGTCCGACAGCTGGGTGGTTTTCATCATGGCACAGACGTTTTGAAATTTGTTGATGAAGATATAGGCATCTTCAGATTCAAACCCATGAAAACGTGGAAGCATGTTGATGAAGTGGGGCTTAATTTCAAAGTTGTCCCCATTGGCCGGAGGAAGAGAAAGGCAGGTGGGAAGTGCAGAACGGGTGGGATAGAAACGATCCTGGAGCGCGATTCGCTGCGGCGCTACAACAGGCGGTGGTGGTGGGATATTGGTCTCCGTAGGAGGTAGAGCCAATCCAGGGGTGGTCAAAGAGATGTTCGGATTAAATCCTGACATCGCGGAAGAAGAGGTTGGTGAAGGTGAAGGTGAAGATGTATGAACAGAATTCCGGTCAACGTCGGAGTCAGCCGGCAAAAGAAGGGGTGAAAGAGGAGTGGAAGGAGTATCGACTTCGGAGTCGATCGCGTAGTCGGTAGCGACTAACGTAACGCGGACTAGACGGGCGCTAGTGTCCCGAGTCCAAACGGGCATACACTAAACGAGTTTAGTATAGTCAAAGCGGAGAAGGTGACGGTAAGAAAACGTCAATGGAGAAAGGCGATGTGTGGTGGGTGAAAAAAAAATGGAATTGGCGACAAAGGGCAAGTTTTTATAAAAGTTTTTTTCTTTTCTTTTTTTTCTTTTCTTTTTGTTTTTAGAAAGAGATTTACAAAAATATGTACGGAAATACGGCTTAAGCAATCACAACCAAGATATGCACAATCACACCTAGATCTAGGGTAACCTAGGTCAACTAGACCTGCTCCTGAACTTGATTGTCGAAGTTAAACAGTGCCGAGAAACGGGCTTAAAAATACGCTGATCACGAGGCCAGGTAAGTGCAGAGATAAGGGACTTCTTTTCCTTGAATGTTGAAATTCAGAATAAACTGGGCGTAGGTGGAAGGAAGGGACTGAAGAACCAAGTCTGTAGACAGCTCGTTCTCTAATGTTGTCCCGAGGTCCGCGAGCTCTTCTATATAGCCAATCATCTTAAGGACATGTTCTCCTACAGATGATCCGACGGCCAGCCTCGACTGAAACAAGTTCTTCGAGGTCTCGTATCTTGCTATACGAGATTGCTCTCCATACAGATCCTTTGTGTGGAGAAATATGGATTCAAGATACATATTCGCGTGCCTCCTCTGATGTTCATTATACATAGTGGCAAGCACGATGCATTTGGCCTTCGCGCAATCAATCTCCCAGGCCTTGTGGATTTCCTTATCCGCAATACTGGATTCTGGACCAGGGACAGCAGGTGCCTTAGTAGTAAGGACATACCCCAAATTTTCATAAGTTATTGCCATCTTAACATTCCGGAACCAATCTTTATAGTTTGGCCCTGTCAAAATATTTTTATCTAATAGTAACTTAAGTCCTGTCATGTTCTGGGTCGCTGTAATGAGAGAGAGAGGGAACACTTTAGCATGATGCTCTTGCAAGTTTAGAGTGGTTTTTAGTTTATCTAAACTGGATGGCTCCCACTGTTTCTTGAATCCCTCCTCAAACCAAAAAGGAAGAACTAGTCAGGACTATTCTCACCGTACAATACTTAACCGTTCGGCCAGGTCGGTGTCGGTACTTCGAGGGAGGTTTTACGACGCTTTCGCGAAGTTCCTTAATTAAATAACCTCTTTTCTCTGGTGGCATAACCCTGCTGACACCTTTCTTGACACCTACTTGGTTTATAGCATTGATCGTTGATTGTTAGCAATTCTGCGTGTTCAAGTTTTAGTTTAATACCTCAATCAAGACGGTTTCGCTTGTAGCTAGCCGGTTGAGTACGGGTCGTCCGCAGGGAGATGGGAGTCTTTTTCTATGTGTTTTAACGAGTTAAGTCCGAGAGTTCAGATTTGTTTGTGATTATCTAAGTGTTAAGTTGATGTTTTAAAGAGAGCTTGTTAGGGTTAGGATTAGGTTAGTTTGAGTTAGGAGTCTCCACATCTTTCGTTGCCCCTCTTAATATCGGTGTTACGGTAATCGGCAACAACGGGGATTAGCACGACTAGGAAGGAACTTGCGAGTATAAGCTAGGCTTTCCAACGCATAAGTCCTTCCTTTTGGTGCTTGTCCGTCCGTTCTTGGCTCTTAGCCATAACCTCCGGTTAATTCAACCACAACCGGTCGGTCTCACCACGGAATCACCGCTATCATGTAGGATAGGGTGCCGTAAGGAGCGGATTGTGGTTCAATTAACGGGAGTCGATTTAAGCTGTTGGGCAAGGAAAGAGTGAGAGAGATTTCCTTCTCTCAAACTTCCCTTATCCTACCCTAACAAGTATGAACTACTCACACATCATGATACGGAAAAATAAAACAAAACAAAAAAGGAAGATAGAAAGAAGGAGATTAGAAGAATACGACTAGCTATTTGCGACCTCACCTTGGCGAGGATCGAGCGTAAGCATCATTGTCGTATTAAGGATAAACAAAAAGAGAGAAGAAAGAAACAACAAGAAATAACAACAACTAGTTAACGAATTAAAGTTACAACAATTATAGAAAAAGCAAGACAAGCATGATAATAAAATGATCTTCTTTATTCATCACTCTTCACTCACAAGCTCACTACAAGTTTAATGGAGAAGAGATGAGAAGAGGAAGAAGAAAAACACTAAACCTAGCAAAATGAAAATACAATAATATGGACCCTTTCCTTCACAAAGTTCTGGGCTATTTATAGGCCAAAAAATGAAAACCTAGGGCAACCACCAGAACCTAACTGAAAAGACCAAAATACCCCCCAAAGATCTCTGTCTGCCGCCACCATAAGGCCGCGGATCCGTGGCCTAAGCATGCTTAGGCCGCGTTTCCGCGGCCATAGTAGGGTATTAGGCCTCCGTATTTTGTGGCTTTTCCTGGTATTCTTTGTACTTCAGTATGGCATGTGTGTTTTCTGAAAATACCTCCACATTTCTTCCAGAATTTCTGTTGAGGGAAAGGTGGACTTTTGTGGATGTTTTTGTCATGATTGCCTCGAGCTCCGCGTAGATCTCTTGGATCTTGTGCTGCCATTGAGCCTTGTGCCTGAAAACGACATTGATTTGACACTTTGTCTTCCTAAACTGGTATCTGGCAACATACGGATGAAGAGCGGAGACCGTGTTTTATCTGTGGTTGGCAGGAACCCGGATTTTGTCGTGTTTTCCATGAATTCCACCGTTTTAGAACCGAGAACCTGTATCCTGCAATTGACTAACAAACACGGCTCAAGAGTATCTACCGATATGCAATGTGATAAAAATTGGGCGGTATGAAAATGCAAAAATCTGATATGAACAATCGTTAAGTGACGAATCTCCTGATGAGTAGCGGATACTCACATTAGGATCGGGATCCAAATATCATCGTGTGATAAAGCTGAAGGAATCCTACCAAAATTATCACACTCCAAATGGTATGCATCTCTTTGAAAATTTCGGTTTCTTTAGAAATTCCCGATATAAATTTCTGCCCCATGCTCTTATGACCTTAGCGTTGGTCAAAATGTCATAAATCACATGTCAAGTTCTACCCATCATTATCTTGTCAATTTGAACCCATCCGTACATACCCCTGACGTTGGCCAAATGATAATACGACTGTCCCAAACCAACTCATCTATCTATGCAACAAATGAATACCCAGCAGCTACCAAACACTATGCCTTGGTGTTGGTCAAAATACATAGCTTGAATACTACTGAATACCCAAATGAAATGACCTCGGGCTACGAATGGTTTTGGCGAAACCGTGAACGTAGTGAACTTGATATGATCGAAGGAACCTGATAGCGGTTTATTTTCTTTGCATTAATATAATGTGTCCTATCAATTAACCTATCATTACAGAAAACAATGAAAATATAACGTCCTCTTATGCCATCCGCATTCGCCACTGGGTCCCGTCATTCACCCATTAGGTTACTTAACTAACGACAGAGCGGGGGCTGGGCCAGCGCGGGTGTAAAACATAAGTGACGTCTAATAGCTATCATATATAGATATTGTACATTCGTCAGATGCAATAACAGGCCTTCCAGATCACAGATGAACATATTGAGTTTTCTACGAATCCGCATTCCTTTGGAGCCTGCAAAGAAAGACGGATTACACAGTCGCGATGAATAGCCAAAACCCCACCCTAGACCCCTACAGGTATGGCAAACTACCCGCCAAGTACCTGATGTAGGGTTACTAGGAACTAGAACAAGGTTCTATAAGGCATCAACCATGCCAAAATCAAATTTTTCAAGTGCCGAACAACCCGTAGCGAGGATCTTTGATAGAGAATTAGGGTAAACATTGAACAAGTAAACAACTTTACTTTTAAGAGATGGGGATTACAACCTTTGTAGTCCGTTCCATCGCTTCATAAGCTCCGTGTTGAGGTCCCTTCACTGTGATCATCAAGAACTCCGACTCTCGTGAGGCACCAAGAGGTGAATGATGCATCTTGCTTGAAGTCTTCATGATCTAAGATGATCTACCTTGAAGAATCTCTAACCCAAGTTTACACTTCACTAAACAACTTATTAGAGAAGTGAACACCTTAATCTAAGTGGCTAGAATATATGAGAATGATGAAGTAGGAATATTGCTCTCTTTTGTTTTGAAATTCTCACTTTTATTCACCACTTTTGAAAAAGCTAGTGAAGCTTTTCAACAAGGAAGAAGAAGCAAGAAGAAGAGCTAATCCTTTTGTGATGAATAATGAATTATTGTAATGGTTACAAATCTAACCAAGGGTTAAGAATGAAGGAGTTAACCCTTGTAGAGAATTAACTAGAGTTAATGTTTTGGATTGGGTTAACAAAATATCGAGCAAAAGACAAAGTCAAAGCTTCATGAAGCTTCAAGGAAGTTTCATGCAAAAGGTAACCCTAATCCAAACCCTAACCAAGTTTAAACCCTAAACCTTTGATAAATTTGTAACACTAACATGCTACAATATTATATATCACATATACAATATATTTTGCAACAAAAGAAAATAATACAATTAACATATATCGCATATATATCAATGTATTATCTCGTGAGAAAATGAATCAAAAAAGCGAGCTTATATTAGTTAACGTAACGTAATATATCACATATATAATTATACATTAAAATGAATCAATAAAGTGAGCTTATATTAGTTAACGTAACGTAATATATCATATATATAATTATACATTAAATTATCGAATCAACACTTGATCCGATAACCCGGCTATATTACATATAACCGACTAATATAACATGTACCAATTCATCGAATCAACACTTGATCCGATCACCCGGCTATATCACATATACCCGGCCGATATCACATATCGCGAGAATAGAATACGGTATCTCATATCGTATTATTCTCGGTCCCGAACATATCACATATGTGCTCCTACTCCGTTTTTCCTGAGCCAGGAAACCTCTGTGTAGGACTCTAAAGAATCGTCAATATGTCGGCAGTAGGTGAAGATCATATCAAACATACACAAGCTGCAAGCGGTCAGCTAAACGTAACAGCCACCCAGGTATTGAGCGATCAAAAGATCAACAAGCAAGCATGTACATTCTTCTGTGAATCCAATCGGTAACACTCCCGTACAGTCAGGTCTCTTCGTCTGATATGTTGCATATCTAGTCTAGGGGTGGTATATGTCAGACCCCAGTAACCGATAAGTCGTGTCGATATAAGGCTCATAACGGGTCGAAAAACTACTAATAACTCTTACCAGCAGCACTCGATATCAGCCCTGGCCAGGGACTTCCAGTTATAGCCAATCGAACACAGCACAACATCAACTCCCTATACCGGGAGAGACGAAACCCCTCCTATCGCTCATTGCCTCCATGTGGTTCGGGACTGTACCCAAAAGCCACCGTTTTGCACGCCCTCTTGGACGTGGTAAGGTGGAAATCAAAGCACAGTGGGAATCACACAAGACTCTATGATGATCTCGGGTCTACAGACTAACCTGTACCAGTGTCACCGGAGAACTGCTATCTGACGATAGGTATAATACCATCTAGGAGTTCTCGGTGAGTCTGTTCAATGTACCCAGTCTCCACTGAGCACCCGTACACCATCTTTGATGTCAAACACCGATGGATATGGGATCATCCATCGCCCATCATATGGGTCAAGATGCGTATATGCTAGTCTACACTGGTGTATCGATGCCCTATCTCGACACACCCTCGACTAGGAACAGTTATAGGATGTACTCATCGTCTACCGTGGCCCCACTAGTATGATCTCATCATAGTCCCAGTAGTCGAGTACAAATCCTAAGGGCTTTATCAACTTGTGAGAGTAAGACAATAAAATAATATAAGTCAACATGTTAAGATAAAGTGAAACCAAATAGCATACTATCATGACGAGCAAGAAAGTCCTCTCTATATATATCCAAGCATCCATTATAATATACATCATATGTACAATAATGGCCTCTAGGGTATATACATAACTAACAATCTCCCACTTGCACTAAGGCCAGCTGTTGTAGTATCTCATAACTTGCATCCCGAATAATCTCTCAAACTGTATCTGGGGAATGGCCTTCGTGAGTGGATCCGCAGTGTTGTCCTTCGTATCTACTCTCCTGACCTCGATCTCGTGGCGATCAACCATCTCCCGGATCAGGTGATACCGCCTCAAAATATGTCTGGATTTCTGATGGGACCTCGGTTCCTTGGCCAAAGCCACAGCTCCATTGTTATCACAATACAAAGGTATTGGATGCTCAATGGAAGGAACCACACCAAGTTCAGTGATGAACTTCTTCATCCAGACAGCTTCTTTGGCAGCATCGTTGGCAGCGATGTATTCAGCCTCCATCGTCGAGTCTGCCACGGTTTCTTGCTTGAAACTCTTCCAACAAACCGCCTTTCCATTTAGGGTAAAGACAAATCCTGATTGCGACTTAAAGTCTTCCTTATCACTTTGGAAGCTTGAATCGGTAAAGGACTCCACCTGGAGTTCTCCATTACCACACACCAAGAACATCTCCTTAGTTCTTCTCAAGTACTTGAGAATGTTCTTCACAGCTGTCCAGTGATTCTCTCCTGCATCTGCTTGATACCTACTCACTACACTTAGTAAGTATGCCATATCGGGTCTGGTACATAGCATCGCGTACATGATAGAGCCTACTGCCGAAGCATAGGGTATCCCTTGCATGCGAGCTCTCTCCAAATCATTCTTAGGAGACATCTCTTTGGAGAGAGTGAGTCCAGAGATCGTGGGTTGGTTCCCACGCTTGGATTCTTCCATACTAAACCTCTTTAGTATGGTGTCTATGTACCTGGATTGGGACAGTCCCAGTATCCTCTTGGATCTATCTCTATAGATCCTAATCCCCAAAATGCAGGAGGCATCACCAAGATCTTTCATTGAGAATCTATGTGATAAGAAGAGCTTGACTGAGTGCAGCATAGGAACATCATTTCCTATCAAGAGTATGTCATCCACGTACAATACGAGGAAGACAACCTTACTCTCTGCAACTTTCTTGTAAATACAAGGTTCATCTATGTTCTTGATGAAGTCAAACTCTTTGACTACCACATCAAAACAGATGTTCCAACTCCGCGATGCCTGCTTTAACCCGTAGATGGATTTAAGCAGCTTGCACACCTTTCCGCTGCTCCCACTATCTACGAAGCCCTCTGGCTGAGTCATGTATACGCACTCCTTTAAATCACTATTTAGAAAGGCGGTCTTAACATCTATTTGCCAGATTTCGTAGTCATGGTATGTAGCAATGGCAAGTAAGATCCGGATGGACTTAAGCATAGCCACTGGAGAAAAGGTTTCGTCATAATCCATACCTGGTCGTTGACGAAAACCCTTTGCAACAAGTCTAGCTTTGAAAGTCTCAACTTTTCCATCTACACAAATTTTCTTTTTAAAGATCCACTTGCTCCCAATGGGTTTTACCCCTTCAAGAGCATTTTCCAAAGTACATAGTTTGTTGGTGTACATGGATTCCATCTCAGATCGCATTGCATCAAGCCATTTCACAGAGTCACCACTCATGATGGCCTGCTCAAAACTAGTCGGGTCATCATCTTCCATGATGCAATCTTCGCTTCCAGCATCAATGAGAAAACTGTAGTATCTCTCAGGTGGATGAGAAACCCTGCTAGATCGGTGGAGAGGCTGGGGTTCGTCCAGTACTACTGAATCCTCTGGTTCCATCAAATTTTCTGTTGTAGTTTGTTCTGCTGGAACTTCTTCCAGTTCTACCTCAGAGCCACTAATATCTTTTGCAAGAAATTCCTTTTCTAAAAAGGTGGCGTGTTGAGCAACAAACACCCTTTGTTCCTCACTGTGGTAGAAAAATATATCCTCGCGAATGCTTGGGATATCCAATAAACTTACATAAAACAGACGTTGCCTTGAGTTTGTCCGGTTTTTGTCTTTTGACATAGGCAGGGCAACCCCATATCTTAACAAAATTAATATATGGTCTCTTCCCTTCCCATATCTCATAAGGGGTGGTAGACACAGATTTGGTAGGAACTTTATTCAGTAGGTATGCCGCTGTCTCAAGCGCATATCCCTAGAAGGAAATAGGTAACTCAGCATTGCTCATCATAGAGCGTACCATATCTAATAGGGTGCGATTCCTCCGCTCCGATACACCATTGTTCTGTGGTGTATAGGGAGGTGTAAGCTGAGAGGGAATCACATTCTCTTTTAGATAATCTAGGAACTCATTGCTTAAGTATTCTCCTCCTTGATCAGATCGAAGGATCATAATACTTTTTCCCGTTTGGTTCTCTACTTCGTGCTTATATTCTCTGAATTTCTCAAAAGCTTCAGACTTGTGTTTCAACAGGAACACATGTCCGAATCTTGAGAGATCGTCGGTGAATGTAAAGAAGTAAGAAGAACCGTTCCTGGCAAGTGTAAACATGGGTCCGCATACATCACTATGTACCAGTCCTAAGAGTTCTGTAAATCTTTCTCCGTGTCCACTAAACGGAGTTTTGGTCATTTTTCCTTTGAGATGTGAATGGCAAGTATCATAAGATAATAATTTGAACGGATTCAAATATCCATCCTTATGTAACTTAGCTAGCCGTGTCGCATTGATATGACCAAGTCTACAATGCCATAAGAAGGATTCGTTCATTTCTGAACTCTTCCTTTTATTTGTGTTTTGCATATTAAGGACTGTATTTTGGTTGAGAACGTATATGCCATTATTTAACGATCCCGATCCAATCAACTTTTGATTCAGGAATATGTTCATAACATTATCCTGTACTACAAAATTATATCCTTCTTTGCTCAATAAAGAAACTGATATAAGATTGCATATCAGGTTCGGAATGTAATAGCATTCGTTCAGAACCAATGTGTTACCATATGGTAACACATTGGTTCTGAACGAATGCTATTACATTCCGAAACTGATATAAGGTGATATTTGCCAACTGCTTTGGCTGCAACATTTGCACCATTCCCTACTCTTACGGAATGATCACTGTCTCCCAGTTCCCTATCTTTACGCAGCCCATGTAATATATTACATATATGGGATCCAGATCCGGTATCTAATACCCAGGACGTAGAGTGAACTGAGAAACAGTTCTCGATAACAAACACACCCGAAGAAGATGCATCATCATGTTTGTTCTTCGTCTGGGCAGCGTGAGAATCCAAATATTCTCCTATTCCCTGCTCAGTCTTATAACACTTATAAGAAAGAACAGGACCAACGTTCCCATGCTCAGTATAATAAGGAGGTTCAGTCAATACATCCATATTATTATCTTGATTAAGGCCTGACAGGGTCGCTACCTGGAGAGAGAGAGAAGAAAACACTTTAGCGTATGCTCTTTCAAGATTAGATTGGTTATTATCTTATCTAATCAGGATATCTCCCACTGTTTTTATCAAATCTTCCTTCAAATCCTAAAAGGTAAGATTAGCCGGGATTAATCACACCCTATAATTTCGTCAATCTTTCAGCCAGATCAGTGTTGGTACTTGAGGGAGGTTACCCGTGCTTTCGCACGGACCTAATTAAAATAAACCTCGTCTTCCCAGAGGCATAACCCCGTTAACACCTTTCTAGACACCTACTTGATCGGCTAATTGTCCTGTGTAAAACTCTCCCAGGAGTAACTCTTACTCGCAGTGGGTATCGGGATCCAACTATCTCATAGGAGGTATGCAATCCATTGCAAATTTCAACACTTGAAATTTCCGATAATACTTTTGCCCCAAGCATCCCATTACCTTGACGGAGGTCAACAAATCATAGAGTGCTAATTAAGTTCAACCCGTCATTTCTTGATTAAATCAGACCCACCCGCACGACCCTTGACGGAGGTCAACAAGGCCGTACGACTACCCTAATCCAATCTGCATCACATGCATAAATAGATAAAGACTAGTTAGCTACCGCACACTACGCCTTGACGGAGGTCAACAAACGTAGTATGAATACTAAGTATGTCTTATCTGAAATGACGGAGGGCTACGACAGGTTTTTCTAAAAACCTATTGCGTAATGAACTTGATATCGCTGTAGAAACAAGTGATTTTGAAAAGGCGTGTTTCTGAGGCTTTTCTAGTTTCGCTAAAGTGGTCACTCCCGGTGAAGGGATCTCGACTCTTTCCTTATCGAATACGGTGCAGGATATTTCACAAATACCGCTGTGCAAAACAAGAACTATTGAAGCAATCAAAAACTAAACCGTGAGTTTGTAGAATCTGCCAGTTTAGCTAAAGAGGCCACTCCCGGTAAAGGGATCTCGGCTCTTTCCTCATCGAATAAGGTGCAGGGTATATCATATATACCACTATGCAAAGCAAAACTGTAGCTACCCTTTTTATAAAGTTTTGATTCTACAACATCTTTTAGGTTTCTTTTCTTTTATTAATCTCATTAATAAAAATCCCATCAATTAATGCTTCCAAAGCATCAGAGAAGAAACAAAAGCAGTAATATTTATATATCAACATATATATATTGTATAAGCATTCGTCTCAGGCAGTTATATGATCTCATCACAGAACATTGCAGCAGAAGATAACATATGAAATATTGGATATTCTAAGACGTCCGTGTTTTATATCGAGCCTGTATAAAACACGGATTCCACGGTCGTGATGAATAACCAAACCCACATCCCTAGACCCCTACGAGAGCGGCAAATAACACCGCCAATTCTAGGGTTAGGAGACCCGGTCTCGACTCCTCGAGATGGCCTCCTACTGGACCCCAGAACCCGGTTACTTGTGCTATCCTCCTTGGGTCTACCTAATGCGGAAAAGTAAATAATATACACTGGTGACATCAACCTCATCCCGGAAGTGCCCCAATAAAAGAATATTACATACAAATGAATTTTAGATGAATGAAAATAAAAAAACCTCATCTCACATAAAACCCCCGGCTATTCAGAACACGACGATCCAATATAACATATCACAGCAACACATAATATCTCATATCATCAACGTAAGCAAGTATGCGTATCCCGATTGTCGTTGATGTATAGCAACGAAGCCGGCGATACACCACATACTACGCTTACGGTCACAGAAAAGAAAGTGTAAAACTACAACATTTAGAATCCACAATTTCTTTAGACATCAAAAATCCGAAATATCACATACCTCGCATTTCATGCCTAACTATATGAATTCCACATATTCTATCACATTCCAGATAAATAGACAATATTAAATTTCCGATTGAATAATCAAATACCCAAGATTTCCTAAATAGCTCAACACTTGAGCGGAGTTCAAACAATCCCCGAATATGTCACAGTACCAATGGTCCAGCCGTAGAAGGGTCAAGCCAACGCCTCACATGTGGCACGTCGTACTGCCCCAAACCCTAAGGTTTAGAGACGGTTCAGACTGTCACATAATCGAGTTAAGGTTTGTGTTCTTCTAGAGGGTCCACCGCGTTACTTGCACGTTTTTTCGAAAGATTTAAACTCAAGAAAAATTCAACACTTGAAAGTTTTTCGTGTCGGGAAAAAGTGAGTTAATGATATCCGTTCGAACATTTTAATACTTTCTAAATAATCCGGAAAACATAACGAAATTAAATTTTCCGATCGAATCATCGAATTCAAAATAATCCCCAGAAAACTCAACACTTGAGTCAGATTAAAAATACCCAGAAACAGTTATAAATACCTACGGATGTACTGTGACAAAAACCTAACCCTAATACTACTGTGCTGCCGCGGAACCGCCGCAGAAGGCATGGTACGGCAGTGGTTCCGCGGCGCTTTAGTGGTATTTTGGTGTCGTTTTGCACAGTAACTCTTAGAATTCCCTGCTGATTTTTTTGAGTATTTTTAATACAGAAAAAATCACATTTTTACAAAATTTCCAGAGAGGGGGTCAAGTTCGATGTTTCGGGGTTCAATCGGAGTTTTAACTTCGTATACACGTCGCCTAATACTCTAGCTAGGCACTGATACCACTGTAGGGTTACTAGGCATTAGAACAAGGTTCTATAAGGCATCAACCATGACAAAATCAAATTTTTCAAGTGCCGAACAACCCGTAGCGAGGATCATTGCTAGAGAATTAAGGTAAACATTGAACAAGTAAACAACTTACTTCTAAGAGATGGGGATTACAACCTTTGTAGTCCGTTCCTTCGCTTCATAAGCTCCGTGTTGAGGTCCCTTCGCTGCGATCATCAAGAACTCCGGCTCTCGTGAGGCTCCAAGAGATGAATGATGCATCATGCTTGAAGTCTTCATGATCTAAGATGATCTACCTTGAAGAATCTCTAACCCAAGCTTACACTTCACTAAACAACTTATTAGAGAAGTGAACACCCTAATCTAAGTGGCTAGAATAGATGAGGATGATGAAGTAGGAATATTGCTCTCTTTTGTTTTCAAATTCTCACTTTTATTCACCACTTTTGAAAAAGCTAGTGAAGCTTTTCAACAAGGAAGAAGAAGCAAGAAGAAGAGCTAATCCTTTTGTGATGAATAAAGAATTATTGTAATGGTTACAAATCTAACCAAGGGTTAAGCATGAAGGAGTTAATCCTTGTAGAGAATTAACTAGAGTTAATGGTTTGGATTGGGTTAACAAAATATCTAGCCAAAGACAAAGTCAAAGCTTCATGAAGCTTCATGGAAGTTTCATGCAAAAGCTAACCCTAATCCAAACCCTAACCAAGTTTAAACCCTAAACCTTTGTTAAATTTGTAACCCTAACATGTTACAATATTATATATCACATATACAATATATTTTGTAACAAAAGAAAATAATACAATTAACATATATCGCATATATATCAATATATTATCTCGTGAGAAAATGAATCAATAAAGCGAGCTTATATTAGTTAACGTAACGTAATATATCACATATATAATTATACATTAAATTATCGAATGAACACTTGATCCGATAACCCGGCTATATTACATATAACCGACTAATATAACATGTACCAATTCATCGAATCAACACTTGATCCGATGACCCGGCTATATCACATATACCCGTCCGATATCACATATCGCGAGAATAGAATACGGTATCTCATATCGTATTATTCTCGGTCCCGCACATATCACATATGTGCTCCTACTCCATTTTTCCTGAGCCAGGAAAACTCTGTGTAGGACTATAAAGAATCGTCAATACGCCGGCAGTAGGTGATGATCATATCAAACACCCACAAGTAGCAAGCGGTCAGCTAAACATAACAGCCACCCAGGTATTGAGCGATCAGAAGATCAACAAGCAAGCCTTTACTTTCTCCTGTGAATCCAATCAGTAACACTCCAGTACAGTCCGGTCTCTTCGTCTGATATGTTGCATATCTAGTCTAGGGGTGGTATACGTCAGACCCAAGTAACCGATAAGTCATGTCGATATAAGGCTCATAACGGGTCGAGAAACTACTGATAACTCTTACCAGCATCACTCCATATCAGCCCTGGCCAGGGACTTCCAATTATAGTCAATCGAACAAAGCACAACATCAACTCCCTATACCGGGAGAGGCGAAACCCCTCCTATCGCTCATTGCCTCCATGTGATTCGGGACTATACCCAAAAGCCACCGTTTGGCACGCCCTCTTGGACGTGGTAAGGTGGAAATCAAAGCATGGTGGGAATTACACAAGACTCTATGACGATCTCGAGTCTATAGACTAACCTGTACCAGTGTTACCGGAGAACTGCTATCTGACGATAGGTATAATACCATCTAGGAGTTCTCGGCGAGTCCGTTCAGTGTACCCAGTCTCCACTAAGCACCCATACACCATCTTTGATGTCAAACACCAATGGATATGGGATCATCCATCGCTCATCATATGGGTCAAGATGCGTATACGCTAGTCTACTCAGGTGTATCGATGCCCTGTCTCGACACACCCTCGACTAGGAACAGTTATAGGATGTACTCATCGACTACCGTGGCCCCAGTAGTATGATCTCATCATAGTCCTAGTAGTCGAGTATAGATCCTAAGGGCTTTATCAACATGTGAGAGTAAGACAATAAACTAATATAAGTCAACATGTTAAGATAAAGTGAAACCAAATAGCATACTATCATGATGAGCAAGAAAGTCCTCTCTATATATATCCAAGCATCCATTATAATATACATCATATGTACAACAATGGCCTCTAGGGTATATACATAACTAACACCCGAAGTGAAGCGGTCTCCCTCAACAACATGAGTAGGCCACTAAACACTTCAAAGTACCCGGTAGTTTGTGCAACCCATCTTAGGTCTATCCTAGAAGCAGAAAACAGTAAATGAAATAATACAACGGTGGCTACAACCTCAACCCGGATGTGCCCCGCAAAAGAATATTACAACAATTTACAAATTACATTTGAATTAAAGAAACACTCGTCTCATATCCCCGGCTATCCATTCACGACAATCCAACAAGTCCACAAACACAAACCAGTAAAACCATTACAGAAATGTGCTACCCCCTGCTAACCGACATACTAGCAGTTAGAGAAGGTTTACGAACACGTTAAACACATCACAGATATAATCAAGTTAGCCAAATATCTTAGAATTTTGATCAAGCAAACACAAATGATTCTACTCCAAATAATTCACTGTGCACCTGAAACCTGAGCAGAAACAAAACATTTCAGAAAATACAATATCAACACAGAAGAGTGACTGGGCAAATTTGGGCTGACTCGGCTTCAACTCGGCCGGGGATCCGCGACGGATCGCTTGGATCGGCCGTGGATCCGCGGCGGTATGGCCGAGTTATGATCCCAAATTTCTCCAGAAATCTTATAATTCCCTGCTTGTATTTTTAAAGGTCCCTGAAAATTTTTTAGACTCCGTTTTAAAATCGGCAGAAACTTGGTTAAAATGATGTTTTTTCGGGTTCGTTTTGCGATCGAATTTCTAACGACTTTGCTAACAAGTTAGTTATGGTTTAGCCAGGCTCTGATACAACTGTAAGTCGACGTTAGACACCCCACAAGATGCGGGGAGGTGGAATAGGTAAAACAATCATTTTGTTTAAACTAACATCGACTAATTTTACGGATCTTTGCCAAACCCTAACTAACAACAACATAGAAGTCATTAGCTACTATGAAAGATGATTATACCTAATGAATCAAGTCCTTCTTGTTCTCATAGACCACCTCCTCTTCGGCCTCCTCGTTGTGATAGAAGATCCACCCGAGAGCTACATCTCCAAGCTTAACCTCACACTTGAGATAACTAGGTTGCTATGAGTGCTAATCAAAGTAACCTAGAGGATATAGAATAGGATTAGGGATCTATTTGTCTTCCTAACCCTTGGATCTCAACACATAGGAGGTTAGGATTAGTTCTTTGAAGAGAGAGAGAGCTTGAAAAGAGAAAAGGTGAGAGTGCGAATGATAATGAATTATAACTCATTTTAGAATATATATGAAGCATGAAAATTATTAAAATGAATAACATAATAATAATATCAACCATGCTTCATTAACTCTCTTTGGGCGAATCATCTCATGAGTCATTAAGCAATAAATGCTTCATTAACTCATTTGATGAATCACACCATGAGTCACTAATCCATTTAACGCAAATTCCACCTAAGCCTCCAACTCATCAATCTTCTAGAAGCTTCTCGACTAATTACGAGAATGCCCCTCCTATCCGTGAAAACACGGAAATACTGAGACTGTATAAATCGAATAATCCAATACTAGAATCCGGCTTAAACCAAAGCCTGCTAGTATAAACTGTCCGAACATCGTACGTGCGTAAAAATACGTATGTGTCCGAACCCTGTCGTAAAACCATACGACCTCTATATCGTTTCGCCCGAAGCAGGGAAACACTCTGTGTGGGACTCTAAAGACTCGACTACTACGCTGGCAGTAGGTTTAACCACAGGCCGCAAGCGGTACTAGCTGTACGTAACGGTCCCCAGGTAGATGTCGATAAGAAGGCCAATGAGGAAACACATCCGAACTCCTACTGAGCCTGATCTGACAATCTCCGTACAGTCTGGTCTGTTCGTCTAAGACTATCGCATATCGGGCCTAGGGGGCGGCAAGCGTCAGTCCCCTAAAGGCGGTATAAGTCGTGTCGGAGCGAAGCCCATTACACCTTGAGAAGCTACTGGAAATCCTACCAGTAAATCTCGTTTGCCCTGGCCAGGGACATTGCGTAATGGCTCTCCAAACACAGCGCGATATCAGCTCCCAATACCGGAAGAAACGAATCCTATCTAACCGCCACTGCCTCGAAGTGCTTCGGGACTGCACCCAACTGCCTTTTTGCACGCCTCCTTTGAGCCGTGGTAGGGTAGCAATCTAAGAACAGTGGGAACACACTCGAGACGAAGCAGCAGTGTCAAGTCTGTGGACTATGTTGTACTCATGTCACCTGGGAACTGTTAACTGACGACGGGTATAATACCAACCAACAGTTCCCTGCGAGTCCTATCCTGTATACCCGTAACCCAACGAGCACCTGTATACTATCTCCAGTACAACATACTAATAGCTGTGGGACAGACCATCTCCCAAACTAGGATAAGAAGCGTACACACTAGTCTACTCCGGAGTATCGATGCCCTGTGTCGATAATCCTACGACTAGGGACCTGAAAAAGGATGTGCTTGTAGACTACCCAGCCCACACTGTGTGACCGCCATCACAACGCTGGTAGTCAAGCAAGATCCTAAGGGCTCTATCAATATGTATGCTCGATATGCTAATATACACACACATTAAGATAGATACAAACCAAGTAGCGTACTACCATATTTAGAAAGACTGTTAATATAACTGTGAATATCCCAAGCTTTCATTAAGTAATATACAAGCTAGTATGATACAATAATGGCCCCTAGGGCATATACACTAACATTATCAACATGTACCAAATGAGTAAGATGCATGATAAAATGAACATGTCAAGATAAAGTAAACCAGATAGCATACTATCATGTCGAGCAAGAAAGTCTTCTGTGTGTGTATATGTGTGTGTGTGTGTGTGTGTGTCCAAGCATCCACTATACATATAATGGCCTCTAGGGCATACATATATTCAACAATATGTGATATCTTATAAAATGACAAGTGTTTTTTTAAATATGATATGAGGTTTTATTATAATTATTATGGTATTTAAGTGTTTTATTTCTTTAAAAACATGAAAGTATTTATTTAAAAAAATCATTTAGTTTTTATGAAGGGTTATGTTATATGTTAGGCTGCATAAACCTTCAAGCTCACCACACCCTCACATACACTCTTATGATATTCTTTCTACTCTCAAACTAAACTTAAAACTTCTCACTCAAATCTCCAATATAATTTTTCAACTCTTCACAAACATCGTAAGAAAGGTTGATGGTTACTTTATGGAAGTTGAGCAAAACATCAAGCTAAGGCCAACACCAATTTAAGATGATTCAAGCCTACACTTTATGAGATTGGAATTTCTTTGTGCTCATTCCATATAGGAAAATATCATCTTTCTTTTAAGTTTTGAGGTGATCGTGAGTTTTACTTGATGGGTGAAAATCAGTGACATGTTAGGGGTTTTGAATTTTTTCGATAACTCTCTATTGATAATTAGCTAAAGGTTAAAACTAAAAGGTTTTAGAAAATTTTCTTATCATTTAGCAAAAATATTTGGTTAAGTTTTACTGTAAAATGAATTTTATACGAATTTTTAAAGAAAGGGTTTCCAAACTGGAAATTTCATTTCCAGTGGCTGTTTTTCACTCAAATTGTAACAATTTTATTAATTTTTCTATTACTAATTTGGAGAATATAAAAATTGTAGGTTGTAGATAATTTTGTGTAGATATCTCTAAAATTTTCATTTTTCTTATTCTCTTCAAAAAATCTAGAGATATTAAATTTTTATTGAATGTTGTTTTCTGGTTTCTACAGATTATCCAGAAACATGTTTTAACTTTACATTATATTTCATGTTTTATGCATAGAAATTGGAAATGATATTTTTGGGTATGAAAGTTAACTCGTTTAACAATATGTTTAATTTTAGTTTCACTCTAAATATTGTGTTTACGATTTTTGGTGATTTTTCGAAGCGAACCCAAAAGCCGGCGTTTTCTGAGCTAACATTTTCAAACAATATGCATCCAAGCATTGTATTTTGCTCGCTACATTTTTCCAGTAGGATAATGTTATTGACATGTGTGTTCATACATTTAAAAGAGTATTAGCAGAGACATCGAAGGCGTCGAGATGAGGAAAAGCTATTGTAGATTTCAACTAACTCGATACGTCAATGAGTAGATTTATATCTACGAGGGAAGTCGGGTGGATAGTATATAGCACCCCCGCAACCAATTAACTAAGATAGTTATGCTATCTAGTTAGATTTTAATGATATGTTAGATAACTTTGTTTTATTAGATTGATGTTATTTCGTATCTAGTAGGTTATACATGTGGTTATATTTGATATATAGTTATGATGGCATACGTATACGACGATAGATCCGTACGATATGGATATGATACTGGATGGACATTGTACGAGTTTTCATATCGTACTTGTGATGATGAGGAAAGCGTGCTGAATACGACCAAGTGACATTTGGACTCGTGGAGTTATGAGTTATCCTAACTTGGGATGTTATGCTTGAGTGAGCCATACTCTTTTAAAAACCAACGATTCGTATTCCATTTTAAATGATAAATGACAAGGATGCGATGATATTTTCCAAAACGAATATCTATTTTAACTTAATGCAGCTTCCTTATTTCAAAATAATGTTTTGTTCCATTTTCAATGATAATAGTATAGCTCATAACAATTAGTTATGTTAATAATTACGCGATACACGTAGATTTCCTTTATATGTTCGCAATACGCTTACCGATTTTATACGTTATCTGTTATACGAACACACTGATAGAAAACTGCACAACTACCAATGAGTACTATGTTACACGAGCACAGACGCATATGTTACACTACACCTCATTGGTACTGCCATGATACTGTAGGACCGCTCTACCACGCGATGTGTATGTAAATGCCAATATGAGGTGTTATGAATTCTCTATATCCGGGAAATTGGATTGTAATTATATGCTACGGATATGGGTAGAATTACTTTCCGCTTTAAACACTTATAGAACAATTGCACAAATACTAATGATTGACATGCTGCACGAGCACAGACGCATATGCTACACTACACATCATTAGTATTGCCATGACACAATAAAACTGTTATGTTTGTTTGCACTCATGACTATACTTACGTACGGTGCCTTTATTACCTGCTGAGTTATTGTGAATACCAGTACCATAGGTATTCGTATTTAATTCTTATGAGTTTTTATGATGTTTTTACTTGCGATGATATATATCAGTGGTATGGGACACTGCTATATATATATAATCATCAGAGTGATATATGCAATTATTCTTCTTCCTTACTTGATATTTCTGGCTACGATGAGTTGACGTCCACCATGAGTTTTATGTTTTCAGATTAGATTTTATTCCTAATAGAGTGGAGGGGCTATACGGTTACGGACGTGCTACATATCCGGACTGAGTGGGGGGTATACAGTAGGATACATGGTAGACCCGGTCGAGACCGAGGGGAAGGATAGCCGCGATAGAGACGGGGAGCTTAGCGAGGACACTCGATACCGGAGATAGATGTGAGTAAGGTGAAGATCCAGGGGATACTGATCGGGGTTAGTGATATCGAGGGGTGACCGATCTGTTGAGACAGTGTCGACGATATCTGGATTTGGGTGTCGGTGATGGACACGAGAGATTTGATGATTTAGGTTGTCGATGCTGGACACCCATATATTAATGTTTTGCGATCATTCGAGATATACCGTTATAGTTTATGCGACCAGGACTGATTCGGGGGACAGTTCCTGAATACTATTTTACCGGTTGATACATATAAAAAGAGTTTCTAAACGAGCTATAGTCTCATTATTTTTGACATGCCTAAAATGACACAAGGATCTTTAAAACTGTAAACCTCTTAAAACTCTTTATTAAATAGCGAAACGTTTATCTTAAATAAAATACATATAATACTTCATACTATTGCGTCTGCTTTATGCCGGAGCATACGTTTCCCGGGGCTATTTTAAAAGGAGGTTTTACATACATATTTTTGGGCTACCTTATAGGCTTATACCTGGATGCATGTTATATACATATGAGATGTTACAGTTACATGATCGATGGTGATGCATTTATTGTACTTATGCATTTTATATATATATATATATATATATATATATATATATATATATATATATTATAGGATATGATGGTACTATACTTATGACGTAGGATATCGTTGTGCATTTAGATTTCAACCTTATGATATACTTTTTTTCACTGAGTTGACAACTCACCTCCGTTGTGCCCCAGTTTCTTGCAGGATATACCCCTCGGATCATCAGCGACTTGGGGCACACACTTCTTTTCGGTGATTGCTTCGGTAGGTGGGCTACTGTTGTATCGTAACCACACTTGTATATATATATTCTTTTGTATCTAGTAAAACTCCATCGGCCCAGAACTTGTATAATTGTGGACTTAAAAGTGAGACTTAGAGTTATGTGTTTATGGGCGTCGCACTCGTTGGAGTCGACTTTTTATTCTTGTTGATCTTGTTTCGCTTTTCTTTTCTTCGCCATTGGGTATCGTATATTCTTCGTGGTTGCTTCGCCGTTTGGGCGTGGAAGCTAGCTCCCGTTGGGATGCTTTATATGTTATGCTTGTATCTGGTTTTATTCTAAATGTACAAAGGAGGTGCTGCCGATTTTTAAAACTTCATAGATGCTTTTCAAACAATTTTATTTAACAACTCTTTTTAAACTTCACTTCTAATATTTTCGTAAAAAGGTTTAGATTCCGGGATTTTGTCTTACTTAGATCGCGTCCACGTCTTTAGAATTCATGTGATTTATGTGCCAGCCACGTGTCACTTTTGGGTCGTGACAAAATTGGTATCAGAGTGTTTGGTTTAACCTTTATTCGAGTCTAGGTTTGACTCCACACTATGTGAAGTCTAGGCATACACTTTATTACCTAGGCTTGACCTTACAGAGCTTAGACTTGACTTTGGGGGTCTTATACCCGAACTTTCATTACGTAGGTTGACCTTGTTTGATGGAGTGGGTACTAAGTAGAGTGGCGTACCGTACATATGTTCCGCGGCATATTTACGATACGATACTCCGCCTAAGTTACCTTAGGATATAAATCTTATGGTCTTTTCTTCTATTCGTTCAGTTGATCTATCCTCATCGATACATGTTGGTTGTTCCGGTCACCATGTCTATGCAAGCCGAGAGGGATGCGGTTAGAGACACGGTCAGGACAGACTTGTTTGGGACGAGGACTGACCAGGGTGATATTCCGGTGGCATATGAACATGTTGTTTATCCTTATATGATTGGATTTCTAATTTTGAAGCGAGTTTCTTTAGGATCCGTACCAGAAAGACGGGTCAACATTGGAGACCAGCCGGGCTTGGAGGCATGATGTTGTTTACCCTAGTCCGGAGATCGTTGGGTTGCCTACTATTAAGACAGTTGTACCAACCGTTGCTGAGATTATCGAGGTGTCACTTCTAGAGTTCATGAAGCTAAAGTCGCCGATGTTTACGAGTATAGATGTGCCAGAGGATTTTTAGTCATTCATGGGCATGATGGTTAGGATATTTAATTCATTGTGGCGCTTCGATGCGAGATCGGTAAATTTAACTAGCTTCTTTTGATGGGTCTTTCTCATACCTGATGTGAGTCGCTCGAAAGAGACCGTGTAGCGAGTCTTCCTCCGACGAATTGGGATGAGTTCTCGAAGGTGGGCTTAGCCAGATTCTTCCATAGAGTGTCAGAGATGCCGAATTCGTATTTTCAAGTTTTTGTGTAAGACTTCGGGCTTGATCATAGCCGAGTATGACTTGCAATTCGTGTAGCTATCGCGATATGCTCCTTATTTGATCAATGCTGAAAAGTAAATGATTAAGAGATTGTGCGAAATCTCAATGCGTAGTTTTTCTTATCCGTCAGTACAGGAGATTCGATATGTATGTAGAGGCGTTGTGTACGACCACACTTTCAAAGGAAAGTCTTGATCTGATTGCAGTTGTTCCGGAATGAAAGTGGATTCATTAAAAAGTGCTAGTTCCGGGCAGATTGGATAGATGAGATTGGCAGGAGCCATGACGGGTTCTTTCCTGGATTCTATAATGATTAAGATTAGACCCAGGGTCAGTTGTATGATGAATACTCAGAGGTTAGAGATCGCCGTCGTCGACGTGTTACATTGCGAGAGACCAGACTACTTGGCGAGGAAGTGTCTTGAGAAGTGTCAGCATAGGACTGTTCGCGTCGCTGCTCCTTACCAGACGATTGTATAGAGAGGCCGTGGTTTTTAGTAATCCGCAGAGTGAAAAAGAATCCAGAGACAGAGAACGCTAGACCGTGGGCAGAAAGAAAGTGATAATCTTTGCAATGACAGTTCCGGGTTTATAGACACCTTTCGACATTAAAGAAGGTGTACTTCGATGTCATTTATTTTTGATTTGTGTTTTGATGATCCATATATTGCGTTTTCGACGTTGAAGAAAGGATAACTCTACGTCCGTTATTTTGACTTATGTGTTTTGAGGATTTGAGGGTCACACAAAGGATTTATGCACACTATGTGCACTTGTTTGAGATTTCCGTGCATATCATTTGCACTTGATTGAGATTTTTATACACTCTAGACGTATTTGATATGATTTTGTGCACACCAGTTGCACGTGTTGGTGATTTGTGCACCCCGGTGCACTTAGTATTGATTTTGCGCACCCTAATGCACTTGAGATCGATTTTGTGTGCCCCGATGCACTTGAGGTTGATTTTGTGCACCCCGATACACTTGATGTTGATTTTGTGCACCCCGATGCACTTGATGTTGATTTTGTGCACCATGATGCACATGAGATTGATTTTTGTGCACCCCGATGCACCCGATGTTGATTTTGTGTGCCCCGATGCACCCGATGTAAATTTTATGCACTCTAGATGCACTTGATATTGGTTCCATGTACATTCGATGCAGTGGATGTTGTCTTCATGCACACCTGTTGCACTTGACACTGTTTTTTTTTCATGCACATCTGTGGCATGTGATTTGGTTTTCTTGCAACCCGTTAGGGTTGATTTCATTTTCGTGCATTGCATTTGATAAGATATATTATAGATTTGATTTCTATATTTTCTCTTGGTCGTGTGCCACAAATATTGCACTATGGTTATGGCAATGATCGCGTACTTGATATACACCATTGATTTCATATTTGGAATTTTGCAACATAACTGGTGTAATTCTCATAGCAACGGCTAGAGTTACATTTATGTGAGTTTTATATCTTTTTGAGTTTTCACGCGTACGGTTGCGTTATTTTACGTCTTAGCTCGTATGGGACTTCGGAGTTCCGTTAATTGGAGCAGACTATATGTTTTAAAATTTGGAGCCCGGCAATTGATTTGAATTGATTTGAATGGATTAGGAAAAATGTTTTAAAATGGGGGTTAAATTTAAATTCGGGGACCGAATTTCTTTGAGGGGATATTGTAATATTTTGGAAAATTATAAATATTAATTTATAATTTTAAATATGAATATAATGAGTTTACAAAAATGATATCGCATATGAATTTTGGTATCGAATTGATATCGGCAAAAAATTGTAATTATTTCAGAGAAAATGAGATATATATGATATTTTATAAAATGACAAGTGTTTTGTTTTTAATATGATGTGAGGTTTATTATAATGATTATGGTATTTAAGTGTTTTATTTCTTTAAAAACATGAACGTACTTATTTTAAAAAATCTTTTAGTTTTTTTGAAGGGTTATGTTATATGTTATGCTAGATAAACCATCATGCTCACCACGCCCTCACATACACTCACCTCCCTCCACCTCCTCCTTTCTCTACACCAAATCACTACACCTTCTCCTTTATTTTATCATAACTCTTATGATATTCCTTCTACTCTCAAACTCAACTTAAAACTTCTCACTCAAACCTCCAATAAAAAATTTCAACTCTTCACAAACATCATAAGAAAAGTTGATGGTTACTTCATGGAAGTTGAGCAAAACATCAAGCTAAGGCCAACACCAATTCAAGATAATTCAAACCTACACTTTATGAGATTGGAATTTCTTTATGCTCATTCCATATAGGTAAATATCATCTTTCATTTAAGTTTTGAAGTGATAATGAGTTTTACTTGATGGCTGAAAATCAGTGACATGTTAGGGGTTTTGAATTTTTTTGATGACTCTCTATTGATAAATAATTAGTTGAAGGTTAAAACTAAAAAGTTGTAGATAATTGAATTATAATTTAACAAAAAAAAGTTGGTTAAGTTTTACTGTAAAATGGATTTTATACGAATTTTTGAAGAAAGGGTTTCCAAACTGGAAATTTCATTTCCAGTGGCTGTTTTTCACTCAAATTGTAACAATTTTCTTAATTTTTCTATTAAGAATTTGGAGAATATAAAAATTTTATGTTGTATATAATTTTGTGTAGATATCTCTAAAATTTTCATTTTTCTTATTCTCTTTACAAAATCTATAGATATCAAATTTTTAGTGAAGATTGTTTTCTGGTTTCTGCACATTATCGAAAAACATGTTTTAACTTTGCATTTTATTTCATGTTCTATACATATAAATTGGAAATGATATTTTTGGGTATCAAATTTAACTCCTTTAACAATATTTATAATTTTAGTTTCACTCTAAATATTTTTTTTACGATTTTTGGTGAATTTTTGAAGCGAGCCCAAAAACCGTCGTTTTCTGAGCTAACATTTTCAAACAATATGCATCCAAGTATTGTATTTTTCTCACTACATTTTGCCAGTAGGATAATGTTATTGACATGTGTGTTCTTACGTTTGAAGGAGTATTAGCAGAGACATTAAAGGCATCGAGACAAGGAAAAGCGATTGTGGATTTCGACTAACTCGATACGTCTGTAAGTAAATTTATATCTACGGGGGAAGTCGGGTGAATGGTGTATAGCACCCCCGCAACTAATTAATTAGGATTGTTATGCTATCTAGTTAGATTTTAATGATATGTTAGATAACTTATTTTTATTAGATTGATGTTATTTCGTAACTAGTAGGTTATACATGTGGTTATATTTGATATATGGTTATGATGACATACGTACGCGACGATAGATCCGTACAATATGGATATGATACTGGATGGACATTGTACGAGGTATCATACCGTACTTATGATGATGAGGAGAGCGTGCCGACTTAGGACGTTACGCTTGAGTGAGGTATACTCTTTTAAAAACCAACGATTCATATTCCATTTTAAATGATAAATGACAAGGATGCGATGCTATTTTCCAAAACGAATAACTATTTTAACATAATGCAGCTTCCTTATTTCAAAATAACGTTTCTGTCACGACCCAAAATTTGGCTCGTAACCGGCACTTAAGCTACGTAACGTTTACAGGCGTACGCAACTCAAGTAAGCCGAAACCCAGAAATCTAAACCACCCAAATCAGGATCAACGGAGAAAACATAGTTTTAACATTTGGAAATCATAAGTAAAATCTCTAACTCTAGTTTTCTTTCTTGAAAATTTCGGCAACACCTCCTTTGTAAAAACTAGCCCCGAAAATGGGTGCAACACAGATAACATATAAAGCATCCCAAATGGGAGCAAAATCACGCCCAACGGCGGAGACAATCACCACAACAAGTATACGACGCCGAAGCGAAGAAATATCAAATAAACAACTATAATAAGAAGAGAACTTTTCAACACACCGGCTCCCACGAGCACGGCACCCCAAAGTCACCAAAATAATACAACACCAACTTCTCACAAGTCGTCTCTGAGTCATATACAAACAGTGGTAGATGGAGAATACTAGATCCAACAAAAAGATATACAATGTACAAGCAGATGACCGCAAACCCACCTAAAAGCAAAGGCCTCAATGCCTAACGTAGCGGTATCCGCAAAAGTAGAGATGAAAAGTCGCCCTACCATGACTACTCTGAGGGTAAGTCCTGCAAAACACTGTGGCAAAACGGGGGTGAGCTGCCAACTCGTGAATAGTAAATAACATTATACTGTAATAATAGGTATGCACGAACAACGATCTATCTATCACATGTAATCTGATAGCATAAGTATGATAAGTGAATATGCAACAATCATGTAAAGGTACATCATCAGGGTACTACAACTATATGAAGCAATGCATAACAACAATAATCCTGAGTGTGTGGGATGATACAATAAAATCTCATGCAAAATCATCAGCATGGAAAAACACCAGTGTCCCTCACTGACACATCAAATTCCTAATCCTCAGGCACCGCATCCACAGATCGGCCCTCACATCCTGTAAGTCTCATGGAACCTGAGTGTCTATCATCGACACCCGAAATATCATGAAAACATATACCTGTAAGTATATATATATATATAAGGATATCAACCATATATGTCCACCAACCATACATAAAAATCAGGGAAACCTGAGTGTCTAACACCGACACTCGAAAAATCATGAAACCCGTGTCTAACATCGACACGTAAATCCTCATAACTCAGGCGCGGTCACCATGAATGGCCCTGACGATATGTCATACCTCACTCTGGTCGATATCCCCACGATAACCGCCGAGTCCAATTACAATCACCGGTAGGTAGTGGTCCCACCGCCAGGCTTATCGTCTACACTACGAAATCACCACTCGCCCCGGGGTACCATACCGGGTCCACCATGTACCCGCAAAAGGTGTCTCCCGCTCCTCGAATCGGGTATCACAAGCCAAATCTCAGAACCGAGAAATCACATGGTGGACGCACTGAAATATCATATCAAGAGAAACCGGGTTTTCAAACAATACGTAGTTTCTTGAAAATACCCCCACGGTTCTCAAATCCATAAATCGTATGAAATCAATATCTCAATGCGTAAAATCCATATAAAACTGATATATGCAATATAAAACATCAACATGAGCATATAAAGGGAAAACCGCTCTTTAAATGAATCCAGCTTTTAAAATATATCTTGCGGTTCCCAAAATCCTCCGAAAACAAATACAGCATCATATGAGGTGTACATGTAAGTGTAGCAAGGTTTAAGTATCTACATGGAAGCAAGTGCGTATGATGCATTTCATAAGAGCAATGATCAACAACCCAATATCACATATAAAAACAATACCTCTTAGGGTATATACAACTATAGCAAGCATATACGGTATACATGTCAGTATGTGTGCATGATGTACATGTAGCTGTAATAGCCTATGTGGGTGTACATGTCAATATGTATGCATGATGTACATGTAAATATAGTAAGATCTACGTGAAGTGGAATAAGGGTCACTACCTCAACTATTCCTGCCCAATGCAATATCACGTACATATGTGCCCACAATATTTCATATGCACAATGGAATAAGAGTTATTACTCCAATCATTCCTATCCACTACCATATCACGTATGTAGGTGTTTATGCGTGTCATGGCAATTACTGACGATGTGGGTGTAGCATACAATCTAGTGCTCGTGCAACATGAACCGTCAGTAATGTGTTATATCTAAAGGTACGAGTCAAGTACAACAGATAATGTTATGCAATGACATTCATATGAAATTAACTAATATTCAAATACATGTAGCTATCATATCATATTCGCCCAGACGCATAACGCCGTACGGGTAATTTCCCCGTACATGTTAAATCTACTCACCAATGGTCTCCAGCAATGAAAATCCGACAACCTGCATCCCCTTGTTCGCAGCGTCCGAAGTCCCCGCTTGCGACGCTATATTTCCACAAACACAAGAAATAATGCGAACATCTCCGAATCGATCAATATAACGTAAAACTATGTATTAAATAACGCACCAATACTAAACCAACTCGCAAGTGTGCGTCAAGTGGCTAACGTGCGTCACGATACTACCAAACCAAACTGAGTACAGCAGCTGTACCAGATCACGATTCGTGTCGCAAAACGTAACACGCGGACTCAAAACACTAGATTATAGGTAATCGATCCCAGATTTTGCATACTGAATTTAGTAAAAAAGTAAACAGTACCAAACACCCCTAACCAACGGCTGACAACTATCCACAGAAGACAAACCCCAACCCTTTCCTACCCAGCCAGCGTCGCCGGAGTTCGCTTAAGGAGTCGCCGGCCCCGGCCGGTGAGGTGGTCCCCTTCTCTCAGGTGGTGTCTTAGGTTCACTAGTACATCTCTATAATTTTGTTTGGTCAAACACTAAATTCTCCATATCACATCAGATATAAAAGTTCTAAAAAGACTTTAAAAAACCGATATCGTACTAATCGATATAAAAAGCGTTCTACGCTGCAACCAACGAGCAAAACAACATACAAACTCCTAATTAACAGTGTAGGGATTATACCTAAAAACTTTGCTCACAAGCTCCAAGCTCTAAGTGATCCAAGAAGCTTAAACCAAGACTTGAAGCATGTTTTGTGATATATTTTGGAATATTGGAGAAGTTTTAAGCTAGGGTTGAAGAGAAATGAAAAGAAAAAGATTAAAGGTAGTAGAGGGAGAGAGGATCTCGGCCAAGGGGAGGAAGGGAGAGTTTAGATGAGGGTTTTCTAGCAATTACCTATTAAATGCAAAGTTAATGCATTCACACTACACATATGCACACATGCATGCACCTCTTCTCATTTTCTATTTCCTTTAACTTAAATTTCTAAACCCATACAAATATCTAGATCAAGTGAGAAGGTTTAGGATTAACTCAACTTAATTTAATGAAAAGATCGCTTAAAGAGAAATTTCCCAAAATATGAATACCGCATTAAAATAATATTAAAATTGGGAAAAATTCAAACTGAACCAAAACGTCCCATATACCCCCAAAGCTTGCGCACTAACTTTATTTTAGCTAAACTAGGTGCTGGCAAGTCTATATAGTCATCTGATCACTGTCGGGTTAAAACGGAAAATACCGACAAACTTACCCTAAACGGACAAATTCGCTTAACGATTTCTAAAACGTTACAATCTCCCCCCTTATAGAAATTCGGTCCCCGAATTAAAATTTCATACTAGGCGTACCTTCAAAGAGATGAGGGAATTTCTTCCGCATCTCGCTCTCGGCCTCCCAAGTGATCTCCTCACTAGTAGGGCTACGCCATAGAACCTTCACAGACGGCAAGACTCTTGACCGAAGTTTCTTCACCTGACGATCCAAAATAACTACCGGCTGCTCGGTGAACGAAAGATCGCGCTCAAGCTGAACGGTCTCGTTCTGAATCATGTGAGAAGGATCATGAAGGTATCTATTGTTAGTTATATGTATGCCCTAGAGGCCATTACTGTACATACGATATATATTGTAGTGGATGCTTAGACATATATGGGGAGGACTTTCTTGCTCGACATGATAGTATGCTATCTGGTTGTATTTTATCTTAACATATACTCTGATTGTCTCTATGTTACATGTTGATAAAGCCCTTAGGATACGTACTCGACTATTGGGACTATGATGAGATCATGCTAGTGGGGCCACGGTAGTCGACGAGTACATCCTATAACAGTTCCTGGTCGAGGGTGTATCGAGACAGGGCATCGATACACCAGAGTAGACTAGCGTATACGCATCTTGACCCATATGATGGGCGATGGATGATCCCATATCCATCGGTGTTTGACATCAAGGATGGTGTACGGATGCTCAGTGGAGACTGGGTACACTGGACGGACTCGCCGAGAACTCCCAAATGGTATTATACCTCACGTCAGGTGGCAGTTCTCCGGTGACACTGGTACAGAGTAGTCTGTTGACCCGAGATCGTCATAGAGTCTTGTGTGATTCCCACCGTGCTTTGATTTCCATCATACCACGTCCAAGAGGGCGTGCAAAAAGGTGGCTTTTGGGTACAGTCCCGAATCATATAGAGGCAATGAGCAATAGGAGGGGATTCATCTCTCCCGGTATAGGGAGTTGATGTTGCGCTGTGTTCGATTGGCTATAACCGGAAATCCCTGGCCAGGGTTGCTGAGATTTACTCGTAAGTGTTATTAGTAGTTTCTCGAACTATTATAGACCTCATATCGAAACGACTTATCGAGCTACTGGGGTATGACGTTTACCACCCTTAGGCGAGATATGCGACATATCAGACGACGAGACCGGACAGTACGGGAGTGTTACTGATTGGATTCACAGGAGAATGTACAGGCTTGCTTGTTGATCTTCTGAGCGCTCAATACCTGGGTGGCTGTTACGTTTAGCTGACCGCTTGCAGCTTGTGGGTGTTTGATATGATCATCACCTACTGCCGGCGTATCGACGATTCTTTAGAGTCCTACACAGAGCTTTCTTGGCTCAGGAAAAACAGAGTAGGAGCACATATGTGATATGTGCGGGACCGAGGATAATGCGGTATGTGATACCGTATTGGATTCTCGTGATATGAGATATCGGCCGGGTATATGTGATATAGCCGGGTCATCGTATTAGTCGGTTATTTGTGAAATAGCCGGATTATCGAATCAAGTGTTGATTCGATAATTTAATGTATAATAATATATATGATATATTAAATTACATTAACTAATATTAGCTCACTACAAGATTCATTTTCTCACAGGATAATACATTGATATATATGCGATATATGTTAATTGTATTATTTTCTATTGTTACAAAATATATTGTATATGTGATATATAATATTGTAACATGTTAGGGTTACAAATTTAACAATGGATTAGGGTTTAAACTTGGTTAGGGTTAGGATTAGGGTTAGCTTTTTGCGTGAAGCTTCCATGAAGCTTCATGAAGCTTTGACTTTGTGGTTGCTTGATATTTTTGTGAGATATTATGTTAACCCAATCCAAACCATTAACTCTAGTTAACTCTCTACAAGGGTTAACTCTTTTCATGCTTAACCCTTGGTTAGATTTGTAACCACTACAATAATTCATTGTTCATCACAAAAGGATTATGTTATCATGTTCATTCATCTTCTTCTAATTTGAGCTTCTTTTTGAAAAAGCTTTCTTTTGTGATGAAAATGAGTGAGAAAAAGATTATAAATGAGAGCAAAAATCCTACTTCATCATCCTCATCTATCCTTTCCGTTTAGATGAGGGTGTTCACTTCATATTATGAGTGTTAGCTTGTGTTAACGAAACTTTAAGGTAGATCATCTTTGTATCGAAGATCGGAAGCAAAGGTTGCATCATTCTCTTCGTGAACCCTCTTGAGAGTCCGGAACACGATGATCGCAGCGAAGGGACCTCAACACGGAGCTTAAGAAGTGAAGGACCGGATCTACAAAGGTTGTAATCCCTCTAACTTAGTGTTAAAGAGTTTAACATGCATGTTTTCGCCTAAACCCTAGTTTAAAGATCCGGCTTCGGGTTGTTCGGCACGGCTAAAATTTTAAACGGGCATGGTTGATGCCTCGTAGACCCTTGTGCGCGTGCCTAGCAACCCTACATCTATGAAGCATCGGCACATGGAAAACAGGGTGAACATCCGGAAAACTGGGCGGGAGTGCCAAACGATAAGCAACAGAACCCACTCGCTCAAGGATCTCGAAAGGACCTACAAATCTGGGACTGAGCTTCCCCCTCTTCCCAAATCGCATAACGCCCTTCATCGGAAAAATCCTCAGGAATACATGATCCCCCACTGCGAACTCAAGTCTGCGACGACGACGATCGGCATAAGACTTCTGCCTGCACTGGGCTGCTCTCATCCTGTCCTGAACCAGCTGGATCTTCTCCGTAGTCTCCTGAACTAGCTGGGGTCCTAAAACCAGACTCTCACTAAGCTCGGTCCAAAAGACTGGCGATCGACACTTCCTACCATATAAAGCCTCAAAAGGTGCCATCTGAATAGTCTCTTAAAAGCTGTTTTTGTAGGAGAACTCAATCAACGGCAAGTGATGATCCCAACTGCCACCAAAATCAAGCACACATGCACGGAGCATATCTCCAGAGTCTGTATAGTCCGCTCCGACTGACCATCGGTCTGCGGATGAAAAGCGGTGCTAAAACTCAACCGGGTACCCAAAGCTTCCTGAAGCTTCTGCCAAAGACGGCTAGTATACTGGGTGCCTCTGTCGGATACTATGCATGTGGGAACACCGTGAAAACGCATAATCTCATCTATATATAGCTGCGCATACTGAGTATAACCGAAAGTGGCCTTCATTTGAAGGAAGTGAGCCGTTTTCGTCAACCGGTCAACAATCACCCAAATGGAGTCATACCCCTTACTGGTCCAGGGTAGACCCACAATGAAGTCCATGGAAATCTGCTCCCATTTCCACTCCGGAACGGGTAAAGGCTGCAACTCTCCAGCCGGTCTTTGATACTCAGCCTTGACTTGCTGACAAGTCAGGCACCTCGAAACGAAGTCCGAAATATCGTGTTTCATCCCTTCCCACCAGTAAAAATCTCTCAGATCACGGTACATCTTGGTGGAACCTGGATGAACGCTAAAGGCCGACAGATGTGCCTGCTCTAGGATCTCGCATCTCAACCCATCAGCAGCTGGTACACACAAGTGAGTCCCGCATCATAGCACATCCCGGTCATCAATCATAAACTCCAAAACTGTACCCTGTCGAACAAGCTCAAGAATCTCGGACAAACGGGCATCACTAGGTTGCACCTCATGGATATGATCAACTAGTAGTGGACGGGCGCGGACATGAGCAAACTGTCCCCCAGTGGAAGAAAACTCGAACTGCACTCTACCATCACACAAGAGCTGCCAATCTGCAGACGACTAACGCTGAACTGCGCTCAACTGGGACAAGCTACCCCCGGGCCTACGACTCAAAGCATCAGCTACCACATTCGCCTTGCCCGGGTGATAAAGGATCTCACAATCATAATCCTTCACTAGCTCCATCCATCGGCGCTATCTCAGGTTCAGATCCTGCTGCTGGAAGATATACTTCAAACTCTTATGATCCGTGAAGATCTGACACGACTCTCCGTACAAGTAGTGTCTCCAAATCTTCAACGCAAAGACTACCGCGGCCATCTCAAGATCGTGAGTGGGGTAATTCTGCTCATGCTTCTTCAGCTCCTAGAAGCATATGCAATCACCCTATCATGCTGCATCAAAACACAGCCGAGCCCCACTCGAGAAGCATCACAATAAACAACGTAGCCGCCTGATCCAGAAGGTAAAAGAAAGAACCGGTGCTGTCGTCAACCGAGTCTTCAACTGCTGAAAACTCTGCTCGCACGCATCAGTCCAAAGAAAAGGAACTCCCTTCCGGGTCAGTCCCGTCAGCGGTGCAGCGATACTCAAGAAATCCTGCACAAAACGGTGATAATAACCAGCTAAGCCTAAAAAGCTGCGGACCTCAGTCACCGATACAGGTCTGGGCCAAAGCTGTACAGCCTCGATCTTCCTCGGGTCCACAAGAATACCATCACCAGTCACCACATGACCTAGGAAGTCAACTCTATCAAGCCAAAACGCGCACTTTGAGAATTTAGCATACAGCTGGTTCTCTCTCAATATGTGCAAAGTAATCCTCAAGTGCTGCTCATGCTCCTCACGACTCCTAGAGCAGACCAGTATGTCATCAATAAACACTATAATAAACTGGTCGAGGAATGACCTGAAAATCCAGTTCATCAGATCCATGAACGCTGCCGGCGCATTGGTGAGTCCGAACGACATCACCAAAATCTCATAGTGCCCATAGCGCGTACGAAAAGCAGTCTTCGGAATGTCATCATTCCGAACCCGCAACTGATGATAACTCGAACGCAAATCAATCTTTGAAAAATGTTTCGCACCCTGGAGCTGATCAAATAAATCGTCAATGCAGGGTAAAGGATACTTGTTCCGCACCGTAACTTGGTTCAACTGACGATAATCCACACATAACCTCAAACTGCCGTCCTTCTTCTTGACGAACCGAACAGGAGCTCCCCACGGCGAAACACTCGGACGCACAAGTCCCAAATCAAGCAACTCTTGCAATTGATCTTTAAGCTCTCTAAACTCTGCCGGAGCCATCCGATAAGGCGGTATAGAAATAAGCTCCGCGCCAGAAATCAGATCAATGCAGAACTCTATATCGCGCTCTCGCGGCAACCCAGGTAGCTCATCGGGAAAGACATCGGGAAACTCTCGCACGGTAGAAACCTGGTCCAACGACTCCACTGTGGCTCCAATATCATGAATGAAAGCCAAGAATCCTCGACATCCCCTCCTCAAAAGCCGACTAGCGCGCAGAACAGAAATCAAACTGCGAGGGGCGGCACCACGGTCCCCCTGCACAACAAATACTGACTCGCCTGGAAAACAAAATCTAAATGTCTTCTCGCGGCAGTCCACGGATGCATAGAAAGTAGCTAGCCAGTCCATGCCCAACAGAACATCGAAGTCCAATATCTCAAGAAGGATCAAGTCGACGGACAGATCTCTGTCCCCTATACGGACAGCACATGATCGGAACACGTGTCGCGCAACAAACGACTCTCCCATAGGAGTAGTCATGAAAAGTGGCTAATCTAGCAAACACGACTCTCGGCCTAACCTCGGCACGAAGTACGTAGAAACATACGAATGCGTAGATCCTGGATCAAAAAGAACATGTGCATCAAAAGAATATACAGAAAGGGTACCTGAAACCACAGCATTGGACGCCTGAGCGTCCTGGTGAGTCAAGGAAAAAACCCGAGCCTGTCCTCTACCGGCTACTGGCTGTCCCCTGCCTTTGCGACCTCGTCCTCTCGGCACAAAACCACCACGACCACGACCTCTCTGAGCAAGAGTCTGACGCGGCGCAACAACAGGAATAAGAGGCAACGCTCTCTGAGGCGGAGAAGGTGGTAGGTAACCTTGGGTACTGCTGGCCCTCTCTGACGCACCACGGTACAATCTTTCACTAGGTGCTGTAAACTGCCACACCCGAAGCATCCATAAGACGGTTGCTGGCCCTCCTGGGAATAAGAACTGAATAACTGGCTATGTCCCACGTCTCTGCTACTCCCCGAGTCTGAAGGAACTCTGCCTCGGCGTGCAAACCTCTGTCTCCATGCTGGTACATCCGTACGAGTCCTCTTCAGTTCTGGAACAACCGATGACTCAGCTAGACGCTCCTCCACCAAGAGGGCTGCATCGACAGCTGCCGCATACGTGTCGCAATGCTGAATGCTGATGGCTAGGAACAACTGGGTAAGTAGGCCTCGAACAAACCTCTTCACCCTCATCTCCTCAGTCGCCACCAGGTACGGAACATACACTGACAGCTCGGTAAACAGCACATCATACTCAGACACCGTCATCCCCGGAGTCCGACGTAACAACTCAAATTTGCGCGCTCGTGTATCCCTGACGCTCGGTGGAAGAAAACGAGCAAGAAACGACATCACAAACTTAGCCCAGGTCATAGGAGCAAGACAAGCGGCTCTGCCCCTCTCCAACGACTCACACCACTTCTGGGCCATACCCTCCAGCCGGAAACTGGAAAACTCCACCCATCTCTCATCGGAGCATCGGAGTGAAAGACAAATCCTGTCCATCCGGTCGATGAACAACTGCGGATCCTCAGTAACATCTGTGCCAGTAAACACCGGAGGCCTCAGCCTCATAAAATCTGTCAGTGACACAGTAATAACCTCCGGAGCTGTAACTGCAACTGCCAGAACAGTAGGTACCATCGTGGTCCCTGCAACGGGTGGAACAACTGCCTGCCCCTGCGCTCGGATGGACTCTGCTAAAGTCCCCACTATCTGGCGCAGATTCTGCATACCAGCTCCAATCATCGCAATGTGCTTCGGTACGACAGGCGTACCGTCCTGGTCAGTCCTCGCCTCAGACGAGTCAACTCTGACCTCGGCACTCGCGGCCGCTCTCTGTGCCCTCGTAGACTTCGGCGGCATATGGGCTGGAAATTGAAACAAGATTCGATAAAGAAACAGGAATCGAATCACAAGGATGTATATCATCACGGAAGAATATCCGTCAACAAGTCCAAAGGTCACTTAGGCGGAGTACCGTGTCGTAAGTATGCCGCGGAACATACATACGCTAAGTCACTCTGCTTAAGCTACCTACTCCATCATACCAAGGTCATCCTATACTCCGAAAGATAAAACCTAACGCTCTGATAACAACTTTGTCACGCCCCGAAATTTGGCCCGTAACCGGCACTTAAGCTACGTAACGTCTACAGGCGTACGCAACTCAAGTAAGCCGAAACCCAGAAATCTAAACCACCCAAATCTGGATCAACGGATAAAACATAGTTTTAACATTTGGAAACCACAAGTAAAATCTCTAACTCTAGTTTTCTTTCTTGAAAATTTCGGCAACATCTCCTTTGTAAAAACTAGCCCCGAAAACGGGTGCAACACAGATAATATATAAAGCATCCCAAATGGGAGCAAAATCATGCCCAACGGCGGAGACAATCACCACAACAAGTATACGACATCGAAGCGAAGAATTATCAAAGAAACGACTATAATAAGAAGTAAACTTTTCAACACACCGGCTCCCACGAGCACGGCACCCCAAAGTCACCAAAATAATACAACACCAACTCCTCACAAGTCGTCTCTAAGTCATATACAAACAGTGGTAGATAGAGAATACTAGATCCAACAAAAAAATATACAATGTACAAGCAGATGACCGCAAACCCACCTAAAAGAAAAGGCCTCACTGCCTAACGTAGCGGTATCCACAAAAGTAGAGATGATAAGACGCCCTGCCGTGACTACTCTGAGGGTAAGTCCTGCAAAACACTGTGGTACAACGGGGGTGAGTTGCCAACTCGTGAATAATAAATAACATCATACTGTAATCGCAGGTATGCACGAACAACGATCTATCTATCACATGTGATCTGATAGTATAAGTATGATAAGTGAATATGCAACAATCATGTAAAGGTACATCATCAGGGTACTACAACTACATGAAGCAATGCATAACAATAATAATCCTGAGTGTGTGGGATGATACAATAAAATCTCATGCAAAATCATCAGCATGGAAAAACACCAGTGTCCCTCACAGACACATCAAATCCAAATTCTCAGGCACCGCATCCACAGATCGGCCCTCACATCCTGTATGTCTCATGGAACCTGAGTGTCTATCAACGACACCCGAAATATCATGAAAACATATACCTGTAAGTATATATATATAAGGATATCAACCACGTATTTCCACCGACCATACGTAAAAATCAGGGAAACCTGAGTGTCTAACACCGACACTCGAAACATCATGAAACCCGTGTCTAACATCGACACGTAAATCCTCATAACTCAGGCGCTGTCACCATGACTGGCCCTGACGATATATCATACCTTACTCTGGTCAGTATCCCCACGATAACCACCGAGTCCAAATACAATCACCGGTAGGTTGTGGTCCAACCGCCAGGCTTCTCGTCTACACTACGAAATCACCACTCGCCCCAGGGTACCATACCGGGTCCACCATGTACCCGCAGACGGTGCCTCCCGCTCCTCGAATAGAGTATAACAAGCCAAATCTCAGAACCGAGAAATCACATGGTGGATGCACTGAAATATCAAATCAAGAGAAACCGGGTTTTCAAACAATACGTAGTTTCTTGAAAATACCCCCACGGTTCTCAAATCCATAAATCGTATGAAATCCATATCTCAATGCGTAAAATCCATATAAAACTGATATAAGCAACATAAAATATCAACATGAGTATATAAAGGGAAAACCGCTCTTTAAATGAATCCAGCTTTTAAAATATATCTTGCGGTTCCCAAAATCCTCCGAAAACAAATACAGTATCATATGAGGTGTACATGTAAGTGTAGCAAGGTTTAAGTATCTACATGTAAGCAAGTGGGTATGATGCATTTCATAAGCGTAATAATCAACAACTCAATATCACATATAAAAACAATACCTCTTAGGGTATATAAAACTATAGCAAGCATATACAGTATACATGTCAGTATGTGTGCATGATGTACATGTAGCTGTAATAGACAATATGGGTGTACATGTCAATATGTATGCATGATGTACAAGTAACTATAGTAAGATCTACGTGAAGTGGAATAAGGGTCACTACCTCAACTATTCCTGCCCAATGCAATATCACGTACGTATGTGCCCACAATATTTCATATGCATAATGGAATAAGAGTTACTACTCCAATCATTCCTATCCACTACCATATCACGTATGTAGGTGTTTGTGCGTGTCCTGGAAATTACTGACGATGTGGGTGTAGCATACAATCTAGTGCTCGTGCAACATGAACCATCAGTAATGTGTTATATCTAAATGTACGAGTCAAGTACAACAGATAATGCTATGCAATGACATTCATATGAAAGTAACTAATATGACAATACATGCAGCTATCATACCATACTCGCCCCGACGCATAACGCCGTACGGGCGATTTCCCCGTAGATGTTAAATCTACTCACCAATGGTCTCCAGCTATGAAAATCCGACCACCTGCTTCCCCTTGTTCGCAGCGTCCGAAGTCCCCGCTTGCGACGCTATATTTCCACAAACACAAGAAATAATACGAACATCTCAGAATCGATCAATATAACGTAAAACTACGTATTAAATAACGCACCAACACTAAACCAACTCGCGAGTGTGCGTCAAGTGGCTAACGTGCGTCACGATACTACCAAACCAAACCGAGTACAGCAGCTGTACGAGATCATGATTCGTGTCGCAAAACGTAACACGCGGACTCAAAACACTAGAGTATAGGTAATCGATCCCAGATTTTGCATACTGAATTTACTAAAAAAGTAAACAGTACCAAACACCCCTAACCAACAGCAGACAACTACCCACAGAAGACAAACCCTAACCCTTTCCTACCCAGCCGGCGTCGCCGGAGTTCGCTTAAGGAGTCGCCGGCCCCGGCCGGTGAGGTGGTCCCCTTCTCTCAGGTGGTGTCTCAGGTTCACTAGTACATCTCTATAATTTTGTTTGGTCAAACACTAAATTCTCCAGATCACATCAGATATAAAAGTTCTAAAAAGACTTTAAAAAACCGATATCGCACTAATCAATATAAAAAGCATTTTACGATGCAACCAACGAGCAAAACAACATACAAACTCCTAATTAACAGTGTAGGGATTATACCTAACAACTTTGCTCACAAGCTCCAAGCTCTAAGTGATCCAAGAAGCTTAAACCAAGACTTGAAGCATGTTTTGTGATATATTTTGGAATATTGGAGAAGTTTTGAGCTAGGATTGAAGAGAAATGAAAGGAAAAAGATTAAAGGCAGTAGAAGGAGAGAGGATCTCGGCCAAGGGGAGGAAGGGAGAGTTTAGCTGAGGGTTTCCTAGCAATTACCCATTAAATGCAAAGTTAATGCATTCACACTACACATATGCACACATGCATGCACCTCTTCTCATTTTCTATTTCCTTTAACTTCAAATTCTAAACCCATACAAATATCTAGATCAAGTGAGAAGGTTTAGGATTAACTCAACTTAATTTAATGAAAAGATCGCTTAAAGAGAAATTTCCCAAAATGTGAATACCGCATTAAAATAATATTAAAATTGGAAAAAATTAAAATTGAACCAAAACGTCCCATATACCCCTAAAGCTTGCGTACAAACTTTATTTTAGCTAAACTAGGTGCTGGCAAGTCTATATGGTCGTCTGATAACAGTCAGGTTAAAACGGAAAATACCGACAAACTTACCCTAAAACGGACAAATTCGCATAACGATTTCTAAAACGTTACAGTTTCGTTCCATTTTCAAAGATAATAGTATAGCTCATAGCAATTAGTTACGTTAATAATTACGCGATACACGTAAATTTCCTTTATATGTCCGCGATACGTTTACCGATTGTATACGTTATCTTTTATACGCACACACTGATAGAACACTGCACAACTACCAATGAGTATTATGTTGCACGAGCATAGACGCATATGTTACACTACACCTCATTGTTACTGCCATGACACTGTAGGACTGCTATACCATGCGATGTGTATGTAAATGCGGATACGGGCATTATGAATTATCTATATCCGGGAAATTGGATTGTAATTATATGCTACGGATATGGGTAGAATTACTTTCTGCTTTAAAAAATTGTAGAACACTTGCACAAATACTAATGATTGCCATGCTGCATGAGCACAGACGCGTATGCTACAGTACACATCATTGGTATTGCCATGACACAGTAGAACTGTTACGTTTATTTGCACTCCTGACTATACTTACGTACGGTGCTTTTATTACCTGCTGAGTTATTGCGAATACCAGTACCATGGGTTTTCGTATTTGATTCTTATGAGTTTTTATGAAGTTTTTACTTTCGATGATATACATCAGTGGTATGGGACGCTGCTATATATATATATATATATCATCAGAGTGATATATGCAATTATTCTTCTTCCTTACTTGATATTTTTCGATACAATGAGTTGACGTCCACCATGAGTTTTATGTTTTCTGATTTGATTTTATTCCGAACCGAGTAAGGTGGTTATACGGTTATGGATGTGTTATATATCATGACTGAGTGGAGGGGTATACAGTCGGATACTTGGTAGACTTGATCGAGAGCGAGGGGTGGGAAGCCTCGATAGTGGCGGGGAGCCTAGCGAGGACACACGATACCCAAGATAGATGTGAGCACGGTTGATATCCAGGGGATACTGACCGAGGTTAGGGATATCGAGGGGCGACCAATCTATTGAGACGGTTTCGACGATATCTGGATTTGCGTGTCGGTGATGGACATGAGAGATTTGATGATTTAGGGTGTCGATACTGGACACCCATATATTTATATTTTGCGACCATTCGAGATATACCGTTATAGTTTATGCGACCTGGACTGATTCGGAGGACAGTACCTGAATACTATTTTACCGGTTGATACTTATAAAAAGGTTTTCTAAACGAGCTATAGTCTAATTATTTTTGACATGCCTAAAATGACACAAGGATCTTTAAAACTGTAAACCTCTTAAAACTCATTACTAAACAGCGAGACGTTTATCTTAAATAAAATACATATAATACTTCATACTATTACGTCTGCTTTTATGCCGGGACATACGTATCCCACAGCTATTTTAAAAAGATGTTTTACATACATATTTTTAGGCTACCTTATAGGCTTATACCTGGATGCATGTTATATACATATGAGATGTTACAGTTATGTGATCGATGGTGATGCATTTATTGTAATTATGCATTATATATATATATATATTAGTACAGGATATGATAGTACTATACTTATGACCTAGGATATCGTTGTGCATTTCGATTTCTACCTTATGATATACTTTTATTCACCGAGTTGGCAACTCACTACTGTTGTGCCTCAGTTTCTTGCAGGATATACCGCTCGAATCATCAGCAGCTTTCGACACACATTTCTTTTCGATGATTGCTTTGGTAGGTGTGTTGGGTTATGCCAGCTCCCTGGCCATCTGTCGTGACCTTTTGCGGAACAAAAATTTTCAAAACTGGCGCTAGAACAACCCTATAACCCGGATCTACCAAAAACCTAAAGCTAGCAAACTAAATAGGAGTTTAGAATGGTTATACTGAATGATCCGAGTCCTTCGGTCTTCTACCATCTTACAAAGCTCCTAGTGGCCACGATGATCAAGTTTGGTCGCCGGTCTCCCTCTATCGAAGATTATCCACCTGAGGATTTGTAGTTCGAGATCCAACCATATAGCCGAGGTAACTAGGGTACCTAGTTCGCTAAACTAGATAGCTTAGAGGATGTAGAATCTAATGATAGATTAATTTATCTCTAAACACCCTACGTTTCTCAACACATGAGACTTGAAGGGTGGAGGTAGAAGAAGAAGCTTAAGGATGAGAGTGTGAAGCAACCATAGAAAATGGCCAAGTGTTATGAACCAAAGAAAATGAATCAAGCCTCAATAAACAACTCTGCAACTGATCCTTAAGCTCCCTAAGCTTCGCCGGCTCATCTGGAACAACGTCAGAAAACTCTCACACGAAGGAAAGCCGGTCCAACAAACCCACTGTAGCTCCGGTATCACGAATGAATACCAAGAATCCTCGACATCTTCTCCTCAAAAGCCGACTCGCAAAAAGGCTGAATTCAAGCTGTGTGAGGCGGCACCACTGCCCTCCCATGCACAACAAGAACTGACTCGCCGGGAAAACAAACCCTGTCTATTTTCTCACGGCATTCCACCGACGCATAGCACGTAAGTAACCAGTCCGTGCCTAGGAGAACGTCAAATCCAACATCTCTAGAAGGATCAAAACGATGAACAAATCTCTATCTCCTATCCGATTGGCACACGACTGAATTACGTGTCGCGCAACAAAAGAATCGCTGACAGAAGTTAACACAACAAACGGCTGATCTAGCTAACCGACTCTCGTCCCAACCACGGCATAAGTGTGTAAAACAAACAAGTACATCAACAAAACATACGAATTTAGAATACCTGAAAACTATGCATTGGACGTCCGTGCGTCCCGATGAGTAGAAGCAAACTCTCGTGTCTGCCCCCTACCCGCAACTGGCTGAAATCCTTCTCTGCCAACCTGTCCCCTATAAGCGAATCCTCTGTGACCACGACCTTTCTGCACATAAGCCTGACGTGGTGCTAAGGAACAATGTCTGATAAAGTGATGAAGGCTCCCGCATCGAAAACATCTACCCAATGACTGCTGACCCTCCTAGGGATGAAAGCTGAACGACTGTTCTTGTCCCAAGCCTCAGCTACTCCCGCGACGGTCACGAAATCTGTTTCGACGACTAAGCCTCTGTCTCTGGGCTGGTACACCGGTACGAGTCCTCCATGGTTCCGGAACTCTCAAAGTCTTTAGAATACGTGTCTCGTCAACTGGGGCCGCATCCACTGGTGCTATGTAGGTGACGGAATGATGCATGCTGATTGCAAGGAACAACTGGGTAACAGGGGTAACAACCTCCTATCGCTGCGCTCGAACGGCCTCAACCAATGAACTCATCGTCTGGCTCATGTCCTGCATCTCTACCACAAGCCGAGCGATACTATCTGTCGATGGCGGATCCATCTGCTCCTGTGCAACGGGCATGCCATCCTGGTCAGTCCTCGTCCTACCCGAGTCAATCCTGACCCCGGCCCTCGCTGCATCACTCTGAGTCCCCATAGTCATCAGCGGCAAAGGCTATAAATAGAAATAAGATTCGATATGAACACGGAAATCGAATCACAAGGATATGTCATCAAGGAAGGAATTTCAAGCAATTTGTACTTAGGTCACTTTAGGCGGAGTACTGCATCGTGAGTATGCCGCGGACATACACACACTACGTTACTCTGCTTAAGCTACCTACCCCATCATACCGATGTCATCCTACACTCCGAAAGGTAAAACCTAGCGCTCTGATACCAACTTTGTCACGCCCCGAAATTGGCACGTGACGGTCCTAATACTACGCAACGTCTACAGGCGTAAAGTAGTAAAAGAAAGACAAAACCCAGAAATCTAAACCATTAAAAGACAAGAAAAGATAAGAAATATTGTTTAAACTTTTGAAAATCATAAGTATAAATTCTTTAAATCCAATTTACTTTCTTGAAAATTTCGGCAGCACCTCCTTTGTAAAAACCAACCCTAAAATGGGTACAGTATAAATATAAAGTAAAGCATCCCCAACGGGAGCAAATCCACGCCCAACGGCGGAAAACAACCACCACAACAGATATACGACGCCGTAGTGAAGAATAAAAGACGATAAAATGGAAACTGTATAAAAGACAACCCAGTCACAAAATAATATACAATATCATCCTCACCAAGTCTCTAAGTCAACATGAAAATAGCAGATGGAGAGTACAAGGATACAACGAATATACAATACAACAACGAATAACCACAAAACCCACCTAAGCAAACTGCACACTGTCAGCTGATACGGTATCCGCAGCAAAAGATGATAAGATAGATGAATAGCCTGCCTCGACTACTCTGGGGAACAACCTGCAACATTATGCCACAACGGGGGTGAGTTGCCAACTCATTAATAGTAAATAACATATGCAGGTAATCGCAAGTATGCACATACAGCGCGAATCTAACATATGCAAGCTAATAGCAATAAATGGTCATATGAATGCAATAGTCATGAAAGATACTCTAGCAGGTACATCTAATACATGAAGCAATAATATGACAATCTGTATGCAACAATCATGTAAGGTACTCTATCAGGTACAACTAATACATGAAGCGATGATATGACAATATATATATGCAACAGTCATAAAAGGTACTCTATCAGGTACTACTAGTACATGAAGCAATGCATATAAAGTAAAAGTATGTAAATGCAACAGTCATGGAAGGTACTCTATCAGGTACTACTAAAACATGAAACAGTGCATAAACAATAAATGTGGAGTATGGAATAAAACATGTCATTTCCACAGAATCCTGACATCGTGGTAAGATCAAAGTCCATCAAGACAATCCAAATCTCAATTTCCTCAAATCAGCCCCCAAATTGGCTCTCATATCATATAAGTCTCACAAATCCTGAATGTACAATATCAAGTAAATCTCATATATCCTGAATGTACAAAATCAACAAATCTCATATATATCATGTATCTAGTACCAAGTAAATCTCAAATGTCCTAAATCCAATATCAAGTGAATCTTTTATATCCTACGTATATTTGCATGAATAAATATGATGATGTATATAAATGGATATGTATACATATATATTAGCGTCCCACTCCACTAAGATATATATATATATACTTAGGAGTAAAAATATCATGGTACAAAGTGTCAAGCATCGACACATAAATACTGATCTATCAGGTGCTGTTACCATAACTGGCATCCGGATAGGTACGTATCATACGCTATCCCGAAAGCTCGAGTGCCTAGCTCAAACCCTCGCCTCTCGATGTATCCATACGCATATGACTCCCGTCGGTATCCCCATGATAACTATCGAGTCATTGGTAATGTCACCGGATGGTTTGGTTCCCCTGCCAGACTCAATCTGCAAGGTCGATCAATCGTCTTGCCCTGGGGTACCTCCGGGCCCCACCATGTACCCTCACACGGCCCACGACTCCTCCTCGCATGGGGTATATATATAGGCTCAGAACCGAGAAATCTCATTGTGGCTGCTGAAATATCCTATCATCAAGGAAAACCGGGTTTTTCAAATAATGCATAATTTCATGAACTACCACGGTCCCCAAATCCAGAAAACATCATGAAAATCCATATCTTAATGCGAAAATCCATGAATATAATATATGTAACAGAAAACTGTAATGTAAGCATATAAAGGAAAAGCCGCTATTTAACTGCAACAAGTTAAATATAAATATATGCGGTTCCTAATTTCTCCAATTCTAAATAACATCAAGTAAAGATAAACATGTAGCTATAACCAGATATGTGTGTAAACATGAAGGTATAGCAAGGTATATGTATCTACCTATCAGTAATGATGTAATATACCCTCCCAGTATAAGTGAAGTATGTATGCAAGGTATGCATGTAGCTATGTCATTATGTGTGTATGTACCTATCACTAATGGTACAATACCCTATAGGTATACAGGTAACTAGCATGTCAAGGCATATGTGTAAGCATGTAGGTGTACAGGTATGCTATATGTCATATGCATAAAGAAATATGAATCAATATCTCAATGTCCCTATCCAAACAATATTATATCTATACGGGTGTTGTGCATGACATGGCAATTATTAACGGTGTGTGTGGCATACAATCAGTGCTCATGCAACAAGAGCCGTCAATAATATGTACAGTGTCCTAAGGGTACTAGTCTAAGCACAACAATTAACTAAGCAATAAGGTGTATGCGTAATTCTAAATATGAAATAGAAGGTGCGACAAGTCAAGTCATCTCTAGCCCAGACGCATAACGCCATGCGGGCGATTCCCCTGTAGATGTTAAATCTACACACCAACGCTCCTGGCTAAGTGAAGCCTACCACCTGTTTTCCCTTCGTCGCAGCGTCCAAAGTCACCGCCTGCGAACCTAAAATTTTACAAACACATCACATAAGCTAAATATCCTGAAACGACGAAAAGATAACCAAACGCAAGGATAACGCCCTGAAAAATGCACTGCGCACTTAGCGCACCTAACGCGCACGACATCTGCCAAAAGACCTAACTAGGGTCGCTAAACTACGAAACACCAAGTGTAGACTCTGATCGTCCCAATCGCACAACACAACACAATAAAATATGAGGAATATAATAGATATAACCTCGCAACGTCTAATCGAACCCACGTCGGAAAAACCCCAAAATCTAGTAAACAACTTATCGCAATAATTCGCACTAGAATCAAGCTAACACAAATCTAGCACAAACAAACACCCTATAATAGCTTAACTAAGCTATCGAAACCATTTCCAAAATTTTAATCTTGCTTAATTAAGTTTTAACAAAAACCTAGTAAGCAAAAATCCTTAATTAAACAAAGTAGTAATTAACAATAATTATCATTTTAGCACAAAACTACAAGTTTACCAAAACTAGAATTTACAAACATCACTAATTAGCAAAATTAAACCATTCATACCTTTACTAGAATTTTAATCTTGCCTAATTAGGATTTAGTAAAAATCTAGTTAGTAATTAAGCTAATTAGATAATTAGGGAAAAATCATTTAACAAAACTAGCAAGTAGTTTAAGTTTTCTTTTGATTAAAACTAACAATTAACCTATTTACTAATCAAAACCCTAAATAATTATCAATAAAAAACATTTCTAGAATTTTAAACATGAAATTAAGTAGCTTTAATTTAATAACTAATAGCTAATTAAAGTATTTAAAACAAGAATTAAGCATTAGAGTTAGGGTTTTATACCTCCAGATGATCCAAAAACTTGCAACAAGAAAACCAAGATTAGCCTCCAAAATCAAGACTTCATGAAAAACAAAGTATGGTTTAGGGTTAAGGAAATGAAGGAAAATGATTATATTTGAATTTTTGTGATTTTATTTGGATTTGTGATGATTTATTTGTAGCAAAATGATGAAAATGGAGCAAGAAGAGAGAGAGGGCAGCAAGGAATGGGAGGGCTCGGCCAAAGCAAGGGGAGGAGTTTTGTGAAGAAAAAAAGAAGAAGGTTCTAGCTAAAAACAACATTAAATGCTAATTAAAGCAAAATGCCACCTTTCTTTTCTTTATCTTTTTCTTTAAAAAAATTAAATCCTTTGACCAAAAGAAAATCTAGATATTTAAAAGGAAGGTTCTAAAATAATTGTAGTGATGATTTTCAAGAATTTTCATTTAGAAGAAATTTCCCGATTTACGTACATATTTTACCAGTTAAAATAATATTTTATTTGGGAAAATTCTATCTGAACCAAAACCTCCCATATACCCCCAAAGTTCGCGCACTATCTTTATTTTAGCAAAACTAGGTGCCGGCAAGTTTCTACGGACGTTTGATCGAAATCGGGTTAAAACGGAAAATACCGACAATTTTGGCCTAAAACGGAAATATTCGCAAAACGATTTCTGAAACGTTACAACCGATCTCACGGCCTCAAGCCCAATCTCATCGACTCATCACAAATCACAAATACTACCCTCATAATCTGTGTATAAGTATATGTATATATATACATAGTCCCATACCCATATGTGTGTATATATATATATATATACATATCCCCATATACGCACAGGTAAAAGAATGAATGTATGCAAGTATGTGTGTGTGTGTGTGTGTGTGTGGGTGCAACAACTACTCTAGGGTTTCGCAACTAACACTAAACCAATCCAAGAACACCTAGAATCTATCTTTATCATCAATAAACTCATATCAACATAATATATATATATATATATGTATATGTATTCGTATACATCACTACGAACTGCGGGGGGGCTATCCGCCATCCACCCGACTTCCCCCGTAGATATAATCTACTCACCTTGCTTCCAGTGTGCCGATGCCGATGTCGCCATCTTCATCTTCAACGTCTCGACATCACGTAGGGTACCTACAAATATAATCCAATCGCAAATGCGTATTAAAATCACATCGGAAAACCAAAAACGGCACACGCTACGCTCATAGGTAAAAACCTATAACCTCGCATGCAAACACGACCAATAACCCTAGTCGTTGACGTTAAAACGCCACCCGATAGAAACGAATTATCAAATACCAAAATCCATGTTAAAACAAGTCGTAAAACAATGCGCCAACAAAAGAAAATGATCCCAGATTTTATCCTAGGTCAAATCAGCCAATTTTGCATATGCCAAGGATCTAGTTTACAGGAGATGGAGCCAGGGAAGAAACACAAATCAAAATGGTGGGACCCAGGCCGCAATTTGCGGCCATCTGGGTTAAATTTGCGGCCAGGTTGGGGAGGTAGGGGCTAGTGTTTTGGGTGATGCTTCTTAGGTGCCTGCATGTATCACTGTCCTTGCTAAATAATTTTCAGGTCACCCGGGTGTTAGCAGATTTCCAAATACCATCAAAATTTCACAGCTTTTCCGATATCGGATTTCCAAATTTGTATCCCGGGTTTATTCTATGGTTTCATTCCACAATACAATCCCTACAGGGGTTTAAGGTCACTATTAAGCCTCAATTGCACCTTTGGAATCAAATCAAAACCATAAGCTTAACTCTAAATTTTCAAAGTTCACAATTCATCACTAAATCGGTTCTAAACAAATATGGGTGCTAAAGTAAATAAAATACGATATTATTTGTGAAAGGATTACCTCATTTGACAACTCAAGAAAATTCTTGAGTTGCCCAAGTGTCCAAAATGCAAGCTTTCTTGGTCCAATGTGTAGCTAGTGAGCTCATGCATCTTTTATTGAAATGGGGATGGGGTTTTGATGTGGGGTTGAGGGTGTTTTGCATGGTTGAAGAGGAGGTGGAGTAGGTGCTGCCATGGAGTTAAGGGAGAGAGAAAGAGATGAAGGAAATGAAGGGGAGACAAAAGGGTAAGGCTCTTTCTTGACCCCTCACACTCTCTCACTTGCCCATGCTTTTTTCTTTATTCATTTCCATTTTCCTTTTTCTTTTCTTTTATGTACTTCTCTCCTCAATAGTAAACCCAAAGCAAATAACCATACACCAAAAAATCATGTAGGAAAAATGTAACAAGTGCTAAAATGTCATGTGCAAGTCATGTGCACAAAACACGCCTAAAGCCCGATTAGCGATTTTTAATCGCGATTAGCACACAATTAGTGTATAATAAATAGTAAAATTTCATAATTTGCATAAATCACAAAAAGCACCCTCATTTCAGTAATTTCTAAAAAATTTCAAAATTTTCCCCATTTATCGGTATTTAATTATACCGCCCTATTAAAATATTCAATATTTTATTATTAAATTATAAAAATTCCCAAAAATAATATTTTATTTTTCTGAAATGTTACAACCTTCCTCCCTTAAAGAAATTCGGTCCCCGAATTTAAATTTAAACCCCTCAGTACTAAAACATTTCAGTAAAAGACTAAGCCGTCGGGGTCCCGAAATCATAAATACATAAAGCACATCGTAGCGCAATGCATGCGCATGAAAACGAGTATATCAATCAAAAGTAAAACTCCGTCAAGCATCCCGCAATCATCGGAGTCATGGGGAAGACACCAATGTCTAAATCCAATGCGAAAACCGACATGATATACATCAAAACTATAACATGTAAATATCATTAAAACATCGGAAAGAAATGCATGCCAAACCTTTCATATTGTTGTGTGATGCGCGTATCGCGGCACAGTGGCGGACATCTATTGTAAGAAATAGCTATATCTATATATATCCTTTGTTTTAATATGTACGTCCCGCCGTTTTAAAAACAATTAAGAAGGGTTTCCTTTTTGTAAAAGTTTCGTGTCATCTCAGAAACGTAGGTAAACACTGAGACTATAGCTCCTTCTTTGGAAATCCCTTCGATATCTATCAATGCATGCAAAAATATATCCAGGTACTATCCTCTGACTAGTCCTACTCAGTATGAAAACAAATAGTAAATATCATGAAAACGTACTGTCCCAAAAAAAATCAATCCCAAAATGTGCATACGAATGCTACGTGCGTCCGGTGCGCACGGAAATCAAAATCCATGAATGTGCCATACATGTGTACAGAAACAACATCTAAGTGCATCGGGTGTGCATGAAACATCTGTCAAGGACAACGGGTGTGCCTGACAGCAATATCAGGTGCATCTGATATGCACAAAGAATCCGATTTAGTGCATCTGGTTTGCACCAAAATCGCATCTCAAATCATGCGCCCAACATGCGCAAAAATCCAAATCAGGTGCATCCATCTTGCACGAAATTACGAAATCCAATATCAACCGCCGAACATGCGCCAAATCCAATCCAAGCGCGTCAAAAATGCGCAAGAATCCAATTGGGTGCACAAGGTGTAGGGTTGCTGGGCACTGCCATAAGGTTCTACGAGGCATCAACCATGACCGATTAAAAAATTAGCCGTGCCGAACAACCCAAAACCGGATCTTTAAACTAGAGTTTATGCGAAAACTAACATGTTAAACTCATTAATACTAAGTGAGAGGGATTACAACCTTTGTAGATCCAGTCATTCACTTCTTAAGCTCCGTGTTGAGGTCCCTTCGCTGCGATCATCGTGTTCCGGACTCTCGAGAGGCTTCACGAAGAGAAAGATGCAGTCTTGCTTCCGATCTTCGATAACAAAGATGATCTACCTTGAAGTTTCATTAACACAAGCTAATACTCACCAAATGAAGTGAACACTCTCATCTAAAGGGCAAGGATAGATGAGAATGATGAAGTAGGATTTTTGCCCTCTTTTATTTTCTTATTCTCACTCATTTTCATCACTTGGAAAAAAGCTAAAAAGCTTTTTCCATGAAAGATAGAAGGAGGAAGAAGAAGAATATCATAATCCATTTGTGATGAATAATGTAAAGAAGATAATGATCAATAATGCAACCATGGTTTCTAAACCTTTGTAGAGAATTAACCAAGGGCTAGGGTTTGGGTTGGGGTTGTTGGAGATAGTGCCCTCAGAGTCAATTATTGGATCACAGGCACGTGATTGCAATGATTGGGGAGGACCTATCCCAGTAGGACAGTCTTACTCAAGATGATAGTATGCTATCTAGTTTATCTTTATCATCGTGTACTGCTTTAAGTGACCTTACGAGTCGCTATTACACGTTGATAGAGCCCCTAGGATTCTTGCTTGACTACCAGCAGTATGAGGGTGATCATATACGTGAGAGCTGGAGTCTATAAGCACATCCTTAAAAGGTCCCTAGTCGTGGGAGTTTCGAGACAGGGCATCGATACTCCATTAGTAGACTAGTATATATAGTCGAGACCCCGACGAGGGGCGGTGGCCGGTCTCACAAGCCACAGTTGTCAGTTGGTTCACCTAAGATGTATACATGTGCTCATTGGGTTATGAGTACACCGGACAGGACTCGCCGGGAACCTGATAGTTGGGATTATACCAGATGTCAGATAGCAGTTCCCAGGTGACATGTGTACAGGTTAGTTCATCGACCTGAGATCGTCATTTGTCTCGTGTGAGTTCCCACTGTGCTTTGATTACTACCCTACCACGGCTCAAAGGAGTCGTGCAAACAGGTTTTAGTTGGGTACAGTCCCGAGCCACATGGAGGCAGTGAGCGGATCTGCAGGGGTTCGTCTCTCCCGGTATTGGGGGTGAGGTCGTGCTGTGTCTAGGAGAGCCATTACACAAAGCCCTCAGCCGAGGCAGGAGATTTACTAGTAGGTATTCCAGTAGTATCTCAGGGTGTTCTGGGCTACCCTCCGACACGACTTGTACCGCTTTTGGGGGTCTGACTTTTACCAACCCCTAGGCACGCCATACAATACTCATAGACGAACGGACCGGACTGTACGGATATTGTCACTGACAGGCTCAGTAGTGTGTCGGGATGAGTTCGCTCATCGACGTCCCTTTTTGTCAATAGCTGGTAGCCCGTCACGTATGGCTAATACCTCTGACGTGCTAGTGGTTAAATCCACAGCCATAGTATTGACGAGTCTTTAGAGTCTACCACACACAGTTACTCAAGTTTCGGGCGAAACGCTGTAGAGGCCGTATGGAGATATGGCAGGGTTCGATCAGATACGTGCGGTATTGCACGGACCGTGATCGGACGGTTTTTACTAAGCGACTTTGGCTTAAGCCGGATCCTAGTATTAAATAGTGTAGATTTTGTCTCTTTGCATTTGTGTTCAGTGAGAATACAAATGCGGGCATGTATATGCAGTAGTGGGATTTTCCTGTAATTTATTACGGGATCGGTTTTCTGAAGTTGCCAGTTTGCATTCCTTTCCGGCTGGTTTTCATTTCTTCCTTCACGGCTGGACTTTTCGATGGAGGGGGTTATTTAACATTTGTTGAGGGGGTTTCTTGTTTTTGTGGCGTTATGATAAGTTAAGCATCTTTGCTTTTTCCATGATGGCTTGCTTTATTGAGATTAGAAAGGATTAGGATGGATTTGATTTTGATATGATATTTTTATCATAACCTTTTGATATGGTCACCTTTCTATTTTTCCTACACTCACCTTCCTTCTTGTGTTTGTTTTATTCCCTCCACCATTTTAGAGATGAAGGGGCCGGCCACTTTTGAGGGGATGAGAGAGAGATTTTCATTTTGGTGGTGGCACATATTTCTTCATCTCATTCTTCTTGTTTGAAAAAAAAATGAAAGCACCTTTTTTTCTTAACCTCATTCCTCCATCACCAATGGCAACATAAACCCCAATGAGACAAAGATTCTACACTACACCCTTGGACGCGTCGGCTAGCCAACTTCGCACCCGAGTTGCCTCGGTCCAGAGGTGGGAGCTCGTAAAAGAATCCGGCGATGTGGTGCCCGTTTCGACGAGGAGACGACGACCGGAGATTCCGCGAGGAGAACGGAGTGGAGACGAAGACCGAAGGACACGGATCGCTTGGTATACTTCTCTACCCATCTTGTATTTTGCTTGTAGCTAGGTTAATGGTTACGATCCTGGTATATTATCCGCGGTAGCGCCAGTTTAAAAGTTAAGAAAAATTTTGATTCCGCATTTTGGCCTCGACTAGACGGCCGGGGCGCTGCCGTGGCGCAACATGGTATTAGAGCCACGCCATTAACCTAGTCTAGCTTGGTCTAGTGTGTTTAAAACTTCGATGGAACATTTATCCCGAAACCGCATCTTCATTCCATGTGCTTTCTGTCAAAATTTTTTTAGCTCCAAAATTTTTTTAGGTTGTTGCGGAATGATGTACATGGAATTCTAAGAACACTGTGAAAATTTGGTAGTCTGATCCCTCCATACGACAATGGAACCGCGGCCATAACCCCTATTTGGCCGCGGTTCCGCCGCAGTATTGAGTCTTCACTTCACCAATTTTTTGCAGTGGGCTTTTGGGCTGAAAATAAGGGTTTTGGTATATTCTTTTTGGGCCCAGAATTTCTTTATGTGCTACAGTAATGCTTGGGGCCCACTTGGTAAAATTTTGATCGATCGGATATTTTAAACACATTAGTTCACAGTATTTACATTATATCTGCGACCGTGAATGTCACTTGATCGGTAAATCCAGTCTATCTGCTATAGCCCTTTTAGACGGATTTGCGAACGTGACATTCACGTTGATGTTCTGTGTTGTGCTGTGTTGTTGCAGATCGGTCGTGGGGATAGCCTGGTTGCAGTGGTAGTACAGTTTTGTTTTATATGTACATTTGATATTGCGGAGCGAGCGTCCGACATGTGGACTGCCGTCACTGCCTGTTTGTATTATTCTTTTGGGGCACGACCTGGTTGCGGTCGATGTACCCGTTGTATGTATATTTTACTTTCTATACTAGGATTACCCCGCGGAGGGGTGCACGGGTAGCCGGGTTCTAGAGGGCAACGAGCCCGCATCTCATGGCATTGAGACGGAGGGGACATTACTCTAGAATTGGCGGGCTATTCACCGCACTGGTAGGGGTACAGGTTGACCTAGGAGGGGTGCCCAAGCTACCGAATTCCGTGAAGTGCTGGGTGGTCCATTCACGTTGCTGAAGGGGGCTGCCTCGCTTTAGGTTTTGGCGGGTAACTTGCCGCGCCCGTAGGGGTCTAGGATTTTCATTGCACAGGCTATCCACACGACCAGGGGAACGTCGGGTTTCAGTAGCGGCTCTATGAAACCCGGGAATCCCAGATATCTGTATTGTTCTGTGATGCTGGTTACATTTCTGTGATGTTGCATTTTATCACGCCTTGAGCGAAAATTATATATTATATATATACTAGTAGATGTTGTATATGTTTTGCATCCGGGCTAGTCCAGTCCCTGCTCTGTCGTTAGTTAAGTAACCTAACGGGTGATGACGGGACCCAGTGGTGAATGCGGATGGCATATACGTACGTCATTATTTTCGTTCTTTTGTGGTGTGATCAATTGATGGGACTGTGTTGATTCAGATCAATGCAAGATAAACAAACCTATTCTGATGTTGTTGGAACATTTTTCAAAAAGCTGTTATTGCAAGGACGTTCTCTTTTGTTTTGCACAGTGGTATTCAGTTGGAATATCTTGCTCCTCGGTCGACGAGGCAAGGGCCGAGATCCCTTCACCGGGAGTGACCCCTTGGACAGAAGTTTGCGTCAGGGCAATAACTTCACTATAGCCGATTACTTTTGCTTTGCATCGTGGTATTCAGTTGGAATATCCTGCACCCCATCCTATGAGGAAAGAGCCGAGATCCCTTCACCGGGAGTGACCTCTTTAGCAAAGGTTTTCGTCACTATATTTTTATAAAAAGTTATGCGGTTCCTTCAACGATATCAAGTTCATTACGTTAAAGGTTTTTCGCCAAAAACCAGTCGTAGCCCTCCGTCGTTTCTTACAAGTATTACTTAGTATTCGTGCTGCGTTTGTTGACTGTGTCAAGGCGTAGTGTGCGGTAGCTAAGTAGTGTTTGTTTATGGCATATTAATGGGATTGGTTAAGACAGTCGTGCGGCCTTGTTGACTGTGTCAAGGGCTTGTACGGGTGGGTTTAATGCAATCCAGGATAATGACGGATTGAACTTGACTGGGGCTCTTTGATTTGTTGACTGTGTCAAGGTCACTTGGGTCCTAGGGGTAAAAATCATATCGGGAGTTTCTAAAGAAACTGAAACTTGCCAGGCATGCGCATACCTTCTGGAGTGTTGTGACTTGAGTGGATTCCGTCAAGTTATCATGCGATGATAGTTGAATCCCGATTCCCACTGATGAGTTGGTTTACTCCTCGGGTGATCCCGACTAATTCTACTTTCAGATTTGGAGGAGAATTTGACAGTACAGTGGGAGGTTTCCAGATTAGATAAAGTGATAACCATTCTGATCTAGCTTAGAGTGCACGCTGAGTGTTTCTTTACTCTCTCTCTTTGGCAGCGACCATTAACCCGACCCTAGACTATGACTCAGTGACCAAGTTGACCGAACCTTCTTATAACACTGGCTTTTGGATTGTTAGAGTTGCAAATCTCATTGCCACTCCTACTTTTACCCTTTTCTCCAGGACACCCTGTATTACTACGAACATCCACTTCCATTGGACAAAACCATCGTATGGTTATATACGAACTCGAAGTTATTCGAGAATGGTTTCCGGTTCTGGAGAAAAAGAATAGGACTATTCAGTTGTCTTTTCCTTTTACCTTTCTCAGGTTGCGAGTACTCCTTGGTTTAGGAGATAGTACACCTATTACGCAAATTGGATAATCTTCTTCCAAACCTTAGGCTGGTGCCGAACGGTAGGGAATGAAGAAAACCAATTAGCCTAAACGGTGTACAGAAGGTATTAAGTTAAGACAAAGAAAGGGATTAGAAGGAGGGCAAAGTAAATTGCGACTGCTATTCACGACCGAACCAAGTATATCTTCGCCAATCCTAAATCACCTTTGTATTTCTCCAGGACACTCCGTATCACTATGAAGATCCCAAGTTTATTGGATAATCCATCGTATGGTTATATACGAACTCGAAAGGAACTTGTTCCAGTTCGGGGATGGATCTTGGTTCAGGAGAAATAGGAATAAGGTTTATTCGGTTGTCTTTTATCTTCACCTTCTCTCGTATTGCAAGTGTTCCTAGGACTAGGACAGTACACCCATTACGCTTATTGGATAGTCTTCTTCCAAACCATAGGCTGGTGCCGAACGGTAGGGAAGGAAGAAAACCATTTGGCCTAAAGGGGTGTACAGAAGGTAATGACTAAAGACATATAAAGGGATTTGGAGAGGTGGCAAAGAATTATACGGTTACAGTTGTGAATCTGGATAATGGAAGAGGCATTACTAGGAATACCGGGATAACCCATCGAAACATTTCAATGTTTCAGTTTCACCGTGTACTGTTAAAAGAAAACTGATTTCCCAATTAGACACTTGCTCCAGGGTATGCATTTACCAGGTTTGATTCTCATATCTGTATGGTTTTACAGATGATGAGTGGGAGTAAGTTATTAGGAATTAGGTGATCATCCTCATTATATCGGAATTCGTTGTAATTGGTGATATTTGAGGAAGTCACCTGGGTTGTTTGCCGGACGACAAATATTTGGTTTTGAATATCCGTTGTTATGCACCAATTTCAAATTGATATATCTGTACGTCTATTTTTATAGAGTGAGATATGACTTTTTGAAATTATTTCTATGACATTTACCTATATCAGTGGATGGTTAGGTAAGGAGCATTGAACAGCGGTGTAATTCTTCTTAACCATAAGTACAGTTTTCAACCTACGACACACAGTGAATGAGTTTTCAGACTCAGGGGACTTATACAGAGTATTGTATATTGTCCAATGTCCATTAGGACAGAGGGGTTGGTCCTCGTACTATATTCTGTTTACTTATGACTTCTCTGGTTCTTAGACAGGTGTTTCGTAGAAACACAGGGTCCAAGTTTTGAGAAGTTATAGGTATAAGAATAAAGTAGAGAACCAGGTATTGCAAGTATCGGGATTCTTCAAGGTGATCGAAGATGTAGATACTTACGAATGGTGTTCAGTTGATAGTAATGATTAAGAGAACTTGCTTCTCTTTCAGGTTACTCATAATTGGAAGTACTCCTAAGTTGAGTAATGCTGATCGGCCTCCTTCCATTTAGTTGACATGCACTGGTGACAGCTGCATGATTTGAAATTGGTTCAATTAAATTAGTGCCTCTGTTTCTGTATTGGATATAGAACAGTTCATATCTTAACGATGTTAAGGTACGGGGAGTTGTCCGGCTTATGCTTAAAACCAGACTCCGGATAACTCAAGGCACGTTTCTGTAATGGCTGTTTGTGGGTTGACCCAGGCTATGACGAGGGTTGACTTTCTACCATCTGGAAGATCAATAGTGATATTGTTCTTGACTCGCCACATTTTTAAAAGAAATGGATTTTTTCAGAAAAACAGTAGTGGGAGTATGGTAGAACTGGAAGTGATTCCAGAACCGCAAACGATTACTGAAGATTTGATAAGAACCTAAAGATTCAATCTGATTTGACATTCCATTGGCCACTCCGTAGATATGGTGGGTAACCTCAGGCACCCAAGAGGTACTTCGGTATGCTCAAGGACGGTGACAGGGAGGTTCTTGTTTACCCAGACTTGCCATTGCTGTTCTTCCAAACTGTGAGACCCGGCAGGAGGATGAGTATAGCGTCGTTCTAAACTAGCTTTAGAAGTGTACGTCTATATGACTCTGCCAGAGGGTTGTCGTAGTCAGTGGGAGCAACGGAAGCACAGTGGGCAAGAGGCTTATGTCTATTTATAGACTTAAGCAGATATAGCGGAGATAGATCATCTATTTCTGATGTGACAGTCATAGGTTTGACTTCATCAGAAGAGGGGATGGAACTGTTAACAAGGTAGTAGGGTGTGATGTCCTAGTATTAGGATGACATACACAGAGTAGGAAGTGATATTCCTATACTACGATCGGTTATACTTTGGTTGTCACACAGTGGTTTCTCCACATAGGACTTAGATATTATATCAGACATTCTGGTTACTGGATCTATGGTTTTAGATCTAGATTTGGGTGGTTTCCCAATCTGGGTACTTTGACAGCATTCTATGAGTATTTAGAATGGACGACTCCTGGCACGGTAATGTACCTGCAGGTGATGGAGTCACCCTCTCTAAAGGTGTCTTACAGACTAAAGGGGAGAGGGATACGCATGATTGGCAGATCACTTGCTTAGGCAATTGAGTCAATCATGAAAGGTCAAGTACCACACCAGATGTTGTTTTTGCAGTAAGTGCAATAAGTTGATACTGATCCAATTCTGGAGAAACAGTCGGAAGCAGTTTTAGAACATAAGTTGATGTTCTAGGGATATGATAATGACAGCCTCCTTTAGGAGACGGTTGTCATTCCAGGCTTCAAAGGTGACATGGACGACAGGGTGGTCATCAAAGTCATGATTTTCCCTCTGACGAGGGGCAGTATTTTGGATAGGTGGTCCAAGGGGATACTGAGGGAGGCATGGCGCAGGATACTGATTAAGTTCAGTTGACGATACAGTCTAAGAAGTTTGGATTTGGAGTTCATTTATGAGCTAGGTCCCATCAGATATCCAGACACATTCTAAGACAGGTATTGCTCATTTCGGGAGATTGCTTTCTCCGCGAACTTGAGATAAAGAGAGACATGGAAAGAAACACCACAGCGGATCCACTCACTGAGGCTATTCCTCGAACGCAATAGTTTCGCAAACAGGCTTTGTGAGACTGACAAGTAGAGGAGTTGGGAGTTCGGCATCACACGGGCTGTGAGTATGCGACATCGCAATAATTAGCCTTGAGTGCAAGTGGGAGATTGTTGGAGATAGTGCCCTCAGAGTCAATTATTGGATCACAGGAACGTGATTGCAATGATTGGGGAGGACCTATCCCAGTAGGACAGTCTTACTCAAGATGATAGTATGCTATCTGGTTTATATTTATCATCGTGTACTGCTTTAGGTGACCTTACGAGTCGCTATTACACGTTGATAGAGCCCCTAGGATTCTTGCTTGACTACCAGCAGTATGAGGGCGATCATATACGTGAGAGCTGGAGTCTATAAGCACATCCTTAAAAGGTCCCTAGTCGTGGGAGTTTCGAGACAGGGCATCGATACTCTATTAGTAGACTAGTGTATACAGTCGAGACCCTGACGAGGGGCGGTGGCCTCTCTCACAAGCCACTGGTGTCAGTTGGTTCACCTAAGATGTATACAGGTGCTCATTGGGTTATGAGTACACCGGACAGGACTCGCCGGGAACCTAATAGTTGGGATTATACCAGATGTCAGATAGCAGTTCCCAGGTGACATGTGTACAGGTTAGTTCATCGACCTGAGATCGTCATTTATCTCGTGTGAGTTCCCACTGTTCTTTGATTACTACCCTACCACGGCTCAAAGGAGTCGTGCAAACAGGTTTTAGTTGGGTACAGTCCCGAGCCACATGGAGGCAGTGAGCGGATCTGCAGGGGTTCGTCTCTCCCGGTATTGGGGGTGAGGTCGTGCTGTGTCTAGAAGAGCCATTACACAAAGCCCTCGGCTGAGGCAGGAGATTTACTGGTAGGTATTCCAGTAGTATCTCAGGGTGTTCTGGGCTACCCTCCGACACGACTTGTACCGCTTTTGGGGGTCTGACTTTTACCAACCCCCTAGGCCCGCCATGCGATACTCATAGACGAACGGACCGGACTGTATGGATATTGTCACTGACAGGCTCAGTAGGGTGTCCGGATGAGTTCGCTCATCGACGTCCCTTTTTGTCAATAGCTGGTAGCCCGTCCCTTTGGCTTAAGCCGGATCCTAGTATTAGATAGTGTAGATTTTGTCTCTTTGGATTTGTGTTCAGTGATAATACAAATGCGGGCATGTATATGCAGTAGTGGGGTTTTCCTGTAATTTATTACGAGATCGGTTTTCTGAAGTTGCCAATTTGCATTCCGTTCCGGCCGGTTTTCATTTCTTCCTTCACGGCCGGACTTTTCGATGGAGGGGGTTATTTGCAAGTTTGCAAATAACATTTGTGGAGGGGGTTTCTTGCTTTTGTGGCATTATGATAGGTTAACCATCTTTGCTTTTTCATGATGACTTGCTTTATTGAGATTAGAAAGGATTAGGATGGATTTGATTTTGATATGATATTGTTATCATAACCTTTTGATATGGTCACCTTTCTACTTTTCCTACACTCACCTTCCTTCTTGTGTTTGTTTTATTCCTTCCACCATTTTAGAGATGAAGGGGCCGGCCACTTTTGAAGGGATGAGAGAGAGATTTTCATTTTGGTGGTGGCACATATTTCTTCATCTCATTCTTCTTGTTTGAAAAAAAAATGAAAGCACCTTTTTTTCTTAACCTCGTTCCTCCATCACCAATGGCAACATAAACCCTAATGAGACAAAGATTCTACACTACACCTACAGTACCCTTGGACGCGTCGGCTAGCCAACTTCACGCCCGAGTTGCCTCGGTCTAGAGGTAGGAGCCCGTAAAAGAATCCGGCGATGTGGTGCCTGTTTCGACGAGGAGACGACGACCGGAGATTCCGCGAGGAGATCGGAGTGGAGACGAAGACCGAAGGACACGGATCGCTTGGTATACTTCTCTACCCATCTTGTATTTTGCTTGTAGCTAGGTTAATGGTTTCGATCCGGGTATATTGTCCGCGGTAGCGCCAGTTTAAAAGTTAAGAAAAATTTTGATTCCGCATTTTGGCCTCGAGTAGACGGCCGGGGCGCTGCCATGGCGCAACAGGGTTAAAGCATGAGTCATTTGAAAATATCTTGCACAAAACAAAAAGAAACCTTCTAGAATCATCAAGAAGGAACTAACCTAAAACAAAACCTAACCTTGTTTAATCTCCACTAAATATGTTGCATTAGTTATCATATCATGTTACAATATTATATATCACATATATAATATTTATTGTAACAATATAAAATAAAACAATTAACAAATATCGCATATATATCAATGTATTACCCGAGTGAGAAAAAGAATCTTTTAGTGATCTAATATTAGTTAATGTAATTTAATATATCATATATATTATTATACATTAAATTATCGAATCAACACTTGATCCGACAATCCGGCTATATCGCATATAACCGACTAATACGATGACCCGGCTATATCACATATACCCGGCCGATATCTCATATCGCGAGAATCCAATACTGTATCACATACCGCATTATCCTCGGCCCCGCACATATCACAAATGTGCTCCTACTCCGTTTTGCCTGAGCCAAGAAACCTCTATATAGGACTCTAAAGAATCGTCAATACGTCGGCAGTAGATGATGATCATATCAAACATCCACAAGCTGCAAGCGGTCAGCTAAACGTAACAGCCACCCAGGTATTGAACGCTCAGAAGATCAACAAGCAAGCCTGAACATTCTTATGTGAATCCAAACAGTAACACTCCCGTACAGTCCGGTCTCGTCGTCTGATATGTCGCATATCTCGCCTAGGGGTGGTAAACGTCAGACCCCAATAGCTCGATAAGTCATGTCGATTTGAGGTCTATAACAGTTTGAGAAACTACTGACAACACTTACCAGTAAATCTCAGCAACCCTGGCCAGGGATTTCCAGTTATAACCAATCGGACACAGCACAACATCAACTCCCTATACCGGGAGAGACGAATCCCCTCCTATCGCTCATTGCCTCCATGTGATTCGGGACTGTACCCAAAAGCCACCTTTTTGCACGCCCCCTTGGACGTAGTATGATGGAAATCAAAGCACAGTGGGAATCACACAAGACTCTGTGACGATCTCGGGTCAACAGACTACTCTGTACCAGTGTCACCGGAGAACTGCCATCTGACGTGAGGTATAATACCATCTGGGAGTTCTCGGCGAGTCCGTCCAGTGTACCTAGTCTCTACTGAGCATCCATACACCATCCTTGATGTCAAACACCGATGGATATGGGATCATCCATCGCCCATCATATGGGTCAAAATGCGTATACGCTAGTCTACTCTGGTGCATCGATGCCCTGTCTTGATACACCCTCGACTAGGAACAGTTATAGGATGTACTCGCCGACTACCGTGGCCCCACTAGTATGATCTCATCTTAGTCCCAGTAGTCGAGTAAATATCCTAAGGGCTTTATCAACATGTAACATAGAGACAATCAGAGTACATGTTAAGATAAAGTACAACCAGATAGCATACTATCATGTCGAGCAAGAAAGTCCTCCCTATATATGTCCAAGCATCCACTATAATATACATCGTATGTACAGTAATGGCCTCTAGGGCATACATATAACTAACACAAGGTGCACAAAACAAATTTCGAGTATCACAATCGAAATCGACGGTATACAACACATCTCAAATCCAGATCAGGTATACCATGGTATCAAATCTCACAACCATGTGCATCAGCGTGCATAAAATCTAATCAAAACACTAAAAGTGCATGAAAACTATGCCGTAAGCATAAGTCAAATCATATGCATGCCCTAGGCATGAAATCAAAATCAATACCTCAAATAACATCAAATCGAAATCCTGTGTAACTGTAGTGCACAAAATACATATCACTGCACTACAAGCATGTGTGAACTATACCGAGTGCAAAAACCAAATCGTGTACGTACCATAAGCACAAAATCAACCTATCTGTATGAAATCCATGAAGTCATAAACATGTGAAGCCAAGGCACAAAACGATATCAAGTGCAATAACTGTGTACAAATTATAAATACCCATTAGATGCAACCATGGTGCACGAAAACAAATATCATGAAACTCAATCATCAAAACTCAATCATGCAAATAGATCGCCCAAAATACCGAATAAGTATAGCGAAATAGTCCCGCTCAAGCACATCCTCTAAGAATCTCTGGCCAACTGTCGTGGTCACTCATAACATGTCTCGTCGACGATGCCGAACTTTAGCCTGCTGGGTGTGCGTAAAATGACCACTCCTGGGTCCAAGTCTTCTCGTAAATCATTCCAGAAAGGTCCTGTCGAGGTCTCTCCCAAATCTCGTCTCTGCCGAACTGTCCAGAAGTTATCACCCTTCACTAAACCTGTTTCTTGTTCCGGAACGGCTGCATACTCATCGTGACTACTTCTGGAAGATATATCCATATATAACGCCTCTGTATGCGCGTCACATCTCTGATGTCGGCGGAGTGGAACGTCACCTCATCAGGATCTCCTACGAACCTCTTACTCCACTTTTCTCTAATGTCGACTGCTTCGGACTCGTCTCTTCGTGGCTGCATGGACTGTGCTCCAACGGCTATACTCGTATCTGGAGTCTCCCAAGCAATGCATCCCATCACATGATATCCGAAAGATGTCGAACCATCCGATTGACTCGTCAAAACCTCATAATTCCCCAAGAGATCAACATCTTGGGTACAGTTTAATAGTATCGAGTACATACCACAGCACCTATGGACCAACCGTAGAAAGGCAAACCCAAGACTCATTAATAGCACCGCGGAACTGCCATAAACCCGAAGGTTCAAAGGCTTTCACATGGTCATTATGTCGAGTTAGGGTTTCATTCTTCTAGAAGGTCCGTAAAGTTACTTGCATGTTTTCTTCAAATACTTTAAACTTGGAAAATGGGTTTCTGACATTCGATCGTCTCTATCGACTCCCAACGTATACGTGTGAAGTCTCCTCAAACTGGAATCAATTAATCTGAAGACCTCGCATCGGGGTAAAAGAACGAACCACCTGTCCTAGTCATTCATCCTCGGATGACTAGCGACCATCTATCATATCTCTGAGTGCAACTCGTGCTGCAGTAGCTCCAACATCCGGGGCGATATCTCATCATTAGCAGCAACAACTGGCTCATTCTTCTGCACGCTAAACAGTGCCTCGATCATCATGAATAAGCGATACATCAATGGTCATCACATTCTAGCTGGCCTCTATCAGTGGCTCAATCCTCTGCTGCTGATCTGCACGTCCGAGAAATCATATAACAGCGATCCATCAAACGCTCATGGCACGAAAACATAATAAAACGACTCCTCAATATGCAATCGTATCCCTGGAATCACGCCCTGGTCAATCCTCGTCCGTGACGAGCTCATGCTGACCGCTACTCTAGCCATAGCTCTCTCTGCCCGTGTAATCGTGGCAGCAAAATCACATACCGATATCGATGAGGATAGATCATGAATGAATATAATGATGTGCAAGGAAATGTACATCCTAAGGCTCCTTAAGTGGAGTAGTGTATCGTAAGTATGCCGCGGATCATACACACGGTACGTCACTCTCGTTAAGTCATCTACTCCATCAACCAAGGTCAACCTACGCGACGAAAGTTCGGGTCTAATACCCCCTCGACTAAGTCTAGGTTCCGTAAGGTCAAGCCTAGATTCCGTATATATACAAACGCCATAGGCTCCGCATAGTCAAACCTATACTCGAACCAAGGTTAACCTAGCGCTCTAATACCAACTTTGTTACGACCCAAAATGGCCCGTGACTGGCCCTTGAATCATATGAAATCTATAGGACCCCATCTAATTCAAGTAAGCCAAAAGCCCAGAAATCTAAAACCATTTAAAATAATAGATGAAGGAAAAACTGGTTTTTAAAGAAGGGGTTTTTAATAGCATAAGCCAAATTATGCGTTTTTAAAACATCAAGTCTTTTCTGAAAATTACGGCAGAGTTTCCTTTGTAAATACTGGCCCCGAACGAGGTACAACAAGATAAATATATACATGAATGATAAAAGGCATCCCCAAGCGGGAGCTAGCTCTTCATCAATCGACGGTCACAACCATGCAAGCAATATAATATACAACGCCAAAGGGCGAGAAAAAACTGAAAAGGAAACTCAAAACAGCATGAAATCCATAGTAATACAACGCGCGGCTCTAAGGTCGAAAGAATAACAACTCTAGCCTCTAAGTCTGAAATAAATACATGTTTGGTTGATGGAGTTTCTAGATACAACAGAATAAATAAAGTATAATGGTGGTCACGATACAAGTGAACCCACCTACCAAGAAAATCACCCGGAATGGAAGAAGTGTGCCAGCAAAGCCGTAATGAAACATGTACGGCCAAACCTGCAAAAAACTGTGGCACAACGGGGGTGAGTTACCAATTCGTGAGTAAAAAACATCATAGAGCAGAAATCGTATGTATGACGCAATCCTAGGTCAATACAATCAATAAAAATATAACCTCAAAAAGATAAGTCTGAAGCATGAAAAGGTGGCAAGGGTAAACATCTAAACATAAGTGTAATCCCAGTGCTCGTGTCAGTGCCTCAGATAGCAATATATCATATGTATGAGGTATGAAGTAAGGTAATGAAATGAGTGAGACAACTATTTCTATTTTTAATGAGATATCTGTATGTATATAAATCGAGTAACATCGATGAAATCAACTGAGAAATCCGTGTCAAGCATCGATACAAAACATAAATCCCAATATCTCAATATCTCAGGCTCAGGCAGCCCGGACTGACCTGTATCATCAAATCTCAATATCTCGGTGTCTCAAATCTCAAATCTCAATATCTCAAATATCAATATCAATATCTCAGGCATCCGTATCATCTGCAGGATCGGCCCGCAGGCTCCGGCAGAACGGATCAGCCTATAACCATCTCATGACTACGGTCGGTATCCTCCGGATAACCGACGAGTCCAAATAATATCACCGGTAGGTAGTGCTCCCCTGCCAGGCTCATCGAATACAACTCGAGCTTCTTGCCCCGGGGTACCATACCGGGCCCACCATGTACCCGAGACGGTTCATCCAACTCTTCGAATCGGGTCTCGAAATCCAACAGCAGTCATGAAAACTCATGGTGGACGACTCATACATCATGGGAAAACCTCAATTTGCATTTAAAAATGATGATACTAAGCTTTTATTAAATTCTTGCGGTTTTCACCCAAATCCAGAAATCTCATGTAAATCCGAAATCATCAAAATCATGATACCAATAAACAGTGAATACCGGCATAAATCTCCATAATACTGCATAACCAATGAATATATGAATGCACCTAATATCATGCAAAGAATGCAATATTTAAACTTAGCATATGGAAGTTATAACATATTACGACTATCAGTTATCAAGCTATATCAATGAAAAGGTATGTTCTAAAGTGTACGTGACATGGAAATTACCGATGATGATGTGTGTGAGCCGGCAAGTAAGTGTTTGTGGAACATACGCATCATCGGTAATGGTGCTGGTGTCCTGACAGCATGATCTCAATAATGGCATATGGAAGTACAATATAAACATGAAAATGTGATGCGAACAGTAATAATATGCGGGAGCTGAATGATAAACATAATGATAACTAATCTGCATTTATATAAATATGAGTCATACAGTGGTGCGATTTGAACTAACACGAATCGTGGTGTTTTGAAAAATAAGGGCTACGGTGTCTTTAAGAAAAGATACTTCATTTGAAATATCCGTAGAATCCCTTGTCCAGTCTTTAAAATACACACGATTCGTTAGTTTTTGAAATAGGTATGAGTCGAATCTAATCCATCATTTACAAGTACACCACAGGGCCAAACTAAACAGGCTGATCGAAAGGTAAGGAAACCGCCTAACATCTGAGTCGATACATACATACATATATATATATATATATAGTCGGTGATCCCGCCTCAATAGTATCACATACGATACAATATCTATAATATGACATCCTCAAGTCAAGAGTGCAGATCTATCATCAATATAAAGCGCGTACGTAAATCCGTCGTACGGTATCCTAAATCTGGGTACGGGTCAAATGTCACATCTATCACATTATTCATCTGGTATCCTCTTTATCAAATATCATGATCCGGGGTACTGATCTACGTCTAGTACAATACTGATACCATCTATGTATATGCATGCGTGTGTATGAAAACACCATGTCGAAAGGACCCGCTAAAACATCATGTCGTATCTCAAATACGAACCCTGTCACATCACCGATCTCACGGCCTCAAGCCCGATCTCATCGACTCATCACAAATCCCAAATACTACCCTCATAATCCGTGTATATGTATACGTATATATATATACATAGTCCCATACCCATGTGTGTGTGTGTGTGTGTGTATACATATCCCCATATACGCACAAGTAAAAGAATGAATGTATGCAAGTATGTGTGTGCATGTGTGGGTGCAACAACTACTCTAGGGTTTCGCAAATAACACTAAACCAATCTAAGAACACCTAGAATCTATCTTTATCATCAATAAACTCATATCAACATAATATATATACATGTATACATATTCGTATACATTACTACGAACTGCGAGGGTGGTATACGCCATCCGCCCGACTTCCCCCGTAGATATAATCTACTCACCTTGCTTCTTGTGTGTCGATGCCGATGTCGCCATCTTCATCTTCAACGTCTCGACATCACGTAGGGTACCTACACATATAATCCAATCGCAAATGCGTATTAAAATCACATCGGAAAACCAAAAACGGCACACGCTATGCTCATAGGTAAAAACCTATAGCCTTGCATGCAAACACGACCAATAACCCTAGTCATTGACGTTCAAACGCCACCCGACAGAAACGAATTATCAAATACCAAAATCCATGCTAAAACAAGTCGTAAAACAATGTGCCAACACAAGAAAATGATCCCAGATTTTACCCTAGGTCAAATCAGCCAATTTTGCATTTGCCAAGGATCTAGTTTACAGGAGATGGAGCCATGGAAGAAACACGAATCAAAATGGTGGGACCCAGGCCGCAATTTGCGGCCATCTGGGTTAAATCTGCGGCCTGGTTAGGGAGGTAGGGGCTAGGGTTTTGGGTGATACTTCCTAGGTGCCTGCATGTATCACTGTCCTTGCTAAATAATTTTCAGATCACCCGGGTGTTAGCAGATTTCCAAATACCATCAAAATTTCACAGTTTTTTCGATATCGGGTTTCTAAATTCGTATCCCGGGTTTGTTCTATGGTTTTAGTCCACAATACAATCCCTACAGGGGTTTAAGGTCACTATTAAGCCTTAATTGTACCTTTGGAATCAAATCAAAACCCTAAGCTTAACTTTAAATTTTTAAAGTTCACAATTCATCACTAAATCGGTTCTAAACAAATATGGGTGCTAAAGTAAATGAAATGCGATATTTTTTGTGAAAGGATTACCTCATTTGGCAACTCAAGAAAATTCTTGAGTTGCCCAAGTGTCCAAAATGCAAGCTTTCTTGGTCCAATGTGTAGCTAGTGAGCTCATGCATTTTGTCGAGACCCGGTTCTTGCTCACGGAGCAAAGTGCCATACGGAACAATGTGCCACGCCAAGTGTCGTGTTAAGTGGGCAGGGGCCACCTCTTGAATCCGTGGGGGCCACCTTTTGAGTCCGTGGGACCCACTGTAGAACAATGGGGACTCTACGGAATACATTCTGAAAGGGGGCAGATCTGTACTATAAATGGAATGATACTACTCTACAATACATAGGCGCCTTTTAAGTGAACCGGTACTAAAGGAGCTTGAGAATTCCGTAGTTAAGCGTGCTCGAGCCAGGGAAGTTCTGTAATGGGTGACCTCCTAGGAAGTGGCCCATGGTCGGGTCCGGTTCGCCCCAAAGGACAAAACCATGCGGTTTCGGCCAGAGCGGACAATACTCTCTGTATTAGGGGTGGGGCATGATAGAATGGTATCAGAGATAGTACCTCAATAGTAGGTCTGTGATTCGAGGACGAACCTTTGTTCAAAGGTGGGAAGAATGTCGGGACCCGGTTCTTGCTCACGGAGCAAAGTGCCACACGGAACAAAGTTCCACGCCAAGTGTCGTTCACCTTTTTGTTGGGACGATGTTGGAGAACGAAGATTGTTGGGACCGGAATTGATCGTGCAAACAGTTGAGAAGGTTAACACTATCCGGAATCATATGAAAGCAGCACAAGACCCACAAAAGAGTTGGGCAGAGACGTCGAGAAGACCTCTAGAGTTCGCTGTTGGTGAATTGGTATTCTTGAAGATATCACCGACTAGAGGGGTAATTCGTTTCGGAAGTCGAGGAAAGCTTAGTCCTCGATTCGTTGGGCCTTTTGAGATTTTGGAGCGTGTTAGAGAAGTGGCGTATCGTTTGGCTTTACCGCAATCTTTGGCGAATGTTCATGACGTGTTTCACGTATCTCAACTCCGTAAGTAAGTTCAAGAAGAAAAACACGTGCTGGATCATTCAGAGCTGACTGTACGTGAAGATTTAACCTTTGAGGAGCGACCGATGTCGATTGTGGATCGAAGGGAAAAGTTTCTTAAGAACAAGGTTATCCCTCTTGTACTTGTTTCTTGGGGAAATCGCTCGCATGGAGAATCAACTTGGGAACGAGAAGATGAAATACGGCAGAAGTTTCCACATCTATTCTTGTAGTTTCTTGATTGTTTGTCCTTTCTTGTTCTTGGAATTTCGAGGACGAAATTCTTTTTGTAATTGGGTATAATGTAACAACCTAGTTCATTTATACCAATTCCACTTCCTGTATTTACTTATCTATGGTGTTTTCTTGATTTATCGTGTTTGGGTGCGAATGGTATTTTACATTTTACTTTGCATTCGACCCGACCCGCTTGCTTGAACCTGTTTGATTCATATTTATAAATTGCCCTGACTTGTTACATAGACCGTACATTTTCATGTTTAGTACATACTGGCATTTTATCTGGTATCGCATCTTTTATCATATAACATTTTAGGTCATGTAAAATAAATTAAAATTTCATTTCATAGCCTGCATGATACCCCTAACCCCGTGGCATCATCCGCGCATCTTGTTCTCGTCCCGTTCAGTGAAACGGACGTGTTTGGATGTCTACGCGTACGTACATGCATCCGTTCTTAGGGGTATGCATTTTCGTTACCTAAGCATTCATTTTAAAATTTGGAAGTCGCATATATTTTTCATATTTAAAATCTGAATTTTAGACCCGACCCGGGCGTATTTTTGGACTAGTATTGTATTTACCTGAAAATCCAATTTTTTATTAAATTTAATATACGACTTAAAATTTTATATATCTAACATACAAACCACAAATCTTTTAATAAAATTTTAAATCTTTTTCCTAAACTAATCCAGCTTTCCTCTCGCTGGCCCGGCCCCACCTTTCTCTCTCTCCTTCTCCCTTTCCTTCTCTTTCTCTCTCTCTTTCTTCTTCTCTTCCTTTCTCTCTCCCCGTATAAAACAAATTTATCTCTCCTCACTATTCACCGCACTCTCTCTCTCTCCTCTCTCTCTCCTCTCGATTCTCTCTCTCTCTCTCTCTCCTTATCTCTCTCTCTCCCCCCTATATATCACATATATTATTCCTTCTTCTTTTTTTTAAAAAACCACGAACCCTAGCCGCAGCCGTCGCCCTCTCACCTACCTCTACCTCGCCGTCACCCAAAGCCCCCGACGACGCCCTTCTCAACCTCGCCGCCTCCTCACCCTCATCGCCTCCGCCTCCTCTCTCATCACTCGAGATCTGCACACACCCAACGACAGAACCGAGCACCCCCTGCACACCTTACACCGCCGGAGTTGATCGTCGCCGGTGATCTCGTCCTCGTTTCGCGACCCCAGTGCACCCAGTGAGCACTCTTCTTCTTCTCAGTCTCTTATCCTCCTTCCTTTCTTCTCTTTCTTCTTTTTTTTCTTTGCTTTTCTTTTCTTTAAAGTCCTCTGTCTTTGTAGATCGCCGGAGCCGGTCGTGTCGTCGACGATCCCGACGAGCCAGCGAACGTACCTGACTTGTGTGATCACCTTTGTGCGTTGTTTGGATCCGTTCCGAGAACAAACCTTGTCATGCCCCGCTTCCCAGAGTACGCTAAGATAGGCACGTGACAGAGCCAACCATGCTACCTGTGGATAGGATCCAAACAACGCACAAAGGTGATCACACAAGTCAGGTACGTTCGCTGGCTCGTCAGGATCGTCGACGTCACGGCCGGCTACGGCGATCTACAAAGACAGCAGACTTTAAAGAAAAGAAAAGCAAAGAAAAGAAAGAAGAAAGAGAACAAAGGAAGGAGGATAAGAGACTGAGAAGAAGAGGAATGCTCACTGGGTGCACTGGGGTCGGGAAACGAGGACGAAATCACCGGCGGCGATCAACTCCGACGGTGCAAGGTGTGCAGGGGGTGCTCGGTTCTGTCGTTGGGTGTGTGTAGGTCTCAGGTGATGAGAGAGGAGGTGGAGGCGATGAGGGTGAGAAGGCGGCGAGGTCGAGAAGGGCGTCGTCGGAGGCTTTGGGCGACGACGAGGTGGAGGCAGGTGAGAGGGCGACGGCTGCGGCTAGGGTTCGTGGTTTTTTAAAAAAAAAAGAAGGAATAATATATGTGATATATAGGGAGAGGGAGAGAGAGATAAGGAAAGAGAGAGAGAGAGAATCGAGAGGAGAAAGAGAGGAGAGATAAAAAAAAAAGTTTTGTATGGGGAGAGAGAAAGGAAGAGAGGAAGAGAGAGAAGAAGAAAGAGAGAGAGAAAGAGAAAGAAAAGGAGAGGGAGAGAGAGAAAGGTGGGGTCGGGCCAGCGAGAGGTAAGGTGGATTAGTTTAGGAAAAAGATTTAAAATTTTATTAAAAGATTTGTGGTTTGTATGTTAGATATATAAAATTTCAAGTTGTATATTAAATTAATAAAAAATTAGATTTTCAGGTAAATACAAACCTAGTCCAAAAATACGCCCGGGTCGGGTCTAAAATTCAGATTTTAAATATGAAAAATATATGCGACTTCCAAATTTTAAAATGAATGCTTAGGCAACGAAAATGCATACCCCCAAGAACGGATGCACGTACGTGCGCGTAGCCATCCAAACACATCTGTTTCACTGAACGGGACGAGAACAAGATGCGCGGATGATGCCACGGGGTTAGGGGTATCATGCAGGCTATGAAATGAAATTTTAATTTATTTTACATGACCTAAAATGTTATATGGTAAAAGATGCGATACCAGATAAAATGCCAGTATGTACTAAACAAGAAAATGTATGGTCTATGTAACAAGTCGGGGCAATTTTTAAATATGAATCAAACAGGTTCAAGCAAGCGGGTCGGGTCGAATGCAAAGTAAAATGTAAAATACCATTCGCACCCAAACACGATAAATCAAGAAAACACCATAGATAAGTAAATACGGGAACTGGAATTGGTATAAATGAACTAGGTTGTTACATTATACCCATCTACAAAAAGAATTTCGTCCTCAAAATTCCAAGAACGAGAAAGGACAAACAATTAAGAAACTACAAGAATAGATGTGGAAACTTCTGCCAGATTTTATCTTCTCGTTCCCAAGTTGATTCTCCATGCGAGCGATTTCCCCAAGAAATAAGTACAAGAGGGATAACCTTGTTCTTAAGAACCTTTTCCCTTCGATCCACAATCGACATCGGTCGCTCCTCAAAGGTCAAATCTTCACGTACAGTCAGCTCTGAATGTTCCAGCACGTGTGTTTCATCTCGAACATACTTACGGAGTTGAGATACGTGAAACACGTCATGAACATTCGCCAAAGATTGTGGTAAAGCCAAACGATACGCCACTTCTCCAACACGCTCCAAAATCTCAAAAGGCCCAACGAATCGAGGACTAAGCTTTCCTTGACTTCCGAAACGAATCACCTCTCTAGTCGGTGATATCTTCAAGAATACCAAATCACTAACAGCGAACTCTAGAGGTCTTCTCGACGTCTCTGCTCAACTCTTTTGTCGGTCTTGTGCTGCTTTCATATGATTCCAGATAGTGTTAACCTTCTCAACTGTTTGCACGATCAAATCCGGTCCTAACAATCTTCGTTCTCCAACATCATCACAACAAACAGGTGAACGACACTTGCGAGCATATAAGGCTTCAAATGGAGCCATCTGAATAGTCGCCTGATAAATGTTGTTGTACGAAAACTCCACTAAGTGTAGATGATCCTCACATGAACCCTTGAAGTCTAACATGCAAGTTCTCAACATGTCTTCAAGAGTTTGGATCGTTCTCTCCGACTGGCCCTCTGTCTGAGGATGATAAGCCATGCTAAACTTCAATCGAGTCCCCAAACTATCCTGTAAGCTTCTGCAGAAATGTGATAAGAAACGGGTATCACGATCGGAAACGATGCTCACCGGTACTCCATGCAATCTCACAATCTCCTGCATGTACCGTTCTGCCAACGTTTCCGTTGACTGACCAACTCGAAATGAAAATGAGCTGACTTGGTCAATCGATCAACAATCACCCAAACTGTATTATTGCCCTTTAGGACTCCGCGGTAGAGCCGTCACGAAATCCCTGGTTTTATGTTCCCACTTCCATTGAGGAAACGAAAGTGGTTGCAATAAACCAGCAACCCTTTGATGTTCAGCCTTAACTTGCTGACACACCAAGCACTTTGCTACAAAGCGGGTAATCTCCCGTTTCATGCCTTTCCACCATAAATGTTGTCGTAGATCTCGGTACATCTTCGTGCCTCCTGGTTGTACGGAATATGCGGAACTGTGCGCCTCCTTCATCACTTCTTCGAGAATATGTCCCTTTGGCACACACAAACGACTACCATATCGCAACGAACCATCTTCATGAATCAACAAGTCTGTTCGAAGTCCGGCTTCAACCTGTTCTCGAAACATCTGCAATCTTGGGTCCTGCAATTGCGCTACTTTAATATTCTCGATCAACGACGACTGTACTTGCAGCTGCATCAACTGTCCCGAAGAATGCGATAGCACGACCTCCAAATCGAATCTCCGAAATTCTTCAATAAGTTCCTTCTGTGCAGTCAACATCTGAATTGATGACAACCGACTAAGCGCATCCGGTACGACATTAACTTTCCCCGGATGGTACATAAGATCAAGATCGTAGTCAGCCATCAGCTCCAACCATCTACGCTGCCGCATATTAAGCTCCTTCTGTGTGAACACATACTTTAGGCTTTTGTGATCGATGAAAACTTCGACCCTTTCGCCCAATAAGAAATGTCTCCAAGTCTTCAAAGCGAAAATCGCAGCTGCTAGTTCCAAGTCATGAGTTGGGTAATTCTTCTCATGGGTCTTCAACTGTCTTGATGCGTAAGCTATAACCTTCCCATGCTGCATCAAAACACATTCCAATCCTTTCCCAGATGCGTCGCTGTGAATCACCAATCCTCCGGAATTGTCTGGTACGGACAAAATAGGAGCGGTTATCAATCTCTACTTCAATGCCTCAAAAGCTGACACACACTTATCCGTCCACACAAATGGCACCTCCTTACGCGTAAGCCTAGAAAAAGGCTCAGCCAGACGAGCAAAGTTCTCCACGAACCTTCTGTAATACCCGGCAAGTCCAAGAAAGCTTTTGATCTCTGCGACGTTCTTCAGAATCGGCCAATCTCAAACTGCTGCAATCTTTTCGGGATCAACGGCGATTCCATCTCCAGACACGACATGCCCCAGAAACTTCACTTCTTTAAGCCAAAACTCGCACTTGCTCATCTTTGCTTACAATCTTTCTTGCCTCAATGTCTGCAGTGCGATCTTCAAGTATTCTTCATGCTCTTCAATACTCTTCGAGTAGACCAGAATATCATCAACGAACACCACTATAAACTGGTCCAAGAATGGTGAAAAGATTCGGTTCATCAAGTCCATAAATATCTCCGGTGCATTCGTTACTCCGAAGGGCATCACTAAATACTCGTAATGTCCATACCGAGTTTGGAACGTAGTCTTGCAAATATCTTCTGATTTAACTCGGACCTGATGATATCCGGATCGCAAATCCAGCTTCGAGAATACCCCCGCGCCACTAATCTGCTCAAATAGTTCGCCAATGCGAGGGATCGGGTACTTGTTCTTAATAGTCACCCGGTTTAATTCTCAATAATCGATACATATCCTCCTTGTGGCATCTTTCTTCTCGACTAGAAGAACTGGAGCTTCCCAAGGTGAGTTACTGCTGCGAATCCAACCCTTCTCATGTAATTCAGTAACCTGCTTCTTGACCTCTTCCAACTCCAATGGTGCCAATGGATAGTATGCTTTAGAGATTGGCGCTGTACCAGGAATAAGATCGATCGCGAACTCCACATCTCATTTCGGTGGTAAACCTGAGATGTCCTCGAACACGTCCATGAAATCTCGAACTACCACTGGCGCTTCACTTCTATCGACGAAAGAACACTGTTCGTCAGCCTAGCCCTACACCCGACTGGTCCGACAGAACTGCTAACTCCAAACAACCTCTGGATGTCCGGGAATCTGGAAATTCGCTTTCTTTTCTCTACACTCAATGTGAGCGTGGAAAGTGCCGAAATATCCATTCCCAAGACGACTTCATAGCTGCCGGTAACAATCAATAAAAAATCTGCAAATAGCTCCCATCCGCAAACAACAACAGAACAATCCTTACACCCTCTATTAGTTATGATTTTCCCATTCCCAGTGTGTATGTCCCAATAACTAAACAGAGTCGTGCAAGTAATCGAGTGTGTAGTAATAAACTTGGATGGCATAAATCAATGGGATGCACTAGAATTGAATAACGCTAATGCGAGAAAACCATGAACAAGTAGGGTACCTGAAACGACTTCCTCTGAAGCTTTAGCCTCTTCAGCCGTCAGTGTAAAAGTTTAAGCCTGATTAGTTCCTTGAGTTAATTGCTCCTGCTCCGGAAGCTGCTTTTGCGGTAGCTCCTGAGTATCTTCCTTCAATCTTAGCTTTGACGGACAAGTATCAATGGTATAATCAGTTGATCCACAAATAAGACAATGTCTAAGTCTCCTTCGACAATCTCTCCAGAAATGACCCGGTCGTTGGCAGTAATCGCACAACACCCTTCCTTTTTGCTTGGGGAAAACTGGCCTCTTAACATCAGCTTTCTGACGAAGCTTCGACAGACAAGCATCGATAGTGTGGTCTGCCGACCCACAGTTTAAATAGAGTCCAAACTTCCTTCGACAATCCCTTTGCACATGCCCAGTTAAACAGCAAAAGTCACAAATCACGCTCCTTCTCCGATCAGCAACGACAGGCTTCTTCATAGGTGTTACGCCACGTCAGTTCACCGGAATACCTCTGCGTACGGGCGTTTGGTTTGGTGTGGATGCCGGCATATGCTCGGTCTGCTGCTTGTGGTCCTCTAGCAAGTCACGAATTACTCCAAGCAAAGTGGCGTCATCCATACGCCCCTGGTAAGATTGTAGATTCTTGGATTCCATGATCCTGCAACCAAAACATCAAAGAGGATTAGTATGCTAAACAAGATTCAAAACTTGCGATGAATGATGATCATGAATCAAGGATTTGAATCAAAACTAGAACTCCAAGTTACTTAAATAGAGTACTGTAGGGTTCCTAAGCACTCCCAAAAGGTCTCACAAGGCATCGACCATGCCAATTTCAAAATTTACGGTGCCGAGAAACCCTAATACGGATCGTTGGCTAGAAGTTTAGGCGAAACAGCAACTAGTTAACTACTTTAACTAAGAGTATGGAAATACAACCTTTGTAGATCCGGTCCTCCACCTCCACGGCTCCGTGATGAAGTCCTCTCCGCTGTCCAAATGAAATCCTGGGCTCTAGCGTCGGCTTCATCGGAGAAATGGGCGAGCAAGGTCGTCGGCTTCGTGCCGAAGATGATCTACGTAGAGGCATCATAAGATCAAGCTCCCACTTCACCAAGTCATGAAACTTGTGAAGAAAACACACTCTACTACTTGGCAAGAGGTAGAGGATGAAGAAATAGGAGGTGGGTTCACTTTAGAATTGGATTTCTCACTCATTTCATCAAGTTGCCATTGATGGAGGCATGCTTTCTTCAAGTGAAGAAGAAGAAGAAAAGAATGATAAGTATTATCCTCAAAGAAAATAATATGAATACATATCATAATATAACCATGGTCAAGTGTAGAGAATGAATCATGGTTGAGTGGAATGGTTAGGGTTAAGCATGAGACAAAATGGTCACTTGGTCAAAGTCTTCATGAAGCTTCAAGAAAGAACAAAGAAAGCCACCATTTTTCTCTTTTGCTATTATTTTCCAAAACTAATAAATAAATAAATGAATGAATAAATAATCATAACCCTAACCATTCATATAACCATGGTTCAATCTTCACACAAACACAAGTAAACATGTATCATCAAACATGATACAATCAAGTGCACAAAACTATATTGAATATACAATGTGCACATCCAAGCGAGAAAATCCATTTAAAGTGAACCAATATTAGTTAATGCAAAGTAATATATCAAATATATAATTATACATTAAATCATTAAATCAACACTTGATTTAACGATCCGGTCATATCGCATATAACCGACTAATATCAACAGTAACAACTTATCGAATCAACACTTGATCCGATAACCCGGCTATATCGCATATAACCGATAAATGTCACATATCGCGAGAATCGAATACAGTATCACATACTGGTATCATTCTCGGTCCCGCACATATCTCATATGCGCTCCTATTTCGTTTTGCTTGAGCCAGGAAACCTCTGTGTAGGACTCTAAAGACTCGTCAATACTCCGGCAGCAGGTGATGATCATATCAATCACCCACAAGCCGCAAGCGGTCTGCTAAACGTAACGGCCACCCGGGTATTGAGCGATCAGAAGATCGACGAGCAAGCCCGCTCACACTCCTGTGAATCCAACCAGTAACACTTACCGTACAGTCCGGTCTGATCGTCTGATATGTCGCATATCTCGCCTAGGGGTGGTAAACGTCAGACTCCAATAGCTTGATAAGTCATGTCGATATGAGGTCTATAACAATTCGAGAAACTACTGGTAACACTTACCAGTAAATCTCAGCAACCCTGGCCAGGGATTTCCGGTTATAGCCAATCGAACACAGCGCAACATCAACTCCCTATACCGGGAGAGACGAATCCCCTCCTATCACTCATTGCCTCCATGTGATTCGGGACTGTACCCAAAAACCACCGTTTTGCACGCCCTCTTGGACGTGGTAAGATGGAAATCAAAGCACAGTGGGAACCACACAAGACTCTATGACGATCTCGGGTCAACAGACTACTCTGTACCAGTGTCACCAGAGAACTGCCATCTGACGTAAGGTATAATACCATCTGGGAGTTCTCGGCGAGTCCGTCCAGTGTACCCAGTCTCCACTGAGCACCCGTATATCATCTCTGATGTCAAACACCAATGGATATGGGATCATCCATCGCCCATCTGTATGGGTCGAGAAGGTATACGCTAGTCTACTCTGGTATATCGATGCCCCGTCTCGATACACCCACGACTAGGGACTTTGAAGGATGTACTTATGGACTACCATGTCCCCACTAGTATGATCCGCATCATAGTCCAGGTAGTCAAGTACACATCCTAAGGGCTTTACCAACATGTAACAGAGACATAATCAGTATATACGTTAAAGTAAAGGGTAACCAGATAGCATACTATCATGTCGAGCAAGAAAGTCCTCCCTATATATGTCCAAGCATCCACTACAATATACATCCAATGTACAGTAATGGCCTCTTGGGCATACATATAACTAACAATCTCCCACTTGCACTAGGGCCATCTGATAGCAGTAGTTGTAGTATCTCATACTCAACCATCCCATAAAAATCTCTCTCTGGGAACAGGCCTTTGTGAGTGGATCCGCCGTGTTGTCCTCTGAGTCTTCTCTCCTAACCTCGATCCCCTGGAGATCAACCATCTCCATGATCAGGTAATACTGCCTTAGAATATGTCTGGATCACTGATGGGACCGGCGTTCCTTGGCATAAGCCACAACTCCATTGTCACACAATGGGAGGAACAAAGTTCATCTCATAAACCATTATACACCCAAACTGCCTCTTTGGTAGCATCTTAACTAGCGATATATCCAGCCTTTATCATCTAGTATGTCACGGTAGCTAGCTTGGAACTCTTCCAACATACCGTCCCTCTGCTTAGGGTAAAGACAATGCCTGTGACTGACATTCAGTCGTCTTTATCACCCTGGAACACTTCCAGTGATTTTCCCCAGGATCAACTGATACCAGCTCACTACAACTAGTGAGTATCCTAACATCCATTTGGGTCTAGTAGGTATCACTTTGATCCTATATGGAGAATCATTGTGATATGCGGAGATTGATCGAGCGTAGCATAAGAAACTCCTTTCTTATCAAGAGTATGTCATCCACGTACTCTATGAGGATCACCACCATACTCCATACTACCTTTTTGTTTATACAAGGTTCATCTACCATTTTGATGATGTCAAACTCTTTGACTAATCCATCAAAACAGATGTTCCAACTCCGCGATGCCTGCTTTAATCCTATAAAGCATCTTGCACACGTTTCCGCTGCTCCCACTGTCTACGAAGACCTCTGGCTGTGTACTTATAGACGCACTCTTCTAAAACATCATTTAGAAAAGCAGTCATGACACCCAACCACCAGATATCGTAGTCATGGTATGTAGCCATGACAAGTAGGATCTGGATGGACTTAAGCATAGATCCTTAGAAAAGGTTTCATTATGATCCATATCTGGTCAATGATGCAAACCTTTAACAAGTCTAGCTTTGAAAGTCTTAACTTTTCCATGTAGACCAAGTAATCTTCTCAAGATATACTTGCTCCTGATGGGGATTTAACCCTTCAGATATAGCAACCAAAGTCCATACTTTGTTGGTGTATAAGGATTCCATCTCAAATCGATAAATATCCAGCCATTCTTACAGTGTCTCACTCCTGATGGCCAGCTCGAAACTAGTTGGGTTATCATCTCATGATGCAATCCTCGCTCCCACTGTCATAGAGAAACAGAAGTATCTCTCAGGTGGGTGAGGAACCCTACTAGATCGGCGGAGAGGCTGAGGTTCGTTGGAATCTACTGAATCCTTTGGTTCTTTCAAATCATCTGCTGTAGTTTGTATAGCTGGAACCTTTCCAGTTCTACATAACTGACCTTGCCTCGAGCTTGTCCGGATTTTTCTTTTTGACATAGGCCGGACAACCCCAAATCTTAACTAACTTAAGAGATGGGCTCTTCCCTTTCCATATCACATATGAAGGGGTAGGCAACTGATTTGATTGGAACCCTATTCAATAGGTGTGCAACTTCATAAGTGCATAACTCCCAAAAGGAAAAAGGTAACTCAGCAGTACTCATCATAGAGCACACCATATCAAATAGGGTGTATCTGCTCCGCCCCGATATACCATCGTGCTATGGTGTATACGGAGGAGTAATGCCGAGAGAGAATCTCATTCTCCTTTAGAATTGTCCAGGAATTCCATGCACAAGCATTCTCCTCCTTGATCTAATCATAGGACATAATACTTATACCCGTATTGGTTCTCTACTTCTAACTTATATTCTGTGAATACCTCAAAAGGTTCAGACTTGTGTTTCAACAGGAACATAGGTCTGAATCTTGAGAGATTATCAGAGAATGTAACGAAGTACAAAGAACCGGTCTTGGCATGTGTAGACAGGGGACCTTACATACATCAACATTTATCATCCCAAGAGTTTACTAACTCTTTCTCTGTTTCCAATAAACGGAGCTATGGTCATTTTATCTTTGTGACATGACTGGCGAGTTTCACAAGATGTAAATTCAAACTAATTTAAATATGCATCTTTATGTAACTCTAGCTAGTCGGGTCACATTGATCTGACCTAGTCTACAATACCTCAAGAAGGAATCGTTCAATTCTAAACTCTTCCTCTTGTATGTGTTCCATATACTAAGAACTGCAGTTTGATTTAGAACATCAATACTTTTAGATAACGTGCCTGAACCGATCAACTTTTGATATAGGAAATGTTCAAAACATTATCCAACAATACAAAATTTTATCATTTCTTTACTAATAAAGAGATAGATATGATTTTGTATATCAAGTTCGGTATCTAATAACATTCGTTCAGAATCAATGTATTGGTAATACAGGGTGACAGTGACCAACAGACTTGGCTGCAACACTTGCCCCGTTTTCTGCCTCATGAAACTTATCACCCGTTCTCAGTTCTTCTACCTTTTTGTAGCCCTATATAACATATTACATATGTGGGATCCTGATCTGGTATCACATACCCAGGACGTAAAGGATACTGAGAAACAGTTCTCTGTAATGAACACACTCGAAGATGATGCATCAGCATGCACTCTCTTCGTTTGGGCGGCACGGGAATTCTGGTAATCCCCAATTTCCTGCTCGGTCTTATAACAATTATAAGTTAGAGCGGGACCAACGTTCCCCAGCTCAGTATAACAAGCGGGTTCGGTCAATAATCCGTATTATTATCTTGATTAAGGCGTGATATGGTCGCTACCAGGAGAGAGAGAAAAGAAAACACTCAGCGTGCGCTCTTTCAAGAATAGATTGGTTATTATTTTATCTAATCAGGATGGCTCCCACTGCTTTTTATCAAATCTTCCTTCAAACCCGAAAAGGAAAGACTAGCCAGGATTAATTACACACTACAAGTTCGCCAATCTTTCAGCCAGGCCAGTGTCAGTACTTTGAGGGAGGTCCCCCGTGCTTTCGCACGAACCTAATTAATGTAAACCTCGTTTTCCCAGAGGCGTAACCTCATTAACACCTTTCTAGACACCTACTTGATCGGCTAATTGTAATGCATAAAACTCTCCCAGGAGTAACTCTTACTCGCAGCGAGTATCGGGATCCAACTATCTCATAGAAGGTATGCAATCTCATTGCAAATTTCAACACTTGAAATTCCCGATAATATTTTGCCCCTAGCAGCTATATGACCTTAACATAGTCAACAAATCATAAGTGCTAGTCAAGTTCAACCCGTCATTTCCCGATTGAATTAAACCCACCCGCACGACCCTTAACATAGTCAACAAAGTCGCACGACTACCCTAATCAAATCACATCATATGCTTATGCAGATAAGCACTAATTAGCTACCGCACACTACGCCTTAACATAGTCAACAAACGTAGCACAAATACTAACTAGTACTTATCTGAAATGACGGAGGGCTACGACAGGTTTTTCTGAAAACCTATTGTGTATTGAACTTGATATCGTTGTAGGATCGAATGAATTTTGAAATGGAGTGTTTTGAGGCTTTTCTAGTTTTGCTAAAGGAGTCACTCCCGATGAAGGGATCGTCGGTCCTTTCCTCGTCGAATGAGGTGCGGGATATATCATATATATCACTGTGCAAAGCAAAAACACTTAAAAGCAATCAAAAGACAAACCGAGTGTGTAGCATCTGCCAGTTATTGCTAAAGGAGTCACTCCCGGTGAAGGGATCTCGGTCCTTTCCTCATCGAATAAGGTGCAGGATATATCACATATACCGCTGTGCAAAGCAAAAACTGTAGCTAGCTGTTTTATTTTGAAATTCGATTCTACAACATCTTAGGTTTCTTTTATTTTCATTAATCACATTAATGAAATCCCATCATTCATATACCTAAACATCACAGATAAATACGACGTACACTTATGCCATCCGCATTCGCCTCGATGTCCCCTCGTGCACCTTTAGGTTAGGTAACTAACGGCAGAGCAGGGCAGGGTTAGCGCGGGTGTAAAACATAAGTAACGCCTATATAATATATCATATATACTATATACAGTATCTATCACAGAACATCACATGATCACATCACAGATATCGCAGCAGAAGAATCATATGAAATATTGGATATACTAGGACGTCCGTGTTTTCAATACGAGCCAGTATAAAACACGGATTCCACGGTCATGATGAATAGCCAAACCCACACCCCTAGACCCCTACGAGAGCGGCAAGCAACCCTACCAATTCTAGAGTTAGGAGACCCGGACTCGACTCCTCGAGTTGGTCTCCCACTGGACTCCAGAACCCGGTTACTTGTGCCCTCCTCCTTGGGTCTATCCTAGTGCGGAAAAGTAAATAATATACAAAGGGTGACAACTTCCGCAACCTGGAAGTGCCCCAATAAAAGAATATTACATACAAGTTTTTACTTGAATGAAAATGAAAACACTCATCTCACATAAAAAACCCCCGGCTATTCAAACACGACGATCCAATATAACATATCCAGCAACACATAACATCACATGTCATCAACGTAAGTAAATATGTCCATCCCAATTGTCGTTGACATATAGCAACGAAACCGGCAATATCACATATTACACTTACGGTCACAGAAAAGAAAGTGTAAAACTACAACAGTTGGAATCCGCAATCTCCATAGACATCGCATGCCTAATCAAATGAATTTCTTAGACATCACATGCCTAACAATTATAAACCCCGCATTTTAGTCTCATTATCGAAAACACTTTTCAATATCAAGTCGGGCAATTCAACAAGATTCCCGACAGCCTGATCGAATGCTCGTCGCAAACTTTAGTAGGCGGCCGCACCCCCGACGCCGTCGACAAAGTGCACCAAGGCGGAACACCGCTGCCGCGAGCACCCGAACGGATGCTTTCGGCGACGGGGTTCTCCTACAGTCACTTGGTCGAGGCTATGGAGTGAAGCTGTCTATTGAGTTTACCCGGCGAGTATCCGCGTACACTACGTGATTGCGACGGACTTTTGATCACATCAAAATTCCGTGGCAACCGATCAAGTGAGACTAAACTGCTATGTTTATAACATTCATTCAGTTATCTCATAACTTATTGTGAATTCCAATTATTGCATCCCATTCCGGATAAATAGAAAATGTTAAACTTTCCGATCGAACAATCGAACACCCAAGTTTTCCCGATACAGATCAACACATGAAACAAGTCTAAAAACATTCAGTTCGTGCCTCAGTAGCAACGGTCCAGCCGTAGAAGGGTCAAGCCAACGCCTCACATGTGGCACGCCGTACTGCCCCAAACCCGAAGGTTCAAAGGGCAGTTCAAGACGGTCACATAATCGAGTTAAGATTTGTTGTCTTCTAGAGGGTCCATCGAGTTACTTGCACTACTTAGAACGTCGTTAAACCACGGAAAAATCCAACACTTGGAAATTTCCCGACAGGGGAAAAATTGGGTATTTATATCCGGCCGGACTTTTTAACATATTCTAAAATACCCGGAAAGCCACACAGACAAAATTTGATAATCCGATCGAATATACGAATCCCCAAAACAACCCCAGAAAATTCAACTCTTGAATAAAATATTAAAATTATCCAGAAAACACAGGAGTCAAATATAACAATTACTGTGCAAACAAAAGTCAAAGATTCAACATAACGGCCGCGGAACCGCCGCGCCACGTGGGGTAAGGCCGCGGTTCCGCGGCGGTTTGACGGAGTTAGGGCTCCGTTTTGCACAGTAATTCGTAAAAAACCCTGCTTAATTTTCTGCATATTTTTAATATGGAAAAAACCAGATTTTTAAAAATAGGACAGAGAGCATTTGGGAAATGGGTTTTCGGGTTCGTTCGGATTTCAAACGTCGTCTAGACTTCGCCTAAGGCTCTAGCTAGGCTCTGATACTACTGTAGGGTTCCTAGGCACTCCCAAGAGGTCTCACAAGGCATCAACCATGCCAATTTCAAAATTTACGGTGCCGAGAAACCCTAATACGGATCGTTGGCTAGAAGTTTAGGCGAAACAGCAACTAGTTAACTACTTTAACTAAGAGTACGGAAATACAACCTTTGTAGATCCGGTCCTCCACCTCCACGGCTCCGTGATGAAGTCCTCTCCGCTGTCCAAATGAAATCCCGGGCTCTAGCGTCGGCTTCATCGGAGAAATGGGCGGGCAAGGTCGTCGGCTTCGTGTCGAAGATGATCTACGTCGAGGCATCATAAGATCAAGCTCCCACTTCACCAAGTCATGAAACTTGTGAAGAAAACACACTCTACTATTTGGCAAGAAGTAGAGGATGAAGAAATAGGAGGTGGGTTCACTTTAGAATTGGATTTCTCACTCATTTCATCAAGTTGCCATTGATGGAGGCATGCTTTCTTCAAGTGAAGAAGAGGAAGAAAAGAATGATAAGTATTATCCTCAAAGAAAATAATATGAATACTTATCATAATATAACCATGGTCAAGTGTAGAGAATGGTTAGGGTTAAGCATGAGACAAAATGGTCACTTGGTCAAAGTCTTCATGAAGCTTCAAGAAAGAACAAAGAAAGCCACCATTTTTCTCTTTTGCTATTATTTTCCAAAACTAACAAATAAATAAATGAATGAATGAATAATCATAACCCTAACCATTCATATAACCATGATTCAATCTTCACACAAACACAAGTAAACATGTATCATCAAACATGATACAATCAAGTGCACAAAACTATATCGAATATACAATGTGCACATCCGAGCGAGAAAATCCATTTAAAGTGAACCAATATTAGTTAATGCAAAGTAATATATCAAATATATAATTATACATTAAATCATTAAATCAACACTTGATTTAACGATCCGGTCATATCGCATATAACCAACTAATATCAACAGTAACAACATATCGAATCAACACTTGATCCGACAACCCGGCTATATCGCATATAACCGATCAATGTCACATATCGCGAGAATCGAATACAGTATCACATACTGGTATCATTCTCGGTCCCGCACATATCTCATATGCGCTCCTATTTCGTTTTGCTTGAGCCAGGAAACCTCTGTGTAGGACTCTAAAGACTCGTCAATACTCCGGCAGCAGGTGATGATCATATCAATCACCCACAAGCCGCAAGCGGTCTGCTAAACGTAACGGCCACCCGGGTATTGAGCGATCAGAAGATCGACGAGCAAGCCCGCTCACACTCCTGTGAATCCAACCAGTAACACTTACCGTACAGTCCGGTCTGATCGTCTGATATGTCGCATATCTCGCCTAGGGGTGGTAAACGTCAGACCCCAATAGCTTGATAAGTCGTGTCGATATGAGGTCTATAACAATTCGAGAAACTACTGGTAACACTTACCAGTAAATCTCAGCAACCCTGGCCAGGGATTTCCGGTTATAGCCAATCGAACACAGCGCAACATCAACTCCCTATACCGGGAGAGACAAATCCCCTCCTATCGCTCATTGCCTCCATGTGATTCGGGACTGTACCCAAAAACCACCGTTTTGCACGCCCTCTTGGACGTGGTAAGATGGAAATCAAAGCACAGTGGGAACCACACAAGACTCTATGATGATCTCGGGTCAACAGACTACTCTGTACGAGTGTCACCAGAGAACTGCCATCTGACGTAAGGTATAATACCATCTGGGAGTTCTCGGCGAGTCCGTCCAGTGTACCCAGTCTCCACTGAGCACCCGTATATCATCTCTGATGTCAAACACCAATGGATATGGGATCATCCATCGCCCATCTGTATGGGTCGAGAAGGTATACGCTAGTCTACTCTGGTATATCGATGCCCCGTCTCGATACACCCACGACTAGGGACTTTGAAGGATGTACTTATGGACTACCATGTCCCCACTAGTATGATCCGCATCCAATGTACAGTAAGCGGGAGCTAGCTATTTGTCAATCGACGGTCACAACCACACAAGTAATATAATATACAACGCCAAGGGTAAGGATCAAAACTCAAAAGGAAACGCAAAACAACAAGAAATCCACAGAAATACAACGCGCGACTCTAAGGTCGAAAAAATAACATCACTGGTCTCTATCTCAAAAATAAATACATGTTTGGTTGATGGAACTTCTAGATACAACTGAATAATAATACACAAGATGTAATGATGGGTACGATACAAATAAACCCACCTACTAGCAAGTCACCCGGAAATGGAAATAGTGCCAGCAAAGCCGAAATGAAACCTGTACGGCGAAACCTGCAAGAACTGTGGCACAACGGGGGTGAGTTGCCAACTCGTGGGTAGAAAAACATCTACGCACAGAAATCGCATAAATAACGCAATCCTAGGTCAAAGATCGTAATATAACCTCAAATATATATATAACATGCAGCCTATAACAATGGCTAGGGTATACCTCTAAGCAACGGTAATACCAAGTGCTCGTGTCAGTGCTTCAGGTAGCAATATATCATATGAATGAGGTATGAATGCATGAAAACAGAATACATGTAAATGAAGAAAATGTTTTCATAATTTAGTGAGATTTCCTTTGTATTTTTAAAATGAGGTATCATAAATGAAATCAGCATCAAAAGTGTCTAGCATTGACACAAAACATAAATCTCAATGTCTCAAAATCTCAGGCTCCGACTATCCGGACTGGCCTGTATCATCAAATCTCAGTACCTCAATATCTCGAAATCTCAATGTCTCAATCTCAATATCTAGGGCGCCGTCAGTCCAGACCGGCCCCTACCATCCATCTCAAGACCACGACGGTATCCTCCGGATATCCGACACGTCGGGTAATATCACCGGTAGGTAGTGCTCCCCTGCCAGGCTCAACGTCAGCAACACGACCTTCTTGCCCCGGGGTACCTTACCGGGCCCACCATGTACCCAAAACGGTTCATCCATCTCCTCGAATCGGGTCTCGAAATCCATCAGCAAACTCATGGTGGACGACTCATACATCATGGGAAAACCGCATTTTTATTTAAAAAGAGAGAAAGCAGTTTATATATGTTTTGTGATTTTCCTCCAAATCCAGAAAATATCATGGAAATCCGAATCATCAATAGCATGTAAAACCATGAATATAAGCATGAGAATCCATGAATACGGCATAACAATGAATAACAGTATGCATGAAGCAACAAGTAATAACTATAATATCTAAGCTGGCATATAAGGTATGTACACTAATATTATGTCAAACTACTAGCTATCAATATAAGTTAAGCAATAATATTTTCTAAGGTGTACGTGACATGGCAATTACCGATGAAGATGTGTGTGAGCCGGCAAGTAAGTGTATGTGGTACATACGCATCATCGGTAATGGTGCTGGTGTCCTAACAGTATAATGTCAACAATGCAATATGAAATAACAATGTAAGTATGCGATGCGGAGCGAGCAACCAAAATGAGCGGGAGCTAAATATTAAACAATGGTGCCATTTGAAATAACACGAATTGCGGGGTTTTGAAAATAGGGGCAACGGTGGTTTTTAAGAAAGGATACGTTTTTTGAAATATCCGTAGATCTCTTGACCTGTCTTTTAAAATACCCACGATCCGCTAGTTTTGAAATAGGCAGGAGTCTAATCTAATCTAACAACTACACTAAACTATACGGCTGAACTAACAAGCTGAACTACAGGTAAGGAAACCGCCTATCATCTGAGTCCATACATATACATACCTGTATATGTATAGTCGGTGATCCCGCCTCAATAATATCATATCCGATACCATATCTATAATCAGGCATCCTAAGTCAAGAGTGCGGATCAATCATCAATATAGCTCATACGTAAATCCGTCGTACGGCATCCCAAATCTGGGTACGGGTCAATATCACATTCATCATACTATTCACCTGGCATCCTCTTTATCAAATATCTTGATCGGGGTACTGATCTATGTCTAGTAAAATACTGATACCGCCTAAGTATGCATGGACGTGTGTGAAACACTACGTCAAGGACCCGCTACAACATCATGTCGTATCTCAAATACGAATCCTGCCATATCACCGAATTCACAACCTCAATACAAATCTCATCGACTCATCTCAAACCCAAGTATCATCCTCAAATCCGTATGTGAACACATAGTCTCATACCCATGTGAACACATAACTATATATTCCCGTATAAGCACAAATGAAAGAAGAAAGTATGTAAGTATGGGTTGGTGTGTGCATGTGTGGTGCGACCACTACTCTAGGGTTTCGCGACACTAAATATCCAAGAACACCAAATATCCATATTATCATCAATATACTCAAACAATATATAAATAATATATATGTGTGTATACGTATTCGTATACATCACCACGAACTGCGGGGGTGCTATACGCCATCCACCCGACTTCTCCCCGTAGATATAAATCTACTCACCTGGTCCTCGCTCGCCGGTGCCGACGTCGCCACGCGCTTGCTTGTCATCTCGAAGTCCACATGGGTACCTACATATCATAACACACCGTATCGCATTATAATCCGACTCATGACCAAAACGGCACACGAAACCCACATAGGTCAAAACCTATGGTTGCTTTCACAAATCAACCCAAAAGCCCTCGACGTCAGCGTACAAACGCCAAACCATCGAGAAAAACCCAACCACACTCATTTGTACAATCACGAGCACTAATTATAATATAAAATAGCTTAAAATTCACAAAAACACAAAATTCACTTTAAAAGCCATTTTTCCGAAAATCTAGCAAGCACAAATTACCCGTTTTAATACAACATCTTGATGTTTAAACGAATCTAGCGGCCACAATATTCACTAAATATCATAACAAAGTCATATAAACCATTCCTATAATTTATTCTCATCAATTTCCATAAATTCCAAAATTCTAGTTTACAATATGCCCAAATTTTAACAATTTTATAGCAAAAAAATGCACAAACCACAATCTCGCTTGGATTTTCATGAACTAAAGTATTAAACTACACATTATAATATTAATAATGACATGAAACCTTAATTTAGATTTTAATCCCAAATATAAAACCATTTCAAAAAAACCTAGTTACCAAAAAGCACATTTATCACAATTTCCAACTAACAATTTGAAATTTGTAACTAGATTTGGTTTTAGCAAGAATTAACATGTTAATCCACTCATTAAGATCAATACCCAAAGATGAAAACCCTAATTTAATTTACAAACCCTTCTCTTGAATTTTGAATCACAAATTTAAAACCATAATTAAACATCAAGTTAAGCTAGACTAAAGCATTAGCAACAAATGAACATGGGTTTAGGGTTTATACCTCACTATCCATGGATCAAACATGGAACGAAGCCACCCAAAAATAGCTCCCATACACCTAGATCCATGCTAGATAGGCCAAGGGAAAATGGGTATAGCTTGGATTTTGAGTTTGCTTTGAATTTGCATGGATTTTTGAAGCATTTTAATGGATTTTTGAGGCAAAATGGTGTGGGATTTTGGTGGAGGGCTGCTGCTGTGGGGTGGTTCAGATTTGGCCAGAAATGGAGAGGGTTTGGGTGAGGGAGGAGAGAGAGTGAGGTGGAGAAAGTAATATCTAGTCAAAGTCCACCCTTTTTCTATCATTTTTTCCTTTCTTTTCTTTTCTTTTCTTGGTGATTGGAGAGAGAGAGGAGGAGGGCTGTCATGGTGGGGCCGGCCATATGGGGCGGGGAAGAGAGGGTGAGGTGTGGGTGTGTGGGTTAGGGAAAAAGATAAATGTATTACCCCAATTCCCATTAACACTAATTTCACCGAAAAAGCCTTTTTCTTCGATATTTTTCTAAACCGTTTTGGCAAACCATTTCATTTCAAAAACCACATGATAAAATTTTATTTAATGTTTTATGATGCACAAAATTTGTTTCAACTCATTCCAATTTGTAATTTTTCCTAATTAAATGTATTAGTGACGGCTTAAAATAATATTAAAATAATTAATTTCGGAAAAATTTTCAGAAAATTTGAAATTTCACCAGTGGCTGAATAAATACCAAATACTAGCAATTACATAGCTAGAATATGTATATTTAATTTTATAATAAAGATATTTGCGTTTTGACTTTTTACAGAAAACCCCCTTATTTTACCGTTTTTTCGAAATTTCACCGAAACGATTTTCAAAACGTTACAATCTTCCATCCTTAAAGAAATTCGGTCCCCGAATTTAAATTAAAACTTCCCCCAAATACTAAAATATTTCATCCAAAACCATCAAATCGCCGGGGCTCCGAAATCATAAATACATAAAACAAATCGTAGCGCAACGCATGGGCATGAAAAATGAGCATATAACTCAAAATCAAACTCCATCCAGCATCCCGCAATTATCGGAGTCATGTAGAAGACATCAATGTCAAGATCTAATATGAAAACCAACATGATATACATCGTTAAAACATCTGGAAGCAATGCATGCCAAATCTTCTTCAAATCGCTGTGCGATGCTCGCAGCACTGCACAGTGGCGGACGTCTATTGTAAGAAAATAACAACATATATATATATATATATATATATAAATCCTTTGTTTAATATGTACGTTCCGCCATTTTGGAAACAATTTAGAAGGGTCTCCTTGTTTTAAACATTTCTTGTCATATCAGACACGTAGGTAAATACTGAGACTATAGCTCGCTTTTTGGAAATCCCTTCAATAACTATCAATGCATGCAAAATATATTCAGGTACTGTCCTCTGACTAGTCCTGCTCAGTACAAAAACTCATAGCAATCATCATAAAAACGTACTGCTCCATAAAAAATCAATCCCAAAATACACGTATGAATACTACGTGCGTCTGGTGCGCACGGAAATCAAAATCCATATATGTGTCATACATATGCACAGAAACAAGATCTAAGTGCATCGGGTGTGCACAAAGCATCTGTCGTAGGCAACGTGTGTGCCTGACAGCAAAATCAGGTGCATCTGACATGCACGAAAAATCTTGATTTAGTGCATCTGGTGTGCACCAAAATCACATCTCAAAACTTGCGCTCAACATGCGCGAAAATCCAAGGCAGGTGCATCTATCATGCATGAAATCATGAAATCCAATATCGAGCGCCGAACATGCGCAAAATCAAATCAGGTGCACAAGGTGCACAAAACAAATATCGAGTATCACAATCGAAATCGATGTCCAGTGCATCTAAGTGCACAAAAGGCATATCACTGCACTGCAAGCATATATAAACTATACAGAGTGCAGGAACCAAATCGTGTGCGTGCATACGCACAAAATCAACTCAAATGTCTAAAACCGTAAAATCACAAACAAGTGAAACCAAAGCACGAAGACGATATCAAGTGCAACACTGTGCAAAGATCGTAAATCCTCAATCATCAAAATCATATCATGCGAATAAATCACCCAAAATATCGAAATCAATAATGGCGGAATAGTACCGCTCAAGTGCATCCTCTAAGAATCTCGGGCCAACTGTCGCGGTCACTAGTGGGACGTCTCGTCGATGATCATGAACTCTGGCCTGCTGGTGTGCGTAACAATGACCACTCCTGGGTCAAGGTCTTCACTGTGAATTACCAATCTCTCGGTCCATCGGCTCATCGGCCCTGTCAGGTGTGCTAACGGGGATTATCCCGTTCTGGCACTTCTCTGGTCATCTCTCGGTCAATCATCGCGACCACTCGTAAGACAGCATATCACTGGCGTCGGCCTCTGGCTCTCTGAATGTGCGTGACACATCTGATCCTGGGTGCAAGTATCATTCCAGTAGTGTCCTGGAAGGAATCCTGCTCACGGTCTCTTCCATGTCTCGTCTCTGCCAACTGTCCGGAAGTCATCGTGCTTTCCTATATCTGCATCTTGCTCTGGAACGACTGCATACTCATCGCGACTCCTTCTGGAAGGTAAATCCAAGTACCATGCCTCGGCATGCGCATCGCATCTCTGATGTCGGCGGAGTGGAACGTCATCTCATCTAGATCTGATACGAACCTCTTACTTCACTTTTCTCTAATGTCGTCTGCTTTGGACTCGTCTCGTCGCGGCTGCATGGACTGAGCTCCAACGGTTATCCTCGTATCGGGAGTCTCCCAAGAAATGCATCTCACCACCTAGCATCCGAATTAAGTCGAGCCATTCGATCGAGTCGTCAAAACCTTATAATCCCCTAAGAGCTCAACATCTTGGGCACAGTTTAATAGTATCAAGTACATACCACAGCATCGGTGGTCCAGCCGTAGAAGGGCAAACCCAAGCCTCACTAATGGCGCCGTAGAACTGCCGCAAACCCGAAGGTTCAAAGGCTTTCACACGGTCATTAAGTTGAGTTAGGGTTTCATTCTTCTAGAGGGTCCATAGAATTGCCTGCATGCCCTTCCGAATACTTTAAACTTGGAATAATAGGTTTCTGATATTCGATCGTCTCTGTCGACTCCCAACGTCTCCGCGTGAAGTCGTCTCTAGCTGGAATCAATCTATCTGATGACCTCTCATCGGGTAGGCGAACGAACCACATGTCCTAGTCATTCATCCTCGGGTGACTAGCGGCCTTCTATCATCTCTTGGTACAACCTGTACTGCAATAGCTCCAACATATGGGATGATATCTCGTCGCTCGCAGCAACAACTGGCTCACTCGTCTGCACGCTGAACAGTGCTTCAATCATCATGAGTAAGCAATACACCAACGGTCATCAAAATCTGGCTGGCCTCTATCATTGGCTCAATCCTCTAATGTCGATCGGCACATCGGAGTAACCTCATAAAGGCGATCCGCCAAACACTCGTGGCGCGGAAACACAGTAAAAAGACACATCTCCGCAATCGTGTGTCGCCAGAATTTCGCCCTGGTCAGTCCTCATTCGTGACGAGCTCGTGCTGACCGCAACTCTAGCTGTAGCTCTCCCTGCCCATAATCGTGGCAGCAAAACCATAACTGGTACTGATGAGGCTAGATCGGAATGAATATAATACTGAGCAAAGAAATGTACATCCTAAGGCTTCCTAAGTGAAGTAGCGTATCGTAAATATATCGCGGAACATACCTACGGTACGTCACTCTACTTTAGTCACCTATTCCATCAACCAAGGGTCATCCTACGCTCCGAAGGTAAAACCTAACGCTCTGATACCAACTTTGTCACGTCCCGAAAGTACGGAATATGACCGGCACTTAAACTACGAACGTCTCGAGGCATACGTTATCTAAGTAAGCCGAAAACCCAGAAATCCAAACTAAGAAAGGTAGTAGAGTGAAGGAAAACCAATTTAAAACAAGTAGTTTTAAAAGCATAAGCCGAATTATGCGGTTTTTTTTTTAAAAAAAACATCAAATATTTCCCGAAAATTTCGGCAGAGTTTCCTTTGTAAATACTGGCCCCCAAACGGGATACAACATGAATAGTATACGAAATCAATAAAAAGGCATCCCCAAGCGGGAGCTAGCTCTTCGTCAATCGACGGTCACAACCACACAAGTAATATAATATACAACGCTAAGGGCGGGGATCAAAATTCAAAAGGAAATGCAAAACAACAAGAAATCCACAGAAATACAACGCGCGACTCTAAGGTCGAAAAAATAACATCACTGGTCTCTATCTTAAAAATAAATACATGTTTGGTTGATGGAACTTCTAGATACAACTGAATAATAATACACAAGATGTAATGATGGGTACGATACAAATAAACCCACCTACTAGCAAGTCACCCGGAAATGGAAATAGTGCCAGCAAAGCCGTAATGAAACCTGTACGGCGAAACCTGCAAGAACTGTGGCACAACGGGGGTGAGTTGCCAACTCGTGAGTAGAAAAACATCTACGCACAGAAATCGCATAAATAACGCAATCCTAGGTCAAAGATCGTAATATAACCTCAAATATATATATAACATTTAGCCTATAACAATGGCTAGGGTATACCTCTAAGCAACGGAAATACCAAGTGCTCGTGTCAGTGTCTCAGGTAGCAATATATCATATGAATGAGGTATGAATGCATGAAAACAGAATACATGTAAATGAAGAAAATGTTTTCATAATTTAGTGAGATTTCCTTTGTATTTTTAAAATGAGGTATCATAAATGAAATCAGCATCAACAGTGTCTAGCATCGACACAAAACATAAATCTCAATGTCTCAAAATCTCAGGCTCCGGCTATCCGGACTGGCCAGTATCATCAAATCTCAGTACCTCAATATCTCGAAATCTCAATGTCTCAATCTCAATATCTAGGGCGCCGTCAGTCCAGACCGGCCCCTACCATCCATCTCAAGACCACGACGGTATCCTCCGGATATCCGACACGTCGGGTAATATCACTGGTAGGTAGTGCTCCCCTGCCAGGCTCAACGTCAGCAACACGACCTTCTTGCCCCGGGGTACCTTACCGGGCCCACCGTGTACCCAAAACGGTTCATCCATCTCCTCGAATCGGGTCTCGAAATCCATCAGCAAACTCATGGTGGACGACTCATACATCATGGGAAAACCGCATTTTTATTTAAAAAGAGAGAAAGCAGTTTATATATGTTTTGTGGTTTTCCTCCAAATCCAGAAAATATCATGGAAATCCGAATCATCAATAGCATATAAAACCATGAATATAAGCATGAGAATCCATGAATACGGCATAACAATGAATAACAGTATGCATGAAGCGACAAGTAATAACTATAATATCTAAGCTGGTATATAAGGTATGTACACTAATATTATGTCAAACTACTAGCTATCAATCTAAGTTAAGAAATAATATTTTCTAAGGTGTACGTGACAAGGCAATTACCGATGAAGATGTGTGTGAGCCGGCAGGTAAGTGTATGTGGTACATACGCATCATCGGTAATGGTGCTGGTGTCCTAACAGCATAATATCAACAATGCAATATGAAATAACAATGTAAGTATGCGATGCGGAGCGAGCAACCAAAATGAGCGGGAGCTAAATATTAAACAATGTTGCCATTTGAAATAACACGAATCGCGGGGTTTTGAAAATAGGGGCTACGGTGGTTTTTAAGAAAGGATACGTTTTTTGAAATATCCGTAGATCTCTTGACCTGTCTTTTAAAATACCCACGATCCGCTAGTTTTGAAATAGGTAGGAGTCTAATCTAATCTAACAACTACACTAAACTATACGGCTGAACTAACAAGCTGAACTACAGGTAAGGAAACCGCCTATCATCTGAGTCGATACATATACATACCTGTATATTTATAGTCGGTGATCCCGCCTCAATAATATCATATCCGATACCATATCTATAATCAGGCATCCCAAGTCAAGAGTGCGGATCAATCATCAATATAGCTCGTACGTAAATCCGTCGTACGGCATCCCAAATCTGGGTACGGGTCAATATCACATTCATCATACTATTCACCTGGTATCCTCTTTATCAAATATCATGATCGGGGTACTGATCTACGTCTAGTAAAATACTGATACCGCCTAAGTATGCATGGACATGTGTGAAACACTACGTCAAGGACCCGCTACAACATCATGTCGTATCTCAAATACGAATCCTGCCATATCACCGAATTCACAACCTCAATACAAATCTCATCGACTCATCTCAAACCCAAGTATCATCCTCAAATCCGTATGTGAACACATAGTCCCATACCCATATGAACACATAACTATATATTCCCGTATAAGCACAAATGAAAGAAGAAAGTATGTAAGTATGGGTTGGTGTGTGCATGTGTGGTGCGACCACTACTCTAGGGTTTCGCGACACTAAATATCCAAGAACACCAAATATCCATATTATCATCAATATACTCAAACAATATATAAACAATATATATGTGTGTATACGTATTCGTATACATCACCACGAACTGCGAAGGTGCTATACGCCATCCACCCGACTTCTCCCCGTAGATATAAATCTACTCACCTGGTCCTCGCTCGCCGGTGCCGACGTCGCCACGCGCTTGCTTGTCGTCTCGAAGTCCACATGGGTACCTACATATCATAACGCACCGTATCGCATTATAATCCGACTCATGACCAAAACGACACACGAAACCCACATAGGTCAAAACCTATGGTTGCTTTCACAAATCAACCCAAAAACCCTCGACGTCGGCGAACAAACGCCAAACCATCGAGTAAAACCCAACCACACTCATTTGTACAATCACGAGCACTAATTATAATATAAAATAGCTTAAAATTCACAAAAACCCCAAATTCACTTTAAAAGCCATTTTTCCGCAAATCTAGCAAGCACAAATTACCCGTTTTAATACAACATCTTGATGTTTAAACGAATCTAGCGGCCACAATATTCACTAAATATCATAACAAAGTCATATAAACCATTCCTATAATTTATTCTCATCAATTTCCATAAATTCCAAAATTCTAGTTTACAATATACCCAAATTTTAACAATTTTATAGCAAAAAAATGCACAAACCACAATCTAGCTTGGATTTTCAACTAAAGTATTAAACTACACATTATAATATTAATAATGACATGAAACCTTAATTTAGATTTTAATCCCAAATATAAAACCATTTCAAAAAAACCTAGTTTGCAAAAACCACATTTATCACAATTTCCAACTAACAATTTGAAATTTGTAACTAGATTTGGTTTTAGCAAGAATTAACATGTTAATCTACTCATTAAGATCAATACCCAAAGATGAAAACCCTAATTTAATTTACAAACCCTTCTCTTGAATTTTGAATCACAAATTTAAAACCATAATTAAACATCTAGTTAAGCTAGACTAAAGCATTAGCAACAAATGAACATGGGTTTATGATTTATACCTCACTATCCATGGATCAAACATGGAACTAAGCTACTCAAAAATAGCTCGCATACACCTAGATCCATGCTAGATAGGCCAAGGGAAAATGGGTATAGCTTGGATTTTGAGTTTGCTTTGAATTTGCATGGATTTCTGAAGCATTTTAATGGATTTTTGAGGCAAAATGGTGTGGGATTTTGGTGGAGGGCTGCTGCTGTCGGGGGGTTCAGATTTGGCCAGAAATGGAGGGGGTTTGGGTGAGGGAGGAGAGAGAGTGAGGTGGAGAAAGTAATATCCAGTCAAAGTCCACCCTTTTTCTATCATTTTCCTTTCTTTTCTTTTCTTTTCTTGGTGATTGGGGAGAGAGAGAGGGGGAGGGCTGTCATGGTGGGGCCGGCCACATGGGGCGGAGAAGAGAGGGTGAGGTGTGGGTGTGTGGGTTAGGGAAAAAGATAAATGTATTACCCCAATTCCCATTAACACTAATTTCACCGAAAAAAGCCTTTTTCTTCGATATTTTTCTAAACCGTTTTGGCAAACCATTTCATTTCAAAAACCACATGATAAAATTTTATTTAATGTTTTATGATGCACAAAATTTATTTCAACTCATTCCAATTTGTAATTTTCCCTAATTAAATGTATTAGTGACGGCTTAAAATAATATTAAAATAATTAGTTTCGGAAAAATTTTCAGAAAATTTAAAATTTCACCAGTGTCTCAATAAACACCAAATACTAGCAATTACATAGCTAGAATATGTATATTTAATTTTATAATAAAGATATTTGCATTTTGACTTTTTACAGAAAACCCCCTTATTTTACCGTTTTTTCGAAATTTCACCGAAACGATTTTCAAAACGTTACACCATAAGCCAGAATAAACGAGTCAAGAATAAAATAATGCGGAAACAAAAGATCCAATACAAGAATAAACTGGAATGTACGTCCCATAATGCGGGCTCACATCATGAATGAAAATAATGCTGAAAGGAAACTAAAATACTAACAAGTCCTCACTGCTCAGCCTGCTAACTGAAATACTCCGGCTCGGCCTGCAGCAAAGGTAAAGAATCTGGGCCATGCAAAACCCAGAGGTCAGTGCGTCATAATATCAAGCAATAATATAAACAGGGGTAGAAAGTCATGCAGGTATGAGTATAAACGGTACAAAAGGTATAACAGTAATATAAATAAGGACAGTGAGGGTAATGTGCAGTGAGTAATCTAGACTGGTGATTAGTCGAAAATATTGCATATTTTAGCCGGCAATTTCCCTATCATTTGCATTCATATAGAAGTGTTCGGCATTCATATTTCACATATTAGCAAAACTGTCGCAAAATATCAGATTACATGTGTTAGACTCTAAAACCGGCACTACAAAGGAAATTGACTGCATTTCATGGCATCACATCATTCCTATATTGCGCAACACTTGTTTTCAGATCTGTGCAGGAAAATCCAGAAGAAAGGCCAAAATTTATACGGTACCGATCAAATATTACGCCAACTCAATGATTTCAGTTCTGGTATCAATCCAAAGGGACAAATAAAATTCAACATTTCAGATAAAGCCCTAAACTTCAGTCCAAAGCAGCACCAGAAGTTTCAAAGCTCAAGCCTCCAACATGGCCGCGGAACCGCGGCCGGAGCCTGCTTGCGCCGCGGTTCCGCGGCAGTATTGCCTCATCACTTCCTCAATTTTAGTGCACAATGCTTCTCTCAAGGCCCACACTTCAGAAAGACATGTCAATTTCCAGAATACTCCAGAGACTTCTGCCAGATCAGCAAGCTTTGGGATCAACACTAAACTAGCCTATCATTCTAGAAACTTCTCCCTAAACCCTAGCTTAAACCCTAAGCTAAAGCCTATCAAACTCCTTCTAGAAGCCTCAACAAACTTTTGGAGGGAATTGTAAATTCAAACCTAGACCTAGGGTTTGGGAGATCTATAAATAAGACCCTAGGCTCACTTGTATCATAATCTCTAATCTTGGAAGAAATCATCTTTAGCCAATTTTAGTAGCCAATCTAAATCCATTCACTCTCTTTCTTCATCTTCTTCCACAAGTCTAGTGAGAAGACTTGTGTGAAACCCTAACCCTAATTCCAATCAAAAGCCAAGATTCAGAGTACCCCATCAAGCAAGAAGCCTTGCAACCTTTTATGAGCCGAGCCGATCTTCAACAGAGCAAGTGGTCAAAGCCGATCCGCGACTCACGGAGCCGAGCAACGCCAAATCAACAATTTAGTTCTTCCTCTTGTAGTTCTTGAGCGACTGTAATCAAATTGTTGATATAAATAAAAGGTGATATTCTTTTATCTTGTTTTCTTTAAATTCTTGCATCATGATATCTTTTCAATTCTTGAATACTTTCTGTGTGATGATGTTTGAGTAATACTCCGCTTGTCGAGGAGTCGAGATGATCAATAGAATGATGATGTAATATATATCTTAAATCGATTCTTGAATCCTACGAGTTTTTTAAACCCTAACAAGTTCAAGAATCGACGACCCAATTCGTTGCGATGCTTTCTTGATTGATATCGCTCGAGATTGGGGAGTTACGATCGTTTCTTGAAATTGTTAAAGGCTAGAATATGAATGATATCGATGAAAGAACAAGGGTTAAACAATGAAACCCTGGTTTCATCAAGAAAGCCCTAACTCTCGTCGATCATCATCGATCTAGTATCAATCCTTCGAAGGACAAGAGCACGAAACCTTGAGATTACATCACGTCTATAGATCCGATCGATTCCCACGAGCCTCATTTAGATTCTTGACATTTTGGTTGGAATTATCATCGAAACACCGATTCTTGATTTGTTTATCAGTTTCTTGATTCTTAATTAAACATCGTGACACCTGAATCAATCGATAAATTCTTGAATCATGTTTTCTTTTCTTTTCGATTAACTTTTCGATTCAAACAAATTAAATACAGAAACGAATCGCACAATCCCTGTGGACGATCCGCACTCGCTTACGATCTACAATCGACACCGTAATTGATTGCGGTCAAATATAATTCTTTGATTGTGAATTTTATTCAATATTACCGACACATAGAAACTTATTCGCTTATTTCAATTTACACAAACAAGAAATCATTACAATCAAATGAAACCGTTATCGGGAATCATTTGAGTATTTGATTCGATACTTTTACTTACGCACAATTGGAATTTTACGATCAATCAAATGGCGCCGTTGCCGGGGATCGCGTGCTAATTTGTTTCATATTAAAGTTTGAATTGAAAGATTTATTCCATTGTTATTTTGAGATCAAAATTCGTGCAAACCCTAAACGATTTGTTGTGGTTCATTGCAAGGAAATCTGGAGATGTTTGGCAATTGAAGAAAATTTTTGGAAAATACCAGAGAACAGAGGGAGTCTACAGAAGCTCCCTGAAAATTTTTGGTTCAGTGATCTCATCAAGAGACCGCGGAAGCGCGGCATTTGAAGCCTATTGCGGCGGAACCTCGGTGGCCTTGAGGGTTCTCTGCAAAAAAATTTCTCTCAGGTGACTTCTTACCTTCTCCTCTCTCCTCTTTTTAGCTCCAACTAACATTTTCTGCAGGATTCTTTGCAAATAATCGCAGCGCCGCAAAAGCAAAAATTAAATTTGTGCGTGATTTTGTTTCTTGGTTGTTTGCATTCTAATACGGATATTAAGGGGTACGGCCAAATCCATATTAGGTGGGGATTTCATTACCCTTTCTAGGCCCCGAAAACCACAAAACTTGCATCCGCATTGACCCACATTAACTAAAAAAAATCTAGAGATGACTCTAAGGACCGTCGCGCTCAATTAGGACAAGAGAAGGCCGTGGGTAATTCATTGCTTATCCGCGTTTTCTTATGGTGCCTAAGACGAGTGTGTCTAAGGCTAGTGGTTTTTAATTAGGGCAACTACTTACGTAGTGGAGTACCTTCCCACTTACCTGGCACTTATCCGGCCACAGAGGGATAAAGAGGCAGTGGAGGATTTTATCCTGCGACTTGTCTTTTGGCAGTTAGGAGCGGTCTAGAGCCGGACATAGGTGACCACTAGATTCTAGGGTTTGTGTGCTGCATTTGTTGTGTCGCATCATTTTTTCAAAAATCCGTCCCTTTTTCAAAGCAAGCACCGCATTCATTCATTACCCCTAATTATAAGTCAACGCTGCCACTTGTACTAACCCTTTTTAGTACAAGATAGGCTGGACACGGGATTCTAGTGCCCGTTTAGTCCGCGTACCCTTTATCGACTACGAAGTCGATATTTCTCCATTTACCTTTCCTTTACCCACTACCACACCCACACCGATGGATCCGAATCCATCAAACTTCTTTAACCCTAATCTGCCGCCATCCGTTGGTGCGCAGAATCCACCCCGCATCTCTCTCCACGAGAGGTGCTACCCTATTCGAGGTCCTCTTTCGACCTGCTTATTCACACCACCAGCCAATGGGGATAACTTTGAGATTAAGCCCCAGTACATCAATCTTTTACCCAAATTCCATGGACTCGAGACTGAGGACGCTTACGTTTTCATTACCAAATTTGAAAACGTATGCGCAATGATGGGTACGTCACAACTTTCAGTGGATGCTAGGCGTCTACGACTTCTTCCATTTATATTGTGCGATATAGCCGAAAAGTGGCTATATAACACTACCGCACACTCTATTACGAATTGGGAAGAATTCGCCGCTGCATTCCTTAAGAAATTTTACCCAATACAAAAGACAGCTCGAATCCGTAGCGAACTGAATCAATTTGCCCAGCTCCCTACCGAACCATTTTCAAAATGCTTTGAACGTTTCAAGGATCTATTGGTTCAGTGTCCTCATCACGGCATCCCGAGATGGGAATTGTGCCGAATCATTTATGAGGGCATTAACCCAAACACTAAACAGAGCCTTGAAAACATGTGTCAAGGTACTTTTATGACCAAAGATGATGGGGAAGCTTGGAAGTATTTAGAAGAGTTCGCTGAAAAATCACTACAGTGGGAGAGTGCAACCCAACCATTGAATAGGGGTGGCGTACACCAAATAGATATGTCCATAGGTGTTCGAGCTGAGATGGCAGCAATGCAAAAGAAGCTCGACGCTATGGAACACAAATTTGCAGCAGCCTCCCTAAACCCAGTGTCGCTCCCCAAAACTGTTTGTGGGTGCTGTTCTGATCCGTCTCATTTAACGGAAGAATGTCCATTAAACTCTGCGTTTCAAGGTCACGAGCATTCTAATGCCGCATTTCAAAGACCTCGAAACGATCCATATTCTTCCACGTACAATCAGGGTTGGAGGAATCACCCGAATTTCGCTTGGAACCAAAACCAATCTCAAAACACGGTTCCAAACACGAATAATTTTCAAAGGGCTCTTCCTCCACCACAACAGCAACCCCTTCAACTCACTCAGCACCCCTATCAGTCACAAAACTTCCAAAATCAGGTCAACACTCCTGCACAGTCTAATCCTATGACCTGTTCTGACGAGTTCTCTCAATTCACTCAAACCATGAAATCACTTTTATCAAATTTCATAGAGGTTTCGACTGAGGTTAGATCTTCCGTCAGTGAGATAAAGAAAAACTCAGCGTCCCAAGCTGAGAGTATCAGATCGATGGAAGCTGAAATCGCACGCCTAAAAGCCGAAATGAGTGCCAGAGAAAAAGGGAAACTTCCCTCTCAACCCCTACAGAATCCTGGGCATTACAATGTAAATGCCGTCACAACGTTGAGATCGGGAAGAGTGCTGAACAATCATGTCGGGGAAGGTATTGATGATAATAAAAATCATATCAATACCCCGGCTGAGACCTTTCCACACGCACACACTTCTCCTTCTGATCCTTCTTCTTCTACCATACCACCTTCTCGTGAGCCTATTCTCCATTTCCCATTAGGCTCAACACCTGAACCCAACCCTTATAGTTCTCCACAGACGGTCCCCACACCTCTTTTGGGACCTCGTCTACCCCCTCTTTCTTCTCCTGTGCTGGACCCTGCGCTTATTGCAAAAGCTCCTTACCCGAATCGGTTAAGGGGTAATAGAACGAGTCCTCATATGGAGAAAATTATAGAAATGTTCAAACAGGTTAACATCAATATCCCTCTCCTAAATGCAATTCAACAAGTCCCCGCATATGCGAAAATTCTTAAGGACTTGTGCACTAGAAAGAGGAAGACTCAAGTGCCGAAGAAGGTCTTTATGGCTAATAATATCAGCACTGCTTTTATTCCCCAGCTACCAAAGAAACGAAAGGACCCAGGATGTCCTACAATATCGATTTCAATTGGGGGTAAAAACATAAATCGTGCTCTTTTAGACCTTGGCGCAAGTGTTAACCTCCTTCCATATTCTGTCTATGAGCAATTAGGGATTGGAAAGCTGAAACCTGCTCACTGCACTCTCCAGATGGCAGACCGATCTATCACCAAATCAAGGGGTGAATTAGAGGATGTGTTGATAAAGGTCGGGGAATTTGTTTTCCCTGTAGACTTCATTGTACTCGACACACAGCCTGTAGAAAAACCCCGGAGCCAAATTCCGGTGATTCTGGGTCGTCCTTTCCTTGTCACTTCCAACGCTATTATAAACTGTAGAAACGGTTCAATGAACTTATCATTTGGAAATATGACCATTGAACTAAATATCTACAAAGTTGGAAGTCAGCCATCGGAACCCTCTGCTCATATTTTAGATGTGTGCTCTGTCCATGAGATCGCTCCCGATAGTTGTGGAGCTGAGGAACTTTGCTTTACCGATCTCGATGATATTACAACATCTCTGTTTGATTTCACACAAGATCTTAGTGAGGACACTTTCTCTACACTTGAGTCCTGCACTCCTGACTTTTCTCCACCCGACTCTGCATCTTTCACAGGCTCTGAGCTTCTTTGTAAATCCAAAAATCACTCAATAATCCCTCCTTCTATCATTTCTCCGCCTGAATTAGATCTCAAAATTTTACCGTCTCACCTTAAATATGCATATCTAGGTGAGAATGAGTCTTTACCGGTTATCATATCCGCTTCTCTTGCATCAGAGCAAGAAAATGCACTTTTATCGGTATTGAGATCTAACAAAGAGGCGTTTGGTTGGAGTATGGCGGACATCAAAGGGATTAGTCCCTTGATAATGTGATGGATGATGCCAGACCGACCCGAGAACCACAGAGACGGTTAAATCCCGTCATGAAGGAAGCTGTCATGAAAGAGATCGTCAAATGCTTAGATAATGGTATTATATACCCCATCTCCGATAGCCAGTGGGTGAGTCATATACATGTCGTTCCTAAGAAATCCGGCATCACTGTTATAACCAATGAGGCAAATGAGTTGATTCAGACACGCGCCCAAACTGGGTGGCGTGTATGTATTGATTATAGAAAACTCAATGCTGCCACGAGGAAAGACCACTTTCCTCTACCATTCATTGATCAAATGCTGGAACGCTTAGCGGGACGAGAGTATTATTGTTTTATGGACGGATACTCAGGCTATAATCAGGTCCCCATCGCCAAAAAGGATCAAGATAAAACCACTTTTACTTGTCCTTTTGGTACCTTTGCTTACAGTCGCATGCCCTTTGGGCTATGCAATGCTCCCGCTACCTTTCAGCGGTGTATGATGGGGATATTCTCTGATATGGTAGAGAATTTTTTGGAGATCTTTATGGACGATTTCTCTATTTTTGGAGACTCTTTTTCTGATTGCCTATCGAATCTTGACGCGGTTCTTACTCGTTGCAAAGAGAAGAACTTGACTTTGAACTGGGAAAAATGCCATTTTATGGTCCAAGAAGGAATTGTACTTAGACATGTCATTTCACAGAAAGGCATTGAGGTTGACAGAGCTAAGATAGATGTCATTCAAAACCTCCCTCATCCCAAAAGCGTCAAAGATATTCGATCTTTCCTTGGCCATGCGGGCTTTTATAGGAGATTCATTAAGGACTTTAGCAAAATTGCTAGACCTTTAACTCTTCTCCTGGCCAAGGATACGACCTTCCATTTTGACTCGGACTGCGAGACAGCTTTCGACTCACTTAAACACTCACTCACTTCAGCCCCCGTGCTATCATCACCAAACTGGGACTACCCCTTTGAGCTGATGTGTGACGCATCTGATTTTGCAGTAGGTGCAGTCTTAGGACAGCACATTGAAAAGATGCCACACGTGATATACTATGCAAGTAAGACCCTGAATGATGCACAAATCAATTATACAACCACAGAAAAAGAACTCTTAGCGGTTGTATTTGCATTAGAAAAATTCAGGCCTTACTTAATTGGCTCACCTATAATTGTGTATACTGACCATTCCGCTTTAAAACATCTTCTGGCGAAGAAAGATGCAAAAGGTCGACTAATACGTTGGATCCTTCTGTTACAAGAATTCGATCTTGTTATCAAAGATAAGAAATGATGTGAAAACGTAGTAGCTGACCATCTTTCACGCATCATTTCTTCCCCTGTGACCCTGCAGATCAATGATTCATTCCCTGACGAACAACTCTGGAGCATATCCAATGAACCATGGTTCAGGGATATTGTGAACTATCATGCCACGGGACTTATACCGAGCGATTGGTCAAAACAGGACAAATACCGTTTTCTATCCCAAGTAAAACACTTTTACTGGGACGAGCCTTATTTGTTTAAATATTGTCCTGATCAGATCATTCGCCGGTGTGTCCCGAATGAAGAATTCAAGAGTGTTCTTTCATTTTGTCATGATCAGTCCTGTGGGGGTCACTTTGGTCCTAGAAAAATAGCGGAAAAGGTTTTGCAATGTGGATTTTATTGGCCGACCTTATTCAAGGACGCATTTGAGTATTGCAAAACCTGTACACAATGTCAGTATACGGGTAGAATATCCCAGAGGAATGAAATGCCTCAGCAACCCATTCTGGTTGTTGAAATATTTAATGTTTGGGGCATTGATTTTATGGGTCCCTTTCCCAACTCCTTTGGGAATTTGTACATATTGCTGGCGGTTGATTATGTCTCAAAGTGGGTAGAAGCCATTCCATGTCGCACTAATGACAAGAAAGTTGTCATTAAGTTCTTGAAAGAGAATATCTTCTCGCGATTTGGATACCCACGCACTATCATTAGCGATAATGGGACACATTTCTGCAACAGGTCTTTTGAGACTCTGATGCAAAAATACTCAATCAACCACCGACTTTCTACACCCTATCATCCCCAAACAAGCGGGCAGGCTGAAATCTCAAACAGACAAATCAAACTTATCCTGGAGAAAACTGTTGCTAAAAATAGGAAAGACTGGTCGACCAAACTGACGGATGCTCTTTGGGAATTCAGGACTGCATTTAAAACCGACCTAGGAATGTCTCCATATAGGATAGTGTTTGGGAAAGCATGTCATTTACCCGTCGAGATAGAGCATAAAGCATTGTGGGCTATAAAAGAAATAAATTTTGATCTGAACCTTGCTTGCAACTTTCGGAAGCTGCAACTTAATGAGCTAAGCGAACTCCGCGATGAAGCTTATGATAACGCTGTAATCACAAAGAATAGGACTAAGGTTTTTCACGATAAAAACATTTTGAGGAAAACATTTTCACCTGGTCAACAAGTCCTTCTTTATGATTCACGATTACACCTTCACGCGGGTAAGCTCCGATCTCGATGGAAGGGACCTTTTGTTGTGCGGTCTGTATACCCGCACGGGGCAGTAGAAGTTGAACATGTTAAAAACGGCACCTTTTTCAAAGTAAATGGACATAGACTAAAGCCGTATTTTTCCATTGACCCCACGGAGGAGCTCTTGTTCTTACAAGAGCCAGTTTATTTGGATTAAAATTCCTCCGTCTCACCTTCATGTCCAGTATATCACTGCATCATTTTTTGAATGGAGGTGAGTTAAAAGAGTAAGTTTGGGGGAAGTTCTTCACTTATATATTTTGCCCCCACTAATAATTCCCCCCAGGCTTACAGTTTTTGTAGGTATAGCGTTGGCAACAGTGAGGACACTGTTGAAAATAAGTTTGGGGGAGGTTTGTGCTTATTTTTGCATCATTTGCATATCATCTGCATAAGCACAAAACATTTCTTTAAAAATCTATAAAAATTGAAAAAATTTCAAAACCAATAAAAATTAAAAATCAAATTTCCAGGTATAAAAATAATTTTAATATTTACACTTTTGAATATAAATAAAATAATGAAAGTTTAGATAGTGAACAATTACATCCATGAGATTGGAAAAATTTAAGAAAACTAAGAAAATTAGAAGTTTTCTTATACGAACTAGTAATAAGTAGTTATGAGCCGTTGTCCCAAGGGTTAGTAAGATGAAGGACGTCACTAATCTGAGAATAAAAATAAGTCTGAAAAATAGTTTCTATTCTGGAAGCAAACATTTTGAACGTTGTTACCCTGCTATTCGCACTTACACACGTCTTGAAGCCTGGGATAGTAGAGGATACCTTGAAATGCTCTTGTCTTAAAGCCAATGTATGAAGGAAATAAAAAAGAAAAAAAAGTGAATAAAAAAAATATATAAAATGGTGAGAAAAATGGACACTGGTTTTGTTATCACCGAGGGCAATAAAAAATATATAGCGAGGGTGCTTCTTCACCTAGTGCCCTAAGGCCAACTGGTCTGGGAGTCACTGCTATGCCTGAGGTGGTGCAAGATAAGGAAAATACACTAAGTAAGCAAGCACAGGAGTAATCGGTCGGTTAGTACCTCAAGAAGTATTAACGGTCGCATGAAAGTGTGTGAGCAATCTGATCTAAATATTCATTAATTAAAAAGTACTGAGGCTGATGGGCAAGAGTATGATAGCTTGAATTGAATTCTCCGGGTGTAGGGATGTCTTTACATACACGCAGGGTTATATGATCGATGTTTGGAAGAAAGATAGGAATGAAGAAAAAGATGATGTTTTATTGAGGGAGGACGTGATTTCTAACATTTTTTCATGACCATTAAGATAGGGCTCATGACAACCGAAAAGCTAGCTCAGTTGGAAACCCTAATTTTCAAAGCTTTTCTTTTACAATTCTTTTCTTTAAATGTAATATTCATGATCTTTCTTTTATTATTGGATTTTGTGGGTGCAATCCGCTGAAAACCCTCAGGAGACAACACTCCTCCTAGTAGGGACACCTAGAGGTTTAAAGGCTTGTTGCACGTGCTCAGTGCAATCGTGTTGCCTACGAAAGTGTGCTAGTTAGTTTTTCTCTTTCTTTATTTTCTCCTTCTCTTTTTAATAAACAGTTTGCTCGAGACGATCGAAATTAAGTTTGGGGGAATTTGATTAGTCGAAAATATTGCATATTTTAGCCAGCAATTTCCCTATCATTTGCATTCATATAGAAGTGTTCGGCATTCATATTTCACATATTAGCAAAACTGTCGCAAAATATCAGATTACATGTGTTAGACTCTAAAACCGGCACTATAAAGGAAATTGACTGCATTTCATGGCATCGCATCATTCCTATATTGCGCAACACTTGTTTTGAGATCTGCGCAGGAAAATCCAGAAGAAAGGCCAAAATTTATACGGTACCGATCAAATATTACGCCAACTCAATGATTTCAGTTCTGGTAGCAATCCAAAGGGACAAATAAAATTCAACATTTCAGATAAAGCCCTAAACTTCAGTCCAAAGCAGCACCAGAAGTTTCAAAGCTCAAGCCTCCAACATGGCCGCGGAACCGCGGCCAGAGCCTGCTTGCGCCACGGTTCCGCGGCCGTATTGCCTCATCACTTCCTCAATTTTAGTGCACAATGCTTCTCTCAGGGCCCACACTTCAGAAAGACATGTCAATTTCCAGAATACTCCAGAGACTTCTGCCAGATCAGCAAGCTTTGGGATCAACACTAAACTAGCCTATCATTCTAGAAACTTCTCCCTAAACCCTAGCTTAAACCCTAAGCTAAAGCCTAACAAACTCCTTCTAGAAGCCTCAACAAACTTTTGGAGGGAATTGTAAATTCAAACCTAGACCTAGGGTTTGGGAGATCTATAAATAAGACCCTAGGCTCACTTGTATCATAATCTCTAATCTTGGAAGAAATCATCTTTAGCCAATTTTAGTAGCCAATCTAAATCCATTCACTCTCTTTCTTCATCTTCTTCCACAAGTCTAGTGAGAGGACTTGTGTGAAACCCTAACCCTAATTCCAATCAAAAGCCAAATCCAGAGTACCCCATCAAGCAAGAAGCCTTGCAACCTTTTATGAGCCGAGCCGATCTTCAACAGAGCAAGTGGTCAAAGCCGATCCGCGACTCACGGAGCCAAGCAACGCCAAATCAACAATTTAGTTCTTCCTCTTGTAGTTCTTGAGCGACTGCAATCAAATTGTTGATATAAATAAAAGGTGATATTCTTTTATCTTGTTTTCTTTAAATTCTTGCATCATGATATCTTTTCAATTCTTGAATACTTTCTGTGTGATGATGTTTGAGTAATACTCCGCTTGTCGAGGAGTCGAGACGATCAATAGAATGATGATGTAATATATATCTTAAATCGATTCTTGAATCCTACGAGTTTTGTAAACCCTAACCAATTCAAGAATCGACGACCCAATTCGTTGCGATGCTTTCTTGATTGATATCGCTCGAGATTGGGGAGTTACAATCGTTTCTTGAAATTGTTAGAGGCTAGAATATGAATGATATCGATGAAAGAACAAGGGTTAAACGATGAAACCCTAGTTTCATCAAGAAAGCCCTAACTCTCGTCGATCATCATCGATCTAGTATCAATCCTTCGAAGGACAAGAACACGAAACCTTGAGATTACATCACGTCTATAGATCCGATCGATTCCCACGAGCCTCATTTAGATTCTTGACATTTTGATTGGAATTATCATCGAAACACCGATTCTTAATTTGTTTATCAGTTTCTTGATTCTTGATTAAACATCGTGACACCTGAATCAATCGATAAATTCTTGAATCATGTTTTCTTTTCTTTTCGATTAACTTTTCGATTCAAACTAATTAAATATAGAAACGAATCGCACAATCCCTGTGGACGATCCGCACTCGCTTACGATCTACAATCGACACCGTAATTGATTGCGGTCAAATATAATTCTTTGATTGTGAACTTTATTCAATATTACCGACACATAGAAACTTATTCGCTTATTTCAATTTACACAAACAAGAAATCATTACAATCAAATGAAACCGTTATCGGGAATAATTTGAGTATTTGATTCGATACTTTTACTTACGCACAATTGGAATTTTACGATCAATCAACTGGTCTATTGGGTTAACTACTCTCAAGTCTTTGAAATCAATTGGATGAATCATCGATGTAACTCAATAGTATCCCGTGCGTGCCCGGGACCATGGTCTAAGACTCTCGGGATGAATCCGAGATGTGCCGCAAGGCAGTAAAAGGTAATAGGTAACGACGAATGATGTCAGCAGCATCATCCTGGGGCTGGCCTAGCCCGTAAAACTGATCAGTAAAGGTGTCGAACTGTCGAGTTACAAGTCAGGTTTCATCATTGATTTCCCCATACCCCAAGTTATGTATTCAAGTCAGGTATTGATAAAATATGGAGCTAATGCCAACACAGGATCAAGTAGGTACAGGTTTGTCTGAATAGACAACAAGAAACATCCGTAGGGAAAATAGGTCAAGATTGTTGGCATTAGTAACAAGATCAGGTAACAGGTCAAGCTATGGTACATCAGGTCAAGTCAGGTAGTGTATATGATCCAAACATGTCAAGTAGTGCACAATATCAAGTCGTGTCAAGCAGTAGTGTATCAAGTCATGTCAGGGGGTGCACAAGTATCACGTGTTGGATATATGTATGCCCTAGAGGCCATTATATGATAATGGATGTATTTATACATACATACATACATATATATATATATATATATATTCAGTGTACATTCTTGCTCGACATGATAGTATGCTATCTGGTTCTTCTTTATCTGACATGTTGATTTGATCATGCTTTTATTCATTCATACATGTTGATAAAGCCCTGAGGATATAGGCTTGACTACTGTGATTATGATAGAGATCATATTAGTGGGACATCTGTAGTTTATAAGCATATCCTGGAATGTCCCTAGTCGTAGGTGTATCGAGACGGGGCATCGATATACCAGAGTAGACTAGCGTATATGATACTAGACCCATATGATGGGCGATGGATGTTCCCACATTCATCGATGTTTGATATTGAGATCGTATATGGGTGCTCAGTGGTGACTGGGTACACTAGACGGACTCACCGAGAACTCCAATATGAAATTATATCTATCGTCGGATAGCAATTCTCAGGTGACACTGGTGCAGGTTAGTCTGTAGACCCGAGATCGTCATAGAGTCTTGTGTGTTCTCCCACTGTACTTTGATTACCACCCTACCACGGCTCTACTGAGTCGTGCAAACAGGTGGCCGTTGGGTACAGTCCCGAGACACACGAAGGCGATGAGCGATAGGAGGGGTTTCGTCTCTCCCGGTATTGGGAGTTGATGTTGTGCTGTGCTCGATTGGCTATATCAGTAAGTCCCTGGCCAGGGCTGTTGAGATTTACTGATAAGTGTTATCAGTAGTTTCTCGATCTGTTATAGACCACTCAGCGGCACGACTTATTGAGTTATTGGGGTCGACGTTACCATCCCTAGACTCGATATGCAGCAGATCTGACGAAGAGACCGGACTGTACGGTAGTGTTTCCGGTTGGCTCGATGGGAGTTGTGACAGGTTCGCTTGTTTTCTTCTGATCGCTCAATACCCGGGTGGCCGTTACGTTTAGCTGACCGCTTGCGGCTTGGGGGTGCTTGATATGATCATCACCCACTGCCGGTGTATTGACGAGTCTTAGAGTCCCATAATGGAGTTGCCTAGTCCAGGCGAAACGATGTGGTGCGCATATGAGATATGCGCGTGGACCCGGTTAAAATACGCGTATGAGATACCGTATATTAATTGGGCGGTTTGCTTTTGGTCGGGTCGTATGCGAAATGACCGGATTGCTAAATCAAGTGTTGATTTATCATTGACAATTAGTTTATCACTTTAAAACCCTTTCTTGTCTTTTTGTTGTATGCATGAATGTATGCATTTATTCTCATTCATGCACATAGGATGTGCATGCACACATACATGCATACATAAATCTATCATGGCTGTTGATATAGTGGATGGTGGCAATATAAGACTCACACCATATATATATAGATATATAGATATTTTTTTTGGAAAAGAAAAATGGAAATGGAAAATTGTTATCATGGTTTATTGTTTTATTCATGCACTAACCCCTTGGTTTAACCATGATTCATTTTCTATGGCCATTTTTGTTCCAAACTAAATATCTAGATATTTTATAACTATGGTTGAGAATGAGAAAGAGAAAATATATATATATTTTCATTTCTCATTTTTTTTCTTAAGCTTATCATTATCTTGAGCTCTTTATAAGCCATCATCTTCTTCCTCCTTTCTCTCTTGCTCTCTAGTTTTCTCTTGTGAGCAAAAGAGTCACCAAGTTAGGATTTTGAAGTGAGAAAACAAACCACATCACCATTCTACACTAGTCTTGCCCATTAGTGTAGAGTGTTAGCTTCCTTTTTTTCTCTTGATCTAGTGGAGCTTCAAGCTTGGACAAAGAGGACTCTGGGTGGATCGTCGTGGACCTAGAGGATCTCAAGCGAACCTTTTTCCAACCCTCAAGTAGCCATGGAGTCTAGCGTAGGGAGCTACAAAGGTTGTACTCTCAAAACCTTAGCTTTTACTACTTGTGTGCATGTTAAAGTTATGTTACCCTAAATTTTCTAGCATGATCCTTAAGATAGTTTCTTTAGCACCATATAAATTTTAAATATGGCATATGTGTTGCCTCCAAACCCTTGTAGTGGTGCTGTAAGAAACCCTTCATCACGTGGGTGCTTATAATCAAACCATAATAAGCATGGGTGCACAAAAAAACAAGTATGGGGTGCCAACGTACTAATAAAATGGAATAATGTGATGTACTATGCAAAATAGGTATAGATTCAAACATATGGATGCACAGTTATCGATTAGGGTTAAAGTTATAGTTCCATCACTAATTAGGATACACTTTATTAAACATGGAATGTTAATATCACATTATTATGTCTTAATATGATCTATGGATGCAATTATCTATATTCTAAAAGAGATGGGTGCAAATGGGTATCCGAAACATTATAAAAACTATCAAATGGTAATGTGGCATATACAATTAAGCAGTATGTGATATAAATATTGGTATGGATGCCTTGTAATGTAATCTACTATGTAACAAGATTATTTTCATGATCTAGATCTAAAATGATATAAGCGAATGCAAATGGAATATCGAAACGTGATAAAATGAAACATGTGGTACTAGATGTACACTACAGGTATAATCTATATTTAACTAGGTATAAAATAATTTGAATAGCATGTAGCAAGATTAACTTGCCTAGACGGATCAAGAAACGGGTGTGTACGGAATGTCTCACATCGGCGAAATGTCGCGACGCGCGCACGGTACACGGAACGGATACAAACAACGCATAAAGGTGATCACACAAGTCAGGTACGTTCGCTGGCTCGTCAGAATCGTCGACGTCACGGCCGGCTCCGGCGATCTACAAAGACAGAGGACTTTAAAGAAAAGAAAAGAAAAGAAAAGAAAGAAGAAAGGGAAGAAAGGAAGGAGGATAAAAGACTGAGAAGAAGAGGAGTGCTCACTGGGTGCACTGGGGTCGGGAAACGAGGACGAGATCACCGGCGGCGATCAACTCCGGCGGTGCAAGGTGTGCAGGGGGTGCTCCGTTCTGTAGTTGGGTATGTCCAGGTCTCAGGTGATGAGAGAAGAGGTGGAGGCGATGAGGGTGAGGAGGCGGCGAGGTCGAGAAGGGCGTCGTCGGGGGCTTTGGGCGACGGCGAGGTGGAGGCAGGCAAAAGGGCGACGGCTGCGGCTAGGGTTCGTGGTTTTTTAAAAAAAAGAAGAAGGAATAATATATGTGATATAGGGGGGAGAGAGAGATAAGGAAAGAGAGAAAGAGAATCGAGAGGAGAGAGAGAGGCGATCGAGAGGAGAGAAAGAGAGTGCGGTGAATAGTGAGGAGAGATAAATTTGTTTTTATATGGGGAGAGAGAAAGGAAGAGAGGAAGAGAGAGAAGAAGAAAGAGAGAGAGAAAGAGAAAGAAAGGGAGAGGGAGAGAGAAAGGTGGGACCGGGCCAGCGAGAGGAAAGCTGGATTAGTTTAGGAAAAAGATTTAAAATTTTATTAAAAGATTTGTGGTTTGTATGTTAGATATATAAAATTTTAAGTCGTATATTAAATTTAATAAAAAAATTGGATTTTCATGTAAATACAAACCTAGTCCAAAATTACGCCCGGGTCGGGTCTAAAATTCAGATTTTAAATATGAAAAATATATGCGACTTCCAAATTTTGAAATGACTGCTTAGGTAACGAAAATGCATACCCCCAAGAACGAATGCACGTACGTACGCGTAGCCATCCAAACACGTCTGTTTCACTGAACGGGACGAGAACAAGATGCGCGGATGATGCCACAGGGTTAGGGGTATCATGCAGGCTATGAAATGAAATTTTAATTTATTTTACATGACCTAAAATGTTATATGATAAAAGATGCGATACCAGATAAAATGCCAGTATGTACTAAACATGAAAATGTATGGTCTATGTAACAAGTCAGGACAATTTATAAATATGAATCAAACAGGTTCAAGCAAGCGGGTCGGGTCGAATGCAAAGTAAAATGTAAAATACCATTCGCACCCAAACATGATAAATCAAGAAAACACCATAGATAAGTAAATACGGGAACTAGAATTGGTATAAATGAACTAGGTTGTTACACATCTTTTTATTGAAATGGGGATGGGGTTTTGATGTGGGGTTGAGGGTGTTTTGCATGGTTGAATAGGAGGTGGAGGAGGTGCTGCCATGGAGTTAAGGGAGAGAGAAAGAGATGAAGGAAATGAGGAGGAGACAAAAGGGTAAGGCTCTCTCTTGACCCCTCACACTCTCTCACTTGCCCATGCTTATTTCTTTATTCATTTCCATTTTCCTTTTTCTTTTCTTTTATGTCCTTCTCTCCTCAATAGTAAACCCAAATCAAATAAACATACACCCAAAAATCATGTAGGAAAAATGTAACAAGTGTTAAAATGACATGTGCAAGTCATGTGCACAAAACACGCCAAAAGCCCGATTAGCTATTTTTAATCGCGATTAGCACAAAATTAGTTTATAATAAATCGTAAAATTTCATAATTTGCATAAATCACAAAAAGCACCCTCATTTCAGTAATTTCTAAAAAAATTCAAATTTTTCCTCATTTATCGGTATTTAATTATACCGCCCTACTAAAATATTCAATATTTTATTATTAAATTATAAAAATTGCCAAAAATAATATTTTATTTTTCTGAAATGTTACACTGTCACAACAATATTGGATGCCTGCGCATCCTACGGAGTCAAAGAGAACACCCGGGCCTGTCCCCGACCAATAGTAGGCTGTCCTCTGCATCGGCCTCTGCCTCCTCGTCCTCTCTGAACAGGAACGCCATGTCCACGGCCTCTGGGAATGACTGCATGGCATGGGGCACCACCAGGGGTAGGAAGTATAGCTCTCTGAGTAGGAGGTGAGGGTGGAAGTGTCACATACAGAACTGTCGGCTCACCCTGGTGCCTCGCAGTACAATTCTTAAAAAGGTGACCTGGACTCCCACACCAATAACATACTGGCCACTGAACTGGTGAATAGGAATTGAACAACTGGCCTCGCATCATGCCTCGACCATCACCACGTCCTGTGATGAATCCACCATGACCTCTGCCTGCCATGCCTCTGCCAAACTGTACTGGAGCTGTTATATCTGTACGAATTCTCTTCGGCTCTGAAATGACCAAAGTCTCTGAAATGCGCTCTTCCAAAAGTAAGGCTGCATCTACTGCGACTGCATAGGTGTCGAAGTGCTGGGCACCAATAGCAGGAAATAGCTGCGTGTCTAACCCACGTACGAACCTCTTCATGCATTTCTCTTCGGTGTCCACCAGATAAGGAGCATATCGGAACAACTGAGTAAACTGGATATCATACGCGGACACTGTCATCTCTGGAGTCTTGCGCAAAACCTCAAAACTATGAGCTCGGGCATCACGGATGCTCTCTGGAAGGAAACGAGCAAGAAACACCGTTGTGAACTCGTCCCACGTCATAGAAGGCAAACCTGCAGCTCGACCTCTATCAAGTGACTCGCACCACGTCTGAGCAAGGCCCTCCAGACGAAAACTCGCAAGCTCCACCCATCTATCATCAGAACATCTGAGCGAACGACAAATCCTAGCCAACCTATCGAGGAATGTCTGCGGATCCTCCGCTACATCTGTGCCGGTAAAGACTGGAGGTCTCATCCTCATAAACTCCTGCAATGATACTGGAATGGTCTCGGTAGTAGCAGGAACAACTGTCTGGGTAGCAGGTACCATCGTGGTCTGTGCAGTGGTAGGTACATCCACAGATCTCTATGCACGACTGGCCTCGACTAGGGATCCCAACATCTGACGTAACTCCTGCATACCTGACGCTAGCCTGTCAATGCAGCCTGGGGAAGGCGGATCAATCTTTCCCTGAAGGGTAGGCACGCCTGTCACGTCCCGAAAGTACAAAACATGACCGGCACTTAAACTACGAAATGTCTCGAGGCGTACGTAATCTAAGTAAGCCGAAAACCCAGAAATCCAAACCAAGAAAAGTAGTAGAGTGAAGGAAAACCAATTTAATCAAGTAGTTTTAATAGCATAAGCCGAATTATGAGTTTTTAAAAACATCAAATATTTACTGAAAATTTCGGCAGAGTCTCCTTTGTAAATACTGGCCCCCAAACGGGATACAACATGAATAGTATACGAAATCAAAAAAAGGCATCCCCAAGCGGGAGCTAGCTCTTCGTCAAACGACGGTCACAACCACACAAGCAATATAATATACAACGCCAAGGGCGAGGATCAAAACTCAAAAGGAAACTCAAAACAACAAGAAATCCACAGAAATATAACGCGCGACTCTAAGGTCGAAAGAATAACATCACTGGTCTCTATCTCAAAAATAAATACTTGTTTGGTTGATGGAACTTCAAGATACAACAGAGTAATATTATACAAAGTAATATGATGGGTACGATACCAATAAACCCACCTACTAGCAAGTCACCCGAAAGAAGCAGTGCCAGCAAAGCCATAATGAAACCTGTACGGCAAAACCTGCAAGAATTGTGGCACAACGGGGGTGAGTTGCCAACTCGTGAAAAGAAACATCTACGAACAGAAATCGCATGAACAACGCAATCCTAAGTCATACAATCATAATATATCCTCAAATATATAACAGGCAGCCTATAACAAAGGCTAGGATAAATATCTAACCCAAGTGTAATCTCCTGTGCCCGTGTCAGTGCCTCAGGTAGCAATGTATCATATGGATGATGTATGAATGCATGAAACAGAATGCATGTACTGAAGAAGACTGCTTTCATAAATTAGTGAGATTTCTGTATTTTTAAAATGAGGTAGCATAAATGAAATCAGCATAAACAGTGCCTAGCATCGACACAAAACAAGTATCCAAATATCTCGATATCTCTGTGTCGCAATCTCTGTACCTGAATATCTCAAAATCTCAATGTCTCAATCACAATATTGTTAGTGTATATGCCCTAGAGGCCATTACTGTATCATACTGGATTGTATATTACTTGATGGAAGCTTAGGATATTCACCTTGTATTGACATTCTTGCTCAAAATGGTAGTATGCTACTTGGTTTGTTTCTGCTTTAATGTGTGCATGTGTTTCTTTTAGCATATCTCCTTTACACATTAGTGGAGCCCTTAGGATTTGTGCTTGATTACCAGCGTTGTGATGGCAGTCACACTCGTGGGGACTGGGTAATCCATAAGCACATCCTTATGCAGGTCCCTAGTCGCAGGACTATCGAGACAGGGCATCGATACTCCGGAGTAGACTAGAGTATGCGCTTCTTATCTCAGCTTGGGAGACGGTCTGTCCCATAGCTGTCAGTACGTCGTACTTAAGATAGTATGCGGGTGCTCGTTAGGTTATGAGTACACTGGACAGGACTCGTCGGGAACTGTTGGTTGGTATTATACCTATCGTCAGTTATCAGTTCCCAGGTGACATGAGTACAGCTTAGTCCGTTGACTTGACACTGTCACTTCGCCTCGAGTGTGTTACCACAGTACTTTGATTACTACCCTACCACGGCTCAAAGGAGTCGTGCAAACAGGTAGTTTTTGGGTGCAGTCCCGAAGCACTTGGAGGCAGTGACGGTTAGACAGGATTCGTCTCTCCCGGTATTGGGGGTTGATATCGCGCTGTGTCTAGGAGAGCCATTACACAAAGTCCCTGGCCAGGGCAAGCGAGATAGACTGGTAGGTTTCCAGGGTTATCTCAGGTGTTCTGGGCTACACTCCGACACGACTTGTACCGCTAGTAGGGGACTGACGTTTACCGCCCCTCTAGGCCCGCCATGCGATGTTCTTAGACGAACAGACCGGACTGTACGGAGACTGTCACATACAGGCTCAGTAGGAGTTCAGATGGGTTTACCTCATCAGTCTTCTTATCGGCATCTACCTGGGGACCGTTACGTACAGCTAGTGCCGCTTGCGGTCTGTGGTTAAACCCACTGCCAGCGTAGTGTCGAGTCTTTAGAGTCCCACACAGAGGGTTATTCGCCTTTAGGCAAAATGAGTAGAGGTCGCATGGTTTTGCGACAGGGTTCGTTGACATCCGCGCACTTATGCACGTTTGGTGTCCGGACAGCTTATACTAGCGGGCTTTGGCTTAAGCCGGATCCTAGTATATGATTTGGTATTAGTTTTATCTCATTGTATCCGTGTTCTTCGGAACACGGATACGGGTGTGTATGCACAGTTGACTGAGACAGAGGCAGAGGACTTTGATTAGGGTTGATGACCATTGTTATTTTCTTAACCCTAATGTTTATGTGTGAATTATGTTTTATTAATAATTAGTTAATTATAATTGTGCATGGTTAGAGTTGTTGACCATTTGACTATACTTGACTTGTTGACCTAGGTTGACAAGTTGACCATCATCATTCCATATGAAAGATGCTCTTTGATCCTTGCAAAAGCATTTAATGTGAAATGATAATGGTCATTTCTTGATTAACCATGACAATTATCTTAGCTAATTATCTATTATTCATAAATCACATATATGTGAGAAGGGTTGAATTATTCTTCTCACTTGTTCATTTTCATTCTCTCCCCTCCTCTTCCTCTCTCTATAGCTTTCCCCTCTCATGAGTTGAGAACCACCTGAGCTAGAGATAATCCCTTCAAAAACACTCTCTACTCTTTCTAAGGTCCTAGGTCTAGCACACCAAGCACCTTAATTACTTCTAGTTTGAGGTTGGAGCCAAAGGTTGAGGCCCTCGGGTGGATCTTTCTTCGGCAAGAGAAGGCGACAAGGAGAACCCGTTCTTTCACTCCAAGGAGCAAGAAGAGAAGGAATTAAAGACCTAGGTATAACCCCCTTTCCGAGTAGCTAACTCTCTTTAGCTTTGTAGTTAGTTTTGTTTAGCAAAGATCCCTCCTTTACATAGTCCATGTTGCCTAGTGTTGTAAAAATCCGATTTTTCATAACGTTTCCGCCTCCCCGCAAGCACCGGGGTGGGCAACGTGGAGTTACAAATATCTAGGGCGCCGTCAGTCCAGACCGGCCCCTACCATCCATCTCAAGACCACGACGGTATCCTCCGGATATCCGACGCGTCGGGTAAAATCACCGGTCGGTAGTGCTCCCTTACCAGGCTCAACGCCATCATCTGCGATCCTCTTGCCCCGGGGTACCGCACCGGGTCCACCATGTACCCGAAACGGTTCCTCCACTCCTCGAACTCGGGTCTTGAAATCCATCAGCAACTCATACATCATGGGAAAACCACACTTTTTATTTAAAAGAGAGAGAAGAAGTTTATTTATGTTTTTGCGGTTTTCCTCCAAATCCAAGAATCTCATGAAATCCGAATCCAAATCATTAATAGCACGTAAAACCATGAATAAAGGAATGAAAATCTATGTATGCGGCATAACAATGAATAGCAGTATGCATGAAGTGACAAGTAATAACTACAATGTCTAAACTACTAACTAACAAGCTAAGTCAAGCAATAACATTTTCTAAGGTGTACGTGACATGGTAATTACCGATGAAGATGTGTGTGAGCCGGCAAGTAAGTGTACGTAGTACATACGCATCATCGGTAATGGTGCTGGTGTCCTAACAGCATAATATCAACAATGCAATATGAAATAGCAATGTAAGTATGCGATGCGGGGCGAACAGAAATAATGAGCGGGAGATAAATACTAGACACAACGGTAACTAATCTCCATTTAATATATATATACGTCATACTATGGTGCCATTTGAAATAACACAAATCGTGGGGTTTTGGAAATAAGGGCTATGGTGTTTTTAAGAAAAGATACGACTTTTGAAATCTCCGTAGAATCCCTTGACCCGTCTTTTAAAATACCCACGATCCATAAGTTTTGAAAAAGGTAGGAGTCTAATCTAGTCTAACAACTAAACTAAATTATACGGCTGAACTAACAAACTGAACTACAGGTAAGGAAACCGCCTAACATCTGAGTCGATACATATACATACCTGTATATATATAGTCGGTGATCACGCCTCAATAATATGATATCCGATACCATATCTATAATCAGACATCCCAAGTCAAGAGTACGGATCAATCATCAATATATAGCTCGTACGTAAATCCGTCGTACGGCATCACCAAATCTGGGTACGGGTCAATATCACATTATTCATCTGGTATCCTCTTTATCCAAGATCATAATCTGGGTACTGATCTACGTCCAGTACGATACTAAAATCACCTAAGTATGCATGCATGTGTGTGAAACTACGTCAAAGGACCCGCTAAAACATCAGGTCGTATATCAAATACGAACCCTGTCATATCACCGATCTCACGACCTCAAATCGAATCCCATCGACTCATCTCAAATCCCAAGTACTATCCTCAAATCCAGTATATGAACACATAGTCCCATAACCATGTGAACACATAAATATACAATCCCATATACGCACATGTAAAAGAAAGGATGTATCCAAGTGTGTGCGTGTGTGTGTGTATAGGTGCAACCCCTACTCTAGGGTTTCACAACTACGCTAAACCAATCACAGAACACCAAAAGTCCATCTTTATCATCAATAATCTCAACAATATAATCAATATATATGTGTGTATCCGTATTCGTTTACATCACCACGAACTGCGGGGGTGCTATACGCCATCCACCCGACTTCTCCCCGTAGATATAAATCTACTCACCTGGTCCTAGCTCGCCGGTGCCGATGTCGCCATGCGCTTGCTTGTCGTCTCGAAGTCCACATGGGGTACCTACATATCATAATGCACCGTATCGCATTAAAATCCGACTCATGACCAAAACGACACACGAATCCCACATAGGTCAAAACCTATGGTTGCTTTCACAAATCAACCCAAAAACCCTCGACGTCGGCATACAAACGCCAAACCATCGAGAAAAACCTAAACACACTCATTTGCACAATCACAAGCACTAATTATACTATAAAATAGGTTAAAATTCACAAAAACCCCAAACTCGCTTTAAAAGGCATTTTTCCGAAAATCTAGCAAGCAAATATTACCCGTTTTAATACAAAACTCGACGTTTAAACAAATCTAGTGGCCATAATACTTATTAAACATCTTAAATAAGTCATAAAAATAATTTCCATAATTTAATCTCATTAAATTTCATTAACACCAAAATTCTTGTTTACAAAATACCCAATTTTAACAATTTTGTAGCAAAATTGCACAAACAACAATTTAGCTTGGATTTTCACGAACTAAAGTATTAAACTACAATTTATAATGTAAATGAAGTCATGAAAAACCTAATTATGTTTTTAAACCCAATTATTTAACCAATTTTAAAAACCTAGTTAGCAAATTAGCGTAATTATCATAATTTTTAAACTAACAATTAACAACTAGCTACTAACTTTGTTTTAACATGTCATAAGAGCCTAAATACATTACACAACCATACACCAATTTCACAAAATCCTAACTTGCATTCAAATTCTTTCTAGAATTTCCAAACTTGCAACTAAAGCCATATTAACACTTAAATAAATTAGCTTTAAGAAATTAACTAACAAATTAAGTAAAAGGTTTAGAATTTATACCCAAAAACATTTGAAGATCCACAAGCACCCATAGCCTCCCAAATTGAAACCTTGTCCCCTAGATCCATGCTAGATAGGCAAATGAGAAATGGGTAGGAGTTGGATTTTGATTTCGGTGAGGTTTTACTTGATTTTTTGACAATTTTTTTGATGGAAAAGAGAGGAGAAGAAGGAAGGGGGGCTGCTGTTGGGGCCAGTGGATTTTTGGCCAGAAATTGGAGAGGGGTGAGGGAGGAGAGAGAGTGAGGTGGAGAAAGTGTTGAAAAAGTCAAAGTCTACCTTACTTCATTCATTTTCTTTTCTTTTCTTTTCCTTTCTATTCAAAAAGGAGGTGATTGGAGAGAGAGAGAGAGAGGGAGGGCTGTTCAAGGTAGGGGCGACCACCTGGGGAGAGGGAGAGAGGGTGAGGTGTGGGTGTGTGGGTTAGGGAAAAAGATAAATGTATTACCCCAATTCCCATTAACACTAATATCACTAATTAAGCCATTTTTCTTCGATATTTTCTAAACCGTTTTGGCAAACCATTTCGTTTCAGAAACAATTTTTTACATGGCAGTTTAGTGTGTCATGAACTATAAAATTTGTATCAACCCATTCCAATTTCTAATTTTCCCTAATTAAATGTATTAGGGACGGCTTAAAATAATATTAAAATAATTAATTTCGGAAAAAAATTTAGAAAATTTGAAATTTCACCAGTGGCTAAATAAATACCAATTACTAGCAATTACATAGCTAGAACATGTGTATTTAATTTTATAATAAAGATATTTGTATTTTGACTTTTACAGAAAACTCCCTTATTTTACCGATTTTCCTAAATTTCACCAAAACGATTTTCAAAACGTTACAATCTTCCCCCCTTAAAGAAATTCGATCCCCGAGTTTAAATTAAAACTCCCCCCAAATACTAAAACATATAAGCAAAACCATCAAGTCGTCGGGGCTCCGAAATCGTAAATACATAAAACAAATCGTAGTGCAGCGCATGCGCATGAAAATTGAGCATATAACTCAAAAATCAAAACTCCGTCAAGCATCCCGCAATCATCGGAGTTATGGTGAAGACACCAATGTCAAGATCCAATACGAAAACCAACATGATATACATCATTAAAACATCTGGAAGCAATGCATGCCAAACCTTTTTCAAATCGCCATGCGATGTTCGCAACACTACACAGTGGCGGACGTCTATTGAAAGAAAATAACTATATATATATATATCCTTTGTTTAATATGCACGTCCCGCCGTTTTGAAAGCAATTTTAGAAGGGTTTCCTTTATAAAATGTTTCGTGTCATCTCGGACACGTAGGTAAATGTTGAGACTATAGCTCCTCTTTGAAAATCCCTACGATAACTATCAATGCATGTAAAAATATACTCAGGTACTGTCCTCTGACTAGTCATGCTCAGTACTAAACCAAATAGCAAGTATCATAAAAGTATACTACTACAAAAAATATCAATCCCAAATATATATATATGAATGCCATGTGCGTCTGGTGCGCACAGAAATCGAAAACTATGAATGTGCCATACATAAGCACAGAAACAACATCTAAGTGCATCGGGTGTGCACGAAACATCTGTCAAGGGCAACAGGTGTGCCTGACAGCAAAACAAGTGCATCTGACGTGCATGAAGAATCTTGATTTAGGGCATCTGGTGTGCACCAAAATTGTATCTCATAATATGCGCCCAACATGCGCGAAAACCCAAATCAGGTGCAGCCATCATGCACGAAATCATGAAATCCAATATCAAGCGCCGAACATGCGCAAAATCCAATCAGGTGTACAAGATGCACAAAACAAATATCGAACATCACCATCGAAATCGAAGTCCAGTGCATCTAAGTGCACAATATGCGTAACACTGCACTGCAAGCATATGTGAACTATACCGAGTGCAAAAACCAAATCGTGTGCGTATATACGCACAAAATCAACTCAACTGTATGAAACCCATAAAATCATAAACATGAGAAACCAAGGCACGAAAACGATAACGAGTGCAACAACTGTGCAAAAATCGTAAATACGCAGTAGGTGCAACCATGGTACATAAAAACAAATATCATGAAACTCAATCATCAAAATCAGTCATGCGAATAGATCGTACAAAATACCGAAATCAAATATGGCGGAATAATCCCGCTCAAGCACATCCTCCAAGAATCTCTGGCCAACTGTCGTGGTCACTCATAGCATGTCTCGTCGACGATCCTGAACTCTGGCCTGCCGGTGTGCGTAACATGACCACTCCTGGGTCCAAGTCTCCTCGTAATTCATTCCAGAAAGGTCCTGTCAAGATCTCACCCAAATCTCGTCTCTTCCGAACTGTCCGGAAGTCATCGTCCCTTACTAGATCTGTTCTCGTTCCGGAACGGCTGCATACTCATCGCGACTCCTTCTAGAAGGTATATCCAAGTACAATGCCTTGGCATGTGTATCACATCTCTGATGTCGGCGGAGTAGAACATCGTCTCATCAAGATCTCGTACGAACCTCTTACTCCACTTTCTCTAATGTTGACTGATTCGGACTCGTCTCGTCGTGGCTGCATGGACTGAGCTCCAACGGCTATCCTCATATCTGGAGTCTCCCAAGAATTGCATCTCACAACCTAGCATCCGAATGAAGTCAAACCATCCGATCGATTTGTCAAAACATCATAATCCCCCAATAGCTTAACATCTTGGGTACAGTTTAACAGTATCGAGTACGTACCACAGCATCGATGGTCCAGCCGTAGAAGGGCAAACCCAAGCCTCACTAATGGTGCCGCGGAACTGCCGCAAACCCTAAGGTTCAAAGGCTTTCACACGGTCATTAAGTCGAGTTAGGGTTTCATTCTTCTAGAGGGTCTATAGAATTGCCTGCATGTCTTTCCGAATACTTTAAACCTGGAATAATAGGTTTCCAGCATTCGATCGTCTCTGTCGACTCTCTGCGTCTCCACGTGAAGTCGCCTCTAGCTGGAATCAATCTATCTGATGACCCCGCATCGGGGTAGGCGAACGAACCATATGTCCTAGTCATTCATCCTCGGGTGACTAGCGACCTTCTATCATCTCTTAGGACAACCCGTACTGCAATAGCTCCAACATCTGGGGCGATATCTCATCTTTCGCAGCAACAACTGGCTCATTCGTCTGCATGCTGAACAGTGCCTCAATCATCATGAATAAGCAATACATCAACGGTCATCAAAATCCGGTTGGCCTCTATCAGTGGCGCGATCCTCTGGTGCCGATCTGTACAACTGAGTAATCTCATACAGCGATCCATCAAACGCTCGGGGCGCAAAAACACAATAAAAAGACACATCTCTGCAATCGTGTGTCGCCGGAATTACGCCCTGGTCAGTCCTCGTTCGTAACGAGCTCGTGCTGACCACAACTCTATCCGTAGCTCTCCCTGCCCGTAATCGTGGCAGCAAAACCATAACTGGCACCGATGAGGCTAGATCAGGAATGAATATAATACTGAACAAAGAAATGTACATCCTAAGGCTTCTTAAGTGGAGTAGCGTATCGTAAATATGCCGCGGAACATACGTACGGTACGTCACTCTACTCAAGCTACCTATTCCATCAACCAAGGGTCATCCTACGCTCTGAAGGTAAAACTTAACGCTTTGATACCAACTTTGTCACGTCCCGAAAGTACGGAACATGACCGGCACTTAAACTACGAAACGTCTCGAGGCGTACGTAATCTAAGTAAGCCGAAAACCCAGAAATCCAAACCAAGAAAAGTAGTAGAGTGAAGGAAAACCAATTTAATCAAGTAGTTTTAATAGCATAAGCCGAATTATGCATTTTTAAAAACATCAAATATTTACTGAAAATTTCGGCAAAATTTCCTTTGTAAATACTAGCCCCCAAACGGGATACAACATGAATAGTATACGAAATTAAAAAAAGGCATCCCCAAGCGGGTGCTAGCTCTTCGTCAAACGACGGTCATAACCACACAAGCAATATAATATACAACGCCAAAGGCGAGGATCAAACTCAAAAGGAAACTCAAAACAACAAGAAATCCACAGAAATATAACGCGCGACTCTAAGGTCAAAAGAATAACATCACTGGTCTCTATCTCAAAAATAAATACATGTTTGGTTGATGGAACTTCTAGATACAACAGAGTAATATTATACAAAGTAATATGATGGGTATGATACCAATAAACCCACCTATTAGCAAGTCACCCGAAAGAAGCAGTGCCAACAAAGCCGTAATGAAACCTGTACGGCAAAACCTGCAAGAACTGTGGCACAACGGGGGTGAGTTGCCAACTCGTGAATAGAAATATTTACGAACAGAAATCGCATGAACAACGCAATCCTAAGTCATAAAATCATAATATATCCTCAAATATATAACATGCAGCCTATAACAAAGGCTAGGGTAAATATCTAACCCAAGTATAATCTCTTGTGCCCGTGTCAGTGCCTCAGGTAGCAATGTATCATATGGATGATGTATGAATGCATGAAACAGAATGCACGTACTGAAGAAGACTGCTTTCATAAATTAGTGAGATTTCTGTATTTTTAAAATGAGATATCATAAATGAAATCAGCATAAACAGTGCCTAGCATCGACACAAAACAAGTATCCAAATCTCTCGATATCTCTGTGTCGCAATCTCTGTATTTCAATATCTCAAAATCTCAATGTCTCAATCATAATATCTAGGGCGCCGTCAGTCCAGACCGGCCCCTACCATCCATCTCATGACCACAACGGTATCCTCCGGATATCCGACGCGTCGGGTAAAATCACCGGTCGATAGTGCTCCCCTGCCAGGCTCAACGCCATCATCTGCGATCCTCTTGCCTCGAGGTACCGCACCAGGTCCACCATATACCCAAAACGGTTCCTCCACTCCTCGAACTCGGGTCTCGAAATCCATCAGCAAACTCATGGTGGACGACTCATACATCATGGGAAAACCGCACTTTTTATTTAAAAGAGAGAGAAGAAGTTTATTTATGTTTTTGCGGTTTTTCTCCAAATCCAAGAATCTCATGAAATCCGAATCCAAATCATTAATAGCACGTAAAACCATGAATATAGGCATGAAAATCTATGTATGCGGCATAACAATGAATAACAGTATGCATGAAGTGACAAGTAATAACTACAATGTCTAAACTACTAACTAACAAGCTAAGTCAAGCAATAACATTTTCTAAGGTGTACGTGACATGGTAATTACCGATGAAGATGTGTGTGAGCCGGCAAGTAAGTGTACGTGGTACATACGCATCATCGGTAATGGTGCTGGTGTCCTAACAGTATAATATCAACAATGCAATATGAAATAGCAATGTAACTATGCGATGCGAGGCGAACAGCAATAATGAGCGGGAGCTAAATACTAGACACAACGGTAACTAATCTGCATTTAATATATATATATACGTCATACTATGGTGCTATTTGAAATAACATAAATCGTGGGGTTTTGGAAAAAAGGGCTACGGTGTTTTTAAGAAAAGATACGCCTTTTAAAATCTCCGTAGAATCCCTTGACCTGTCTTTTAAAATACCCATGATCCGTTAGTTTTGAAATAGGTAGGAGTCTAATCTAGTCTAACAACTATACTAAACTATACGGCTGAACTAACAAGCTGAACTTGTAAGTCCATGTTACCTCTCCCAGTTCTTTCGGGCTTGCGGAAATGATGAAAAATGATTTTTCTTTTGGTGGTAACATAGACTCAAAATACGGATCTTTGTTAAACAACTATCTAACAACCTAACTAGGAGTTTTACCTACTCGGTTAGGGGTTATACCTTAACTTGAACTCCTTCTCTTGGACTCCTTGTGGTGGTCGGATGGTTCTCTCCTCATCGTCTCTTTGTGCCGAAGATGGATCCACCTGAAAGCTTCTACCTTTGGCTTCAACCTCAATCTTGAGGAAGCTAGAACACTTGGTTTGCTAAACCTTGTATACTAGGATGAGTAGAGAAGTGTGTTGGGCTTTATCTCTATGGTTCTTGCTTCTCAACACATGAGACAAATAGAACCATGAACTAGAGAGAGAGCAAGAGGAAGAGGGAGAGCTTGAGGATGAGAGAGAATGAGAATGATAGAATGAGCAAGAATTTTCTCACCCTTGCTCTCATAATCCAAAATAATCATAACTCATAATAATAATTGAATATTATGTGATGGTTATTATCATATCAAATGGCCATATCATTTCATGCATTAAATGCAATTTGTGAACAAACAAGCAAGCCAAGGTCAATGCCAAGAAATGATAGCCATTGTCATGATGATGGTCAACAAGTCCAACCTAGTCAACCGGTCAACTAAGTCAACAAGTCAACAAAGTCAACCTTTCAACCCAACCATGGCATAATAATACTTAATTAATATTATCATTAATCATATTTTTTATTCTCATTAGGGTTTAGCAAAAGTCAACAGTCAACAACCCTAATGAGAATCCTCTGCCTCTGTCTCTGTCAACCGTGCATACACACCCGCATCCGCGTTCCGCGGAACATGAATACAAACGAGATAAAACCAATCCCAAAACGTACACTAGGATCTGGCTTAAACCAAAGCCCGCTAGTGATAACTGCCAGGACACAAAACGTGCACAAGTGCACGGATGTGACCGGACCCTGTCGCAAAACCATGCGACCTCTACTCTTTTGCCTAAAGGCGAATAGCTCTCTGTGTGGGACTCTAAAGACTCGACACTACGCTGGCAGTGGATTTAACCATAGACCGCAAGCGGCACTAGCTGTGCGTAACGGCCACCAGGTAGATGCCGATAAGAAGACAGACGAGGTGAAACCCATCTGAACACCTACTGAGCCTGAATGTGACAATCTGCATACAGTCCGGTCTGTTCGTCTGAGAATATCGCATGGCGGGCCTAGGGGGCGGTAAACGTCAGTCCCCTAATAGCGGTACAAGTCGTGTCGGAGTGTAGCCCAGAACACCCTGAGATAACACTGGAAACCTACCAGTATATCTCGCTTGCCCTGGCCAGGGACTTTGTTTAATGACTCTCCTAGACACAGCGCGATATCAACCCCCAATACTAGGAGAGACGAATCCTGTCTAACCGTCACTGCCTCCAAGTGCTTCGGGACTGCACCCAACTACTACCTGTTTGCACGACTCCTTTGAGCCGTGGTAGGGTAGTAATCTAAGTACAGTGGGAACACACTCGAGGCGAAGTGACAGTGTCAAGTCAGCGGACCAAGCAGTACTCATGTCACCTGGGAACTGATAACTGACGATAGGTATAGTACCAACCAACAGTTTCCGACGAGTCCTGTCCAGTGTACTCGTAACCTAACGAGCACCCGCATACTATCTCAAGTACGACGTACTGACGGCTGTGGGACAGACCGTCTCCCCTACTGGGATGAGAAGCGCATACGCTAGTCTACTCCGGGGTATCGATGCCCTGTCTCGATAGTCCTACGACTAGGGACCTGCATAAGGATGTGCTTGTAGATTACCCAGCCCCCACGAATGTGACTGCCATCACAACGCTGGTAATCAAGCAAAGATCCTAAGGGCTCCACTAATGTGTATAGGTGATATACTAAAATAAACATATGTACACATTAAAGTAGAAACAAACCAAGTAGCATACTACTATTTTGAGCAAGATTGTCTATACAAGGTGAATATCCCAAGCTTCCATTAAGTAATATACAAACTAGTATGATACAATAATGGCCTCTAGGGCATATACACTAACAATCTCTCACTTGCACTAAGGCCATGTACTGGCGTATCGAAGACCTATCATCTCGATCAGCCGCTTGAACTGAGTCTGGGGTAAGGCCTTCGTGAATGGATCAGCAGTGTTATCTTCCGTAGTAACTCTCCGAACCTCGATCTCCTGGCGACCCACGATCTCCCTGATCAGGTGATACCGCCTCAAGATGTGTCTGGACTTCTGATGGGACCTGGGTTCCTTCGCTAAAGCTATAGCCCCGTTGTTGTCGCAATACAGAGGTATTGGATCAACAATGGACGGAACCACCTGAAGTTCTGTCAAGAACTTCCTTATCCAAACGGCTTCTTTTGCGGCATCTGCAGCACCGATATATTCCGCTTCCATCGTCGAGTCAGCAACGGTTTCCTGTTTGGAACTCTTCCAACACACCGCCCCTCTATTGAGGGTAAAGACATAACCCGACATGGACTTGGAATCATCCTTGTCACTCTGGAAGCTGGAGTCAGCAAAGGCCTCGATCTGGAGGTCTTTTCCGCCACACACCAAGAACATCTCCTTAGTCTTTCTCAGGTACTTGAGAATGTTCTTTACCGCTATCCAGTGCTTCTCCCCAGGGTTTGACTGATACCGGCTTACCACACTCAGTGCATAAGCTACATCTGGTCTGGTACACAACATCGCATACATTATAGAGCCTACCGCAGCAGCATAGGGTATAATAGACATGCGATCCCTTTCCAAATCAGTCTTGGGAGACATCTCCTTGGAAAGGGTGATCCCGTGACAAGCCGGTAGATTACCGCGCTTGGAATCTTCCATACTGAATCTTCTCAGTATGGTGTCGATGTACCTGGACTGTGAAAGTCCTAATATCCTCTTGGATCTGTCACGATAGATCCGGATCCCCGGAATGTAAGAGGCATCACCTAGGTCTTTCATGGAGAACCTATGTGACAAGAACCCTTTGACAGATTGTAGCATAGGAATGTCATTTCCTATGAAAAGAATGTCATCCATGTATAAAACGAGGAATACGACAGTTCTTGCTACAAATCGACTATAGATGCATGGTTCATCTGGATTTTTGATAAAGCCAAATTCTTTGACCGTCTCATCAAAACAGATGTTCCAACTCCGCGATGCCTGCTTTAGTCCACAGATGGACTTAAGCAACTTGCACACCTTTCCGCTGCTCCCACTCTGAATAAAACCCTCTGGCTGGTCCATATAGACACACTCCTCTAAATTTCCATTTAGAAAAGCGGTCTTTACGTCCATCTGCCAAATCTCATAATCGTGGAAGGCAGCAATGGCAAGAAGGATCCGAATGGATTTCAGCATAGCCACTGGAGAAAAGGTTTCGTCATAGTCCAAACCAGGTCTTTGACGAAAACCCTTTGCAACAAGTCTAGCCTTATAGGTCTCAACCTGTCCATCTACACCAATCTTCCTTTTGAAGATCCACTTGCATCCTATGGGTTTTACACCATCTGGAGCAACGTCCAACGTCCATACTTTGTTGGTGTACAAGGACTCCATTTCGGTCCGCATTGCATCCAGCCATTTACCGAGTCGACGCTCTGAATGGCCTACCGGTAGCTAGTTGGTTCATCACTATCAATGATGCAATCCTCTCTATCACCGTCTATGAGAAAACCGTAGTATCTCTCGGACGGATGAGACTGCCTACTACTCCTACGGAGCGGCGCAGGAATGTCCTGATCTTTCGAACCCTCTGGTTCTACTAAGCTTTCAGTAATAGCTCGTGGTTCTGAAATTTCTTCCAGTTCTATTGCGCTCCCACTTATCTGATTTTCCAAAAACTCAGTTTCCAAGAAGTGGGCATGACGAGAAACAAAAACCTTTTGTTCCTCTTCGCAATAGAAGAAATATCCCTTGGAGTTCTTTGGATATCCCACAAACTTGCACTGTACTGAGCGTGCCTCGAGTTTGTCCGCATGCTGCTTTTTGACAAAAGCTGGACATCCCCATGTCTTAATGTGCTTAAGATAGGGTTTCTTCCCACACCACATCTGATATGGTGTGGTAGGCACAGTCTTAGTTGGAACTCGGTTCAAAAGGTATGCAGCTGATTCTAGTGTATATCCCCAGAATGATCGCGGTAACTCAGCGTTACTCATTATGGAACGTACCATATCCAATAGGGTCCGGTTCCGTCTCTCCGATACACCGTTATGTTGCGGAGTGTACGGAGAAGTAAGCTGAGAGAGAATTCCATTCTCTTTTAAGTAATCCAGGAACTCGGCACTTAAGTATTCACCACCTCGATCTGATCTCGGTGTCTTGATACTTTTGCATGTTTGTTTTTCTACTTCATTCTTATATTCCTGGAATTTTCCAAAGGCTTCGGATTTATGTTTCATTAAGAAGACATATCTGTACCTTGAAAAGTCATCCGTAAAAGTAATGAAGTAAGAATAACTGCTTCGCGCATGCGTAGACATTGGACCGCACACGTCGCTGTGTACGAGTCCCAAGAGCTCGCTCGCTCTTACTCCGTGTCCAGTGAACGGAGTCTTTGTCATCTTTCCTTTGAGACGGGATTGACAAGTTGCATATGATTGATATTCGAACGGATCCAAATATTCTTCTGTATGTAACTTCGTCAACCTTCTCTCATTGATGTGACCCAGTCTACAATGCCATAAGAAAGACTGATTTGTTTCCGGATACTTTCTTTTGTGTGTATTCTGGACATTGAAAATCTGTGGTTGGTTTAATACGTACATACCATTGCTTAATGTACCTGACCCAATCAAAACTTGATTAAGGTGAATGTTCACAACATTACTTACAAATGCAAATTCATAATCTTCTTTAGATAATAAAGATACATATATGATATTACAGGTTGCATTGGATACAAAATAACAATTACGCAAAACCAAAACGTGTCCATCTGACAACCCCAGGTGATAGTCCCCCACGGACTCAGCATCCATGCCAGCTTCGTTTGCAACTCTGAGGGTCATATCACCTGCCTTCAAAACCCTACGCCTTCTCAGTGCCTGTAAAGAATTACAGATATGAGATCCTGATCCGGTATCTAATACCCAGGATGTAGAGTTTATTGATAGACAGTTTTCAATAACATACACACCTGAACCTGAAGCCGCAACTTGCTTCGGATCCTAGTTTCTGGCCTTCCAAGCCCTGTAATCCTTTTTCCAGTGTCCCCTCGTATGACAGTAAAAGCATTCTTCCTTTCCCACAAGCTTTCCCGCTACCTTTGTTGCCTTTGTCTTTCCCTTCGTATCCACTTTACTAACACCGCCCCTTGGTTTGGCGGGGGCTTTCTTCTTCTTTCCCTTGGCTTTCGTCATGGACCTAGAAGAGGAAGATCCTCCTACAAACAAAGTGGATGTTTCCCTACCTTTCTGTAGGGTGCCCTCTGCACTCCTCAGCATGTTGAGGAGTTCTGAAAGTTCAACTTTTTTTTCTTGCAAGTTGAAGTTCAGGATAAACTGGGCGTAAGTGGAAGGAAGGGACTGGAGAATCAAGTCCGTGTAGAGCTCGTTCTCTAACGTGGTCCCAAGGTCCGCGAGCTCCTCAATGAACCCAATCATCTTAAGCACGTGTTCTGTTACCGATGATCCGACGGCCAATCTCGCCGAAAACAGATTTTTCGAGACTTCGTATCTTGCGATACGGGATTTCTCTCCATACAGTTCTTTTGTATGGAGAAATATGGATTCAAGGTCCATATTCTCGTGCCTCCTCTGGTGTTCATTGTCCATAGAGGCAAGCACGAGGCACTTGGCCTTCGCGCAGTCGATTTCCCAGGTCTTACGGATTTCCCTATCCGCGACGCTGATTTTGGGACCTGGGACAGGGGGAGCTTTGGTGGTGAGGAGATACCCCAACTTGTCATAAGTGATTGCCATTTTGACATTCCTGAGCCAATCTTTGTAATTTGGCCCTGTCAGTATGTTTTTATCTAGTAGTAACTTAAGTCTAGTCATGATGTCTGGTCGCTGCAATTAGGAGAGAGAGAAGAAACACTTTAGCATGATGCTCTTGCAAGTTTAGAGTGGTTTTTAATTTTTCTAAACAGGATGGCTCCCACTGTCTCTCGAATCCCTCCTCAAACCAAAAAGGAAGAATTAGTCGGGATCAATCTCACCGTACAATACTTGCTTAACCGTTCAGCCAGGCCAGTGTTGGTACTTCGAGGGAGGTTTTCCAACGCTTTCGTGAAGTTCCTTAATTAAATAACCTCTTTTCCCTGTGGGCGTAGCCCCGCTAACACCTTTCTAGACACCTACTTGGTTTATTGCAATGATCGTTAAGTGAGAAAGTTCCGGAGGAGTAGCATATACTTACAGTTGGATCGGGATCCAAATATCATCGCGTGACAAAACTGAAGGAATCCTACCAGAATCATCACACTCCAAATGGTATGCAGCGCTAGCAAGTTTCAGTTTCTTTTGAAACTCCCGATGTGGATTTTTGCCCCATGCTCTTATGACTTTGACTTTGGCCAACAAATCATAAGTCACATGTCAAGTTCTACATGTCATTCTCCAGGTTAATTTGAACCACCCGTACCTACCCTTGACTTTGGCCAACAAGGCAGTATGACTGTCCCAAACCAACACATCTATCTATGCTACACATGAATACCCAATAGCTACCAATCACTTTGCCTTGACTTTGGCCAACAAACATAGCTTGAATACTATTGACTATCCATGTGAAATGACGGAGGGCTATGAATGGTTTTGGCGAAACCGTGAACGTAGTGAACTTGATATAATCGATGGAACGGGATAGCTTTTAAAAGGAGTGGCTTAAGCTCTGCGTTTAAAAGTTGTTTTTGAAAAGAAACCGAGTGGTTTTGAAAGTGTTCCAACGAATCAACTTTGGTTTATTTTCTTGCATTAATTTAATGCATCCCATCATTTAATCCTACCATTGCAGAAAACAACGAAAATATGACGTGCGCTTATGCTATCCGCATTCGCCATGGGGCCCCGTCATTACCCGTTAGGTTACTTAACTAACGACAGAGCGGGGGCTGGACTAGCTCGGATGCAAAACATAAGCAACGCCTAAATAGATATCATATATAGATATACACATTCGTCACATGCAATGATAGCCATTCCAGATCACAGATGAACACATTGGATATACTAGGAATCCTCATTCCGTACGAGCCTGTAACGAAGAGCGGATTACACGGTCGCGATGAATAGCCAAGACCCCACCCTAGACCCCTACGGGTGCGGCAAACTACCCGCCAAGTACCCGAAGCGAAGCAACCTCCCTCAACACCGTGAGTAGGCCACTCGGCACTTCGAGATACCCGGTAGTTTGTGCACCCCACCTTAGGTCTATCCTAGGAGCAAAAACAGTAAAAGAAATTATACAATGACGGCTACAACCCCATCCCAGTTGTGCGGCCATATAAATAATATTACATCAATTACAAATTACATGAATTGAAAGAAAAAGAAAACTCTCATCTCACAACCCCCCGGCTATTCATCCTCGACAATCCAAAGAATTCATATACGCATACCATCAACATTACAGATCACAGATATGTATAACCCCTACTAATCGACGTATAGCGATTAGCAGACGTTCAATACATATATCACATCACAGATATAACCCGTTAGCTTAAGTCTTTAGAAGTTCGACCAAAATACGGATTTTTAAACCCCAAAAACAAATTTTGCTTTCTGGAAAATCTAGGCAGAAAAATCATATTCCAAAAATCCCAAAACACCCCCAGGAAAACACTGCAGGAAAATTGTGCCACGGCCGAGTCAAATCGGCCGCGGATCCGCGGTGGGAGCATGCTCCTGCCGCGGTTCCGCGGCGCCTTGATCGAGTTAGTGGACCATTTTTCTTGCACGTTCTTTAAAAACCCTGAGCCGATTTTTAGTACATGATTTATTAATTTTTGAACAGGAAAAAAAATCGGCAAAAAGTATACAATTCGGGCGTGTTTCGTGACTTTTTCTCTGATCGAACTTCTAGTGACTTTGCTAACATGTTAGATAGTGTTTAACTAGGCTCTGATACCACTGTAAGTCCACGTTACCTCTCCCGGTTCTTTCGGGCTTGCGGAAATGATGAAAAACGATTTTTCTTTTGGTGGTAACATGGACTCAAAATACGGATCTTTGTTAAACAACTATCTAACAACCTAACTAGGAGTTTTACCTACTCGGTTAGGGATTATACCTTAACTTGAACTCCTTCTCTTGGACTCCTTGTGGTGGTCGGATGGTTCTCCCCTCGTCGTCTCTTTGTGCCGAAGATGAATCCACCTGAAAGCTTCTACCTTTGGCTTCAACCTCAATCTTGAGAATTCTAGAACACTTGGTTTGCTAAACCTTGTATACTAGGATGAGTAGAGAAGTGTGTTGGGCTTTATCTCTATGGTTCTTGCTTCTCAACACATGAGACAAATAGAACCATGAACTAAAGAGAGAGCAAAAGGAAAAGGGAGAGCTTGAGGATGAGAGAGAATGAGAATGATAGAATGAGCAAGACTTTTCTCACCCTTGCTTTCATAATCCAAAATAATCATAACTCATAATAATAATTGAGTATTAAGTGATGGTTGTTATCATATCAAATGGCCATACCATTTTATGCATTAAATGCAATTTGTGAACAAACAAGCAAGCCAAGGTCAATGCCAAGAAATGATAGCCATTATCATGATGATGGTCAACAAGTCCAACCTAGTCAACTAAGTCAACAAGTCAACAAAGTCAACCTTTCAACCCAACCATGGCACAATAATACTTAATTAATATTATTATTAATCATATTTCTTATTCTCATTAGGGTTTAGCAAAAGTCAACAGTCAACAACCCTAATGAGAATCCTCTGCCTCTGTCTCTGTCAACCGTGCATACACACCCGCATCCGCGTTCCGCGGAACACGAATACAAATGAGATAAAACCAATCCCAAAACGTACACTAGTATATGGCTTAAACCAAAGCCCGCTAGTGATAACTGCCAGGACACTAAACGTGCATAAGTGCACGGATGTGACCGAACCCTTTCGCAAAACCATGCGACCTCTACTCTTTTGCCTAAAGGAGAATAGCTCTCTGTGTGGGACTCTAAAGACTCGACACTACACTGGCAGTGGGTTTAACCACAGACCGCAAGCGGCACTAGCTGTGCGTAACGGCCCCCAGGTAGATGCCGATAAGAAGACGGACGAGGTGAAACCCATCTGAACTCCTACTGAGCCTGAATGTGACAATCTGCGTACTGTCCGGTCTGTTCGTCTGAGAATATCGCATGGCGGGCCTAGGGGCGGTAAACGTCAGTCCCCTAATAGCGGTACAAGTCATGTCGGAGTGTAGCCCAGAACACCCTGAGATAACACTGGAAACCTACCAGTATATCTCGCTTGCCCTGGCCAGGGACTTTGTGTAATGGCTCTCCTAGACACAGCGCGATATCAACCCCCAATACCGGGAGAGACGAATCATGTCTAACCTGTTAGTGTATATGCCCTAGAGGCCATTACTGTATCATACTAGTTTGTATATTACTTGATGGAAGCTTGGGATATTCACCTTGTATAAACAATCTTGCTCAATATAGTAGTATGCTACTTGGTTTGTTTCTACTTCAATGTGTACTTGTGTTTATTTCAGTATATCACTTATACGCATTAGTGGAGCCCTTAGGATCTTTGCTTGATTACCAGCGTTGTGATGGCAGTCACACTAGTGGGGGCTGGGTAATCTATAAGCACATCCTTATACAGGTCCCTAGTCGCAGGACTATCGAGACAGGGCATCGATACTCCGGAGTAGACTAGCGTATGCGCTTCTCATCCCAGTATGGGAGATGGTCTGTCCCACAGCCATCAGTACGTCGTACTGGAGATAGTATACGGGTGCTCGTTAGGTTACGAGTACACTGGACAGGACTCGTCGGGAACTGACAGGTTGGTACTATACCTATCGTCAGTTATCAGTTCCCAGGTGACATGAGTACAGCTTAGTCCGCTGACTTGACACTGGCACTTCGCCTCGAGTGTGTTCCCACTGCACTTTGATCACTACCCTACCACGGCTCAAAGGAGTCGTGCAAACAGGTGGTGGTTGGGTGCAGTCCCGAAGCACTTGGAGGCAGTGACGGTTAGACAGGATTCGTCTCTCCCGGTATTGGGGGTTGACATCGCGCTGTGTCTAGGAGAGCCATTACACGAGTAGTCCCTGGCCAGGGCAAGCGAGATATACTGGTAGGTTTCCAGTGTTATCTTAGGGTGTTTTGAGCTTCACTCCGACACGACTTGTACCGCTATTGGGGACTGACGTTTTACCGCCCCCTAGGCCCGACATGCGATGTATCAGACGAACAGACCGGACTGTACGGAGACTGTCACATTCAGACTCAGTAGGAGTTCAGATGGGGTTTCACCTCGTCAGCCTTCTTGTCGACATCTACCTGGGGACCGTTACGCACAGCTAGTGCCGCTTGCGGTCTGTGGTTAAACCCACTGCCAGCGTAGTGTCGAGTCTTTAGAGTCCCACACAGAGGGTATTCGCCTCTGGGCAAAACTGAGTAGAGGTCGCATGGTTTTGCGACAGGGTTCGTTCTCATCCGCGCACTTGTGCACGTTTAGAGTCCGGACGGATATTACTGGCTGGCTCTGGTTTGAGTCAGATACTGGTATATGTTTTTGGGGTTGCTTTTATCTCAGTATTCATGTTCCTCGGAACAAGGATGCAGGTGTGTATGCACGGTTATTTGAGGAAGAGGAAGATGACTTTCATTAGGGTTTCGGAACGGGTGCGTATGCACAGTTGACAGTCGTCTTTTTCCAAACCCTAATGGATTTGTATTATATCAATTAATAATATATAATAAAATGAAATTGTGTCATGGTTGGTTTTTGTTGACTTGTTGACCATGGTTGACTTGTTGACCATGGTTGAAGTTTTGACCATCATCATTACAAAAGAAAGATGCTCTTTGATTCTAGCAAATTCATTTAATGTTTGAAATGATAATGGTCATTCTAAAACTTTCCATCAACCTTTTCATTTTCATTATTATTATTATTGATAATTCTTTTTCTTTTGCATTATGGTTGCAAGAAAGAAAAAGGATAGCTCATTCTATCATATTCATTCTCTCTCTTCACTTCATCTTCTTCTTCCTCTAGCTAAAGAGAAACCTTCTCATGTGTTGAGAATCCTTCTCTTTAAAAAGAAAAGCACCCCTTAGACTCTCTCTACTCATTCTAGGTTCAAGGTTTAGCAAGCCGGAAACCCTAGTTCACTCAAAGATCGAGGAAGAGCCCAAAGGTCGAACCTTCGAGGTGGATCCATCTTCGACGGAAGAAGGCGACAAGAAGAGAACCATCAACCTCTACAAAAGTTTGAAGAAGAAGGAGTTCAAGTTTAGGTATAACCATCCTCATCCGAGTAGCTAACTTTCTTTAGCTTGTATGCTAGTTTTAGTTTAGCTAAAGATCCCGACTTTGCTTAGTCCATGTTGCCCCTTGCGCTAAAAATTTGACTTTTATACCGTTTCCGCCTCCCCGTAAGAACCGGGGGTCGCAACGTGGACTTACAGTGGTATCAGAGCCTAACTAAACTTAAACTAGCTTGGTAGTGAAGTGTAACGAAGTTCGGAACCGAAAAAAATCACAAAACCGGAAAAACAAAACCCTAAGTTTCTGTTGAAATTTTTTCTGCTCTAAATGAAATACTTTATACTTGTAAATTCGACTCAGGGTTTTGTGTGAACACCCAAGAAAAACGATGCAGTGATTCGTTCAAACCGCCGTGCTTCCGCCGCACGAGGTAGGCATGTGCCGCGGAAGCGCCGCGGTTTGTCGTCTTCTGTGCATCGTTTTTCGTGCAGTGTGTGTCTGTGTTGGTTTTGGGATTTTTAAAATATATTATATGTGCCCAGATTTTCCAGAACTGAAATTCACTTTTGGGGTCCTATAATTCCGTATTTTTTCCGAACTTCACTGCACTTTGACTATGATGGTTATATCTGTGATGTTTGCATGTATTGAACGTCGGCTAATCGCTATAGGTCGATTAGTCGGGGTTATACATGATCTGTGTTTGATATTGGATTGTGTATATGAATGTGTTGGACTGTCGCGGGTGAATAGCCGGGGTGGATGTGAGATGAGCTTTTGTTTTTCTTTCATTCATTGTAAATGTAAATTGATGTAATAATTATTATTTGTTTGGCCGCACAACCGGGTCGGGGTTGTAGCCGTCATTGTATAATTCTTTTTACTGTTTTGCTCCTAGGATAGACCCATGGAGGGGTGCACAAACTGCCGGGTACTTGGCGGGTAGTTTGCCGCACCCGTAGGGGTCGCTATTCACCGCGACCGTGTAATCCGCTTTTCATTGCAGGCTCGAAAGGATTGCGGATTGCTAGTATATCCAATGTATTCATCTGTGATCTGTAATGTCTATCATTGCTTTCTATTTAGGCGTTGCTTATGTTTTACAGCCGCGCTAGCCCAGCCCCCGCTCTGTCGTTAGTTAAGTAACCTAACGAGTGATGACGGGACCCCGTGGCGAATGCGAATGGTATAAGCGTACGTCATATTTTGGTTGTTTTCTGCAATGGTAGGATTAAATGATGGGACGCATTAAAAGAACTAATGCAAGAATATCACGCATTAAAAGAACTAATGCAAGATAATAAACCAAGTTTAAGTCGATGGAACACTTTCGGAAAACCACTCGGTTCTTTTCAAAACTAACTTTTAAATGCGGAGCTTGAGCCACTCCTTCTAAAAGCTATCTCGTTCCATCGATTATATCAAGTTCACTACGTTCACGGTTTTACCAAAACCATCCGTAGCCCTCCGTCGTTTCATATGAATATTCAACAGTATTCAAGCTGTGTTTGTTGGCCTTAGTCAAGGCACAGTGTTTGGTAGCTGCTGGGTATTCATATGTTGCATAGATAGAATGCGTTGGTTTGGGACAGTCGTATTGCCTTGTTGGCCATAGTCAAGGGTACATACGGGTGGGTTCAAATTAACCTGGATAACGACGGGAAGAACTTGACATGTGACTTATGATTTGTTGGCCTTAGTCAAGGTCATAAGAGCATGGGGCAAAAATCCACATCGGGAGTTTCATAAGTACTGAAACTTGCTAGATTTGCATACCATTTGGAGTGTGATGATTATGGTAGGATTCCTTCATTTTCGTCACGCGATGATATTTGGATCCCGATCCTACTGTGAGTATATGCTACTCCTCGGGAAATTTCTCACTAAACGATCAATGCTATAAACCTAGTAGGTGCCTAGAAAGGTGTTAGCGGGGCTACGCCCCCAGGGAAAAGAGGTTCTTAAATTAAGGAACTTCGCGAAAGCGTTGGAAAACCTCCCTCGAAGTACCGACACTGGCCTGGCTGAACGGTTAAGCAAGTATTGTACGGTGGGATTGATCCCGGCTAATTCTTCCTTTGTGGTTTGAGGAGGGATTCGAGAGACAGTGGGAGCCATCCTGTTTAGACAAATTAAAAACCATTCTAAACTTGCAAGAGCATCGTGCTAAGTGTTTCTTCTCTCCCCCTGCAGCGACCAAATCGAAATGACTGGACTTAAGTTACTTCTAGATAAAAACATACTGACAGGGCCAAACTACAAAGATTGGCTCAGGAATGTCAAATTGGCAATCGCTTACGACAAGCTGGGGTATCTTCTTACCACCAAAGCTCCCCCCGTCCCAGGTCCCACCTCCAGCGTCGCGGATAAGGAAATCCGTACGACTTGGGAGATTGACAGCGCGAAGGCCAGGTGCCTCGTACTTGCCTCGATGGACAACGACCATCAGAGGAGGCACGAGAATATGGATTTGGAATCCATATTTCTTCATACAAAAGAACTGTATGGAGAGCAGTCTCGTATCGCAAGATACGAAGTGTCGAAGAAGTTATTTTCGACAAAGTTGGCCGTCGGATCATCGGTAGCGGACCACGTGCTTAAGATGATTGGCTACACTGAGGAGCTCGCAGAACTTGGGACCACGTTGGACAGTGAACTCTATACGGATATAATTCTCCAGTCCCTTCCATCCACTTACGCCCAGTTCATACTGAATTTCAACTTGCAAGAAAAGGAAGTTGAACTTTCAGAACTCCTCAACCTGCTGAGGAGCGCAGAGGGCACCCTACAGAAGGGTAGGGATACACCCGCTTTGTTTGTAGGAGGATCTTCTTCCTCTAGGTCCAAGGCGAAAGCCAAGGGAAAGAGGAAGAAAGCCCCCGCCAAACCAAGAGGCGGTGTTAGTAAAGTGGGTACGAAGGGAAAGGAAAAGGCAACAAAGATTGCGGGGAAGCTTATTGAAAAGGAAGAGTGCTTCTATTGTCATAAGAGTGGACACTGGAAGAAAGATTGCAGGGCTTGGAAAGCCAGGACATAGGAACTGAAGCAGGTTGCGGCTTCAGCTTCAGGTGTGTATGTTATTGGAAACTGTCTTTCTATAAACTCTACTTCCTGGGTATTGGATACCGGATCAGGATCTCATATCTGTAATTCTTTGCAGGCGTTGAGAAACCGTAGGTTTTTGAAGGCAGGTGACATGACCCTCAGAGTTGCGAACGGAGCTAGCATGGATGCTAAAGCCATGGGGGACTATCACCTGGGAATGACAGATGGGCATGTTTTGGTTTTGCGTAATTGCTTTTTTGTACCCAACGCAACTTGTAATATCATTTCTGTATCTTTGGTTTCTAAAGAAGGTTATGAATTTGCGTTTGTAAGTAATGTTGTAAACATTCACCTTAATCAAGTTCTGATTGGGTCAGGTACACTGAGCAATGGTATATACGTATTAAACCAACCACAGATTTTCAATATCCAGAATACACACAAAAGAAAGTCTCCAGATATCAATCAGGCTTTCTTATGGCATTGTAGACTGGGTCACATCAATGAGACACGGTTGACTAAGTTACATAAAGAAGGATACTTGGATCCGTTCGAGTATCAGTCTTATGCCACTTGTGAATCTTGTCTCATGGGAAAGATGACAAAGACTCCGTTCACTGGACACGGAGAAAGAGCGAGCGAGCTCTTAGGACTCATACACAGTGACGTGTGTGGTCCAATGTCTACACATGCGAGAAGCGGTTATTCATACTTCATTACTTTCACAGACGATTTCTCTAGGTATGAACATGTCTTCTTAATGAAGCACAAATCCGAGGCCTTTGAGAAATTTCGGGATTACAAGAATGAAGTTGAAAAACAAACAGGCAAAAGTATCAAGATCCTAAGATCGGATCGAGGTGGTGAATACTTGAGTGCCGAGTTCCTGGACTATTTAAAAGAGAATGGTATTCTCTCTCAGCGTACTCCTCCATACACTCCGCAACATAACGGTGTATCAGAAAGGAGGAATCGAACCCTATTGGATATGGTTCGTTCCATGATGAGTAAGGCTGAGTTACCGCGATCTTTCTGGGGATATGCACTAGAAACAGCTGCACATCTCTTGAACCAAGTTCCTACTAAGACTGTGCCTACCACACCATATCAGATGTGGAGTGGGAAGAAACCCTGTCTTAAAGCCTTTAAGACATGGGGATGTCCGGCTTTTGTAAAAAAGCAGCATGCGGACAAGCTCGAGGCACGCTCAGTACAGTGCAAGTTTGTGGGATACCCAAAGAACTCCAAGGGGTATCTATTCTATTACGCAGAGGAGCAAAAAGTCCTTGTTTCTCGTCATGCCCACTTCTTGGAAACTGAGTTTTTGGAAAATCAGATAAGTGGGAGCGCAGTAGAACTGGATGAAATTCCAGAACCTCAGACTATTACTGAAAGCTTAGTGGAACCAGAGGGTTCAAAAGAACACGACATTCCTATGCCGCTCCGTAGGAGTAGTAGGCAGTCTCATCCGCCCGAGAGATAATGCGGTTTTCTCATAGACGGGGATAGAGAGGATTGCATCATAGATTATGATGAGCCTACTAGCTTCCAGCAGGCCATTCAGAGCGTTGACTCGGTAAAATGGCTGGATGCAATGCGGACCGAAATGGAGTCCATGTACACCAACAAAGTATGGACGTTGGACATTGCTCCAGACGGGGTAAAACCCGTAGGATGCAAGTGGATCTTCAAAAGGAAGATTGGTGTAGATGGACAGGTTGAGACCTATAAAGCTAGACTTGTAGCAAAGGGTTTCCGTCAAAGACCTGGCTTGGACTATGACGAAACCTTTTCTCCAGTAGCTATGCTGAAATCCATTCGGATCCTTCTTGCCATTGCTGCCTTCCACGATTATGAGATTTGGCAGATGGACGTAAAAACCGCTTTTCTAAATGGAAATTTAGAGGAGTGTGTCTATATGGATCAGCCAGAGGGTTTCATTCAGAGTGGGAGCAGCGGAAAGGTGTGCAAGTTGCTTAAGTCCATTTATGGACTAAAGCAGGCGTCGCGGAGTTGGAACATCTGTTTTGATGAGACGGTCAAGGAATTTGACTTTATCAAAAATCCAGATGAACCATGCATCTATAGTAGATTTGTAGCGAGAACTGTAGTATTCCTTGTTTTATACGTGGATGACATTCTCTTAATAGGAAATGACATTCCTATGCTACAATCTGTCAAGGGTTTCTTATCACACAGGTTCTCCATGAAAGACCTGGGTGATGCCTCTTACATCCTGGGGATCCGGATCCATCGTGATAGATCCAAGAGGATATTAGGACTTTCACAGTCCAGGTACATCGACACCGTACTGAAAAGATTCAGTATGGAAGATTCCAAGCGCGGTAACCTACCGGCTTGTCACGGGATCACCCTCTCTAAAGTGATGTCTCCCAAGACTGATTTGGAGAGGGATCGCATGTCTATTATACCCTACGCTTCTGCGGTAGGCTCTATAATGTATGCGATGTTGTGTACCAGACCGGATGTAGCTTATGCACTGAGTGTAGTAAGCCGGTATCAGTCAAACCCTGGGGAGAAACATTGGATAGCAGTAAAGAACATTCTCAAGTACCTGAGAAGGACTAAGGAGATGTTCTTGGTGTATGGCGGAAAAGACCTCCAGATCGAGGCCTTTGCTGACTCCAGCTTCCAGAGTGACAAGGATGATTCCAAGTCCATGTCGGGTTTTGTCTTTACCCTCAATGGAGGGGCGGTGTGTTGTAAGAGTTCCAAACAGGAAACTGTTGCAGACTCGACTATGGAAGCGGAATACATCGCTGCATCTGATGCCGCAAAAGAAGCTGTCTGGATGAGGAAGTTCTTAAAAGAACTTCAGGTGGTTCCGTCCATTGTTGACCCAGTACCTCTGTATTGCGACAACAACGGGGCTATAGCTTTAGCAAAGGAACCCAGGTCCCATCAGAGATCCAGGCACATCTTGAGGCGGTATCACCTGATCAGGGAGATCGTGGATCGCAAGGAGATCGAGGTTCGGAGGGTTGCTTCAGAAGAGAACACTGCAGATCCATTCACCAAGGCCTTACCCCAGACTCAGTTCGAGCGGCTGATCGAGATGATAGGTCTTCGATACGCCAGTACATGGCCTTAGTGCAAGTGGGAGATTGTTAGTGTATATGCCCTAGAAGCCATTACTGTATCATACTAGTTTGTATATTACTTGATGGAAGCTTGGGATATTCACCTTGTATAAACAATCTTGCTCAATATAGTAGTATGCTACTTGGTTTGTTTCTACTTCAATGTGTACTTGTGTTTATTTCAGTATATCACTTATACGCATTAGTGGAGCCCTTAGGATCTTTTCTTGATTACCAGCGTTGTGATGGCAGTCACACTAGTGGGGGCTGGGTAATCTATAAGCACATCCTTATACAGGACCCTAGTCGCAGGACTATCGAGACAGGGCATCGATACTCCGGAGTAGACTAGCGTATGCGCTTCTCATCCCAGTATGGGGGATGGTCTGTCCCACAGCCATCAGTACGTCGTACTGGAGATAGTATACGGGTGCTCGTTAGGTTACGAGTACACTGGACAGGACTCGTCGGGAATTGACAGGTTGGTACTATACCTATCGTCAGTTATCAGTTCCCAGGTGACATGAGTACAGCTTAGTCCGCTGACTTGACACTGGCACTTCGCCTCGAGTGTGTTCCCACTGCACTTTGATCACTACCCTACCACGGCTCAAAGGAGTCGTGCAAACAGGTGGTGGTTGGGTGCAGTCCCGAAGCACTTGGAGGCAGTGACGGTTAGACAGGATTCGTCTCTCCCGGTATTGGGGGTTGACATCGTGCTGTGTCTAGGAGAGCCATTACACGAGTAGTCCCTGGCCAAGGCAAGCGAGATATACTGGTAGGTTTCCAGTGTTATCTCAGGGTGTTTTGAGCTTCACTCCGACACGACTTGTACCGCTATTGGGGACTGACGTTTTACCGCCCCCTAGGCCCGACATGCGATGTATCAGACGAACAGACCGGACTGTACGGAGACTGTCACATTCAGACTCAGTAGGAGTTCAGATGGGGTTTCACCTCGTCAGCCTTCTTGTCGACATCTACCTGGACCGTCACGCACAGCTAGTGCCGCTTGCGGTCTGTGGTTAAACCCACTGCCAGCGTAGTGTCGAGTCTTTAGAGTCCCACACAGAGGGTATTCGCCTCTGGGCAAAACTGAGTAGAGGTCGCATGGTTTTGCGACAGGGTTCGTTCTCATCCGCGCACTTGTGCACGTTTAGAGTCCGGACGGATATTACTGGCTGGCTCTGGTTTGAGTCAGATACTGGTATATGTTTTTGGGGTTGCTTTTATCTCAGTATTCATGTTCCTCGGAACAAGGATGCAGGTGTGTATGCACGGTTATTTGAGGAAGAGGAAGATGACTTTCATTAGGGTTTCGGAACGGGTGCGTATGCACAGTTGACAGTCGTCTTTTTCCAAACCCTAATGGATTTGTATTATATCAATTAATAATATATAATAAAATGAAATTGTGTCATGGTTGGTTTTTGTTGACTTGTTGACCATGGTTGACTTGTTGACCATGGTTGAAGTTTTGACCATCATCATTACAAAAGAAAGATGCTCTTTGATTCTAGCAAATTCATTTAATGTTTGAAATGATAATGGTCATTCTAAAACTTTCCATCAACCTTTTCATTTTCATTATTATTATTATTGATAATTCTTTTTCTTTTGCATTATGGTTGCAAGAAAGAAAAAGGATAGCTCATTCTATCATATTCATTCTCTCTCTTCACTTCATCTTCTTCTTCCTCTAGCTAAAGAGAAACCTTCTCATGTGTTGAGAATCCTTCTCTTTAAAAAGAAAAGCACCCCTTAGACTCTCTCTACTCATTCTAGGTTCAAGGTTTAGCAAGCCGGAAACCCTAGTTCACTCAAAGATCGAGGAAGAGCCCAAAGGTCGAACCTTCGAGGTGGATCCATCTTCGACGGAAGAAGGCGACAAGAAGAGAACCATCAACCTCTACAAAAGTTTGAAGAAGAAGGAGTTCAAGTTTAGGTATAACCATCCTCATCCGAGTAGCTAACTTTCGTTAGCTTGTATGCTAGTTTTAGTTTAGCTAAAGATCCCGACTTTGCTTAGTCCATGTTGCCCCTTGCGCTAAAAATTTGACTTTTATACCGTTTCCGCCTCCCCGTAAGAACCGGGGGTCGCAACGTGGACTTACATAACCGTCACTGCCTCCAAGTGCTTCGGGACTGCACCCAACTACTACCTGTTTGCACGACTCCTTTAAGCCGTGGTAGGGTAGTAATCTAAGTACAGTGGGAACACACTCGAGATGAGGTGACAGTGTCAAGTCAGCGGACTAAGCTGTACTCATGTCACCTGGGAACTGATAACTGACGATAGGTATAGTACCAACCAACAGTTCCCGACGAGTCCTGTCCAGTGTACTCGTAACCTAACGAGCACCCGCATACTATCTCAAGTACAGCGTACAGACGGCTGTGGGACAGACCGTCTCCTCTGCAGGGATGAGAAGCGCATACGCTAGTCTACTCCGGAGTATCGATGCCCTGTCTCGATAGTCCTACGACTAGGGACCTGCATAAGGATGTACTTGTGGATTACCCAGCACCCACGAGTGTGACTGCCATCACAACGCTGGTAATCAAGCAAAGATCCTAAGCTCCACTAATGTGTATAGGTGATATACTAAAATAAACACATGTACACATTAAAGTAGAAACAAACCAAGTAGCATACTACTATTTTGAGCAAGATTGTCTATACAAGGTGAATATCCCAAGCTTCCATTAAGTAATATACAAACTAGTATGATACAGTAATGGCATCTAGGGCATATACACTATTAGAACTACAGGTATGAAAACCGCCTAACATCTGAGTCGATACATATACATACCTGTATATATATAGTCGGTGATCCCGCCTCAATAATATCATATCCGATACCATATCTATAATCAGACATCCCAAGTCAAGAGTGCGGATCAATCATCAATATATAGCTCGTACGTAAATCCGTCGTACGGCATCTCCAAATCTGGGTACGGGTCAATATCACATTATTCATCTGGTATCCTTTTTATCCAAGATCATAATCTGGGTACTGATCTACGTCCAGTACGATACTAATATCACCTAAGTATGCATCCACGTGTGTGAAAACTACGTCAAAGGACCCGCTAAAACATCAGGTCGTATATCAAATACGAACCCTGTCATATCACCGATCTCATGGCCTCAAATCGAATCTCATCGACTCATCTCAAATCCCAAGTACTATCCTCAAATCCAGTTGTCACGTCCCGAAAGTACGGATCATGACCGACACTTAAACTACGAAATGTCTCGAGACGTACGTAATCCAAGTAAGCCGAAAACCCAGAAAAGCAAACCAAGAAAAGTAGTAGAGTGAAGGAAAACCAATTTAAACAAGTAGTTTTAATAGCATAAGCCGAATTAAGCGGTTTTTAAAAAAAACATCAATATTTCCCGAAAATTTCGGCAGAGTCTTCTTTGTAAATACTGGCTCCCAAACGGGATACAACAGGAATAGTATACGAAATCAATAAAAGGCATCCCCAAGCGGGAGCTTGCTCTTCGTCAATCGACGGTCACAACCACACAAGCAATATAATATATAACGCCAACGGCGAGGATCAAAAACTCAAAACCACAAGAAAACCATAGAAATAAAACGCGCGGCTCTAAGGTCGAAAGAATAACATCACTGGTCTCTATCTCTGAAATAAATACATGTTTGGTTGATGGAACTTCTAGATACAACAGAGTAATAATATACAAGTTATATAATGGGGGGGTACAATACAAGTAAACCCACCTACTAGCAAATCACCCGAAGGAAACTATGCCCGCAAGCCGTAATGAAACCTGTACGGCAAACCTGCAAGAAACTGGGGCACAACGGGGGTAAGTTGCCAACTCGTGAAAAGAAAAACATCTACGCACAGAAATCGCATAAATAACGCAACCTAGGTCAATGATCATAATATATCCTCAAATATATGAATAACATGCAGCCTATAACAATGGCTAGGGTAATATCTAACCCGAGTGTGATCTCATGTGCCCGTGTCAGTGCCTCAGGTAGCAATATATCATATGAATGAGGGATGAATGCATGAAAACAGAATACATGTAAATGAAGAAACTGTTTTCATAAATTAGTGAGATTTCCTTTGTATTTTTAAAATGAGGTATCATAAATGAAATCAGCATCAACAGTGTCTAGCATCGACACAAAACATAAATCTCAATGTCTCAAAACCTCAGGCTCCGGCTATCCGGACTGGCCTGTATCATCAAATCTCAGTACCTCAATATCTCGAAATCTCAATATCTAGGGCGCCGTCAGTCCAGACCGGCCCCTACCATCCATCTCAAGACCACGACGGTATCCTCCGGATATCCGACGCGTCGGGTAATATCACCGGTCGGTAGTGCTCCCCTGCTAGGCTCAACGTCAACAACACGGCCTTCTCGCCTCGGGGTACCGTACCGAGCCCACCATGTACCCGAAACGGTTCATCCAACTCCTCGAATCGGGTCTTGAAATCCATCAGCAAACTCATGGTGGACGTCTCATACATCATGGGAAAACCGCGCTTTTCATTTAAAAAGAGAAAGAAGAAGTTTGTATATGTTTTGCGGTTTTCCCCAAATCTAGAAAATCTCATGGAAATCCAAATCCAAAACCTCAATAGCACGTAAAAAGTGAATATATGCATGAGAATCCATGAATGCGGCATAACAATGAATAACAGTATGCATGAAGTAGCAAGTAATAACTACAATGTCTAAACTAACATATAGGGCAAGTACGCTATGTCAAGCAATAATATTTTCTAAGGTGTACGTGATATGGCAATTACCGATGAAGATGTGTGTGAGCCGGCAAGTAAGTGCACGTGGTACATACGCATCATCGGTAATGGTGCTGGTGTCCTAACAGCATGATATCAATAATGGAGTATGAAACATAATATAAGCATGCGATGCGAAGTGAACCACAATAATGAGCGGAAACTGAATACTAGACGCAACTATAACTAATCTTCATTAATCTAATATAAGTCCTACAAATGGTGCCTTTTGAAATAACACGAATCATGGGGTTTTGAAAATAGAGGTTACGGTGTTTTTATGAAAAGATACGTCTTTTGAAATATCCGTAGGATCCCTTGGGCTGTCTTTTAAAATACCCACGATTCGTTAGTTTTTGAAATAGGTAAGAATCGAATCTAATCTAACAACTAAACTAAACTAAAGGGCTAAGCTAACAAGCTGGACTACAGGTAAGGAAACCGCCTAACATCTGAGTCGATACATATACATACCTGTATATATATATTAGTCGGTGATCCCGCCTCAATCATATCATATCCGATACCATATCTATAATCAGACATCCCAAGTAAAGAGTGCGGATCAATCATCAAAATATAGCTCGTACGTAAATCCGTCGTACGGCATCCCCAAATCTGGGTACGGGTTAATATCATATTCATCACACTATTCATCTGGTATCCTCTTTATCCAAGATCATAGTCCAGGGTACTGACCTATGTCTAGTACAATACTAATATCATCAATATAGTCATGATCTGACTACTGATCGACAGTCTCGTACAAACCGATATCATCAGCACATATCATCATCAAGGGGTATACATCGCCCAATACGGCCTAGTATCAATATCCTAGCATATCATATCTCATATCACGATCACATGTCGACCATTTTATTTATAACACTATTCACCCGTATCGCCGCCCTAAGATCCGCTATAACACCAGGACGTACCTCAAGTACGAATCCTGCCATATCACCGATATCACAATCTCAACACAAATCTCATCGACTCATCTCAATCCCAAGTATCATCCTCAAATCCGTATGTGAACACATAGTCCCATACCCATGTAAACACATAACTATAAAAAATCCCATGAGCACATATAAATAGGAATGTATGCAAGTATGTATGTGTGTATGTGTAGTACAACACTACCCTAGGGTTCGCAACACTAAAATAATCCAACACACCAATATCCATCCTAAACATCGTTATTAATCCCAAATAACATATAATAATTGTTGGTGTGTATACTCATCCGTATACACCACCACGGACTGCGGGGGTGCTATATGCCATCCACCCGACTTCTCCCCGTAGATATAAATCTACTCACCTGGTCCTCGCTCGCCGGCGCCGATGTCGCCACGCGCTTGCTTTTCGTCTCGAAGTCCACATGGGGTACCTACATATCATAACGCACCGTATCGCATTAAAATCCGACTCATGACCAAAACGACGCACGAATCCCACATAGGTCAAAACCTATGGTTGCTTTCACAAATCGACCCAAAAACCCTCGACGTCGGCGTACAAACGCCAAACCATCGAGAAAACTCCCAACACACTCATTTGTACAATTACAAGCACTAATTATAATATAAAATAGCTTAAAATTCACAAAAACCCCAATTTAACTTAAAAAGTCATTTTTCCGAAAATCTAGCAAGCACAAATCACCGTTTTAATACAAAACTCGTTGTATAAACGAATCTAGCGGCCACAATATTCACTAAATATCTTAAATAAGTCATAAAAACAATTCCCATAATTTAATCTCATTAAATTCCAAAACCCCTAAAATTCTAGTTTACAAAATACCTAATTTTTAACAATTTCATAGCAAAAATGCACAAACTATAATCTAGCTTAGATTTGCATGATCTAAAGCATTAAACTACATGTAATAATGTTAATAAAGTCATGAAAAACCTAATTAGATTTTTAGTCTAACATTTGCAATTAATTTCCAAAACCTAGTTTGCATAAAATTCCAATTTTAACAATTACAAGTATCAATTAGTAAACTAGCAACTAGGTTAGTTTTAGCATCACATTAACATGTTAATCCCCCCATTAGAACCATGAATAATAGCTAAAAAACCTCACTTGATCACAAACCCCAAATCATTAATTTTCAAGTTATCAACTAGAATCAAATTAACACTTTAATATGCTAGGATAAGCAATCTAAACAACAAATTAACAAAAGGTCAAGATTTATACCTCACGATCCATGATCAAACACACAACCTAGCCTCCAAAATTCTCTCTTTGCTCCAAGGATTCGAGTAGGATTGCTCCAAGAATAATGGGTAAGGCTTGGAATTGGGATTAGATTTGAATTTGTATGGATTTCAAGAGATTTTTGTAGAGGAGTGGGATTTGGGGAGAGGGGCTGCTGCTGTGGGGAGGGATGGGCTCGGCCTGAAGAGGAGAGGGAGGAGAGAGAGTGTGTGGTGAGGTTATGAAGTCAAGAATTGACCAAGTCAATCAAGCCCATACCTAATATATGCATTCTTTCATTTTCTTTTTCCTTTCATATTGTTTCATTTCAAACTAAACTAGAAGTGTGAGATGTGTGGGTGTGGGGCTTCCATGGGCTCGGCCAATGATGGAAAGTGGGGGGGTGTGAGGGTGGGGTGAAGGAAAATGACAAATACAATACCCCAAACATCCATTTACACTAAAAACAAACCTTTTTTCTTCAATAATTTCTAAACCGTTTTGGCAAACGATTTCGTTTCAAAAACCATATGATAAAATTTTATTTAATGTGTGATGATACACAAAATTTGTTTCAACTCATTCCAATTTGTAATTTTCCCTAATTAAATGTATTAGTGATGGCTTAAAATAATAATAAAATAATTTTTTTTCTGAAAATTTGAAATTTCACCAGTGGCTCAATAAACACCAAATACTAGCAATTACATTGCTAGAATATGTATATTTAATTTTTATAATAAGATATTTGTATTTTGACTTTTTACAGAAAACCCCCTTATTTTACCGATTTTCCGAAATTTCACCGAAACGATTTTCAAAACGCTACACCAGTATATGAACACAAAGTCCCATACCCATGTGAACACATAAATATACAATCTCATATACGCACATGTAAAAGAAAGGATGTATGCAAGTATGTGCATATGTTTGTATAGGTGCAACCCCTACTCTAGGGTTTCGCAACTACGCTAAACCAATCACAGAACACCAAAAGTCCATCTTTATCATCAATAATATCAACAATATAATCAATATATATGTGTGTATACATATTCGTATACATCACCACGAACTGCGGGGGTGATATACGCCATCCACCCGACTTCTCCCCGTAGATATAAATCTACTCACCTGGTCCTCGCTCGCCGGTGCCGACGTCGCCACTCGCTTGCTTGTCGTCTCGAAGTCCACATGGGATACCTATATATCATAACGCACCGTATAGCATTAAAATCCGACTCATGACCAAAACGACACACGAATCCCACATAGGTCAAAACCTATGGTTGCTTTCACAAATCAACCCAAAAACCCTCGACGTCGGTGTACAAACGTCAAACCATCGAGAAAAACCCAAACACACTCATTTACATGATCACAAGCACTAATTATACTATAAAATAGGTTAAAATTCATAAAAACCCCAAACCCACTTTAAAAGCCATTTTTCCGAAAATCTAGCAAGCAAATATTACCCGTTTTAATACAAAACTCGACGTTTAAACAAATCTAGTGGCCATAATACTTATTAAACATCTTAAATAAGTCATAAAAACAATTTCCACAATTTAATCTTATTAAATTTCATAAACCCCAAAATTCTAGTTTACAAAATACCCAATTTTAACAATTTTGTAGCAAAATTGCACAAACAACAATTTAGCTTGGATTTTCATGAACTAAAGTATTAAACTACAATTTATAATGTAAATGAAGTCATGAAAAACCTAATTACGTTTTTAAACCCAATTATTTAACCAATTTTAAAAACCTAGTTAGCAAATTAGCGTAATTATCACAATTTTTAAACTAACAATTAACAATTAGCTACTAACTTTGTTTTAACATGTCATAAGAGCCTAAATACATTACACAACCATACACAAATTTCATAAAACCCTAACTTGCATTCAAATTCTTTTTAGAATTTCCAAACTTACAACTAAAGCCTTATTAACACTTAAATAAATTAGCTTTAAGAAATTAACTAACAAATTAAGCTAAAGGTTTAGAATTTATACCCAAAAACATTTGAAGATCCACAAGCACCCATAGCCTCCCAAATTGAAACCTTGTCCCCTAGATCCATGCTAGATAGGCAAATGAGAAATGGGTAGGAGTTGGATTTTGATTTCGTTGAGGTTTTACTTGATTTTTTGACAATTTTTTTGATGGAAAAGAGAGGATAAGAAGGAAGGGGGGCTACTGTTGGGGCCTGTGGATTTTCGGCCAGAAATTGGAGGGGGCGAAGGAGGAGAGAGAGTGAGGTGGAGAAAGTGTTGAAAAAGTCAAAGTCTACATTACTTCTTTTATTTTCTTTTATTTTCTTTTATTTTATTTTCCTTTCTATTCAAAAAGGAGGTGATTGGAGAGAGAGGGAGAAAGGGAGGGCTGTTCAAGGTGGGGCCAGCCACATGGGGAGAGCGAGAGAGGGTGAGGTGTGGGTGTGTGGCTTAGGGAAAAAGATAAATGTATTACCCCAATTCCCATTAACACTAATATCACTAATTAAGCCATTTTTCTTCGATATTTTCTAAACCGTTTTGGCAAACCATTTCGTTTCAAAAACAGTTTTTTACATGGCAGTTTAGTGTGTCATGAATTATAAAATTTGTATCAACCCATTCCAATCTTTAATTTTCCCTAATTAAATGTATTAGGGACGGCTTAAAATAATATTAAAATAATTAATTTCGGAAAAAAATTCAGAAAATTTGAAATTTCACCAGTGGTTAAATAAACACCAGATACAAGCAATTACATAGCTAGAACATGTATATTTAATTATATAATAAAGATATTTGTATTTTGACTTTTTACAGAAAACCCCCTTATTTTACCGATTTTCCGAAATTTCACCGAAACGATTTTCAAAACGTTACAACGCCGTCCTAATCGGCCCTCGTCTCGGACGAGCCAGCTCGAATCTCATCTCTGGCGGCAGCCCTCTGAGCCCTCGTAGCTTTCGGCGGCATAGTGGCTGGTACAGGAAACAGGATAAGAACAGTGCAATAGTATTATAAGATATAAAGAATCGAAAAAGGAATTCAAGCAATTTATATCCTAAGATCACTTAGGCGGAGTACCGTATCGTAAGTATGTCGTGGAACATACACACTCTACGTCACTCTGCTTAAGTTACCTACTCCATCTACCAAGGGTCATCCTACACTCAGAAAGGTAAAACCTAACGCTCTGATACCAACTTTGTCATGACCCGAAAAGTACGGAACGTGACTGGAACTTAAATTACGAAACGTCTCGAGGTGTATGTAATCTAAGTAAGCCAAAACCCAGAAATCAAAACATATAGAGCAGTAGAGTGAAGGAAAACCAAGATTTATTGAAAGCGATTTAAATCAAATATGTCACATCAAGCTTTTTTAAAAGAAACATCATTTTCCAAAATTTCGGCAGAGTCTCCTTTGTAAATACTGGCCCCAAACGGGTACAAAATAGGAATATATGCACAATATGAAATAAGGCATCCCCAAGCGGGAGCTAGCTCTTCGCCCAAGGTGGACTCAAAATCCCATGCAATATAAAACATCACTGTGCAAAATAAGCATAAAACGACATAAAGTAAATAAGCATCATGTCGGCTCAAGTGAGCTCGACCCAGAGATACAACATATAAATACACAAATCTTACTGTCTCGTCTCTAAGTCGCTAATACAATCATACATGTGGTAGATATGGTAGATGTAGGACACTAGATACAATAATGATACAAGTGGCAACAAAATAACCCCGCAACCCACCTACGAACAAAGCTGCGAGTCCATGCAAAATGAGCAAAAGAGGAGGTGCGCCCTTCGCTACTGTGCTGACGGGTCAGACCTGCAAAACACTATGGCACGACGGGGGTGAGTTGCCAACTCGTGAGTAATAAGTAACAGCTAACAAGGTTATCGTAAGCATGTACACAATGATGTCACAACCTACATATACTAATATGATGCGGTGTAATAATATGATGCGGTGTAATAATATGTATGCGACATGAAAGCAATAAATAACACAAGATTTGAATAAAATTAACATGGGAAATCTGTATCCTTATCTTATTAAACTTCTGTAATTTAGCTTTAGTTTCATCAATGAAATCAATATAAATTTGTGTCAAGCATCGACACTAAATATGAAAATCTTAATTATACAGGGCTCCGACAATCCGGACTGGCCTAAATATCTGATCTAGGGCTCCGGCAAGTCCGGACTGGCCCATATCCTCAAAACTCAAGACTACGTCGGTATCCTCCAGATATCCGCCGCGTCACAAATAACCGGTCGGTAGTGCTCCCCTTCCGGGCTCAACGCCATCATCTGCGACCATCTTGTCCCGGGTACCGCACCGGGTCCACCATGCACCCACAAACGGTTCCTCCTCCTCCTCGAATCGGGTGTATGATACTGCTCAGGCACCGAGAAATCTCATGGTGGACAATAGATGCATCATAACACGAGAAAACCGCAACTTACATTTTTAAAATGGTAATATGTTTTCAAATCCTTGCGGTTTCTCAAATCCATAAATCTCATAAACACAGAAATCCTCAAAAGGAATCATGATACATGAATGTCTGTGATATTATCAATATGCAATGCAATGCGGAACTAGAAAACTATGCATGAACGGTGATGCAATAAGATGTATGCATGGGTCTAGCAATCCTACATATCCATATTAATGAATTAAATATATCAATTGCAGGTTTATTAATTAATAATTGGTGCAAGTGATAAGATACAGATTTAAACAGTTATAAAGTGTTCGTGGCATTGCAATTACCAAGGCGTATGTGTCCCCATGAATAGTGCCCGTGCATCATAAACCAATGGTAATGGTGCGAGTGTTCTATGAGGTACTAGCACAGTATAAATACATATGATAAATGATGCAATGCAACTGGATAATTAATTAGGAACTACGCATATAATTATAGGTACTAAACTATATTCTAGCTATCGGGCGTCATGCGCCATCCAAACGATTTCCCCCGTAGATGTCTACATCTACTCACCGGAACGCCTCCGCTAGTCCGATCCGATCACCGACTTTCCTTTCCGTGCCGCGTCCGATGTCTCCACGACCGATCCTAGAATTTACACAAAGCAATACACATAAGGCAAGAATCCTGCAAAAATGTGATATTAAAACCATATGAGAAACTAGCGTCTCAAGCTAACGCGTGTGCATTCAAAACATCGAAACGTGTGTGCTATCGTCTGAAACCACCCTGACACACTGCGATACACAGCAAACACTAAACCCAAACTCAGAACATACGTGTCGCGCAAGATTAAAAGTATTGAAAACAAGGTATTTGGTTCCAGATTTTGACTCGAGTGGAAATAGGAAAAGTTGCATTTACCAAAGACATACAAAACCTAGCAGACACCTACAGAAGAACCCCCGACACCCAACTCAACCCTCTGGCCACAACTTGCGGCCAAAACTATTATTTCTGCGGCCTGGGATGGGAAGTGGGGTCTCTTGCTTTGTGTGTGTGCTCCTAGCTCAGTAACTAAGTCCCAGTATTTGCAACTTTTGCCTGAAGCACTCGGTTTAAAAGCAGATCACAAAACTTGTACAAAACTTAACTAAAACACTAATTAACACTAATTTAATACAATATGGTATTTTAGTGTAATCAGGTGCAAAGACTTGGTTTAAACGACACCAACAACCTTTAATTAAACTAATCAAGCCCTAAAAACCCTAACTTAACCTAATCTCCACTTAAACCACATAATTATCATAAAAACCCACATAAACACTAAATTAAGCTAAATAACTACAAGTTTAGCAAAGAGGTAAATAGGGTAAGCTATATACCTCAAGTTGGTCCTAAGAGGGTATAAACTTGCTGATCTTGGCTTAAGAACTAACAAGGAAGTGTTTTTGGGTGATTAGCAAGGGTTTTAGTGAAGAAAAGATGGATTTTTGGATGGGGATGAGGCTTGAGTGAAAGAAGAAGAAGAAGAAGAGGGAAAGGGGAGGCTGCTGCTGGAGCTGTTGGGGTGTAGGAATGAGAGGGAAAGAGGGCGAGAGAGAGCCCCCAAGTCAAAGCTCCATGCTCATTTAATACCCCCCCCCCCATGCTTCCTTTTTCATTTCTTTTTCTTATTCTTATATTTCTAAATGTGTTGGATATTTAAAAGGAAAATAGAACCAAGAGGGAATATAAAAGATAACAAGTTACATTAACCTAGGGTGAAAATTTGGGTTGTGCATGCTAACTAAGATTTTGGCTAAGAAAAATATAGTTAAGAAAATTCGGTAATTAAGTGAACAATAATTTAAATATTAATAAAACACAATTATGTATATAATTGCATATTTTCATAATTAAAATTAGATTTAGTCCAGTCTATGTGGAAATAGCCATTAACGAAGTTTTATGAAAACATGCATTATCGCTAATTAACGCGAAAATAACCTAAACGAATTTTCAAGGCGTTACATAAAGCCCTTAGGATGAGTACTTGTCTACCTGGACTATGATGCAGATCATACTAGTGGGAAAGAGGTAGTCGGTAAGTACATCCTTCAAATATTTCTAGTCGTGAGAGTATCGAGACAGGGCATCGATACTCCAAAGTAGACTACCGTATACGTTTCTCGACCCATATGATGGGCGATGGATGATCCCATATTCATTGGTGTTTGACATCAGAGATGGTATACGGGTGCTCAGTGGAGACTAGGTACACTAGACGGACTCGCCGAGAACTCCTAGATGGTATTATACCTATCGTCAGATAGCAGTTCTCTGGTGACTCTGGTACAGGTTAGTCTGTCGACCCGAGATCGTCATAGAGTCTTGTGTGATTCCTACTGTGCTTTGATTTCCACCATACCACGGTGGTTATAGTGCCCTCAAGTCAATTATTAGATCGCAGGCACGTGATTGCAATAATTGAGTGAGGACCTAGAACAGTCTTACTCGAGATGATAGTATGCTATCTCGTTTGTCTTTTTCATCGTGTACATGCGTCAGGTGACATTACAGATCACTATTACATGTTGATAGATCCCATAGGATTCTTTCTTGACTACCAGCAGTATGATGGCGATCATATACGTGAGAGTTGGGTGGTCTATAAGCACATCCTTAAAGTGTCCCTAGTCATAAGATTTTCGAGACTGGGCAACGATACTCCAAGAGTAGACTAGTGTATATGGATCGAGACCCCGACAAGGGGCGGTGGCCGGTCTCACAATCCATTGGTGTTAGTCAGTTCACCTAATATGTATACAGGTGCTCATTGGGTTATGAGTACACCGGACGGACTCGCCGGAAAAATGCTAGTTGGTAGTATATCTATTGTCAGATAGCAATTCCCTAGTGATATGTGTACAGGTTAGTCTATCGACCTGAGATCATCATTTGTCTCGTGTGAGTTCCCACTGTGCTTTGATTACTACCCTACCACGGCTCAAAGGAGTCGTGAAAACAGGTTTTATTTGGGTACAGTTCCGAGCCACATGGAGGCAGTGAGTAGATCGTCAAGGGATTCGTCTCTCCCGATATTAGGGGTTGAGGTCGCGGAGTGCACGGGTAGCCACCACCAGAAATCCTCGGCCGGGATAGACGAGAATTACCGATCTAGGATCGGTAGTTCCTCAGGTGGTGATAGGTTTCATGCCGATACTAAATGTCCCGTAATTAGGGGTCTGACTTTATCCACCCCCCTAGACTCGATATGCGATACTTATAGACGAATGGACCGAACTGTACGGATATTGTCACTGTCAGGCTCAGTAGGGTTTCAGGATAAGTTTGCTCGTCGGCCTCCCTTTCGCTCAATACTTTGGCAGCCGTTACGTATAGCTAGTGACACTGACGTGCTTGTGGTTAAACCCATAGTCAGCGTATTGACGAGTCTTTAGAGTCCCACACAGAGGGTTTCCCTGGTTCGGGAGAAACGTTGTAGAGGCCATATGGTTTTATTGCAGGGTTCGATCATATTCATGCACTTGTGCACGGATCATGATCGGACGGATAATACTAGTGGGCTTTGGTTTAAGTCGGATCCTAGTATTATATTGTTGGATTACTTTCGTCTCATTGTATCTGTATTCAGTCAGAATACGGATGCAGGTATGTATATATAGATGAGGCGTAATCATGTAATTCGTTACAAGATTTCTTTAGTTGATGCCATTTCCTTTTGTTGGATTAAACATTTAGTTTAAATGTTTAATTGGAGGAAAATGTGTGTGCAAGTTTTGGCCTTGTGCATTTATTTGATGGTGCATGCACTTGGTGACTCATGGTGTTGGGTCTAATGATCATTGATTGTGACACTGATTGTTTTTTAGGCTATTATTATTGTGTGGGATATTTGTGGAGAGAGGGGGCAGTTCTTAGCTAGCTCTTGGGATTTTTTCTTTAGTTGAAAATGAGCTCTCAAAATATCTCACACAATAACTAAGCCATTTTCTTCACTAGCTTCTTTCTTGAGCTCACACTTTCCTCCATGGGCATCTTCTTCAACCTCCACCCATCCCTCTCATGAGTTGAGAATCCATGGGTGTTTTGAGACAAAGTATTCACACGCACTCTCTACTTCATCTTGGGCATCTAGGCAAGCAAACTGGATGTTCAAGTTGCTTCGGTTTAGAGGCGGGAGCCCGTATTAAGAATCCTCGACGTGGATCGTCTTCGACGAGGGAGACCGGAGAACGAACTTGATCGAGGAAGCCGCGACAAGCTTAAGACAAAGGTTGAAGATCGAAGGACATGAATCGATCGGTACAACTTCTCTAAACACTTTACAGTTAACTTGTATAGGGTTAATGGTTCGATCCGGGAATCGGGTTCCGTTAGCGCCGGGTTTAAGTAAAGTTTTTGTTCCGTGTTTGGCTACGGATTGATAGCCGGGGCGCTGCCGTAACCCAATATGGTATCATATCCAACCCATTAACCCCATACTAACTCTTTGCGACATTAAAAATCCATCGTTTTTGTCGTGCAAAAACTGCAGACTAAAACAGTTCCGAAAACTGAAAGTTTAAGATGTTTGCACACCCCGCGGGCTCACGGTTTGAATTGAGAATCCGCGGGGTTGTGCATGGGAACCCCGGGGAACCCCCGGATAGGACCGAACGGCTGGGCCGACTCCCCAAGACCACCACAAGGTAGTCTTGGCAGTGGGGACCCAAAACTGCCCCCACCTTGGGCGGTTTCGGGTCTGCCTCACCCCCTGGCCACCTCGTGGTGGCCTCGGGTGTAGGGTACCCCCTCTAATCCCCCTGACTCAAATTTATTTTCGTGCTCTAACAGCCCGCGAAGGTTCGAGCGCGTTTCGTTTTGATTCGGACTTCCGAATTGGTTTTAAACGGTCGGTTTTTGGAACTTTAGCTCACTGTTTTTGATGGTTTTGGAAATTAGTTTTGTTTGCTAATTGCGTGCGGAATTCTAATGTCATAGTTTACAGTACATACATTACTATCTATGACCATGAATGTCCTTAGAGCAGTACAACTTGTCTAATTGCTATAGTTCGTTTAGACGGGTTTGCGAACATGTCATTCACGTTGATGTTCTGTGTCGTGCTTTGTTTGTTGAGAATTAATTGTGGTAGATAGCTTGGGTGCAATGGTAGTACAGTTTGGATTTATTTGTACATTTGATATCGCGGGGCAAGCGTCCGACATGTGAATTGCCGTCACCGTCTGTTTGTATATTATTTATTTGGGGTACGACCGGTTTGAGGTCGATGTCACCGTTGTACATATTTTCTTTTCTGTACTAAGATTACCCCACGATGGAGTGCACGGATAGCCGGGTTCTAGAGGGCAACGGGTCCGCATCTCATAGCGTTGAGACGGAAGGGGTCTCACTCTAGAATTGGTGGGCTATTTTTGGCACTCGTAGGGGGTACAGGTTGACCCAAGGATGGGTGCTCAAGTTACCGGATTCCGTGAAGTGCCGGGTGGCCCATTCAATTTGATGAAGAGGGTTGTCTCGCTTCTGTTTTTGACGGGTTACTTGCCGTGCTCATAGGGGTCTAGGTTTTCATTGCACAGGCTATCCACACGACCCGGGGAACGTCGGGTTTCACTTGCGGCTCAAAGGAAACCCGGGGCTCCCAGATTATCTGTATTGTTCTGTGATGCTTATTACTTATCTGTGATGTTGCATTTATCACGCCTAGAGCGATTATTATATATTGCTATATATATACTAGTAGATGTTGTATATGTTCTATACCCGCGCTAGTCCAGTCCCCGCTCTGTCGTTAGTTAAGTAACCTAACGGGTGATGACGGGACCCAGTGGCGAATGCGGATGGCATATACGTACATCATATTTTCATTCTTTTCTGGTGTGATCAATTGATGGGACAACGTTAATTCTAATCAATGCAAGGAAAACAGACATATTTGATATTGTTGGAACAATTTTCAAAAGCTGTTATTACAAGGACGTTCTCTTTTTTATTTTGCACAGTGGTATTCGGTTATGAATATCCAGCACCTCATTCGACGAGGCAAGAGCCGAGATCACGTCACCGGGAGTGACCTCTTAGGCAGAAGTTTGCGTCAAGCTAATAACTTCACTATAGTCGATTACTTTTTTCTTTGCATCGCGGTATTCAGTGAGAATATCCTGCACCTCATTCGACGAGGAAAGAGCCGAGATCCCTTCACTGGGAGTGACCTCTTTAGCAAAGGTTTTCGCTACTATATATATGTAAAAGGCTATCTGGTTCCTTCAACGATATCAAGTTCATTACGTTAAAGGTTTTTCGCCAAAAACTATTCGTAGCCCTCCGTCATTTCAGACGGGTAGCACTTAGTATTCAAGCTATGTTTGTTGGCCTTCGTCAAGGCATAGTGTATAGTAGCTGCTTGTTACCTTTCTGTTGCATAGATAGATGCGTTGGTTTAGGACAGTCGTACAACCTTGTTGGCCTTCATCAAGGGCGAGTACGGGTGGGTTCAAATTAACCTGAACAATGACGGGTAGAACTTGACATGTGACTTATGATTTGTTAGCCTTCGTCAAGGTCATAAGAGCATGGGGTAAAAATCACATCGGGAGTTTCAAACATACAGGAAACTTGCCACGCATGCGCATACCTTCTGGAGTGTGATAACTTGAGTGGATTCCATCAAGTTATCATGCGGTGATAGTTGGATCACGATTCCTACTGATTAGTTGGTTTACCCCTCGGGTGATTTTAGATGATCCCGACTAATTTTTCTTTCAGGTTTGGAGGAGAATTTGAGAATACAGTGGGAGACATCCTGATTAGATAAAGTGATTAACCATTCTGATCTAGGTTAAAGTACACGCTGAGTGTTTCTTTCCTCTCTCTCTTTGGCAGCGACCGTGTCCCGACCTTAGACTATAACTCAGTAACCAAGATAACCGGACCTTCTTAAAACATATTGACTTTTGGATTATCTGAGTTGCATACCTCATTGCCACTCCTACTTTTACCCTTTGCTTTTCTCCGGAACATTCCGTATCACTACGAAGATCCACATTTATTGGATATGACCATCGTATAGTTACATACAAACTCGAAGAAACTTGTTTCAGATTCGATGATGGTTTCCGGTTCTGTAGAAATTGAATAGGACTATTCAGTTGTCTTTTCCTTTTACCTTCTCTCAGATTGTGAGAGCTCCTAGGATTAGGAGAGAGTACACCTATTGTGCTTATTAGATAGTCTTCTTCCAAACCATAGGCAGGTGCCGAATGGTAGGGAAAGAAGAAAACCAATTAGCCTAAAGTGTGGTGTACAGAAGATAATATGTACAGACAGATAAAGTGATTAGAAAGAGGGTAAAGTAAATTGCGACCGCTATCATTCATGACCAAACCACGTATTTCATCGCCACTCCTACTTCACCTTTATATTTCTCCAAAACACCCCGTATCACTACGAAGATCCACAGTTATTGGATAATCCGTCGTATAGTTACATACGAACTCGAAGGAACTTGTTCCCATTCGAGGATGGATTCTGGTTCAGGAGAAATAGAATAAGGATTATTCAGTTGTCTTTAATCTTTACCTTCTCTCAGGTTGTGAGTACTTCTAGGATTAGGAGAGTACACCTATTACGCTTATTGGATAGTCTTCATCCAAACCATAGGCTGGTGCCGAACGGTAGGGAAGGAAGAAAACCATTTAGCCTAAGGGTGGTGTACAGAAAGTAACGAGTAAAGACAAATAAAGGGATTTGGAGAGATGGCAAGGAAATATAAGGTTTTACTAGGAATACCCGGATACCCCTTCGAAACATTCTCATGTTTCAGTTTCACTGTGCGTTGTTAATAGAAAACTGATTTTCCAATTAGATCCTTGCTCCAGGATATGTATTTACCAAGTTTGACTCTCACATCTGTATGGTTTTACAGATGATGAGTGGGAGTAAGTTATTGGGAATTAGGTGATTATATCCTCATTATATCGGAATTCGTTGTAATAGGTGATATTTGTGGAAATCACCTGGGTTTTTGCCGGAAGGCAAATATTTAATTTTGAATATCTGTTGTTATGCACCAATTTCAAACTGACATATCTCTACGTTTATTTTATAAAGTGAGATATAAATTTTTGAAATTATGTCCATGACATTTACCTATATCAGTTGATGATTGAGTAAGGAGCATTAAACAACGTTGTAATTCTTCTTAACCATAGTACAGTTTTCATCCTACGACGCACATGGTTTCAGTTATTCAACTCAGGGGACTTATACAAAGTATTGTATGATGTCCAGTGTCCATTAGAACAATGGGGATGGTACTCATACAATATTCTGTTTACTTGTCACTTCTCCAGTTTTAGACAAGTGTTTCGTAGAAATACAACGTCCAAGTTTTGAGAAGTTATAGGTACAAGAATAAAGTAGAGAACCAGGTGTTGCAAGTATCAGGATTCTTCAAGGTAAACGAAGATGTAGATACTTGTGTCAGGAATGCAATAGATAGTAATGGTTTTTGAGAACCTTCTTCTCTTTCAGGTTACTCATATCTAGATGCATCTTAAGTTGAGTAATGTTGATCGGCCTCTCTCCATTTTGTTGACATGCACTGCGACATCTGCATGATTTGAATCCGGTTCCAATTAAATCAGTGCCTCTGTTTCTATATTGTATATAGAATGGTTCATATCTTAACGATGTTAAGGTATATGGAGTTGTCCGGCTTATGCTTAAAACCAGACTCGGGATAACTCAAGGCACGTTTCTGTAATGGCAGTTTGTGGGTTATACCGGGCTATGACGAGGGTTAACTTTCTACCATCTGGACGATCAATAGTGATATTGTTCTTGACTCGCCACATTTTTAGTAAAATGGATTTTTTTTCAGAAAATAGTAGTGGGAGTACGGTAGAACTGGAAGTTATTCCAGAACCGCAAACGATTACTGAAAATTTAATAGAACCTAAAAATTCAATCGGGTTTAACATTCCATTAGCCACTGCGCAGATATGGTGGGTAACCTCATGCGCCCGAGAGGTACTATGGTATCCTTAAAGATGGTGACAGGGAGGTTCTTGTTTACCTAGACTTTCCATTACTGTTGTTCTAGACTATGAGACCCGGCAGGAGGATGAGTATAGCGTCGTTCTAAACTAGCTTTAGAAGTGCACGTGTATATGACTCTGCCAGAAGGTTGTTGTAGTCAGTGGGAGCAGCGGAAGCATAGTGGACAAGTAGCTTGTGTCTATTTATAGACTAAAGAGGATATAGCGGAGATAAATCATATATTTTTGATGTAACAGTCATAGGCTTGACTTCATCAGAATAGGAGATAGATCTGTTAAGAAGGTGGTAGGGTGTGATGTTTTGGTATTTGAATGACATGCACATTGTAGGAAGTGAAATTCTTATACTACAATCGGTTATACTGTGGTTGTTACACAGTGGTTTCTCCATATAGCATTTGGATATTATATCAGGCATTCTGATTACTAGATCTATGGTTTTAGATCTAGATTTGGGTAGTTTCCCAATCTGGGTACTTAGACAGTATTCTAAAGATATTTTAGAATAGACGACTCCAGGTATGGTGGTGAACCTGCAGGTGATGGAGTCACCCTCTCTAAAGGTGTCTTACAGACTAAAGGGGAGAAGGACGTGCATGATTGGAATATCATTTGCTTAGGCAATTGAATCAATCATGAGATGTCAAGTACCACACTAGATGTTGTTTTTGCACTAGATGAAATAAGTTTATATTAATCCAATCCTGAAGAAACGTTCGGAAGCAGTTTTAGAACATAAGTGGATGTTCTAGGGATTTGGTAACAGCAGCCTTCTTCGGGAGACGGTTATCATTCCAGGCATCCAAGGTGACCTGGATAACAGAGTGACTGTCAAAGTTATAGTTTTCCCTCTTTTTGAGGGGCAGTAGTTTGGACAGGTGGTCCAAGCGAACACTGAGGGAGGCATAGCGCAGGATACTGATTAAATTCAGTTGACGATACAGTCTAAGAAGTTTACTGGATTTGGAGTTCAGTTGTGAACTGGGTCCTATCAGATATCCAGGCATATTCTAAGACAGGTATTGCTCATTTTGGAGATGGCTTTCTCCACGATCTTGAGATAAAGAGAGATATAGAAAGAAACATCAGAGCGGATCCACTCACTGAGGATATTTCTCTAACGCAATAGTTTTACAAACGAGATTTGTGAAACTGAATAGTAGAGAAATTGGGTATTCGGTATCATACGGGCTGTGAGTATGCGACACCACAATAATTAGCCTTAAGTGCAAGTGGGAGATTATTGGCTATAATTCCCTCAAGTCAATTATTGGATCGCAGGCATGTGATTGCAATGATTGAGGGAGGACCTATACCGGTAGAACAGTCTTACTCGAGATGATAGTATGCTATCTGGTTTGTCTTTATCATCGTGTACATACTTCAGGCGACATTACAGATCACTATTACATGTTGATAGAGCCCATAGGATTCTTGCTAGGCTACCAGCAGTATGATAGCGATCATATACGTGAGAGTTGGGTGGTCTATAAGCACATCCTTAAAGTGTCCCTAGTCGTAAGAGTTTCGAGACTGGGCATCGATACTCCAAGAGTAGACTAGTGTATACGGATCGAGACTCCGACGAGGGGCGGTGGCCGGTCTCACAAGCCATTGGTGTTAGTTAGTTCACCTAAGATGTATACAGGTGCTCATTGGGTTATGAGTACACCGGACGGACTCGCCGGGAACATGCTAGTGGTATTATACCTATTGTCATATAGCAATTCCCTGGTGACATGTGTACAGGTTAGTCTATCGACCTGAGATCGTCATTTATCTCGTGTGAGTTCCCACTGTGCTTTGATTACTACCCTACCATGGCTCAAAGGAGTCGTGCAAACAGGTTTTATTTAGGTACAGTCCCGAGCCACATGGAGGCAGTGAGTAGATCGTTAGGGGATTCGTCCCTCCCGATATTGGGGGTTGAGGTCGCGGAGAGCACGGGTGACCATCACCAGAAATCCTCGGCCGGGGTAGACGAGAATTACCGATCTAGGATCGTTAGTTTCTCAGGTGGTGATAGGTTTCATGCCGACACTAAATGTCGCGTAATTAGGGGTCTGACTTTATCCACCCCTGTAGACTCGATATGCGATACTCATAGACGAACGGACCGGACTGTACTGATATTGTCGTTGTCAGGCTCGGTAGGGTTTCAGGATGAGTTTGCTTGTTGGCCTCCCTTTCGCTCAATACCTTAGCAGCCATTACGTACAGCTAGTGCCACTGACATGCTTGTGGTTAAACCCACAGCCAGCGTATTGACGAGTCTTTAGAGTCCCACATAGAGAGTTTCCCTGGTTCGGGCGAAACGTTGTAGATGCCACATGGTTTTATAGCAGGGTTCGATCATATTCGTGCACTTGTGCACGGATCATGATCAGACGGATAATACTAATGGGCTTTGGATTAAGCCGGATCCTAGTATTATATTGTTGGATTACTTTCATCTCGTTGTATCCGTATTCAGTCGGAATACGGATGCGGGTATGTATATAAGGATGAGGCGTAATCTTGTAATTCGTTACAAGATTTCTTTAGTTGATGCCATTTCTTTTTGTTGGATTAAAAATTTAGTTTAAATGTTTAATTGGAGGAAAATGTGAGTGCAAGTTTTGGCATTGTGCATTTATTTGATGCTGCATGCACTTGGTGACTCATGGTGTTGGGTCTAGTGCTCATTTATTGTGACATGGATTGTTTTTTAGGCTATTATTATTGTGTGGGATATTTGTGGAGAGAGGGGGAAGTTCTTAGCTAGCTCTTGGGATTTTTTCTTTAGTTGAAAATGAGCTCTCAAAATATCTCACACAATAACTAAGCCATTTTCTTCACTAGCTTCTTTCTTGAGCTCACACTTTCCTCCATGGGCATCTTCTTCAACCTCCACCCATCCATATCATGAGTTGAAAATCCATGGGTGTTTTGAGACAAAGTATTCACACGCACTCTCTACTTCTGTCACGACCCGAAAATATTGTTCGTGACCGACACTTAAACCACACCACTTCTAAGGCGTAACGTAATTCAAGTAAGCCGAAGCCCAGAAATCTAAACCTTTTTAAGAAAATAGAAGAGATGAAGTTTTGAAAATAAAGGTATAATGAAATCAAATGTTTTCTTAAATTCTTAGATAAAGGAACATGAAAAATGCAAGTGGGTTTACTGGTTGAAAAACATGTTTTGTTTTTTTTTTAAAATTTGGGCAGCACCTCCTTTGTATATTTTCATCCAAAACCACAAATACATAATAATGATAAAGGCATCCCCAAGCGGGAGCTAGCTCTTCGCAAATCGATGGATTCACAACCACGCAAGTCAGTATATATATACATACGACGCCCAACGGCGAAGATCACCACAAAAGATAAGGAAATAAGCAAGACATCAAACCCACCAAGCGAACATATAACCCATCGCTCAAGTCTCGCAACTACAAGTCTTGCTAAGTCTTACTACTTATACAAATACTAGTTTCTGATTTGATGGAGTTAACTAGATACAACAGGAATAATAAATACAAGAGGGGTACGATCCAACATATACCACCTACCAAAGCAAAACACCCGAATGCAGCTGTGTGCCAGCGATGCCGCTACTGATCCATGCGGTCAACCTGCAAGAACTGTGGCACAATGGGGGTGAGTTGCCAACTTGTGAGTAGAAAACATCATCAGGTAGAAATCGAATAAACAACGATTCCTAGGTCAACTATATCATAAAGGTAATACTATGATATCTAGGGTGACCGTATCTGTATATGTGCCAACAGTATACTAAATGCCTATCTGCATGTGGATATCATCCAACCTTATAATCAATGCATGAATGCATGTGGATATCATCCAACCATAAAATCAATGCCTGAATGCATGTGGATCCCATCTAACAATATCATGCATGTAAATATCATAAAAGCATATGCATGAAAGTATGAGGATATAAATCAACGTGTGTCCCTCACGACACATCAAAATCATGGAACCTGAGTGTCCAGCATCGACACTCGAAATATCATGAAACCAGTGTCCAACATCGACACGTAAATCCTCATATCTCAACTCCGTCTGCGGGATCGGCCCACGGGCTCCGGCAGAACGGATCGGCCCATATATATCTCATAACTCCGGCCGGTATCCTCCGGATAACCGCCGAGTTCAAATACTATCACCGGTAGGTAGTAGTCCCTCTGCCAGGCTCATCGTCTACTGCACAACCATCCATTCTCGCCCCGGGGTACCATACCGGGTCCACCATGAACCCGCAAACGGATCATCCAACTCCTCAAATCGTGTTTCACATATCACACGTCTCAGAACTGAGAAAACGCATGGTGGACGCACTGAAATATCATATCAAGAGAAACCGGGTTTTTAAAACAATACATACTTTCTTTTGAAATAACCACGGTTCTCAAATCCAGAAATCTCATGAAAACAGCATATCTCAATGCGTATAATCATAAAGCATGATGTGTGCGACATATGACAGAAATGTAAGCATATCCGTATATCATGCAACATGGAACGGTGATGTGACAATATCAGTATATCATGAGACATATCGTAATGATGTGAACATAGAAAATAAATCATGCAAGGAGTCATATCATGATACAGCAATTCTCCTGTGTAGCGACATAGCAATTATCGATGATGAAGTGTGTGAGCTGGCCAATCTGTATAAGTGTAACATACGCATCATCGATAATGGTGTAGGTGTACTAGCACAAGTATATGGAATGCGATGAGAATGACATGAACGTAGCATAAGTAAATCGTCAGCTAAATGCTATAAGAAAACGTATCTAATCTAACATCTACACACGAACCATACGATCAGTTTTTAAAAGATGTGAATCGTAGTTTTGAAAGTAGGGGCTACGGTGTTTTTAAGGAAAAGACATCATTTGAAAATCCGTAACGTCCCTCAAGGTATCTATTTAAGATATGCATACGATTCTTCTGTTTGGAAATATGTATGGTTCGGATGACACATTTACGTCGGTTATCCAGTCTCTCAACATCACGTACGGTATGATACATCGTACGGCATCCACTATTCAAGGGTATGGATCAATCATCAATTAAACTCATCACGTACGGTAAATTATCGTACAGCGTCATTAAACAATTTGGGATCCTAACAACCTATATGACAATGAGGGTACGGACCTAACATCTCGTATGGCTTATCACTCATGATTCACAACATTTTATATCTATATACCTATATCCCAGGTCACATCCATAACAATCTCATATCAGGAGACCGGCAAAGGTATCAAACATCTCTTATCGACTCGCATCCGTATACCGACATAAATCAAGTCATCATATCACATCGTATATTGCTTTCATCACATTAATATCTCACATCAAGTCATCTTACATATACATTCTATCTTATATATCTAATGTCATGCTACTCTAAAACTCATACTTATTCTAGTGCAACTACATATCTATAAGTCGTGATTCACATTCTCTTTTCATATCCTTAAAGCTTTCATCCCATATCCTAATATATATATATTCAATCACTCATATCATCTCTAACTATCCTTTTAACCATAACCCTGGTTCCTAATCTAGGTTTCTACGACTGCATCCTATAGATCGGTTTCCATTTATAATTTTGCGGGGGTGCTATACGCCATCCACCCGACTTCCCCCATAGATATAGATCTACTCACCTTGATCCTTGCTTGCCGAAGTTGATGACGCCGTGCTCCGTCGTCTCGAAATCCCCACGAAGGTACCTACAATGAATACAAATCGCAAATGCTATTGAAATCGAGTTCGGAAAATCAATACGGCACACAGTGCACTCATAGGTTAGAACCTATGGCCTACGCATGCAAAACAATCAAATTAATCCTTGTTGTTGACGTACAAATGCCCAAAAACCAAATACAAATCCAAACATCAAAACAATGCATTCCAAAATACGGAAAACATAACCAAAAACTCTCCAATGTGCTCCCAGATTTCATCTCAGGTCAAAAGGGACAAAACTAGCAAGTATAGGGTGTTGTATATGGAGTATGTGAGCTACTGAAACAACCTAGACCCCAAATACCAAACTTTAGCCGGCCACACTGCCAGAAATTCTGGCCTGCTCGGCCCTCAGTGCTTGGAATGGGTTTGTACTTGCAGGGTGGCTTCCTATTGGTCCCACTAGGTCTCTGGTATTGTTTGTTTTTCTCAGAAACTTCCCGGGTTGCTCCAGATTCCCTGTAGGCACACCAACTTCACAAAACCGACATAGGAAAAATTCCTAAGTCCGTATTCTCTATTCTAGGCCAGTAAAAACACCACTCAAGTCTTGTAACAGCCCGTAAACATCACCAATTCCACACAATTACCCAAACCATCTCTTGGGAGTTCTAACTTCACAATTCTACACTAAATCAACTTCTAAACTAAACTAGAATGCAAGAAACTAAAAACTAAACTAAATGAAAGGAATTATACCTCATTTGGGCAACTCAAGAAAAACCCTAGATGCCCAAGGTCATCAAAATCCAACTTTGCTTAGTCCAACGTGTTGAGGATGAAGTGGGGAACAACTTTTGTGAAGGGAGTATAGAATTTTGATGAAGGTTTGGAGATGGATCTTGGGGGTGAAGGTGGAGGGAGATGAGGATGAAGGAGGTGAAGAAAATAATGGGGGAGGAAATGGATATGGCTGCCCTCTCTCTCTATATATATCTCTTATTCTCACCCTCACTCTCACTTAAGCTATGCCCCGCCCTCTCTCTCTCCAATAATTCACTTTTTCTTTCCTTTTCTCTTTTCTTCTCACAATAATAAAACCAAATACAATTAATACAACATGTAACTAAAATGTAATATGACATGGTGCACTAACCAAGGAAAACTGTAGAAACACGGATTTAGCTTAATCCCGATTAGTAGTGCACTAATCAATTTTTATTCAAATATAATAATTTATAAAAATGTCAAATCCGATAAATATATTTTTAAATGAATAAATCATTTTAATTTTCAATTATTTCATAAATATTGGTATATATTTATACCGTTTTACGAAAACCACAATTTCGCAAATCGGGTAGTTTTCGCGAAATATATTATTTTAAGATTAAATTCCAAAAATAATATTTTATATTTTCTGAAATGTTACAACTTCATCTTGGGCATCTAAGCTAGAAAACTGGATGTTCGAGTTGCTTCGGTTTAGAGGCGGGAGCCCGTATTAAGAATCCTCGACATGGATCGTCTTCGACGAGGGAGACCGGAGAAAGAACTTGATCGAGAAAGCCGTGACAAGCATAGGACAGACGTTGAAGACCGAAGGACACGGATCGATTGGTATAACCTCTCTACACTCTTTACAGTTAACTTGTATAGGGTTAATAGTTCGATCCGGGAATCGGGTTCCATTAGCGCCGGGTTTAAGAAAAGTTTTGTTCCGCATTTGGCCACGGATTGATGACCGGGGCGCTGCCGTAACCCAACATCCTAGTCGTGGGACTATCGAGATAGGGCATCGATACTCCATAGTAGACTAGCGTATACGCTTCTCGACCTATATGATGGGCGATGGATGATCCTATATCCATTGGTGTTTGACATCAGAGATGGTATACGGGTGCTGTCACGACCCGCAGGGTACGGAACGTGACTGGCACTTAAGTTTACGAAACGTCTAAAGACGTCCGTAAAATAAGTAAGCCAAAGCCCAGAAAACAAAACCAATTAAACAAAAGAGTGAAGAAAACCCAATCAATTGAAAGCGAGTTTATCAAATAAGTCATGTAAAACCCTTTTTAAAAACAATACCAATTTTTCTGAAAATTTCGGCAGAGTCTCCTTTGTAAATACTGGCCCCCAAAATAGGTACAACAAAATATATATGAATCCAACAAAATAGGGCATCCCCAAGAGGGAGCTAGCTCTTCGCCACAAGGCAGTCACAAATCCCACGCAATATAAAACGACAGCATGCAAAATAATCATAATGAAGCATAAGAAAAACAGCATGTCGACTCAAGTGAGCTCGACCCCAAAATACAGCATAAAAGTCCACAAACCTCACAGTCTCATCTCTAAGTCAATATACAACAATACTAGTAGATACAGTAGATGGAGTGCACTAGATACAAAGAATATACAAGGTGGTACAAAAATAGTAACATAACCCACCTAAGATCAAAACCTCGAGTCCAGGCAAAGGAGGCAAAAGAACAAGTGCGCCCGCCGCTACTGAACTGACGGAGCGGACCTGCAAAAGACTATGGCACAACGGGGGTGAGTTGCCAACTCGTGAGTAATAAATAACATCTACACAGGCTATCGAATGCATGCACACAAGCATCCTAGCATCTAAAATACAGGTATGAATGGGTGCACTAGCAGGTATGTATACCACATCAGTGTACGAATATGTATGCAACATGAATATCTGAGATCTCAATAGGTATATATAAGAAACATTTATCTCTTTTTGTTTTTGAAACTCTTTTAGAATGCCAGCATAATACTCAAAGAATCGACGAGAACCGGTGTCCAGCAACGACACCTAAAAGCTGTCTCAAATCTCATAAATCCATGTCATAGTGTCTCTGGCCTCAGCCGTCCGGCTGACCCATCTCAAATATCAATATCTCATCATCTAGCGGCCACGGTCGGTATCCTCTGGATATCCGCCGTCCCAAACAGTCACCGGTAGGTAATCCGTCCCCTGCCAGGCTCAACGTCAACACCACATTCCTCTTGCCCCGGGGTACCTTACCGGGCCCACCATGTACCCGTGCCGGTTCCTCCACTCCTCGACACGGATTTCCAAAACCACAGAAAACTCATGGTGGACGACACTTACATCACTAGAAAACCGCAATTTACATATTTTAAAAAATATAATAAGTTTAGAAATTTTGCGGCTTTCCCCCGAAATCCAGAAATATCATAAAATCTCAAGAAATCCTCATAAGTGCATATATCAATGATAATGAATGCATATGGTATCAATAATCAAGTTGCAATGTGTGATTAATAGATTAGGCATGAACAATTAATATGATGAAGTACATGCACATGAATAGCAATCCTACGGTTTCATTTTAAGGAATTAAAGGCAATAGCACAAGTTTAAGTATCATTTAGTAAAAGGTTTAAATTTAAAGGTTATCTAGTGTGGTGGCATGGCAATTACCAGGGTGTGTGTGTAAGCATGAATAGTGCTCGTGCTGCATATAAAAACCCTGGCAATGGTGCAAGTGTCCTATAAAATGGTTTCGTATAGGTATGTCAATATAATGCATGGATGCAGCAAATAATCAAATAAGTATTTCACCCCTAATTACTAACATCACTAAGAATCTTGTAAGTTACTAAAACTATCGGGCGGCTTGCGCCATCCAACGATAGTCCCCCGTAGATGTTACATCTACTCACCGGAATCCCTGGCTAGCTGTGTCCAATCACCGCTTTTCCCTTTCGCGCCGCGTCTGACGTCTCCGCGACCGAACCGGGAATTTACATCAATACCAACATAAGGTTACTTATCAAGAACGACGCAAAACCCAATGAAACTACTAAAGTTCACTAGCTAGGTACAACGTGCACAAAGTGCGCGGAACACACGCGAAAATCGCAAAAACTGCCAAAAAAACTCCGATTTGGTCGCCCGGCAAAACTAAAACCCGACTACTCAAAACTCCGCACTCACGCATCCTAAACATCATAGGAGATGCTAAAAACATCCCCAAGGTATCACAAATAATTCACCAAATAATTTTAATAAAAACCTAGTAAGCACAAACTAGCAATTTTGGTGCAAAAATCGAAAATTAGCGATACGGTTATCACAATCCAACACAATATCCAACCACACAACAAGCAATCTACAAACACTATAATTACAACACATTAGCAAAGGCTCAAAACCTATTTTCCATAAACAACCATTACTTGAATTATCTAACCTAGCAATTCTTAATCCAAACTATATATGAAAACCTTAAATTAACACTAATTTATAACTCAATTAGCAAGTTAACCTTCTAGATTAGGTTAGCAAAACAACTAGATAACAAATTAGATTTAATCAACTAAATAATGGTTTCTAAACCTTAATTCAACTCATTTATCATGCTTCACAACTCACAATCCATACACAACCCTCTTCTAGATTTTTGTAAATTAGCATACTTAATGCAATTTCACCCGAGTTTAACATAGATTAGGTTAATAGGAAGCCGCTTAAGCAAGGTAACCATAAAGATTAGTTAAGTAACAACTAGATTAACTACAAAACACTTTAATTAACTATCATGGCTTCAAAAACCCTAGTTAAATTTTTCAACCATAACCTAAGAAAACTAGATTAGAACTACACTAAATTAACACTACAACAATCTAACTTAAGAAACTTAATCAAAAGAATTTAATTAGTAAGAGATTATACCTCACTAGAGATCTAGCAAGAATAGATTTGCTTCAAATGATGGCCTCAAGTATCAAGATCCAAGCTAGGGAGGTGAAGGAAAAGAAAGATGAAGGATGGGTTTAATTTGTAAGCTTAAAGTTGCAATTTTTTTGAATTTAACTTGAAGAATTTTGAAGAAATGAAAAGAAAAGAGATGAAGAGGGGGGAGTGCAGGTTTCGGCCAGTTTAGGAGGTGAGGGGAGGGGTGTGGGTGAGTGGGAAAGTCATTGGTCAACTCCCCAAAAGTCAATGCCCCATACCTAATCAAACTATAATTAAAATAATTCCATAAACCTACAATTCAACACAAGAAAGGAAACAAAGAATGAGGCCAGAAATTTCTGGACTTGAACAAGGTGGGGCTGTCCTAGGGCTGAGGGAAAAGAGAGAGGGGTTTTACAAAAGAAATTTTATGCAAAAAGACTCCCTACAAGTCAAAAATTGCAAGTTTTAGCTTAAAATTCAATAAATTCGTTTCCTATCATAAAAATTTGTTAAAAATCAAAATAAAATACTAAAAATTTATGTTACAACTAGATTTTAATTATCATAATTTTAAAGATTAAAATTAGCCCGGAAAAATTGTATTTATCGCTAATTTAATGTATTTTCTTACCGGCTTAAATAATATTAAAAAATTGAAAAATAGGGAAAAAATTTTAAATGACCAAAATTTCATAAGTAACTCATTAGCTACTAAAAACAAGCAATTACCTATCCATTTTAGGTATAATTAGTCCTAAACTGCAAAATAACGAGAAAGACGGTTTTCGGAAAAATACCGAATTTTCACCGAATTTCAGGAAAACACCAAAACGACTTTTCAAGACGCTACAATCTTCCCCCCTTAAAGAAATTCGGTCCCCGAATTTTAAAAAATATAGCTACGCGTACCTTCGAAGAGATGGGGATATTTCTTCCTCATCTCGCCCTCGGTCTCCCAGGTAACCTCCTCGCTGCTCGGGCTACGCCAAAGGACCTTGACGGTTGGTATAATCTTCGACCTCAACTTCTTCACCTGCCGATCCAGGATGGCCACCGGCTGCTCTGCAAAAGAAAGGTCGCGCTCTAGCTGGACTGTCGGGTGCTGAATCGCATGCGAAGGGTCGTGAAGGTACTTGCGGAGCATCGAAACATGGAAGACGGGGTGAACATCGGGAAAGCTGGGAGGAAGAGCCAAACGATATGCAACATGTTGGAGATAGTGCCCTCAGAGTCAATTATTAGGTCACAGGTACGTGATTGTAATGATTGAGGGAGGACCTATCCCGGTAGGACAGTCTTACTCGAGATGATAGTATGCTATCTGGTTTACCTTTATCATCGTGTACTGCTTTAGGTGACATGACACGTCGCTATTACACGTTGATAGAGCCCATAGGATTCTTGCTTGACCACCAGCAGTATGAGGGCGATCATATAAGTGGGAGCTGGGGGTCTACAAGCATATCCTTAAAAGGTCCCTAGTCGTGGGAGTTTCGAGACCGGGCATCGATACTCCATTAGTAGACTAGTGTATACAGTCGAGACCCCGACGAGGGGCGGTGGCCGGTCTCACAAGCCACTGGTGTCAGTTGGATCACCTAAGATGTATACAGGTGCTCATTGGGTTATGAGTACACCGGACAGGACTCGCCGGGAACATGCTAGTTGGTCATATACCAGACGTCAGATGGCAGTTCCCTGGTGACATGTGTGCAGGTTAGTTCATCGACCTGGGGATCGTCATTTGTCTCGTGTGAGTTCCCACTGTACTTTGATTACTACCCTACCACGGCTCAAAGGAGTCGTGCAAACAGGTTTTAGTTGGGTACAGTCCCGAGCCACATGGAGGCAGTGAGCGTATCTTCAGGGGTTTGTCTCTCCCGGTATTGGGGGTGAGGTCGTGCTGTGTCTAGGAGAGCCATTACACAAAGTCCTTGGCCAAGGCAAGGAGATTTACTGGTAGGTATTCCAGTAGTATCTCAGGGTGTTCTGGGCTACACTCCGACACGACTTGTACCGCTTTTGGGGGTCTGACTTTTACCAACCCCCTAGGCCCGCCATGCGATACTCATAGACGAACGGACCGGACTGCACGGATATTGTCACTGACAGGCTCAGTTGGGTGTCGGGGTGAGCTTCCTCATCGACGTCCCATTTGGTCAGTACCTGGTAGCCCGTCACGTATTGGCTTATACCTCTGACGTGCTAGTGGTTAAATCCACAACCAAGGTGTTGACGAGTCTTTAGAGTCCACCACACTTTCAGTTACTCAAGTTTCGGGCGAAACGCTGTAGAGGCCGTATGGAGATATGGCAGGGTCCGATCAGATACGTGCGGTATTGCACGGATCAGGATCGGACGGTTTGTACTAGTAGCCGTATAGGTATATGGCAGGGTTCGATCAGATACGTGCGGTATTGCACGGATCAGGATCGAACGGATATTACTAGCCGGCTTTGGTTTAAGCCGGTCCTAGTTTAGTACAGTGTAGATTTTGTCTCATTGCATTTGTATCCGGACGGAATACAGATGCGGGTGTGTATGCACAGTATTGGGGTTTTTCCTGTAATTTATTACGGGACCAGTTTTCTGGAGTTGCCAGTTTGCATTCCGTTCCGGCCGGTTTTCCTTTGTTCTTTCCCGGCCGGACTTTTCCGATGGAGGGGGTTATTTGCAATTGTGCAAATAACATTTGTGGAGGGGGTTTCTTGTAAATGTTTGATTATGATAGCTATCATTTTCTTTTCAACCATGCTTTTGCTTTATGTGATTTGATTGTGATAAAGTGAGGGTATGGGTTTAATAGTGAAAGGCATGGTTGTATGTTTCTTTGTCCCTTGATGTGGTCACCTCTTCTCATCTCCTACACTCACCTCCCTTATTGCTTCATATTCTTTCCTCCTCCATTTTCTAAGTTCATAAGTTTTTTCATGGTTGAGTGAGAAGAAGAAAAGAGAAGGAGAGAGCTTCATCCTTGAGAGTGTTTCTCATTCTTGATCTCTTTTCATGCCAAGAAAAATGAAAGCACCATTTTTCATACCTTCATTCCTCCATCTTCAAAAGGCAACCAAAACCCCAATGAGACATAAACCCTACACATCCTACAGCAAGCCTTGGGCATGTCGAGTTGCCGGCTTCATGCGCGAGTTGCCTCGGTATAGAGGCGGGAGCCCGTAAAAGTACCCGGCTTCGTGGTGCCCTTTCCGACGAGGAGGAGACGGACGGAGATCCCGCAAGGAGATCGGAGTGGAGATGAAGACCGGAGGACTTGGATCGTCGGTATATCTCTATTCCCATTCTTGTAGATAGCTTAGACTAGTTAATGGTCCGATCCGGTTAAAGTGCGCGGTGGTGCCGGTTTGCAAAGTCCGCAAAATTTAAGTTATTCACCGTTTCCGCATTCCGGCGTCGGACTGACGGCCGGGGCGCCGCCGTGCACTTACAGTGGTATCAGAGCCTCCCCATTAACTTAGTCTAGCTTTGTGTAATGTGTTTGCATTTCCGATCGATCAAAAAGTCCAAAAACCCGTATTTTTCCCACATCAGTTTCTGTCGAATTTTTTTTGAGTCCAAAAATTTTTCAGGTTGTCTCAGAGTGATGTGCAGGGAATTCTAAGGTCACTGTAAAAATTTTGTTCAACGAACTCCTCATACCGCCGCGGAAGAGCGGCCAAAACCCTGGTTTGGCCGCGCTTCCGCCGCGGATTTAACTGTTTACCCCCCCAAATTTTTGCAGTGTGTTCCTGAATGATAAATGTGGTTTTTGGAATATTAAAATTGGGCCCAGGTTTTCTGTGGTTGCTACAGTTTTGTTTGGGGGCCCACTTGTTAATGTTTGATCAATCGGAATATTTTAAACACATTTTTCACAGTATTTACATTATATCTGTGACCGTGAATGTCACTCGATCGGTAAATCCTGTCTAACTGCTATAGCCCGGTTAGACGGATTTGCGAACGTGACTTTCATGTTGATGTTCTATGTTTATGCTGTGATGTTGCGGAGGTCGTGGGGGATAGCCTGGATGCAATGCTAGTTCAGTGTTTGTTGTATTATGTACATTTGATATTGCGGGGCGAGCGTCCGACATGTGGACAGCCGTCACTGCCTGTTTGTATTATTATTTTGGGGCACGACCTGGTTGCGGTCGATGTACCCGGTGTATGTATATTTTACTTTCTGTACTAGGATTGCCCCGCGGAGGGGTGCACGGATAGCCGGGTTCTGGAGGGCAACAAGCCCGCATCTCATGGCATTGAGACGGAGGGGGCTTCGCTCTAGGATTGGCGGGCTATTCGCCGCACTCGTAGGGGGTACAGGTTGACCCAGGAGGGGTGCCCAAGTTGCCGGATTCCGTGAAGTGCTGGGTGGTCCATTCACGGCGCTGAAAGGGGCTGCCTCGCTTCAGGTTTTGGCGGGTGACTTGCCGCGCCCGTAGGGGTCTAGGTTTTCATTGCACAGGCTATCCACACGACCAGGGGAACGTCGGGTTTCAGCGGCTCTATGAAACCCGGGGATCCCAGATATCTGTATTGTTCTGTGATGCTGTACATTTCTGTGATGTTGCATTTTATTCACGCCTTGAGCGAAATACTATATACTGGTATATATATTAGTAGATGTTGTATATGTTTTGCATCCGCGCTAGTCCAGTCCCCGCTCTGTCGTTAGTTAGCTAACCTAACGGGTAATGACGGGACCCAGTGGCGAATGCGGATGGCATATACGTACATCAGTATATTTTCGTTCTTTTTGGTGTGATCAATTGATGGGACTGCATTGATTCGGATCAATGCAAGTTAAAAACAAACCTAATCTGATGTTGTTGGAACACTTTTCAAAAAGCTGTTATTGCAAGGACGTTTACTTTTGTTTTGCATCGTGGTATTCATTGGAATATCCTGCTCCTCAGTCGACGAGGCAAGGGCCGAGATCCCTTCACCGGGAGTGACCCCTTGGACAGAAGTTTGCGTCAGGGCATTAACTTCACTATAGCCGATTACTTTTGCTTTGCATCGCGGTATTCATTTGGAATATCCTGCACCCCATTCTACGGGGAAAGAGCCGAGATCCCTTCACCGGGAGTGACCTCTTTAGTAAAGGTTTTCGTCACTATATTTTCTAAAAAGCTATCCGTTCCTTCAACGATATCAAGTTCATTACGTTAAAGGTTTTCGCCAGAAACCATTCGTAGCCCTCCATCATTTCAGTTAAATATTCGGTAGTATTCAAGCTATGTATTTTGACCTCACGCCAAGGCATAGTGTTTGGTAGCTGCCGGGTATTTATCTGTTGCATAGATAGATGCGTTGGTTTGGGACAGTCGTACTACTATTTTGGCCTACGTCAAGGGTATGTACGGGTGGATTCAAATTAACCTGGATAATGATGGGCAGAACTTGACATGTGACTTATGATATTTTGACCTCACGCCAAGGTCATAAGAGCATGGGGCAGAAATCACATCGGGAGTTTCAAAAGTACTGAAACTTGCCAGATATGCGCATACCTTCTGGAGTGTGATACCGTGAGCGGATTCCGTCACGTTATCATGCGATGAGAGTTGGATCCCGATTCCCACTGATGAGTTGGTTTACTCCTCGGGTGACCCCGACTAATTCTTCTTTCTGGTTTGGAGGAGAATTTGAGGTACAGTGGGAGGATTCCAGATTAGATAAATTGGTAACCATTCTGATCTAGGTTAGAGTGCACGCTGAGTGTTTCTTTTCTCTCTCTCTCTGGCAGCGACCATTTGACCCGACCCTAAGACTTTGACTCAGTGACCAAATTAACCGAACCTTCTTAAACACCGGCTTTTGGATTGTCAGAGTTGCAGACCTCATTGCCACTCCTACTTTTACCCTTTTCTCCAGGACACCCCGTATTTCTACGAACGTCCACTTCCATTGGACAAAACCATCGTATGGTTAGATACGAACTCGAAGGGATTCGAGGATGGTTTCCGGTTCTGGAGAAAACGGATAGGACTATTCAGTTGTCTTTTCCTTTTACCCTCTCTCAGGTTACGAGTACTCCTTGGTTTAGGGGTAGTACACCTATTACGCAAATTGGATTGTCTTCTTCCAAACCTTAGGCTGGTGCCGACCGGTAGGGAATGAAGAAAACCAATTAGCATAACGATGGTGTGCAGAAGGTATTAAGTTCAGACAAAGCAAGGGATTAGTAAGAGGGCAAAGTAAATTGCAACAGATATTCACGACCAAACCAAATATTTCGTTACCACTCCCACATCACCTTTGTATTTCTCCAGGACACTCCGTATCACTACGAAGATCCACAGTTTATTTGGATACTCCATCGTATGGTTATATACGAACTCGAATGGAACTTGTTCCAGTTCGGGGATGGATTCTGGTTCAGGAGAAATAGGAATAAAGTACATTCAGGTGTCTTTTATCTTCACCTTCTCTCGTGTTGCGAGTGTTCCTAGGATTGGGACAGTACACCCATTATGCTCATTGGATAGTCTTCTTCCAAACCATAGGCTGGTGCCGAACGGTAGGGAAGGAAGAAAACCATTTGGCCTAAAAGGGTGTGCAGAAGGTAAAGACTAAAGACATATGAAGGGATTTGGAGAGGTGGCAAAGAACTATACGGTTACAGTCGTGAATCTGGAAGAGGCATTACTAGGAATACCAGGATACCCCAACGGAACATTTCAATGTTTCAGTTTCACTGTGTAAAGTTAAAGAAAAACTGATTTCCCGATTAGATACTTACTCCAGGGTATGTATTTACCAGGTACGATTCTCACGTCTGTATGGTTTTACAGATGATGAGTGGGAGTAAGTTATTGGGAATTGGGTGATCATCCTCATTGTATCGGGATTCGTTGTAATCGGTGATATTTGAGGAAATCACCTGGGCTGTTTGCCGGTCGGCAAATATTTGGTTTTGAATATCCGCTGTTATGCACCAATTTCAAATTGATATATCTGTACGTCTATTTTCATAGAGTGAGATATACCTTTCTGAAATTATGTCTACGACATTTACCTATATCAGTGGATGGTTAGATAAGGAGCATTAAACAGCGGTGTAATTCTTCTTAACCATAAGTACAGTTTTCGACCTACGACACACAGTGAATGAGTTATCAGACTCAAGGGACTTATACAGAGTATTGTATGTTGTCCAGGGTCCATCAGGACAGAGGGGATGGTCCTCGTACTATATTCGGTTTACTTATGACTTCTCTAGTTTTTAGACAAGTGTTTTCGTGGAAACACAGGATCTAAGTTTTGAGGAGTTATAGGTATTTGAATAGAGTAGAGAACCAGGTATAGCAAGTATCGGGATTCTTCAAAGAGATCGAAGATGTAGATACTTGTGAGTGGTATTCAGTTGATAGTAATGATAAAGAGATCTTGCTTCTCTTTCAGGTTACTCATAATTGGAAGTATTCCTATGATTGAGTAACGCTGATCGGCCTCCTTCCATTTAGTTGACATGCACTGGAGACAGCTGCATGTTTTGAATCTGGTTCAATTAAATCAGTGCCTCTGTTTCTATATTGGATATAGAACAGTTCATATCTTAACGATGTTAAGGTACGGGGAGTTGTCCGGTTCATGATTAAAACCAGACACTGGACAACTCAAGGCACGTTTCTGTAATGGCTGTTTGTGGGTTGACCCAGCCTATGACGAGGGTTGATTTTCTACCATCTGGATGAACAATAGCGATATTGTTCTAGACTCGCCACAGTTTTATTAAAAATGGACTTTTTCAGAAAACAGTAGTGGGAGTATGGTAGAACTGGAAGTGATTCCAGAACCACAAACGATTACTGAAGATTTGATAAGGAACCTAAAGATTCAATCTGGATTGACATTCCATTGGCCACTCCGCAGATAAGGTGGGTAACTTCAGGCACCCGAGAGGTACTGCGGTAGCCTCAAGGACGGTGACAAGGAAGTTCTTGTTTACCCACAATTACCATTGCTGTTGTTCCAGGCTGCGAGACCCGGCGGGAGAATGAGTATAGCGTCGTTCTAAACCAGTTTTAGAAGTGTACGTCTATATGACTATGCCAGAGGGTTGTCGTAGTCAGTGGGAGCAGCGGAAGCATTGGTGGACAGGTTGCTTATGTCTATTTATAGACTAAAGCAGATGTAGCGGAGATAGATCATCTATTTCTGACGTGACAGTCATGGGTTTGACTTCATCAGAATAGGGGATGGATCTGTTGAGAAGGTAGTAGGGTGTGATATCCTGGTATTTGGATGATATACACAGAGTAGGAAAAGAAACTCCTACACTACGATCGGTTATACTTTGGTCGTCACACAGTGTTTTCTCCACGAAAGACATGGATTTTATATCAGACATACTGGTTACTAGATCTATGGTTTTAGATCTAGATTTGGGTGGTTTCCCAATCAGGGTACTTGACAGCATTCTAAGAGTATTTAGGATGGACGACTCCTGGCACGGTAGTGTACCTGCAGGTAATGGAGTCACCCTCTCCAAAGGTGTCTTACAGACTAAAGGGGAGAGGGACGTGCATGATTGGCAGATCATTTGCTTAGGCAATTGAGTCAATCATGAGATGTCAAGTACCACACCAGATGTTGTTCTTGCACTAGATGCAATAAGTTGATATTGATCCAATCCTGGAGAAACAGTCGGAAGCAGTTTTAGAACATAAGTGGATGTTCTAGGGATATGATAACGACAGCCTCATTCGGGAGACAGTTATCATTCCAGGCTTCCAAGGTGACATGGACGACAAGGAGGTTGTCAGAGTTATAGTTTTCCCTCTGACGAGGGGCAGTATTTTGGACAGGTGATCCAAGGCAATACTGAGGGAGGCATGGCGCGCAGGATACTGATTAAGTTCAGTTGACGATACAGTCTAAGAAGTTTGGATTTGAAGTTCATTTATGAGCTATGTCCCATCAGACATCCAGACACATTCTAAGACAGGTATTGCTCATTTCGGGAGATGGCTTTCTCCGCGAACTTGAGATATAGAGAGACATAGAAAGAAACAGCTAAGCGGATCCACTCACTGAGGCTATTCCTCGAACGCAATAGTTTCGCAAACGAGTTTTGTGAGACTGACTAGTAGAGGAGTTGGGTGTTCGGTATCACACGGGCTGTGAGTATGCGACATCGCAATAATTAGCCTTGAGTGCAAGTGGGAGATTGTTGGAGATAGTGCCCTCAGAGTCAATTATTAGGTCACAGGTACGTGATTGTAATGATTGAGGGAGGACCTATCCCGGTAGGACAGTCTTACTCGAGATGATAGTATGCTATCTGGTTTACCTTTATCATCGTGTACTGCTTTAGGTGACATGACACGTCGCTATTACACGTTGATAGAGCCCATAGGATTCTTGCTTGACCACCAGCAGTATGAGGGCGATCATATAAGTGGGAGCTGGGGGTCTACAAGCATATCCTTAAAAGGTCCCTAGTCGTGGGAGTTTCGAGACCGGGCATCGATACTCCATTAGTAGACTAGTGTATACAGTCGAGACCCCGACGAGGGGCGGTGGCCGGTCTCACAAGCCACTGGTGTCAGTTGGATCACCTAAGATGTATACAGGTGCTCATTGGGTTATGAGTACACCGGACAGGACTCGCCGGGAACATGCTAGTTGGTCATATACCAGACGTCAGATGGCAGTTCCCTGGTGACATGTGTGCAGGTTAGTTCATCGACCTGGGGATCGTCATTTGTCTCGTGTGAGTTCCCACTGTACTTTGATTACTACCCTACCACGGCTCAAAGGAGTCGTGCAAACAGGTTTTAGTTGGGTACAGTCCCGAGCCACATGGAGGCAGTGAGCGTATCTTCAGGGGTTTGTCTCTCCCGGTATTGGGGGTGAGGTCATGCTGTGTCTAGGAGAGCCATTACACAAAGTCCTTGGCCAAGGCAAGGAGATTTACTGGTAGGTATTCCAGTAGTATCTCAGGGTGTTCTGGGCTACACTCCGACACGACTTGTACCGCTTTTGGGGGTCTGACTTTTACCAACCCCCTAGGCCCGCCATGCGATACTCATAGACGAACGGACCGGACTGCACGGATATTGTCACTGACAGGCTCAGTTGGGTGTCGGGGTGAGCTTCCTCATCGACGTCCCATTTGGTCAGTACCTGGTAGCCCGTCACGTATTGGCTTATACCTCTGACGTGCTAGTGGTTAAATCCACAACCAAGGTGTTGACGAGTCTTTAGAGTCCACCACACTTTCAGTTACTCAAGTTTCGGGCGAAACGCTGTAGAGGCCGTATGGAGATATGGCAGGGTCCGATCAGATACGTGCGGTATTGCACGGATCAGGATCGGACGGTTTGTACTAGTAGCCGTATAGGTATATGGCAGGGTTCGATCAGATACGTGCGGTATTGCACGGATCAGGATCGAACGGATATTACTAGCCGGCTTTGGTTTAAGCCGGTCCTAGTTTAGTACAGTGTAGATTTTGTCTCATTGCATTTGTATCCGGACGGAATACAGATGCGGGTGTGTATGCACAGTATTGGGGTTTTTCCTGTAATTTATTACGGGACCAGTTTTCTGGAGTTGCCAGTTTGCATTCCGTTCCGGCCGGTTTTCCTTTATTCTTTCCCGGCCGGACTTTTCCGATGGAGGGGGTTATTTGCAATTGTGCAAATAACATTTGTGGAGGGGGTTTCTTGTAAATGTTTGATTATGATAGCTATCATTTTCTTTTCAACCATGCTTTTGCTTTATGTGATTTGATTGTGATAAAGTGAGGGTATGGGTTTAATAGTGAAAGGCATGGTTGTATGTTTCTTTGTCCCTTGATGTGGTCACCTCTTCTCATCTCCTACACTCACCTCCCTTATTGCTTCATATTCTTTCCTCCTCCATTTTCTAAGTTCATAAGTTTTTTCATGGTTGAGTGAGAAGAAGAAAAGAGAAGGAGAGAGCTTCATCCTTGAGAGTGTTTCTCATTCTTGATCTCTTTTCATGCCAAGAAAAATGAAAGCACCATTTTTCATACCTTCATTCCTCCATCTTCAAAAGGCAACCAAAACCCCAATGAGACATAAACCCTACACATCCTACAGCAAGCCTTGGGCATGTCGAGTTGCCGGCTTCATGCGCGAGTTGCCTCGGTATAGAGGCGGGAGCCCGTAAAAGTACCCGGCTTCGTGGTGCCCTTTCCGACGAGGAGGAGACGGACGGAGATCCCGCAAGGAGATCGGAGTGGAGATGAAGACCGGAGGACTTGGATCGTCGGTATATCTCTATTCCCATTCTTGTAGATAGCTTAGACTAGTTAATGGTCCGATCCGGTTAAAGTGCGCGGTGGTGCCGGTTTGCAAAGTCCGCAAAATTTAAGTTATTCACCGTTTCCGCATTCCGGCGTCGGACTGACGGCCGGGGCGCCGCCGTGCACTTACACAACAGCGCCGACACGCTCGAGGATCTCGAAGGGACCTACGAATCTAGGGCTAAGCTTCCCCTTTCGCCCAAAACGCATCACGCCCTTCATCGGAGAGACTTTCAGAAAAACATGGTCGCCAACTGCGAACTCTAATCTGCGACGGCGCCTGTCTGCATACGATTTCTGCCTGCTCTGAGCCGCTCTCATCCGGTCTCGGATCAACTGTATCTTCGCTGTCGTCTCCTCAACAAGCTGCGGCCCCAAAATGATGCTCTCGCTGAGCTCTGTCCAACAGACGGGCGATCTGCATCTCCTCCCATACAATGCCTCGAAAGGTGCCATCTGAATAGTATCCTGGAAGCTGTTGTTGTAGGAGAACTCCACTAGAGGTAAATGACGATCCCAGCTACCACCAAAGTCTAAAACGCACGCTTTGAGCATGTCCTCGAGAGTTTGAATGGTCCGCTCTGACTGTCCGTCGGTCTGCGGATGAAACGCTGTGCTGAAGCTCAAACGAGTGCCCAAAGCCTCCTGAAGTCTCTGCCAAAGTCGGCTGGTGAACTGAGTGCCTCGATCTGACACGATACAAGTCGGTACGCCATGTAGTCGCACGATCTCGTCAATATAGAGCTGAGCATACTGAGCGAAGCTGAAAGTCGTCTTCACTGGCAGGAAGTGAGCCGCTTTCGTCAATCTATCCACGATCACCCAGATGGAGTCGTACCCTCGACTGGTCCTGGGTAGACCCACAACGAAGTCCATCGAAATCTGTTCCCATTTCCACTCTGGAATGGGTAACGGCTGTAGCTCTCCTGCGGGCCTCTGGTGCTCGGCCTTGACTTGCTGACAAGTCAGGCATCTCGAAACGAACTCCGCAATGTCCCTCTTCATCCCGTCCCACCAGTAGGTCTCTCTCATATCATGGTACATCTTGGTGGAACCGGGGTGGACACTATACACTGATCGGTGTGCCTCCTCAAGAATGTCGCGCCGCAATCCATCAGCATCTGGTACGCACAGTCTAGATCCATATCGTAAAATCCCCTGATCGTCAATCACGAACTCGGAAAATCTGCCCTGTCCCATCTGTGCCATGATCTCTGAGCAACGGTCGTCACTGCGCTGTGCCTCATATATACGGTCAAGCAACTGTGGGCGTGCACGAACATGCGCGAGCTGTCCCCCTGTCTGAGTGAACTCGAACTCAACTCGGCTGTCGCATAACATCTGCCAATCTGCTGACGACTGCCTCTGCACTGCGCGCAAAAAGGATAGGCTACCCCCGGGCCTCCTACCCAACGCATCTGCCACCACATTTGCCTTGCCGGGGTGATATAAGATCTCGCAGTCGTAGTCTTTCATCAACTCCATCCAACGACGATGTCTGAGGTTCAGGTCTCGCTGTTGAAATATGTACTTTAAGCTCTTGTGATCGGTGAATATCTGACACGACTCGCCGTAAAGGTAATGTCGCCAAATCTTCAGTGCAAAAACCACTGCAGCCATCTCCAAATCATGAGTGGGGTAGTTCTGTTCGTGCTTCTTCAACTGCCGAGAAGCATAGGCGATCACCCGGCCATGCTGCATCAATTCGCATCCTAATCCCACTCGCGAAGCATCACAGTAGACAACAAATCCGCCAGATCCCAAAGGCAAAGATAATACCGGCGCCGTAGTCAAACAAGTCCGTAGCTGCTGAAAACTGCGCTCGCACTCCTCTGTCCAAACGAAAGGAACTCCCTTCCGGGTCAAACCGGTCAACGGTGCAGCTATACGGGAGAAGTCCTGAACAAAACGCCTATAGTAGCCCGCCAAGCCTAGAAAACTACGGATCTCAGTAACCGATGTAGGTCGGGGCCACTGCTGAACAGCCTCAATCTTGTTGGGGTCCATACAAATGCCGTCTCTCGTAACCACGTGACCCAAGAATCCGACGCTGTCCAGCCAGAATGCACACTTGGAGAACTTCGCGAACAGCCGGTGCTCCCTCAGGGTCTGTAACGTAATCCGCAAGTGCTGCTCGTGCTCCTCTCTGCTCCGGGAGTACACCAAGATATCGTCGATAAACACGATGATGAAAAAGTCAAGATACGGCCTGAATGTACGGTTCATCAAATCCATGAATGCTGCTGGGGCGTTGGTGAGTCCGAACGACATCACCAAAAACTCGTAGTGGCCGTAGCGCGTGCGGAAAGCTGTCCTCGGTATATCCTCCTGTCGAACTCGCAACTGATGGTATCCTGATCGCAAGTCGATCCTCGAAAAATACCCCGCACCCTGAAGCTGGTCGAACAAATCATCAATGCGCGGCAACGGATATCTGTTCCGAACGGTAACTTTGTTCAGCTGGCGGTAGTCGATACATAAGCTCAAACTTCCATCCTTCTTCTTGACAAACAGGACCGGAGCACCCCAGGGAGAAACACTCGGTCGAATAAGTCCCTTATCTAACAAATCCTGCAACTGATCCTTCAGCTCTCGAAGCTCTGCCGGGGCCATCCGATAAGGCGGTATAGAAATAGGCCCCGAGCCGGGAATCAAATCAATGCAGAACTCAACATCGCGCTCAGGCGGTAGCCCGGGTAGCTCATCAGGGAAAACATCAGGGAACTCACAAACTACCGGGACCCGGTCCAACGGAACCTCTGCAGCTCGAGTATCACAAATACATGCTAAGAATCCCTGACATCCCTTCCGCAAGAGCTGACCAGCGCGAAGAGACGAAATTAAGCTGGGAAGGGTGACACTGCGGTCTCCCTGAATAACAAGGACTGGCTCTCCCGGAAAGCTAAATCTGACTGCCTTCTCACGGCAGTCCACCGAAGCATAACAAGTGGCTAGCCAATCCATGCCCAGAAGCACATCAAAGTCCAACATATCGAGGAGAATCAAATCAACCGATGAATCCCTCTCCCCGATACGAACGGAACACAATCGAAAAACAAAACGAGCGACAAACGACTCGCCTACCGGAGTAACAACAACAAGCGGCTGATCTAACGACGACGACTCACGGCCCAACATCGGTGCAAAGTGTGTAGATACGTACGAATGTGTGGAACCTGGGTCGAATAATACCCGGGCGTCGAAAGAACAAACTGGCAAGGTACCTGTCACAACGGCATTGGATGCCTGCGCATCCTGCGGTGTCAAAGCAAAAACTCAGGCCTGTCCTCCACCGATAGCGGGCTGACCTCGACCTCGGCCTCTGCCTCCTCGTCCTCTCTGAACAGGACCGCCGCGTCCACGGCCTCTCGGTGCACCTAACTGGCGTGGAGCATCGCCTGGGGTAGGAAGTAGGGCTCTCTGAGGAGGGGGTGGTGATGGTGGCAGGGTCACATGCGGAACTGTCGCTGCTCCCTGTCGTCTCACCGGACAGTCTCTGACAAGATGGTGCAAACTCCCGCACCCAAAACACCCTGGCGACGGCTGCTGCCCCTGGGGATAAGAACCATATAACTGTCCCCGCCCAAATCCTCTGCCAGGCCTATCTCTCGGAAAGAATCTGGCGCGCTGCCTCTGAGACGGTACATCGGTGCGAATCCTCTTTGGCCCAGAAACGGCCGAAGTCCGTGATATGCGTGCCTCCATCCGCAATGCTGTATCCATAGCAGCTGAATAAGTGTCGTAGTGCTGGGCGCCAATGGCAAGATATAGCTGGGCATCGAGTCCCTGTACGAACCTCTTCACCATCTTCTCCTCGGTATCCACCAAATACTGAGCATATCGGGATAACTGTGTAAACTGGATGTCATACTCAGACACCGTCATCCCAGGTGTCTTGACTAAGGCCTCGAAGCTACGAGCTCTGGCATCACGAACGCTCTCTGGAAGGAAACGGGCTAGAAAGACCGCTGTAAACTCGGCCCACGTCATAGGCGGTAGACCTGCAGCTCGACCTCTCAAGACTGACTCCCACCATGTCTGCGCGAGACCCTCTAGTCGGAAACTCGCAAGCTCGCCCATCGATCATCCGAACATCTCAGCGAACGGCAGCTCCTGGCTAAACTGTCAAGGAACGTCTGTGGGTCCTCCGCTGCCTCGGTGCCGGTGAATACTGGAGGTCTCAGCCTCATGAAATCCTGTAGTGAAACCGGGATGGTCACGGTGGTACTAGTAGGAGCAGGTATCATGATCGTCTGTGATGTAGTAGGTACGTCATCCGGCCTCGGTGTACGACTGGCTGCAACTAGGGATCCTACCATCAGACGTAGCTCCTGCATGCCTCCCATCATCTGTCGCAACTCCTCCATACCAGTCTCGAGCCTATCCATACGGCCTGGGGAAGGTGGATCAGTCTGTCCCTGCGGCGTAGGCATACCACCCTGCTCAGTCCTAGTCTCGGACGAGCCAGCTCGAATCTCGTCTCTGGCGGCAGCCCTCTGTGCCCTCGTAGCCTTCGGCGGCATAGTGGCTGTTACAGGAAAACGGATAGTAAGAACAGTGCAATAGGATCATAGGATACACGGAATTGAAGAAGGAATTTTCAAGCAAGTATATCCTAAAGTCACTTAGGCGGAGTACCGTATCGTAAGTATGCCGCGGACATACGCACGCTACGTTACCCTGCTTAAGTCACTTACTCCATCTACCAAGGGTCATCCTACACTCACAAAGGTAAAACCTATCGTTTTGATACCAACTTTGTCACGACCCGCAGGGTACGGAACGTGACTGGCACTTAAGTTTACGAAACGTCTAAAGACGTCCGTAAAATAAGTAAGCCAAAGCCCAGAAAACAAAACCAATTAAACAAAAGAGTGAAGAAAACCCAATCAATTGAAAGCGAGTTTATCAAATAAGTCATGTAAAACCCTTTTTAAAAACAATACCAATTTTTCTGAAAATTTCGGCAGAGTCTCCTTTGTAAATACTGGCCCCCAAAATGGGTACAACAAAATATATATGAATCCAACAAAATAGGGCATCCCCAAGCGGGAGCTAGCTCTTCGCCACAAGGCGGTCACAAATCCCACGCAATATAAAACGACAGCATGCAAAATAATCATAATGAAGCATAAGAAAAACAGCATGTCGACTCAAGTGAGCTCGACCCCAAAATACAGCATAAAAGTCCACAAACCTCACAGTCTCATCTCTAAGTCAATATACAACAATACTAGTAGATACAGTAGATGGAGTGCACTAGATACAAAGAATATACAAGGTGGTACAAAAATAGTAACATAACCCACCTAAGAGCAAAACCTCGAGTCCAGGCTAAGGAGGCAAAAGAACAAGTGCGCCCGCCGCTACTGAACTGACGGAGCGGACCTGCAAAAGACTATGGCACAACGGGGGTGAGTTGCCAACTCGTGAGTAATAAATAAAATCTACACAGGCTATTGAATGCATGCACACAAGCATCCTAGCATCTAAAATACAGGTATGAATGGGTATACTAGCAAGTATGTATACCACATCAGTGTACGAATATGTATGCAACATGAATATCTGAGGTCTCAATAGGTATATATAAGAAACATTTATCTCTTTTTGTTTTTGAAACTCTTTTAGAATGCCAGCATAATACTCAAAGAATCGACGAGAACCGGTGTCCAGCAACGACACCCAAAAGCTGTCTCAAATATCATAAATGTATCTCTGGCCTCAGCCGTCCGGCTGACCCATCTCAAATATCAATATCTCATCATCTAGCGGCCACGGTCGGTATCCTCTGGATATCCGCCGTCCCAAACAGTCACCGGTAGGTAATCCGTCCCCTGCCAGGCTCAACGTCAACACCACATTCCTCTTGCCCCGGGGTACCTTACCGGGCCCACCATGTACCCGTGCCGGTTCCTCCACTCCTCGACACGGATTTCCAAAACCACAGCAAACTCATGGTGGACGACACTTACATCACTAGAAAACCGCAATTTACATATTTTAAAAAATATAATAAGTTTAGAAATTTTGCGGCTTTCCCCCGAAATCCAGAAATATCATAAAATCTCAAGAAATCCTCATAAGTGCATATATCAATGATAATCAATGCATATGGTATCAATAATCAAGTTGCAATGTGTGATTAATAGATTAGGCATGAACAATTAATATGATGAAGTACATGCACATGAATAGCAATCCTACGGTTTCATTTTAAGGAATTAAAGGCAATAGCACAAGTTTAAGTATCATTTAGTAAAAGGTTTAAATTTAAAGGTTATCTAGTGTGGTGGCATGGCAATTACCAGGGTGTGTGTGTAAGCATGAATAGTGCTCGTGCTGCATATAAAAACCCTGGCAATGGTGCAGGTGTCCTATAAAATGGTTTCGTATAGGTATGTCAATATAATGCATGGATGCAGCAAATAATCAAATAAGTATTTCACCCCTAATTACTAACATCACTAAGAATCTTGTAAGTTACTAAAACTATCGGGCGGCTTGCGCCATCCAACGATAGTCCCCGGTAGATGTTACATCTACTCACCGGAATCCCTGGCTAGCTGTGTCCAATCACCGCTTTTCCCTTTCGCGCCGCGTCTGACGTCTCTGCGACCGAACCTGGAATTTACATCAATACCAACATAAGGTTACTTATCAAGAACGACGCAAAACCCAACGAAACTACTAAAGTTCACTAGCTAGGTACAACGTGCACAAAGTGCGCGGAACACACGCGAAAATCGCAAAAACTGCCAAAAAAACTCCGATTTGGTCGCCCGGCAAAACTAAAACCCGACTACTCAAAACTCCGCACTCACGCATCCTAAACATCATAGGAGATGCTAAAAACATCCCCAAGGTATCACAAATAATTCACCAAATAATTTTAATAAAAACCTAGTAAGCACAAACTAGCAATTTTGGTGCAAAAATCGAAAATTAGCGATACGGTTATCACAATCCAACACAATATCCAACCACACAACAAGCAATCTACAAACACTATAATTACAACACATTAGCAAAGGCTCAAAACCTATTTTCCATAAACAACCATTACTTGAATTATCTAACCTAGCAATTCTTAATCCAAACTATATATGAAAACCTTAAATTAACACTAATTTATAACTCAATTAGCAAGTTAACCTTCTAGATTAGGTTAGCAAAACAACTAGATAACAAATTAGATTTAATCAACTAAATAATGGTTTCTAAATCTTAATTCAACTCATTTATCATGCTTAACAACTCACAATCCATACACAACTCTCTTCTAGATTTTTGTAAATTAGCATACTTAATGCAATTTCACCCGAGTTTAACATAGATTAGGTTAATAGGAAGCCGCTTAAGCAAGGTAACCATAAAGATTAGTTAAGTAACAACTAGATTAACTACAAAACACTTTAATTAACTATCATGGCTTCAAAAACCCTAGTTAAATTTTTCAACCATAACCTAAGAAAACTAGATTAGAACTACACTAAATTAACACTACAACAATCTAACTTAAGAAACTTAATCAAAAGAATTTAATTAGTAAGAGATTATACCTCACTAGAGATCTAGCAAGAATAGATTTGCTTCAAATGATGGCCTCAAGCATCAAGATCCAAGCTAGGGAGGTGAAGGAAAAGAAAGATGAAGGATGGGTTTAATTTGTAAGCTTAAAGTTGCAATTTTTTTGAATTTAACTTGAAGAATTTTGAAGAAATGAAAAGAAAAGAGATGAAGAGGGGGGGAGTGCAGGTTTCGGCCAGTTTAGGAGGTGAGGGGAGGGGTGTGGGTGAGTGGGAAAGTCATTGGTCAACTCCCCAAAAGTCAATGCCCCATACCTAATCAAACTATAATTAAAATAATTCCATAAACCTACAATTGAACACAAGAAAGGAAACAAGGAATGAGGCCAGAAATTTCTGGACTTGAACAAGGTGGGGCTGTCCTAGGGCTGAGGGAAAAGAGAGAGGGGTTTTACAAAAGAAATTTTATGCAAAAAGACCCCCTACAAGTCAAAAATTGCAAGTTTTAGCTTAAAATTCAATAAATTCGTTTCCTATCATAAAAATTTGTTAAAAATCAAAATAAAATACTAAAAATTTATGTTACAACTAGATTTTAATTATCATAATTTTAAAGAATAAAATTAGCCCGAAAAAATTTGTATTTATCGCTAATTTAATGTATTTTCTTACCGGCTTAAATAATATTAAAAAATTGAAAAATAGGGAAAAAATTTTAAATGACCAAAATTTCATAAGTAACTCATTAGCTACTAAAATCAAGCAATTACCTATCCATTTTAGGTATAATTAGTCCTAAACTGCAAAATAACGAGAAAGACGGTTTTCGGAAAAATACCGAATTTTCACCGAATTTCAGGAAAACACCAAAACGACTTTTCAAGACGCTACAGGTGCTCAGAGGAGACTGGGTACACTGGACGGACTTGCCGATAACTCCTAGATGGTATTATACCTATCGTCAGATAGCAGTTCTCTAGTGACACTGGTACAGGTTAGTCTGTCGACCCGAGATCGTCATAGAGTCTTATGTGATTCCCACTGTGCTTTGATTTTCACCATACCACGGTCAAGAGATCGTGTAAAAAGGTGGTTTTTGGGTACAGTCCCGAGTCGCATGAAGGCAACGAGCGATAGAAGGGGATTCGTCTCTGCCGGTATTGGGAGTTGATGTTGCACTATGCTCGATTGGCCATAACAGGAAATCTCTGGCCAGGGTTGCTGAGATATACTGGTAAGTGTTATCAGTAGTTTCTCGAACCGTTATGGACCTTGCATCGGCATGACTTATCAGGCTATTGGGGTCTGACGTTATACCACCCCCAGACTGTGATATGCAACATATCTGACGGAGAAACCGGACTGTACGGTAGTGTTACTGATTAGATTTGCAGGAGTATGAGCAGGCTTGCTTGTTGATCTTCTGATCGCTCAATACCCGGGTGGCCGTTACGTTTAGCAGACCGCTTGCGGCTTTTGGGTGTTTGATATGATCATCACCTACTGTCGGCGTATTGACGAGTCTTTAGAGTCCTACACAGAGGTTTCCTGGTTCATGCGAAACGAAGTAGGAGCACATATGTGATATGTGCGGAACCGAAATTAATGCGCGTATGTGATACCGCATTCTATTCTCGCGATATGTGATATCGGTCAGTTATATGTGATATAGCCAGGTTATCGGATCAAGTGTTGATTCGATAGATTGTTACATTTGTTATTAGTCGGTTGTATGAGATATAGCCGGATTATTAAATCAAGTGTTGATTAGATAATTTAATTTATAATTATATATTTGATATATTAACTTACATTAACTAATATTTGCTCACTTAAACATTTCTTTTTCTCACTTGTGTGCATTTAGTATATATGTGATATATATTAATGTACATTTTATTTGTGTCATACTTGATGCCACATGCTTCATAGGTGTATGAGACTTACACTATACTTATGATAATGATGGGTTTTTATTTATCAAAGTAAATCAAAATTGGATGGATTTTTTGTCATGGCTACAAGCTTGTAGAAGCTTATGGAACCAATGACCAAGTCCACTTATTTTGTTTTACTTGTAGATATTTATTAACCTAACCATTATCCTCACCCATGGTTACGTCTCTACACGAGTTAGTGTAAGTCTACGGTAGCGCCCCGGCCGTCTGTCCGAGGCCAAAATGCGGAAACGAAAACTTTTTCAAAACTTGAAACCGGCACTATCGTATACTTTAAATCTAGATCAAACCATTAACCTATAACTAGCAACTAGAGAAGGGTTAGAAAAGCTATACCGATCGATCCGTGTCCTTCGGTCTTTGGCCACCAACCCAAGATCCTCGCGGCATCTCCGATCTCCGGTCTCCTCATCGAAAATGGCACCACATCTTCGAGTCTTTTTACAGGCTCCCGCTTCATCCGAAGCAACTCGGGCACGAAGTTCTCTAGCTGACGTGTCTAAGGTGAAGTAGAGAATGTGTGTCATCACTTTGTCTCTTGAGGATTTAGTGGATGCCATTGGTGAGGAGATAATGAGCTCAAGAAAGAAGAGGAAGAAGAAGAAGCTTTCCTCTCTTTTTCTTTTTGTGTTTTTATCAAATGAGAGTGAGAGTTAGAATAGAAAATACAAGAGCTAACCTCATTATACATGGCTACCTTTTCTCTCTCTCTCTCTCTCTCTCATTTCACCTCACAAATCAATCACTAAACATGACATGGTTTAAAGAATAAGACCATGAGTCACCACCCTTGTCCATGTCATAATTAATGCACCTAATCATGGTTTTGAGCTCATTATTTCCATATGCAAACATTAATCCAAATGTTTGAAACAATAAAAAGAGAATGGTATCTACTAAAGTAAACTCGTGACGGATCACAAGAGTACCCCTCACCTGTATATACATACCTGCATCTGCATTCCGACTGAATGCGAACGCGATGAGACTAAAGTAATCCAACAAATCTAATACTAGGATCCGGCTTAAACCAAAGCCCACTAGTATGATCCGCCCGATCATGATCCGTGCTCTACTGCACGTATATGATCGAACCCTGCCATAATACCATACGGCCTCTATAACGTTTCGCCCGAAACTTGAAAACTGTCTATGGGGGACTCTAAAGACTCGTCAATACTTTGGTTGTGGATTTAACCACTAGCACGTCAGAGGTACTAGCTGTACGTAACGCGCTACCAGGTATTGACCAAAAGGGAGGTCGATGAGCGAACTCATCCTGACACCGTACTGAGCCTGTCAGTGACAATATCCGTACAGTCCGGTCCGTTCGTCTATGAGCATCGCATGGCGGGCCTAGGGGGTTGGTAAAAGTCAGACCCCCAAAAGCGGTACAAGTCGTGTCGGAGTGTAGGCCAGAACACCCTGAGATACTACTGGAATACCTACCAGTAAATCTCCTGCCTTGGCCAAGGACTTCGTGTAATGGCTCTCCTAGACACAGCGCGATCTCACCCCCATTACCGGGAGAGACGAAACCCCTTCCAATCCGCTCACTGCCTCCATGTGGCTCGGGACTGTACCCAACTAAAACCTGTTTGCACGACTCCTTTGAGCCGTGGTAGGGTAGTAATCAAAGCACAGTGGGAACTCACATAAGACAAATGACGATCTTAGGACGATGAACTATCCTGTACACATGTCACCAGGGAACTGCTATCTGACATCAAGTATAATACCAACTAGCATGTTCCTGGCGAGTCCTGTCCGGTGTACTCATAACCCAATGAGCACCTGTATACATCTTAGGTGAACCAACTGACACCAATGGCTTGTGAGACCGGCCACCGCCCCTCGTCGGGGTCTCGACTGTATACACTAGTCTACTAAAATAGTATCGATGCCCAGTCTCGAAACTCCCACGACTAGGGACCTTTTAAGGATGTGCTTATAGACCCCAGCTCCCATGTATATGATCGCCATCATACTGCTGGCCGTCAAGCAAGAATCCTTAGGGCTCTATCAACGCGCAATAGTTGTTGGATATAGTGCCCTCAGAGTCAATTATTGGATCGCAGGCACGTGGTTGCAATGATTGAGGGAGGACCTATGCCGGTAAGACAGTCTTACTCAAGATGATAGTATGCTATCTGGTTTATCTTTATTATCGTGTACTGCTTTAGGTGACATTACTGATCACTATTGCACATTGATAGAGCCCCTAGGATTCTTGCTTGACTCCCAGCAGTATGATGGCGATCATATACATGGGAGCTGGGGTCTATAAGCACATCCTTAAAAGGTCCCTAGTCGTGGGAGTTTTCGAGACAGGGCATCGATACTCCAGAGTAGACTAGTGTATACAGTCGAAACCCCGACGAGGGGGGGTGGCCGGTCTCACAAGCTACTGGTGTCAGTTGGTTCACCTAAGATGTATACAGGTGCTCATTAGGTTATGAGTACACCGGACAGGACTCGCCGGGAACATGCTAGTTGGTCTTATACCTGACGTCAGATAGCAGTTCCCTGGTGACATGTGTACAGGTTAGTTCATCGACCTGGGATCGTCATTTGTCTCGTGTGAGTTCCCACTGTACTTTGATTACAACCCTACCACGGCTCAAAGGAGTCGCGCAAACAGGTTTTAGTTGGGTACAGTCCCAAGCCACATGGAGGCAGTGAGCGGATCTGCAGGGGTTCGTCTCTCCCGGTATTGGGGGTGAGGTCGCGCTGTGTCTAGGAGAGCCATTACACAAAGCCCTCGGCCGAGGCAGGAGATATACTGGTAGGTATTTCAGTAGTATCTCAGGGTGTTCTGGGCTACACTCCGACACGACTTGTACCTCTTTTGGGGGTTTGACTTTTACCAACCCCGTAGGCCCGCCATGCGAAACTCATAGACGAACGGATCGGACTGTACGGATATTGTCACTGACAGGCTCAGTAGGGTGTCAGGATGAGTTCGCTCATCGACGTCCTTTTCGGTCAACACCTGGTAACCCGTTACTTATGGCTAATACCTCTGATGTGCTAGTGGTTAAATCCACAGCCAAAGTGTTGACGAGTCTTTAGAGTCCCCCACAGACCGTTTCTCAAGTTTCGGGCGAAACGCTGTAGAGGCCGTATGGAGATATGGTAGGGTTCGATCATGGACGTGCGGTATTGTACGGATCATGATCGGACGGATAATACTAGCGGGCTTTGGTTTAAGATGGATCCTAGTATTGTACAGTGTAGATTTTGTCTCATTGCATTTGTATTCGGTCGGAATACAAATGCGGGTATGTATATACAGTCGCGGGGTTTTCCTGTAATTTATTACGGGATCAGTTTTTTGAAGTTGCCAGTTTGCATTCCGTTTCGGCCATTTTCCTTTGTATCTTTCTTTGGCTGAAAATTGGTGGAGGAGGGCTTATTTGCAAATGTGCAAATTAGCATTGTGGAGGGTGTTCTTTGTATATTGTAGCCTCATGATGGTTCAACCATCATTTGACTTCTTTCTTCATGATTGCTTGACTTTTGGAGATATGATGGTTGATGGAGTGTTGGACTTTGTTGTGATCATTTGATTCTCTCATCATCATTCATCATTCCTTCTTGCATTATTATTGATCCACTCCCTCTCTCCCCATTCATTTGATACATGGCCGGCCACAAGAAGGGAGGGGGCTGTCCATGTTTTTTGTGAGGGATGGTTCTCATTTTGTTTTGCACAAAATCCCTTTGTTTATCCAAAAAACTTCCATCTCATTCCTCCACAAAAAACCATGGCAACTTCAACCCCAATAGAGACATATAGTTCTACACTATCCTACAGCATTCTTGGACACGTCGACTCGCCAACTTCGTGCCCGAGTTGCCTCGGTCCAGAGGTGGGAGCCCGTAAAAGAACCCGACGATATGGTGCCCTTCCGACGAGGAGACGAAGACCGAAGATTCCGTGGGGAGATCGGGATGACGACGAGAAGACCGAAGGACATGGATCGCTCGGTATATCTCTCTACCCTTTCTTCTTTTAGCTAGTAGTAGGTTAATGGTCCGGTCCGGATTTATAGTCCGCGATAGTGCCGGTTCAAAAGTTAAAGAAAAGTATCGTTTCCGCATTTTGATCTCGGATTGACGGCCGGGGCGCCGCCGTGCACTTACATGGTATCAGAGCCACGCCATTAACCTAGTCTAACTTGCTCTAACATGTTTACAAGTTCGATCGATCGGATTTTCCAAAAACCGCGTTTTTCATGCATAAGTTTTCTGTCGATTTATTTTTGGCTCGAAAAAATTTTCAGTACATTGCAGAAACACGTGCAAGGAATTATAAGCATTCTGTGAAAATTTGGTCGCGTGACGTCATTGTTCCACCGCGGAATAGCGGCCAAAAACACGCATTGGCCGCGGTTCCGCCGCTATCTTGACTGTTCATGGCACCAAATTTTTACAGTGGGCTTCTGACATGGAAATAGAGTTTCTGGTATATTCTTTTTGGGCCCAGATGTTTTTGAGTGCTACAGTTGTGCTTGGGGCCCACTTCGGGAAATTTAGTCGATCGAAAATTTTAAACATGTTAGTTCACAGTATTTACATTATATCTGCGACCGTCAATGTCATTTGATCGGTAAATCCTGTCCAACTGCTATAGCCCTTTTAGACGAATTTGCGAACGTGACATTCACGTTGATATTCTGTGTTGTGCTGTGATGTTGCGGATTGTCGTGGAGGATAGCCTGGATGCAATGTTAGTACAGTTTGGTTGTTTATGTACATTTGATATTGCGGGGCGAGCGTCCGACATGTGGACTGCCGTCACTGCCTGTTTGTATATTATTCTTTTGGGGCACGACCGGGCTGAGGTCGATGTACCCGTTGTATGTATATTTTTACTTTCTATACTAGGATTACCCCGCGGAGGGGTGCACGGGTAGCCGAGTTCTAGAGGGCAACGGGCCCGCATCTCATGGCTTTGAGACGGAGGGGGCCTCACTCTAGAATTAGCGAGCTATTCACCGCACTCGTAGGGGGTATAGGTTGGAGGGGTGCCCAAGTTACCGGATTCCGTGAAGTGCTGGGTGGTCCATTCACGTTGCTGAAGGGGGCTGCCTCACTTCAGGTTTTGGCGGGTAACTTGCCGCACCCGTAAGGGTCTAGGATTTCATTGCACAGGCTATCCACACGACCAGAGGAATGTCGGGTTTCAGTAGTGGCTCTATGAAACCCGGGGATCCCAGATATCTGTATTGTTCTGTGATGCTTATTACATTTCTGTGATGTTGCATTTTATCACGCCTTGAGCGAATATTATAGATTGATATATATATATTAGTAGATGTTGTATATGTTTTGCATCCGCGCTAGTCCAGTCCCCACTCTGTCGTTAGTTGAGTAACCTAACGGGTGATGATGGGACCCAGTGGCGAATGCGGATGGCATATACGTACATCATTATTGTCGTTCTTTATTGGTGTGATCAATTGATGGGACTGCATTGATTCGGATCAATGCAAGCTAAAAAAACCTATTCTGATATTGTTGGAAAAAATTTTCAAAAAGCTGTTATTGCAAGGACGTTCACTTTTGTTTTGCACAGTGGTATTCGGTTATGAATATCCAGCACCTCAATCGACGAGGCAAGGGCCAAGATCCCTTCACCGGGAGTGACCCCTTGGACAAAAGTTTGCGTCAGGGTAATAACTTCACTATAGCCGATTACTTTTGCTTTGCATTATGGTATTCAGTTGGAATATCCTGCACCTCATTCTATGGGGAAATAGCCGAGATCCCTTCACCGGGAGTGACCTCTTCAGCAAAGGTTTTCGTCACTATATTTTTTATAAAAAGTTATGATGTTCCTTCAACAATATCAAGTTCTTTACGTTAAAGGTTTTTCACCAAAAACCAGCCGTAGCCCTCCGTCATTTCTTACGGGTATTATTTAGTATTCGTGCTGCGTTTGTTGACCTAGTCAAGACGTAGTGTTCGGTAGCTAAGTGGTGCTTGTTTGTTGCATAAATGGGATTGGTTAGGACAGTCGTGCGGCCTTGTTGACCTAGTCAAGGGCACGTACGGGTGGGTTTAATGCAGTCTAGAATAATGACAGGTTGAACTTGACTAGCGGTTTATGGTTTGTTGACCTAGTCAAGGTCATAAGCCGCTTGGGGTAAAAACATACATCGGGAGTTTCTAAAGAAACTGAAACTTGCCAGATATGCGCATACCTTCTGGAGTGAGATAATATGAGTGGATTCCATCACATTATCATGCGATGATAGTTGGATCCCGATTCCCGCTGATGAGTTGGTTTACTCCTCGGGTGATCCCGACTAATTCTTCTTTCAGGTTTGGAGGAGAATTTGACGTTACAGTGGGAGGTTTCCTGATTAGACAAATTGGTAACCATTCTGATCTAGGTTAGAGTGCATGCTGAGTGTTTCTTTTCTCTCTCTCTTTGGCTGCGACAATGACCCGACCCTTGACTATGACTCAGTGACCAAATTAACCGAACCTTCTTAAACACTGGCTTTTGGATTGTCAGAGTTGCATACCTCATTGCCACTCCTACTCTTACCCTTTTCTCCAGGACACCCCGTATTATTACGAACGTCCACTTCCATTGGATAAAACCATCGTATGGTTATATACGAACTCGAAGGAATTTATTCGAGGATGGTTTCCGGTTCTGGAGAAAACAGATAGGACTATTCAGTTGTCTTTTCCTTTTACCTTCTCTCAGGTTGTGAGTACTCCTTGGTTTAGGGGATAGTACACCTATTACGCTAATTGGATAGTCTTCTTCCAAACCTTAGGCAGGTGCCGAATGGTGGGGAATGAGGAAAACAAATTAGCCTAACGATGGTGTACAGAAGGTATTAAGTAAAGACAAATAAAGGGATTAGTAAGAGGGCAAAGTAAATTGCGACTGCTATTCACGACCAAACCAAGTATTTCATTACCACTCCCACTTCACCTTTGTATTTCTCCAGAACACTCCTTATCACTACGAAGATCCACAGTTATTTGGATACTCCATCATATGGTTATATACGAACTCGAAAGGAACTTGTTCCAGTTCGGGGATGGATTCTGGTTCAGGAGAAATAGGAATAAGGTTTTATTCAGTTGTATTTTATCCTCACCTTCTCTCAGGTTGTGAGTGCTCCTACGATTAGGACAGTACACCCATTATGCTTATTGGATAGTCTTCTTCCAAACCATAGGCTGGTGCCGAACGGTAGGGAAGGAGGAAAACCATTTAGCCTAAGCGGGTGTACAGAAGGTAATGACTAAAGACATATGAAGGGATTTGGAGAGATGGAAAAGAAATATACGGTTACAGTTGTGAATCTGGATAATGGAAGAGGCATTACTAGGAATACCCGGATACCCCTACGAAACATTTCAATGTTTCAGTTTCACTGTGTACTGTTAAAAGAAAACTGATTTCCTAATTAGCCCTTGCTCCAGGGTATGTATTTACCAGGTATGATTCTCATATCTGTATGGTTTCACAGATGATGAGTGAGAGTAAGTTATTGGGAATTAGCTGATCATCCTCATTATATCGGAATTCGTTGTAATTGGTGATATTTGAGGAAATCACTTGGGTTGTTTGCCAGACGGCAAGTATTTGGTTTTGAATATCCGTTGTAATGCACCAATTCCAAATTGATATATCTGTACGTCTATTTTTTATAGAGTGAGATGTAACTTTTTGAAATTATGTCCATGACATTTACCTATATCAGTGGTTGATTAGGTAAGGAGTATTAAACAGCGGTGTAATTCTTCTTAACCATAAGTACAGTTTTCAACCTACGACACACAGGGAATGAGTTATTAGACTCAAGGGACTTATACAAAGTATTGTATATTATCCAGTGTCCATTAGGACAGAGGGGTTGGTCCTCGTACTATATTCAGTTTACTTATGACTTCTCTAGTTCTTAGACAAGTGTTTCGTAGAGACACAAGGTCTAAGTTTTGAGAAGTTATAGGTATATGAATAAAGTAGAGAACCAGGTGTTGCAAGTATCAGGATTTTTCAAGGTGATCGAAGATGTGGATACTTTTGTATGGTATTCAGTTGGTAGTAATGATTAAGAGAACTTGCTTCTATTTTAGGTTACTCATAATTGGAAGTACTCCTAAGTTAAGTAATGCTGATCGGCCTCTCTCCATTTTGTTGACATGCACTGGAGACAGATGTATGATTTGAATCTGGTTCAATTAAATCAGTGCCTCTGTTTCTATATTAGATATAGAACAGTTCATATCTTAACGATGTTAAGGTACGGGGAGTCGTCTGGCTTATGCTTAAAACCAGACTCCGGACTACTCAAGGCACGTTTCTGTAATGGCTGTTTGTGGTTCGACCCGGGCTATGACAAGGGTTGACTTTCTACCATCTGGAAGATCAATAATGATATTGTTCTTGACTCGCCACAGTTTTAACAAAAATGGAATTTTTCAGAAAATAGTAGTGGGAGTATGGTAGAACTGGAAGTAATTCCAGAACCACAAACGATTACAGAAAATTTGATGAGAACCTAAAGATTCAATCTGATTTGACATTCCATTGGCCACTCCGCAGATATGGTAGGTAACCTTAGGCACTCGAGAGGTACTTCGGTATGCTCAAAGACAGTGACAGGGAGGTTCTTGACACTACTGTTGTTCCAGGCTATGAGACCCGGCAGGAGGATAAGTATAGCGTCGTTCTAAACTAGCTTTAGAAGTGCACGTGTATATGACTCTGCCAGAGGGTAGTCGTAGTCAGTGGGAGCAGCGGAAGCATTGGTGGACAAGTAGCTTATGTCTATGGACTAAAGCAGATATAGCGGAGATAGATCATCTATTTCTGATGTGACAGTCATAGGTTTGACTTCATCAGAATAGGGGATGGATCTGTTAAGAAGGTGGTAGGGTGTGATGTCCTGATTTCTGGATGACATACACAGAGTAGGAAGTGATATTCCTATACTACGATCGGTTATATTTTGGTTGTCACACAGTAGTTTCTTCACATGGGATTTGGATATTATATCAAGACATTCTGGTTACTGGATCTATGGTTTTAGATCTAGATTTGGGTAGTTTCCCAATCTGGGTATTTAGATAGCATTCTAAAGGTGTTTTAGAATGGATGACTATTGGCACGGTAGTGTACCTGCAGGTGATAGAGTCACCCTCTCTAAAGGTGACTTACTGACTAAAGGGGAGAGGGATGTGCATGATTGGCAGATCACTTGCTTAGGCAATTGAGTCAATCATGAGATGTCAAGTACCACACCAGCTATAGTTTTTACAGTAGATACAATAAGTTGATATTAATCCAATCTTGGAGAAACGATCGGAAGTAGTTTTAGAACATAATAGAATGTTCTAGGGATATGATAACGACAGCCTCATTCAGGAGACAGTTATCATTCCAGGCTTCCAAGGTGACCTGGATGACAGAGTGACTGTCAGAGTTATAGTTTTCCCTCTGACGAGGGGCAGTAGTTTGGACAGGAGGTCCAAGCGGATACTGAGGGAGGCATGGCGCAGGATACTGATTAAGTTCAGTTGACGATACAGTCTAAGAAGTTTGGATTTGGAGTTCATTTATGAACTAGGTCCCATCAGATATCCAGACATATTCTAAGATAGGTATTGCTCATTTCGGGAGATGGGTTTCTCCGTGAACTTGAGATTAAGAGAGATATAGAAAGAAACATTAGGGCGGATCCACTCACTGAGGCTATTCCTCGAACGCACTAGTTTCGCAAACAGGTTTTGTGAGACTGATTAGTAGAGGAGTTGGGTGTTCTGTATCACACGGGCTGTGAGTATGCGACATCGCAATAATTAGCCTTGAGTGCAAGTGGGAGATTGTTGGATATAGTGCCCTCAGAGTAAATTATTGGATCACAGGCACGTGGTTGCAATGACTGAGGGAGGACCTGTTAGTTATATGTATGCCCTAGAGGCCATTACTATACATAGGATGTACATTGTAGTGGATGCTTGGACATATATAGGGAGGACTTTCTTGCTCGACATGATAGTATGCTATCTGGTTGCTCTTTACCTTAACGTGTACACTGATTGTCTCTCTGTTACATGTTGGTAAAGCCCTTAGGATGTGTACTTGACTATCTGGACTATGATGCGGATCATACTAGTGGGGACATGGTAGTCCATAAGTACATCCTTCAAGGTCCCTAGTCGTGGGTGTATCGAGACGGGGCATCGATATACCAGAGTAGACTAGCATATACCTTCTCGACCCATATAGATGGGCGATGGATGATCCCATATCCATTGGTGTTTGACATCAGAGATGGTGTACGGGTGCTCAGTGGAGACTGGGTACACTGGACGGACTCGCCGAGAACTCCCAGATGGTATTATACCTTACGTCAGATGGCAGTTCTCTGGTGACACTGGTACAGGTTAGTCTGTAGACCCGAGATCGTCATAGAGCCTTGTGTGATTCCCACTGTGCTTTGATTTCCACCTTACCACGTCCAAAAGGGCGTGCAAAACGGTGGTTTTTGGGTACAGTCCCGAATCACATGGAGGCAATGAGCGATAGGACGGGATTCGTCTCTCCCGGTATAGGGAGTTGATGTTGCACTGTGTTCGATTGGCTATAACCGGAAATCCCTGGCCAGGGTTGTTGAGATTTACTGGTAAGTGTTACCAGTAGTTTCTCGAACTATTATAAACCTCATATCGACATGACTTATCGAGCTATTGGGGTCTGACGTTTACCACCCCTAGGCGAGATATGCGACATATCAGACAATGAGACCGGACTGTACGGTAAGTGTTACTGGTTGGATTCACAAGAGTGTGAGCGGGCTTGCTCGTTGATCTTCTGATCGCTCAATACCCGGTGGCCGTTACGTTTAGCAGACTGCTTGCGGCTTGTGGGTGTTTGATATGATCATCACCTGCTGCCGGCGTATTGACGAGTCTTTAGAGTCCTACACAGAGGTTTCCTGGCTCAAGCAAAAAGAAATAGGAGCGCATATGAGATATGTGCGGGACCGAGAATAATGCGTGTATGTGATACCGTATTCTATTCTCGCGATGAATGTATCGATTGGTTGTATGCGATATAACCTAGTTATCGAATCGAGGATTGATTCGATAAGTCGATACATTGGATATTAGTCGGTCATATGCGATATGACCGGATCGTTAAATCAAGTATTGATTTAATGATTTAATGTATAATTATATATTTGATATATTACTTTGCATTAACTAGTATTGGTTCACTTAAGATGGATTTTCTCACTTGATGTGCACATTGTATATATGATATAGTTTTATGCACTAGTTTGTATCATGTTTGATGATACGTGCAAACTTGGGTGTGTATGATTAAACCATGATTAAGTTAATGGTTAGGGTTTGATTTACTTATTTATTTATTTCTTTTCATATATTTTTGGACAAGAAATGAAATGCTTGCTTCTTTTGTTTTTTGTTGAAGCTTCATGAAGCTTTGAAAGCTTGACCATTTTGTTTCTTTCCTTAACCCTAACCATTTACTTAAACCCTAGTTTATTCTCTACACTTGTTAATCTAACCCAAGGTTGCATTATGATAAGATCAATTGATTTTATCACTATTCATGATATTCTTTTTCTTCTTCTTCTTCTTCTTCAAGAAGAAGAAACCTTGCTTCCTCCAATGGTGACATAAGAAAAAGAGTGAGAAATCCAAATCCAAAGTGAACCCACTTCCTATTTCTTCATCCTCTACCATTTTCCATGTAGTATAGGGTGTTTTCTTCACAAGTTTCATGACTTGGTGAAGGTGGAGCTTGAGTTTTAGTTGCCTCGACGTAGATCATGTTCGGCATCGAAGTCGACGACCTAGCCCGATCATTTCTTCGACGAAACCATCGCTAGAGTCCGGGATCCGATGATCGCAGCGGAGGGACGTCAACACGGAGCCAAGGAAGTGGAGGACCAGATCTACAAAGGTTGTAGCCCCTTTCACGTAGCACTAAAGCAGTTTAGTAGCTTGTAGTTTCGCCTAATTTCTAGTTAACGATCTATATTAGGGTTTCTCGGCATATAATTTTTGAATTTGGCATGGTTGATGCCTTGTGGAACCTCTTGAGTGTACCTAGGAACCCTACAGTGGTATCAGAGCCTAGCTAGAGCCTTAGGCGATGCGTAGACGATGTTAGAAACCCGATCGAACCCGAAACCCTAATCCAAAACCCTTCTCTGTACATTTTTTCAAAACTGGGATTTTTCCCAATTAAAAATAGCCAAAAAATTCAGCAGGAAATTTTAGGAGTTACTGTGAAGTCCGTGCTCGTAAGTCGATGAAACTGCCGCGGAACCACGGCATAAGCATGCCTAATGCGGCGGTTCCACGGCCATATAGTCACATCAGCTTTTAGAAATTGCACAGTAATTCCTATCTTTTAGTGCTGTATTTTCTGGGAATTTTTAACTTCTACTCAAGAATTGAGTTTTCTGGGTTGTATTGGGAGTTCATAGATTCGATCGGATTGTCTAACTTCGTCTATATGTTTTCCGGATATTTTAGAATATGTTAAAAAGTTCGACCGGATATAAATACCCGATATTTCCCTTGCCGGGAAATTTCCAAGTGTTGGATTTTTCCGTAATTTAATGACGTTCTAAGTAGTGCAAGTAACACGATGGTCCCTCTAGAAGACAACAAACCTTAACTCAATTATGTGACCGTCTTGAACTGGCCTTTGAACCTTAGGGTTTGGGGCAGTACAGCATGCCACATGTGAGGCGTTGGCTTGACCCTTCTACGGCTGGACCGTTGGTACTGAGGCATGAAGTGAATGTTTTTAAACTTATTTCAGAAGTTGAGCTGTTTCGGGAAAACTTGGGTGTTTGATTGTTCGATCAGAAAGTTTAACATTTTCTATTTATCTGAAATGTGATACAATATTTGGAATCTACAAGTAGTTATGAGATAACTGATTTGAATGTTATAAATATAGCAGTTTAGTCTCACCTGATCGGTTGCCACGGAATTTTGATGCGATCAAAAGTCCGTCGCAATCACGTAGTGTACGCGGATACTCGCCGGGTAAACTTAATAGACAGCCACACCCCATAGCCCCGACCAAGTGACTGTAGGAGAACCCCGTCGCCGAAAGCATCCGTTCGGGTGCTCGCGGCAGCGGTGTTCCGCCTCGGTGCACTTCGTCGACGGTATCGGGGGTGCGGCTGTCTACTAAAGTTTGCGACGAGCATTCGATCAGAATATCAGGAATCCTGTTGAATTGCCCGACTTGATATTGAAAAGTGTTTTCAATAATGAGACAAAAATGCGGGGTTTATAATTGTTAGGCATGCGATGTCTAAAGAATTCATTTGATTAGGCATGTAATGTCTAAGGAGGTTGCGGATTCCAACTGTTGTAGTTTTACACTTTCTTTTCTGCGACCGTAAGTGTAATATGTGATATCGCCGGTTTCGTTGCTATATGTCAACGACAATTGGGATGCGCATATTTACTTACGTTGATGACATGTGATGTTATGTGTTACTGGATATGTTATATTGGATCGTCGTGTTTGAATAGCCGAGGGTTTTTTATGTGAGATGAGTGTTTTTCATGCATGTAAAAACTTGTATGTAATATTCTTTTATTGGGGCACTTCCAGGTTGCGGATGTTGTCACCATTTGTATATTATTTACTTTTCCGCACTAGGATAGACCCAAGGAGGGGAGCACAAGTAACCGGGTTCTAGGGTCCAGTGGGAGACCATCTCGAGGAGTCGAGTCCGGGTCTCCTAACCCTAGAATTGGTAGGGTTGCTTGCTGCTCTCGTAGGGGTCTAGGGGGTGTGGGATTGGCTATTCATCACGACCGTAGAATCCGTGTTTTATACTGGCTCGTATTAAAAACACGGACGTCCTAGTATATCCAATATTTCATATGATATTTTCTGCTGCGTTATCTGTGATATGATCATGTGATATGTTCAGATAGATATAGTATATAGTATATATGATATATTATATATAGACGTTGCTTATGTTTTACACCCGCGCTAGCCCTGCCCCGCTCTGCCTTTAGTTACCTAACCTAACGGTGCAGACGGGACATCCAGGCGAATGCGGATGGCATAAGCGTACGTTATATTTATCTGTGATGTTTAGGTGGACTTTAATGATGGTACTTCATTAATATGATTAATGAAAGTAAAAGAAACCTAAAGATGTTGTGGAATCGAATTTCAAAAATAAAACAGGTAGCTACAGTTCTTGCTTTGCACAGCGGTATATATGATATATCCTGCACCTTATTCGATGAGGAAAGGGCCGACGATCCCTTCACCGGGAGTGACCCCTTTAGTAATAACTGGCAGATGCTACACACTCGGTTTGTCTTTTGATAGCTTCTATAGTTTCTGCTTTGCACAGTGATATATATGATATATCCCGCACCTCATTCGACGAGGAAAGGACCGACGATCCCTTCACCGGGAGTGACCCCTTTAGCAAAACTAGAAAAGCCAAAAAAACACTCCATTTCAAAATCATTTGATTCTACAACGATATCAAGTTCATTAAGCAATAGGTTTTCAGAAAAACCTGCCGTAGCCCTCCGTCATTTCAGATAAGTAGTAGATAGTATTCGTGCTGCGTTTGTTGGCCTTTATCAAGGCGTAGTGTGCGGTAGCTGACTAGTACTTATCTGCTTATGCATATGATGCGGATTGGATTAGGGTAGTCGTGCGACCTTGTTGGCCTTTGTCAAGGTGTAGGGTTCCTAGGCACGCTAATGAAGTCTCACAAGGCATCAACCATGCCAATTTCTAATTTTTCCGGTGCCGAGAAACCCTAATACGGATCGTTAACTAGAATTTTAGGCGAAAAGATAAACTAGTTAACAACTTAACTAAAGGTAAGAAGCTACAACCTTTGTAGATCCGGTTATCCACTTCCTTAGCTCCACGTAGTCGTCCCCTCGCTGTCCATCTCGAATTCCGGACTCTTGCATCGGCTTCATCGGAGAAATGAGCGGACTAGTCGCCGGCTACGATGCCGAAGATAATCTACGTCGAGGTTACACAAGATCAACTCCAACTTCACCAAGTTGTGAAACTTGTGAAGAAAACACCCTATACTACTAAGCAAGAGGTAGAGGGTGAAGAAATAGGAGGTGGGTTCACTTTAGAATTGAATTTCTCACACTTTTGCTCAAGATGCCATTAATGGTGGCAAGCTTTTTCTTGAAGAAGAAGATGAAGAAGAAGATAGAATATGATAAGTCTCTCATTTAAAAATACAAAAGAAATGAATACTTATCATAATATGAACCATGGTTAGGTGTAGAGAATTGACTAAGGTTAGATGAATGGTTAGGGTTAAGCATGAAGACAAAATGGTCACTTTGGTCAAAACTTCATGAAGCTTCAACAAGCTTCAAGAATGATAGCAACCATTTTGTTTTCTTTTGCAATTTCTTTTTAATCCACATTAAAAAGATAAATGAATGAATAAATAAAAACCCTAACCATTTACTTAACCAAGGTTTAATTCTTTACACTTAACCAAATGAGCAAGTATCATCAAACATGATACAAACATGTGCATAAAAGTATATCACATATACAACTTGCACATCAAGTGAGAAAATCCATTTAAAGTGAACCAATACTAGTTAATGCAAAGTAATATATCAAATATATAATTATACATTAAATCATTAAATCAACACTTGATTTAACGATCCGGTCATATCGCATACAACCGACTAGTATCCTATGTATCGGCTTATCGAATCAATCCTTGATTCGATATCTAGGTTATATCGCATATAACCAATCGATACATTCATCGCGAGAATGAAATACGGTATCACATACACGCATTATTCTCGGTCCTGCACATATCTCATATGCGCTCCTATTTCGTTTCGCTTGAGCCAGGAAACCTCTGTGTAGGACTCTAAAGACTCGTCAATACGCCGGCAGCAGATGATGATCATATCAAGCACCCACAAGCCGCAAGCGGTCTGCTAAACGTAACGACCATCCGGGTATTGAGCGATCAGAAGATCGACGAGCTAGCCCGCTCACACTCCTGTGAATCCAACCAGTAACACTTACCGTACAGTCTGGTCTGTTCGTCTGATATGTCGCATATCAAGTCTAGGGGTGGTAAACGTCAGACCCCAATAACCGATAAGTCGTGCCGATATGAGGCTCATAACGGGTCGAGAAACTACTGGTAACACTTACCAGCAAATCTCTGATCAGCCCTGGCCAGGGACTTCCCTGTTACGGCCAATCGAGCACAGCGCAACATCAACCCCCAATACCGGGAGAGACGAAACCCCTCCTATCGCTCATTGCCTCCATGTGACTCGGGACTGTACCCAAAGACCACCGTTTTGCACGCCCTCATGGATGTGGTAAGGTGGAGATCAAAGCACAGTGGGAATCACACAAGACTCTATGACAATCTCGGGTCTACAGACTAACCTGTACAAGTGTCACCTGAGAACTGCCATCTGACGTGAGGTATAATACCATCTGGGAGTTCTCGGCGAGTCCGTCCAGTGTACCCAGTCTCCACTGAGCACCCGTATACCATCTCTAATGTCAAACACCAATGGATATCGGATCATCCATCGCCCATCTCATGGGTCGAGAAACGTATACGCTAGTCTACACTGGTATATCGATGCCCCGTCTCGATACACCCATAACTAGGGACCTTGAAGGATGTACCTATGGACTACCATGTCCCCACTAGTATGATCTGCATCATAGTCCAGGTAGTCAAGTACACATCCTAAGGGCTTTACCAACATGTAACTTTAAGACAGTTTAAAGAGACAAGTGTACATGTTAAGATAAAGAGCAACCAGATAGCATACTATCATATCGAGCAAGAAAGTCATCTCTATATATGTCCAAGCATCCAATATAATATACATCATCTGTACAATACTGGCCTCTAGGGCATACATACAACTAACAATCTCCCACTTGCACTAGGGCCAGCTGCTGTAGTATCGCATACCGAGCATCCCGAAGAGTCTCTCAAACTGTATCTGGGGAATGGCCTTCGTGAGTGGATCCGCCGTGTTGTTCTTCGTGTCAACCCTCCTGACCTCGATCTCCCGGCGATCAACTATCTCCCGGATTAGGTGATACTGCCTTAGAATATGCCTGGATCGCTGATGGGACCTAGGTTCCTTGGCCAAAGCCACCGCTCCATTGTTATCGCAATACAAAGGTATTGGATGCTCAATGGATGGAACCACTCCAAGTTCAATAATGAACTTCTTGATCCAAACAGCCTCTTTAGCAGCATCGTTGGCAGCGATGTATTCAGCCTCCATCGTCGAGTCTGCCACGGTTTCCTGCTTGGAACTCTTCCAGCTAACCGCCCCTCCGTAAAGGGTAAAGACAAATCCCGACTGCGACTTAGAGTCGTCCTTATCACTCTGGAAGCTCGAATCGGTAAAGGACTCCACTTGGAGTTCTCCGTTACCATATACCAAGAGCATCTCTTTAGTCCTTCGTAAGTACTTGAGAATGCTCTTCACAGGTGTCCAGTGACTCTCTCCAGGATCAGCTTGATACCTGCTCACTACACTTAGTGAGTATGCTACATCGGGTCTGGTACATAGCATCGCGTACATGATAGAGCCTACAGCCGAAGCATAGGGTATCCCTTGCATGCGAGCTCTCTCCAAATCAGTCTTGGGAGACATCTCTTTGGAGAGAGTGACTCCAGAGATCGTGGGTAAGTTCCCACGCTTGGATTCATCCATACTAAACCTTTTTAGTATGGTGTCGATGTACCTGGATTGGAACAATCCCAATATCCGTTTGGATCTATCTCTATAGATCCTTATTCCCAATATGCAGGAGGCATCACCAAGATCTTTCATTGAGAATCTTTGTGATAAGAAGAGCTTGACCGATTGCAGCATAGGAATATCATTTTCTATCAAGAGTATGTCGTCCACGTACAATACGAGGAAGACCGCCTTATTCTCTGCTACCTTCTTGTAGATACAAGGTTCATCTGGGTTTTTGACGAAATCAAACTCTTTGATAACGACGTCAAAGCAAATGTTCCAACTCCGCGATGCTTGCTTTAATCTATAAATGGATTTAAGCAGCTTGCACACCTTCCCGCTGCTCCCACTGTCTACGAAGCCCTCTGGCTGAGTCATGTACACGCACTCTTCTAAATCACCATTTAGAAAGGCGGTCTTAACATCCATTTGCCAGATTTCGTAGTCATGATATGCAGCGATGGCAAGCTTGATCCGGATGAATTTAAGCATAGCCACTGGAGAAAAGGTTTCGTCATAGTCCACACCTGGTCTTTGACGAAAACCTTTTGCAACAAGTCTAGCTTTGAAAGTCTCCACTTTCCCATCTACACCAAGTTTTTTCTTGAAGATCCACTTGCTTCCGATGGGTTTTACCCCTTCAGGAGCAACTTCCAAAGTCCATACTTTGTTGGTGTACATGGATTCCATCTCGGACCGCATAGCATCCAGCCATTTCACTGAGTCCCTACTCGTGATGGCCTGCTCGAAGCTAGTTGGGTCATCATCCTCCATGATGCAATCCTCGCTCCCACCATCCATGAGAAAACCGTAGTATCTCTCAGGTTGGCGAGGAACCCTACTAGATCGGCGGAGAGGCTGGGGTTCGTCGGGTACTACTGAATCCTCTGGTTCCACCAGATCTTCTGTTGTAGCTTCTGTAGCTGGAACCTCTTCCAGTTCTACCTCATGACCATTAATCTCTTTTTCAACAAATTCCTTTTCTAAAAAGGTAGCATGCCGAGAAACAAACACTCTTTGTTCCTCAGGGTGGTAGAAGATATACCCTTGTGAATTTTTGGGATATCCTATAAATTTGCATAGAACAGACCGTGCCTCGAGTTTGTCCGGATTTTGTTGTTTGACATAGGCTGGACAACCCCATATCTTAACATAGTTAAGACATGGTCTCTTCCCTTTCCATATCTCATATGGAGTGGTAGGCACTGATTTGGTGGGGACCATATTCAATATATGTATGGCTGTCTCAAGCGCATACCCCTAGAAGGAAATAGGTAACTCAGCTGTGCTCATCATAGAGCGCACCATATCTAATAGGGTGCGGTTCCTCCGTTCTGATACACCGTTGTGCTGTGGTGTATATGGAGGAGTCAGCTGAGAGAGAATCCCATTCTCTTTTAGGAAGTCCAGGAATTCATTGTTGGAGATAGTGCCCTCAGAGTCAATTATTGGATCACAGGTACGTGATTGCAATGATTGAGGGAGGACCTATCCCGATAGGACAGTCTTACTCGAGATGATAGTCTGCTATCTGGTTTACCTTTATCATCGTGTACTGTTTTAAGTGACCTGACACGTCGCTATTACACGTTGATAGAGCCCCTAGGATTCTTGCTTGACCACCAGCAGTATGAGGGCGATCATATAAGTGGGAGCTGGGGGTCTATAAGCATATCCTTAAAAGGTCCCTAGTCGTGAGAGTTTCGAGACAGGGCATCGATTCTCCATAGTAGACTAGTGTATACAGTCGAGACCCCGACGAGGGGCGGTGGCCGGTCTCACAAGCCACTGGTGTCAGTTGGATCACCTAAGATGTATACAGGTGCTCATTGGGTTATGAGTACACCGGACAAGACTCGCCGGGAACATGCTAGTTGGTCATATACCAGACGTCAGATGGCAGTTCCCTGGTGACATGTGTGCAGGTTAGTTCATCGACCTGGGGATCGTCATTTGTCTCGTGTGAGTTCCCACTGTACTTTGATTGCTACCCTACCACGGCTCAAAGGAGTCGTCCAAACAGGTTTTAGTTGGGTACAGTCCCGAGCCACATGGAGGCAGTGAGCGTATCTTCAGGGGTTCGTCTCTCCCGGTATTGGGGGTGAGGTCGTGCTGTGTCTAGGAGAGCCATTACACGAAGCCCTCGGCCGAGGCAAGGAGATTTACTGGTAGGTATTCCAGTAGTATCTCAGGGTGTTCTGGGCTACACTCCGACACGACTTGTACCGCTTTTGGGGGTCTGACTTTTACCAACCCCCTAGGCCCGCCATGCGATGCTCATAGACGAACGGGCCGGACTGTACGGATATTGTCACTGACAGGCTCAGTAAGGTTGTCAGGCTGAGTTCGCTCACAGACATCCCTTTTAGTCAGTACCTGGTAGCCCGTTACGTATTGGCTTATACCTCTGACGTGCTAGTGGTTAAATCCACAACCAAGGTGTTGATGAGTCTTTAGAGTCCCCCACATTTAGTTACTCAGCTTTCGGGCGAAAGGTTGTAGAGGCCGTATGGAGATATGGCAAGGTCCGATCAGATACGTGCGGTATTGCACGGATCAGGATCGGACAGTTTGTACTATAGGCCGTATGGTTATATGGTAGGGTTCGATCAGATACGTGCGGCATTGCACGGATCAGGATCGAACAGATATTACTAGCCGGCTTTGGTATAAGCCGGATCCTAGTATAGTACAGTGTAGACTTTGTCTCATTGCATTTGTATTTCGGTCGAAATACAGATGCGGGTGTGTATGCACAGTATCGGGGTTTTCCTGTGATTTATTACGGGACCAGTTTTCTGGAGTTGCCAGTTTGCTTTCCGTTTCGGCCGATTTCCATTGTTCCGTTCATTGGCCGAAGATTGGTGGAGGAGGGCTTATTTGCATTGTTGCAAATAAGCAATTGTGGAGGGGGTCTTTGCATTTTTTTCATGTCATGATTATAGCACCATCCTTTGACTTGATTTCTTCATGATGGCATAACTTTTTGAGTCATCATGGTTCATGATGGTTGGACTTTGTGAGGTGATGATGGTGGTGTTGAGTGTTGAGTTTACCTTGTGATCATTCCCTTTTGCATGATAGCTTTCCTCTCTCTCTCTTTTGGATTAGATGAGAATGGCTCCCATTTGATTCACTCTCCCACTCACTCCATTCTCTCTATTCGTATGTCATGGCCGGCCAAAGCTTGAGGGGGGCTGTCCAACATTTTTGGAGTGGGGTTTTTGGTTCATTTCATGTTCCAAAATCCCCAAAGTTCCTCCACATAGTTCTTGTATCTTCCCTCCACCAAAAAGGCAATTCCTACAACCCCAAATGAGACTTCTTCACTACACATTCTACAGCGAATCTTGGGCACGTCGAGTAGCCGGCTTCGTGCCCGAGTTGCCTCGGCATTGAGGTGGGAGCCCGTAAAAGAAGTAGGCGATGTGGTGCACTTCCGGCGACGAGGAGGAGACGGGACATTCCGCAAGAGATCGGGACGATGACGAGAAGACCGGAGGACTTGGATCGTCGGTATATCTCTTCCCTTTCTTGTAGATAGCTAGGACTAGTTAATGGTTCGATCCGGGTATTAGTGCGCGGCGGTTTGCCAGTTCAAGTAAAAATTAAAGTTTATCACCGCTTCCGCATTTGGCCGTCGGATTGACGGCCGGGGCATCGCCGTGCACTTACAGTGGTATCAGAGCCTCGCCATTAACTTAGTCTAGCTTGGTGTAATGTGTTTTTCTGTTTCGATCGATCGAATGTTCCAAAACTGCATTTTAGTTCGCATCAGTTTCTGTTGAAAATTTTTGGTCTCGGAAAATTTTTCAGGTGATTGCAGAATGATGTACAGAGTACCCTAAGACCACTGGAAAATTTTGGTTACCTGAACCCTCCGTACGACCGCGGAACCGCGGCCATAACCCCTTGTTGGCCGCGGTTCCTCCGCAGGTAATTGGGTTCAGCTCACCAGCTTTTTCCAGAGGGCTTGTGGGCTTAAAATATGGGTTTTGGAATATTAAGTTTGGGCCCAGATTTTCCTGATCTGCTACAGTAATGCTTTGGGGCCCACTTGTTAAAATTTGATCGATCGGATATTTTAAACACATTATTTCACAGTATTTACATTATATCTGCGACCGTGAATGTCACTCGATCGGTAAATCCGGTCTAACTGCTATAGCCCGGTTAGACGGATTTGCGAACGTGACTTTCACGTTGATGTTCTGTTTTTGCTGTGATGTTGCGGATCGGTCGTGGGGGATAGCCTGGATGCAATGCTAGTACAGTTCTGTTGTATTATGTACATTTGATATTGCGGGGCGAGCGTCCGACATGTGGACTGCCGTCACTGCCTGTTTGTATTATTATTTTGGGGCACGACCAGGTTGCGGTCGATGTACCCGTTGTATGTATATTTTACTTTCTGTACTAGGATTGCCCCGCGGAGGGGTGCACGGATAGCCGGGTTCTAGAGGGCAACAAGCCCGCATCTCATGGCATTGAGAAGAAGGGGGCTTCACTCTAGGATTGGCGGGCTATTCGCCGCACTCGTAGGGGGTACAGGTTGACCCAGGAGGGGTGCCCAAGTTACCGGATTCCGTGAAGTGCTGGGTGGTCCATTCACGGCGCTGAAGGGGGCTGCCTCGCTTCAGGTTTTGGCGGGTGACTTGCCGCGCCCGTAGGGGTCTAGGTTTTCATTGCACAGGCTATCCACACGACCAAGGGAACGTCGGGTTCAGCGGCTCTGTGAAACCCGGGGATCCCAGATATCTGTATTGATTCTGTGATGCTGTACATATCTGTGATGTTGCATTTTATTCACGCCTTGAGCGAAATATAATATATTGGTATATATATTAGTAGATGTTGTATATGTTTTGCATCCGCGCTAGTCCAGTCCCCGCTCTGTCGTTAGTTAGCTAACCTAACGGGTAATGACGGGACCCAGTGGCGAATGCGGATGGCACATACGTACATCAGTATATTTTCGTTCTTTTTGGTGTGATCAATTGATGGGACTGCGTTGATTCGGATCAATGCAAGTTAAAAACAAACCTAATCTGATGTTGTTGGAACACTTTTCAAAAAGCTGTCATTGCAAGGACGTTCACTTTTGTTTTGCATCGCGGTATTCATTTAGAATATCCTGCTCCTCAGTCGACGAGGCAAGGGCCGAGATCCCTTCACCGGGAGTGACCCCTTGGACAGAAGTTTGCGTCAGGGCAATGACTTCACTATAGCCGATTACTTTTGCTTTGCACCGTGGTATTCAGTTGGAATATCCTGCACCCCATTCTACGGGGAAAGAGCCGAGATCCCTTCACCGGGAGTGACCTCTTTAGCGGAAGTTGTCGTCACTATATTTTCAAAAAGCTATCCGTTCCTTCAACGATATCAAGTTCATTACGTTAAAGGTTTTCGCCAGAAACCATTCGTAGCCCTCCGTCGTTTCATATGGGTAGTCAATAGTATTCAAGCTGTGTTTGTTGGCCAAAGTCAAGGCACAGTGTTTGTTAGCTGTTGGTTATTCATATGCAGCATAGATAGATGCGTTGGTTTGGAACAGTCGTATAGCCTTGTTGGCCAAAGTCAAGGGCTTGTGCGGGTGGATTCGAATCAACCTGGAGAATGACGGGTAGAACTTGACATGTGACTTATGATTTGTTGGCCAAAGTCAAGGTCATAAGAGCATGGGGCAGAAATCACATCGGGAGTTTCAAAAGAACTGAAACTTGCCAGATATGCGCATACCTTCTGGAGTGTGATACCGTGAGCGGATTCCGTCACGTTGTCATGCGATGATAGTTGGATCCCGATTCCCACTGATGAGTTAGTTTACTCCTCGGGTGACCCCGACTAATTCTTCTTTCAGGTTTGGAGGAGAATTTGAGGTACAGTGGGAGGATTCCAGATTAGATAAATTGGTAACCATTCTGATCTAGGTTAGAGTGCACGCTGAGTGTTTCTTTTCTCTCTCTCTTCGGCAGCGACCATTGACCCGACCCTAAGACTATGACTCAGTGACCAAGTTGACCGAACCTTCTTAAACACTGGCTTTTGGATTGTCAGAGTTGCAAACCTCATTGCCACTCCTACTTTTACCCTTTTCTCCAGGACACCCCGTATTACTACGAACGTCCACTTCCATTAGACAAAACCATCGTATGGTTATATACGAACTCGAAGGGATTTATTCGAGGATGGTTTCCGGTTCCGGAGAAAACGGATAGGATTATTCAGTTGTCTTTTCCTTTTACCCTCTCTCAGGTTACGAGTACTCCTTGGTTTAGGGGTAGTACACCCATTACGCAAATTGGATTGTCCTCTTCCAAACCTTAGGCTGGTGCCGACCGGTAGGGAATGAAGAAAACCAATTAGCATAACGATGGTGTGCAGAAGGTATTAAGTTCAGACAAAGCAAGGGATTAGTAAGAGGGCAAAGTAAATTGCAACAGATATTCACAACCAAACCAGGTATTTCGTTACCACTCCCACATCACCTTTGTATTTCTCCAGGACACTCCGTATCACTACGAAGATCCACAGTTTATTGGATACTCCATCGTATGGTTATATACAAACTCGAAAGGAACTTGTTCCAGTTCGGGGATGGATTCTGGTCCAGGAGGAATAGGAATAAGGTTTATTCGGTTGTCTTTTATCTTCACCCTCTCTCATTGCGAGTGTTCCTAGGATTGGGACAGTACACCCATTATGCTTATTGGATAGTCTTCTTCCAAACCATAGGCTGGTGCCGAACGGTAGGGAAGGAAGAAAACCATTTGGCCTAAAGGGGTGTGCAGAAGGTAAAGACTAAAGACATATGAAGGGATTTGGAGAGGTGGCAAAGGATTATACGGTTACAGTCGTGAATCTGGAAGAGGCATTACTAGGAATACCGGGATACCCCATCGAAACATTTCAATGTTTCAGTCTCACTGTGTACTGTTAAAGGAAAACTGATGTCCCAATTAGATACTTACTCCAGGGTATGTATTTACCAGGTACGATTCTCACATCTGTATGGTTTTACAGATGATGAGTGGGAGTAAGTTATTGAGAATTGGGTGATTATCCTCATTATATCGGGATTCGTTGTAATCGGTGATATTTGAGGAAATCACCTGGGCTGTTTGCCGGTTGGCAAATATTTGGTTTTGAATATCCGCAGTTATGCACCAATTTCAAATTGATATATCTGTACGTCTATTTTCATAGAGTGAGATATACCTTTCTGAAATTATGTCTATGACATTTACCTATATCAGTGGATGGTTAGGTAAGGAGCATTAAACAGCGGTGTAATTCTTCTTAACCATAAGTACAGTTTTCAGCCTACGACACACAGTGAATGAGTTATCAGACTCAAGGGACTTATACAGAGTATTGTATGTTGTCCAGGGTCCATCAGGACAGAGGGGTTGGTCCTCGTACTATATTCGGTTTACGTATGACTTCTCTAGTTTTTAGACAGGTGTTTCGTAGGAAACACAGGGTCCGAATTTGGAGAAGTTATAGGTATTTGAATAGAGTAGAGAACCAGGTGTAGCAAGTATCGGGATTCTTCAAAGTGATCGAAGATGTAGATACTTGTATGTGGTATTCAGTTGATAGTAGTGATTAAGAGAAATTGCTTCTCTTTCAGGTTACTCATAATTGGAAGCATTCCTAAGTTGAGTAACGCTGATCGGCCTCCTTCCATTTAGTTGACATGCACTGGAGACAGCTGCATGATTTGAATCTGGTTCAATTAAATCAGTGCCTCTGGTTCTATATTGGATATAGAACAGTTCATATCTTAACGATGTTTAAGGTATGGGGAGTTGTCCGGTTTATGATTAAAACCAGACACTGGACAACTCAAGGCACGTTTCTGTAATGGCTGTTTGTGGGTTGACCCAGGCTATGACGAGGGTTGACTTTCTACCATCTGGATGAACAATAGCGATATTGTTCTAGGACTCGCCACAGTTTTAATAAAAATGGATTTTTTCAGAAAACAGTAGTGGGAGTATGGTAGAACTGGAAGTGATTCCAGAACCACAAACGATTACTGAAGATTTGATAAGGAACCTAAAGATTCAATCTGGATTGACATTCCATTGGCCACTCCGCAGATACGGTGGGTAACTTCAGGCACCCGAGAGATACTCCGGTAGCCTCAAGGACGGTGACAGGGAAGTTCTTGTTTACCCACAATTACCATTGCTGTTGTTCCAGGCTGCGAGACCCGGCGGGAGGATGAGTATAGCGTCGTTCTGAACTCGCTTCAGAAGTGTACGTGTATATGACTCTGCCAGAGGGTTGTCGTAGTCAGTGGGAGCAGCGGAAGCATTGGTGGACAAGTAGCTTATGTCTATTTATAGACTAAAGCAGATGTAGCGGAGATAGATCATCTACTTCTGACGTGATAGTCATGGGTTTGACTTCATCAGAATAGGGGATGGATCTGTTGAGAAGGTAGTAGGGTGTGATGTCCTGGTATTTGGATGACATACACAGAGTAGGAAAGGAAACTCCTATACTACAATCGGTTATACTTTGGTCGTCACACAGTAGTTTCTCCATATGGGACTTGGACATTATATCAGACAAACTGGTTACTAGATCTATGGTTTTAGATCTAGATTTGGGTGGTTTCCCAATCAGGGTACTTAGACAGCATTCTAAGAGTATTTAGAATGGACGACTCCATGCACGGTAGTGTACCTGCAGAAGATGGAGTCACTCTCTCTAAAGGTGTCTTATAGACTAAAGGGGAGAGGGATGTGCATGATTGACAGATCACTTGCTTAGGCAATTGAGTCAATCATGAGATGTCAAGTACCACACCAGATGTTGTTCTTGCACTAGATGCAATAAGTTGACATTGATCCAATCCTGGAGAAACAGTCGGAAGCAGTTTTAGAACATAAGTGGATGTTCTAGGGATATGATAACGACAGCCTCATTCGGGAGACAGTTATCATTCCAGGCTTCCAAGGTGACATGGACGACAGGGAGGTTGTCAGAGTTATAGTTTTCCTTCTGATGAGGGGCAGTATTTTGGACAGGTGGTCCAAGGCAATACTGAGGGTGGCATGGCGCAGGATACTGATTAAGTTCAGTTGACGATACAGTCTCAGAAGTTTGGATTTGGAGTTCATTTATGAGCTATGTCCCATCAGACATCCAGACACATTCTAAGACAGGTATTGCTCATTTCGGGAGATGGCTTTCACCGCGAACATAAGATTTAGAGAGATATAGAAAGAAACATCGAAGCGGATCCACTCACTAAGGCTATTCCTCGAACGCAATAGTTTCGCAAACGAGCTTTGTGAGACTGACTAGTACAGGAGTTGGGTGTTCGGTATCACACGGGCTGTGAGTATGCGACATCGCAATAATTAGCCTTGAGTGCAAGTGGGAGATTGTTGGAGATAGTGCCCTCAGAGTCAATTATTGGATCACAGGTACGTGATTGCAATGATTGAGGGAGGACCAATCCCGATAGGACAGTCTTACTCGAGATGATAGTTTTCTATCTGGTTTACCTTTATCATCGTGTACTGTTTTAAGTGACCTGACACGTCGCTATTACACGTTGATAGAGCCCCTAGGATTCTTGCTTGACCACCAGCAGTATGAGGGCGATCATATAAGTGGGAGCTGGGGGTCTATAAGCATATCCTTAAAAGGTCCCTAGTCGTGAGAGTTTCGAGACAGGGCATCGATTCTCCATAGTAGACTAGTGTATACAGTCGAGACCCCGACGAGGGGCGGTGGCCGGTCTCACAAGCCACTGGTGTCAGTTGGATCACCTAAGATGTATACAGGTGCTCATTGGGTTATGAGTACACCGGACAGGACTCACCGGGAACATGCTAGTTGGTCATATACCAGACGTCAGATGGCAGTTCCCTGGTGACATGTGTGCAGGTTAGTTCATCGACCTGGGGATCGTCATTTGTCTCGTGTGAGTTCCCACTGTACTTTGATTGCTACCCTACCACGGCTCAAAGGAGTCGTGCAAACAAGTTTTAGTTGGGTACAGTCCCGAGCCACATGGAGGCAGTGAGCGTATCTTCAGGGGTTCGTCTCTCCCGGTATTGGGGATGAGGTCGTGCTGTGTATAGGAGAGCCATTACACGAAGCCCTCGGCCGAGGCAAGGAGATTTACTGGTAGGTATTCCAGTAGTATCTCAGGGTGTTCTGGGCTACACTCCGACACGACTTGTACCGCTTTTGGGGGTCTGACTTTTACCAACCCCCTAGGCCCGCCATGCGATGCTCATAGACGAACGGACCGGACTGTACGGATATTGTCACTGACAGGCTCAGTAGGGTTGTCAGGCTGAGTTCGCTCACAGACATCCTTTTTAGTCAGTACCTGGTAGCCCGTTACGTATTGGCTTATACCTCTGACGTGCTAGTGGTTAAATCCACAACCAAGGTGTTGATGAGTCTTTAGAGTCCCCCACATTTAGTTACTCAGCTTTCGGGCGAAAGGTTGTAGAGGCCGTATGGAGATATGGCAAGGTCCGATCAGATACGTGCGGTATTGCACGGATCAGGATCGGACAGTTTGTACTATAGGCCGTATGGTTATATGGCAGGGTTCGATCAGATACGTGCGGCATTGCACGGATCAGGATCGAACAGATATTACTAGCCGGCTTTGGTATAAGCCGGATCCTAGTATAGTACAGTGTAGACTTTGTCTCATTGCATTTGTATTTCGGTCGAAATACAGATGCGGGTGTGTATGCACAGTATCGGGGTTTTCCTGTGATTTATTACGGGACCAGTTTTCTGGAGTTGCCAGTTTGCTTTCCGTTTCGGCCGATTTCCATTGTTCCGTTCATTGGCCGAAGATTGGTGGAGGAGGGCTTATTTGCATTGTTGCAAATAAGCAATTGTGGAGGGGGTCTTTGCATTTTTTTCATGTCATGATTATAGCACCATCCTTTGACTTGATTTCTTCATGATGGCATAACTTTTTGAGTCATCATGGTTCATGATGGTTGGACTTTGTGAGGTGATGATGGTGGTGTTGAGTGTTGAGTTTACCTTGTGATCATTCCCTTTTGCATGATAGCTTTCCTCTCTCTCTCTTTTGGATTAGATGAGAATGGCTCCCATTTGATTCACTATCCCACTCACTCCATTCTCTCTATTCATATGTCATGGCCGGCCAAAGCTTGAGGGGGGCTGTCCAACATTTTTGGAGTGGGTTTTTTGGTTCATTTCATGTTCCAAAATCCCCAAAGTTCCTCCACATAGTTCTTGTATCTTCCCTCCACCAAAAAGGCAATTCCTACAACCCCAAATGAGACTTCTTCACTACACATTCTACAGCGAATCTTGGGCACGTCGAGTAGCCGGCTTCGTGCCCGAGTTGCCTCGGCATTGAGGTGGGAGCCCGTAAAAGAAGTAGGCGATGTGGTGCACTTCCGGCGACGAGGAGGAGACGGGACATTCCGCAAGAGATCGGGACGATGACGAGAAGACCGGAGGACTTGGATCGTCGGTATATCTCTTCCCTTTCTTGTAGATAGCTAGGACTAGTTAATGGTTCGATCCGGGTATTAGTGCGCGGCGGTTTGCCAGTTCAAGTAAAAATTAAAGTTTATCACCGCTTCCGCATTTGGCCGTCGGATTGACGGCCGGGGCGCCGCCGTGCACTTACATTCATTGCTTAAGTATTCACCTCCTCGATCAGATCGAAGGATTTTAATACTTTTTCCGGTTTGGTTCTCGACTTCTTGTTTATATTCTCTAAATTTCTCTAAAGCTTCAGACTTGTGTCTTATCAAGTACACATGTCCGTATCTTGAGAGATCGTCAGTGAATGTAATGAAGTACGAAGAACCATCCCTGGCATGTGTAGACATGGGACCGCATACATCACTATGTATCAGTCCCAAGAGTTCGGTAACTCTTTCTCCGTGTCCCGTAAACAGAGTTTTGGTCATCTTGCCTTTGAGACATGACTGGCAAGTGTCATAAGATGAAAATTCGAATGGTTTCAAATATCCATCCTTATGCAACTTAGCCAGTCGTGTCACATTGATGTGACCCAGTCTACAATGCCACAAGAAGGATTCGTTCAGTTCTGAACTCTTCCTCTTGTGTGTGTTTGTTATGCTTAGAACTGTTGATTGATTTAGAACATAAATGCCATTGCACAACGTGCCTGATCCAACCAACTTTTGGTTACGGAAAATGTTCATAACATTATCCTGTAATACAAAATTATATCCCTCTTTACTCAATAAAGAAACCGATATAATGTTGCATATCAGGTTCGGCATGTAATAGCATTCGTTCAGACCCAATGTATTACCAGTTGGTAATACAAGGTGATATTCCCCGGCAGTCTTAGCTGCAACAATTGCACCATTTCCAACTCTTATGTCTTACCACCTTCTCCAAGTTCTCTACCTTTTCTAAGCCCATGTAACTGATTACATATATGGGATCCTGACCCGGTATCTAATACCCAGGACGTAGGGCAAATGGAGAAACAATTCTCTGTAACGAACACACCCGAAGAAAATGCATCATCATGTACTTTCTTCAATTGGGTGGCATGGGAATCCTGGTATTCCCCTATATCCTGTTCATTCCTATAACTCTTATAAGGAAGAACGGAACCAACGTCCCCAGCACAGTACAACATGCGGGTTCGGTCAATACATCCATATTATTATCTTTATTAGGGCATGACATGGTCGCTACCTGGAGAGAGAGAGAAGAAAACACTTTAGCGTATGCTCTTGCAAGATCAGATTGGTTATTATCTTATCTAATCAGGATAGCTCCCACTGGTTTTTATCAAATCTTCCTTCAAACCCTGAAAGGAAAGACTAGCCGGGATTAATTACACACTACAAGTTCGCCAATCTTTCAGCCAGGCCAGTGTCGGTACTTTGAGGGAGGTCCCCCGTGCTTTCGCACGAACCTAATTAATGTAAACCTCGTTTTCCCAGAGGCGTAACCCCGTTGACACCTTTCTAGACACCTACTCGATCAGCTAATTGCAATGTGTAAAACTCTCCCAGGAGTAACTCTTACTCGCAGTGGGTATCGGGATCCAACTATCTCATAGAAGGTATGCAATCTCATTGCAAATTTCAACACTTGAAATTCCCGATAATACTTTTGCCCCTAGCGTGCTATGACCTTGACGAAAGCCAACAAACCACAGCCCGCTAGTCAAGTTCAACCCGTACATTTCTTGACTGAATTAAACCCACCCGCACGACCCTTGACGAAAGCCAACAGAGCCGTACGACTACCCTAATCCAGTCGCATCATATGCAGCAGATAAGCAGCATATAGCTACCGCACACTACACCTTGACGAAAGCCAACAAATGTAGCACGAATACTATATGCAACTTATCTGAAATGACGGAGGGCTACGACAGGTTTTTCTGAAAACCTATTGCGTAATGAACTTGATATCGTCGTAGAATCAAATGAAGTTTTGAAATGGAGTGATTTTGAGGCTTTTCTAGTTTTGCTAAAGGGGTCACTCCCGGTGAAGGGATCGTCGGCCCTTTCCTAGTCGAATGAGGTGCGGGATATATCATATATATCGCTGTGCAAAGCAAAACTCAAAAACAATCAAAAGCAAACCGAGTGTGTAGCATCTGCCAGTTATTGCTAAAGGAGTCACTCCCGGTGAAGGGATCTCGGTCCTTTCCTCATCGAATAAGGTGCAGGGTATATCATATATACCTCTATGCAAAGCAAGAACTGTAGCTACCTGTTTTGTTTAAAATTTGATTCTACAACATCTTAGGTTTCTTTTCTTTCATTAATCACATTAATGAAGTCCCATCATTTAAGTCACCTAAACATCACAGATAAATACGACGTACACTTATGCCATCCGCATTCGCCTGGATGTCCCCTCGTGCACCGTTAGGTTAGGTAACTAATGACAGAGCAGGGCAAGGCTAGTGCGGGTGCAAAACATAAGTAACGTCTATATAATATATCATACATACTATATACTGTATCTATCACAGAACATCACATGATCACATCACAGATATCGCAGCAGAAGAAATATATGAAACATTGGATATACCAGGACGTCCGTGTTTTCAATACGAGCCAGTATAAAACACGGATTCTACGGTCGTGATGAATAGCCAATCCCACACCCCTAGACCCCTACGAGAGCGGCAAGAAACCCTACCAATTCTAGGGTTAGGAGACCCGGACTCGACTCCTCGAGATGGTCTCCCACAGGACCCTAGAACCCGGTTACTTGTGCTCCCCTCCTTGGGTCTATCCTAATGCGGAAAAGTAAATAATATACAAAGGGTGACATCTTCCGCAACCTGGAAGTGCCCCAATAAAAGAATATTACATACAAGTTTTTACATGAATGAAAATGAAAAACACTCATCTCACATAAAAAACCCCGGCTATTCAAACACGACAATCCAATATAACATATCCAGCAACACATAACATCACATGTCATCAACGTAAGTAAATATGCGCATCCCAATTGTCGTTGACATATAGCAACGAAACCGGCGATATCACATATTACACTTACGGTCACAGAAAAGAAAGTGTAAAACTACAACAGTTGGAATCCGCAACCTTCTTTAGACATCGCATGCCTAATAAAATGAAATACTTAGACATCACATGCCTAACAATTATAAACCCCGCATTTTAGTCCCATTATCGAAAACTCTTTTCAATATGAAGTGAGACTAAACCGCTAGATTTATAACATTCATCCAGTTATCTCATAACTATTTGTGAATTCCAATTATTGTATCCCATTCCGGATAAATAGAAAATATTAAACTTTCCGATCGAACATTCGAACACCCAAGTTTTCCCGAAACCGTTCAACACAAGAAATAGGTTCAAAGACATTCACTTCATGCCTCAATACCAACGGTCCAGCCGTAGAAGGGTCAAGCCAACGCCTCACATGTGGTACGCCGTACTGCCCCAAACCCGAAGGTTCAAAGAGCAGTTCAAGACGGTCACATAATCGAGTTAAGGTTTGTTGTCTTCTAGAGGGACCATCGCGTTACTTGCACTACTCATAACGTCTTTAAACCACAGAAAAATCCAACACTTGGAAATTTTCCGGCAGGGGAAAAGTTGGGTATTTATATCCGGTCGAACTTTTTAATATATTCTAAAGTTATCCGGAATCCACATAGACAAAATCTGATAATCCGATCGAATCATCGAATCCCCAAAACAACCCCAGAAAATTCAACTCTTGAATAAATATTAAAAATTCCCATAAAACTCAGCACTGTGAAAGAGGAATTACTATGCAAATATGGAGGGCTGACGTCACCAGAGAGCCGCGGAACCGCCGCAGAAGCTAGGCTTCTGCCGCGGTTCCGCCGCATTTTTGAGGTATCATTGGTCAAATTTTGCACCGTAATTCTTATAATTCCCTACTGAATTTTGTAAGCATTTTTAATCTGGAAAAAACCCAGTTTTTAGAAAAAGTCCAGAGAGCGTGAAAAATTTAGGGTTTCGGGTTCGATCGGGTTTCAAACATCGTCTAAGCATCGCCTAAGGCTCTAGCTAGGCTCTGATACCACTGTAGGGTTCCTAGGCACGCTAATGAAGTCTCACAAGGCATCAACCATGCCAATTTCTAATTTTTCCGGTGCCGAGAAACCCTAATACGGATCGTTAACTAGAATTTTAGGCGAAAAGATAAACTAGTTAACAACTTAACTAAAGGTAAGAAGCTACAACCTTTGTAGATCCGGTTATCCACTTCCTTAGCTCCACGTAGTCGTCCCCTCGCTGTCCATCTCGAATCCCGGACTCTTGCATCGGCTTCATCGGAGAAATGAGCGGACTAGTCGTCGGCTACGATGCCGAAGATGATCTACGTCGAGGTTACACAAGATCAAGCTCCAACTTCACCAAGTTGTGAAACTTGTGAAGAAAACACCCTATACTACTAGGCAAGAGGTAGAGGGTGAAGAAATAGGAGGTGGGTTCACTTTAGAATTGGATTTCTCACACTTTTGCTCAAGATGTCATTAATGGTAGCAAGCTTTTTCTTGAAGAAGAAGATGAAGAAGAAGATAGAATATGATAAGTCTCTCATTTAAAAATGCAAAAGAAATGAATACTTATCATAATATGAACCATGGTTAGGTGTAGAGAATTGACTAAGGTTAGATGAATGGTTAGGGTTAAGCATGAAGACAAAATGGTCACTTTGGTCAAAGCTTCATGAAGCTTCAACAAGCTTCAAGAATGATAGCAACCATTTTGTTTTCTTTTGCAATTTCTTTTTAATCCACATTAAAAAGATAAATGAATGAATAAATAAAAACCCTAACCATTTACTTAACCAAGGTTTAATTCTTTACACTTAACCAAATGAGCAAGTATCATCAAACATGATACAAACATGTGCACAAAAGTATATCACATATACAACTTGCACATCAAGTGAGAAAATCCATTTAAAGTGAACCAATACTAGTTAATGCAAAGTAATATATCAAATATATAATTATACATTAAATCATTAAATCAACACTTGATTTAACGATCCGGTCATATCGCATACAACCGACTAGTATCCTATGTATCGGCTTATCGAATCAATCCTTGATTCGATATCTAGGTTATATCGCATATAACCAATCGATACATTCATCGCGAGAATGAATTACGGTATCACATACACGCATTATTCTCGGTCCTGCACATATCTCATATGCGCTCCTATTTCGTTTCTCTTGAGCCAGGAAACCTCTGTGTGGGACTCTAAAGACTCGTCAATACGCCGGCAGCAGATGATGATCATATCAAGCACCCACAAGCCCCAAGCGGTCTGCTAAACGTAACGGCCATCCGGGTATTGAGCGATCAGAAGATCGACGAGCTAGCCCGCTCACACTCCTGTGAATCCAACCAGTAACACTTACCGTACAGTCCGGTCTGTTCGTCTGATATGTCGCATATCAAGTCTAGGGGTGGTAAACGTCAGACCCCAATAACCGATAAGTCGTGCCGATATGAGGCTCATAACGGGTCGAGAAACTACTGGTAACACTTACCAGCAAATCTCTGATCAGCCCTGGCCAGGGACTTCCCTGTTACGGCCAATCGAGCACAGCGCAATATCAACCCCCAATACCGGGAGAGACGAAACCCCTCCTATCGCTCATTGCCTCCATGTGACTCGGGACTGTACCCAAAGACCACCATTTTGCACGCCCTCATGGACGTGGTAAGGTGGAGATCAAAGCACAGTGGGAATCACACAAGACTCTATGACAATCTCGGGTCTACAGACTAACCTGTACAAGTGTCACCTGAGAACTGCCATCTGACGTGAGGTATAATACCATCTGGGAGTTCTCGGCGAGTCCGTCCAGTGTACCCAGTCTCCACTGAGCACCCGTATACCATCTCTGATGTCAAACACCAATGGATATCGGATCATCCATCGCCCATCTCATGGGTCGAGAAACGTATACGCTAGTCTACACTGGTATATCGATGCCCCGTCTCGATACACCCACGACTAGGGACCTTGAAGGATGTACCTATGGACTACCATGTCCCCACTAGTATGATCTGCATCATAGTCCAGGTAGTTAAGTACACATCCTAAGGGTTTTACCAACATGTAACTTTAAGACAGTTTAAAGAGACAAGTGTACATGTTAAGATAAAGAGCAACCAGATAGCATACTATCATATCGAGCAAGAAAGTCATCTCTATATATGTCCAAGCATCCAATATAATATACATCATCTGTACAATACTGGCCTCTAGGGCATACATACAACTAACACAAGGGCCGTGCGGGTGGGTTTATTTCAATCAAGAAATGACGGGTTGAACTTGACTAGCAGCCTATGATTTGTTGGCCTTTGTCAAGGTCATAGGAGGCTTGGGGCAAAATATTATCGGGAATTTCAAGTATTGAAATTTGCAATGAGATTGCATACCTTCTATGAGATAGTTGGATCCCGATACCCGCTGCGAGTAAGAGTTACTCCTGGGAGAGTTTTACACATTACAATTAGCCGATCAAGTAGGTGTCTAGAAAGGTGTCAACGGGATTACGATTCTGGGAAAATGAGGTTTACATTAATTAGGTTCGTGCGAAAGCACGGGGGACCTCCCTCAAAGTACCGACACTGGCCTGGCTGAAAGATTGGCGAACTTGTAGCGTGTAATTAATCCCGGCTAGTCTTTCCTTTTAGGGTTTGAAGGAAGATTTGATAAAAACAGTGGGAGCCATCCTGATTAGATAAAATAATAACCAATCTGATTTTGCAAGAGCATACGCTGAGTGTTTTCTTCTCTCTCTCTCCAAGTAGCGATCATATCATGCCTTAATCAAGATAATAATACGGATGTATTGACCGAACCCGCTTGTTATACTGAGCTGGGGAACGTTGGTCCCGCTCCAACTTATAAATGTTATAAGACAGAGCAGGAAATTAGGGACTACCAGAATTCCCGTGCCGCCCAAACGAAGAAAATACATGATGATGCATCATCTTCGGGTGTGTTCATTGCAGAGAACTTTTTCTCAATGTCCTTTACGTCCTGGGTATATGATACCGGATCAGGATCCCGCATATGTAATCTGTTACATAGTCTACAGATAGGTAAAGAACTGAGAACGGGTGATAAGTTTCATGAGACAGAAAACGGTGCAAGTGTTGCAGCCAAGTCTGTTGGTCACTGTCACCCTGTATTCCAAATACATTGATTCTGAACAAATGTTATTAGATACCGAACCTGATATACAAAATTATATCAGTCTCTTTATTAGTAAAGAAATGATAAAATTTTGTATTGTTGGATAATGTTTTGAACATTTCCTATATCAAAAGTTGATCGGTTCAGGCACGTTATCTAAAAGCATTGACGTTCTAAATCAAACTACAGTTCTTAGTATACAGAACACACACAAGAGGAAGAGTTCAGAAATGAACGAATTCTTCTTGAGGTATTGTAGACTAGGTCATATCAATGCGACCCGACTAGCTGAAGTTGCATATAGATGCATATTTAAATCAGTTTGAATTTATATCTTGTGAAACTTGCCAGTCATGTCACAAAGATAAGATGACCATAGCTCCGTTTACTGGAAACAGAGAAAGAGTTAGTAAACTCTTGGGATTGATACATATTGATGTATGTAAGGTCCCCCGTCTACATATGCCAGGACCGGTTCTTTGTACTTCATTACATTCTCTGATGATCTCTCAAGATTCAGTCATATGTTCCTGTTGAAACACAAGTCCGAACCTTTTGAGATATTCACAGAATATAAGTTAGAAGTAGAGAACCAATACGGGTATAAGTATTATGTCCTTTAATGATATCAAGGAGGAGAATACTTGTGCATAGAATTCCTGGACTATTCTAAAGGAGAATGAGATTCTCTCTCAGCATTACTCCTCCATATACACCATAGCACGATGGTATATCGGGACGGAGCAATTGCACCCTATTCGATATAGTGCGCTCTATGATGAGTACTACTGAGTTACCTTTTTCCTTTTGGGGGTTATGCACTTGAGAAGCTGCATACCTATTGAAATTAGGTTCGAATCAGATCACAGCCTACCACTCCATATGAGATATAGTATGGGAAGAGCCCATGTCTTAAGCTAGTTAAGATTTGGGGTTGACCGGCCTATGTCTAAAAGCAAAATCCGGACAAGCTCGAGTCAAGGTCTGTAACGTAGAACTGGAAAGATTCCAGCTATACAAACTACAGCAGATGATTTGATAAAACCAAAGGATTCAATAGTTACCAACGAACCTCAGCCTCTCCGCCGATCTAGTAGGGTTCCTCACCCACCTGAGAGATACTTCGGTTTCTCTATGACAGTGGGAGCGAGGATTGCATCATGAGATGATGACCCAACTAGTTTCGAGCTGGCCATCAGGAGTAAGACTCTATAAGAATGGCTGGATGCTTAGTGATCTGAGATGGAATCCATGTACATCAACAAAGTATGGACTTTGGTTGCTATATTTGAAGGGTTAAATCCCAATCAGGAGCAAGTATATCTTGAAAAGATTACTTGGTGTAGATGGAAAAGTTGAGACTTTCAAAGCTAGACTTGTTAAAAGTTTTCGTCATCGACCAGGCGTGGATAATGAAGAAACCTTTTCCAGTGGCTATGCTTAAGTCCATATGGATCCTACTTGCCACAGCTACATACCATGACTACGATATCTGGCGGTTGGATGTCATGACTGCTCTTCTAAATGATATTTTAGAAGAGAGAGTCTATAAGTACACAGTCAGAGGGCTTCGTAAACAGTGGGAGCAGCGGAAACGTGTACAAGATGCTTTATAGGATAAAACAGGCATCGCGGAGTTGGAACATTTGTTTTGATGTAGTAGTCAAATAGTTTGACTTCATCAAAATGGTAAATGAACCTTGCATATACAAAAAGATAGGAGGGAGTATGGTGGCGATCCTCGTAGAGTACGTGGATGACATACTCTTGATACGAAAGGAGTTTCCTATGCTACGCTCGATCAATCTCCGCTTATCACAATGATTCTCCACATAGGATCAAAGTGATACCTACTAAATCCTGGGTTTTAGATCTATGAGATAGATCTAAATGGATGTTAGGATTCTCACAAGATGTAGTGAGATGGTATCAATCGATCCTGGGGAGAATCACTGGAAGTGTTCCAGAGTGATAAGGACGACTGAAAGTCAGTCACAGGCATTATCTTTACCCTCAGTAACGGGACGGTATGTTGGAAGAGTTCCAAGCTAGATACCGTGGCAAACTAGACGATAAAGGCTGGATACATCGTTACTTAAGATGCTACCAAAGAGGTTGTTTGGGTGTATATTGGTTCATGAGATGAACTAGGTTCCTACCAATGTGTGACAATGGAAGTGTGGCTTTGGCCCGGGAACCCCGGTCCCATCAGTGACCCAGACGTATTCTAAGGCAGCATCACCTGATCATGGAGATGGTTGATCTCTAAGGAGATCAAGGTTAGGAGAGTAGACTCAGAGGACAACACGGCGGATCCACTCACAAAGGCCTTTTCCCAGAGAGACACTTTTATGGGATGGTTGAGTATGAGATACTACAACCACTGCTATCAGATGACCCTAGTGCAAGTGGGAGATTGTTAGTTTTATGTATGCCCTAGAGGCCATTACTATACATAGGATGTATATTGTAGTGGATGCTTGGACATATATAGGGAGGACTTTCTTGCTCGACATGATAGTATGCTATCTGGTTGCTCTTTACCTTAACGTGTACACTGATTGTCTCTCTGTTACATGTTGGTAAAGCCCTTAGGATGTGTACTTGACTACCTGGACTATGATGCGGATCATACTAGTAGGGACATGGTAGTCCATAAGTACATCCTTCAAGGTCCCTAGTCGTGGGTGTATCGAGACGGGGCATCGATATACCAGAGTAGACTAGCGTATACCTTCTCGACCCATACAGATGGGCGATGGATGATCTCATATCCATTGGTGTTTGACATCAGAGATGGTGTACGGGTGCTCAGTGGAGACTGGGTACACTGGACGGACTCGCCGAGAACTCCCAGATGGTATTATACCTTACGTCAGATGGCAGTTCTCTGGTGACACTGGTACAAGTTAGTCTGTAGACCAGAGATCGTTATAGAGCCTTGTGTGATTCCCACTGTGCTTTGATTTCCACCTTACCACGTCCAAGAGGGCGTGCAAAATGGTGGTTTTTGGGTACAGTCCCGAATCACATGGAGGCAATGAGCGATAGGAGGGGATTCGTCTCTCCCGGTATAGGAAGTTGATGTTGCACTGTGTTCGATTGGCTATAACCGGAAATCCTTGGCCAGGGTTGTTGAGATTTACTGGTAAGTGTTACCAGTAGTTTCTTGAACTATTATAGACCTCATATCGACACGACTTATCGAGCTATTGGGGTCTGACGTTTACCACCCCTAAACGAGATATGCGACATATCAGACGACGAGACCGGACTGTACGGTAAGTGTTACTGGTTGGATTCACAAGAGTGTGAGCGGGCTTGCTCGTTGATCTTCTGATCGCTCAATACCCGGGTGGCCGTTATGTTTAGCAAACCGCTTGCGGCTTGTGGGTGTTTGATATGATCATCACCTGCTGCCGGCATATTGACGAGTCTTTAGAGTCCTACACAGTGGTTTCCTGGCTCAAGCGAAACGAAATAGGAGCGCATATGAGATATGTGCGGGACCGAGAATAATGCGTGTATATGATACCGTATTCTATTCTCGCGATGAATGTATCGATTGGTTGTATGCGATATAACCTAGTTATCGAATCGAGGATTGATTCGATAAGTTGATACATTGGATATTAGTCGGTCATATGCGATATGACCGGATCATTAAATCAAGTATTGATTTAATGATTTAATGTATAATTATATATTTGATATATTACTTTGCATTAACTAGTATTGGTTCACTTAAGATGGATTTTCTCACTTGATGTGCACATTGTATATATGATATAGTTTTGTGCACTAGTTTGTATCATGTTTGATGATACATGCAAACTTGGGTGTGTATGATTAAACCATGATTAAGTTAATGGTTAGGGTTTGATTTACTTATTTATTTATTTCTTTTCATATATTTTTGGACAAGAAATGAAATGGTTGCTTCTTTTGTTTTTTGTTGAAGCTTCATGAAGCTTTGAAAGCTTGACCATTTTGTTTCTTTCCTTAACCCTAACCATTTACTTAAACCCTAGTTTATTCTCTACACTTGTTAATCTAACCCAAGGTTGCATTATGAAAAGATCAATTGATTTTATCATTATTCATGATATTCTTTTTCTTCTTCTTCTTCTTCTTCTTCTTCTTCTTCAAGAAGAAGAAACCTTGCTTCCTTCAATGGTGACATGAGAAAAAGAGTGAGAAATCCAAATCCAAAGTGAACCCACTTCCTATTTCTTCATCCTGTACCACTTGCCATGTAATATAGGGTGTTTTCTTCACAAGTTTCATGACTTGGTGAAGGTGGAGCTTGAGTTTGAGTTGCCTCGATGTAGATCATCTTCGGCATCGAAGTCGACGACCTAGCCCGATCATTTCTTCGACGAAACCATCGCTAGAGTCCGGGATCCGATGATCGCAGTGGAGGGACGTCAACACAGAGCCAAGGAAGTGGAGGACCGGATCTACAAAGGTTGTAGCCCCTTTCACTTAGCACTAAAGCAGTTTAGTAGCTTGTAGTTTCGCCTAATATCTAGTTAACGATCTATATTAGGGTTTCTCGGCATATAATTTTTGAATTTGGCATGGTTGATGCCTTGTGGAACCTCTTGAGTGTGCCTAGGAACCTACAGGACCTATGCCGGTAGGACAGTCTTACTCAAGAAGATAGTATGTTATCTGGTTTATCTTTATCATCGTGTACTGCTTTAGGTGACATTACTGATCACTATTGCACGTTGATAGAGCCCTTAGGATTATTGCTTGACTGCCAGCAGTATGATGGAGATCATATACGTGGGAGCTGGGGTCTATAAGCACATCCTTAAAAGGTCCCTAGTCGTGGGAGTTTTCGAGGCAGGGCATCGATACTCTAGAGTAGACTAGTGTATACTGTCGAGACCCCGACGAGCGGCGGTGGCCGGTCTCACAAGCCACTGGTGTCATTTGGTTCACCTAAGATGTATACAGGTGCTCATTAGGTTATGAGTACACCGGACAGGACTCGCCGAGAACATGCTAGTTGGTCTTATACCTGACGTCAGATAGCAGTTCCCTGGTGACATGTGTACAGGTTAGTTCATCGACCTGGGATCGTCATTTGTCTCGTGTGAGTTCCCACTGTACTTTGATTACTACCCTACCACGGCTCAAAGTAGTCGTGCAAACAGGTTTTAGTTGGGTACAGTCCCGAGCCACATGGAGGCAGTGAGCGGATCTGCAGGGGTTCTTCTCTCCCGGTATTGGGGGTGAGGTCGCGCTGTGTCTAGGAGAGCCATTACACAAAGCCCTCGGCTGAGGCAGAAGATTTACTGGTAGGTATTCCACTAGTATCTCAGGGTGTTCTGGGGTACACTCCGACACGACTTGTACCGTTTTTGGGGATCTGACTTTTACCAACCCCCTAGGCCCGCCATGCGATACTCATAGACGAACGGACCGGACTGTACGGATATTGTCACTGACAGGCTCAGTAGGGTGTCAGGATGAGTTCGCTCATCGACGTCCTTTTTGGTCAACACCTGGTAGCCCGTTACTTATGGCTAATACCTCTAACGTGCTAGTGGTTAAATCCACAGCTAAAGTGTTGATAAGTCTTTAGAGTCCCCCACAGACCGTTTCTCAAGTTTCGGGCGAAACGCTGTAGAGGCCGTATGGAGATATGGCAGGGTTCGATCATGGATGTACGGTATTGCACGGATCATGATCGGACGGATAATACTAGCGGGCTTTGGTTTAAGCCGGATCCTAGTATTGTACAGTGTAGATTTTGTCTCATTGTATTTGTATTCGGTCGGAATACAAATGCGGGTATGTATATACAGTCGCGGGGTTTTCCTGTAATTTATTATGGGATCAGTTTTTTGAAGTTTCCAGTATGCATTCCGTTTCGGCCATTTTCCTTTGTATCTTTCTTTGGCTGAAAATTGGTGGAGGAGGGCTTATTTGCAAATGTGCAAATTAGCATTGTGGATGGTAGTCTTTGTATATTGTAGCCTCATGATGGTTCAACCATCATTTGACTTCTTTCTTCATGATTGCTTGACTTTTGGAGATATGATGGTTGATGGAGTGTTGGACTTTGTTGTGATCATTTGATTCTCTCATCATCACTCTTCATTCCTTCTTGCATTATTATTGATCCACTCCCTCTCTCCCCATTCATTTGATACATGGCCGGCCACAAGAAGGGAGGGGCTGTCCAAGTTTTTTGTGAGGGATGGTTCTCATTTTGTTTTGCACAAAATCCCTTTGTTCATCCAAAAAACTTGCATCTCATTCCTCTACCAAAAACCATGGCAACTTCAACCCCAATAGAGACATATAGTTTTACACTATCCTACAGCATTCTTGGACACGTCGACTCACCAACTTCATGCCCGAGTTGCCTCAGTCCAGAGGTGGGAGCCCGTAAAAGAACCCGGCGATGTGGTGCCCTTCCGACGAGGAGACGAAGACCGGAGATTCCGCGGGGAGATCGGGATGACGATGAGAAGACCGAAGGACACGGATCACTCAGTATATCTCTCTACCCTCTCTTCTTTTAGCTAGTAGTAGGTTAATGGTCCGATCCGGGTTTATGGTCCGCGGTAGTGCCGGTTCAAAAGTTAAAGAAAAGTATCGTTTCCGCATTTTGGCCTCGGATTGACGGCCGGGGGGCCGCCGTGCACTTACAATAGTGACCTTTAAGGTCACCTGAAGCAGTACACGATGATAAAGATAAACTAGATAGCATACTATCATCTCGAGTATGACTGTCCTACCGGCATAGGTCCTCCCTCAATCATTGCAGTCACGTGCCTGTGATCCAATAATTGACTCTGAGGGCACTATATTCAACAATCTCCCACTTGCACTCAAGGATAATTATTGCGATGTCGCATACTCACAGTCCGTGTGATACCGAACACCCATCTCCTCTACTAATCAGTCTCACAAAGCCCGTTTACGAAACTATTGCGTTTGAGGAATAGCCTCAGTGAGTGGATCCGCCCTGATGTTTCTTTCTATGTCTCTCTTAATCTCAAGTTCGCGGAAAAAGCCATCTCCCGAAATGAGCAATACCTGTCTGGATATTTGATGGGACCTAGTTCATAAATGAACTCCAAATCCAAACTTCTTAGACTGTATCGTCAACTGAATTTAATCAGTATCCTGCGCCATGCCTCCCTCAGTATCCGCTTAGACCACCTGTCCAAAATACTGCCCCTAATCAGAAGGAAAACTATAACTCTGATAGCCACTCTGTCAGCTAGGTCACCTTGGAAGCCTTGAATGATAACCGTCTCCCGAAGGAGGCTGCTGTTATCAGATCCCTAGAACATCCACTTATGTCCTAAAACTGCTTCCGATCGTTTCTCCAGGATTGGATTAATATCAATTTATTGCATCTCGTGCAAAAACAACATCTGGTGTGGTACTTGACATCTCATTATCAACTCAATTGCCTAAGCAAGTGATCTGCCAATCATGCACATCCCTCTCCTCTTTAGTCTGTAAGACACCTTTAGAGAGGGTGACTCCATCACCTGCAGGTACACTACCATGCCAGGAGTCGTCCATTCTAAAACACTTTTAGAATACTGTCTAAGTACCCAGATTGGGAAACTACCCAAATCTAGATCTAAAACCATATATCTAGTAACCAGAATGTCTGATATAATATCCAATTCCTATGTGGAGAAACAACTGTGTGACAACCAAAGTATAACCGATTGTAGTATAGGAATTTCACTTCCTACTCTGTGTATGTCATCCAAATACCAGGACATCACACCCTACTACCTTCTTAACAGATCCATCTCCTATTCTGATGAAGTCAAACCTATGACTGTCATATCAGAAATAGATGATCTATTTCCGCTATATCTGCTTTAGTCCATAAATAGACATAAGCTACTTGTCTACTATGCTTCCGTTGCTCCCACTGACTACGACAACCCTCTGGCATAGTCATATACACGTACACTTCTAAAGATAGTTTAGAACGACGCTATACTCATCCTCCTGCCGGGTCTTACAGTCTGGAACAACAACAATGGCAAGTCTGGGTAAACAAGAATTTCCATGTCACCGTCTTTGAGCATACCGAAGTACCACACAAGTGCCTGAGGTTACCCACCACATCTGCGGAGTGGCCAATGGAATGTCAAACCAGATTGAATCTTTAGGTTCTTATCAAATTTTCAGTAATCGTTTGCGATTCTGGAATCACTTCCAGTTCTACCATACTCCCACTACTGTTTTCTGAAAAAATCCATTTTACTAAAACTGTGGCGAGTCAAGAACAATATCACTATTGATCTTCCAGATGGTAGAAAGTCAACCCTCATCATAGCCCGGGTCAACCCACAAACAGCCATTACAGAAACGTGCCTTGAGTTATCCAGAGTCTGGTTTTAAGCATAAGCCAGACAACTCCCCGTACCTTAACAATGTTAAGATATGAACTATTCTATATACAATATAGAAATAGAGGCACTGAGGAACTAGATTCAAATCTTGCAGCTGTCGCCAGTGCATGTCAACTAAATGGAGAGAGGCCTATCAGCATTACTCACTTAGGAATACATCCAGATATGAGTAACCTGAAAGAGAAGCAAGTTCGCATAATCATTACTATCAACTGAATACCATACACAAGTATCTACATCTTCGATCACCTTGAAGAATCCTGATACTTGCAATACCTGGTTCTCTACTTTATTCATATACCTATAACTTCTTAAAACTTGGATCTTGTATTTCTACGAAACACATGTCTAAGAACTAGAGAAGTCATAAGTAAACAGAATATAGTTTGAGTACCAACCCCTCTGTCCTAATGGACACTGGACAACATACAATACTCTGTATAAGTCCTCTGAGTCTAATAACTCATTCCCCGTATGTCGTAGGTTGAAAACTGTACTTATGGTTAAGAAGAATTACACCGCTGTTTAATGCTCCTTTCCTAACCATCCACTGATATAGGTAAATGTCATGGACATAATTTCAAAAAGTTATATCTCAATTTATAAAAATAAACGTACAGATATATCAATTTGAAATTGGTGCATAACAACGGATATTCAAAACTAAATATTTGTCGTCCGGCAAACAACCCAGGCGATTTCCTCAAATATCACCAATTACAACGAATCCCGATATAATGAGGATGATCACCCAATTCCCAATAACTTACTCCCACTCATCATCTGTAAAACCATACAGATGTGAGAATCAAACCTGGTAAATACATACCCTGGAGCAAGGACTAATAGGGAAATCAGTTTTCTTTTAACAATACACAATGAAACTGAAACATGTAAGTGTTTCGAAGGGGTATCCGGGTATTCCTAGTAATGCCTCTTCCATTATCAGATTCACAACTGTAACCGTATATTTCTTTGCGATCTCTCCAAATCCCTTTATATGTCTTTAGTCATTACCTTCTGTACAACCACTTAGGCTAAATGGTTTTCTTCCTTCCCTACCGTTCAGCACCAGCCAATGGTTTGGAAGAAGACTATCCAATAAGCATAATGGGTGTACTCTTCTAATCCTAGGAGTACTCATAACCTGAGAGAAGGTGAAGATAAAAGACAACTGAACAAAACCTTATTCCTATTTCTCCTGAACCAGAATCCATCCCCGAACTGGAACAAATTCCTTCGAGTTCGTATATAACCATACGATGGAGTATCCAAATAGCTGTGGATCTTCGTAGTGACACGGAGTGTCCCGGAGAAATACAAAGGTGAAGTAGGAGTGGCGATGAAATACTTGGTTTGGTCGTGAATAGCGGTCGCAATTTACTTTGCCCTCTTACTAATCCTTTTATTTGTCTTAACTTATTACCTTCTGTACACCATCGTTAGGCAAATTGGTTTTCTTCATTCCCTACCGTTCGGCACCTGCCTATGGTTTAGAAGAAGACTATCCAATTAGCGTAATAGGTGTACTGTCCTTATCCAAGGAGCACTCGCAACCTGAGATAAGGTAAAAGGAAAAGACAACTGAATAGTCCTATTCGTTTTCTCCAGAACCGGAAACCATCCTCGAATAAGTTCCTTCGAGTTCGTATATAACCATACGATGGTTTTATCCAATGGAAGTGGATATTCGTAGTAATACGGGGTGTTCTGGAGAAAAGGGTAAAAGTAGGAGTGGCAACGAGGTATGCAACTCAGACAATCCAAAAGCCAGTGTTTTAAGAAGGTTCGGTTAACTTGGTCACTGAGTCATAGTCAAGGGTCGGGTCATGGTCGCTGCCAAAGAGAGAGAGATAAGAAACACTCAGCGTGCACTCTAACCTAGATCAGAATGGTTATCACTTTATCTAATCAGGAAACCTCCCACTATCACCTCAAATTCTCCTCCAAACCTGAAAGAAGAATTAGTCGGGATCACCGGAGGAGTAAACCAACTCATCAGTAGGAATCGGGATCCAACTATCACCGCACGATAACGTGATGGAATCCACTCACGTTATCACACTCCAGAAGGTATGCTCATATCTGGCAAGTTTCAGTTTCCTTAGAAACTCCCTATGTGATTTTTATCCCATGCTCTTATGACCTTGACTTTGGCCAACAAATCATAAGTCACATATCAAGTTCTACCTGTCATTATCCAGGTTAATTTGAACCCACCCGTACCTACCCTTGACTTTGGCCAACAAAGCAGTATGACTGTCCCAAACCAACACATCTATCTATGCAACAGAAAGGTAACAAATAGCTACCATACACTATGCCTTGACTTTGGCCAACAAACATAGCATGAATACTAAGTGCTACCCGTCTGAAATAACGGAGGGCTACAAATAGTTTTTGGCGAAAAACCTTTAACGTAATGAACTTGATATCGTTGAAGGAACTGGATAGCTTTTTACAAAAATATAGTGGCGAAAACCTTTGCTAAAGAGGTCACTCCCGATGAAGGGATTGTTGGATGTAGTGCCCTCAAAGTCAATTATTGGATCGCAGGCATGTGATTGCAATGATTGAGGAGGACCTATACCGGTAGCACAGTCTTACTCGAGTTGATAGTATGCTATCCGGTTTGCCTTTATCAGTCGTGTACAGGTTTAGGTGACTGATCACTATTACACGTTGATAGAGCCCTTAGGATCTTGCTTGAATACCAACAGTATGATGGCGATCATATACGTAAGAGTTGGGTAGTATATAAGCACATCCTTAAAAGTGATCCCTAGTCATGGGAGTTTCGAGACAGGGCATCGATACTCCGGAGTAGACTAGTGTATACAGTTAAGACCCCGACGAGGGGTGGTGGCCGTTCTCACAAGCCACTGGTGTCAGTTGGATCACTAAGATGTATACAGGTGCTCATTGGGTTATGAGTACACCGGACAAGACTCGTCGGGAAACCTGCTAGTTGGTATTTATACCTAGCGTCATATAGCAGTTCCCTAGTGACATGTGTACAGCTTAGTTCATCGACCTGAGGTCGTCATTTGTCTCGTGTGAGTTTCCACTGTGCTTTGATTTCTACCCTACCACGGCTCAAAGGAGTCATGCAAACAGGTCTTTTTTGGGTACAGTCCCGAGCCATATGGAGGCAAGTGAGCGGATCGGCAGGGGATTCGTCTCTCTCGGTATTGGGGGTGAGATCGCGCTGTGTCTAGGATAGCCATTACACCAAGTCCTTGGCCAAGGCAGGTGAGAATTACTGGTAAGTATTCCAGTAGTTTCTCAGGGTGTTCAGGGCGTGCCTCCGACACGACTGATACCGCTATTGGGGGTCTGACGTTACCAGCCCCCTAGACCCGATATGCGATACTCATAGACGAACGGACCGGACTGTATGTATATTGTCACTGTTAGGCTCAGTAGGGTTCCAGGATGAGTTCGCTCATCGGCTTCCCTTGAGGTCGGTACATGGGCAGCCGTTACGCACTGCTAGTGCCGCTGACGTGCTTGTGGTTAAACCCACTGCTAGGGTACTGATTAGTCATTAGAGTCCCCCATAGATAGTTTCCCAAGTTCGGGCGAAACGTTGTAGAGGCCGTATGGTTTTATGGCAGGGTTCATAAATTGCACGTGCGTTTACGCACATGTCATATTTCGGACAAATAATTCTGGTGGGCTTTGGTTTAAGCCGGATCCATGTATTATACATTGTAGATATAATATCTTTGTCTCTGTTGCATTTGTATTCGGTCGTAATACAAATGCGAGTATGTATGTACAGTTACGGGGTTATCCTGAAATTCGTTTCGGGGTCGCTTTTCGAAGTTGCCAGTTTTCTATCACCTGTCTTAAACATTCGGTTTAATGCGGAATTATCTTTCTTCATTTGGGTGAGTCATGAGGGTGGGTCATGAGTGGAAGCTTCTAGATTGGTGACTAGGTTTAGTGACTCATTCATTGCATTAATGGTTGATGAGGTGTTTATGTGACTCATTGATTGCATTAATGTGTTTTGGTTTGGACTTGGATATTTCTTCTTGATCTTTTCCTTTTGGTCACTCACCCCTCCTCTCCTATATGTGGTCGGCCATTCTTATGGAAGCCCAAGGGTTGTTAAAATGAGATGATAGATTTGGTTCATGGAAATTTCATAGCTCATTTTCTCATCACTTGATAAAAAAGGCAACTTCATTAACCGTTCATCCATGGTTTTGGATGAAGCGAGACAAAGTGTTCTACTCATTCTCTACATCAATCTTGGACATGTCGGCTAGCAAACTTCATGTCCGAGTTGCCTCGGTTCAGAGGCGGGAGCCCGTTTAAAGATCCGTTGACGTGGTGCAACCTGAACGAGGAGACCGGATATCGAGTGAAATCGCAGATGCCGCAAAGGAGCGTGGGATGATGGCTAAAGACCGAAGGACTCGGATCGTCGGTATAGCCTTTCTACCTCTTTATAGTTTGTTAGTTTAGCGTTAATGGCAAGATCCGGGTTATAGTATGCAATAGCGCCAGTTATAAAAGTTTTTGTTCCGCGTTTGGCGTCTGAAAGACGGCCGGGGCGCTACCGTAGACTTACATGGTATCAGAGCCACGCCATTAAGCTTTACTAACTTGTTCTAACGCGTTTAAAACAACGATCGAACGGAATTTCGAAAACCGCAATTTTTATGATAAAGTTTCTGTCGATTTTTAAAACAGGTCTAAAAATTATTTTGAGCATCTCAGAAAATCGTGCAGGCTTTTTTAAGAACACTGTAGAAATTTGGGCCCCTGATTCGACCGTACGGCCGTGGAACCGCCGCACATGCCATGGTTTGACCGCGGTTCCGCCGCCGTCTTGGTGCTTCAGTGTGCCAAATTTCTTCTGGGGCTTCTTCATAGGGAATTGTGGTTTCTGGAATATTTCTTTTGGGCCCAGATTTTATTTGAGTACTGCAGATGTACGTGGGGCCCACTTCGGGAAGTTTTGTCGATCGGAATTTTAAACTTGTTAGTTTACAGTACTTACATTATATCTCCGACCGTGAATGTCATTCGAGCGGTAAATTGCGTCTAATTGCTATAGTCCTTTTAGACGGGTTTGCGAACGTGACATTCGCGTTGATATTCTGTGTTGTGCTGTGATGTTGCAGATTTGTCGTGGTGAATAGCTTTGTGCAATGGTAGTGCAGTTTGAATTTATTTGTACATTTGATATTGCGGGGCGAGCGTCCAACATGTGGACTGCCGTCTCTGCCTGTTTGTATAATATTCTTTTGGGGCATTACCGGGCTGAGGTCGATGTACCCGTTGTACATATTTTTCATTTCTGTACTAGGTTTAGCCCACGACGGAGTGCATGAATAGCTGAGTTCTGGAGGGCAACGGGTCCGCATCTCATGGCTTTGAGAGGCAGAGGGTCCTCACTCTAGAATTGGAAGACTATTCGCCGCACTCGTAGGGGGTACAGGTTGACTCAAGGAGGGGTGCTCAAGTTACCGGATTCCGTGAAGTGCAGGGTGGTCCATTCACTTTGCTGTAAGGGGCAGCCTCGCTTCAGGTTTTGGTGGGTAACTTGCCGCACTCGTAGGGGTCTAGGTTTCATTGCACAGGCTATCCACACGACCAGGGGAACGTCGGGTTTCAGCAGCGGCTCTGTGAAACCCGGGGATCCCAGACTATCTTAATTGTTCTGTGATGCTTATTACTTTTCTGTAATGTTGCATATTATCACGCCTGGAGCGATTATTGTATATTGGTATATATACTAGTAGATATTGTATATGTTTTACACCCGCGCTAGTCCAGTCCCCGCTCTGTCGTTAGTTAAGTAACCTAACGGGTGATGATGGGGCCCAGTGGCGAATGCGGATGGCATATACGTACATTTTATTTTCGCTCTTTTCTGGTGTGATTAATTGATGGGACTGCATTGATTCTGATCAATGCAAAGGAAAACAAACCTGTTTGGATGTTGTTGGAACAATTTTAAAAAGTGTTATTATAAAGACGTTTCCTTTTGTTTTGTACAGTGGTATTTAGTTGAAATATCCTGCACCTCATTCCACGAGGAAAGAACCGAGATCCCTTCACCGGGAGTGACCTCTTTAGCAAAGGTTTTCGCCACTATATTTTTATAAAAAGCTATCAAGTTCCTTCAACGAGATCAAGTTCATTACGTTAAAGGTTTTTCACCAAAAACCAGCCGTAGCCCTCCGTCGTTTCAGACGGTAGCACGTAGTATTCATGTTATGTTTGTTGGCCTTCGTCAAGGCATAGTGGATGGTAGCTGCTTGTTACTGTTCTGTTGCATAGATAGATGAGTTGGTTTGGGACAGTCGTATTATCTTGTTGGCCATCGTCAAGAGTATGTACGGGTGGGTTTTTATTAACAAGATAATAACGGGCAGAACTTGACATGTGACTTATGATTTGTTGGCCTTCGTCAAGGTCATAAGAACATAGGGTAAAAATCTTATCGGGAGTTTCTAAAGAAACTGAAACTTGCCAGGCATGCGCATACCTTCTGGAGTGTGATAACGTGAGTGGATTCCGTCACGTTATCATGTGATGAGAGTTGGATCCCGATTCCCACTGATGAGTTGGTTTACTCTTCGGGAGATCCCAATTGATTCTTCTTTCAGGTTTGGAGGAGAATTTGACAGTACAGTGGGAGGTTGCCTGATTAGATAAAGTGATAACCATTCTGATCTAGGTTAGAGTGCACGCAGAGTGTTTCTTTTCTCTCTCTCTTTGGCAGCGACCTTTGACCGACCCTAGACTATTAATTAGTGACCAAGTTGACCGAACCTTCTTAAAATACTGGCTTTTAGATTGTTCTAGTTGCATAAGTTATTGCCGCTCCTTCTTTTACCCTTTGCAATTCTCAGAACACCTCGTATTACTACGAACATCCACTTCCATTGGATAGATCCATCATATGGTTATATACGAACTCAAAGGGACTTCTTTGAGGATGGATCCAGGTTCAGGAGAAATTGAATTGGTTTATTCAGTTGTCTTTTATCATCACCTTCTCTCAGGTTGCGAGGGCTCCTTGGTTTAGGAGAGTACACCTATTACGCTTATTGGATAGTCTTCTTCCAAACCATAGGCAGGTGCCGAAAGGTAGGGAATGAAGAAAACCAATTAGCCTAAGTAGGGTGAGCAGAAGGTAATAAATAAAGACAAAATAAAGGGATTAGAAAAGAGGGCAAAGTAAATTGCGACTGTTATCATTCACGACCAAACCGCGTACTTCATCGCCACTCCTATTTCACCTTTGCTTTTTTCCCCAGTTCGGGAGAAATAGAATAAGGTATTATTCAGTTGTCTTTTATCATCACCTTCTCTCAAGTTGCGAGTACTCCTTAGTTTAGGAGGTTACACCTATTACGCTTATTGGATAGTCTTCTTCCAAACCATAGGCTGGTGCCGAACGGTAGGGAAGGAAGAAAACCACTTAGCCTAAAGGGGTGTACAGAAGGAAATGAATAAAGGCAAATAAAGGGATTTGGAGAGATGGAAAAGAAATATACGGTTATAGTCATGAATTGGATTATGGAAGAGGCATTACTAAGAATACCAGGATAACCCTACGAAACATCATGTTTCAGTTTCACTGTGCATTGTTAATGGAAAACTGTTTTCCCGATTAGATACTTACTCCAGGATATGTATTTGCCAGGTATGATTCTCATATCTGTATGGTTTTACAGATGATGAATGGGAGTAGGTTATTGGGAAAATGGTGATCATCCTCATTATATCGGAATACGTTGTAATTGGCGATATTTGAGGACATCGCCTAAGTTTTTGCCGGACGGCATGTATTTGGTTTTGAGTATCCGTTATTGTGCACCAATTTCAAAATGATATATCTGTACGTTTACTTTTATAAAGTGAGATATAACTTTTTGAAATTATGTCCGTGACATTTACCTATATCAGTTGACGATTGGGTAAGGAGCATTGAACAACAGAGTAGTTCTTCACCATAAGTACAGTTTTCAACCTACGATGCACAGGTTTTGAGTTATTCGACTCAGAGGACTCATACAGAGTATTGTATGCTGTCCATTGTCCATCAGGACAAAGGGGTTGGTCCTCGTACTATGTTCCGTTTACTTGTGACTTCTCTAGTTTTTAGACAAGTGTTTCGTAGAAATACAAGGTCTAAGTTTTGAGAAGTTGTGGGTATAGGAATAAAGTAAAGAGCCATATGTCGCAAGTATCGGGATTTTTCAAAAAGATCGAAGATGTAGATACTTGTGATTGGTATTCAGTTGATAGTAATGGTTTTGAGAAACTTGTTTCTCTTTCACGTTACTCATAATTGGATGGATTCCTAAGTTGAGTAATGTTGATTAGCCACTTTCCATTAAGTTGATATGCACTGGAGACAACAGCATGATTAGAATCTGGTTCCAATTAAATAAGTGCCAAAGTTTCTATATTGGATATAGAATGGTTCATATCTTAACGATGTTAAGGTACGGGGAGTTATCCGGCTTATGCTTAAAACCAGACTCTGGATAACTCAAGGCACGTTTCTGTAATGGCAGTTTGTGGGTTGACCCGGGCTATGTTAAGGGTTGACTTTCTACCATCTGGAAGATCAATAGTGATATTGTTCTTGATTCGCCACAGTTTTAGTAAAATGGATTTTTTCAGAAAACAGTAGTGGGATTATGGTAGAACTGGAAGTGATTCCAGAACCGCAAACGATTACGGAAAATTTAATAGGACCTAAAAATTCAATCAGGTTTAACATTCCATTAGCCACTCCGCAGATATGGTGGGTAACCTCAGACACCCGAGAGGTACTCCGGTAGCCTCAAGGACGGTGACAGGGAGATTCTTGTTTACCCAGACTTGACACTATTGTTGTTCCAGGCTATGAGACCCGGCAGGAGGTTAAGTATAGCATCGTTCTAAACTAGCTTTAGAAGTGTACGTATATATTATTCTGCCAAAGGGTTGTTGTAGTCAGTAAGAGCAGCGGAAGTATAGTGGGCAAGTAGCTTATGTCTACTTATAGACTTGAGCAGATATAGCGGAGATAGTTCATCTAATTTTGATGTGAAAGTCATGGCTTTGACTTCATCAGAATAGGGGATGGATCTGTTAAGAAGGTAGTAGGGTGTGATGTCCTGGTATTTAGATGACATACACTAAGTAGGAAGTAAAATTCCTATACTACGATCGGTTGTACTGTGGTTGTCACACAGTTGTTTCTCCACATAGGATATGGATATGATATCAGACATTCTGGTTACTAGATCTATGGTTTTAGATCTATATTTGGATAGTTTCCCAATCTGGGTACTTTGACAGTATTCTAATGGTTTTTTAGAATAGATGACTCCTGGCATGGTGGTGTACCTGCAGGTGATGGAGTCACCCTCTCTAAATGTGTCTTACAGACTAAAGGGGAGAGGGATGTGCATGATTAGCAGATCACTTGCTTAGGCAATTAGTCAATCGTGAGATGTCAAGTACCACACCAGATATTGTTTTTGCACTAGATGCGATAAGTTTATATTAATCCAATCCTGCAGTACAGGTTGTACTAAGAGATGATAGAAGGTCGCTAGTCACCCGAGGATGAATGACTAGGACATGTGGTTTGTTCGCCTACCCCGATGCGAGGTCATCAGATAGATTATTCCAGTTAGAGACGACTTCACGCAGAGACGTTGAGAGTCAACAGAGACGATCGAATGTCAGCAACCTATTATTCCAAGTTTAAAGTATTCGGAAAGACATGCAGGCAATTCTATGGACCCTCTAGAAGAATGAAACCCTAACTCGACTTAATGACCGTGTGAAAGCCTTTGAACCTTAGGGTTTGCGGCAGTTCTGCGGCGCCATTAGTGAGGCTTAGGTTTGCCCTTCTATGGCTGGACCATCGATGCTGTGGTACGTACTCGATACTGTTAAACTGTACCTAAGATTTTGAGCTCTTGGGGGATTATGAGGTTTTGACAAATCGATCGGATGGATCGACTTCATTCGGATGCCAGGTGGTGAGATGCATTTCTTGGGAGACTCTAGATACGAGGATAGCCGTAGGAGCTCAGTCCATGCAGCCACGACGAGATGAGTCCGAAGCAGTCGATATTAGAAAAGTGGAGTAAGAGGTTCGTACGTGATCTTGATGAGACGACGTTCCACTCCGCCGACATCAGAGATGCGATACGCATGCCGAGGCATTGTATTTGGATATATCTTCCAGAAGGAGTCGCGATGAGTATGCAGCCGTTCCGGAACGAGCACAGATCTAGTAAGGGACGATGACTTTCGGACAGTTCGGCAGAGGCGAGATTTTGGAGAGATATCGACGGGACCTTTCTGGAATAAATTACGAGAAGACCTGGACCCAGGAGTAGTCATGTTATGCACACCGGCAGGCCAGAGTTCAGGATCGTCGACGAGACATGCTATGAGTGACCACGGCAGTTGGCCAGAGATTCTTGGAGGATGTGCTTGAGCGGGACTATTCCGCCATACTTGATTTTGCGTATTTTGGGCGATCTATTCGCATGATTGATTTTGATGATTGAGTTTCATGATATTTGTTTTCATGGACCATGGTTGCACCTACTGAGTATTTACGATTTTTGCACAGTTGTTGCACTTGAGATAGTTTTCGTGCCTTGGTTTCTCATGTTGTGATTATGTGGATTTCATACAGTTGAGTTGATTTGTGCATATATACGCATATGATTTGGTTTTTGCACTCGGTATGATTCACATATGCTTGCAGTGCAGTGATACGCCTTTTGTGCACTTAGATGCACTGGACTTCGATTTCGATTGCGATACTCGATATTTGTTTTGTGCACCTTGTGCACCTAATTTGATTTTGCGCATATTCGGCACTTGATATTGGATTTCATGATTTCGTGCATGATGGATGCACCTGATTTGGATTTTCGCGCATGTTGGGCGCATGTTTTGAGGTGCGATTTTGGTGCACACCAGATGCACTAAATCGAGATTTTTCGTGCATGTCAGATGCACCTGATTTTGCTGTCAGGCACACACGTTGCCTACGACAGATGCTTTGTGCACACCCGATGCACTTAGATCTTGTTTCTGTGCACTTGTATGGCACGTATATGGATTTTGATTGTCGTGCGCACCAGACGCACGTAGTATTCATACGCGTATTTTGGGATTGATTTCTTATACAGCAGTACGTTTTTTTTATGATAATTGCGATGTGTTTTCGTACTAAGCAGGACTAGTCAGAGGACAGTACCTGAATGTATTTTGCATGCATTGATAGCTATTGAAGGGAATTCCAAAAAGCGAGCTATAGTCTAAGTATTTACCTACGTGTCTGATATGACGCGAAACGTTTAAAACAAGGAAAACCCTTCTAAATTGTTTCCCAAAACGGCGGAACGTACATATTAAACAAAGGATATATATATGTAGTTATTTTCTTGCAATAGACGTCCGCCACTGTGCAGTGCTGCGAGCATCGCACAGCGATTTGAAAAAGGTTTGTCATGCATTGCTTCTAGATGCTTTAATGATGTATATCATATTAATTTTCGTCTTGGATCTTGACATTTGTGTCTTTGCCATGACTCCGATGATTGCGGGATGCTTGACGGAGTTTTGATTTTGGAGTTATATGCTCATTTTTCATGCGCATGCGCTGCGCTACGATTTGTTTGATATATTTATGATTTCGGAGCCCCGATGACTTGATGGTTTTGCTTAGATGTTTTTGTATTTGGGGGGAGTTTGAATTTAAATTCGCAGACCGAATTTCTTTAAGGGGGGAAGATTGTAACGTTTTGAAAATCGTTTCGGTGAAATTTCGAAAAAACGGTAAAATAAGGGGGTTTTCTGTAAAAAGTCAAAATGCAAATATCTTTATTATAAAATTAAATATACATATTCTAGCTACGTAATTGCTAGTATTTGGTGTTTATTGAGCCACTGGTGAAATTTCAAATTTTCTGAAAAAAATATTATTTTAATATTATTTTAAGCCGTCACTAATACATTTAATTAGGGAAAATTACAAATTGGAATGAGTTGAAACAAATTTTGTGCATCATAAAACATTAAATAAAATTTTATCATATGGTTTTTGAAATGAAATCGTTTGCCAAAACGGTTTAGAAAATATCGAAGAAAAAGGCTTAATTAGTGAAATTAGTGTAAATAGAAATTGGGGTATAATATTTATCATTTTCTTTCTTCACCCACACTCACCCACACCCTCTCACCCTCCCTCCCTATGTGCTGGCCGAGCCTAGCTTCCCCATCCCCAAAATTTGTCCCTACTTCTAAGGCTAAAGAAAAGAAAATAAAATGAAAACAATAAAGAAATGAGAATGGGTTGACTTGTGATATGGGTCTTTGACTTAACCAATCACTTTCCCCACCTCACTCTCTCTCCTCCCCCTCCCTAATCTGGCTGAGCCTCCCTCTTGCAACAACCCCCATTTTTGCTTCTTCAATTCTTGTGCTAAAAACCTCACAAATTCATCAAAAAAAACCCACAAAAATCAAAATCTAATCCCTACCCATTTCTTATTGGCTATTCCAGTATGGATCTAGGGAACAAGATTTCAATTTGGGAGGCTAAGTGTGCTTGTGGGATCTTCAAATTGTTTGGGTAAATTCTAACCATTTTACTTAATTTGTTGTTAATTGCTTGTGTTTAGCTTAATTAAGTGTTAATTGGGTTTTAAATGGGTTCAATTGCATGATTAAGGAATTCAAGTTAGGGTTTTGTTTTGGAATTGGGTTGTGATCAATTGTGCATGGTTATGTGATGTGGATTAGCTTCTTAAGACTTGTTGAAAACTAATCTAGTTGCTAATTACAATTCGTTACTTGTAAAATGTCCAAATTAAGCTTTTTGTGCAAACTAGGGTTTTATGAAATACATTTATATGTGAGATTAAAAATATGGTTAGGGTTTTTATCACATTATTAACATTATAAGTTATAGTTTAATAGTTTAGATCATGCAAAACCAAGATTAATTGTAAAATTGTGAATTTTACTTTAAAAAGAGTTAAAATCGGTATTTTTGCAAACTAGGAATTTGAAATTTATACAGATTGATGAGTTTAATTTATGAAAGTGATTTATATGACCTAATTATGTTATTTAATGAGCATTTTGGCCATTTGAATCATTAAAATTGGTAGATTGGTTAGAACATCAAGTTTTTAACCGAAATGAGAATTTGTGCTAACTAGGTTTTTGGAAAACAAAACGATTGGTTTAATTTTATGGTTTTGACGAATTAAAACCTATTTCTTATGCAGTTAGTGAGTTTTGAAACCATGATTGGTATGTTTGGTGTTTTTCTCGATCAATCGGCGTTTGTACGCCGACATCGAGAGTTTTTGGGTTGATTTGTGAAAGCAACCATAGGTTTTGACCTAGGTGGGATTCGTGAGTCGTTTTGGTCATGAGTCAGATTCTAATGCGATACGGTGCGTTATGATATGTAGGTAACCCATGTGGACTTCGAGACGACAAGCAAGCGCGTGGCGACGTCGGCACCGGCTAGCGAGGACCAGGTGAGTAGATTTATATCTACGGGGAGAAGTCGGGTAGATGGCGTATAGCACCCCCGCAGTCCGTGGTGGTGTATACGGATGAGTATACACACCAACAATTATTATATGTTATTTGGGATTAATAACGATGTTAGGATGGATATTGGTGTGTTGGATTACTTTAGTGTTGCGAACCCTAGGGTAGTGTTGCACTACACATACACACATACATACTTGCATACATTCCTATTTATATGTGCTCATGGGATTCTTTATAGTTATGTGTTCACATGGGTATGGGACTATGTGTTCACATACGGATTTGAGGATGATACTTGGGATTGGGCTGAGTCGATGAGATTTGTTTTGTGGTTGTGATATCAGTGATATGGCAGGATTCGTACTTGAGGTACGTCCTGGTGTTATAGCGGATCTTGGGCCGGCGATACGGGTGAATAGTGTTATAAATAAAATGGTCGACATGTGATCATGATATGAGGCATGATATGCTAGGATATTGATATTAGGCCGTATCGGGCGATGTATACCCCTTGATGATGATATGTGCTGACGATATCGGTTTGTACGAGATTGTCGATCAGTAGTCAGATCATGAGTATACTGAGGATATTAGTATTGTACTAGACATAGGTCAGTACCCTAGACTATGATCTTGGATAAAGAGGATACCAGAGGAATAGTGTGAGGAATATGATATTGACCCGCACCCAGATTTGGGGATGCCGTACGACGGATTTATGTACGAGCTATATTTTGATGATTGATCCGCACTCTTGACTTGGGATGTCTGATTATAGATATGGTATCGGATATGATATTATTGAGGCGGGATCACCGACTAATATATATACAGGTATGTATATGGATCGACTCAGATGTTAGGCGGTTTCCTCACCTGTAGTCCAGCTTGTTAGCTTAGCCCTTTAGTTTAGTTTAGTTGTTAGATTAGATTCGATTCTTACCTATTTCAAAAACTAACGAATCGTGGGTATTTTAAAAGACAGCCCAAGGGATCCTACGGATATTTCAAAAGACGTATCTTTTCATAAAAACACCGTAGCCCCTATTTTCAAAACCCCATGATTCGTGTTATTTCAAAAGGCACCTTTTGTAGGACTTATATTAGATTAAAGCAGATTAGCTACAGTTGCGTCTAGTATTCAGCTCCTGCTCATTATTGTGGTTCGCTTCGCATCGCATGCTTATATTATGTTTCATACTACCTTATTGATATCATGCTGTTAGGACACCAGCACCATTACCGATGATGCGTATGTACCACGTACACTTACTTGCCGGCTCACACACATCTTCATCGGTAATTGCCATGTCACGTACACCTTAGAAAATATTATTGCTTGACATAGCCTGTTAGCTAATAGTTTAGACATGATATTAGTGTACTTGCCTTATATGTTAGTTTAGACATTGTAGTTATTACCTGCTACTTCATGCATACTGTTATTCATTGTTATGCCGCATTCATGGATTCTCATGCATATATTCACTTTTTACGTGCTATTGAGGTTTTGGATTCGGATTCCATGAGATTTTCTGGATTTGGGGAAAACCGCAAAACATATACAAACTTCTTCTTTCTCTTTTTAAATGAAAAGCGCGGTTTTTCCCATGATGTATGAGTCGTCCACCATGAGTTTGCTGATGGATTTCGAGACCCAATTCGAGGAGTTGGATAAACCGTTTCGGGTACATGGTGGACCCGGTTGTAAGTGCACGGCGGCGCCCCGGCCGTCAATCCGACGCCGGAATGCGGAAGCGGTGATAAACTTTAATTTTGCGGACTTTGCAAACCGGCTCCACCGCGCACTAAACTCCGGATCGTAACCATTAACAAGTCTAAGCTACTAACAAGAAAGGGAAGAGATATACCGACTGATCCGAGTCCTCCGGTCTTCATCTCCACTCCGATCTCCTGCGGAAAAACTCCGGTCGTCGCCTCCTCGCCGGAAGGGCACCACGTCGCCTGCATCTTTTACGGGCTCCCGCCTCTATACCGAGGCAACTCGGGCGCGAAGTTGGCTAGCCGACACGCCCAAGAATTGTTGTAGAATAGTGTAGAATAGTTGTCTCTTTGGATTCTATGAGGTTGCCATGTTGGAGGAATTTTGCACACAAGAATTTCATGGATGCTTCCTAGCAGAGAAAAATGGAGCACCTCAAGAAATTCAGCTCGGCCAAAACAAATGTGCTCACTGGAGAAAGGAAAAATGAAGCAAGCCCTTCTAATGAGCTCTGCCAAATAAAACCATCAGCACTCACTCCTTTTTTTTTTTCGATGCAACCAAAATGTGTTGTATATATATTAATTTATCAATCCATTAAAAAACCAATTCCAGCACATTCACAGAATCCATTCCATACAAAGGAAAAAATTTCACCCAATAAATTAATCCCATATCTTAAACAGTGGCCGGCCAATTCCAATTTCCAACACCAAATCACATTCACAACCTTACCTTATTTAATGCAAGAGATGGAGGGAAGATATCAAATTAAATTAATCCTTTTGCAAGAAACCCCCTCAACAAAATGTTAATTGCAAACTTGCAATTAACACCCTCCAACGAAAAGTCCGACCGGGAAGGAAAAAGAGAAAACCGGCCGGAACGGAAAGCAAACTGGCAACCCCAGAAAACTGGTCCCATAATAAATTACAGGAAAACCCCGATACTGTGCATACACACCCGCATTTGTATTCCGTCCGGATACAAATGCAAAAAGACAAAATCTACACTGTACTAAACTAGGACCGACTTAAACCAAAGCCGGCTAGTAATATCCGTTCGATCCTGATCCGTGCAATACCGCACGTATCTGATCGAACCCTGCCATATACCTATACGGCTACTAGTACAAACCGTCCGATCCTGATCCGTGCAATACCGCACGTATCTGATCGGACCCTGCCATATCTCCATACGGCCTCTACAGCGTTTCGCCCGAAACTTGAGTAACTGAAAGTGTGGTGGACTCTAAAGACTCGTCAATACTATGGCTGTGGATTTAACCACTAGCACGTCAGAGGTATAAGCCAATACGTAACGGGCCACCAGCTATTGACTAAAAGGGACGTCGATGAGCGAACTCATCCTGACACCCTACTGAGCCTGTCAGTGACAATATCCGTGCAGTCCGGTCCGTTCGTCTATGAGTATCGCATGGCGGGCCTAGGGGGTTGGTAAAAGTCAGACCCCCAAAAGCGGTACAAGTCGTGTCGGAGTGTAGCCCAGAACACCCTGAGATACTACTGGAATACCTACCAGTAAATCTCCTTGCCTTGGCCAAGGACTTTGTGTAATGGCTCTCCTAGACACAGCACGACCTCACCCCCAATACCGGGAGAGACGAACCCCTGAGGATACGCTCACTGCCTCCATGTGGCTCGGGACTGTACCCAACTAAAACCTGTTTGCACGACTCCTTTGAGCCGTGGTAGGGTAGTAATCAAAGTACAGTGGGAACTCACACGAGACAAATGACAATCCCCAGGTCGATGAACTAACCTGCACACATGTCACCAGGGAACTGCCATCTGACGTCTGGTATATGACCAACTAGCATGTTCCCGGCGAGTCCTGTCCGGTGTACTCATAACCCAATGAGCACCTGTATACATCTTAGGTGATCCAACTGACACCAGTGGCTTGTGAGACCGGCCACCGCCCCTCGTCGGGGTCTCGACTGTATACACTAGTCTACTAATGGAGTATCGATGCCCAGTCTCGAAACTCCCACGACTAGGGACCTTTTAAGGATAAGCTTGTAGACCCCCAGCTCCCACTTATATGATCGCCCTCATACTGCTGGTGGTCAAGCAAGAATCCTAGGGGCTCTATCAACGTGTAATAGCGACGTGTCATGTCACTTAAAACAGTACACGATGATAAAGGTAAACCAGATAGCATACTATCATCTCGAGTAAGACTGTCCTACCGGGATAGGTCCTCCCTCAATCATTACAATCACGTACCTGTGACCTAATAATTGACTCTGAGGGCACTATCTCCAACAATCTCCCACTTGCACTCAAGGCTAATTATTGCGATGTCGCATACTCACAGCCCGTGTGATACCGAACATCCAACTCCTCTACTAGTCAGTCTCACAAAGCTCATTTGCGGAACTATTGCGTTCTAGGAATAGCCTCAGTGAGTGGATCCGCTTAGTTGTTTCTTTCTATGTCTCTCTATATCTCAAGTTCGCGGAGAAAGCCATCTCCCGAAAAGAGTAATACCAGTCTCAGAATATGTCTGGATGTCTGATGGGACATAGCTCATAAATGAACTCCAAATCCAATCTTCTTAGACTGTATCGTCAACTGAACTTAATCAGTAACCTGCGTGCCATGCCTCCCTCAGTATTGCCTTGGACCACCTGTCCAAAATACTGCCCCTCATCAGAAGGAAAACTATAACTCTGACAACCTCCTTGTCGTCCATGTCACCTTGGAAGCCTGGAATGATAACTGTCTCCTGAATGAGGCTGTCGTTATCATATCCCTAGAACATCCACTTATGTTCTATAACTGCTTCCGACTGTTTCTCCAGGATTGGATTAATGTCAACTTATTGCATCTAGTGCAAGAACAACATCTGGTGTGGTACTTGACATCTCACGATTGACTCAATTGCCTGAGCAAGTGATCTGCCAATCATGCACGTCCCTCTCCCCTTTAGTCTGTAAGACACCTTTGGAGAGGGTGACTCCATTACCTGCAGGTACACTACCGTGCCAGGAGTCGTCCATCCTAAATACTCTTAGAATGCTGTCAAGTACCCTGATTGGGAAACCACCCAAATCTAGATCTAAAACCATAGATCTAGTAACCAGTATGTCTGATATAAAATCCATTTCCTTTGTGGAGAAACAACTGTGTGACGACCAAAGTAAAACCGATCGTAGTGTAGGAGTTTCTTTTCCTACTCTGTGTATATCATCCAAATACCAGGATATCACACCCTACTACCTTCTCAACAGATCCATCCCCTATTCTGATGAAGTCAAACCCATGACTGTCACGTCAGAAATAGATGATCTATCTCCGCTACTTCTGCTTTAGTCTATAAATAGACATAAGCTACCTGTCCACCAATGCTTCCGCTGCTCCCACTGACTACGACAACCCTCTGCCAGAGTCATATAGACGTACACTTCTAAAACTGGTTTAGAACGACGCTATACTCATCCTCCCGCCGGGTCTCGTAACCTGGAACAACAGCAATGGCAATTGTGGGTAAACAAGAACTTCCCTGTCACCGTCCTTGAGGCTACCGGAGTACCTCTCGGGTGGCTGAAGTTACCCACCTTATCTGCGGAGTGGCCAATGGAATGTCAATCCAGATTGAATCTTTAGGTTCCTTATCAAATCTTCAGTAATCGTTTGTGGTTCTGGAATCACTTCCAGTTCTACCATACTCCCACTACTGTTTTCTGAAAAAATCCATTTTTATTAAAACTGTGGCGAGTCTAGAACAATATTGCTATTGTTCATCCAGATGGTAGAAAGTCAACCCGCGTCATAGCCTGGGTCAACCCACAAACAGCCATTACAGAAACGTGCCTTGAGTTGTCCAGTGTCTGGTTTTAATCATAAACCGGACAACTCCCCGTACCTTAACATCGTTAAGATATGAACCGTTCTATATCCAATATAGAAAACAGAGGCACTGATTTAATTGAACCAGATTCAAATCATGCAGCTGTCCCCAGCGCATGTCAACTAAATGGAAGGAGGCCGATCAGCGTTACTCAACTTAGGAATACTTCCAATTATGAGTAACCTGAAAGAGAAGCAAGATCTCTTTATCATTACCATCAACTGAATACCATACACAAGTATCCACATCTTCGATCTCTTTGAAGAATCCCGATACTTGCTATACCTGGTTCTCTACTCTATTCAAATACCTATAACTCCTCAAAACTTAGACCCTGTGTTTCTACGAAACACATGTCTAAGAACTAGAGAAGTTAAAAGTAAACAGAATATAGTATGAGGACCAACCCCTCTGTCCTAATGGACCCTGGACAACATACAATACTCTGTATAAGTCCGCCGAGTCTGATAACTCATTCACTGTGTGTCGTAGGTTGAAAACTGTACTTATGGTTAAGAAGAATTACACCGCTGTTTAATGCTCCTTACCTAACCATCCACTGATATAGGTAAATGTCGTAGACATAATTTCAGAAAGGTATATCTCACTCTATGAAAATAGACGTACAGATATATCAATTTGAAATTGGTGCATAACTGCGGATATTCAAAACCAAATATTTGCCAACCGGCAAACAGGCCAGGTGATTTCCTCAAATATCACCGATTACAACGAATCCCGATATAATGAGGATAATTACCCAATTCCCAATAACTTACTCCCACTCATCATCTGTAAAACCATACAGATGTGAGAATCATACCTGGTAAATACATACCCTGGAGCAAGTGTCTAATCGGGAAATCAGTTTCCTTTTAACAGTACACAATGAGACTGAAACATTGAAATGTTTCGATGGGGTATTCTGGTATTCCTAGTAATGCCTCTTCCAGATTCGCGACTGTAACCGTATAGTTCTTTGCCACCTCTCCAAATCCCTTCATATGTCTTTAGTCTTTACCTTCTGTACACCCCTTTAGGCCAAATGGTTTTCTTCCTTCCCTACCGTTCGGCACCAGCCTATGGTTTGGAAGAAGACTATCCAATAAGCATAATGGGTGTACTGTCCCAATCCTAGGAACACTCGCAATGAGAGAGGGTGAAGATAAAAGACAACCGAATAAACCTTATTCCTATTTCTCCTGGACCAGAATCCATCCCCGAACTGGAACAAGTTCCTTTCGAGTTCGTATATAACCATACGATGGATTATCCAATAAACTGTGGATCTTCGTAGTGATACGGAGTGTCCTGGAGAAATACAAAGGTGATTTAGGATTGGCGAAGAAATATTTGGTTCGGTCGTGAATAGCAGTCGCAATTTACTTTGCCCTCTTACTAATCCCTTGTTTTGTCTGAACTTAATACCTTCTGTACACCGTTTAGGCTAACTGGTTTTCTTCATTCCCTACCGGTCGGCACCAGCCTATGGTTTGGAAGAAGACTATCCAATTTGCGTAATAGGTGTACTACTCCTAAACCAAGGAGTACTCGCAACCTGAGAGAAGGTGAAAAGAAAAGACAACTGAATAATCCTATTCGTTTTCTCCAGAACCGGAAACCATCCTCGAATTCCTTCGAGTTCGTATCTAACCATACGATGGTTTTGTCCAATGGAAGTGGACGTTCGTAGTAATACGGGGTGTCCTGGAGAAAAGGGTAAAAGTAGGAGTGGCAATGAGGTCTGCAACTCTGACAATCCAAAAGCCAGTGTTAAGAAGGTTCGGTCAACTTGGTCACTGAGTCAAAGTCTTAGGGTCGGGTCAATGGTCGCTGCCAAAGAGAGAGAGAAAAGAAACACTCAGCGTGCACTCTAACCTAGATCAGAATGGTTACCAATTTATCTAATCTGGAAACCTCCCACTGTACCTCAAATTCTCCTCCAAACCTGAAAGAAGAATTAGTCGGGGTCACCCGAGGAGTAAACCAACTCATCAGTGGGAATCGGGATCCAACTCTCATCGCATGATAACGTGACGGAATCCGCTCACGGTATCACACTCCAGAAGGTATGCGCATATCTGGCAAGTTTCAGTACTTTTGAAACTCCCGATGTGATTTCTGCCCCATGCTCTTATGACCTTGGCGTGAGGTCAAAATATCATAAGTCACATGTCAAGTTCTGCCCGTCATTATCCAGGTTAATTTGAACCCACCCGTACATACCCTTGACGTAGGCCAAAATAGTAGTACGACTGTCCCAAACCAACGCATCTATCTATGCAACAGCTAAATACCCGGCAGCTACCAAACACTATGCCTTGGCGTGAGGTCAAAATACATAGCTTGAATACTACCGAATATTTAACTGAAATGACGGAGGGCTACGAATGGTTTCTGGCGAAAACCTTTAACGTAATGAACTTGATATCGTTGAAGGAACTGATAGCTTTTTAAAATATAGTGACGAAAACCGTTGCTAAAGAGGTCACTCCCGGTGAAGGGATCTCGGCTCTTTCCCCGTAGAATGGGGTGCAGGATATTCCAAATGAATACCGCGGTGCAAAGCAAAAGTAATCGGCTATAGTGAAGTTAATGCCCTGACGCAAACTTCTGTCCAAGGGGTCACTCCCGGTGAAGGGATCTCGGCCCTTGCCTCGTCGACTGAGGAGCAGGATATTCCAAATGAATACCACGATGCAAAACAAAAGTAAACGTCCTTGCAATAACAGCTTTTGAAAAAGTGTTCCAACAACATCAGAAAAGGTTTGTTTAACTTGCATTGATCCGAATCAACGCAGTCCCATCAATTGATCACACCACAAAGAACGAAAATATACTGATGTACGTATATGCCATCCGCATTCGCCACTGGGTCCCGTCATCACCCGTTAGGTTAGCTAACTAACGGCAGAGCGGGGACTGGACTAGCGCGGATGAAAAACATATACAACATCTACTAATATATATACCAATATATTATATTTCGCTCGAGGCGTGAATGAAATGCAACATCACAGAAAAATGTACAGCATCACAGAAACAATACAGATATCTGGGATCCCCGGGTTTCACAGAGCCGCTGAAACCCGACGTTCCCCTGGTCGTGTGGATAGCCTGTGCAATGAAATCCTAGACCCCTACGGGCGCGGCAAGTCACCCGCCAAAACCTGAAGCGAGGCAGCCCCCTTCAGCGCCGTGAATGGACCACCCAGCACTTCACGGAATCCGGCAACTTGGGCACCCCTCCTGGGTCAACCTGTACCCCCTACAAGTGCGGCGAATAGCCCGCCAATCCTAGAGCGAAGCCCCCTCCGTCTCAATGCCATGAGATGCGGGCTTGTTGCCCTCCAGAACCCGGCTATCCGTGCACCCCTCCGCGGGGTAATCCTAGTACAGAAAGTAAAATATACATACACCGGGTACATCGACCGCAAACAGGTCGTGCCCCAAAATAATAATACAATCAGGCAGTGACGGCAGTCCACATGTCGGACGCTCGCCCCGCAATATCAAATGTACATAATACAACCACAACAGTACTAGTATTGCATCCAGGCTATCCCCACGACCGATCCGCAACAACACAGCAAATACATAGAACATCAACGTGAAAGTCACGTTCGCAAATCCGTCTAACCGGGCTATAGCAGTTAGACCGGATTTACCGATCGAGTGACATTCACGGTCGCAGATATAATGTAAATACTGTGAAAAATGTGTTTAAAATTTTCCGATTGATCAAACATTAACAAGTGGGCCCCCAAACAAAACTGTAGCAACCACAGAAAACGTGGGCCCAATTTTAATAATCCAAAAATCACATTTATCACTCAGGAACACACTGCAAATATTTAGTGGGGTGAACAGTTACAACCGCGGCGGAAGCGCGGCCAAAGCAGCGGTTTGGCCGCCCTTCCGCGGCGGTATGATGAGATCGTTGAACCAAATTTTTACAGTGACTTTAAAATTCCCTGCACATCACTCTGAGACAACCTGAAAAATTTTTGGACTCAAAAAAAATTCGACAGAAACTGATGTGCAAAAATACGGGTTTTTGGACTTTTTGATCGATCGGAAATGCAAACACATTACACAAAGCTAGACTAAGTTAATGGCGAGGCTCTGATACCACTGTAAGTGCACGGCGGCGCCCCGGCCGTCAATCCGACGCCGGAATGCGGAAGCGGTGATAAACTTTAATTTTGCGGACTTTGCAAACCGGCTCCACCGCGCACTAAACTCCGGATCGTAACCATTAACAAGTCTAAGCTACTAACAAGAAAGGGAAGAGATATACCGACTGATCCGAGTCCTCCGGTCTTCATCTCCACTCCGATCTCCTGCGGAAAAACTCCGGTCGTCGCCTCCTCGCCGGAAGGGCACCACGTCGCCTGCATCTTTTACGGGCTCCCGCCTCTATACCGAGGCAACTCGGGCGCGAAGTTGGCTAGCCGACACGCCCAAGAATTGTTGTAGAATAGTGTAGAATAGTTGTCTCTTTGGATTCTATGAGGTTGCCATGTTGGAGGAATTTTGCACACAAGAATTTCATGGATGCTTCCTAGCAGAGAAAAATGGAGCACCTCAAGAAATTCAGCTCGGCCAAAACAAATGTGCTCACTGGAGAAAGGAAAAATGAAGCAAGCCCTTCTAATGAGCTCTGCCAAATAAAACCATCAGCACTCACTCCTCTTTTTTTTTCGATGCAACCAAAATGTGTTGTATATATATTAATTTATCAATCCATTAAAAAACCAATTCCAGCACATTCACAGAATCCATTCCATACAAAGGAAAAAATTTCACCCAATAAATTAATCCCATATCTTAAACAGTGGCCGGCCAATTCCAATTTCCAACACCAAATCACATTCACAACCTTACCTTATTTAATGCAAGAGATGGAGGGAAGATATCAAATTAAATTAATCCTTTTGCAAGAAACCCCCTCAACAAAATGTTAATTGCAAACTTGCAATTAACACCCTCCAACGAAAAGTCCGACCGGGAAGGAAAAAGAGAAAACCGGCCGGAACGGAAAGCAAACTGGCAACCCCAGAAAACTGGTCCCATAATAAATTACAGGAAAACCCCGATACTGTGCATACACACCCGCATTTGTATTCCGTCCGGATACAAATGCAAAAAGACAAAATCTACACTGTACTAAACTAGGACCGACTTAAACCAAAGCCGGCTAGTAATATCCGTTCGATCCTGATCCGTGCAATACCGCACGTATCTGATCGAACCCTGCCATATACCTATACGGCTACTAGTACAAACCGTCCGATCCTGATCCGTGCAATACCGCACGTATCTGATCGGACCCTGCCATATCTCCATACGGCCTCTACAGCGTTTCGCCCGAAACTTGAGTAACTGAAAGTGTGGTGGACTCTAAAGACTCGTCAATACTATGGCTGTGGATTTAACCACTAGCACGTCAGAGGTATAAGCCAATACGTAACGGGCCACCAGCTATTGACTAAAAGGGACGTCGATGAGCGAACTCATCCTGACACCCTACTGAGCCTGTCAGTGACAATATCCGTGCAGTCCGGTCCGTTCGTCTATGAGTATCGCATGGCGGGCCTAGGGGTTGGTAAAAGTCAGACCCCCAAAAGCGGTACAAGTCGTGTCGGAGTGTAGCCCAGAACACCCTGAGATACTACTGGAATACCTACCAGTAAATCTCCTTGCCTTGGCCAAGGACTTTGTGTAATGGCTCTCCTAGACACAGCACGACCTCACCCCCAATACCGGGAGAGACGAACCCCTGAGGATACGCTCACTGCCTCCATGTGGCTCGGGACTGTACCCAACTAAAACCTGTTTGCACGACTCCTTTGAGCCGTGGTAGGGTAGTAATCAAAGTACAGTGGGAACTCACACGAGACAAATGACAATCCCCAGGTCGATGAACTAACCTGCACACATGTCACCAGGGAACTGCCATCTGACGTCTGGTATATGACCAACTAGCATGTTCCCGGCGAGTCCTGTCCGGTGTACTCATAACCCAATGAGCACCTGTATACATCTTAGGTGATCCAACTGACACCAGTGGCTTGTGAGACCGGCCACCGCCCCTCGTCGGGGTCTCGACTGTATACACTAGTCTACTAATGGAGTATCGATGCCCAGTCTCGAAACTCCCACGACTAGGGACCTTTTAAGGATAAGCTTGTAGACCCCCAGCTCCCACTTATATGATCGCCCTCATACTGCTGGTGGTCAAGCAAGAATCCTAGGGGCTCTATCAACGTGTAATAGCGACGTGTCATGTCACTTAAAACAGTACACGATGATAAAGGTAAACCAGATAGCATACTATCATCTCGAGTAAGACTGTCCTACCGGGATAGGTCCTCCCTCAATCATTACAATCACGTACCTGTGACCTAATAATTGACTCTGAGGGCACTATCTCCAACACCGGTAAGGTATCCCGGGGCAAGAAGCTCGTGTTGATGACGATGAGCCTGGCAGAGGGGAGACTACCTACCGGTGATTTTACCCGACGCGTCGGATATCCGGAGGATACCGTCGTGGTCTTGAGATGGATGGTAGGGGCCGGTCTGGACTGACGGCCCCCTAGATATTGAGATTGAGACATTGAGATTTCGAGATATTGAGGTACTGAGATTTGATGATACAGGCCAGTCCGGATAGCCGGAGCCTGAGGCTTTGAGACATTGAGATTTATGTTTTGTGTCGATGCTAGACACTGTTGATGCTGATTTCATTTATGATATCTCATTTTAAAAATACAAAGAAAATCTCACTAATTTATGAAAACAGTTTCTTCATTTACATGTATTCTGTTTTCATGCATTCGTACCTCATTCATATGATATATGGCTACCTGAGGCATTGACACGGGCACATGAGATCACACTCGGGTTAGATATTACCCTAGCCATTGTTATAGGCTGCATGTTATTCATATATTTGAGGATATATTATGATCATTGACCTAGGTTGCGTTATTTATGCGATTTCTGTGTATAGATGTTTTTCGATTCACGAGTTAGCAATTCACTCCCGTTGTGCCCCAGTTTCTTGCAGGTTTGCCATACAGGTTTCTTTACGGCTTGCGGGAATAGTTTCCTTCGGGTGATTTGCTAGTAGGTGGGTTTACTTGTATCGTACCCCCATTATATATCTTGTATATTATTATTCTGTTGTATCTAGAAGTTCCATCAACCAAACATGTATTTATTTTTGAGATAGAGACCAGTGATGTTATTCTTTCGACCTTAGAGTCGCGCGTTATATTTCTGCGGATTTCTTGTGGTTTTGAGTTTCCTTTTGAGTTTTTGATCCTCGCCGTTGGCGTTGTATATTATATTGCTTGTGTGGTTGTGACCGTCGATTGACGAAGAGCTAGCTCCTGCTTGGGGATGCATTTTTATTGATTTCGTATACTATTCATGTTGTATCCCATTTGGGGGCCAGTATTTACAAAGGAGACTCTGCCGAAATTTTCAGGAAATTTTTGATGTTTTTAGAAACCCACATAATTCGGCTTATGCTTTTAAAACTACTTATTTAAATTGGTTTTCCTTCACTCTACTACTTTTCTTGGTTTGCATTTCTGGGTTTTCGGCTTACTTGGATTACGTACGCCTCGAGACGTTTCGTAGTTTAAGTGCCGGTCATGTTCCGTACTTTCGGGACGTGACACTATGGCTGCAGCTGAAGCTGGTTCCTTTTGTTGTTCTTTGGCTGTTTGCAGCTGCTACTGCAGGGGCTGTTGCTGATTGGTGTAGAGTTGTGGTTGTTTTGGCTGATGTAGGGTGAAGTTTTGTGTGAGATGTGAGGGAGTGAGGAGGCATGCAAAAAGGTTTGAATTGACATGGTGTGACACAACCTTAAACCATCATGACAACCATCACATCTCTCTCTCTCTCTCAACAAGCAAGTCAACCTACCATAAACTCCCTTAACCAAAACCAAAACACTAGTTAACCCAATTAACCTGATCAAAAGATTTAAGCCACCATGGTCATCTAAGCATGGTTCAACCCTAAGCTACCATGTGTCCAAAACATGAAACAAGTGTGGAAAGTGTTATGTGCACATTTTTGCACAAAAAGCCAAAAATCCAATTAGCGATTTTTGATCGCTATTAACACTAAAGTCGCATATAACTCATCATAAAAACTGTAAAATGGCATATTCCCACAAAATAACCTATTTTAGAATTTCCATAATTTTCTCCAGAATTTTCACCATTTATCGGTATTTAATTATACCGACTATTAAAATATTCATTAAAAATTAATATTAAATTATGAAAATTCCCAAAAATAATATTTTATTTTTTTGAAATGTCATAGCTACGCAGGTTTTTCAGAAAACCTTGAGCGTAATGAACTTGATATCGTCGTAGAATCGAGTGTGTTTGAAAAGGAGTGTTTTTTAGGCTTCTAGTTTCGCTAAAGAGGTCACTCCCGGTGAAGGGATCTCGGCTCTTTCCCCATCGAATAAGGTGCAGGATATATCATATATACCGCTGTGCAAAGCAAGAACTATATAAGCTGTCAAAAACTAAACCGCGAGTTTGTAGCATCTGCCAGTTTCGCTAAAGAGGCCACTCCCGGTGAAGGGATCTCGGCTCTTTCCTTATCGAATAAGGTGCAGGGCATATCATATATACCGCTATGCAAAGCAAAACTATAGCTACCCTTTTTATAAAGTCTTGATTCTACAACATCTTTTAGGTTTCTTTTCCTTTTATTAATCTCATTAATAAAATCCCATCAGCTTATGCTTCCTAAGCATCACAGAAGAAACGAAAACAGCAATATTTATATATCAGCATATATATATATATATAGTATAAGCATTCGTCTCAGGCAGTAATATGATCTCATCACAGAACATTGCAGCAGAAGAACATATATGAAATATTGGATATACTAGGACGTCCGTGTTTTCAATACGAGCCTGTATAAAACACGGATTCCACGGTCGCGATGAATAACCAAACCCACATCCCAAGACCCCTACGAGAGCGGCAAGTAACACTGTCAATTCTAGGGTTAGGAGACCCGTTCTCGACTCCTCGAGATGGCCTCCCACTGGACCCTAGAACCCGGTTACTTATGCTCCCCTCCTTGGGTCTACCTAATGCGGAAAAGTAAATAATATACACTGGTGACATCAACCTCATCCCGGAAGTGCCCCAATAAAATAATATTACATACAAAAGAATTTTACATGAATGAAAAGTAAAAACCCTCATCTCACATAAAACCCCCGGCTATTCAGAACACGACGATCCAATATAACATATCACAGTAACACATAATATCACATATCATCAACGTAAGTAACTATGCATACACCGATCGTCGTAGATGTATAGCAACGAAGACCGGCAATATAACTACATACTACACTTACAGTCACAGAAAAGAAATTGTAAAACTACAATATTTGGAATCCACAATCACTTTAGACATCGTAAATTCGAAATATCACATACTTCGTAATTTCATGCCTAACTTTATGAATTCCACATATTGTATCACATTCCAGATAAATAGACAGTATTAAACTTTCCGAACAGATAATCAAATACCCAAAATTTCCTAAATAGCTCAACACTTGAGCGGAGTTCAAATAATCTCAGAAACTGTCACAGTACTGATGATCCAGCCGTAGAAGGGTCAAGCCAACGCCTCACATGTGGCACGCCGTACTGCCCCAAACCCTAAGGTTTAGAGGCAGTTCAAGACAGTCACATAATCGAGTTAAGGTTTGTGTTCTTCTAGAGGGTCCACCGTGTTACTTGTATAATTTTTCCGAAAGATTTAAACACGATAAAAATTCAACATTTGAAAGTTTTTCGTGCTGGGAAAAAATGATTTAATGATATCCGTTCGAACATTTTAACAGTTTCTAAATATCCGGAAATAAAAACGAAATTAAATATTCCGATCGAATCTACGATTACAAAATAAACCCCAGAACACTCAACACTTGAGTCAAATTAAAAATACCCATAAAATAGCACTTAGAGAAATATATATTACTGTGTAAAAACGAGTGTCTAATCCTCCTATACTGCCGCGGATCCACGGCCCAAGCGTGGTACGGCCGCGTTTCCGCGGCGGATTGTACGGATTGGACCCTCGTTTTTCACAGTAATTCTTAAATCTCCCTGCTGAATTTTTTAGGAATTTTTAATACTGAAAAATCACAGTTTTTAAAAAATATCCAGAGAAGGGGTCAATTCGTCGTTTCGGGGTTCGATCGGAGTTTTAACTTCGTATACACGTCACTTAATGCTCTAGCTAGGATCTGATACCGCTGTAGGGTTCCTAGGCACTCTTGTGAGGGTTCATAAGGCATCAACCATGCCCGAATAAAATTTTAGACGTGCCGAACAACCCAAAGCCGGGATCTTTGCTAGATTATTAGGGTTTAACAAGCAAGTAAACATCTTTACTACTAAGTGTGAGGGATTACAACCTTTGTAGTCCGCTCCTTCGCTTCATAAGCTCCGAGTAGAAGTCCTTTCGCCGCGATCCACGATCTCCCGGACACAAGAGAGGCTCCACAACTCGAACGATCCATGATAGCTTGTGGTATTCCTTTTCTCCGATGATCTACGTCAAAGTTGCAATAACTCAAGCTCTCTCACTCTAATGAGGTGAACACCCTAATCTAATGGGCTAGATTAGATGAGGATGATGGAGTAGTATTTATGCTATCTTTTTATATCAATTTCTCACAAGAAATCATCACCAAAGGAAAATCAAGTAAGCTTTCTCAAAGCTCAAGAGAGGAGAAGATGATGAATAATGAGATAATCCTTTTGTGATGAATAATGATAAGAGTATATCAATAATAATGCAACCATGGTTAATGATGACAAGGATAACCCTTGTAGAGAGTTAACTAAGGCTAGGGTTTGGTTGGGTTAAGAAATGAGTCATAAGAAAATATCTATCATAATATCTTCTTCATGACAAAAGAAGAACTTCTAGAAGGTGCAAGAAGAAACTAACCCAATTAAACCCTAACCTTGTTTAATCACCACTAAACATGTTTCATTATTAATCATATCATGTTACTATAATATATATCACATATATATTATATATTTGTAACAAAAGAAATAATACCTTTAATATATATCGCATATATATCAATGTATTATCCGGTGAGAAAATGAAATAATAAAGCGAGCCAATATTAGATAATGTAATACAATTTATCATATATATTATTATACATTAAATCATCGAATCAACACTTGATCTGACAATCCGGCTATATCGAATATAACCGACTAATATATCATGTACCGATTCATCGAATCAACACTTGATCCGATGAGCCGGTTCATATCTAAATATCACGAGAATATAATACGGTATCTCATATCGCATTATCCTCGGTCCTGCACATATCACATATATACCTCTACTCCGTTTTGCCTGAGCCAAGAAACCTCTGTGTAGGACTCTAAAGAATCGTCAATACGCCGGTAGCAGGTGATGATCATATCAAACACCCACAAGCTGCAAGCGGTCAGCTAAACGAAACAGCCACCCAGGTATTGAGCGATCAGAAGATCAACAAGCTAGCCTGTACGTTCTCCTGTGAATCCACTCAGTAACACTCCCGTACAGTCCGGTCTGTTCGTCTGATATGTCGCATATCAAGTCTAGGGGTGGTATACGTCAGACCCAGTAACCGATAAGTCGTGTCTATGTGAGGCTCATAACAGGTCGAGAAACTACTAGTAACACTTACCAGTAAATCTCTATATCAGCCCTGGCCAGGGACTTCCAGTTATAGCCAATCGAACACAGCACAACATCAACTCCCTATACCGGGAGAGACGAATCCCCTCCTATCGCTCATTGCCTCCATGTGATTCGGGACTGTACCCAAAAGCCACCGTTTTGCACGCCCTCTTGGACGTGGTAAGGTGGAAATCAAAGCACAGTGGGAATCACACAAGACTCTATAACGATCTCGAGTCTACAGACTACCCTGTACCAGTGTCACCAGAGAACTGCCATCTGATGTGTGGTATATCACCATCTGGGAGTTCTCGACGAGTCCGTCTAGTGTACCCAGTCTCAACTGAGCACCCGTACACCATCTCTGATGTCAAACACCGATGGATATGGGATCATCCATTGCCCATCATATGGGTCAAGATGCGTATACGCTAGTCTACTCTGGTGTATCGATGCCCTGTCTCGATATACCCTCGACTAGGAACAGTTATAGGATGTACTCATCGACTACCATGGCCCCACTAGTATGATCTCATCATAGTCCCAGTAGTCGAGTACAAATCCTAAGGGCTTTATCAACATGTGAGAGAAAAACAGTAAACCAATACAAGTCAACATGTTAAGATAAAGTGAAACCAAATAGCATACTATCATGACGAGCAAGAAAGTCCTCTCAATATAAATCCAAGCATCCATTATAATATACATCATATGTACAACAATGGCCTCTAGGGCATGTACATAACTAACAGAAACCAACTAAACCACTTTCCTCAAATCTCGCTAACATTAAAGCATGATCTCCTAATGCTTTTCTTGCTAAGGTTCATATCTCGCAATAACCCATATATGTATATTTATACCACATCACATCAAAATCTTATGAAATTGCGGGGGTGCTATACGCCATCCACCCGACTTCCCCCGTAGATATATATCTACTCACCTTGATCTTCGCTTGCCGATGCCGATGTCGCCACGCGCTTGCTTGTCGTCTCGAAGTCCTCGTGAGCGTACCTACATATCATAACACATCGTATCGCATTAAAATCCGACTCATGACCAAAACGACACAAGAATCTTACATAGGTCAAAACCTATGGTCCGCTCAAGCAAAAGAACCAAATAACCCTCGACATCGGCGTACAAACGCCGATTGATCGAGAAAAACCCAAACGTACCAATCGTGGTTTCAAAACTCACTAATTATATATGAAAAAGGGTTTAAATCATCAAAACCTTAAAATTAATCAAATCGTTTTATTTCTCAAAAACCGAGTTAGCACAAATGTCCATTTTTAAACAATTTCAAAGTAACAATACACAAATCAACAATTTAACTAGGTTTTGCATGATCTAAGCTGTTAAACTACAATTTATAATGTTAAAGATGTGATGAAAACCCTATCTAGATTTTCATCTCAATTATTTTCATAGTTTATAAAAACCTATTTTACAAATAGCTTAATTAGAACTATTTAAATGTAACAATTAGAAAATTGACAACTAGATTTCATTTTGCATACTCTAAGATGTTATACTTGTAAGTTGATGTGCAACACCCCACGAGTTGCGGGGAGGCGGAAATTTAAAAAACAATCATGTTTATAAAGCGAACATCAACTAACCGAAGATCGTTTCTAAACAATACTTAACAAACGGCATAGAGTTCTAAGCTACTATGTTAAAAGATTATACCAAACGATTCTAGTCCTTCGCCTTTACGATCTCTATGGCCTCCTTGGATCTCCACGTCCTCCTCGGCTTCCTTTCCGTGATAGACGATCCACCCGAGAACCCTAATCCAAGCTATAACCTCTAAACTTGAGATTACTTAGTTTCTCTAGTTGCTAATAAAGGAACTAAGATAATGTAGAGATTGGTTATGGAGTGTTTAGTCTTTCCTAATCCTTGTTCTCAACTCATGAGTGGTAGGATTAGGGTTTGGTGAAGGAGAGAGAGCTTGAGGAGAGAGAAGGTGGAGATGATGATGAGAATAAATATCCTTCTCACTTGAATATATGATACATAATGAAATATCAAATAATATCAATTAAATGATTATTCACCATGCTTCAATTATTCAAGGAGAGTGATTCATCATGTGAGTCACTAGATCATTAATGATGTATTAATGATATGATGATTCATATGAATGAGTCACAAAAGCAATTAATGAAAATGCCACCTTAACCCCTCATGTCACATCCTTCTAGAAGCTTCTCGGAAAATTATGAGAACGCCCCTCTCATCCGTGAAAACACGGAAAAACTTTAGACTGTATAAATCCAATAACCTGATACTAGAATCTGGCTTAAACCAAAGCCGGCTAATAAAAACTGTCCGAATGTCGTACGTGCGTTTAAACACGTATGCGTACGAACCTTTGTCGTAAAACCATACGACCTCTATATCTTTTCGCCTGGAGTTGAGAAATCTCTATGTGGGACTCTAAAGACTCGACTACTACGCTGGCAGTGGGTTTAACCACAGACCGCAAGCGGAACTAGCTGTACGTAACGGTCCCCAGGTAGTTGTCGATAAGAAAGCCGATGAGGTAACCCATCCGAAATCCTACTGAGCCTGTCCGTGACAATATCCACGCAGTCCGGTCTGTTCGTCTAAGAGTATCGCATGTATGGTCTAGGGAGATGGTGGACGTCAGACCCCTAATAACCGTACAAGTCGTGTCGGTATGGCTCTATCACCATCCGAGAATCTACTGATCAATCTATCAGTAATTCTCAATCAGCCCTGGCCAGAGACTTATGGTAATGACCAACCGATCACCGTGCGATATCAACTCCCTATACCGGGAGAGACGAATCCCTAACAGTCACTCACTGCCTCCACGTGGCTCGGGACTATGCTCAACTAAAACCTATTTGCACGACTCCTTTGAATCGGGGTAGGGTAATAATCAAAGCACAGTGGGAACTCACACGAGACAAATGATGACCTTAAGTCAACGGACTATCTGCACACATGTCACCTGAGAACTGCCATCTGACGTTAGGTATAATACCATCCAGTCAGTTCTCGTCGAGTCCTGTCCGGTGTACTCACATCCAGTGAGCATCTGTATACAATCTTAGGTGCACTCCACCAATGGCTGCGGGACCAGTCCATCGCCCCTCCTCAGGGTCTAGATATGTATACACTAGTCTACTCCAGAGTATCGATGCCCAGTCTCGATACTCTTGCGACCAGGGACATCTAAGGATGTGCCTATTGACTATCCAGCTCCCACAAGTATGACTGCCATCACAACGCCGGTAGTCATGCAAACACCCTATGGGCTTTATCAACATACATATATAAATACCAGGTAAAATATGTCATACGTTAAGACAAAGACAAACCAAATAGCGTACTATCATATCAAGCAAGACTGTCATGTACATACATATCCCTAGCATCCTATACAATGAAGGCCTCTAGGGCATATATATCCAACAATCTCCCACTTGCACTAAGGCCTATAATTGGCGTAATGAGTACCCACTGTCTCTACCAGATCCAATTGCTGGCGTACCGTATACCCAACATCTCAAACAGCCTCTCGAACTGCACTTGAGGGATGGCCTTGGTGAATGGATCTGCCGTGTTGTCTTTTGTGTCCACTCTCCGTATCTCGATCTCCCGACGATCCACGATCTCCCTGATCAGGTGAAACCGCCTTAAGATATGCCTGGATTTCTGATGGGACCTTGGTTCCTTCACTAAAGCTACAGCGCCATTGTTATCACAATACAATGGTATTGGATTGGCAATGGACGGAACCACCTGAAGTTCAGAAATGAGCTTCCTCATCCAGACAGCCTCTTTTGCGGCTTCACTAGCAGCTATATACTCAGCCTCCATAGTTGAGTCTGCGACGGTATCCTGTTTGGAACTCCTCCAACATACCGCCCCTCCATTGAGGGTAAACACAAAACCCGAAATGGATTTAGAATCATCTTTGTCACTCTGGAAGCCGGAGTCGGTAAAAGCCTCTACCTGGAGGTCTTTATTACCGTAAATTAAGAATATCTCCTTAGTCCTTCTCAGGTACTTGAGAATGTTCTTCACTGCTATCCAATATTTCTCACCTGGGTCAGACTGATACCTGCTTACCACACTAAGTGCGTAAGCTACATCCGGTCTGGTACATAACATCGCATACATTATTGATCCTACCGCCGAAGCGTAGGGTATAATGCTCATGCGAGCCCTCTCTTCATCAGTCTTTGGAGACATCTCTTTGGAGAGGGTGATTCCGTGACAAGCGGGCATATTGCCACGCTTGGAATCTTCCATACTAAATCTGTTTAGTATGGTGTCAATATACCTGGACTGTGAAAGTCCCAACATTCTATTAGATCTATCACGATGGATCTTAATGCCCAGAATGTATGATGCATCTCCCAAGTCTTTCATAGAGAATTTCTGTGACAAGAAAAGCTTTACTGATTGTAGCATAGGGATATCATTCCCTATCAGTAGTATGTCGTCGACGTACAAAATGAGGAAGACTACTGCTCTTTCCACAATCTTCCTATAAATACATGGTTCATCTACATTTTTGATAAAGTCAAATTCTTTGACTGTCTCATCAAAGCAGATGTTCCAACTCCGCGATGCTTGCTTTAATCCATAAATGGATTTAAGCAACTTGCAGACTCTTCCGCTGCTCCCACTGTCTAAGAAACCTTCTGGTTGATCCATGTAAACACTCACTTCTAAATGTCCATTTAGAAAAGCTGTTTTTACGTCCATCTGCCAGATTTCATAGTCATGGAAGGCAGCAATCGCAAGCAGGATCCGAATGAATTTAAGCATAGCTACAGGTGAAAAGGTTTCATCATTAGTCCAATCCTGGTCTTTGACGAAAACCTTTTGCTACGAGTCTAACTTTGTAGGTTTCCACTTGTCCAAAGGCACCAATCTTCTTTTTGAAGATCCATTTGCATCCAACTGGTTTTACTCCAGGAGGAGCAACTTCTAAAGTCCATACTTTATTAGTGTACATGGATTCCATTTCGGATCTCATAACATCCAGCCATTTCATCGAGTCACTACTCGTAATAGCCTGCTGAAAACTAGTAGGCTCATCATCATCGATGATGCAATCCTCTCGATCCCCATCTAGAAGAAAACCATAGTATCTTTCAGGAGGATGAGAAAGCCTGCTAGATCTGCGGAGTGGCGTTGGTTCGTCATGTTCTATTGAAATCTGAGGTTCTACTAAGTCCTCGGTAGCAGTTTGAGGTTCTGGAATTTCTTCCAGCTCTACCGCGCTCCCACTAATTTCTTTTGCAAGAAATTCACTTTCTAAGAAGACAATGTGACGAGCGACAAACACCTTTTGTTCTTCAGTGTGGTAGACCATATACCCCCTTGAATGCTTGGGGTATCCTACGAACTTGCATAAAACCGATCGTGCCTCGAGCTTGTCCGGATTATGCTTTTTAACATATACCGGACACCCCCATTTCTTGATATACTTGAGATATGGTCTCTTCCCGCTCCACATTTCATATGGAGTGGTAGGTACAGACTTAGTTGGAACTCTATTCAATAAATATGCTGCTGATTCTAAAGCAAATCCTCAGAAGGAAAGTGGTAACTCAGCACTACTCATCATTGAACGCACCATATCTAATAGCGTGCGATTCCTCCTTTCTGATACACCATTATGCTGAGGTGTATAAGGCGGAGTAAGCTAAAAGAGAATTCCATTCTCTTTTAAGTATTCAAGGAAACTGGTACTTAAGTATTCTTCATCTCGATCAGATCGAAGTGTCTTGATGCTTTTACCAGTTTGTTTCTCTACTTCATTTTTATACTCCTTAAACTTCTCAAAAGCCTCGAATTTATGCTTCATTAAGAACACATGTCCATACCTAGAGAAGTCATCAGTAAAAGTGATGAAGTAGGATTGACCACTTTGTGCATGCGTAGACATCGGACCGCATACATCACTGTGTACAAGTCCCAAGAGTTCAGTGGCTCTTTCTCCGTGTCCGGTGAACGGAGATTTGGTCATTTTTCCTTTGATACATGATTGACAAGTTGCATATGATGAATATTCAAACGGATCTAAATATCCATCTTTATGTAACTTAGTCAACCCTGTTTCATTTATATGACCAAGTCTACAATGCCATAGGAAGGCTTGATTCGAATCTGGAGCCTTTCTTTTACGCGTGTTTTGAATATAGAAAATTTGAGGTTGATTAAGTATGTATATGCCGTTTTCCAGTGTGCCATACCCAATCAGTTCTTGATTTAGGTGAATGTTCATAACATTTCTTTCAAGCGCAAAACTATATCCTTCATTCGATAACAAAGATACCGATATAATATTACACAACATACCGGGAATACAAAAACAGCTGTACAACACCAAAATGTGTCCACTAGTCAACCCTAGGTGATATTCCCCTATTGCAATTGCATCTACATGCATTCCATTGCCCATCCGGAGAGTCATATCACCTGTCCCCAGCACTCTACTATTTCTCAGATCCTGCAGTGAATTACAGATATGAGAACCAGAACCAGTATCAAGTACCCATGATGTAGAGTTAACTGAAAGACAATTTTCAATTACAAACACACCTGAAGTAGAAGCAACCGCTTGCTTCATGTCCTTGGCTTTGAAGGCCTGACAATCTTTTTTCTAGTGCCCTTGCTTGTGACAATAGAAGCACTCGTTCTTTTCTGTCTTTACCCTTCCTGCCTTGTTCGTTCCCTGCACCTTCTTGACCCCACCTTTCGGTTTGGTGGCTTTCATCTTCTTCTTCCCTTTAGCTTTCGCTTTAGATTTAGAAGAAGATGATTAGCCAACATACAGAACGGGGGTCTTCTCCTTTTTCAAGGAGATCTCTGCTACCCTCAACATGTTGAGGAGCTTTGGAAGATCCGCTTCCATTTCGTGCATGTTGAAGTTCAGCACGAACTGAGAGAAGGTGTGGGGAAGGGACTGCAAAATCAAGTCGATATACAAATCGTTCTCTAGCACGCATCCCAGGTTTGCGAGTTCCTCAATGAGGATGATCATTTTGAGGACGTGCTCCCCTACAGGCGATCCTGGAGCTAACCTCATCTGGAAGAGTTTCCTTGAGGTTTCGTACCTCACGATACGGGAGTGCTCCCCATACAATTCTTTGACATGGAGAAAGATGGATACAATATCCTGTAGGGTTCCTAGGCACTCTAGTGAAGTCTCACAAGTGATCAAACATGCACAAAGAAATATATCACATATACAACTTGCACAATTCAAGTGAGAAAATCCTTTTAAAGTGAACCAATACTAGTTAATGCAAAGTAATATATCAAATATATAATTATACATTAAATCATTAAATCAACACTTGATTCAATGATCCGGTCATGTCGCATATAACCGGCCAGTATCCTATGTATCGGCTTATCGAATCAATCCTTGATTCGATAACTAGGTTATATCGCATATAACCAATCGATACATAGATCGCGAGAATGGAATACGGTATCACATACACGCATTATTCTCGGTCCTGCACATATCTCATATGCGCTCCTATTTCGTTTCGCTTGAGCCAGGAAACCTCTGTGTAGGACTCTAAAGACTCGTCAATACGCCGGCAGCAGATGATGATCATATCAAACACCCACAAGCCGCAAGCGGTCTGCTAAACGTAACGGCCACCCGGGTATTGAGCGATCAGAAGATCGACGAGCAAGCCTGCCCACACTCCTGCGAATCCGACCAGTAACACTAACCGTACGGTCCGGTCTGTTCGTCTGATATGTCGCATATCTCGCCTAGGGGTGGTAAACGTCAGACCCCAATAGCTCGATAAGTCATGCCGACGTAAGGTCCATAACATTCGTGAAACTACTGATAACTCTTACCAGTATATCACTACAACCCTGGCCAGGGATTTCCTGTTATGGCCAGTCAAGCATAGCACAACATCAACCCCCAATACCGGGAGAGACGAATCCCCTCCTATCGCTCATTGCCTCCATGTGAATCGGGACTGTACCCAAAAACCACCTGTTTGCACGACTCAGTAGAGCCATGGTAGGGTGGAAATCAAAGCACAGTGGGAGACACACAAGACTCTATGACGATCTCGGGTCAACAGACTAAGCTGTACCAGTGTCACCAGAGAACTGCAATCTGACGTGAGGTATAATACCATCTGGGAGTTCTCGGCGAGTCCGTTCAGTGTACCCAGTCTCTACTGAGCACCCGCATACCATCTTCGATGTCAAACACCAATGGATATGGGATCATCCATCGCCCATCGCATGGGTCGAGAAGATATGCGCTAGTCTACTCTGGAATATCGATGCCCCATCTCGATATTCCCTCGACTAGGAACATTTGAAGGATGTACTCATGGACTATCCAGGCCCCACTAGTACGATCTGCATCACAGTCCTGGAAGTCGAGTACACATCCTAAGGGCTTTATCAACATGTAACAGAGAGACAGAAATTATACATGTTAAGATAAAGAGCAACCAGATAGCGTACTATCATGTCGAGCGAGAAAGTCCTTCCTATATATGTCCCCGCATCCACTACAATATACATCCTATGTACAGTAATGGCCTCTAGGGCATACATATAACTAACATATCCATACTCTCGTGCTGTTTCTGAAGTTTATTGTTCATGGACGCCAGCACGATACACTTAGCTCACTCACAGTCTAGATCCCAGGTTTTGCGGACTTCCCTGTCCACAACTGAGGAATCTGGTCCAGGGATAAGGGGAGGAACAGCGGTGGTAACATATGCTACTTTGTCATAAGTCGGTGCAATATTGACGTTCCTTAGCCAATCTTTATAGTTCTGCCCGGTCAGTATATTTTTTTCGAGTAACAGTTTTAGTCCAGTCATGGTAGCTGCCAGAGAGAGAGAAAAGAAAACACTCAGCATATGCTCTTGCAAGTTTAGATTGGTTTATTAATTTATCTAAACAGGATGGCTCCCACTGTTTCCTCAAATCCTTTTTCAAAACCTTAAAAGAAGAACTAGTCAGGATTTAATCATACGTCACAATACTTGCTTAACCTTTCAGCCAGGCTGGTGTTGGTACTTCGAGGGAGGTTTTCCAATGCTTTCGCGAAGTTCCTTAATTAAATAACCTCTTTTCCCTGGAGGCGTAGCCCCTCTAACACCTTTCTAGTCACCTACTTGGTTTATAGCATTGATTGTTAAGTGAGAAAAATTCCCGAGAGTAATCCTACTCATCAGTGGGATCGGGATCCAACTATCATTGCATGATGCCCTAGATGGAAGCCACTCTAGTCACCACACTCCAGAAGGTATGCTAAATCTGCAAGTTTCTTTTATGTTTGAAACTCCCGATATGATTTTTACCCCAAGCTCTTATAGACCTTGACATAGGCCAACAAGTCATAAGACGCAAGTCAAGTTCTACCCGTCATTGTCCTGATCAATTTAAGTACATCGTACAAGCCCTTGACGTAGGCCAACAAGGTGTACGTCTGTATTAAACTAATGCATCTATCTATGCAACAAATAGGCACACACACTGCTACCATACACTATGCCTTGACGTAGGACAACAAGCATAGCATGAATACGATGTGCTGTCTATCTGAAACGACGGAGGGTTTCGGCTGGTTTTTGGCAAAAAACCGTTAACGTAATGAACTTGATATGATCGAAGGAACAGAGATAGCTTTTATTTAAAAGGAGTGGTTTAAGCTCCGCATTTAAAATTTTCTTTTTCAAGAAAACCGAGTGGATTTTAGAAATTGTTCCAACGATTCAGTTTAGGTTTTATTTTCTTTGCATTAATAATAATGCGTCCCATCATTAACCTATCATTACAGATAATAACGAAAATACAACGTCCTCTTATGCCATCCGCATTCGCCATTGGGTCCCGTCATCACTCGTTAGGTTACTTAACTAACGACAGAGCGGGGGCTGGGCTAGCGCGGGTGTAAAACATAAGTGACATCTAAATAGCTATCATATATAGATATTGTACATTCGTCAGACGCAATAATAGGCATTCCAGATCACAGATAAACAATATTGGATTTGCAAGTAATCCGCATTTCTTTTGAGCCTGCAATGAAAGACGGATTACACAGTTGTGATGAATAGCCATTTACCCCACCCCAGACCCTTACGGGTATGGCAAACTACCCGCCAAGTACCAGAAGTGAAGCGGTCTACCTCAACACTTCAAAATACCCGGTAGTTTGTGCACCCCACCTTGGGTCTATCCGAGGAGCAAAAACAGTAAAAAGAAATAATACAATGGTGGCTACAACCGCAACCTGGATGTGCCCCGCGAAATAATATTACAACTTTATTACAATTACTGTAAGTTCACGGCGGCGCCCCGGCCGTCAATCCGACGGCCAAATGCGGAAACAGTGATAAACTTTAATTTTGCGAACTTTGCAAACCGGCACCACCGCGCACTAAACCCCGGATCGGGCCATTAAACTTGTCCTAGCAAACTAACAAGATAGGGAAGAGATATACCGAGTGATCCGAGTCCTCCGGTCTTCTCGTCATCGTCCCGATCTCCCGCGGAAACTCCGGTCGTCGCCTCCTTGCCGGAAGGGCACCACATCGCCTGCATCTTTTACGGGCTCCCACCTCAATACCGAGGCAACTCGGGCACGAAGCTGGCAAGTCGACGTGCCCAAGATGTGCTGTAGAATATAGTGTAGAGTGCATGTCTCACTTTGGGGTATTGGTTGCCTTGATGGAGGAATGAAGGTATGAAAAATGGTGCTTTCATTTTTCATTACATGAGAATGAGATGAAGGAAATATGCCACAAGCTCACAAATGAAACTCTCTCATTTTCTCCCCTCTCTCAAAAATGTGGCCGGCCCTCTCCCTTGAGGAATGGTGGTGGAGTGTAAACCAAAAGCAAGAGGGAGGTGAGTGTAGTAAAAGGTGGAGGGTGACCACAACCAAAACATCAACCATGCTTACACCTTAATCAACCCATACCCATTCAAATCACAATTAATGCAAGTGATGATGGAAAAGAAAAGATGCGATCATAATCTCTCATCTCACAAATAAACCCTCCACAAAATGTTATTTGCACAATTGCAAATAACCCCCTCCATCGGAAAAGTCCGGCCGGGAAAGAACAAAGGAAAACCGGCCGGAACGGAATGCAAACTGGCAACTCCAGAAAACTGGTCCCGTAATAAATTACAAGAAAACCCCGATACTGTGCATACACACCCGCATCTGTATTCCGTCCGGATACAAATGCAAAAAGACAAAATCTACACTGTACTATACTAGGATCCGGCTTAAAACAAAGCCGGCTAGTAATGTTCGTCCGATCCTGATCCGTGCAATACCGCACGTATCTGATCGAACCCTGCCATATATCTATACGGCCTCTAGTACAAACCGTCTGATCCTGATCCGTGCAATACCGCACGTATCTGATCGGACCCTGCCATATCTCCATACGGCCTCTACAGCGTTTCGCCCGAAAGCCTGAGTAACTGAAAGTGTTGTGGACTCTAAAGACTCGTCAATACAATGGCTGTGGATTTAACCACTAGCACGTCAGAGGTATAAGCCAATACATAACGGGCCACCAGCTATTGACCAAAAGGGACGTCGATGAGCAAGCTCATCCTGACACCCTACTGAGCCTGTCAGTGACAATATCCGTACAGTCCGGTCCGTTCGTCTATGAGCATCGCATGGCGGGCCTAGGAGGTTGGTAAAAGTCAGACCCCCAAAAGCGGTACAAGTCGTGTCGGAGTGTAGCCCAGAACACCCTGAGATACTACTGGAATACCTACCAGTAAATCTCCTGCCTTGGCCAAGGACTTCGTGTAATGGCTCTCCTAGACACAGCGCGACCTCACCCCCAATACCGGGAGAGACGAACCCCCGAAGATCCGCTCACTGCCTCCATGTGGCTCGGGACTGTACCCAACTAAAACCTGTTTGCACGACTCCTTTGAGCCGTGGTAGGGTAGTAATCAAAGTACAGTGGGAACTCACACGAGACAAATGACGATCCCCAGGTCGATGAACTAACCTGTACACATGTCACCAGGGAACTGCTATCTGACGTCAGGTATAAGACCAACTAGCATGTTCCCGGCGAGTCCTGTCCGGTGTACTCATAACCCAATGAGCACCTGTATACATCTTAGGTGATCCAACTGACACCAGTGGCTTGTGAGACCGGCCACCGCCCCTCGTCGGGGTCTCGACTGTATACACTAGTCTACTCTGGAGAATCGATGCCCTGTCTCGAAACTCCCACGACTAGGGACCTTTTAAGGATATGCTTGTAGACCCCAGCTCTCACGTATATGATCGCCCTCATACTGCTGGTCGTCAAGCAAGAATCCTAGGGGCTCTATCAACGTGCAATAGCGACCTGTCAGGTCACCTAAAGCAGTACACGATGATAAAGGTAAACCAGATAGCATACTATCATCTCGAGTAAGACTGTCGTCCCGGGATAGGTCCTCCCTCAATCATTGCAATCACATGCCTGTGATCCAATAATTGACTCTGAGGGCACTATTTCCAACAATCTCCCACTTGCACTCAAGGCTAATTATTGCGATGTCGCATACTCACAGCCCGTGTGATACCGAACACCCAACTCCTCTACTAGTCAGTCTCACAAAGCCTGTTTGCGAAACTCTTGCGTTCGAGGAATAGCCTCAGCGAGTGGATCCGCTCTGAAGTTTCTTTCTATGTCTCTCTCTATATCTCAAGTTCGCGGAGAAAGCCATCTCCCGAAATGAGCAATACCTGTCTTAGACTGTCTGGATGTCTGATGGGACCTAGCTCATAAATGAACTCCAAATCCAAACTTCTCAGACTGTATCGTCAACTGAACTTCATCAGTATCCTGCGCCATGCCTCCCTCAGTATTTCCTTGGACCACCTGTCCAAAATACTGCCCCTCGTCAGAAGGAAAACTATAACTCTGACAACCTCCTTATCGTCCAGGCACCTAGGAAGCCTGGAATGATAACTGTCTCCCAAATGAGGCTGTCGTTATCATATCCCTAGAACATCCACTTATGTTCTAAAACTGCTTCCGACTGTTTCTCCAGGATTGGATCAATATCAACTTATTGCATCTAGTGCAAGAACAACATCTGGTGTGGTACTTGACATCTCATGATTGACTCAATTGCCTAAGCAAGTGATCTGCCAATCATGCGCATCCCTCTCCCCTTTAGTCTATAAGACACCTTTAGAGAGGGTGACTCCATCACCTGCAGGTACACTACCGTGCCAGGAGTCGTCCATTCTAAATACTCTTAGAATGCTGTCAAAGTACCCTGATTGGGAAACCACCCAAATCTAGATCTAAAAACCATAGATCTAGTAACCAGTATGTCTGATATTGTGTCCAAGTCCCTTGTGGAGAAACCACTGTGTGACGACCAAAGTATAACCGATCGTAGTATAGGAATGTCACTTCCTATTTTGTGTATGTCATCCAAATACCAGGATATCACACCCTACTACCTTCTCAACAGATCCATCCCCTATCCTGATGACGTCAAACCTATGACTGTCACATCAGAAATAGATGATCTATCTTCGCTACATCTGCTTTAGTCTATAAATAGACATAAGCCTGATGTCCACCAATGCTTCCGCTGCTCCCACTGACTAGGACAACCCTCTGGCAGAGTCATATAGATGTGCACTTCTAAAGCTAGTTTAGAACGACGCTATACTCATCCTCCTGCCGGGTCTCGCAACCTGGAACAACAACAATGGCAAGTGTGGGTAAACAAGAACTTCCCTGTCACCGTCCTTGAGGCTACCGGGGTACCTCTCGGGTGCCTGAAGTTACCCACCTTATCTGCGGAGTGGCCAATGGAATGTCAAAACAGATTGAATCTTTAGGTTCCTTATCAAATCTTCAGTAATTGTTTGCGGTTCTGGAATCACTTCCAGTTCTACCATACTCCCACTACTGTTTTCTGAAAAATCCATTTTTATTAAAACTGTGGCGAGTCTAGAACAATATTACTATTGATCTCCCAGATGGTAGAAAGTCAACCCTCATCATAGCCTAGGTCAACCCACAAACAGCCATTACAGAAACGTGCCTTGAGTTGTCCAGTGTCTGGTTTTAATCATAAGCCGGACAACTCCCGTACCTTAACATCGTTAAGATATGAACTGTTCTATATCCAATATAGAACCAGAGGCACTGATTTAATTAAACCAGATTCAAATCATGCAGCTATCTCCAGTGCATGTCAACTAAATGGAAGGAGGCCGATCAGCGTTACTCAACTTAGGAATGCTTCCAATTATGAGTAAACTGAAAGAGAAGCAATTTCTCTTTATCATTACTATCAACTGAATACCATACACAAGTATCTACATCTTCTTTCACTTTGAAGAATCCCGATATTTGCTACACCTGGTTTTCTACTCTATTCAAATACCTATAACTCCTCAAAACTTAGACCCAGTGTTTCTACGAAACACATGTCTAAGAACTAGAGAAGTTAAAAATAAACAGAATATAGTATGAGGACCAACCCCTCTGTCCTAATGGACACTGGACAACATACAATACTCTGTATAAGTCCGCTGAGTCTAACAACTCTTTCACTGTGTGTCGTAGGTTGAAAACTGTACTTATGGTTAAGAAGAATTACACCGCTGTTTAATGCTCCTTACCTAACTATCCACTGATATAGGTAAATGTCGTAGACATAATTTCAGAAAGGTATATCTCACTCTATGAAAATAGACGTACAGATATATCAATTTGAAATTGGTGCATAAAAGCGGATATTCAAAACCAAATATTTGCCGACCGGCAAACAGTCCAGGTGATCTCCTCAAATATCACCGATTACAACGAATCCCGATATAATGAGGATGATCACCCAATTCCCAATAACTTACTCCCACTCATCATCTATAAAACCATACAGATGTGAGAATCAAACCTGGTAAATACATACCCTGGAGCAAATGTCTAATCGGGAAATCAGTTTTCTTTTAACAGTACACAGTGAAACTGAAACATTGAAATGTTTCGATGGGGTATCCTGGTATTCCTAGTAATGCCTCTACCATTATCCAGATTCACAACTATAACCGCATAATTCTTTGCCACCTCTCCAAATCCCTTTATATGTCTTTAGTCGTTACCTTCTGCACGCCCCTTAGGCCAAATGGTTTTCTTCCTTCCCTACCGTTCGGCACCAACCTATGGTTTGGAAGAAGACTATCCAATAAGCATAATGGGTGTACTGTCCTAGTCCTAGGAACACTCGCAATGCGAGAGAAGGTGAAGATAAAAGACAACCGAATAAACCTTATTCTTATTTCTCCTTGACCAGAATCCATCCCCGAACTGGAACAAGTTCCTTTCGAGTTCGTATATAACCATACGATGGAGTATCCAATAAACTGTGGATCTTCGTAGTGATACGGAGTGTCCTGGAGAAATACAAAGGTGATTTAGGATTGGCGAAGAAATATTTGGTTTGGTCGTGAATATCAGTCGCAATTTACTTTGCCCTCTTACTAATCCCTTGCTTTGTCTTAATCTTAATACCTTCTGTACACCGTTTAGGCTAATTGGTTTTCTTCATTCCCTACCGGTCGGCACCAGCCTAAGGTTTGGAAGAAGACTATCCAATAAGCATAATAGGTGTACTATCTCCTAAACCAAGGAGTACTCACAACTAGAGAGAAGGTAAAAGGGAAAAGACAACTGAATAATCCAATCCGTTTTCTCCAGAACCAGAAACCATCCTCGAATAATTCCTTCGAGTTCGTATCTAACCATACGATGGTTTTGTCCAATGGAAGTGGACGTTCGTAGTAATACGGGGTGTCCTGGAGAAAAGGGTAAAAGTAGGAGTGGCAACGAGGTTTGCAACTCTGACAATCCAAAAGCCTGTGTTAAGAAGGTTCGGTCAACTTGGTCTCTGAGTCATAGTCTTGGGTCGGGTCAATGGTCGCTGCCAAAGAGAGAGAGAAAAGAAACACTCAGCGTGCACTCTAACCTAGATCAGAATGGTTACCAATTTATCTAATCTGGAAACCTCCCACTGTACCTCAAATTCTCCTCCAAACCTGAAAGAAGAATTAGTCGGGGTCACCCGAGGAGTAAACTAACTCATCAGTGGGAATCGGGATCCAACTATCATCGCATGATAATGTGACGGAATTCGCTCACGGTATCACACTCCAGAAGGTATGCGCATATCTGGCAAGTTTCAGTTCTTTTGAAACTCCCGATGTGATTTTTACCCCATGCTCTTATGACCTTGACTAAGGCCAACAAATCATAAGTCACATGTCAAGTTCTACCCGTCATTGTCCAGGTTAATTTGAACCCACCCGTACAAGCCCTTGACTAGGGCCAACAAGGCTATACGACTGTCCCAAACCAACGCATCTATCTATGCTGCAGAAAGGCAACAAGCAGCTACCAAACACTATGCCTTGACGAAGGCCAACAAACATAGCATGAATACTACGTGCTACCTGTCTGAAACGACGGAGGGCTACGAATGGTTTCTGGCGAAAACCTTTAACGTAATGAACTTGATATCGTTGAAGGAACGGATAGCTTTTTAGAAAATATAGTGACGAAAACCTTTACTAAAGAGGTCACTCCCGGTGAAGGGATCTCGGCTCTTTCCCCGTAGAATGAGGTGCAGGATATTCCAACTGAATACCACGATGCAAAGCAAAAGTAAACGGCTATAGTGAAGTTACTGCCCTAACGCAAACTTTTGTCCAAGGGGTCACTCCCGGTGAAGGGATCTCGGCCCTTGCCTCGTCGACTGAGGAGCAGGATATTCTAAATGAATACCACGATGCAAAACAAAAGTGAACGTCCTTACAATAACAGCTTTTTTTTGAAAAGTGTTCCAACAACATCATATTAGGTTTGTTTATCTTGCATTGATCCGAATCAATGCAGTCCCATCAATTGATCACACCACAAAGAACGAAAATATACTGACGTACGTATATGCCATCCGCATTCGCCACTGGGTCCCGTCATCACCCGTTAGGTTAGCTAACTAACGGCAGAGCGGGGACTGGACTAGCGCGAATGAAAAACATATACAACATCTACTAATATATATACCAATATATTATATTTCGCTCAAGGCGTGAATAAAATGCAACATCACAGAAATGTACAGCAACACAGAACAATACAGATATCTGGGATCCCCGGGTTTCACAGAGCCACTACTGAAACCCGACGTTCCCCTGGTCTTGTGGATAGCCTGTGCAATGAAATCCTAGACCCCTACGGGCGCGGCAAGTTACCCGCCAAAACCTGAAGCGAGGCAGCCCCCTTCAGCACCGTGAATGGACCACCCAGCACTTCACGGAATCCGGCAACTTGGGCACCCCTCCTGGGTCAAACTATACCCCCTACGAGTGCGGCGAATAGCCTGCCAATTCCAGACTGAAGCCCCCTCCGTCTCATTGCCATGAGATGCGGGCTTGTTGCCCTCTAGAACCCGGCTATCCGTGCACCCCTCCGCGGGGCAACCCTAGTACAGAAAGTAAAATATACATACAACGGGTACATCGACCGCAACCAGGTCGTGCCCCAAAAAAATAATACAAACAGGCAGTGACGGCAGTCCACATGTCGGACGCTCGCCCCGCAATATCAAATGTACATAATACAACCACAACTGTACTAGCATTGCATCCAGGCTATCCCCTACGACCGATCCGCAACATCGCAGCAAAACACAGAACATCAACGTGAAAGTCACGTTCGCAAATCCGTCTAACCGGGCTATAGCAGTTAGACCGGATTTACCGATCGAGTGACATTCACGGTCGCAGATATAATGTAAATACTGTGAAATAATGTGTTTAAAATATCCGATCGATCAAAAATTAACAAGTGGGCCCCCAAGCAATACTGTAGCACTCACAGAAAATCTGGGCCCAATATTAATATTCCAAAACCACTAAAATAAGCCCAGAAGCCCACTGGAAAAAATTGATGCAGTGACGACACCAATGTGCGGCGGAACCGCGGCCCAAGGGGGGGTTTGGCCGCGGTTCCGCGCTTCAGTGATCGAGTCACTGCGTCGAATTTTTACAGTGTTCTTAGAACTCCCTGCACATCATTCTGAGACAACCTGAAAAATTTTTAGAGCCAGAAAAAATTCGACAGAAAACTGATGTGAGTGAAAATGTAGGTTTTGGAATTTTGGTCGATCGGAAATGCAAAACACATCAAACGAAGCTAGACGAAGTTAATGGCGAGGCTCTGATACCAATGTAAGTTCACGGCGGCGCCCCAGCCGTCAATCCGACGGCCAAATGCGGAAACGGTGATAAACTTTAATTTTGCGAACTTTGCAAACCGGCACCACCGCGCACTAAACCCCGGATCGGGCCATTAAACTTGTCCTAGCAAACTAACAAGATAGGGAAGAGATATACCGAGTGATCCGAGTCCTCCGGTCTTCTCGTCATCGTCCCGATCTCCCGCGGAAACTCCGGTCGTCGCCTCCTTGCCGGAAGGGCACCACATCGCCTGCATCTTTTACGGGCTCCCACCTCAATACCGAGGCAACTCGGGCACGAAGCTGGCAAGTCGACGTGCCCAAGATGTGCTGTAGAATATAGTGTAGAGTGCATGTCTCACTTTGGGGTATTGGTTGCCTTGATGGAGGAATGAAGGTATGAAAAATGGTGCTTTCATTTTTCATTACATGAGAATGAGATGAAGGAAATATGCCACAAGCTCACAAATGAAACTCTCTCATTTTCTCCCCTCTCTCAAAAATGTGGCCGGCCCTCTCCCTTGAGGAATGGTGGTGGAGTGTAAACCAAAAGCAAGAGGGAGGTGAGTGTAGTAAAAGGTGGAGGGTGACCACAACCAAAACATCAACCATGCTTACACCTTAATCAACCCATACCCATTCAAATCACAATTAATGCAAGTGATGGTGGAAAAGAAAAGATGCCATCATAATCTCTCATCTCACAAATAAACCCTCCACAAAATGTTATTTGCACAATTGCAAATAACCCCCTCCATCGGAAAAGTCCGGCCGGGAAAGAACAAAGGAAAACCGGCCGGAACGGAATGCAAACTGGCAACTCCAGAAAACTGGTCCCGTAATAAATTACAGGAAAACCCCGATACTGTGCATACACACCCGCATCTGTATTCCGTCCGGATACAAATGCAAAGAGACAAAATCTACACTGTACTATACTAGGATCCGGCTTAAAACAAAGCCGGCTAGTAATGTTCGTCCGATCCTGATCCGTGCAATACCGCACGTATCTGATCGAACCCTGCCATATATCTATACGGCCTCTAGTACAAACCGTCTGATCCTGATCCGTGCAATACCGCACGTATCTGATCGGACCCTGCCATATCTCCATACGGCCTCTACAGCGTTTCGCCCGAAAGCCTGAGTAACTGAAAGTGTGGTGGACTCTAAAGACTCGTCAATACAATGGCTGTGGATTTAACCACTAGCACGTCAGAGGTATAAGCCAATACGTAACGAGCCACCAGCTATTGACCAAAAGGGACGTCGATGAGCAAGCTCATCCTGACACCCTACTGAGCCTGTCAGTGACAATATCCGTACAGTCCGGTCCGTTCGTCTATGAGCATCGCATGGCGGGCCTAGGGGGTTGGTAAAAGTCAGACCCCCAAAAGCGGTACAAGTCGTGTCGGAGTGTAGCCCAGAACACCCTGAGATACTACTGGAATACCTACCAGTAAATCTCCTGCCTTGGCCAAGGACTTCGTGTAATGGCTCTCCTAGACACAGCGCGACCTCACCCCCAATACCGGGAGAGACGAACCCCCGAAGATCCGCTCACTGCCTCCATGTGGCTCGGGACTGTACCCAACTAAAACCTGTTTGCACGACTCCTTTGAGCCGTGGTAGGGTAGTAATCAAAGTACAGTGGGAACTCACACGAGACAAATGACGATCCCCAGGTCGATGAACTAACCTGTACACATGTCACCAGGGAACTGCTATCTGACGTCAGGTATAAGACCAACTAGCATGTTCCCGGCGAGTCCTGTCCGGTGTACTCATAACCCAATGAGCACCTGTATACATCTTAGGTGATCCAACTGACACCAGTGGCTTGTGAGACCGGCCACCGCCCCTCGTCGGGGTCTCGACTGTATACACTAGTCTACTCTGGAGAATCGATGCCCTGTCTCGAAACTCCCACGACTAGGGACCTTTTAAGGATATGCTTGTAGACCCCAGCTCTCACGTATATGATCGCCCTCATACTGCTGGTCGTCAAGCAAGAATCCTAGGGGCTCTATCAACGTGCAATAGCGACCTGTCAGGTCACCTAAAGCAGTACACGATGATAAAGGTAAACCAGATAGCATACTATCATCTCGAGTAAGACTGTCGTCCCGGGATAGGTCCTCCCTCAATCATTGCAATCACGTGCCTGTGATCCAATAATTGACTCTGAGGGCACTATCTCCAACAATTACATCGACTGAATTAATACAATAACCCATCACAAAACCCGGCTAATCACCACAACAGTCCAATACAGTTTATATACACAAATAGTTATATACAACATCACAGATATGTGCAACCCTCTGCCAACCGACATACTAGCAGTTAGGGGAGGTTTACGAACACATAATACAATTCACAGATATAATCAAACAAGCAAACACCGTATAATTTCGATCGATTAAACACATTAAATTTTTCTCCAATACTTCTCTGCAAATCTGAAACCTGAGCAAAAATAAAATCATACCAGAAAATCCTAAATATCACAAAGAAGGCACAGAAGAAAACTGGGCTGAATCGGCCCCAACTCGGCGGCGGAACCGCGGCAAATCGGTGGGATTTGCCGCGGGTCCGCGGCGCTTTGGCCGATTCAGGAGCCTATTTTTCATGTGTGTTCTTATATTTTCATGCTGGTCATTCTGGAGGTCCCTGAAAAATTTTTGGACTTCATTTTAAAATCGACAGAAACTTCACGATATCGGGGTTTTTTCCGGTTTGTTTTCCGTTCGAAATTCATACAACTTTGCAAGTGAGTTAATTATTGTTTAGTGAGGCTCTGATACCACTGTAAGTTGATGTGCAACACCCCACGAGTTGCGGGGAGGCGGAAATTTGAAAAACAATCATGTTTATAAAGCAAACATCAACTAACCGAAGATCGTTTCTAAACAATACTTAACAAACGGCATAGAGTTCTAAGCTACTATGTTAAAAGATTATACCAAATGATTCTAGTCCTTCGCCTTTACGATCTCTATGGCCTCCTTGGATCTCCACGTCCTCCTCGGCTTCCTTTCCGTGATAGACGATCTACCCAAGGACCCTAATCCAAGCTATAACCTCTAAACTTGAGGTTACTTAGTTTCTCTAGTTGCTAATAAAGGAACTAAGATGATGTAGAGATTGGTTATGGAGTGTTTAGTCTTTCCTAATCCTTGTTCTCAACTCATGAGTGGTAGGATTAGGGTTAGGTGAAGGAGAGAGAGCTTGAGGAGAGAGAAGGTGGAGATGATGATGAGAATAAATATCCTTCTCACTTGAATATATGATACATAATGAATTATCAAATAAAATCAATTAAATGATTATTCACCATGCTTCATTTATTCAAGAAGAGTGATTCATCATGTGAGTCATTAGATCATTAATGATGCATTTTATGATGATTCATATGAATGAGTTACAAAAGCAATTAATGAAAATGCCACCTTAACCCCTTATGTCACATCCTTCTAGAAGCTTCACGGAAAATTACGAGAACGCCCCTCTCATCCGTGAAAACACGGAAAAACTTTAGACTGTATAAATCCAATAACCTGATACTAGAATCTGGCTTAAACCAAAGCCGGCTAGTAAAAACTGTCCGAATGTCGGACGTGCGTTTAAACACGTATGCGTACGAACCTTTGTTGTAAAACCATACGACCTCTATATCTTTTCGTCTGGAGTTGGGAAATCTCTGTGTGGGACTCTAAAGACTCGACTACTACACTGGCAGTGGGTTTAACCACAGACCGCAAGCAGCACTAGCTGTACGTAACGGTCCCCAGGTAGTTGTCGATAAGAAAGCCGATGAGGTAACCCATCCGAAATCCTACTGAGCCTGTCCGTGACAATATCCGCGCAGTCCGGTCTGTTCGTCCAAGAGTATCGCATGTATGGTCTAGGGAGGTGGTGGACGTCAGACCCCTAATAACCGTACAAGTCGTGTCGGTATGGCTCTATCACCATCCGAGAATCTACTTATCAATCTATCGGTAATTCTCAATCAGCCCTGGCCAGGGACTTATGGTAATGACCAACCGATCACCGTGCGAAATCAACTCCCTATACCGGGAGAGACGAATCCCTAACAGTCACTCACTGCCTCCACGTGGCTCGGGACTGTGCCCAACTAAAACCTGTTTGCAACACTCCTTTGAATCGTGGTAGGGTAATAATCAAAGCACAGTGGGAACTCACACGAGACAAATGATGACCTTAAGTCAACGGACTATCTGCACACATGTCACCTGAGAACTGCCATCTGACGTTAGGTATAATACCATCCAGTCAGTTCTCGTCGAGTCCTGTCCGGTGTACTCACACCCAGTGAGCATCTGTATACAATCTTAGGTGCACTCCACCAATAGCTGTGGGACCAGTCCATCGCCCCTCCTCAGGGTCTAGATATGTATACACCAGTCTACTCTGGAGTATCGATGCCCGGTCTCGATACTCCTGCGACCAGGGACATCTAAGTATGTGCCTATTGACTATCCAGCTCCCACAAGTATGACTGCCATCACAACGCCGGTAGTCAGGCAAACACCCTATGGGCTTTATCAACATACATATATATATACCAAGTAAAATATATCATACGTTAAGACAAAGACAAACCAAATAGCGTACTATCATATCAAGCAAGACTGTCATGTACATGCATATCCCTAGCATCCTATACAATGAAGACCTCTAGGGCATATATATCCAACAATACTACACTTTCAAACCATAACCAATTTATGAAAACCCTAACTAGATTTTAAATTTCACATTTTTAATAATTTCTAAAAATCTAGTTTGCAAAAAAAAAGCTTAATTTGGACATTTTACATGTAACAATTTGTAATCTAATTACTAGCTTACATTCTTCAAATCCTAAGATGGTAAGCTAACCATTACAACCATAATCCATAGATCAAAATGCTAACATTAATTCAAAAACCTTTCTTGAATTTCCAAGCTTCCAATTAAAACCTAATTAACACTTAACTAATTTAGCTTAAGCAAATTAACCAACAAGGTAAGTATTGTGTTAAGAATTATACCTCCACAAATTTAGAGATCTCACTTCAAATCTAGCCTCCCCAAAATGGTCTTCTAGCTCCAAGATCCATACTAGAATAGGCCGAGGAGAAATGGGTAGAGATTGGATTTGGAGTTTGTGAGGTTTTTGATTTGGATTTTTGATGAAAACATTTGGGGGTTTTGCAAGAAATGAGGAAGAACAAAATGGGGCTGCTGCAGTTTCGGCTGAGAACGATGGAGTGTGGGTGTGGGTGTGGGGAAAGAAAATGTCAAAGTCAAAGAAATCCATACTCACATACTTACCCCCATGCCTTTTACCTTTCTTTTTCTTTATTGTTTTTCCCTTTAAGCTTTCACTTCATTCCCAAATTCGAGAGTGAGGTGGGGGGGTAGCATAGGCTCAGCGCAGCAGGGTTGGGGATGGGTGTGTGTGTGTGTTTTTGGAAAATTTTCCAAGTAAGTAAAACCCAATTCAAGTCACAAGCCCACCTCACTTCTATTTAACTTAATTTCGCAAAATAAGCCTTTTTCCTTGATATTTTCTAAAACCGTCATGACAATTTCTTTTCATTTCAAAACAACATGTTATATTTTAGTTTAATGTATCATGATGCACAAAATTTGTATCAACCCATTCCAATTTGTAATTATCCCTAATTAAATGTATTAGTGACGGCTTAAAATAATATTAAAATAATTAATTTCAGAAAAAAATTTCAGTCAACTAGAAATTTTACAAGTGACTCAATAAACACCAAATACTAGCAATTACATAGCTAGAATAGATATATTTAATTTTATATTAAAAGATATTTATATTTTGGATTTTACGGAAAACACCCGTTATTTTACCGATTCTCCGAAATTTCACCTAAACGATTTTCAAAACGTTACAGCTAAAGAGAGGTAGAGAACTGGGAAAGGGTGATAAGTCTCTGGTAGTAGGGAATGGTGAATTGTTGCAACCAAAACAGTTGGCGAATATCTCCTTGTATTAAGTAGTAATACATTGATTCTAAAAACGACTGTTATTGCGTACCCTCGATGATGTGCAATATCATATTCATATCTTTATTTGGATAAAGAAAGATATAACTTTACATTAGAGAAAAATGTTATGAACATTTTCCTAAATCAAGTGTTGATTGGGTTTAGTACGTTGTGTAACGGTATATACGTTCTGAATCAAACCACGGTTGTGAGTATACAGAACACACACAAGAGGAACAGTTCAAAAATGAACGAAGTCTTCTTGTGGCATTATAGACTAGGTCATATCAATGCGACAAGACTAGCTGAGTTGCATAAAGATGTACATTTGAATCCGTTCGAATTTACATCTTATGAAACTTTCCAGTCATGTCTCAAAGATAAGATGACCAAAACCCTATTTACTGGACACGGAGAAAGAGCTACTGAACTCTTGAGACCGATACATAGTGATGTATGCGGTCCTATGTCTACACAAGCCAGGAATGGTTCCTCGTACTATATTACATTCACCGATGATCTCTCAAGATACGGACATGTGTTCCTTTTGAAACACAAATCTGAATCTTTTGAGGAATTTAAGGAATATAAGTACGAAGTTGAGAACCAGACGGGTAAAAGTATTAAAATCCTTCGATATGATCGGGGAGAAGAATACTTGATCACGGAATTCAAAGACTGCTTAAAAGAGAATGGGATTCTCTCTCAGCTTACTCCTCCGTATACACCACAGCACAACGGAGTATCGGAGTGGTGGAATCGCACCCTATTAGATATGATGCACTCTATGATGAGTAATGTTGAGTTGACTATTTCCTTTTGGGGTTATGCACTTGAGATAGCTGCATTCCTAATCAATAGAGTTCCGACCAAATCCGTTGCCTACCACTCCATATGTGATATGGAATGGGAACAGACCATCTCTTAAACGAGTTAAGATATGGGGTTGTCCGGCCTATGTTAAAAAACAAAATCCGGACAAGCTCAAGGCAAGGCCAGTTTTGTGCAAGTTTGTAGGATATCCTAAACAAACGCGAAGGAATATCTTCTACCACACCGAGGAACAAAAAGTGTTTGTTTCTCAACATGCCACATTTTTAGAAAAGGAATTTTTGTGAAAGAAATCAGTGGCGATGAGGTAGAACTGGAAGAATTTCCAGCTACACAAACTGTAACTGACGATTTGGTGGAACCGGAGGATTCAATAGTCCCCAACGAACCTTATCCACTCTGCAGATCTAGTAGGGTTCCTCATCCACCTGAGAGATTCTACGGTTTTCTTATAGACGGTGGGAGCGAGGATTGCATCATAGAAGATGATGACCCAACTAGTTTCGAGCAGGCCATCACAAGTGGAGACTCTGTGAAATGGCTGGATGCTATGCGATCTGAGATAGAATCCATGTACACCAACAAAGTACGGACTTTGAAAGTTGCTCCTGAAGGGGTAAAACCCATCAGGAGAAAGTGGATCTTGAGAAGATAATTGGTGTAGATGGAAAAGTTGAGACTTTCAAAGCTAGACTTGTAGCAAAAGGTTTTCGTCAATGACCTGGTGTCGACTATGATGAAACATTTTCTCCAGTGGCTATGCTTAAGTCCATCAGGATTCTACTTACCGTTGCTGCATACCATAACTACGAAATCTGGCAGATTGCACTTCAAGACCGCTTTTCTAAATGGTGATTTAGAAAAGAGCGTGTACATGACACAGCCAGAGGGCTTCGTAGACAGTGGGAGCAGCGGAAGCGTGTGCAAGCTGCTTAAATCAATCTACGGATTAAAACAGGTATCGCGGAGCTGGAACATCTGTTTTGATGAAGCTATCAAAGAGTTTGACTTCATCAAAAATATAGATGAACCATGTATATATAAGAAGGTAGTAGAGAATAAGGTTTTCTTCCTCATATTGTACGTGGATGACATACTCTTGATAGGAAATGATATTCTTATGCTACACTCGGTCAAGCTCTTCTTATCACACATGTTCTCCATGAAAGATCTAAGCGATGCCTTTTACATCCTGAGGATATAGATCTATAGAGATAGATCTAAGTGGATGTTGGGATTGTCCCAAATCCAGGTACATTGACACCATACTAAAGAGGTTTAGTATGGAAGATTCTAAGCATGGTAATGTACCCGCTTGTTCAGGAATCACTCTCTCCAAAGAGATGTCTCCCAAGACTGATTTGGAGAAGGCTCGCATGCAAGGGATACCCTATGCTTCGGCAGTCGGATCAATCATGTATGCAATGTTATGTACCAGACCAGATGTAGCTTACTCACTAGGTGTAGTGAGTAGCTATCAATCAGATCCAGGGGAGAAATATTGGACAGCTGTGAAGAACATTCATAAGTACTTGAGAAGGACTAAAGAGATGTTCTTAGTGTATGGTAATGGTGAACTCCAGGAGGAGTCCTTTACCGATTCAAGCTTCCAGAGTGATAAGGATGACAGTAAGTCGGTCTCAGGTTTTGTCTTCACCGTCAGTGGAGGGACGGTATGTTGGAAGAGTTCCAACCTATAGACCATAGCAGACTCGACGATGAAGGCTGAATACATCGCTACCAACGATACTGCCAAAGAGGCTGTCTGGATAAACATGTTCATAAGATGAACTAGGTGTGGTTCCTACCATTGAGCATCCAATACATATGTATTGTGATAACAATGGAGTTATGTCTTTAGCCTAGGAACCCCGTTCCCATCAGCGATCCAGACATATTCTTAGGCGGTATCACCTGATCAGGGAGATAATAGATCTCTTGGAGATCGAGGTCAGGAGAGTTGATATTGAGGATAACACAGCGGATCCACTCACCAAGGCCCTCCCCCATATGCTAATCGAGAGACTTTCTGGGATGTTGGGTATGAGATACTACAACAACTGGCATTAGTGTAAGTGGGAGATTGTTAGTGATATGTATGTGTTGGATATATGTATGCCCTAGAGGCCATTATATGTATAGTGGATGCTTGGACATGTATATATATACAGATAACTTTCTTGCTCGACATGATAGTACGCTATCTGGTTACTCTTTATCTTAACATGTTTACTTGATTGTGTTATACTGTTCATTTCATACATGTTGATAAAGCCCTCAGGATATCTGCTTGACTTCCATGACTATGATGGAGATCATTCTAGTGGGGCATGTGTAGTTTATAAGCATATCCTAGAATGTTCCTAGTCGAGGGTATATCGAGACAGGGCATCGATATTCCAGAGTAGACTAGCGCATACGTTTCTTAACCCATATGATGGGCGATGGATGATCTCATATCCATTGGTGTTGTGACATCAAAGATTGTATACGGGTGCTCAGTGGAGACTGGGTACACCGAACTGACTCGTCGAGAACTCCTATATGGTATTATATCTATCGTCGGATAGCAGTTCTCAGGTGACACTGGTACAGGTTAGTCTGTAGACCCGAGATCGTCATAGAGTCTTGTGTGTTCTCCCACTGTGCTTTGATTTCCACCCTACCACGGCTTTACTGAGTCGTGCAAACAGGTGGCTTTTGGGTACAGTCCCGAGATACATGGAGGTAATGAGTGATAGGAGGGGTTTCGTCTCTCCCGATATTGGGAGTTGATGTTGTGCTGTGCACGATTGGTTTTGACTCGAAGTCCCTGGCCGGGGCTGATGAGATTTACTGATAAGTGTTATCAGTAGTTTCTCGACCGGTCATAGTCCAAATCGGCATGACTTATTAAGTTATTAAGGCTCAACGATTCCATCCCTAGACTTGATATGCAACATATCAGACGAAGAGACCGGACTATACGGTAAGTGTTACCTATGGCTCTACGGGAGTTTTGACAGGTTCGCTTGTTGTTCTTCTGTTCGTACAATACCTGGGAGCCGTTACGTGCAGCTAGTACCGATAACGGTTTGTGGATATCTGATATGATCACTACCTACTGCTAGCATATTGACGAGTCTTAGAGTCCAACAAAGGGGTTTTCCGAACTCAGGCGAAACGAAGAGGAAGCGCATATGGGGATATGTGCGGGGGCTTGATTAAATGCGTGTATATGATACCGTATTTGATCTAGCGGATAAATTAGTCGGGTTATATGTGATATGACCGGGTTATTAAATCAATTGTTGATTTTATAAAATGACTAATTTCTTTTTGTAAAATCCTTTCTTTATTCTTTTATATTTACATATATATATATATATATATATATATATATATGTATGTATGTATGTATGTATGTATATATATGTGTGTGTATGTATGTATATATATATGTATGTATATATATATATATGTATGTATGTATATTTATATATATGTATATATATATTTATATGTATATATATATATATATTTATATGTATATATATATATATTTATATGTATTTATAAAATTAGTGTCATGGTTGATGATACATGCAACATGGTATGCTAGACTCACACATGAAGAAATATTTGGATATTTATATTTATTTTTGTTTTTGGAAATGAGTCATGCTCCTACAATATTCTTAAAATATCTTTTCTATGACTCACCATTCCACTCACTCTCATTTTTTATAAACATCCAAAAATATCTTTGTGCTCATAATTAATCCATGGTTCATTTTTCTTGACTTGAGTTTAGAAAAACCCTAGTTGCTTCTTCTTCTTCCTCATTCACTTTCTAGGTTTTGAGTGGGAAGTAAAAGAAAGGTATTTTCAAGAGAGAGAAATCCCCACTTTACCAATCTATACTACTCTAGCTCATTAGTGTAGGTTATTGGCTTCATACATCCTAGCAAAGGTGAAGCAAAGAGCTTGAGCAAAGAAACTCCATGTGGATCATCATAGACGACGAAGGACTTTGAACGGAGTTGATCCAAGTTTCGAGTGGAGCCGTTGGAGTCCAAGAGAGTGAAGGAGTTGACTATAAAGGTTGTAGTTCCTTTTCTCTTTAGTTTAGACTTCTTTTATTATTCTTTTACCCTAATCTCTAGTTCGATTCGGAGTTTATTTGTATTAGCCCTCTAAATTTTTAGAAGTTCATTACTTTATGTTGTTTAAACCTAACTAGAGGCGCTACTACACACCAACAGTATGCCTTAGAGGCCATTATTGTATGATATAGTGGATGCTTGGACATAAATATGGAGGACTTTCTTGCTCGACATGATAGTATGCTATATGGTTTCATTTATCTTAACATGTTCACTGGTATTATTATACCATTTCTCATATACATGTTGATAAAGCCCTTAGGATGTAGGCTTGACTACTAGGACTATAATGCGGATCATACTACTGGGACCTGGATAGTCCACAAGCATATCCTTCAATTATTCCTAGTCGAGGGTATATCGAGACAGGGCATCGATACACCAGAGTAAACTAGTGTGTACGTTTCTGTTAGTTATATGTATGCCCTAGAGGCCATTGTTGTATATGAGATGTATATTGTAGTGGATGCTGGGACATATATAGGTAGGACTTTCTTGCTCGACATGATAGTACACTATCTGGTTGCTATTTATCTTAACATGTATACTTGCAGTTTCTCTATTACATGTTGATAAAGCCATTAGGATGTGTGCTCAACTTCCAGGACTATGATGCAGATCATACTAGTAGGGCCTGGGTAGTCAATGAGTACATCCTTCAATGTTCCTAGTCGTGGGAATATCGAGACGGGGCATCGATATTCCAGAGTAGACTAGCGTATATCTTCTCGACCCATGTGATGGGCGATGGATGATCCCATATCCATTGGTGTTTGACATCAGAGATGGTATGCGGGTGCTCAGTGGTGACTGGGTACACTGAACGGACTCACCGAGAACTCCCAGATGGTATTATACCTCACGTCAGATGGCAGTTCTCTGGTGACACTGGTACAGCTTAGTCTGTTGACCCGAGATCGTCATAGAGTCTTGTGTGTCTCCCACTGTGCTTTGATTTCCACCCTAGCACGGCTCTACTGAGTCGTGCAAACAGGTGGTTTTTGGGTACATTCCCGATTCACATAGAGGCAATGAGCGATAGGAGGGGATTCGTCTCTCCCGGTATTGGGGGTTGATGTTGCGCTATGCTCGACTGGCCATAACTGGAAATCCCTGGCCAGGGTTGTACTGATTTACTGGTAAGTGTTATCAGTAGTTTCGTTCTTGTTATGGACCTTACATCGGCATGACTTATCAAGCTACTGGGGTCTGACGTTTACCACCCCTAGACGAGATATGCGACATATCAGACGAACAGACCGGACTGTGCGGTAAGTGTTACTGGTTGCATTCGCAGGAGTGTGAGAAGGCTTGCCCGTTGATCTTCTAATCGCTCAATACCCGGGTGGCCGTTACATTTAGCAGACCGCTTGCGGCTTGTGGGTGTTTGATATGATCATCACCTACTGCCGGCGTATTGACGAGTCTTTAGAGTCCTACACAGGGGTTTCCTGGCTCAAGCGAAACGAAATAGGAGCGCATATGAGATATGTGTGGGACCGAGAATAATACCAGTATGTGATATTATATTCTATTCTCACGATTTGTATCATCGGGCGGTTATATGAGATATAGCCGGGTTACCGAATCAAATGTTGATTCGATATATTGATACACTTGATACTAGTCGGTTATATGCAATATGACCGGATCGTTAAATCAAGTGTTAATTTAATGATTTAATGTATAATTATATATTTTATATATTACTTGATATTAACTAGTATTGGTTCACTTAAGATTGTCTTTCTCACTTGATGTGTACAAATTGTATATGTGATATATTTTTGTGCTCTAGTTTGTGTCATGTTTGATGATACATGCAAACTTGGGTGTGTGTATGACTTACACCATGTTTAGGTTAATGGTTAGGGTTTTATTTATTTTATTTATTTTGGCAAAAATAAAATGGTGGCTTTCTTTATTTTATGCTTGAAGCTTCATGAAGCTTTCAAGCATCTTTGAAAAAGTCTAACCATTTTGTTTCGTTTTTTGACTTAACCATCAACCTAAACTCTAGTTTAGTCTCTACAATAGTTTACTCACCCATGGTTGCAACATGATAGACTTCACATGATTTTTCATTTTCTATTATTCATTATTCTTTTCTTTCTTCTTCATCTTCTTCTTGAAGTGAAGAAAGCTTTCTTGAAAATTTTCAAGTGAAGAAAAAGAGTGAGAAATCCAAATCCAAAGTGAACCCACTTACTATTTCTTCATCCTCTACCACTTGCCATGTTGTATAGGGTGTTCTCTTCACAAAGTTCTTGACCAAGTGAAGGAATAGCTTGAGTTTGAGTCTCCCCGACGTAGATCATCTTTGGCCTCGAAGTCAACGACCTAGCCCGCTCTTTTCTCCGATGAAACCAACGCTAGGGTTCGGATCCCGATGATCGCAGCGAAGGGACGTCAACACGGAGCTTTAGAAGTGAAGGACCGGATCTACAAAGGTTGTATTCCTATTCACTTAGTAGTAAAGTAGTTTACTAGCTTCTAGTTTCACCTTTACCTCTAGTTAACGATCTTGCATAGAGTTGTTAGGCACACAAAAATTTGATTTTGGCATGGGAGATGCATTGTGGAACCTCATGAGTGTGCCTAGGAACCCTACAGTGGTATCAGAGCCTAGCTAGAGCTTTAGGCGAAGTGTAGACGAAGTTAGAAACCCGATCGAACCCCGAAACCCTAATTGATACCCTTCTTTGTACATTTTCTGAAACTGTGGATTTTTGTGAATTAAAAATATCCAAAAAATTCAGCAGGGTTTTCTAGGAATTACTGTGGAGCACGTGACCCTAACTCTACCAATGCGCCGCGGAACCACGGCCCCACCCTGGCTTGAGTGGCGGTTCCGCGGCCACAAAGGTGACTCTTGGCACGTGCTTTGCACAATAATGCCCTTCTGTAATTCCTCTGTTTTCTGGGAATTTTTAATCTATACTCAACAGTTGAGTTTTCTGGGTTGTTTTGGGGACTCGATGTTTCGATCAGATTATTTAACTTTGTTTATTTTGTCCGGTTAATTTTAGAACATGTTAAAAAGTTCGACCGGATATAAATAACCCATTTTTTCCCCTGCCGGAAAATTTCCAAGTGTTGGATTTTTCCGTAGTTTAAGAACGTCTAAGTAGTGCAAGTAACACGATGGACCCTCTAGAAGACAACAAACCTTAACTCGATTATGTGACCGTCTTGAACTTCCTTTTGAACCTTAGGGTTTGGGGCAGTACGGCGTGCCACATGTGAGGCGTTGGCTTGACCCTTTTACAGCTGGACCGTTGGTACTGTGGTATGAAGTGGATGTTTATAAACTTATTTCAAGTGTTAAGCTTTTCGGGAAAACTTGGGTATTTGATTATTCGATCGGAAAGTTTAACATTGTCTATTTATCTGGAATGTGATACAATATTTGGAATCCACAAATAGTTATGAGATAACTGATTTGAATGTTATAAATCTAGCACTTTAGTCTCAATTGATCGGTTGCCACGGAATTTTGATGCGATCAAAAGTCCGTCGCAATCACGTTACATACGCGGATACTCGCCGGGTAAACTTAATAGACAGCTACACCCCATAGCCCCGACCAAGTGACTGTAGGAGAACCCCGTCGTCAAAAGCATCTATTCGGGTGCTCGCGGTAACGGTGTTCCGCCTTAGTGCACTTCGTCGACAGCATCCGGGGGTGCAGCCGTATACTAAAGTTTGCGGCGAGCATTCGATCAGGATGTCGGGATTCTTGTTGAATTGCCCGATTTGATATTGAAAATAGTTTTCGATAATGAGACTAAAATGCGGGGTTTATAATTGTTAGGCATGCGATATCTAAGGAATTCATTTGATTAGGCATGCGATGTCTAAGGAGGTTGCGGATTCCAACTGTTGTAGTTTTACACTTTCTTTTCTGCGACTGTAAGTGTAATATGTGATATCGCCGGTTTCGTTGCTATATGTCAACGACAATTGGGATGGGCATATTTACTTACGTTGATGACATATGATGTTATGTGTTGCTGGATATGTTATATTGGATCGTCGTGTTTGAATAGCCGGGGGTTTTTATGTGAGACGAGTGTTTTTCATTTTCATTCATGTAAAAAACGTGTATGTAATATTCTTTTATTGGGGCACTTCCGGGTTGAGGATGATATCACCATTTGTATATTATTTACTTTTCCGCATTAGGATAGACCCAAGGCGGGGAGCACAAGTAACCGGGTTCTAGGGTCCAGAGAGAGACCATCTTGAGGAGTCGAGTCCGGGTCTTCTAACTCTAGAATTGGTAGGGTTGCTTGCCGCTATCGTAGGGGTCTAGGGGTGTGGGATTGGCTATTCATCTGGACCGTGGAATCCGTATTTTATACAGGCTCAAAATAAAACACGGACGTCCTAGTATATCCAATATTTCATATGATATTTTCTGCTGCGTTATCTGTGATGTGATCATGTGATTTGTTCAGATAGATATTGTATATAGTATATATGATATATTATATAAACGTTGCTTATGTTTTACACTCGCGCTAGCCCTGCCCCGCTCTGTCGTTAGTTACCTAACCTAACGGTGCAGACGGGACATCGAGGCGATTGCGGATGGCATAAGTGTACGTTGTATTTATCTGTGATGTTTAGGTGGACTTAATTGATGGGACATTCATTAATGTGATTAATGAAAGAAAATAAACCTAAAAGATGTTGTGGAATCGAATTTCAAAAATAAAATTAGGTAGCTCTAGTTATTGCTTTGCATAGTGGTGTTCCTTGTAGAACTTCCAGCACCTTATTCGATAAGAAAAGAGCCGACGATCCCTTCACCGGGAGTGACCTCTTTAGCAATAATTAGCAGATGCTACAACCTTCGGTTTGACTTTTGACTGCTTTTCTAGTTCTTGCTTTGCATAGTGGTATTGTGAATATCCTGCACCTCATTCGACGAGGAAAGAGCCGAGATCCCTTCACCGGAAGTGACCTCTTTAGCGAAACAAGCAAAAGCCTCAAAAACACTCCATTTAAAAACCATTTGATTCCGCAATGAGATCAAGTTCAAAGCGTTAAAGGTTTTCATAAAAACCATCCGCAACCCTCCGTCATTTTAGGAAGTAGAGTACTTAGTATTCGTGCTGTGTTTGTTGACCATAGTCAAGGCACAGTGTACGGTAGCTAAGTGATGTCTTCCTACACCGCATATGATGCGATTAGTTAGGACAGTCGCGTGACTTTGTTGACCTTAGTTAAGGGTCATGTGGGTGGGTCTAATTAATCACGAAATGACGGGTAGAACTTGACTAGTGCTTATGATTTGTTGACCATAGTTAAGGTCATAAGTGCTAGGGGTAAAAACCTTTATCGGGAGTTTCAAGTGTTGAAATTTGCAATGAGATTGCATACCTTCTATATGATAGTTGGATCCCGATACCCACTGCGAGTAATTGTTACTCCTGGGAGAGTTTTGCACTTTACAATTAGCCGATCAAGTAGGTGTCTAGAAAGGTGTCAACGGGGTTACGCCCCTAGGAAAATGAGGTTTACTTTAATTAGGTCCGTGCGAAAGCACAGAGAACCTCCCTCAAAGTACCGGCACTGGCCTTGCTGAAAGATTGGCGAACTTGTAGAGTGTAATTAATCCCGACTGGTCTTTCCTTTTAGGGTTTGAAGGAAGATTTGATAAAAACGGTGGGAGCCATCCTGATTAGATAAAATATATAACCAATCTAATCTTGCAAGAGCGCACGCAGAGTGTTTTCTTCTCTCTCTCTCCAGGTAGCGACCATGTCACGCCTTAATCAAGATAATAATATGGATGTATTGACCGAACCCGCTTGTTATACTGAGCTGGGGAACGTTGGTCCCGCTCCAACTTATAATTGTTATAAGACCGAGCAGGAAATAGGGGAATACCAGAATTCCCATGCCGCCCAAACGAAGAAAGTGCATGATGATGCTTCTTCGAGTGTGTTCATTACAAAGAACTGTTTCTCTGTATCCTCTACGTCCTGGGTATTAGATACCGGATCAAGATCCCGCATATGTAATCTGTTACATGGGCTAAAGAAAGGTAGAGAACTGAGAACGGGTGATAAGTTTCATGAGACAGAAAACGGTGCAAGTGTTGCAGCCAACTCTGTTGATCACTATCACCCTGTATTACCAAAATACACTGATTCTGAACGAATGTTATTAGATACCGAACCTGATATACAACATCATATCAGTCTCTTTATTTACTAAAGAAGGATATAATTTTGTATTGTTGGATAATGTTTTGCACATATCCTATATCAAGAGTTGATCGGTTCAGGCACGTTATCTAAAAGCATAAACATTCTAAATCAGACCACAGTTCTTAGTATACAGAACACACACGAGAGGAAGAGTTTAGAAATGAACGAATTCTTCTTGAGGCATTGTAGACTAAGTCATATCAATGCGACCCGACTAGCTAAGTTACATTTAGATGCATATTTAAATCAATTTAAATTTACATCTTACGAAACTTGCCAGTCATGTCACAAAGATAAGATGACCATAGCTCCGTTTACTGGAAACAGAGAAAGAGTTAGTGAACTCTTGGGACTGATACATAGTGATGTATGAAGGTCCCCAGTCTACATATGCCAAGACTGGTTCTTTGTACTTCCTTACATTCACTGATGATCTCTCAAGATTCGGACACATGTTCCTGTTGAAACACATGTCTGAAGCTTTTGAGAAATTCAATGAATATAAGTTAGAAGTAGAGAACCAAATACAGGTATAAGTATTATGTCCTATGATGAGATCATGGAGGAGAATACTTGAGCACGGGATTCTTGGACTATTCTGAAGGAGAATGAGATTCTCTCTCAGCATTACTCCTCTGTATACACCACAGCACGTCGGTGTATCGGGGCAGAGCATTCACACCCTATATGATATGGTGTGCTCTATGATGAGTACTACTGAGTTACCTATTTCCTTTTGGGGGTTGTGCACTTAAGAAGCTGCATACCTATTGAATTGGATTCCAATCAAATCAGTGCCTACCCCTCCATATAAGATATGGTATGGGAAGAACCCATCTCTTAAGCAAGTTAAGATTTGGGATTGTCCGGCCTATGTCAAAAGCAAAATCCGGACAAGATCAAGGCAAGGTCAGTTCTGTACAACTGGAAGGATTCCAGTTATACAAACTACAGCTGATGATTTGATAGAACCAAAGGATTCAATAGTCTCCGACGAACCTCAGCCTCTCCGCCGATCTAGCAGGGTTCCTCATCCGCCTAAGAGATACTTCGGTTTCTCGATGACAGTGGGAGCGAGGATTGCATCATGAGATGATGACCCAACTAGTTTCGAGCAGGCCATCGAGAGTAGGGACTCTGTAAGAATGGCTGGATGCTAAGCGATCTGAGATGGAATCCATATACACCAACAAAGTATGGACTTTGGATGCTGTATCTGAAGGGTTAAATCCCCATCAGGAGCAAGTATATCTTGAGAAGATTACTTGGTGTAGATGGAAAAGTTGAGACTTTCAAAGCTAGACTTGTTAAAGGTTTTCGTCATCGACCAGGCAAGGATAATGATGAAACCTTTTCCAATGGCTATGCTTAAGTCCATCCGGATCCTTCTTGCCATTGCTACATACCATGATTACGATATCTGGTGGTTGGGTGTCATGACTGCTTTTTTAAATATTGATTTAGAAGAGAGCGTCTATAAGTACACAGCCAGAGGGCTTCGTAAACAGTGGAAGCAGCGGAAACGTGTGCAAGTTGCTTTACAGATTAAAGCAGGCATCGCGGAGTTGGAACGTCTGTTTTGATGCGATAGTCAAAGAGTTTGACTTCATCAAAATGGTAGATGAACCTTGTGTATACAAAAAGGAAGTAGAGAGTAAGGTGGTGATCCTCGTAGAGTACATAGATAACATACTCTTAATAGGAAAAGAGTTTCCTATGCTACGCTCGGTCAATCTCCTCTTATCACAAGGATTCTCCATATAGGATCAAAGTGATACCTCCTAAATCCTAGGTTTTGGATCTATGAGATAAATCTAAATGGATGTTAGGGTTCTCACTAGGTGTAGTAAGATGGTATCAATGGATCCCGGGGAGAATCACTGGAAAAGTTCCAGGGTGATAAGGACGACTGAATGTCAGTCGCAGGCATTGTCTTTACCCTCAGTGGAGGGACGGTATGTTGGAAGAGTTCCAAGCGAGATACCGTGGCAAACTAGACGATAAAGGCTGGTGACATCACTATCAATGATACTACCAAAGAGCAAGTTTGGGTGTATATTAGTTCATGAGATGAACTAGGTTCCTACCATTGTGTGACAATAGAAGTGTGGCTTTGGCCCAGTAACCCCGGTCCCATCAGTGACCCAGACATATTCTGAGGCAGCATCACCTGATCATGGAGATAGTTGATCTCCAGGGTGATCGTGTTAGTTGTATGTATGCCCTAGAGGCCAGTATTGTACAGATGATGTATATTATATTGAATGCTTGGACATATATAGAGATGACTTTCTTGCTCGATATGATAGTATGCTATCTGGTTGCTCTTTATCTTAACATGTACACTTGTCTCTTTATACTGTCTTATAGTTACATGTTGGTAAAGCCCTTAGGATATGTACTTGACTACCTGGACTGTGATGAAGATCATACTAGTGGGGACATGGTAGTCCATAAGTACATCCTTCAAGGTCCCTAGTCGTGGGTGTATCGAGACGGGGCATCGATATACCAGAGTAGACTAGCGTATACGCTTCTCGACCCATGAGATGGGCGATGGATGATCCCATATCCATTGGTGTTTGACATCAGAGATGGTGTACGGGTGCTCAGTGGAGACTGGGTACACTGGACGGACTCGCCGAGAACTCCCAGATGGTATTATACCTCACGTCAGATGGCAGTTCTCAGGTGACACTTGTACAGGTTAGTCTGTAGACCCGAGATCGTCATAGAGTCTTGTGTGATTCCCACTGTGCTTTGATCTCCACCTTACCACGTCCATGAGGGCGTGCAAAACGGTGGTCTTTAGGTACAGTCCCGAGTCACATGGAGGCAATGAGCGATAGGAGGGGTTTCGTCTCTCCCGGTATTGGGGGTTGATGTTGCGCTGTGCTCGATTGGCCGTAACAGGGAAGTCCCTGGCCAGGGCTGATCAGAGATTTGCTGGTAAGTGTTACCAGTAGTTTCTCGACCCGTTATGAGCCTCACATCGGCACGACTTATCGGTTATTGGGGTCTGACGTTTACCACCCCTAGACTTGATATGCGACATATCAGACGAACAGACCGGACTGTACGGTAAGTGTTACTGGTTGGATTCACAGGAGTGTGAGCGGGCTAGCTCGTCGATCTTCTGATCGCTCAATACCCGGATGGCCGTTACGTTTAGCAGACCGCTTACCGCTTGTGGGTGCTGGATATGATCATCATCTGCTACCGGCGCATTGACGAGTCTTTAGAGTCCTACACAGAGGTTTCCTGGCTCAAGCGAAACGAAATAGGAGCACATATGAGATATGTGCAAGACCGAGAATAATGCGTGTATGTGATACCGTATTTCATTCTCACGATGGATGTATCGATTGGTTATGTTCGATATGACCTAGTTATCGAATCATTGATTCGATAAGCCGATACATTGCATACTAGTCGGTTATATGCGATATGACCGGATCGTTAAATCAAGTGTTGATTTAATGATTTAATGTATAATTATATATATTTGATATATTGCATTGCATTAACTAGTATTGGTTCACTTTAAATGGATTTTCTCACTTGATGTGCAAATTGTATATGTGATATACTTTTGTGCACATGTTTGTATCATGTTTGATGATGCTTGCTCATTTGGTTAAGTATATAGAATTAAACCTAGGTTAAGAAAGTGATTAGGGTTTTTATTTATCCATTCTTTTATTTATTCATTTTTGGAAAAAGAATGGGATAAGAATACAAAATGGTTGCTTTCATTCTTGAACATTGTTGAAGCTTCATGAAGCTTTGACTTTGTGACCATTTTGTCTTCACACTAAACCCTAACCATTCTTCTAACCTTAGTTAATTCTCTACACTTAACTATGGTTCACATTATGATAAGTTTGGATTTTCTTTTCATTTTAAGAGAACTTATCAAAAAACTAGCTTCATCTTCTCCTTCTTCTTCAAGATAGAAACCTTGATGCCATCAATGGCAACTTGAGTTCTAGTGAGAGAAATCCAATTCTAAAGTGAACCCACCTCCTATTTCTTCACCCTTTACCTCTTGCCAAGTTGTTTTGGGTGTTTTCTTCACAAGTTTCACAACTTTGTGAAGTCGGAGCTTGAACTTGTGATGCCTCGACGAAGATCGTCTTTGACACGAAGCCGACGACCTAGCTCGCCCGTTTCTTCGATGAAGCCGACGATTGAGTTCGGGATTCATGATGGACAGCGAGAGGACACCCACGTGGAGCTAAGGAAGTGGAGAACCGGATCTACAAAGGTTGTAGCATCTAACTTTTAGTTAAATAGTTAACTAGATTATCTTTTCGCCTAGAATTCTAGCCGACGATCCGTATTAGGGTTTCTCGGCACCCATAAAATTTTAAATTGGTTGATGCCTTGTGTGACCTCTATAGTGTGCCTAGGAACCCTACAGTGGTATCAGAGCCTAGCTAGAGCCTTAGGCGAAGTCTAGACGGAGTTTGAAGTCCGAACGAACCGAAACCCTAACTCACAAAATGCTCTCTGTACATTTTCTAAAATCTGGGATTTTTCCAAATTAAAAATATGCAGAAAAATCAGCAGGTGATTCTAAGAGTTACTGTGAAATTCGACAGCCCAAATCCACCAAACCGCCGCGGTTCCGCGGCATGAGCATGGCTCATGCGGCGGTTCCGCGGCCGTACGGCCTCATTAAACAAAGAATTCTGCACAGTAATTCTTATTTTCCAGTGCTGGTTTTCCTGGGAATTTTTAAAAATTTATTCAAGACTTGCATTTTCTGGGGTTGTTTTGGAGCTTCGGTGTTTCGACTGGATTATCAAACTTCGTCTTTGTGTATTTCCGGATAATTTTTGAATTTGTTAAAATGTTCGACCGGATATAAATACCCAACTTTTCCCCTGTCGGGAAATTTCCAAGTGTTGGATTTTTCCGTAGTTTAACGACGTTCTAAGTAGTGCAAGTAACGCGATGGACCCTCTAGAAGACAACAAACCTTAACTCGATTATGTGACCGTCTTGAACTGCCCTTTGAACCTTCGGGTTTGGGGCAGTACGGCGTGCCACATGTGAGGCGTTGGCTTGACCCTTCTACGGCTGGACCGTTGGTACTGAGGCACGAACTGAATGTTGTTAGACTTATTTCATGTGTTGAGCTGTATCGGGAAAACTTGGGTATTCGACTGTTCGATCGGAAAGTTTAACATTTTCTGTTTATCTGGAATGTGATACAATAATTGGAATTCACAAACAGTTATGAGATAACTGGATGAATGTTATAAATCTAGCGATTTAGTCTCACTTCATATTGAAAAGAGTTTTCGATAATGGGACTAAAATGCGGGGTTTATAAGTGTTAGGCATGCGATGTCTAAAGAGGTTGCGGATTCCAACTGTTGTAGTTTTACACTTTCTTTTCTGTGACCGTAAGTGTAATATGTGATATCGCCGGTTTCGTTGCTATATGTCAACGACAATTGGGATGCGCATATTTACTTACGTTGATGACATATGATGTTATGTGTTGCTGGATATGTTATATTGGATCGTCGTGTTTGAATAGCCGGGGGTTTTTATGTGAGATGAGTGTTTTTTATTTTCATTCATGTAAAAACTTGTATGTAATATTCTTTTATTTTGGGCACTTCCAGGTTGCGGAAGTTGTCACCTTTTGTATATTATTTACTTTTCCGCATTAGGATAGACCCAAGGAGGGGAGCACAAGTAACCGGGTTCTGGGGTCCAGTGGGAGACCAACTCGAGGAGTCGAGTCCGGGTCTCCTAACCCTAGAATTGGCAGGGTTGCTTGCCGCTCTCATAGGGGTCTAGGGGTGTGGGATTGGCTATTCATCACGACCGTGGAATCCGTGTTTTATACTGGCTCGTATTGAAAACACGGACGTCCTAGTATATCCAATGTTTCATATGTTTCTTCTGCTGCGATATCTGTGATGTGATCATGTGATGTTCTGTGATAAGTACAGTATATAGTATATATGATATATTATATAGACGTTACTTATGTTTTGCACTCGCACTAGGCCTGCCCTGCTCTGTCGTTAGTTACCTAACCTAACGGTGCATGAGGGGACATCGAGGCGAATGCGGATGGCATAAGTGTACATCATATCTATCTGTGATGTTTAGGTATTTAAATGATGGGACTTCATTAATGTGATTAATGAAAGAAAAGAAACCTTAGATGTTGTAGAATCAAATTTTAAACAAAACAGGTAGCTACAGTTCTTGCTTTGCATAGCGGTATATATGATATACCCTGCACCTTATTCGATGAGGAAAGGACCGAGATCCCTTCACCGGTAGTGACTCCTTTAGCAATAACTGGCAGATGCTACACACTCGGTTTGCTTTTGATTGTTTTTGAGTTTTGCTTTGCATAGCGATATATATGATATATCCCGCACCTCATTCGACGAGGAAAGGGCCGACGATCCCTTCACCGGGAGTGACCCCTTTAGCAAAACTAGAAAAGCCTCAAAATTACTCCATTTCAAAACTTCATTTGATTCTACAACGATATCAAGTTCATTACGCAATAGGTTTTCAGAAAAACCTGTCGTAGCCCTCCGTCATTTCAGATAAGTAGTAGTTAGTATTCGTGCTACGTTTGTTGGCCTGCGTCAAGGCGTAGTGTGCGGTAGCTAACTGGTATTTATCTGCTTATGCATATGATGCAGATTGGATTAGGGTAGTCGTACGACTTTGTTGGCCTGCGTCAAGGGTCGTGCGGGTGGGTTTAATTCAATCAGGAAATGACGGGTTGAACTTGACTAGCGCGCTGTGATTTGTTGGCCTGCGTCAAGGTCATAGGACGCTAGGGGCAAAATATTATCGGGAATTTCAAGTGTTGAAATTTGCAATGAGATTGCATACCTTCTATGAGATAGTTGGATCCCGATACCCACTGCGAGTAAGAGTTACTCCTGGGAGAGTTTTACACATTACAATTAGCCGATCAAGTAGGTGTCTAGAAAGGTGTTAACGAGGTTACGCCTCTGGGAAAACGAGGTTTACATTAATTAGGTTCGTGCGAAAGCACGGGGGACCTCCCTCAAAGTACCGACACTGGCCTGGCTGAAAGATTGGCGAACTTGTAGTGTGTAATTAATCCCGGCTAGTCTTTCCTTTTAGGGTTTGAAGGAAGATTCGATAAAAACAGTGGGAGCCATCCTGATTAGATAAGATAATAACCAATCTGATCTTGCACGAGCTTACGCTAAAGTTTTTTCTTCTCTCTCTCTCCAGGTAGCGACCATTTCATGCCCTAATAAAGATAATAATATGAATGTATTGAACGAACCCGCATGTTATACTGTGCTGGGGAACGTTGGTTCCGTTCTTTCCTATAAGAGTTATAGGACTGAACAGGATATAGGGGAATACCAGGATTCCCATGCCACCCGAATGAAGAAAGTACATGTTGATGCATTTTCTTCGGGTGTGTTCGTTACAGAGAACTGTTTCTCCATTTGCTCCACGTCCTGGGTATTAGATACCGGGTCAGGATCCCATATATGTAATCAGTTACATGGGCTTAGGAAAGGTAGAGAACTTGGAGAAGGTGATAAAGACATTAGAGTTGGAAATGGTGCAATTGTTGCAGCTAAGACTGTCGGGGAATATCACCTTGTATTACCAACTGGTAATACATTGGTTCTGAACGAATGCTATTACATGCCGAACCTGATATGCAACATTATATCGGTTTCTTTATTAAGTAAAGAGGGATATAATTTTGTATTACAGGATAATGTTATGAACATTTTCCGTAACCAAAAGTTGGTTGGATCAGGCACGTTGTGCAATGGCATTTATGTTCTAAACCAATCAACAGTTCTGAGCATAACAAACACACACAAGAGGAAGAGTTCAGAACTGAACGAATCCTTCTTGTGGCATTGTAGACTGGGTCACATCAATGTGACACGATTAGCTAAGTTGCATAAGGATGGATATTTAAATCCGTTTGAATTTTCATCTTATGACACTTGCCAATCATGTCTCAAAGGCAAGATGACCAAAGCTCCGTTTACGGGACACGGAGAAAGAGTTACCGAACTCTTGGGACTGATACATAGTGATGTATGTGGTCCCATGTCTACACATGCCAGGGATGGTTCTTCGTACTTCATTACATTCACTGACGATCTCTCTAGGTTCGGGTATGTGTTCCTGATGAAACACAAATCAGAAGCTTTTGAGAAATTTAGAGAATATAAACAAGAAGTTGAGAACCAAACCGGAAAAAGTATTAAAATCCTTCGATCTGATTGAGGAGGTGAATACTTGAGCAATGAATTCCTGGATTTCCTAAAAGAGAATGGGATTCTCTCTCAGCTGACTCCTCCATATACACCACAGCACAACGGTGTATCAGAACGGAGGAACCGCACCCTATTAGATATGGTGCGCTCTATGATGAGCACAGCTGAGTTACCTATTTCCTTCTGGGGATATGCGCTGGAGACGGCTGCATACATATTGAATCAAGTTCCATCTAAATCTGTACCTACCACACCATATGAGATATGGAGTGGGAAGAGACCATATTTTAAACGAGTTAAGATATGGGGTTGTCCGGCCTATGTCAAAAGGCAAAATCCAGACAAACTCGAGGCACGGTCAGTTCTCTGCAAGTTTGTGGGATATCCTAAGAATTCACAAGGATATTTTTTCTACCATGCTGAAGAACAAAAGGTGTTTGTTTCTCAATATGCCACCTTTTTAGAAAAGGAATTCCTTGAAAAAGAAATTAGTGGCAAAGTGGTAGAGCTGGAAGAAGTTCCAGATACACAAACCGTAACTGAAGATTTAGTGGAACCAGAAGATTCAGTAGCTCCCAATGAACCTCAGCCTCTCCGCCGATCTAGTAGGGTTCCTCGCCAGCCTGAGAGATACTACGGTTTTCTCATGGATGGAGGGAGCGAGGATTGCATCATGGAGGATGATGACCCAACTAGCTTCGAGCAGGCCATCACGAGTAGGGACTCAGTGAAATGGCTGGATGCTATGCGGTCCGAGATGGAATCCATGTACACCAACAAAGTATGGACTTTGGACGTTGCTCCTGAAAGGGTAAAACCCATTGGGAGCAAGTGGATCTTCAAGAAGAAACTTGGTGTAGATGGGAAAGTGGAGACTTTCAAAGCTAGACTTGTAGCAAAGGGTTTTCGTCAAAGACCAGGTATGGACTATGACGAGACCTTTTCTCCAGTGGCTATGCTTAAATCCATCCGGATCATGCTTGCCATCGCTGCATATCATGATTACGAAATCTGGCAAATGGATGTTAAGACCGCCTTTCTAAATAGTGATTTAGAAGAGTGCGTGTACATGACTCAGCCAGAGGGCTTCGTAGATAGTGGGAGCAGCGGGAAGGTGTGCAAGCTGCTTAAATCCATTTATGGATTAAAGTAAGCATCGCGGAGTTGGAACATCTGCTTTGACGTCGTTATCAAAGAGTTTGATTTCGTCAAAAATCCAGATGAACCTTGTATCTACAAGAAGGTGGCAGAGAGTAAGGTTGTATTCCTCGTATTGTACGTGGACGACATACTCTTGATAGGAAATGATATTCCTGTGCTGCAATCGGTCAAGCTCTTCTTATCACAAAGATTCTCAATGAAAGATCTTGGTGATGCCTCCTGCATATTGGGAATCAGGATCTATAGAGATAGATCCAAACGGATATTGGGATTGTCCCAATCCAGGTACATTGACACCATACTAAAGAGGTTTAGTATGAAAGAATCCAAGCGTGGGAACTGGCCCACGATCTCTAGACTCACTCTCTCCAAAGAGATGTCTCCCAAGACTGATTTGGAGAGAGCTCGCATGCAAGGGATACCCTATGCTTCGGCAGTAGGCTCTATCATGTATGCAATGCTATGTACCAGACCCGATGTTGCATACTCACTAAGTGTAGTGAGTCGGTATCAAGCAGATCCTGGAGAGAGTCACTGGACAGCTGTGAAGAACATTCTCAAGTACTTGCGAAGGACTAGAGATATGTTCTTGGTGTATGGTAACAGAGAACTCCAAGTGGAGTCCTTTACAGATTCGAGCTTCCAGAGTGATAAGGATGACTCTAAGTCGCAGTCGGGCTTTGTCTTTACCCTTAACGGAGTTAGCTGGAAGAGTTCCAAGTAGGAAACCGTGGCAGACTCGACGATGGAGGCTGAATACATCGCTGCCAACGATGCTGCCAAAGAGGCTGTCTGGATCAAGAAGTTCATTACTGAACTTGGAGCGGTTCCATCCATTGAGCATCTAATACCTTTGTATTATGATAACAATGGAGCGGTGGCTTTGGCCAAGGAACCCAGGTCCCATCAGCGATCCAGGCATATTCTGAGGCGGTATCACCTGATCCGGGAGATAGTTGATCGCCGGGAGATCGAGGTCAGGAGGGTTGACACGAAGAACAACACGGCGGATCCACTCACGAAGGCCATTCCCCAGATACAGTTTGAGAGACTCTTCGGGATGCTCGGTATGCGATACTACAGCAGCTGGCCCTAGTGCAAGTGGGAGATTGTTAGTTGTATGTATGCCCTAGAGGCCAGTATTGTACAGATGATGTATATTATGTTGAATGCTTGGACATATATAGAGATGACTTTCTTGCTCGATATGATAGTATGCTATCTGGTTGCTCTTTATCTTAACATGTACACTTGTCTCTTTATACTGTCTTATAGTTACATGTTGGTAAAGCCCTTAGGATATGTACTTGACTACCTGGACTGTGATGCTGATCATACTAGTGGGGACATGGTAGTCCATAAGTACATCCTTCAAGGTCCCTAGTCGTGGGTGTATCGAGACGGGGCATCGATATACCAGAGTAGACTAGCGTATACGCTTCTCGACCCATGAGATGGGCGATGGATGATCCCATATCCATTGGTGTTTGACATCAGAGATGGTGTACGGGTGCTCAGTGGAGACTGGGTACACTGGACGGACTCACCGAGAACTCCCAGATGGTATTATACCTCACGTCAGATGGCAGTTCTCAGGTGACACTTGTACAGGTTAGTCTGTAGACCCGAGATCGTCATAGAGTCTTGTGTGATTCCCACTGTGCTTTGATCTCCACCTTCCCACGTCCATGAGGGCGTGCAAAACGGTGGTCTTTGGGTACAGTCCCGAGTCACATGGAGGCAATGAGCGATAGGAGGGGTTTCGTCTCTCCCGGTATTGGGGGTTGATGTTGCGCTGTGCTCGATTGGCCGTAACAGGGAAGTCCCTGGCCAGGGCTGATCAGAGATTTCCTGGTAAGTGTTACCAGTAGTTTCTCGACCCGTTATGAGCCTCACATCGGCACGACTTATAGGTTATTGGGGTCTGACGTTTACCACCCCTAGACTTGATATGCGACATATCAGACGAACAGACCGGACTGTACGGTAAGTGTTACTGGTTGGATTCACAGGAGTGTGAGCGGGCTAGCTCGTCGATCTTCTGATCGCTCAATACCCGGATGGCCGTTACGTTTAGCAGACCGCTTGCGGCTTGTGGGTGCTTGATATGATCATCATCTGCTACCGGCGCATTGACGAGTCTTTAGAGTCCTACACAGAGGTTTCCTGGCTCAAGCGAAATGAAATAGGAGCGCATATGAGATATGTGCAGGACCGAGAATAATGCGTGTATGTGATACCGTATTTCATTCTCACGATGGATGTATCGATTGGTTATATTCGATATGACCTAGTTATCGAATCATTGATTCGATAAGCCGATACATTGCATACTAGTCGGTTATATGCGATATGACCGGATCGTTAAATCAAGTGTTGATTTAATGATTTAATGTATAATTATATATATTTGATATATTGCATTGCATTAACTAGTATTGGTTCACTTTAAATGGATTTTCTCACTTGATGTGCAAATTGTATATGTGATATACTTTTGTGCACATGTTTGTATCATGTTTGATGATGCTTGCTCATTTGGTTAAGTATATAGAATTAAACCTAGGTTAAGAAAGTGATTAGGGTTTTTATTTATCCATTCTTTTATTTATTCATTTTTGGAAAAAGAACAGGATATGAATACAAAATGGTTGCTTTCATTCTTGAACATTGTTGAAGCTTCATGAAGCTTTGACTTTGTGACCATTTTGTCTTCACACTAAACCCTAACCATTCTTCTAACCTTAGTTAATTCTCTACACTTAACTATGGTTCACATTATGATAAGTTTGGATTTTCTTTTCATTTTAAGAGAACTTATCAAAAAACTAGCTTCATCTTCTCCTTCTTCTTCAAGATAGAAACCTTGATGCCATCAATGGCAACTTGAGTTCTAGTGAGAGAAATCCAATTCTAAAGTGAACCCACCTCCTATTTCTTCACCCTCTACCTCTTGCCAAGTGGTTTTGGGTGTTTTCTTCACAAGTTTCATAACTTTGTGAAGTTGGAGCTTGAACTTGTGATGCCTCGACGTAGATCGTCTTTGACACGAAGCCGACGACCTAGCTCGCCCGTTTCTCCGATGAAGCCGACGATTGAGTTCGGGATTCATGATGGACAGCGAGAGGACACCCACGTGGAGCTAAGGAAGTGGAGAACTGGATCTACAAAGGTTGTAGCATCTAACTTTTAGTTAAGTAGTTAACTAGATTATCTTTTCGCCTAGAATTCTAGCCGACGATCCGTATTAGGGTTTCTCGGCACCCATAAAATTTTAAATTGGCATGGTTGATGCCTTGTGTGACCTCTATAGTGTGCCTAGGAACCCTACAGATCGAGGTTAGGAGAGTAGACGTAGAGGACAACACGGCGGATCCACTCACAAAGGCCTTTTCCCAGAGAGAGACTTTTATGGGATGGTTGAGTATGAGATACTACAACCACTGATACAGATGGCCCTAGTGCAAGTGGGAGATTGTTAGTTATATATATGCCCTAGAGGCCATTGCTGTACATGAGATATATATTGTAGTGGATGCTGGGACATATATAGGTAGGACTTTTTTGCTCGACATGATAGTACAGTATCTGGTTGCTCTTTATCTTAACATGTGTACTTGCAGTCTCTCTATTACATGTTGATAAAGCCCTTAGGATGTGTGCTCAACTTCCAGGACTATGATGCAGATCATACTAGTGGGGCCTGGGTAGTCAATGAGTACATCCTTCAATGTTCCTAGTCGTGGGAATATCGAGACGGGGCATCGATATTCCAGAGGAGACTAGCGTATATCTTCTCGACCCATGTGATGGGCGATGGATGATCCCATATCCATTGGTGTTTGACATCAGAGATGGTATGCGGGTGCTCAGTGATGACTAGGTACACTGAACGGACTCGCCGAGAACTCCCAGATGGTATTATACCTCACGTCAGATGGCAGTTCTCTAGTGACACTGGTACAGCTTAGTCTGTTGACCCGAGATCGTCATAGAGTCTTGTGTGTCTCCCACTGTGCTTTGATTTCCACCCTACCACGGCTCTACTGAGTCGTGCAAACAGGTGATTTTTGGGTACAGTCCCGATTCACATGGAGGCAATGAGCGATAGGAGGGGATTCGTCTCTCCCGGTATTGGGGGTTGATGTTGCGCTATGCTTGACTGGCTATAACTGGAAATCCCTAGCCAGGGTTGCACTGATTTACTGGTAAGTGTTATCAGTAGTTTCGTGCTTGTTATGGACCTTACATCGGCATGACTTATCAAGCTACTGGGGTCTGACGTTTACCACCCCTAGGCGAGATATGCGACATATCAGACGAACAGACCGGACTGTGCGGTAAGTGTTACTGGTAGGATTCGCAGGAGTGTGAGCAAGCTTGCTCATTGATCTTCTGATCGCTCAATACCCGGGTGGCCGTTACGTTTAGCAGACCGCTTGCGGCTTGTGGGTGTTTGATATGATCATCACCTACTGCCGGCGTATTGACGAGTCTTTAGAGTCCTACACAGGGGTTTCCTGGCTCAAGCGAAACGAAATAGGAGCGCATATGAGATATGTGCGGGACCGAGAATAATACCAGTATGTGATACTATATTCTATTCTCGCGATTTGTATCATCGGGCGGTTATATGAGATATAGCCGGGTTACCGAATCAAATGTTGATTCGATATATTGATACACTTGATACTAGTCGGTTATTGTTAGTTATATGTATGCCCTAGAGGCCATTACTGTACATAGGATGTATATTGTAGTGGATGCTGGGACATATATAGGGAGGACTTTCTTGCTCGACATGATAGTATGCTATCTGGTTACTCTTTACCTTAACGTGTATACTGAATGTCTCTCTGTTACATGTTGGTAAAGCCCTTAGGGTGTGTACTTGACTACCTGGACTATGATGCGGATCATACTAGTGGGGACAGGGTAGTCCATAAGTACATCCTTCAAGATCCCTAGTCGTGGGTGTATCGAGACAGGGCATCGATATACCAGAGTAGACTAGCGTATACCTTCTCGACCCATAAGATGGGCGATGGATGATCCCATATCCATTGGTGTTTGACATCAGAGATGATATACGGGTGCTCAGTGGAGACTGGGTACACTGGACGGACTCGCCGAGAACTCCTAGATGGTATTATACCTTACGTCAGATGGCAGTTCTCTGGTGACACTGGTACAGAGTAGTCTGTTGACCCGAGATCGTCATAGAGTCTTGTGTGGTTCCCACTGTGCTTTGATTTCCACCTTACCACGTCCAAGAGGGCGTGCAAAACGGTGGTTTTTGGGTACAGTCCCGAGTCACATGGAGGCAATGAGCGATAGGAGGGGATTCGTCTCTCCGGGTATAGGGAGTTGATGTTGCGCTGTGTTCGATTGGCTATGACCGGAAATCCCTGGCCAGGGTTATTGAGATTTACTGGTAAGTGTTACCAGTAGTTTCTCGAATTGTTATAGACCTCATATCGACACGACTTATCAAGCTATTGGGGTCTGACGTTTACCACCCCTAGGCGAGACATGCGACATATCAGACGAACAGACCGGACTGTACGGTAAGTGTTACTGGTTGGATTCACAGGAGTGTGAGCGAGCTTGCTCGTCGATCTTCTGATCGCTCAATACCCGGGTGGCCGTTACGTTTAGCAGACCGCTTGCGGCTTGTGGGTGATTGATATGATCATCATCTGCTGCCGGCGTATTGACGAGTCTTTAGAGTCCTACACAGAGGTTTCCTGGCTCAAGCAAAACGAAATAGGAGCGCATATGAGATATGTACGGGACCGAGAATAATTCGTGTATGTGATACCGTATTCCATTCTCGCGATAAATGTATCGATTGGTTGTATGCGATATAACCTAGTTATCGATTCAAGCATTGATTCGATAAACCGATACATAGGATACTAGTCGGTTATATGCGATATGACCGGATCATTGAATCAAGTGTTGATTTAATGATTTAATGTATAATTATATATTTGATATATTACTTTGCATTAACTAGTATTGGTTCACTTTAAATGGATTTTCTCACTCGCATGTGCACATTGTATATGTGATATATTTTTGTGCACTTGATTGTATCATGTTTGATGATACATGATTGCTAGGGTTTGTGTAAAGAGTTAAACCTTAGTTAAGTAAATGGTTAGGGTTTTTATATATTCATTCATTTATCTTTTAATTTGGAATAAAAGAAATGAGAAAAGAAAAACAAAAGGGTTGCTTTCAACATGAAGCTTGTTGAAGCTTCATGAACCTTTGACCAAAGTGACTCTTTTGTCTTCATCTCCAAAACCCTAACCATTCATTTAACCTCAGTTATTTCTCTACACATTACCATGGTTAATTTTATGATAAGAATCATTTTATTATTCTTTTCAAATAACTCATCATAATATTATCATCTTCTTCTTGAAGAAAAAGCTTGCCTCATCAATGGCAACTTGATGAAAAGAGTGAGAAATCCAATTCTAAAGTGAACCCACCTCCTATTTCTTCATCCTCTACCTCTTGCCAAGTAGTATAGGGTGTTCTCTTCACAAGTTTCATGACTTGGTGAAGTGGGAGCTTGATCTTGTGATGCCTCGACGTAGATCATCTTCGGCACGAAGCCGACGACCTTGCCCGCCCATTTCTCCGATGAAGCCGACGCTAGAGCCCGGGTTTCCATTTGGACAGCGAGGAGACTTCATTGCGGAGCTATGGAGGTGGAGAACCGGATCTACAAAGGTTGTATTTCCGTTCTCTTAGTAAAGTAGTTTACTAGTTGCATCTTTCGCCTAAATATCTAGTTAACGATCCATAGTCTAGGGTTTCTCGGCACCGTAAAATTCGAAAATGGCATGGTTGATGCCTTGTGAGACCTCTTGGGAGTGCCTAGGAACCCTACAGTGGTATCAGAGCCTAGCTAAAGCCTTAGGCGATGCGTAGACGCAGTTTGAAGTCCGATCGAACCAAAAACCGAACCCGAAACATGCTCTCTGGACTTTTTCTAAAAACTTGGATTTTTCCAGATTAAAAATGCTTAAAAAATTCAGCAGGGAAATCTAAGAATTACAGCGCAAAATTTTTTCCATTAACTGTTCATTGTGCGGCGGAACCGCGGCAGAAGCCTGGCTTCTGCGGCGGTTCCGCGGCCAAATGATGGAAGTTGCCTTTCCATTTTGCATAGTAACTCATGGTTTCAGGTGCTGAGTGTTATGGGAATTTTTAATCTGTACTCAAGAGTTGAGTATTTTGGGGTTGTTTTGGGGTTCGATGATTCGATCGGATTATCAGACTTTGTCTATTTGGCTTTCCGGATAATTTTTGAATATGTTAAAAAGTTCGACCGGATATAAATACCCAATTTTTCCCCTGTCGGGAAATTTCCAAGTGTTGGATTTTTCCGTAGTTTAACGACGTTCTAAGTAGTGCAAGTAACGCGATGGACCCTCTAGAAGACAACAAACCTTAACTCGATTATGTGACCGTCTTGAACTGCCCTTTGAACCTTCGGGTTTGGGGCAGTACGGCGTGCCACATGTGAGGCATTGGCTTGACCCTTCTACGGCTGGACCGTTGGTACTGAGGCACGAACTGAATGTTTTTAGACTTATTTCATGTGTTGATCTATATCGGGAAAACTTGGGTGTTTGAATGTTCGATCGGAAAGTTTAACATTTTCTAATTATCTGGAAAGTGATACAATAATTGGAATTCACAAGAAGTTATGAGATAACTGAATGAATATTATAAACATAGCACTTTAATCTCACTTGATCGGTTGCCACGGAATTTTGATGTGATCAAAAGTCCGTCGCAATCACGTAGCGTACGCGGATACTCCCTGGGTAAACTTAATAGACAGCCTCGCTCCATAGCCCCGACCAAGTGACTATAGGAGAACCCCGTCGCCGAAAGCATCCGTTCGGGTGCTCGCGGCAGCGGTGTTCCGCCTTGGTGCACTTCGTCGACGGTATCGGGGGTGCGGCTGCCTACTAATATTTGCGACGAGTATTCGATCAGGATGTCGGGAATCTTGTTGAATTACCCGACTTGATATTGAAAAGTGTTTTCGATTTTGAGACTAAAATGCGGAGTTTATAATTGTTAGGCATGCGATGTCTAAGTAATTCATTTGATTAGGCATGCGATGTCTATGGAGGTTGCGGATTCCAACTGTTGTAGTTTTACACTTTCTTTTCTGTGACCGTAAGTGTAATATGTGATATCGCCGGTTTCGTTGCTATATGTCAACGACAATTGGGATGGACATATTTACTTACGTTGATGACATGTGATGTTATGTGTTGCTGGATATGTTATATTGGATCGTCGTGTTTGAATAGCCGGGGGTTTTTATGTGAGATGAGTGTTTTTCATTTTCATTCATGTAAAAACTTGTATGTAATATTCTTTTATTGGGGCACTTCCAGGTTGCGGAAGATGTCACCTTTTGTATATTATTTACTTTTCCGCACTAGGATAGACCCAAGGAGGGGAGCACAAGTAACCGGGTTTTGGAGTCCAGTGGGAGACCAACTCGAGGAGTCGAGTCCAGGTCTCCTAACTCCAGAATTGGTAGGGTTGCTTGCCGCTCTAGTAGGGGTCTAGGGGTGTGGGTTTGGCTATTCATCACGACCATGGAATCCGTGTTTTATACTGTCTCGTATTGAAAACACGGACGTCCTAGTATATCCAATATTTCATATGATTCTTCTGCTGCGATATCTGTGATGTGATCATATGATATGTTCTGTGATGGATACTATATATAGTATATATGATATATTATATAGATGTTACTTATGTTTTACACCCGTGCTAGCCCTGCCCCGCTCTACCGTTAGTTACCTAACCTAACGGTGCACGAGGGGACCTCGAGACGAATGCGGATGGCATAAGTGTACGTCGTATTTATCTGTGATGTTTAGGTACTTAAATGATGGGACTTCATTAATGAGATTAATGAAAGTAAAAGAAACCTAAGATGTTGTAGAATCGAATTTCAAAATAAAACAGGTAGCTACAGTTCTTGCTTTGCACAGCGGTATATGTGATATATCCTGCACCTTATTCGATAAGGAAAGGACCGAGATCCCTTCACCGGGAGTGACTCCTTTAGCAATAACTGGCAGATGCTACACACTCGGTTTGTCTTTTGATTTCTTTTAAGAGTTCTGCTTTGCACAGCGATATATATGATATATCCCGCACCTCATTCGACGAGGAAAGGACCGACGATCCCTTTACCGGGAGTGACTCCTTTAGCAAAACTAGAAAAGCCTCAAAAGCACTCCATTTCAAAATTCATTCGATCCTACAACGATATCAAGTTCATTACGCAATAGGTTTTCAGAAAAACCTGTCGTAGCCCTCCGTCATTTCAGATAAGTCCTGTTTAGTATTCGTGCTGCGTTTGTTGACCTTGTCAAGGCGCAGTGTGCGGTAGCTAACCAGTATTTATCTGCTTATGCATATGATGCAGATTGGGTTAGGGTAGTCGTGCGGCCTTGTTGACCTTGTCAAGGTTCGTGCGGGTGGGTTTGATTCAATCAAGAAATGACGGGTTGAACTTGACTTGCGGTCTATGGTTTGTTGACCTTGTCAAGGTCATAGATCGTTCGGGGCAAAATTATCGGGAATTTCAAGTGTTGAAATTTGCAATGAGATTGCATACCTTCTATGAGATAGTTGGATCCCGATACCCGCTGCGAGTAAGAGTTACTCCTGGGAGAGTTTTACACATTATAATTAGCCGATCAAGTAGGTGTCTAGAAAGGTGTCAACGGGGTTACGCCTCTGGGAAAATGAGGTTTACTGTAATTAGGTCCGTGCGAAAGCACGGGGAACCTCCCTCAAAGTACCGACACTGGCCTGGCTGAAAGATCGACGAACTTGTAGTGTGTAATTAATCCCGGCTAGTCTTTCCTTTTAGGGTTTGAAGGAAGATTTGATAAAAAGCAGTGGGAGCCATCCTGATTAGATAAAATAAAAACCAATCTATTCTTGCAAGAGCACACGCTGAGTGTTTTCTTCTCTCTCTCTCCTGGTAGCGACCATATCACGCCTTAATCAAGATAATAATACGGATTATTGACCGAACCCGCTTGTTATACTGAGCTGGGGAACGTTGGTCCCGCTCCAACTTATAATTGTTATAAGACAGAGCAGGAAATTGGGGATTACCAGAATTCCCGTGCCGCCCAAACGAAGAGAGTGCATACTGATGCATCATCTTCGGGTGTGTTCATTACAAAGAACTGTTTCTCTGTATCCTTTACGTCCTGGGTATATGATACCGGATCAGGATCCCGCATATGTAATATGTTACATGGGCTACAGATAGGTAAAGAACTGAGAACGGGTGATAAGTTTCATGAGGCAGAAAACGGTGCAAGTGTTGCAGCCAGGTCTGTTGGTCACTGTCACCCTGTATTCCCAATACATTGATTCTGAACGAATGTTATTAGATACCGAACCTGATATACAAAATTATATCAGTCTCTTTATTAGTAAAGAAATGATAAAATTTTGTATTGTTGGATAATGTTTTGAACATTTCCTATATCAAAAGTTGATCGGTTCAGGCACGTTATCTAAAAGCATTGATGTTCTAAATCAAACTACAGTTCTTTAGTATACTGAACACACACAAGAGGAAGAGTTCAGAAATGAACGAATCCTTCTTGAGGCATTGTAGACTAGGTCATATCAATGCGACCCGACTAGCTGAAGTTACATAAAGATGCATATTTAAATCAGTTTGAATCTACATCTTGTGAAACTTGCCAGTCGCGTCACAAAGATATAATGACACCAGCTCTGTTTATTGGAAACAGAGAAAGAGTTGGTGAACTCTTGGGATGATACATGTTGATGTATGTAAGGTCCCCAGTCTACACATGCCAGGACTGGTTCTTTGTACTTCATTACATTCTCTGATGATCTCTTAAGATTCAGACATATGTTCTTGTTGAAACACAAGTCCGAACCTTTTGAGATATTCACAGAATATAAGTTAGAAGTAGAGAACCAATACGGGTATAAGTATTATGTCCTTTGATGAGATCAAGGAGGAGAATACTTGAGCACGGAGTTCCTGGACCATTCTAAAGGAGAATGAGATTCTCTCTCAGCATTACTCCTCCGTATACACCATAGCACGATGGTATATCGGGGCGGAGCAATCTCACCCTATATGATAAGGTGTGCTCTATGATGAGTACTACTGAGTTACCTATTTCCTTTTTGGGAGTTATGCGCTTGAGAAGCTGCATACCTATTGAATAGGGTTCGAATCAAATCAGTTGCCTACCACTTCATATGTGATATGGAAAGGGAAGAGCCCATATCTTAAGTTAGTTAAGATTTGGGGTTGTCCGGCCTATGTCTAAAAGCAAAATCCGGACAAGCTCGAGGCAAGATCTGTTATGTAGAACTGGAAAGGTTCCAGCTATACAAAATACAGCTGATGATTTGATAGAACCAAAGGATTCAATAGTTACCAACGAACCTCAGCCTCTCCGCCGATCTAGTAGGGTTCCTCACCCACCTGAGAGATACTTCGGTTTCTCTATGACAGTGGGAGCGAGGATTGCATCATGAGATGATGACCCAACTAGTTTCGAGCTGGCCATCAGGAGTGGGACTCTGTAAGAATGGCTGGATGCTTAGTGATCTGAGATGGAATCCTTATACACCAACAAAGTATGGACTTTGGTTGCTATATCTGAAGGGTTAAATCCCCATCAGGAGCAAGTATATCTTGAGAAGATTACTTGGTGTATATGGAGAAGTTGAGACTTTCAAAGATAGACTTGTTAAAGGTTTTCGTCATCGACCAGGCGTGGATAATGATGAAACCTTTTCCAGTGGCTATGCTTAAGTCCATCCAGATCCTACTTGCCACGGCTACATACCATGACTATGATATCTGGTGGTTGGGTGTCATGACAGCTTTTCTAAATGATGTTTTAGAAGAGAGAGTCTATAAGTACACAGCCAGAGGGCTTCGTAGACAGTGGGAGCAGCGAAAACGTGTACAAGATGCTTTATAGGATAAAGCAGACATCGCGGAGTTGGAACATCTGTTTTGATGTGTTAGTCAAAGAGTTTGACATCATCAAAATGGTAGATGAACCTTGTATAAACAAAAAGGTAGTAGGGAGTATAGTGACGATCCTCGTAGAGTATGTGGATGACATGCTCTTGATAGGGAAGGAGTTTCCTATGCTACGCTCGGTCAATCTCCGCTTATCACAATAATTCTCCATATAGGATCAAAGTGATACCTCCTAAATCCTGGATTTTTGATCTATGAGATAGATCTAATTGGATGTTAAAAGACTCACTAGCTGTAGTGAGATGGTATCAGTTGATCCTGGGGAGAATCACTGGAAAGGTTCCAGGGTGATAAAGACGACTGAATGTCAGTCGTAGGAATTGTCTTTACCCTCAGTAAAGGGACGGTATGTTGGAAGAGTTCCAAGCCAAATACCGTGGCATACTAGACGATAAAGGCTTGATACATCGCTACTTAAGATGCTACCAAAGAGGCAAGTCTGGATGTATATTTGTTCATGAGATGAACTTTGTTCGTCCCATTGTGTGACAATGGAGTTGTGGCTTATGCCAAGGAACGTCTGTCCCATCAGTGATCCAGACATATTCTAAGGCAGTATCACCTGATCATGGAGATGGGTAATCTCCAGGATGATCGAGGTAAGGAGAGTAGACTCAGAGGACAACACGGCGGATCCACTCACGAAGGCCTTTTCCCAGAGAGAGACTTTTATGGGATGGTTGAGTATGAGATACTACAACCACTGCTATCAGATGGCCCTAGTGCAAGTGGGAGATTATTAGTTATATGTATACCCTAGAGGCCATTACTGTACATAGGATGTATATTGTAGTGGATGCTGGGACATATATAGGGAGGACTTTCTTGCTCGACATGATAGTATGCTATCTGGTTACTTTTTACCTTAACGTGTATACTGAATGTCTCTCTGTTACATGTTGGTAAAGCCCTTAGGATGTGTACTTGACTACCTGGACTATGATGCGGATCATACTAGTGGGGACAGGGTAGTCCATAAGTACATCCTTCAAGGTCCCTAGTCGTGGGTGTATCGAGACAGGGCATCGATATACCAGAGTAGACTAGCGTATACCTTCTCGACCCATACAGATGGGCGATGGATGATCCCATATCCATTGGTGTTTGACATCAGAGATGATATACGGGTGCTCAGTGGAGACTGGGTACACTGGACGGACTCGCCGAGAACTCCCAGATGGTATTATACCTTACGTCAGATGGCAGTTCTCTGGTGACACTGGTACAGAGTAGTCTGTTGACCCGAGATCGTCATAGAGTCTTGTGTGGTTCCCACTGTGCTTTGATTTCCACCTTACCACGTCCAAGAGGGCGTGCAAAATGGTGGTTTTTGGGTACAGTCCCGAGTCACATGGAGGCAATGAGCGATAGGAGGGGATTCATCTCTCCCGGTATAGGGAGTTGATGTTGCGCTGTGTTCGATTGGCTATGACCGGAAATCCCTGGCCAGGGTTATTGAGATTTACTGGTAAGTGTTACCAGTAGTTTCTCGAATTGTTATAGACCTCATATCGACACGACTTATCAAGCTATTGGGGTCTGACGTTTACCACCCCTAGGCGAGACATGCGACATATCAGACGAACAGACCGGACTGTACGGTAAGTGTTACTGGTTGGATTCACAGGAGTGTGAGCGGGCTTGCTCGTCGATCTTCTGATCGCTCAATACCCGGGTGGCCGTTACGTTTAGCAGACCGCTTGCGGCTTGTGGGTGATTGATATGATCATCATCTGCTGCCGGCGTATTAACGAGTCTTTAGAGTCCTACACAGAGGTTTCCTGGCTCAAGCGAAACAAAATAGGAGCGCATATGAGATATGTGCGGGACCGAGAATAATGCGTGTATGTGATACCGTATTCCATTCTCACGATAAATGTATCGATTGGTTGTATGCGATATAACCTAGTTATCGATTCAAGCATTGATTCGATAAACCGATACATAGGATACTAGTCGGTTATATGCGATATGACCGGATCATTGAATCAAGTGTTGATTTAATGATTTAGTGTATAATTATATATTTGATATATTACTTTGCATTAACTAGTATTGGTTCACTTTAAATGGATTTTCTCACTCGCATGTGCACATTGTATATGTGATATATTTTTGTGCACTTGATTGTATCATGTTTGATGATACATGATTGCTAGGGTTTGTGTAAAAAGTTAAACCTTAGTTAAGTAAATGGTTAGGGTTTTTATAAATTCATTCATTTATCTTTTAATTTGGATTAAAAGAAATGAGAAAAGAAAAACAAAAGGGTTGCTTTCAACATGAAGCTTGTTGAAGCTTCATGAAGCTTTGACCAAAGTGACTCTTTTGTCTTCATCTCCAAAACCCTAACCATTCATTTAACCTTAGTTATTTCTCTACACATTACCATGGTTAATTTTATGATAAGAATCATTTTATTATTCTTTTCAAATAACTCATCATAATATTATCATCTTCTTCTTGAAGAAAAAGCTTGCCTCATCAATGGCAACTTGATGAAAAGAGTGAGAAATCCAATTCTAAAGTGAACCCACCTCCTATTTCTTCATCCTCTACCTCTTGCCAAGTAGTATAGGGTGTTCTCTTCACAAGTTTCATGACTTGGTGAAGTGGGAGCTTGATCTTGTGATGCCTCGACGTAGATCATCTTCGGCACGAAGCCGACGACCTTGCCCGCCCATTTCTCCGATGAAGCCGACGCTAGAGCCCGGGTTTCCATTTGGACAGCGAGGAGACTTCATTGCGGAGCTATGGAGGTGGAGAACCGGATCTACAAAGGTTGTATTTCCGTTCTCTTAGTAAAGTAGTTTACTAGTTGCATCTTTCGCCTAAATATCTAGTTAACGATCCGTAGTCTAGGGTTTCTCGGCACCGTAAAATTCGAAAATGGCATGGTTGATGCCTTATGAGACCTCTTGGGAGTGCCTAGGAACCCTACAGTTATATGCAATATGACTGGATCGTTAAATCAAGTGTTGATTTAATAATTTAATGTATAATTATATATTTGATATATTACTTTATATTAACTAGTATTGGTTCACTTAAGATTGTCTTTCTCACTTGATGTGCACAAATTGTATATGTGATATATTTTTGTGCACTAGTTTGTGTCATATTTGATGATACATGCAAACTTGGGTGTGTGTATGACTTACACCATGTTTAGGTTAATGGTTAGGGTTTTATTTATTTTATTTATTTTGGCAAAAATAAAATGGTGGCTTTCTTTGTTTTATGCTTGAAGCTTCATGAAGCTTTCAAGCATCTTTGAAAATGTCTAACCATTTTGTTTTGTTCTTTGATCTAACCATCAACCTAAACTCTAGTTTAGTCTCTACAATGGTTTACTCACCCATGGTTGCAACATGATAGACTTCACTTGATTATTCATTTTCTATTATTCATTATTCTTTTCTTTCTTCTTCATCTTCTTCTTGAAGTGAAGAAAGCTTTCTTGAAAATTTTCAAGTGAAGAAAAAGAGTGAGAAATCCAAATCCAAAGTGAACCCACTTCCTATTTCTTCATCCTCTACCACTTGCCATGTTGTATAGGGTGTTCTCTTCACAAAGTTCTTGACCAAGTGAAGGAATAGCTTGAGTTTGAGTCTCCCCGACATAGATCATCTTCGGCCTCGTAGTCAACGACCTAGCCCGCTCTTTTCTCCGATGAAACCAACGCTAGGGTTCGGATCCCGATGATCATAGCGAAGGGACGTCAACACGGAGCTTTAGAAGTGAAGGACCGGATCTACAAAGGTTGTATTCCCATTCACTTAGTAGTAAAGTAGTTTACTAGCTTCTAGTTTCGCCTTTACCTCTAGTTAACGATCTTGCATAGAGTTGTTAGGCACACAAAAATTTGATTTTGGCCTGGGAGATGCGTTGTGGAACCTCAAGAGTGTGCCTAGGAACCCTACAGTTTCTTCACCCTGTATGGGGGCAATGGTTGATCCCATATCTATTAGTGTTTGACATCAAAGATTGTACACAGGTGTGTTAGTGTATATGCCCTAGAGGCCATTACTGTATCATACTGGATTGTATATTACTTGATGGAAGCTTGGGATATTCACCTTGTATTGGCATTCTTGCTCAAAATGGTAGTATGCTACTTGGTTTGTTTCTGCTTTAATGTGTGCATGTGTTTCTTTTAGCATATCGCCTTTACACATTAGTGGAGCCCTTAGGATCTTTGCTTGATTACCAGCGTTGTGATGGCAGTCACACTCGTGGGGGCTGGGTAATCTATAAGCACATCCTTATGCAGGTCCCTAGTCGCAGGACTATCGAGACAGGGCATCGATACTCCGGAGTAGACTAGCGCATACGCTTCTTATCCCAGCTTGGGAGACGGTCTGTCCCACAGCCATCAGTACGTCGTACTTGAGATAGTATGCGGGTGCTCGTTAGCTTACGAGTACACTGGACAGGACTCGTTGGGAACTGTTGGTTGGTATTATACCTATCGTCGGTTATCAGTTCCCAGGTGACATGAGTACAGCTTAGTCCGTTGACTTGACACTGTCACTTCGTCTCGAGTGTGTTCCCACTGTACTTTGATTACTACCCTACCACGGCTCAAACGAGTCGTGCAAACAGGTATTTTTTGGGTGCAGTCCCGAAGCACTTGGAGGCAGTGACGGTTAGACAAGATTCGTCTCTCCCGGTATTGGGGGTTGATATCGCGCTGTGTCTAGGAGAGCCATTACACAAAGTCCCTGGCCAGGGCAAGCGAGATAGACTGGTAGGTTTCCATTGTTATCTCAGGTGTTCTGGGCTACACTCCGACACGACTTGTACCGCTAGTAGGGGACTGACGTTTACCGCCCCCCTAGGCCCGCCATGCGATGTTCTTAGACGAACAGACCGGACTGTACAGAGATTGTCACATACAGACTCAGTAGGAGTTCAGATGGGTTTACCTCGTCAGTTTTCTTATCGGCATCTACCTGGAGACCGTTACGTACAGCTAGTGCCGCTTGCGGTCTGTGGTTAAACCCACTGCCAGCGTAGTGTCGAGTCTTTAGAGTCCCACACAGAGGGTTATTCTCCTTTGGGCAAAACTGAGTAGAGGTCACATGGTTTTGCGACAGAGTTCGTTCACATCCGCGCACTTGTGCACGTTTGGCGTCCGGACAGACATTACTAGCGGGCTCTGGTTTGAGCCAGATCCTAGTATATGTTTTGGGGTTAGTTTTATCTCATAGTATTCATGTTCCTCGGAACACGAATGCGGGTGTGTATGCATAGTTGTTTGAGGCGGAGGAAGAGGTTTTTCATTAGGGTTTTGGAACGGGTGCGTATGCACAGTTGACAGTCGTCATTTTCCAAACCCTAATGAATTTGTGATATATCAATTAATAATATTAATTAAATGAAATTGTGTCATGGTTGGGTTTTTTCACTTGTTAACCTTGGTTGAAATTTTGACCATCATCATTACCTTTTTAGATGCTCTTTGATCTTTGCAAAAATCATTTATTGTGATATGATAATAGTCTCTTCAATCCATCCATCACCTTTTTCATTTTGAATTAATATTATTATTAGATAAATCACATATATGTTATGGTTGTAAAATACCATCTCATTCTATCATAACATTTCTCTCTCTTCTCTTCATCTTCTTCCTCCTCTAGTTCAAGGAGAACAAATCTCATGTATTGAGAAACATCTCCTTGAAGATAAAACACCCTAAGACACTCTCTACTCACTCTAAGGTTGAAGGTCTAGCAAGCCAAAGACCTTAGTTCTCTCAAAGTTCAAGAAAGGAGCCCAAGGTTGAAACCCTCAGGTGGATCCATCTTTGACGGAAGAAGGCGACGAGGAAAGCACCATCCTAGCACTACAAAGAGTTCAAGAAGAAGGAGTTCAAGTGAGGTATATCCCCTAACCGAGTAGATAAATCTCTAGTTGGGTTGCTAGTGTGTAGTTTAGCCAAGATCCGTTTTTGTAGTCCATGTTACCTAAGCCTTAAAAATCGTTTTTCACCATTTCCGCAAGCCCGAAAGAACCGGGAGAGGTAACGTGGACTTACAGTGGTATCAGAGCCTAACTAAACACACCCTAGCATGTTAGCAAAGTGTCTAGAATTTCGACCGAACGGAAAACCGCAAAAACACCCCGGAAACCCTAAGTTTCTGCCGATTTTTTTCTGCTCTAAAAATAAAAAATCATATCTTAAAAATCGGCTCAGGATTTTTTAAGAACATGCAAGAAAAATGATCGCATGAGTCGACCAACTCGCCGCGTTTCCGCGGCAGAAGCTTGCTTTTGCCGCGGATCCGCGACCGAGTTGACTCGGCCGTGGATCATTTTTGTTGCAGTTTACTTCTGGTGGGTTTTTGTGATTTTTGGGAGGTTTTGTTTCTGCCCAGAATTTCCAGAGAACAAGTTGGTTTGTAGGGTGGTTACAAATCCGTATTTTCGGTCGATGTTCTGTAGACTTTGGCTAATGGTTATATCTGTAATGTTATATATGTATTGAACGTCTACTAATCGCTATACGTCGATTAGTGGGGGTTATACATATCTATGATCTGTGTTGTTGATGGAATCTGTATATGAATTCGTTGGATTGTCGCGGATGAATAGCCGGGGGTTTTGTGAGACGAGAGTTTTCTTTTCTTTCAATTCTTGTAACATGTAAATTGATGTAATATTATTTGTATGGCCGCACAACCGGGTCGGGGTTGTAGCCGTCATTGTATAATTCTTTTTACTGTTTTTGCTCCTAGGATAGACCCATGGAGGGGGTGCACAAACTACCGGGTATCCCGAAGTGCCGATTGGCCTATTCACGGTGTTGAGGGAGGTTGCTTCGCTTCGGGTACTTGGCGAGTAGTTTGCCTCACCCGTAGGGGTCTTGGGTAGGGTATTGGCTATTCACCGCTACCGTGTAATCCGCTTTTCGTTGCAGGCTCGAACGGATTGCGGATTCCTAGTATATCCAATGTATTCATCTGTGATCTGTAATGTCTATCATTGCTATATATCTATATACGATATCTATTTAGGCACTGCTTATGTTTTGCATCCGCGCTAGTCCAGCCCCCGCTTTGTCGTTAGTTAAGTAACCTAACGGGTGATGACGGGACCCCGTGGCGAATGCGGATGGCATAAGTGTACGTCATATTTTCGTTGTTTTCTGCAATGGTAGGATTAAATGATGGGACGCATTGGAATTAATGCAAGAAGAAATAAACCAAGTAAAAGTCGTTGGAACACTTTGAAAAACCACTCGGTTCTTTTCAAAACCAAATTTTAAATGCGGAGCTTGAGCCACTCCTTTTGAAAGCTATCTCGTTCCATCGATTATATCAAGTTCACTACGTTCACGGTTTCGCCAAAACCATTCATAGCCCTCCATCATTTCAGTTAAATATTCGGTAGTATTCAAGCTATGTATTTTGACCTCACGCCAAGGCATAGTGATTGGTAGCTGCCGGATATTTATCTGTTGCATAGATAGAATGCGTTGGTTTGAGACAGTCGTACTACCATTTTGGCCTAAGTCAATGGTAGGTACGGGTGGGTTCAAATTAACCTGGATAATGATGGGTAGAACTTGACATGTGACTTATGACATTTTGACATCACGCCAAGGTCATAAGAGCATGGGGCAAAAATCCACATCGGGAGTTTCAAAAGTACTGAAATTTGCTAGCGTTGCATACCATTTGGAGTGTGATGATTCTAGTAGGATTCCTTCAGTTTTGTCACGCGATGATATTTGGATCCCGATCCTACTGTGAGTATATGTTACTCCTCGGGAAATTTCTCACTTAACGATCAATGCTATAAACCTAGTAGATGTCTAGAAAGGTGTTAGCGGGGCTATGCCCCCAGGGAAAAGAGGTTACTTAATTAAGAAACTTCGCGAAAGCGTTGGAAAACCTCCCTCGAAGTACCGACACTGGCCTGGCTGAACGGTTAAGCAAGTATTGTACGGTGAGATTGATCCCGACTAGTTCTTCCTTTATGGTTTGAGGAGGGATTCGAGAGACAGTGGGAGCCATCCTGTTTAGACAAATTAAAAACCACTCTAAACTTGCAAGAGCATCATGCTAAAGTGTTTCTTCTCTCTCTCCTAATTGCAGCGACCAAACATCATGACTGGACTTAAGTTACTACTAGATAAAAACATACTGACAGGGCCAAACTACAAAGATTGGCTCAGGAATGTCAAAATGGCAATCACTTATGACAAGTTGGGGTATCTTCTTACCACCAAAGCTCCCCTGTCCCAGGTCCCAAATCCAGCGTCGCGGATAGGGAAATCCGTAAGACCTGGGAAATCGACTGCGCGAAGGCCAAGTGCCTCGTGCTTGCCTCTATGGACAACGAACATCAGAGGAGGCATGAGAATATAGACCTCGAATCCATATTTCTCCATACAAAAGAACTGTATGGAGAGCAATCTCGTATCGCAAGATACGAAGTGTCGAAGAAGTTGTTTTCGGCAAGATTGGCCGTCGGATCATCGGTAGCGGAACACGTGCTTAAGATGATTGGCTACATAGAGGAGCTCGCGGACCTTGGGACCACGTTGGAGAATGAGCTCTATACGGACTTGATTCTTCAGTCCCTTCCTTCCACTTACGCCCAGTTCATCCTGAATTTCAACTTGCAAGAAAAGGAAGTTGAATTTTCAGAGCTCCTCAACATGCTGAGGAATGCAGAGGGCACCCTACAGAAAGATATGGAAACATCCACTTTGTTTGTAGGAGGATCTTCCTCTTCTAGGTCCAAAGCGAAAGCCAAGGGAAAGAAGAAGAAAAACCCCGCCAAACCAAGGGGCGGTGTTAGTAAGAAGGATACGAAGGGAAAAGAAAAAGCAACAAAGGTAGCAGGGAAGCTTGTGGATAAGGAAGAATGCTTTTACTGTCACAAGAGTGGACACTGGAAGAAAGATTGCAAGGCTTGGAAAGCCAGAACACAGGATCTGAAGCAGGTTGCGGCTTCAGCTTCAGGTGTGTATGTTATTGCAAACTGTCTATCAATAAACTCTACGTCCTGGGTATTGGATACCGGATCAGGATCTCATATCTGTAATTCTTTGCAGGCGTTGAGAAAGCGTAGGTTTTTGAAAGCAGGTGACATGACCCTCAAAATTGCAAACGGAGCTAGCATGGATGCTGAGGCCGTGGGGGACTATCACCTGGGAATGTCAGATGGACATGTTTTGGTTTTACGTAATTGCCTTTTTGTACCCAACGCAACTTGTAATATTATTTCTGTATCTTTGGTTTCTAAAGAAGGTTATGAATTTGCGTTTGTAAGTAATGTTGTAAACATTCACCTTAATCAAGTTCTGATTGGGTCAGGTACATTGAGCAATGGTATATACGTATTAAACCAACCACAGATTTTCAATGTCCAGAATACACACAAAAGAAAGTCTCCGGAAATAAATCAGACTTTCTTATGGCATTGTAGACTGTGTCACATCAATGAGAGAAGGTTGACGAAGTTACATACAGAAGGATATTTGGATCCGTTCGAATATCAATCATATGCAACTTGTCAATCCTGTCTCAAAGGAAAAATGACAAAGACTCCGTTAACTAGACACGGAGTGAAAGCGAGCGAGCTCTTGGGACTCGTACACAGCGACATGTGCGGTCCAATGTTTACAAATGCACGAAGCGGTTATTCTTACTTTATTACTTTTACGGATGATTTTTCAAGGTTCAGACATGTCTTCTTAATGAAGCATAAATCTGAAGCCTTTGGAAAATTCCAGGAATATAAGAATGAAGTAGAAAAACAAACAGGCAAAAGTATCAAGACACTGAGATCTAATCGAGGTGGTGAATACTTGAGTGCCGAGTTCCTGGATTACCTAAAAGAGAATGGAATTCTCTCTCAGCTTACTCCTCCATACACTCCGCAACATAATGGTGTATCGGAGAGACGGAACCGAACCCTATTGGATATGGTACGTTCCATGATGAGTAACGCTGAGTTACCGCGATCATTCTGGAGATATGCACTAGAATCAGCTGCATACCTTTTGAACCGAGTTCCAACTAAGACTGTGCCTACCACACCATATGAGTTATGGAGTGGGAAGAAACCCTATCTTCATTACCTAAAGATATGGGGATGTCCAGATTTTGTAAAAAAGTAGCATGCAGACAAGCTCGAGGCACGCTCAGTACTGTGTAAGTTTGTGGGATACCCAAAGAACTCCAGGGGGTATCTTTTCTATTACGCAGAGGAACAAAAGGTCTTTATTTCTCGTAATGCCCACTTTCTGGAACATCAGTTCTTAGAAAAATAACTAAGTGGGAGCGCAATAGAACTGGAAGAAATTCCAGAACCACGAGCTATTACTGAAAGCTTAGTAGAATCAGAGGGTTCGAAAGATCTTGACATTCCTGCGCCGCTCCGCAGAAGTAGTAGGCAGTCTCATCCATCCGAGAGATACTACGATTTTCTCATAGACGGGGATAGAGAGGATTGCATCATTGATAGTGATGAGCCGACTAGCTTCCAGCAGGCCATTCAGAGCGTTGACTCGGTAAAATGGCTGGATGCAATGCGGACCGAAATGGAGTCCATGTACACCAACAAAGTATGGACGTTGGACATTGCTCCAGATAGGGTAAAACCCATAGGATGCAAGTGGATCTTCAAAAGGAAGATTGGTGTAGATGGACAGGTTGAGACCTATAAAGCTAGACTTGTTGCAAAGGGTTTCCGTCAAAGACCTGGCTTGGAATATGACGAAACCTTTTCTCCAGTGGCTATGCTAAAATCCATTCGGATCCTTCTTGCCATTGCTGCCTTCCACGATTATGAGATATGGCAAATGGACGTAAAAACCGTTTTTCTAAATGGAAATTTAGAGGAGTGTGTCTATATGGACCAGCCAGAAGGTTTCATTCAGAGTGGGAGCAGTGGAAAGGTGTGCAAGTTGCTTAAGTCCATCTATGGACTAAAGCAGGCATCGCGGAGTTGGAACATCTATTTTGATGAGACGGTCAAAGAATTTGGCTTTATCAAAAATCCAGATGAGCCATGCATCTATAGTAGATTTGTAGCGAGAACTGTAGTATTCCTCATTTTATACGTGGATGACATTCTCTTGATAGGAAATGACATTCCTATGCTACAATCTGTCAAAGGGTTCTTGTCACACAGGTTCTCCATGAAAGACCTGGGTGATGCCTCCTACATTCTGGGGATCCGGATCTATCGTGACAGATCCAAGAGGATACTGGGACTCTCACAGTCCAGGTACATCGACACCATACTGAAAAGATTCAGTATGGAAGATTCCAAGCTCGGTAATCTACCGGCTTGTCACGGGATCACCCTCTCCAAAGAGATGTCTCCTAAGACTGATTTGGAAAGGGATCGCATGTCTATTATACCCTACGCTTCTGCGGTAGGCTCTATAATGTATGCGATGTTATGTACCAGACCAGATGTAGCTTATGCACTGAGTATGGTAAGCCGGTATCAGTCAAACCCTGGGGAGAAACACTGGATAGCAGTAAAGAACATTCTCAAGTACCTGAGAAGGACTAAGGAGATGTTCTTGGTGTATGGCGGAAAAGACCTCCAGGTCGAGGCCTTTGCTGACTCCAGCTTCCAGAGTGACAAGGATGATTCCAAGTCCATGTCGGGTTATGTCTTTACCCTCTATGGAGGGGCGGTGTGTTGGAAGAGTTCCAAACAGGAAACCGTTGCTGACTCGACGATGGAAGCAGAATATATCGTTGCTGCAGATGCCGCAAAAGAAGCCGTCTGGATGAAGAAGTTCCTCACGGAGCTTCAGGTGGTTCCTACCATTGTTGATCCAATACCGCTGTATTGTGACAACAACGGAGCTATAGCTTTAGCGAAGGAACCCAGGTCCCATCAGAAGTCCAGACACATCTTGAGGCGGTATCACCTGATCAGGGAGATCGTGGGTCGCCAGGAGATCGAGGTTCGGAGAGTTGCTACGGAAGATAACACTGCTGATCCATTCACCAAGGCCTTACCCCAGACTCAGTTCGAGCGGTTGATCGAGATGATAGGTCTTCGATACGCCAGTACATGGCCTTAGTGCAAGTGGGAGATTGTTAGTGTATATGCCCTAGAGGCCATTACTGTATCATACTGGATTGTATATTACTTGATGGAAGCTTGGGATATTCACCTTGTATTGACATTCTTGCTCAAAATGGTAGTATGCTACTTGGTTTGTTTCTGCTTTAATGTGTGCATGTGTTTCTTTTAGCATATCGTCTTTACACATTAGTGGAGCCCTTAGGATCTTTGCTTGATTACCAGCATTGTGATGGCAGCCACACTCGTGGGGGCTGGGTAATCTATAAGCACATCCTTATGCAGGTCCCTAGTCGCAGGACTATCGAGACAGGGCATCGATACTCCGGAGTAGACTAGCGCATACGCTTCTTATCCCAGCTTGGGAGACGGTCTGTCCCACAGCCATCAATACGTCGTACTTGAGATAGTATGCGGGTGCTCGTTAGGTTACGAGTACACTGGACAGGACTCGTTGGGAACTGTTGGTTGGTATTATACCTATCGTCAGTTATCAGTTCCCAGGTGACATGAGTACAGCTTAGTCCGTTGACTTGACACTGTCACTTCGCCTCGAGTGTGTTCCCACTGTACTTTGATTACTACCCTACCACGGCTCAAAGGAGTCGTGCAAACAGGTAGTTTTTGGGTGCAATCCCGAAGCACTTGAAGGCAGTAATGGTTAGACAGGATTCGTCTCTCCCGGTATTGGGGGTTGATATCGCGCTGTGTCTAGAAGAGCCATTACACAAAGTCCCTGGCCAGGGCAAGCGAGATAGACTGGTAGGTTTCCAGTGTTATCTCAGGTGTTCTGTGCTACACTCCGACACGACTTGTACCGCTAGTATGGGACTGACATTTACCGCCCCCTAGGCCTGCCATGCGATATTCTTAGACAAACAGACCGGACTGTACGGAGATTGTCACATACAGACTCAGTAGGAGTTCAGATGGGTTTACCTCGTCAGTCTTCTTATCGGCATCTACCTGGGGACCGTTACGTACAGCTAGTACCGCTTGCGGTCTGTGGTTAAACCCACTGCCAGCGTAATGTCAAGTCTTTAGAGTTCCACACAGAGGATTATTCGCCTTTGGGCAAAACTGAGTAGAGGTCGCATGGTTTTGCGACAGAGTTCGTTCACATCCGCGCACTTGTGCACGTTTGGCGTCCGGACAGACATTACTAGCGGGCTCTGGTTTGAGCCAGATCCTAGTATATGTTTTGGGGTTAGTTTTATCTCATAGTATTCATGTTCCTCGGAACACGAATGCGGGTGTGTATGCACAGTTGTTTAAGGCGGAGGAAGAGGTTTTTCATTAGGGTTTTGGAACGGGTGCGTATGCACAGTTGACAGTCGTCATTTTCCAAACCCTAATGAATTTGTGATATATCAATTAATAATATTAATTAAATGAAATTGTGTCATGGTTGGGTTTGTTGACTTGTTGACCAAGGTTGACTTGTTGACCTTGGTTGAAACTTTGACCATCATCATTATCTTTTTAGATGCTCTTTGATCTTTGCAAAAATCATTTATTGTGATATGATAATGGTCTCTTCAATCCATCCATCACCTTTTTCATTTTGAATTAATATTATTATTAGATAAATCACATATATGTTATGGTTGTAAAATACCATCTCATTCTATCATAACATTTCTCTCTCTTCTCTTCATCTTCTTCCTCCTCTAGTTCAAGGAGAACAAATCTCATGTGTTGAGAAACATCTTCTTGAAGATAAAACACCCTAAGACACTCTCTACTCACTCTAAGGTTGAAGGTCCAGCAAGCCAAAGACCTTAGTTCTCTCAAAGTTCGAGAAAGGAGTCCAAGGTTGAAACCCTCAGGTGGATCCATCTTTGACGGAAGAAGGCGACGAGGAAAGCACCATCCTAGCACTACAAAGAGTTCAAGAAGAAGGAGTTCAAGTGAGGTATAACCCCTAACCGAGTAGATAAATCTCTAGTTGGGTTGCTAGTGTGTAGTTTAGCCAAGATCCGTTTTTGTAGTACATGTTACCTAAGCCTTAAAAATCGTTTTTCACCATTTCCGCAAGCCCGAAAGAACCGGGAGAGATAACGTGGACTTACAAGGTGCTCATTAGAGAATGGGTACACCGAACAGGACTCGCCGAGAACTCCTAGTTGGTATTATACTTATCGTCAGATAGCAGTTCTCTGGTGATACTGGTACAGGTTAGTCTGTAGACCAGAGATCGTCATAAAGTCTTGTGTGGCTTCCTATGTGCTTTGATTTCCTCCCTACCACAACTCAAAGGAGTCGTGCAAACATGTGGATTTTGGGTACAGTCCCGAGTCATATGGAAGCAATAAGCGATAGGAGGGGTTTCGTCTCTCCCGGTGTTGGGAGTTGATGTTGCTCTATGCTCGATTGGCTATAACTGGAAGTCCCTGGCCAGGGCTGCTGCTGAGATTTACTGATAAGAGTTATCAGTAGTTTCTCGAACCGTTATAGGCCTTACATCGGCATGACTTATCAAATTATTGGAGTCTGACGATACCATCTCTAGACTTGATATGCGACATATCAAACGAATAGACCGAACTGTACGGTAAGTGTTAATGATAGGCTTCATAGGAGTTTGGACAAGCTTGCTTATTGATCTTCTAATCTCTCAATACCTGGGTAGCCGTTACGTCCAACTAGTACCGCTGACGGCTTATAGGTGACTAATGTGATCATCATCTACTACTGGCGTATTGACGAGTCTTTAGAGTCCCATACAGAAGTTTTCTGGTTCAAGCGAAACGAAGTAGGGCACATATGTGATATGTGCGAGGGCCTGATTAAATACGTGTATGTGATACCATATTCTAATCTGGCGGTTATTTGATGTCGATCAGGTTATATGTGATATAACCAGATTACCGAATCAAGTGTTGATTTGATAATGTGATATACAGATAAATGATATTAGTAGGTTATATGTGATATAACCGGATTATTAAATCAAGTGTTGATTTAATAATATGATATATATTATATTTGATATAATTATATCTTAACTAATATTATTAGCTCACTGATTATTTTGTTTTATATATATATATATATATATATATATATAATGAAGTATGGCATGAATTTCTATTTTTGGAAAATAGAAAAAGAGGTAGAAAATGAGAAGGAATGGCGAGGTATGGCCTTTATCATTTATTTATTTCTCTTGACTCACTATTCAAGTATGGTTGCAATTTAATATTGATATTTACTCCATGCTTGAATGAGTGAGGGGTCAAGAGAGTTGACATACACTCTCATTCATTTTGGACTTGTGTTTTTCTAGAGCTCCTTCTTGAATTGCTCTCTAGCTCCTCTTCATCTTCTTCTTCCTCTTCATGCCTTCAAGCTTCAACCCTTCACATGTGATGTGAACCATGGAGCTTGAAACCCTAGTGAACAAATAAAACCCCTACTTCACCATCCTGCACTTCATTAGCACTCTAGTGTAGTGTGTTTCCTTCACTAAAGAGTTTAGTTAAGAGGTAGCTCAGATTAGCGGATTTCGGGTGGATTATCTTCAGCACGAAGATCGTCGGATGAACCTTATTCATTTTTTAAGTGGAGCCTGGTGGAGTCGCATGGACTACTACCCGGAGCATTTGAAGAGAATGATACGGTCTACAAAGGTTGTAGCCTCCTTCCCTTCTCTTAGTTTTCATATCATCATATAGTAAACCTTAATATTCTAGTTAAGATCTTGGTTAGTGTTCGTTAGGATCCGAAATTTTTGAAATTGCATGTGTGATACCCGTTTAAACCCCGTCGCGGTGCAAGCGTACACTTTCAACCTCTTGGCCGCGGTTCCGCCGCCTTTCCTCATGTTCCGCCGCGCTTTCACTGTCATTTAGAAGATTTGGAGCCTCGTTTTTTATGTGCTTCCTCATGTTGCTTTGTTCTTCTGTTTGACAGGTTCAAAATTGCAAAATGGTTCCAAAATATTCTCAGATTTTTATTGGTCCAAAATGGCAAACTCTTTTTGACTTTTGGCCTTTATCTCTCTCGAGCTCCGCGCATCTTATTTCTTGTGCTGCCTTCCTCGTATTTTGTGCTTGTCCAAGACATGAACGACCGCTGTATTTATCTCGTCTCTTGAACTGGTAAACAGCACTTGACGGGTGTGGTTGACTGGAACCCGGATTTTATCTTTCTTTGGCAATTGTTCTGAATTTTGTCATAATTGTGAAGATTGTGCTTGATTTGCGTTATTCTGGACTGGAATCCTGTAAGCTGTAATCATGTAGCAAATACGGATCAAAAGTACCTACTTATATGCAAACGAGCAGAAGAATGGGTTGTATTAAATGTAATATTCTGGTGTGAACAATGCACGAGCTCGTAACCCGTAGGAGGTCTCCTCTGCCGATTAGCTTTATTTGGCTCCGGATGGTGTTACTTGCCATCCTTGACACGATCCCTCCTCATCCGACAGAGATGACTCTGACAATGCTCAATGCCGCGGAGGATAAGATAGACGCTATTCAAGAGACGCGTCTGATCACGAAGCCGATGAGGGACTGCTCCGTTTATCTTTTGGCCAAATACACACTCAACGGGCCGTCATGTTTTCTTTTGCCTGTGGCTGTGGCGATGACAGGAGGGGCGAAACCCTTCGCAAGAGCCGTTGCTATAACATGGTGGAGGAGGTCGAGCGACAACTTCAGAACTCTGAAATTTGCTTTGTTCGTCCCTATTACTCAGATCCCGAGTTTGGTGATCTTTTTGTATGGCCAGAGATGGATGTATGAATTTTTTTTTGTCTTGAATAAAATAAACCAGTTTTGTCTTTGTTCGGTAAATTTTTCACGTCATACACATTTTTTGCAAATAAATTGGCAGTTGTCTTATTGTACTTGCGCATACGGGTCATAAGGGAAAGTTTTGGGATATACCCAATTATCCAAAGCTTTGAGTATTTCAGGGAAAAACTAAAGGTCCTAGAGGGTTTTCTACATATTGGAAAAGCGCAAGGAGTTTCTCACAAGTTTTTAAAGGGCTAGGGGCTTTTCAACAATTTACCCTTTTCTAAATGGTATAGAGAAAGCATGAGCAGACATCAGTGTATGGATTTATTATTATTATACAGAGTAAAACCGAGAAATTTTAAGATGGGAGAGAGAGATAAAACCTCTAATTTATTACAAACAAATTTTTAGAAGGTAAAATTTGTTCTTCCTATATGGCCATCCAAATAGATCTAATCAAATCTGTAACAAACAAAATTTTAACTAAATATCTAAATTCAAAATCTCCCTAATTCCTAATTGATATTATAATTTTCAATTACTTGAGAAATGCCATCAAATATTTAAATTTCATAAAATATAAAATTAAATAAAAAAATTTATATACTTACTAGAAGGGAATCTCAATTATCATTTACAAAATCTTTCACTTTTGATTTTATTTTATTTGCCCACGAGATAAAAAGAAATCGAACCAATGCATCTTGCCAAGTTGGTGTTTCTAGAACACCAAATAATTCTTGCCCATCAAAGCCAATATTATTTTTTATGAAAGTCTATAAAACAAGCTTTATTCATAACTCTAGGTTTCATAGCTAGCATTTACGCCAAGTTAGAACAACTATAATAGAAAATAAAAACAAAATTTGGCTAAATTGAATGACATCTCTCCTCAACTCTCCCTTCTCTCTGATTGCTATGTAAAATTATTTTTACAAAAATCTAAATGAGTACATTGCTGTTATTACACTGTACATTGTACAAGAACTGCAGATTGCCCAAAATATCTTATAGAACTGGGGTTTTTCTTTTGGGAAAGCTAATGAGGGGATACAAGAGCTGATTCAGAATCAACATCATCAATAATTGTATTTCCAGATTCAAACCGCTTGCGATTCTCGACAGCTGCCTGTACTCTCTGATTAAATGCTTCGTCAGAACCCGACAACATGTACCTCAGCTTAAAATTTATCCGGTTTTCTACAAGAACCTTGTGTCTAGGAATTATTCTATCCTCCAGCGAATAACTTAAAAACCTGCCCAGGCATCGGCAATGGAATGTTAAAATTAGAGCATCCAAACACACTATACCACACAAATGCACATGCACGCCCCAGACCTCTTCCACATGTAAGAGTTGCTGAGCACCCAAAATGGAAAAGCAATGTAGATATATGTTCAAGCAAGCAAACAGGCTGTTTGGTTTGCTGAAATGCAGTGAATGTGACAAGAAAATAGCGCAAATCCATTGCTTGGTTGTTTTCAAATTTTGTTGCAAAATTTTCAAATCCAAATCACAATTTTCTGTTTATTGAAAAAATTCTGTTGCAGAATTTTCAAATCCAAATCACATTTTTTTTTATGTCGGGTTGGAAAAAAATGAAAAACGAAATGAAACATTTGTTGCAGATTTGCACCAACAAGAGTTAATAAAAAGATGATGAAGCACCCTTAATAGTGTGATAATCCATTTCTTAAAGTTGCAAACATCGGCTGCAGCAAATGCTGCACAAAGAATGTCGCAATTTGCAAGTTCATTTTTTATTTACTCTCATTGCCAGTCTGCAAAATGTTGCTAACCAAATATGGAAATTCGATTTTTTTTTCTTATTAAAGAAAAAGTTGCATGCAGCTCCATTTCATGAACAACCAAACTAAAGGAGCCCACGTATGATTACTACAGAGCACCTGAGAAAACTAGGCTGCTTATCAAAAGAGATTACCTTGGAAACTCAAGTAGATCCTGCAGTGGTCGAACCATAATTCGTCTCAAGTAGCGATATTTGGGACTGACAATATCCACATTGTATCGGAGCAACATTGGAAAGTCCGCTATCATCTCACCTAGCGATTTCAGATGAATTCCCAGGGACAGGAAGTACTTTACATTGACCTCCAGCTTATGTATGATACTGCACCCTAAAAGTTGTGGGTCAAAGGCAATCACTTTAGCGATATCGGTTCGAGGTACCCCAGCTTTTGACATCAAGAATATGACCTGTAAAAGTGACAAGTAGCTTGACATATGAATATAAAAGATGGACCTAAATGAATAGAAGTAAAATCTGCCAAAAGTAAGATGTGTATTAATTCCGCATTATATCGGATAAACTTGTCTTCTGAAATTGATCAAATTGAATACATCAAAATGAAATCACTTCAAGAGAAGTTTGGATGAATAAAATGACATGCAAAAAAGTTTATTCTTGAACAGAAATTTGGAAGGATGCCTTGCAGGATGATACACGAAGAGACCATTCTATTACTATCCTAAGTGCATGAACAAGAATGTGCCAACACATAGATATAATACTTATTTTTAGTAGTAAATATGTAGTTGAAATTGTAGGGTTACTAGGCACTCTCAAGAGGTTCCACAAGGCATCAACCATGCCAAATTCAAAAATTTAGATGCCGAGAAACCCTAATATAGATCGTTAACTAGAGGATAGGCGAAACTATAAGCTAGCAAACAACTTTACTAACAAGTGAAAGGGATTACAACCTTTGTAGATCCGGTCCTCCACTTCTTTAGCTCCGTGTTGACGTTCCTCCGCTGCGATCATCGGTATCCTAGACTCTAGTGATGGTTTCGTCGGCGAAATAATCGGGCTAGGTCGTTGACATCGAGACCGAAGATGATCTACGTCGAGAAGACTCAAACTCAAGCTATTCCTTCACTTGGTCAAAAACTTAGTGAAGAGAACACCCTATACTACATGGCAAGTAGTAGAGCATGAAGAAATAGGAAGTGGGTTCACTTTAGAATTGGATTTCTCACCCTTTTTCTCATGGCACCATTGGAGCTAGCAAGCTTTTGTGGAGCTTGATGATGAAGAAGAAGAAAAAAAATCATTAGAATAAATATCCAAATGAAACTTATCGAGTTAAGCTCTCATGCTTAACTCATGTAGAGATTTAACCAAAGCATTGGGTTAAGGGTTGGGTTAACTAATATCCTAAGAAAATGACAAAAGATTTGACTTTATCAAAGTTTCTTCAAGCTCATGAAGCTTGATAACTTTGACCAAAGTCTCACTCTTTTGTTATTTGTTAGGAAAATAGTAAACCCTAATTTAACCTTGATTTGGTATAAGTCTCATACACACAACTTGTTTGTATCATCAAGCATGATACAAACATGTACATATATCACATATAAACAATGTGCACAATCAAGTGAGAAAATCAATCTTAAGTGAACCAATACTAGTTAATGTAAAGTAATATATCAAATATATAATTATACATTAAATCATTAAAATCAACACTTGATTTAACGATCCGATCATATTGCATATAACCGACTAATATCTATAGTAACAACTTATCGAATCAACACTTGATCCGATAACCCGGCTACATCGCATACAACCGATTAATGTCACAAATCGCGAGAATATAATACAGTATCACATACTGGTATTATTCTCGGTCCCGCACATATCTCATATGCGCTCCTATTTCATTTCGCTTGAGCCAGGAAACCCCTGTGTAGGACTCTAAAGACTGGTCAATATGCCGGCAGTAGATGATCATATCAAACACCCACAAGCCGCAAGCGGTCTGCTAAACGTAACGGCCACCCGGGTATTGAGCGATCAGAAGATCAACGAGTAAGCCCGCTCACTCTCCTGTGAATCCAACCAATAACACTTACCGTACAGTCCGGTATGTTCGTCTGATATGTCGCATATCTCGTCTAGGGGTGGTAAACGTCAGACCCCAATAACTCGATAAGTCGTGTCGATATGAGACTCATAACGGGTCGAAAAACTACTGGTAACACTTACCAGTAAATCCCTAAAGCAGCCTTGGCCAAGGACTTCCTGTTATAGCCAATCGAGCACAGCGCAACATCAACTCCCTATACCGGGAGAGACGAAACCCCTCCCATCGCTCATTGCCTCCATGTGATTCGGGACTGTACCCAAAAACCACCGTTTTGCACGCCCTCTTGGACGTGGTAAGGTGAAAATCAAAGCACAGTGGGAATCACACAAGACTCTATGACGATCTCGTGTCACCAGACTAACCTGTACCAGTGTCACCAGAAAACTGCCATCTGACGTAAGGTATAATACCATCTGGGAGTTCTCGGCGAGTCCGTCCAGTGTACCCAGTCTCCACTGAGCACCCGTATATCATCTCTGATGTCAAACACCAATGGACATGGGATCATCCATCGCCCATCTATATGGGTCGAGAAGGTACACGCTAGTCTACTCTGGTATATCGATGCCCCGTCTCGATACACGCACGACTAGGGACTTTGAAGGATGTACTTATGGACTACCACGTCCCCACTAGTATGATCCGCATCATAGTCCAGGTAGTCAAGTACACATCCTAAGGGCTTTACCAACATGTAACAAAGAGACAATCAGTGTACACGTTAAGGTAAAGAGTAACCAGATAGCATACTATCATATCGAGCAAGAAAGTCATCCCTATATATGTAAATCCATGCTACCTCTCCCGGTACTTACGGGCTTGCGGAAGTGGTGAAAAACGATTTTTCAAGAGGTGGTAACATGGACTACAAATACGGATCTTTGTTATACAATCTACCTAACAACCTAACTAGAAGTTTTACCTACTCTGTTAGAGGGTTATACCTTTCTTGAACTCTTTCGTCTTCAACTCTTGTGGTGTACGGACCGGCCTCTCCTCGTCGTCTTCTCGTGCCGAAGACGGATCCACCCGAAAGCTTCAACCTTTGGCTTCTTCTTCGAACTTTGAAGAAACTAGAACACTTGGCTTGCTAGGCCTTGTGAACTAGAATGAGTAGAGGATTGTTTTGGTGTCTTTTTTATCTCTAAGGCAATGAGTCTCAACACATGAGAATGGTTTGCCTTGAGCTAGAGAGAGAGCAAGAGGAAAAAGGAGAGAGCTTGAGAATGAGAGAGCTCAAGAAAGAGAAAGCAAATGAAAGAATGAGCCTCTCTTTTCTCATCCACCCTCTCATAATCCAAAAGCATCATGAGCCATAATGATAATCAAGTATTATGTGATGGTTATCATCTCACAAAAGGCAAGATCATTTCATGCATTAAATGCAATGTGTGAACAAATAAGCAAGCCAAAAGTCTTTGCATGAAATGATAGCCATAGTAATGATGGTGGTCAACAAGTCCAATCTAGTCAACCGGTCAACAAAGTTAACAAGGTCAACTTTTCAACCCAACCATGGCACAATAATAATTATCATTAACCATATTTCTAATTCTCATTAGGGTTAAGCAAAGGTCAACAGTCAATAACCCTAATGAGAATCTTCTGCCTCTGTCTCTGTCAACTGTGCACACACACCCGCATCCGCGTTCCGAGGAACACGAATGCAAACGAGATAAAATCAATCCCAAAACGTATACTAGGATCTGGCTTAAACCAAAGCCCGCTAGTAATAACTGTCCGGTCACTAAACGTGCACAAGTGCGCGGATGTGACGGAACCCTGTCGCAAAACCATGCGACCTCTACTCTTTTGTCTAAAGGCGAATAGCTCTGTGTGGGACTCTAAAGACTCGACACTACGCTGGCAGTGGATTTAACCACAGACCGCAAGCGGCACTAGCTGTGCGTAACGGCCCCCGGGTAGATGCCGATAAGAAGACGGACGAGGTGAAACCCATCTGAACTCCTACTGAGCCTGAATGTGACAGTCTCCGTACAGTCCGGTCTATTCATCTGATACATCGCATGGCGGGCCTAAGGGACGGCAAACGTCAGTCCCCTAATAGCGGTACAAGTCGTGTCGGAGTGTAGCCCAGAACACCCTGAGATAACACTGGAAACCTACCAATATATCTCGCTTGCCCTGGCCAGGGACTACTCGTGTAATGGCTCTCCTAGACACAGCGCGATGTCAACCCCCAATACCGGGAGAGACGAATCCTGTCTAACCGTCACTGCCTCCAAGTGCTTCGGGACTGCACCCAACTACTACCTGTTTGCACGACTCTTTTGAGCCGTGGTAGGGCAGTAATCAAAGTATAGTGGGAACACACTCAAGGCGAAGTGACAGTGTCAAGTCAGCGGACTAAGCTGTACTCATGTCACCTGGGAACTGACAACTGACGATAGGTATAATACCAACCAACAGTTCCCGACGAGTCCTGTCCAGTGTACTCGTAACCTAACGAGCACCCGCATACTATCTCAAGTACGACGTACTGACGGCTGTGGGACAGACCGTCTCCCGTGCTGGGATAAGAAGCGCATACGCTAGTCTACTCTGGAGTATCGATGCCCTGTCTCGATAGTCCTACGACTAGGGACCTGTATAAGGATGTGCTTGTGGATTACCCAGCCCCCACGAGTGTGACTGCCATCACAACGCTAGTAATCAAGTAAAGACCCTAAGGGCTCTACTAATATGTATAAACAATATGCTAAAAGAAACGCATGCACATATTAAATTAGAAACAAACCAAGTAGCATACTACCATTTTGAGCAAGATTGTCTATACAAGGTGAATATCCCAAGCTTCCATTAAGTAATATACAAACTAGTATGATACAGTAATGGCCTCTAGGGCATATACACTAACAATATATGTCCAAGCATCCACTACAATATACATCCTATGTATAGTAATGGCCTCTAGGGCATACATATAACTAACAATCTCCTACTTGCACTAGGGCCATCTGATAGCAGTGGTTGTAGTATCTCATACTCAACCATCCCATAAAAGTCTCTCTCTGGGAAAAGGCCTTTATGACTGGATCCGCCGTGTTGTCCTCTGAATCTACTCTCCTAACCTCGATCCCCTGGAGATCAACCATCTCCACGATCAGGTGATACTGCCTAAGAATATGTCTGGATCACTGATGGGACGGGCGTTCCTAGGCATAAGCCACAACTCCATTGTCACACAATGGGAGGAACGAAGTTCATCTCATGAACTAATATACACCCAGACTGCCTCTTTGGTAGCATCTTTGGTAGCGATGTATCCAGCCTTTATCGTCTAGTATGCCACAGTATCTAGCTTGGAACTCTTCCAACATACCGTCCCTTTACTGAGGGTAAAGACAATGCATGTGACTGACATTCAGTCGTCCTTATCATCCTGAAACCTTTCCAGTGATTCTCCCCAGGATCAATTGATACCATCTCACTACAACTAGTGAGTATCCTAATATCCAATTAGATCTATCTCATAGATCCAAAACCCAGGATTTAGTAGGTATCATTTTGATCCTATATGCAGAATCATTGTGACAAGCGGAGATTGACCGAGCGTAGTATAGGAAACTTCTTCCCTATCAAGAGTATATCATCCACGTACTCTACGAGGATTACCACCATACTCCCTACTACCTTTTTGTATATACAAGGTTCATCTACCATTTTGATGATTTCAAACTCTTTGACTAACACATCAAAACAGACGTTCCAACTCCGCGATACCTGCTTTAATCTGTAAAGCAACTTGCACGCGTTTCCGCTGCTCCCACTGTTTACGAAGCCCTCTGGCTGTGTACTTATAGACGTTCTCTTCTAAATCAATATTTAGAAAAGCAGTCATGACACCCAACCACCATATATCGTAGTCATGGTATGTAGCAATGGCAAGTAGGATCCGGATGGGCTTAAGCTTAGCCACTGAAAAAGGTTTCATCATTATCCACGCCCGGTCGATGATGAAAACCTTTAACATGTCTAGCTTTGAAAGTCTCAACTTTTCCATCTACACCAAGTAATTTTCTCAAGATATACTTGCTCCTGATGGGGATTTAACCCTTCAGATAAAGCAACCAAAGTCCATACTTTGTTGGTGTATAAGGATTCCATCTCAGATCGCTAAGCATCCAGCCATTCTTATAGAGTCTCACTCCTGATCGCCAGTCCGAAACTAGTTGGGTCATCATCTCATGATGCAATCCTTACTCCCACTGTCATAGAGAAACCGAAGTATCTCTCAGGTGGGTGAGGAACCCTACTAGATCGGCGGAGAGGCTGAGATGCGTTGGTTGCTATTGAATCCTTTGGTTCTACCAAATCATCAGCTGCAGTTTGTATAGCTGGAACTGTTTCCAGTTCTACCTCATAACCAATAATTTCTTCACAAGAAATTCCCTTTCATAAAGCTGGCATGCTGAGAAACAAAACATTTTTGTTCCTCGGTTAGGTAGAAGATATTCCCTTGCGTATGCTTGGGATATCCAACAAACTTCTACAGATCTGACTTTGCCTCGAGCTTGTCCGGATTATGCTTTTTAGACATAGGCCGGACAACCCCAAATCTTAACTGACTTAAGAGATGGGCTCTTCCCTTTCCATATCTCATATGAAGTGGTAGGCAACTGATTTGATCGGAACCCTATTCAATAGGTATGCAACTTCATAAGTGCACAACTCCCTAAAAGGAAATAGGAAACTCAGTAGTACTCATCATAAAGCACACCATATCTAATAGGGTGTGATTGCTCCGTCCCAATACACCGAAGTGCTGTGGTGTATACGGAGGAGTAATGCTGAGAGAGAATCTCATTCTTAGAATAATCCAGGAATCCCGTGCTCAAGTATTCTCCTCCTTGATCACATCAAAGGACATAATACTTATACCCGTTTTTGGTTCTCTATTTCTAACTTATATTCTGTGAATATCTCAAAAGATTCGGACTTGTGTTTCAACAGGAACATATGTCTGAATCTTGAGAGATCATCAGAGAATTTAATGAAGTACAAAGAACCGGTCTTGGCATTTGTAGACAGGGGACCTTCATACATCAATATGTATCATCCCAAGGGTTCACTAACTCTTTCTCTGCTTCCAATAAACAGAGCTATGGTCATCTTATCTCTGTGACATGACTGGCAAGTTTCACAAGATGTAAATTCAAACTAATTTAAATATGCATCTATATGTAACTTCAGCTAGTCGGGTCGCATTGATATGACCTAGTCTACAATACCTCAAGAAGGATTCGTTCATTTCTGAACTCTTCCTCTTGTGTGTGTTCTATATACTAAGAACTGTAGTTTGATTTAGAACGTTAATGCTTTTAGATAACGTGCCTGAACCGATCAACTCTTGATTTAAGAAATGTTCAAAACATTATCCAACAATACAAAATTATATCCTTCTTTATCTAAATAAAAAGACTGATATGATTTTGTATATCAGGTTCGGTATCTAATAACATTTGTTCAGGATCAATGTATTCTGGTAATACAGGGTGACAGTGACCAACAGACTTGGCTGCAACACTTGCACCGTTTTCTGCCTCATGAAACTTATTACCCGTTCTCAGTTCTCTACCTTTCTGTAGCCCATGTAATATATTACATATGTGGGATCCTGATCCGGTATCAGATACCCAGGACGCAGAGGATACTGAGAAACAGTTCTGTATAACGAACACACCCGAAGATGATGCATCAACATGCACTTTCTTCGTTTGGGCGGCACGGGAAATCTGGTATTCCCCAATTTCCTGCTTTGTCTTATAACAATTATAAGTTGGAGCGGGACCAACATTCCCCAGCTCAGTATAACAAGCGGGTTCGGTCAATATATCCGTTTTATTATCTTGATTAAGGCGTGACATGATCGCTACCTGAAGAGAGAGAAGAAAACACTCTGCGTGCGCTCTTGCAAGATCAGATTGGTTATTATTTTATCTAATCAGGATGGCTCCCACTGTTTTTATCAAATCTTCCTTCAAACCCTAAAAGGAAAGACTAGCCGGGATTAATTACACGCTACAAGTTCGCCAATCTTTCAGCCATGCCAATGTCGGTACTTTGAGGGAGGTTCCCAGTAAACCTCGTTTTCCCAGAGGCGTAACCCCGTTGACACCTTTCTAGACACCTACTTGATCGGCTAATTGTAATGTGTAAAACTCTCGCAGGAGTAACAATTACTCGCAGTGGGTATCGGGATCCAACTATCTCATAGGAGGTATGCAATCTCATTGCAAATTTCAACACTCGAAATTCCCGATAATTTTGCCCCTAGCGTCCTATGACTTTGACGCATGCCAACAAACCATAGTGCGCTAATCAAGTTCAACCCGTCATTTCCTGATTGAATTAAACCCACCCGCACGACCCTTGACGCAGGCCAACAAAGTCGCACGACTACCCTAATCCAATCTGCATCATATGCATAAGCAGATAAATACTAGTTAGCTACCGCACACTACGCCTTGACGCAGGCCAACAAACGTAGCACGAATACTAACTACTACTTATCTGAAATGACGGAGGGCTACGACAGGTTTTTCTGAAAACCTATTGCGTAATGAACTCGATATCGTTGTAGAATCAAATGATTTTGAAATGGAGTGTTTTTTAGGCCTTTCTAGTTTTGCTAAAGGGGTCACTCCCGGTGAAGGGATCGTCGGCCCTTTCCTCATCGAATAAGGTGCAGGATATATCATATATACCGTTGTGCAAAGCAAAAACTATATAAGCAATCAAAAGACAAACCGAGGGTTGTAGTATCTGCCAGTTATTGCTAAAGGAGTCACTCCCGGTAAAAGGATCTCGGTCCTTTCCTTATCGAATAAGGTGCAGGATGTTCTACAAGGAACACCGCGATGCAAAGCAAGAACTGTAGCTACCTGTTTTTGAAAATTCGATTCCACAACATCTTTTAGGTTTCTTTTATTTCATTAATCATATTAATGAAGTCCCATCATTTAAATCACCTAAACATCACAGATAAATACGACGTACACTTATATCATCCGCATTCGCCTCGATGTCCCCTCGTGCACCGTTAGGTTAGGTAACTAACGGCAGAGCGGGGCAGGGCTAGCGCGGGTGTAAAACATAACGTCTATATAATATATCGTATATACTATATACAGTATCTATCACAACATATCAAATGATCACATCATAGATATCGCAGCAGAAGAAACATATGAAATATTGGATATACTAGGACGTCCGTGTTTTCAATACGAGCCAGTATAAAACACGGATTCCACGGTTGCGATGAATAGCCAAACTCACACCCCTAGACCCCTACGAGAGCGGCAAGCAACCCTGCCAATTCTAGAGTTAGGAGACCCGGACTCGACTCCTCGAGTTGGTCTCCCACTGGACTCCAGAACCCGGTTACTTGTGCTCTCCTCTTTGGGTCTATCCTAGTGCGGAAAAGTAAATAATATACAAATGGTGACATCAACCTCAACCCGGAAGTGCCCCAATAAAAGAATATTACATACAATTTAATTTTACATGAATGAAAATAAAAACTCTCATCTCACATAAAAACACCCGGCTATTCAAAAACGCAACGATCCAATATAACATGTCTAGCAACACATAACATCACATGTCATCAACGTAAGTAAAAATGCGCATCCCAATTGTCATTGACATATAGCAACGAAACCGGCGATATCACATATTACACTCACGGTCGCAGAAAAGAAAGTGTAAAACTACAACAGTTGGAATCCGCAACCTGCTTAGACATCGCATGCCTAACAGTTATAAACCCTGCATTTTAGTCTCAATATCGAAAACACTTTTCAATATGTAGTCGGGCAATTCAACAAGATTCCCGACATTTTGATCGAATGCTCGTCGTAAACTTTAGTAGGCGGCCGCACCCCTGATGCCGTCGACGAAGTGCACTAAGGCGGAACACCGCTGCCGCGAGCACCCGAACGGATGCTTTCGGCGACGGGGTTCTCCTACAGTCACTTGGTCGGGGCTATGAGGTGTGGCTGTCTATTAAGTTTACCCGGCGAGTATCCGCGTACGCTACGTGATTGCGACGGACTTTCGATCACATCAAAATTCCGGGGCAACCGATCAAGTGAGACTAAACTGCTATGTTTATAACATCCAAATCAGTTATCTCATAACTACTTATAGATTCCAAAGTATCACATTCCAGATAAATAGAAAATGTTAAACTTTCCGATCGAACATTCAAACACCCAAGTTTTCTCGAAACAGCTCAACTCTTGAAATAAGTTCAAAAACATCCATTTCATGCCACAGTATCAACGGTCCAGCCGTAGAAAGGTCAAGCCAACGCCTCACATATGGCACGCCGTACTGCCCCAAACCCTAAGGTTCAAAGGGCAGTTCAAGACGGTCACATAATCGAGTTAAGGTGTGTTGTCTTCTAGAGGGTCCATCGCGTTACTTGCACTACTTAGACGTTCTTAAACTACGGAAAAATCCAACATTTGGAAATTTCCCGGCAGGGGAAAAATTGGGTATTTATATCCGGTCGAACTTTTTAACATATTCTAAATTATCCAGAAAAACACATAGACAAAGTTAAACAATCCGATCGAATCATCGAGTCCCCAAAACAACCCAGAAAAACTCAACCGTTGAGTATCAATTAAAAATTCCCATAAAATACAGCATGTACAGACGGACATTACTGTTGAAAGCACGTGGCAGAATTCACCACTATGGCCGCGGAACCGCCGCTCAAGCCTAGGTAGGGCCGCGGTTCCGCAGCGTAATAGTCGATTTAGGATCACATGCTTCACAGTAACTCTTACAAAACCCTGCTGAATTTTTTGACAATTTTTAATTAGGAAAAATCCACTGTTTCAGAAAATGTACAGAAAGGGTTAAAAGTTAGGGTTTCGGGGTTCGATCGGATTTCTAACATCGTCTACACTTCGCCTAAAGCTCTAGCTATGCTTTGATACCACTGTAGGGTTACTAGGCACTCTCAAGAGGTTCCACAAGGCATCAACCATGCCAAATTCAAAAATTTAGGTGCCGAGAAACCCTAATATAGATCGTTAACTAGAGGATAGGCGAAACTATAAGCTAGCAAACAACTTTACTAACAAGTGAAAGGGATTACAACCTTTGTAGATCCGGTCCTCCACTTCTTTAGCTCCGTGTTGACGTTCCTCCGCTGCGATCATCAGTATCCTGGACTCTAGTGATGGTTTCGTCGGAGAAATAATCGGGCTAGGTCGTTGACTTCGAGGCCGAAAATGATCTACGTCGGGGAGACTCAAACTCAAGCTATTCCTTCACTTGGTCAAAAACTTTGTGAAGAGAACACCCTATACTATATGGCAAGTAGTAGAGGATGAAGAAATAAGAAGTGGGTTCACTTTAGAATTGGATTTCTCATTCTTTTTCTCATGGCACCATTGGAGCTAGCAAGCTTTTGTGGAGCTTGATGATGAAGAAGAAGAAAAAGAATCATTAGAATAAATATCCAAATGAAACTTATCCATTTAATTATGGCACCATGGTTGAGTTAATCCCCCATGCTTAACTCATGTAGAGATTTAACCAAAACATTAGGTTAAGGGTTGGGTTAACTAATATCCTAAGGAAATGACAAAAGATTTGACTTTGTCAAAATTTCTTCAAGCTTCATGAAGCTTGATAACTTTGACCAAAGTCTCACTCTTTTGTTATTTGTTAGGAAAATAGTAAACCCTAATTTAACCCTGATTTGGTATAAGTCCCATACACACAACTTGTTTGTATCATCAAGCATGATACAAACATGTACATATATCACATATAAACAATGTGCACAATCAAGTGAGAAAATCAATCTTAAGTGAACCAATACTAGTTAATGTAAAGTAATATATCAAATATATAATTATACATTAAATCATTAAATCAACACTTGATTTAACGATCCGGTCATATTGCATATAACCGACTAATATCTATAGTAACAACTTATCGAATCAACACTTGATCCGATAACCCGGCTATATCGCATACAACCGATTAATGTCACAAATCGCGAGAATAGAATACAGTATCACATACTGGTATTATTCTCGGTCCCGCACATATCTCATATGCGCTCCTGTTTCGTTTCGCTTGAGCCAGGAAACCCCTGTGTAGGACTCTAAAGACTGGTCAATACGCCGGCAGTAGGTGATGATCATATCAAACACCCACAAGCCGCAAGCGGTCTGCTAAACGTAACGGCCACCCGGGTATTGAGCGATCAGAAGATCAACTAGCAAGCCCGCTCACACTCCTGTGAATCCAACCAGTAACACTTACCGTACAGTCCGGTATGTTCGTCTGATATGTCGCATATCTCGTTTAGGGGTGGTAAACGTCAGACCCCAATAACTCGATAAGTCGTGTCGATATGAGGCTCATAACGGGTCGAGAAACTACTGGTAACACTTACCAGTAAATCCCTAAAGCAGCCTTGGCCAAGGACTTCCTGTTATAGCCAATCGAGCATAGCGCAACATCAACTCCCTATACCGGGAGAGACGAAACCCCTCCTATCGCTCATTGCCTCCATGTGATTCGGGACTGTACCCAAAAACCACCGTTTTGCACGCCCTCTTGGACGTGGTAAGGTGGAAATCAAAGTACAGTGGGAATCACACAAGACTCTATGACGATCTTGGGTCTACAGACTAACCTGTACCAGTGTCACCAGAGAACTGCCATCTGACGTAAGGTATAATACTATCTGGGAGTTCTCGGCGAGTCCGTCCAGTGTACCCAGTCTCCACTGAGCACCCGTATATCATCTTTGATGTCAAACACCAATGGATATGGGATCATCCATCGCCCATCTATATGGGTCGAGAAGGTACACGCTAGTCTACTCTGGTATATCGATGCCCCGTCTCGATACACCCACGACTAGGGACTTTGAAGGATGTACTTATGGACTACCACGTCCCCACTAGTATGATCAGCACCATAGTCCAGGTAGTCAAGTACACATCCTAAGGGCTTTACCAACATGTAACAGAGAGAAAATCAATGTACACGTTAAGATAAAGAGTAACCAGATAGCATACTATCATATCGAGCAAGAAAGTCATCCCTATATATGTCCAAGCATCCACTACAATATACATCATATGTATAGTAATGGCCTCTAAGGCATACATATAACTAACAGAAATTAGTAGGGCTAAACAAAAGATCTCGAAGCTATTGTTTGCTAGCATGATGGATCAAGCGAGAAACCACAACCCTTTGTCAATATGGGAAGTTGTTTGCGCAGAAAGAGCTTGTATATAAATATATCCAGTACTACTTTGAAGCAGGAATAATTGTGTTGGGTGTAGCCCAAGAACAAATATGAACGAAATGACCTAAGACAGCACAGACGGTTAGAACATACAAATGGACTGTCCATTCACAGCAAGAGAAATTATAGATAGGAAAAGTGGAGCACACAGCTAATTTGCACGTACATCAACTGCCCTTATAGAAATATTTGTAATGTTATAATAAATGTTTGCACATGATTAACCTTTCTAGAGTTCTTTGTTTGGAGTTTCTACCACTAAAGGGGCAAAAATTGCCTAGGAGTTCGTCAGATACCATCAAAAAGTTTGATAGCAGAATGGAAGTACACTATAAGTAGAAGAATTTATCTGTTGTGGTTTGAGCTGAGGTAAATAAGTTCATTGTTTGGAAAATAAGTCCAATTGATGTAACCAGATCCAGGAGGGCATTGTCGACAAGTGAATCATAACTAACCCAAAATGTTTAGATAAAAACTGAACATATGAACTTAACTAATTAAATAACTATCCGTAACAGAGAAGAAATATCTAGAATGGCTAATCGAAAAAGGTCAGCCATTCAGACATATGTTCAGTTCAAAGTTCAACTAAAAAAGAAAAATGATACATCCAAACAATATTACATATACAAGCTAAGTGCATTTACAATATGATGTAATAAAAAAGCTTGAACTAGGAAATAAGAAGCTTAGAACAAACCACTGGTCGAATTTTCTTGTAGAGGCTATATGTTAACAAGGGTGGAAACTTTACTAAGGCACTACCAATGGCTTCATCTCTGATGCCTAGGCCTTGCAAAAATCGTACCTAACATAAAAGAGTAATAGTTATCAGCAAGCTTATAAATTGATAATGCATCAGGGTACAACACTTATAAAAGCTTTTTATCTGATTACAAGCTATGTTTAACCATGCTTTGAAATCTCGGTCATACCGATCCGAGATACCCAATTCCGATCCAAAAATGGACTGTCTGAGTTCCAATCCCAATACCAAGTATAATATAGTGTCTACCATTTGATTAAGTGGGTTCTAATATTAAGTTATTAATGGGTTAATATGTCATATAGATGGGTTATCACGGCTTACTTGACCTCAATAATGACTTAAAAATATACCAAGCAATCTATAAATTTTTTAGTAGATATTAAAACAACCATACTAGATATCATCAGTTACTAGACAATACGTCAAATTGTTTATTGTTACTTCTAATATTTAAATAAGAAATTTTACTGATTTTTTAAAACCATTTTTTTTCAATGATATCCGAGACGGTCGATACGGACGAGATGACTGATTTCCAACCCAAAAGTGACCGTCTGATACCAATACCAATTCCGATATTTTAAACCTTGTATTTAACATGTCCTAGGATGGCGGAACCAAATCTCTTTGACACAATGAACTGCAGAAATTTAAGTAGCAATTTCTATAACAAAATCAAACCATACAGATATGAGATATCTTCTACATTTGTGATGGATAGTTCATCTAGTGCAATTGTGCAAACGAAAGATTGTACCTTTGGCGCAATTGTATTCTCCAGATCAGCACAGAAAATCATGGGTTTCACCAAAAGCATTCTTTTCAACCCATCACGTCGAATACCATGGTAATACAGATACTTGACGAGGGGCTTCCACCTATCCTCGATGCTACAGCCCATCAGCTGAGGCTTGAAAGCTAACAGTTTGCCAACATCCGTGGTATTCAAGCCAAAATGCATAAGGTACTGAACCTAAACAACAAGGCACATGTCACACTCTTCAACAAAACTGTTATGATCCTATGATTAGCATATGTTAAGATTTTCTCTCAGCAAATATGATCACTCACATTAAAAAATTGATGTGAAAGAAACCAATCTTTCTTAATTTGGAGAGAATCTTAAATGTTATTTTGTGATGCTTAGACTTAAATAGAATAATACAAATCAGCACAAGTTCAATTAGAGTATCACGTGATATAACATATTAAAACAGGAATCAGCCATCCTATCCTATAAACCTAAATAATTCAAACTGAATATGTAGTGATCAACCAAAGCATTCAGATCTGGAGACATATCATGTATTGTTTTCCAAGCTTCTTGTATCATATATTGTAACCTATCGATACAATAAGAATTTCATCATGTGCAAATACTTATCTAATTCAGAATACAACTATATATCATGATATATGGAAAATGTATCCGATAGATGACATCAATGAAAAGGCCAGCTACTCAGCACAAACATATAGTATATTTGGGAGGGTGCTTAACCCAATAGTAGAAAGAGATAGGTTGACTGAAAAAATTTCATTTCTATGGTACATCTTAGAAGAATTTATAATCAATAACAAACCATGGCAGATAACATGTAATGTGTGGAGATCGTGTGGAAAATTTCCTGGGTAATCGCTCCATCAAATGAAAAGCTACCATGGGCATCAGATATCATTGATAAATAAATAGGAAGTGTCATCAAACTGTTTCCTTCCACTCTTTCCTAGCATGGAATGGAATAAGGAAAATGTATTGTCTCGATCTATATGAAAATGGCTCTGGTTTTTATTGGTTTCATTGATAGGAAAAGAGTACGATGGCTAGTGAAGCGACCACCTGCAAAAAAAGTGGTAGATCGGATGAAGATACAAAGAAGACAACAACAAAAACGCATTAGTGACTTGGAGACGCACCAAAAACATAAGAAAAAGGGGAAATAAGATGAAAACAGAGAAAAAGGAAAAGATGACCAGAGATGGATAAGGAATCACAAGATTTCAATGGAAACCCGAATCAGCTATCAGCCAAAAATTCTCAATCGGGCATGAATACTTAGCTCAAAAGCTCTCTTTTGGAGAAAAAAAACGTATGTCCAAAAACACTCATAAAATACAAGTGCAAATTTATGAAAATATTCAGAGATTCTAATGTCAAAAAAAATTTGAAAACTAAAATTTCAGCAGATAACCGGAAAAACTGCGTTCCCAATTTCAACTGAAAACAGAGACCAATTCAAACGCCTCTCATCTAAAACCACAACGGCCAAATGTGGCAAACAATAGATCTTTAGAAAGATAAACAAGTCTACTTTCGAACTTGAAAATCGGTTTGGGATTTGGAGCTTCCTAGAGAATGTTATAATAGATACAACGAGGTTGTCACAACAAAAAATGCATGTTTTTGTAGATTTTTGTATTTTTCGATTTATTTTTTTTTGGAATTTTTAGTTGGGATTTGATTTCGAATATCTTTTAAGAGTGACATTGGATGTAGATCATCTTCTCTAATCTCTACATTTCCTTAATTGATATCCAAGGGATAAAAAGATGGTAAAAGAAAAGAACCCGAACCCTAACCCTAAGATGATGCAAATGGTTATCCAGGGTACAACGGTAAACACTAATGGTTGCTTCCCATGGTGTCTGCAACTAGCTAGTGCCCCTACCTCTACAGACCATTTTTTGCCTACACTTGTTGCAGTGTCATTCAAAGGTAACAAAAGCTTACTATGTTCAATTACAATAGGTCATAATGTCATAACTTATATGTACATTACAATGGCGTCATTAGCAGTAAATGTCAAATGCACATCAACAAAACATGAAGCAAGTTATCATAAACATCTATAAACAGTCCAAATATTTCGCACGCGCGCACGCACACTATGGTGATAAAAATACATAGGATTATGCTGTGAAAATTTCATGGCACGCTTCATAGGCCTGTTATTTCATGTAAATCAATTAAAGTTTGGCATGACTAAGTTACAAAACCATATAAATTCTTTCTATCCTGGTAATTAAGCAACAGAAAATTGTGTGCCCTTTTGCAGGTAACAAAAAAAATTAGTTACTAAAGTAACTAAACAACACTAACAAAAACAAAATATAGCATCCACAAGTGATGATGCAGCAAGGTAGTATTAATTAAGCATACATACCTTACTATTCATATCACTAAAGGTGAAGAACCCAAGAACCCTGGGATACCCATAGACCATTGTACCAAAATCCTCCTTGTTCATGCCCATATCCAAATAAAACTTCACCCGCGACACCAATTCTTCCATGCTTAAAGTCAACAGTTGTGGACATCGGGTAACAACAAAACCGACCCAATCCCTCCTCACCCCATTCTCAATTAGATACTCAACAATCTCATCCATCTCTTCGGAGCTCCGCTCCAAAATTGAGCTTGCTTTCACAAACACAACACCAAGATTCTCTCCCTTCACATGTATCGACTTCAACCACTCCGCTACTCTTCTCACTTGCTCAAGATCCCCCGAACACATGCATATCACCTCCCCAATTTTGGGGTATGTCATAGAATTATGTTTCAACCACCTATAACATCCAACATTTACCAAGCTCTAAGCTTTGATTCATAACATTTTCAAACTAAATCAAGGCTACTAATGATACAAGTTTCGAGCTTCAAAATGCTTACTTGACAAGAGCAACAACACCTGAGCTCTGAATGTAAGATTTGGTCCTCACATTGAACGACACATGCTTGAACTCCGAAACCCCTTTCATGGCCGCGGACTCAATCACAACTCTATCAACAAATCCACTCAATCTCGACACAAGATTCACGGAATAGTTAACACTAAGCCTCCCAGCCTTAAAAGCCTCCTTCAAGATCTCAGCAGCGACTCCTCTCCTGACCTCAATCGCCTTCTTGATGTCCTCTTCATCGCTCTCGAGGACAATGCGATCGAATTCGATCTTTTTGGGGAAATCGATGGATCCTGGGAATCGAGGGACTCTTCGAGTGGCGAGAGATGCTTCCTCTATGATTCTCCTCCTCTGTACCTCATCTTCGTCTAATTCTTCGTCTTCGTTGTTGCTGATGATGTGAGGAGCTGCTCCTTGAGAATGGAGGAGGAAGAGAGCGGTGGACTTGGCGTTTTGGCGGCGAGAGAGCTGGGATGGGTTTAGGGCTTCGACTGTGAGCGAGGCTTCGTCTGAGGATGGTGCTTTTGCTTTGATGTTTGTAGCTTTGAGTAGGGGTTTGAGGGAGAAAGGGTTAGGGCTAGGGTTAGGGTTAGGGTTAGGGTTTGGGCGAAGGTGGCCATTGAAGAGGGAGGTGGAGAGATAGGGATGGTGCTGAGGGCTGCACAACATTGGGATACAAATTGCCCCCAAAATTTGTAATGAGAAAATAGAGAAGAGGAAAATAATTTGCCAATGCTATCTTTGGAAAGCTTCATGGATATCTAGGTTTAACTACAGTCGATTATACTAACTGGGCTTTGAAAAGTGAGACCGCGCTCCGTTTGATTTCCAAAAGGTTTATCTTAAAAAAAACGACACGTGTGATGGACGTAAAAATAATTTCTAGCATTATTTCTGAAAGAATGATTGACCACTGCTTGTACGCTTAGCTTTGCTAAAATATGATTATCTTTCAGCATATTTAGTTAAATGTTAATTTAGCTCCTGATGATGTTCGATACCCCAGATCATGACACGTGGCAGATTACGTGTCTCAAGGTGTGACATTTCAGAAAAATAAAATATTATTTTTGGGGAATTTTTATAATTTAATATTAATTTTAATGAATATTTTAATATTTTGGTATAATTAAATACCGATAAATGGGGAAAATTTTGGAAAATTATAGAAATTACCAGAAAGGGGTATTTTATGTGAATTATGCAAATTTTAAGTTTTTATGATTAGTTTGACACTAATTTAGTGCTAATCGCGTTTTAAGCGTATTTTGTGCAAAACGTTGCACCGTATCATTTTTACACTTGTTGCATTTTTGCATGACTTTTATTTTCGGTTTACTATTGAGGAGAGAAGGAAAATGGATTAGAAAAGAAAAGAAATTGAATAAAGAATGGAATAGTGTGAGGTATGAGTAAGAGAGAGAATGAGAGGGTGAGGGGTCAACACCTTGGACCAAGCCCCCATCACTCTGTTCTTCACCATTTCCTCTCCTCGCCTCTTCATTTTCTGCTGCTGCTGCCCCCTCCTCCTCCCACTCTTCAAGCCACCAGAACTCCATGAAAAACACTCCGAAACCTCATTTCCATTTCGCGAAAAAGATGCACAAGCTCAAGGGAAACACATTGGACCAAGAAAGTAAGGATTTTGGCCACTTGGGGCAACTCAAGAATTTTTTTGAGTTGCCAAATGAGCTATTTTCTGAACCATAAGCTTAGTGTTTCCATTGCATTTACCCCCATGTTAGATTAGAACCGATATCGAGTGGTTGTGTGGACTTAGAAGAATTCTAGTTAGGGTTAAAGGAATTTGAGGGTTGTGATGTGAAGTTGAGCTCAGTAGAGACCATACAAACCCCCTAGTGCTAGAATCCAGGCCTAAAGCAGAGACTAGAAACTCGGAATACGGATTTAGAAAAGCCGATATCGGGAAATTGTGAATTCTGTGGATGTAAAATGGAATCTGCTATCACCCCGAGACTCTGAAAATTATTTTGCAAACACAGAGAGATGTGCAGGCACCCAGGAAACTAACCCCAAGACCCTAGCCCCTGGTTCCATTCCTTAGCCGCGGATTTATTCTGCCTGGCCGCAAATTGTGGCCAGACCTAGGCCTTTTGGCCTCGTGTTGGTTCTGTGGTCTCCTAGTCAGTTAAATAGACCCCTGGCATATACAAAATTGTCCGATTTGACCTAGGGTGAAATCTGGGACCCTTTTCTATAGTTGATGTTTTGATTCGTGTTTTCGTATTGCGTATTTTAAATTCTGGATTTGTATAATTGCGTTTTACCTCGATTACTTGGCGTTTATACGACAATATCGAGGATTGTTTGATGGTTTAGAAAGCGTAGTCCATAGGTTCTAACCTATAAGCTTTTAAGCGTATTGTTTTGGTTTTCGTGTGTCGTTTAGTTTTGATTTGGTTTTAATGCGATGCGATACGTGTGACATGTAGGTACCCCCACGGTGATCCGAGGCGATGAAGATGATGGTGGAAATATCGACACCGACACGCAGGATGCAAGGTGAGTAGATTATATCTACGGGGGAAGTCGGGTGGATGGCGTATAGCACCCCCGCAGTTCGATATTTAGTATACTATATATATGCTATATATATAAATATAATAGCGTTAAGTGTGATATGGATATTTTAGATGTGTTTAGGTGTACTATGGATAGATTAGGGTTTAGAAGTGAACTAGTATAGTTTCCTAGTTGCGAACCCTAGAGTAGGTTTACACCCACACCCACACGCTGCTTGTTATACTTATACCTGAATGATGAGGGTAGTGTATGATATTTGGAGATGAGTCGATGAGATTGGGCATAGTGCCGTGAGATCGGTGATATATGTGATTCGTATTTGGGATACGATATGAGATTTTAGCGGGCCTTTGGACGTGTGTTTCACACACGCATTTATATTTTTATAGATGGTATCGATTTGTACTAGACTTAGATCAGTACCCCAGATCATGAGATATGATGATAAGGATACCAGATAATTGATGAGATGAATGTGATATTGACTCGTACCCAGCTTTTGGGATGCCGTACGATGATTTACCGTACGAGCTTTATATTGATGATAGATCCGCAATCATGACTCGAGGATGTCATATGATATTGTATTGTACGCGGTACCTTTGAGATGGGATCACCGACTATTATATTTATATATTTATATATATATATATATCGACCCAGATTTAGGTGGTTTCCATACCTCTCCCGATTGACTTGTTAGTCAGAGCTGTAGTTTTGCTAGTAGATGTTAGGCTAGGCCGATGTCATACCTATTTCAAAAACTAACGAATCGGAAGTATTTTAAAAACAGGCAAAGGGATTCTACGGATATTTTCAAAAGACGCATCTTTTCTTAAAAACACCGTAGCCCTTATTTTTCTAAAAACCCCAATTCGTCTTCTTTCAAATGGCAAAACAGTATGACATGGATACACTGATGTAGATTCTACACTGTTGTGTTATTATTCATTTGCCGCATATTCTTACTGTTGCATTCAGGATATGATCCCTTGCATGGCATACCAGTGCACACATATATTGATATCTTTATATTTACGCACATGCACACTGTATATTCATACCAGTGCACACATATATTGATATCTTCATACTTGCGCATATGCACACTGTATTTTCATAGTAGTGCTACACTTATATTCGCGTATATATCAATTTGCACATCCATACCCACATACATACACATGTTACATACATGGATGATATTGACTTGGTTTCAAGAAAATAAGGACCGCATGAGATATTTTCAAAACTGGATTCTTTTAAAAGAGCGGTTTTCCCTTTTTACTTTTAGTGTCATACGACACATTGCATGGATTTACGCATTGAGTTGGATTTATGGGATTTCTGGATTTGAGAACCATGGTATTATTTTAAGAAAATACGCACTGTTTTAAAAACCCGGTTTCTCTTGATATGATATTTCAGTGCGTCCACCATGAGTTTTCTCGGTTCCTGAGAGCTTGTGTGAGCATACCTGATTCGAGGAGTGGTAGGCACCGATTGCGGGTACATGGTGGACCTGGTGAGGTACCTCGGGGCAAGAAGACTCGTATATGTTAGACGGTGAGCCTGGCAGGGGAGTACTACCTACCGGTGATTGTTTGAGCTCGGCGGATATCTGGGAGATACCGACCGGAGTTGAGAGATGAGACGGGCCGATCCGGACAGACGGAGCCCTCTGTATATGAGGATTTATGTGCCGATGCTAGGCACAGGTTTTATGATGTTTTCGAGTGTCGATGCTTGACACTCAGGTTCCATGATTTTGATATGTCGCGAGCGACACATGTTGATTTACATCCTCATACTTCCATGCATATGTTTATGATATTTACATGCATGATGCTTATTGTCATTGGGTGACACGTGGACGATTTTCACAGACATATATTGACATTGATGACATTGATCACATAGTTGGATGATATCCACATATTCATAAACTTCATGATATAGTCGACATTGATCATACCTCATATTTATGATATGTTATTACCTGAGGCACTGGCACGAGCACTTGGCACTACACTCATGTATAGATGTTGCATTGCCACCTTATCATGCTTCAGACTTATTCATTTGAAGTTTATATATATATCTGATCGTATTGACATAGGATTGTGTCATACATACGATTTCAGCTCTATGATGTTTTCTATTCACAAGTTGGCAACTCGCCCTCGTTGTGCCACAGTTCTTGCAGCTTTTGCCGTACAGGTTCCATTGCGGCTTTTTTGGCACACTGCTTCCTTTCTGGGTGATTGCTTTGGTAGGTGGGTTCACTCGCATCGTGACCACCCTTGTATTTATTTTTATCAGTTGTATCTAGTAATTCCATCAACCAAACTTGTATATTATTTCAGACTTAGAAAACCAGTTATGTATTATTTCGACCTTAGAGTCGCGCGTTGTAGTATTATGGTTTTCATGCTGATTTTGAGTTTTCCTTTGAGTTTTGATCCTCGCCCTTCGGCGTTGTATATTATACTGTTTGTATGGTTGTGACCGTCGATTGACGAAGAGCTAGCTCCCGCTTGGGGATGCCTTTTATCATTGTATATATATTATTCATGTTGTACCCCGTTTGGGGCCAGTATTTACAAAGGAAACTCTGCCGAAATTTTCAAAAAGGATTAGAGATTTTAAAAATGCATATTCGGCTTATTTATTTAAAAATCTTGCTTTTAAAACATGTTTTCTTCACTTCTTAAAACTAGTTTTCCTTATTTACTCCTTAAAAATGGTTTTAGATTTCTGGGCTTTTGGCCTACTTGAATTAGATGGGGTCCTATAGACTTCATATGATTCAAGTGCCAGTCACGTGCTATTTCGGGTCGTGACAAAGTTGGTATCAGAGCGCTAGGTTAAGCTTGGTTCAAGTCTAAGTTTGACTATCCGGAGCCTAGAGCGTTTATATATATACGGAACTAAGGCTTGACCTTACGGAACTTAGACTTAGTCGAGGGGGTATTATACCCGAACTTTCGTCGCATAGGATGACCCTTGGTTGATGGAGTAGGTAGCTTGAGTAGAGTGACGTACCGTACGTATGTTCCGCGGCATACTTACGATACGCTACTCCGCTTAAGAAACCTTAGGATGTACATTTTCTTGCACAGTATTATATCCATTCCTATGATCTATCCTCATCGATACTGGTTATGATTTTGCTGCTACGATCACATGGGCAGAGAGAGCTACGGCTAAAGTTGCGTCAGCACGAGCTCGTCATGGACGAGGACTGACCAGGGCGTGATTCCAGGGACGTACGATTGCATAGAGAAGCGTCGTTTTATTGTGTTTTCGTGCCACGAGCGTTTGACAGATCGCTTTTACGAGATTTCCCGGATGTGCTGATCGGCACCAGAGGAACAGGCTACTGCTAGAGGCCAGCCAGAGTGTGATGACCATTGATATATCGCTTATTCAGGATGATTGAGGCGCTGTTTATGCAAGTGCACGGCGGCGTCCCGGCCGTCAATCCGACGCCGGAATGCGGAAACGAAACTTTTCTTAAACTTGTAAACCGGCACCACCGCGCACTTTAAAACCCGGATCGAGCCATTAACCTAATACTAGCAAACAAGAAGATGGGGTAGAGAGCTATACCGAGCGATCCGTGTCCTTCGATCTTCGGCCTCCACTCCGATCTCCTCGCGGAATCTCCGGTCTTCATCTCCTCGTCGGAAAGGGCACCACATCGCCGGGTTCTTTTACGGGCTCCCACCTCTGGACCGAGACAACTCGAGCACGAAGTTGGCGAGTCGACGTGCCCAAGGATGCTGTAGATGAAGTGTGGATCACTTTGTCTCATGGGGTTATGAAGTTGCCATTTGATGTGGAGAAATGAACTTTTGGAGATGTGAGGAATTTTGTAGCAAGCTTAAAATGTGATGAATATTTTTCCCACCATCAAAAAATGAATCTCTCTCTCTCTCACATGAAATGTGGCCGGCCTCTCTAAAGAATGGGAGTGGGAAAAAATGCAAGGGGTGAGCACAAGAGAGTAGGAAGGTGACCATAAGAGAATATGAAGATAATGAGGTAAAGGGGTCACACCACCATCAACACAAATCCAATCTCATAAATGAAAACCATCATGAATGATAAAGCAAAGATGTTGTACCCATCATAATCCCTCATATACAAATAAACCCCCTCCACAATGCTAATTTGCAAATATGCATATCAGCCCCTCCCATCACAAAAGTCCGGCCGTGAAGGAACAAAGGAAAACTGGCCGGAACGGAATACAAACTGGCAATTTCAGAAAACTGATCCCGTAATAAATTACAGGAAAACCCCGCGACTGTATATACATACCCGCATTTGTATTCCCACTGAATACAAATGCAAAGAGACAAAATCTACACTGTACAATACTAGGATCCAGCTTAAGCCAAAGCCCGCTAGTATTATCCGTCCGATCATGATCCGTGCAATACCGCACGTATCTGATCGAACCCTGCCATATCTTCATACGGCCTCTACAGCGTTTCGCCCGAAACTTGAAAAACTGTCTGTGGGGGACTCTAAAGACTCGTCAATACTTTGGCTGTGGATTTAACCACTAGCACATCAGAGGTATTAGCCATACGTAACGGGCTACCAGGTATTGACCAAAAGGGACGTCGATGAGCGAACTCATCCTGACACCCTATTAAGCCTGTCAGTGACAATATCCGTACAGTCCGGTCCGTTCGTCTATGAGCATCGCATGGCGGGCCTAGGGGGTTGGTAAAAGTCAGACCCCCAAAAGCGGTACAAGTCGTGTCGGAGTGTAGTCCAGAACACTCTGAGATATTATTGGAATACCTACCAGTAAATCTCCTGCCTTGGCCAAGGACTTCGTGTAATGGCTCTCCTAGACACAGCGCGACCTCACCCCCAATACCGGGAGAGACGAACCCCTGCAGATCCGCTCACTGCCTCCATGTGGCTCGGGACTGTACCCAACTAAAACCTGTTTGCACGACTCCTTTGAGCGTGGTAGGGTAGTAATCAAAGTACAGTGGGAACTCACACGAGACAAATGACGATCTCAGGTTGATGAACTAACCTGTACACATGTCACCAGGGAACTACTATCTGACGTCTGGTATAAGACCAACTAGCATGTTCTCGACGAGTCCTGTCTGGTGTACTCATAACCCAATGAGCACCTGTATACATCTTAGGTGAACCAACTGACACCAGTGGCTTGTGAGACCGGCCACCGCCCCTCGTCGGGGTCTCGACTGTATACACTAGTCTACTCTGGAGTATCGATGCCCTGTCTCGAAACTCCCACGACTAAGGACCTTTTAAGGATGTGCTTATAGACCCCAGCTCCCACGTATATGATCGCCCTCATACTGCTGGCAGTCAAGCAAGAATCCTAAGGGCTTTATCAATGCGCAATAGTGACCTGTAAGGTCACCTAAAGCAGTACACGATGATAAAGATAAACCAGATAGCATACTATCATCTTGAGTAAGACTGTCCTACCGTTATAGGTCCTCCCTCAATCATTGCAATCACGTACCTGTGATCCAATAATTGACTCTGAGGGTACTATCTCCAACAATCTCCCACTTGCACTCAAGGCTAATTATTGCGATATCGCATACTCACAGCCCGTGTGATACCGAACACCCAACTCCTCTACTAGTCAGTCTCACAAAGCTCGTTTGCGAAACTATTGCGTTCGAGGAATAGCCTCAGTGAGTGGATCCGCTGTGATGTTTCTTTCTATGTCTCTCTTTATCTCAAGTTCGCAGAGAAACCCATCTCCCGAAATGAGCAATACCTGTCTTAGAATATGATTGGATGTCTGATGGGACCTAGTTCATGAGTGAACTCCAAATCCAAACTTCTTAGACTGTATCGTCAACTGAACTTAATCAGTATCCTGCGCCATGCCTCCCTCAGTATTCGCCTAGACCACCTGTCCAAAATACTGTCCCTCTTCAGAGGAAGAACTATAACTCTGACAGTCAGTTTGTCATCCAGGTCACCTTGGAAGCCTGGAATGATAACTGTCTCCCAAAAGAGGCTGCCGTTATCATTTCCCTAGAACATCAACTTATGTTCTAAAACTGCTTCCGATCGTTTCTCTAGGATTGGATTAATATCAACTTACTGTATCTACTGCAAAACCAACATCTGGTGTGGTACTTGACATCTCATGATTGACTCAATTGCCTAAGCAAGTGATCTGCCAATCATGCACACCCCTCTCCACTTTAGTCTATAAGACACCTTAAGAGAGGGTGACTCCATCACCTGCAGGTACATCACCATGCCAGGAGTCGTCCATTCTAAAACACCTTTAGAATGCTGTCTAAGTACCCAGATTGGGAGGCTACCCAAATCTAGATCTAAAACCATAGATCTAGTAACCAGAATGCCTGATATGATATCCAATTCCTATGTGGAGAAACCACTGTGTGACAACCAAAATATAACCGATTGTAGTAAAGGAATTTCACTTCCTACTTTGTGTATGTCATCCAAATACCAGGACATCACACCCTACTACCTTCTTAACAGATCCATCCCCTATTCTGATGAAGTCAAACCTATGACTGTCACATCAGAAATAGATAATATATCTCCACTGTATCTGCTTTAGTCTATCAATAGACATAAGCCACTTGTCCATCAATACTTCCTCTGCTCCCACTGACTACGACAACCCTCTGGCAGAGTCATATACACCTGCACTTCTAAAGCTAGTTTAGAACGACGCTATACTCATCCTCCTGCCGGGTCTCACAATCTGGAACAACAGCAATGGCAAGTCTGGGTAAACAAGAACCTCCCTGCCACCGTCCTTGAGTATACCGAAGTACCTCTCGAGCGCCTGAGGTTACCCACCATATCTGCGGAGTGGCTAATGGAATGTCAAACCAGATTGAATCTTGAGGTTCTTATCAAATTTTCAATAATCGTTTGCGGTTCTGGAATCACTTTCAGTTCTACCATACTCCCACTACTGTTTTCTGAAAAAATCCATTTTTATTAAAACTGTGGCGAGTTTAGAAGAATATCACTATTGATCTTCCAGATGGTAGAAAGTCAACCCTCGTCATAGCCTGGGTCAACCCACAAACAGCCATTACGGAAACGTGCCTTAAGTTATCCAGAGTCTGGTTTTAAGCATAAGCCGGACAACTCCCCGTACCTTAACAACGTCAAGATATGAACTGCTCTATATCCAATATAGAAACAGAGGCACTGATTTAATTGAACCAGATTCAAATCATGCAGCTGTCTCCAGTGCATGTCAACTAAATGGAAAGAGGCCGATGAGCATTACTCAACTTAGGAGTACTTCCAATTATGAGTAACCTGAAAGAGAAGCAAGTTCTCTTAATCATTACTATCAACTGAATACCATACACAAGTATCTACATCTTCGATCACCTTGAAGGATCCTGATACTTGCAACACTTGGTTCTCTACTTTATTCATATACCTATAACTTCTCAAAACTTGGACCTTGTGTTTCTACGAAACATATGTCTAAGAACTAGAGAAGTCACAAGTAAACAAATATAGTACGAGTACCAACCCCTGTGTCCTAATGGACACTGGACAACATACAATACTCTGTATAAATCCCCTGAGTTTAATAACTCATTCCCTGTGTGTCGTAGGTCGAAAACTGTACTTATGGTTAAGAAGAATTATACCGCTGTTTAATGCTCCTTACCTATCCATCCACTGATATAGGTAAATGTCATAGACATAATTTCAAAAAGGTATATCTCACTCTATAACAATAGACGTACAGATATATCAATTTGAAATTGGTGCATAACAACGGATATTCAAAACCAAATATTTGCCGTCCGGCAAACAACCCAGGTGACTTCCTCAAATATCACCAATTACAACGAATCCCGATATAATGAGGATGATCACCTAATTCCCACTAACTTACTCCCACTCATCATCTGTAAAACCAAACAGATGTGAGAATCATACCTGGTAAATACATACCCTGGAGCAAGTATCTAATTAGGAAATCAGTTTTCTTTTAACAGTACACAGTGAAACTGAAACATTGAAATGTTTCGTAAGGGTATCCGGGTATTCCTAGTAATGCCTCTTCCATTATCCAGATTCATAACTGTAACCGTATAATTCTTTGCCATCTCTCCAAATCCCTTTATATGTCTTTAGTCATTACCTTCTGCACACCCCTTTAGGCTAAATGGTTTTCTTCCTTCCCTACCGTTTGGCACCAGCCTATGGTTTAGAAGAAGACTATCCAATAAGCATAATGGGTGTACTGTCCTAATCCCAGGAGCACTCGCAATGCGATAGAAGGTGAAGATAAAATACAACCGAATAAACCTTATTCCTATTTCTCCTGAACCAAAATCCATCCCCGAACTGGAACAAGTTCCTTTCGAGTTCGTATATAACCATACGATGGAGTATCCAATAAACTGTGGATCTTCGTAGTGATATGGAGTGTTCTGGAGAAATACAAAGGTGATATAGGATTGGCGAAGAAATACTTGGTTTGGTCGTGAATAGCAGTCGCAGTTTACTTTGCCCTCTTACTAATCCCTTTATATGTCTTTACTTAATACCTTCTGCACACCTTCGTTAAGCTAATTGGTTTTCTTCATTCCCTACCGTTCGGCACCTGCCTATGGTTTGGAAGAAGACTATCCAATTTGCGTAATAGGTGTACTGTCCTAGTCCAAGGAGCACTCGCAACCTGAGAGAAGGTAAAAAGAAAAGACAACTGAATAGTCCTATTCGTTTTCTCCAGAACCGGAAACCATCCTCGAATAAATTCCTTCGAGTTCGTATATAACCATACGATGGTTTTGTCCAATGGAAGTGGACGTTCGTAGTAATACGGGGTGTCCTGGAGAAAAGGGTAAAAGTAGGAGTGGTAATGAGGTATGCAACTCAGACAATCAAAAAGCCAGTGTTTAAGAAGGTTCGGTTAATTTGGTCACTGAGTCATAGTCAAAGGTCGGGTCATGGTCGCTGCGAAAGAGATAGAGAAAAGAAACACTCAGCGTGCACTCTAACCTAGATCAGAATGGTTATCACTTTATCTAATCAGGAAACCTCCCACTGTAACGTCAAATTCTCCTCCAAACCTGAAAGAAGAATTAGTCGGGATCACCCGAGGAGTAAATCAACTCATCAGTGGGAATCGGGATCCAACTATCATCGCATGATAACGTGACGGAATCCGCTCACGTTATCACACTCCAGAAGGTATGCGCATATCTGGCAAGTTTCAGTTTCTTTAGAAACTCCCGATGTGATTTTTACCCCATGCTCTTATGACCTTGACGAAGGCCAACATATCATAAGTCACATGTCAAGTTCTACCCGTCATTGTCCAGGTTAATTTGAACCCACCCGTACATACCCTTGACGAAGGCCAAAATAGTAGCACGACTGTCCCAAACCAACGCATCTATCTATGCTACAGAAAAGTAACAAATAGCTACCATACACTATGCCTTGACGAAGGCCAACATACATAGCATGAATACTATGTGCTACCTTTCTGAAATGACGGAGGGCTACGAATGGTTTTTGGCGAAAAACCTTTAACGTAATGAACTTGATATCGTTGAAGGAACTGGATAGATTTTTATAAAAATATAATGACGAAAACCTTTGCTAAAGAGGTCACTCCCGGTGAAGGGATCTCGGCTCTTTCCCCGTAGAATGAGGTGCAGGATATTCCAACTGAATACCACGATGCAAAGCAAAAGTAAATGACTATAGTGAAGTTATTGCCCTGACGCAAACTTCTGTCCTAGGGGTCACTCCCGGTGAAGGGATCTCGGCCCTTGCCTCGTCGACTGAGGTGCAGGATATTCCAACTGAATATCACTATGCAAAACAAAAGAGAACGTCCTTGCAATAACAGTTTTTTGAAAAATATTCCAACAACATCAGAATAGGTTTGTTTAGCTTGCATTGATCCGAATCAACGCAGTCCCATCAATTGATCACACCAATAAAGAGCGAAAATACGATGTACGTATATGCCATCCGCATTCGCCACTGGGTCCCGTCATCACCCGTTAGGTTACTTAACCAACGACAGAGTGGGGACTGGACTAGCGTGGATGCAAAACATATACAACATCTACTAGTATATATATCAATATATACTAATCTCTCAAGGCGTGATAAAATGCAACATCACAGAAACGTAATAAGCATCACAGAACAATACAGATATCTGGGATCCCCGGGTTTCATAGAGCCGCTACTGAAACCCGACGTTCCCCTGGTCGTGTGGATAACCTGTGCAATGAAATCCTAGACCCCTACGGGCATGGCAAGTTACCCGCCAAAACCTGAAGCGGGGCAGCCCCCTTCAACAACGTGAATGGACCATCCAGCACTTTACGGAATCCGATAACTTGAGCACCCCTCCTTGGGTCAACCTGTACCCTCTACGAGTGCGGCGAATAGCCCGCTAATTCTAGAGTAAAGCCTCCTCCGTCTCAACGCCATAAGATGCGGGCTCGTTGCCCTCTAGAACCCGGCTACCCGTGCACCCCTCCGCAGGGTAATCCTAGTACAGAAAGTAAAATATACAACGGGTACATCAACCTCAGCCCGGTCGTGCCCCAAAAGAATAATATACAAACAGAAAGTGACGGCAGTCCACATGTCGGACGCTCGCCCCGCAATATCAAATGTACATATACTGCCAAACTGTACTAACATTGCTTCCAGGCTATCCCCACGACAATCCACAACATCACAGCACAACACAAAACATCAACGTGAATGTCACGTTCGCAAATCCGTCTAAAAAGGCTATAGTAGTTAGACAGGATTTACCGATCAAATGACATTCACGGTCGCAGATATAATGTAAATACTGTAAACTAACATGTTTAAAATTTTCGATCGACTAAATTTTCCGGAGTGGGCCCCAAGCACAACTGTAGCACTCAAAATAAATCTGGGCCCAAACAGAATATACCAAAAACCCCATGTTCAAGACAGAGATCCACTGAAGAAATTTGGTGCAGTGAAGCCACTGTTCGGCGGCGGAACCGCGGCCAAAATGGGGTTTTTGCCGTGGTTCCGCGGCGCTACAGTAATATCATGGTACCAATTTTCTTCAGTGTTCTCAGAAAACCCTGCACACATTTCTGCAACATACCAAATATTTTTTTGACAACAAAAAAATTTCGACAGAAACTGTGACAAGAAACGCGGTTTTTGGAAAATGCGTTCGATCGAACTTGTAAACATGTTAGAGCAAGGCAGACTAGGTTAATGGCGTGGCTCTGATACCAGTGTAAGTGCACGGCGGCGCCCCGGCCGTCAATCCGATGCCGGGATGCAGAAACGAAACTTTTCTTAAACTTGTAAACCGGCACCACCGCGCACTTTAAAACCCGGATCGGGCCATTAACCTAATGCTAGCAAACAAGAAGATGGGGTAGAGAGCTATACCGAGCGATCTGTGTCCTTCGGTCTTCGGCCTCCACTCCGATCTCCTCATGGAATCTCCGGTCTTCATCTCCTCGTCGGAAAGGGCACCACATCGCCGGGTTCTTTTACGGGCTCCCACCTCTGGACCGAGGCAACTCGAGCACGAAGTTGGCGAGTCAACGTGCCCAAGGATGCTGTAGATGAAGTGTGGATCACTTTGTCTCATGGGGTTATGAAGTTGCCATTTGATGTGGAGAAATGAACTTTTGGAGAGGTGAGGAATTTTGTAGCAAGCTTAAAATGTGATGAATATTTTTCCCACCATCAAAAAATGAATCTCTCTCTCTCTCTCTCACATGAAATGTGGCCAGCCTCTCTAAAGAATGAGAGTGGGAAAAAATGCAAGGGGTGAGCACAAGAGAGTAGGAAGGTGACCATAAGAGAATATGAAGATAATGAGGTAAAGGGGTCACACCACCATCAACACAAATCCAATCTCATAAATGAAAACCATCATGAATGAAAAAGCAAAGATGCTTTACCCATCATAATCCCTCATATACAAATAAACCCTCTCCACAATGCTAATTTGCAAATATGCAAATCAGCCCCTCCCATCACAAAAGTCCGGCCGTAAAGGAACAAAGGAAAACTGGCCGGAACGGAATACAAAATGGCAACTTCAGAAAACTGATCCCGTAATAAATTACAGGAAAACCCCGCGACTGTATATACATACCCGCATTTGTATTCCCACTGAATACAAATGCAAAGAGATAAAATCTACACTGTACAATACTAGGATCCGGCTTAAACCAAAGCCCGCTAGTATTATCCGTCCGATCATGATCCGTGCAATACCGCATGTATCTGATCGAACCCTGCCATATCTTCATACTGCCTCTACAGCGTTTCGCCCAGAAATATGTAAAATTGTCCCTCCTCAGAAACTTGAGAAACTGTCTGTGGGGGACTCTAAAGACTCGTTAATACTTTGCCTGTGGATTTAACCACTAGCACGTCAGAGGTATTAGCCATACGTAATGGGCTACCAGGTATTGACCAAAAGGGACGTCGATGAGCGAACTCATCCTGACACCCTACTAAGCCTGTCAGTGACAATATCTGTACAGTCCGGTCCGTTCGTCTATGAGCATCGCATAGCGGGCCTAGGGGGTTGGTAAAAGTCAGACCCCCAAAAGCGGTACAAGTCGTGTCGGAGTGTAGTACAGAACACTCTGAGATATTACTGGAATACCTACCAGTAAATCTCCTGTCTTGGCCAAGGACTTCGTGTAATAGCTCTCCTAGACACAGCGCGACCTCATCCCCAATACCGGGAGAGACGAACCCCTGCAGATCCGCTCACTGCCTCCATGTGGCTCGGGACTGTACCCAACTAAAACCTGTTTGCACGACTCCTTTGAGTGTGGTAGGGTAGTAATCAAAGTACAGTGGGAACTCACACGAGACAAATGACGATCTCAGGTCGATGAACTAGCCTGTACACATGTCACTAGGAAACTGCTATCTGACGTCTGGTATAAGACCAACTAGCATGTTCCCGGCGAGTCCTGTTCGGTGTACTCATAACCCAATGAGCACCTGTATACATCTTAGGTGAACCAACTGACACCAGTGGCTTGTGAAACCGGCCACCGCCCCTCGTCGGGGTCTCGACTGTATACACTAGTCTACTCTGGAATATCGATGCCCTGTCTTGAAACTCCCACGACTAGGGACCTTTTAAGGATGTGCTTATAGACCCCAGCTCCCACGTATATGATCGCCCTCATACTGCTGGCAGTCAAGCAAGAATCCTAGGGGCTTTATCAACGCGCAATAGTGACCTGTAAGGACACCTAAAGCAGTACACGATGATAAAGATAAACCAGATAGCATACTATCATCTTGAGTAAGACTGTTCTACCGGTATAGGTCCTCCCTCAATCATTGCAATCACGTGCCTGTGATCTAATAATTGACTCTGAGGGCACTATCTCCAACAGTTTAGCGTACCGACGAATGAGCCAGTTGCTGCTGCAAATGATGAGATATTTCCCAGATGTTGGAGTTACTGCAGCATGAGTATATACTTAGAGATATGATGGAAGGTCGCTAGTCACCCGAGGATGGATTACTAGGACATGTGGTTCGTTCGCTTACCCCGATGCGAGGTCATCAGATATATTGATTCCAGCTAGAGACGACTTCACGTAGATTCGTTGAGAGTCGATAGAGACGATCGAATGTCAGGAACTCGATTCCAAGTTTAAAGTATTCGGAAGACAATGCAAGTAATGCTATGGACCCTCTAGAAGAATGAAACCCTAACTCGACGTAATGACCATGTAACGCCTCCGAACCTTAGGGTTTGCGGCAGTTTAGCGGTGCCATTTGTGAGGCAAGGGTTTGCCCTTCTACTGTTGGTCCACAGGTGCTGTGGTATGTACTGGGATACTATTAAACTGTACTCTAGATGTTGATCTCTTGGGGGATTATGAGGTTTTGACAAATCGATCGGATGGTTCGACATCATTCGGATATCTTGTGATGGGATACATTGCTTGGGAGACTCCAGATACGATCATAGCCGTTGGAGCGCAGTCCATGCAGCCACGATGAGACAAGTCCGAAGCAGTCGACAGCAGAGAAAAGTGAAGTAAGAGATTCGTATGAGATCTTGATGAGATGAAGTTCCACTCCGCTGACATCAGGATGCGACACGCATGCAGAGGCATTGATTATTGATATATCTTCCAGAAGGAGTCATGATGAGTATGCAGCCGTTCTGGAACAAGAAACAGATATAGAAAAGATGATAACTTCCGGGCAATTCGGCAGAAACGAGATTTGAGAGAGACCTTGACAGAACCTTTCTGGAATACTATACGAGAAGACCTGGACCCAGGAGTGGTCATATTGTGCACACCCAGCAGGCCAGAGTTTGGCATCGTCGACGAGATAGTTGACCAGGTTCGGATAAAGGACCTCAACCAGATGCGTTGTGAATTGATCAAGAAAGGACGAGCATGGAGTATACCTTCGCAGGTTGGGACGAGTTCCCGAGGACGTGTTCGGCCAGATATCTTCTACAGAGTGATGAAGATACCGAGTTTATGATTTCGAGTCCGCGTGAGAGACTTCGGGTTGACTGTAGCCGAGAACATTTGCAGTGCGCAGATAGAGACGTGACATCGAAGTAGACGATGATACAGACAAGCGGGATGAGAGGTTCGTACGAGATGTTGACGAGCTGTTGTTACTCCCCGTTAAGGTTAAAAGGTCGGATATGACTACAGGGGCGTTGGGATGCGACCAGTTTCCGAGAAAATGCTGTTCTGAGGACGCCAGGCCGTGAGCAGGAGGCAAGTAGATATCTTGCTCTGCTAGCATTGGATGCACCGACACCTTCTCGACTTTGAAGAAGGATATATCGACGACGGTACTTATGATTTGTGATTTAATTATCATGTATCCGTCATCTTGGATTTTGGTATTTTGGGCGATCTATTCGCATGATTTAGTCTTGATGACTGAGTTTCATGATATTTGTTTTCATGCACCATGGTTGCACCTACTGGGTATTCATATTTTGTGCATAGTATTACGCTTGAGGTATTGATTGTGATTTCATGTCTATTTTATGCATGTGATTTGATTTATGCTTCCAGCATAGTTTTTATGCACTTTTAGTGTTTTGATTTGATTTGTGCACGTTGATGCACATGGATGTGAGCTTATATACCGCGGTATACCTGATTTTGATTGAGCCGTATTGTATACCGTCGATTTTGATTCCGACATTGATGTTGATTTCTTGCACTCCGTGCATTTGATTTGGATTTTTGCACATGTCGAGCGCATGTTTTGAGATACGATTTTGGTGCACACCAGATGCGCTAAATCGATATTTTTCGTGCATGACAGATGCACCTGATTTTGCTGTCAGGGACACACGTTGCCTATGACAGATGTTTTGTACACACCCGTTGCACCTTGATGTTGTTTCTGTGCACATGTATGGCACATATATGGATTTTGATTTCGGTGCGCACCAGACGCACAGGGTATTCTTATATACCTTTTGGGATTTATTTCTTATAGAGCAGTACGTTTTTATGATATCTGCTATATGTTTTCGTACTGAGCAGGACTAGTCAGGAGACAGTACCTGGATATATTTTGGCATGCATTTCTTCAGATATTTACATGTATAGATTTGATGTCTACATATATGGTTATAATATATATATTATTGGTTTTGTTTCGGATTTGACATTTGTGTCTTTATCATGACTCCGATGATTGCGGGATGCTTGACGGAGTTTTGATTTTGAGTTATCTGCTCATTTCTCATGCACATGCATTGCGCTATGATGCGTTTTATGTATTGATGATTTCGGAGCCCCGACGACTTGGACTTTTACCGAAATGTTTTAGTATTTGAGGGGGTTTAAATTAAATTCGGGGACCGAATTTCTTTAAGGGGGGAAGAATGTAACATTTCAGAAAAATAAAATATTATTTTTGGGGAATTTTTATAATTTAATATTAATTTTAATGAATATTTTAATATTTTGGTATAATTAAATACCGATAAATGGGGGAAAATTTGGAAAATTATAGAAATTACCAGAAAGAGGGTGTTTTATGTGAATTATGTAAATTTTAAGTTTTTATGATTAGTTTGACACTAATTTAGTGCTAATCGCGATTAAAAATCGCTAATCGCGCTTTAAGCGTATTTTGTGCAAAACGTTGCACCGTATCATTTTTACACTTGTTGCATTTTTGCATGGATTTTATTTTGGGTTTACTATTGAGGAGAGAAGGAAAATGGATTAGAAAAGAAAAGAAATTGAATAAAGAATGGAATAGTGTGAGGTATGGGTGAGAGAGAGAATGAGAGGGTGAGGGGTCAACACCATGGACCAAGCCCCCATCACTTTGTTCTTCACCATTTCCTCTCCTCTCCTCTTCATTTTCTGCTGCTGTTGTTGCCCCTCTTCCTCCCCCTCTTCAAGCCACAAAAACTCCATGAAAAACACTCCGAAACCTCATTTCCATTTTGCGAATAAGATGCACAAGCTCAAGGGAAACACATTGGACCAAGAAAGCAAGAATTTTGGCCACTTGGGGCAACTCAAGAATTTTCTTGAGTTGCCAAATGAGCTATTTTCTGAACCATAAGCTTAGTGTTTCCATTACATTTACCCCCATGTTAGATTAGAACCGATATCGAGTGGTTGTGTGGACTTAGAAGAATTCTGGTTAGGGTTAAAGGAATTTGAGAGTTGTGATGTGAAGTTGAGCTCGTTAGAGGCCACACAAACCCCCTAGTGCGTGAATCCAGGCATAAACCAGAGACTAGAAATCCAGAATATGGATTTAGAAAAGCCGATATCTGGAAATTGTGAATTCTGTGGATATAAAATGGAATCTGCTATCACCCCGAGACTCCGAAAATTATTTTGCAAACACAGAGAGATGTGCAGGCACCCAGGAAACTAACCCCAAGACCCCAGCCCCTGGTTCCGTTCCTTGGCCGCATATTTATTCTGCCTGGCCGCAAATTGCGGCCAAACCTAGGCCTTTTGGCCTCGTGTTGGTTCTGTGGTCCCCTAGTCAGTTAAATAGACCCCTGGCATATACAAAATTGTCCGATTTGACCTAGGGTGAAATCTGGGACCCTTTTCTATAGTTGCTGTTTTGATTCGTGTTTTCGTATTGCGTATTTTAAATTCTGGATTTGTATAATTGCGTTTGACCTCGATTACTTGGCGTTTATACGACAATATCGAGGACTGTTTGATGGTTTTGAAAGCGTAGTCCATAGGTTCTAACCTATAAGCTTTTAAGCGTATTGTTTTGGTTTTCGTGTGTCGTTTAATTTTGATTTGGTTTTAATGCGATGCGATACGTATGATATGTAGGTACCCCCACGGTGATCCGAGGCGATGAAGATGATGGTGGAAACATCGACACCGACACGCAGGATGCAAGGTGAGTATATTATATCTACGGGGAAAGTCGGGTAGATGGCGTATAGCACCCCCGCAGTTCGATATTTAGTATACTATATATATGCTATATATATAAGTATGATAGCGTTAAGTGTGATATGGATATTTTAGATATGTTTAGGTGTACTATGGATAGATTAGGGTTTAGAAGTGAACTAGTATAGTTTCCTAGTTGCGAACCCTAGAGTAGGTTTACACCCACACACACACGCTGCTTGTTATACTTATACCTGAATGATGAGGGTAGTGTATGATATTTGGAGATGAGTCAATGCGATTGGACATAGTGCCGTGAGATCGGTGATATATGTGATTCGTATTTGGGATACGATATGAGATTTTAGCGGGCCTTTGGACATGTGTTTCATACACGCATTTATATTTTTATAGATGGTATCGATTTGTACTAGACTTAGATCAGTACCCCATATCATGAGATATGATGATAAGGATACCGGATAATTGATGAGATGAATGTGATATTGACCCGTACCCAGCTTTTGGGATGCCGTACGATGATTTACCGTACGAGCTTTATATTGATGATAGATCTGCAGTCATGATTCGAGGATGTCATATGATATTGTATCGTACGCGGTACCTTTGAGGCGGGATCACCGACTATTATATATATATATATGTATATATATATATTGACCCAGATTTAGGTGGTTTCCATACCCCTCCCGATTGACTTGTTAGTCAGAGCTGTAGTTTTGCTAGTAGATGTTAGGCTAGGCCGATGTCATACCTATTTCAAAAACTAATGAATCGGAAGTATTTTAAAGACAGGCAAAGGGATTCTACGGATATTTTCAAAAGACGCATCTTTTCTTAAAAACACCGTAGCCCTTATTTTCCTAAAAACCCCGATTCGTCTTCTTTCAAATGGCAAAATAGTATGACATGGATACACTGATGTAGATTCTACACTGTTGTGTTATTATTCATTTGCCGCATATTCTTACTGTTGCATTCAGGATATGATCCCTTGCATGGCATACCAGTGCACACATATATTGATATCTTCATACTTGCGCACATGCACACTGTATATTCATACCAGTGCACACATATATTGATATCTTCATATTTGCGCACATGCACACTGTTTTTTCATAGTAGTGCTACACTCATATTCGCGTATATATCCATTTGTACATCCATACCTACATACATACACATGTTACATACATGGATGATATTGACTTGATTTCAAGAAAATAGGGACCGCATGAGATATTTTCAAAACTGGATTCTTTTAAAAGAGCGGTTTTCCCTTTTTACTCTTAGTGTCATACGACACATTGCATGGATTTACGCATTGAGTTGGATTTATGGGATTTCTGGATTTGAGAACCGTGGTACTATTTTAAGAAAATACGCACTGTTTTAAAAACCCAGTTTCTCTTGATATGATATTTCAGTGCGTCCACCATGAGTTTTCTCGATTCCTGAGAGCTTGTGTGAGTATACCCGTTTCGAGGAGTGGTAGGCACCGATTGCGGGTACATGGTGGACCCGGTGAGGTACCCCGGGGCAAGAAGACTCGTATATGTTAGACGGTGAGCCTGGCAGGGAAGTACAACCTACCGGTGATTGTTTGAGCTCAGCGGATATCTGGGGATACCGACCGAAGTTGAGAGATGAGACGGGCCGATCCGGACTGACGGAGCTCTATGTATATGAGGATTTACGTGCCGATACTAGGCACAGATTTCATGATGTTTTCGAGTGTCGATGCTTGACACTCAGGTTCCATGATTTTGATATGTCGCGAGCGACACATGCTGATTTACATCCTCATACTTCCATGCATATGTTTATGATATTTACATGCATGATGCTTATTGTCATTGGGTGACACGTGGACGATTTCCACAGACATATATTGACATTGATGACATTGATTACATAGTTAGATGATATCCACATATTCATAGACTTCATGATATAGTCGACATTGATCATACCTCATATTTATGATATGTTATTACCTGAGGCGCTGGCACGAGCACTTGTCACTACACTCATGTATAGATGTTGCATTGCCACCTTATCATGCTTCAGACTTATTCATTTGAGGTTTATATATATATCTGATCATATTGACCCAGAATTGTGTTATACATACGATTTCTGCTCTGTGATGTTTTCTATTCACGAGTTGGCAACTCACCCCCGTTATGCCACAGTTCTTGCAGGTTTTGCCGTACAGGTTCCATTGCGGCTTTTCTGGCATACTCCTTCCTTTCTGGGTGATTGCTTTGGTAGGTAGGTTCACTCGCATCGTGACCACCCTTGTATTTTTTTTTATCAGTTGTATCTAGTAATTCCATCTACTAAACTTGTATATTGTTTCAGACTCAGAAAACCAGTTATGTATTATTTCGACCTTAGAGTCGCGCGTTGTAGTATTATGGTTTTCATGCTGATTTTGAGTTTTCCTTTGAGTTTTGATCCTCGCCCTTCGGCATTGTATATTATACTGCTTGCGTAGTTGTGACCGTCGATTGACGAAGAGCTAGCTTCCGCTTGGGGATGCCTTTTATCATTGTATATATATTATTCATGTCGTACCCCGTTTGGGGCTAGTATTTACAAAGGAAACTCTGCCGAAATTTTCAGAAAGGATTAGAGATTTTAAAAATGCATATTCGGCTTACTTATTTAAAAACCTTGCTTTTAAAACATGTTTTCTTCACTTCTTAAAACTAGTTTTCCTTGTTTACTCCTTAAAAATGGTTTTAGATTTTTGGGCTTTTGGCTTACTTAAATTAGATGGGGTCCTATAGATTTCATATGATTCAAGTGCTAGTCACGTGCTATTTTGGGTCGTGACACAAGGCCTACGGGAAAGGAGCAAGAACGGTATAGTGAAGGCATATCCCGGGCCTTCGACCCGAGAATGTTCTCAACCTTCGATGACCTCCTAGAACACTCATGTGCTCGTCCTATAAATAACCACTGGCTCACCCCCGAGCCCTCCTCCATGCTGGGCTTCCTCAGCCCTCCCAGCTCACCTCCGAGCTGTCACATGCTCGCCTCCGAGCCACCCGCCGAGCTCAACTTCCCCGGTTCTACCGATCGACCCAGAGCACAGATCACAGGCGTCTCCGCCACGGCTCCGCGAATCTCGCCAGACGCGAGATATCCGTCGCCCCACCATCCCGCTGTAGGGTGTTTTTCGTCACCCCATTGAGATGGGAATAAGCGCGCGCTTGTCAGGCGCATTACAGATTCCCCCTGTCTAGGATAGACTGGGGTTTATTGATTGTGGGGATCCGAATCTCCGGCAGCTACGGACTAAGCTTTCGTTAATTACCCCTCGCCTTTGGAGCGAGAGAACTTCCGATTGACGGGTCAAACAGGTCATGCGAACTCAATGTGCAGTATTGTGTTTTGAAGGGGTTTTGGATATATCGGGGGGCCCGCAGAGTTTTTACAGGGGTCCCGCTACCCGGATAGCGGGCTGGGGGTCAAGGGGGATAGCAGCCCCCTTACGGGGTGCGGGGCAGCGCCCCATTAAAATTTTTTTCTAACGGGGGATGTATTTTTAGTATGGAATACATGTAAAATGAGGGGAAAATGGCGTCCAAAGGATGTGTGAGCGCCAGCGCCTCACGTGCATAGCACGCTGGCGCGAGCGTTTGGGCTGGCGCTTTGGGCGCTAGCAAAAGGAAGGGGTTTTTACCCCCAGAAATAGGAGTTAAACTCCAGAAGAGGATTTTGAATGGAGTTAAACTCCAAAAGATCTGGATTAGGAGTTAAACTCCTTTGAGAGTTTGGGTCTTGGAGTTGAACTCCCTAAAACTATTCAGAGGTTCTTCTCTCTTAAGCCTGGGATCTTCTCTTGAGCCTTGGATCTTTTCCAAAGTGGGATTTTCGGAGATGAGTCTCCTTCTTCCTCCTCTTTGTTGGCCGGATCTTGGAGAACAAGAGATGTGAGATTTTAAAAATCTTCCATTTTTGAGATCTAATGGAAGATCTGAGCTCCCCTTTGTGGGTTTTGTGGTGAAAAACTATTTAGTTTTGGATAAGAAAGAGTAAAACTCTTGATTTAATTCTAAAAAAGGAAGAAGGTCTAGAACCGTGAGAAAGGAGAAGGAAGCACAAATCTTAATGTTTTTTTGAAAGAGAGAAAAAGATCCTTAGATATTTTCATCATGTTTGCCTTTATAGGCTATACACTTTACATACAGCTCTTTGGGCTTTACAAAATGGCATTTTGCCCATCTCATGCCTCATGTGCTTAATTCTTTTGCACATGAGTCATGGGCATTACAAAATTTGGTTTTATACCCATTTTTCTTACATCTATTAATAAAATAAAATAAAAGAAGTACACCAAAATTATTTATTACAAGATTTTTATTTTAGCATGGGAGAGGCCGGCCGCTTCATGTTCGGGCTCGACCCGGGCATTGGCTCACTTGGCTTAGGGTTGACTTTGATTTTGACTTGGTCAACCGGGGTGTAAATTTTTACCCCAACAAATTGCCCCCCATCAATAGATGCACACCACATATATGGGTTGTGTGCATGAAATTGATGGATCTTCTTTCGCGCGGAGGTTGATTTAATTTGGTTCCCGTGTTGACGACGTGGAGGTCGTTGCTGCCCTTCTTGCAATGTGGACGGTCGGTGCTGCCTTTTTTGCAACTTGGATGGTCGATGCTGCCCTTTTAGCGACTTGGACGGTCGGTGCTGCCCTTTTTGCGACTTGGACGGTCGGTGCTGCCCTTTTAGCGACGTGGACGGTCGGTTCTGCCTATTTAATGACGTGGACGGTCGGTTCTGCCCTTTTTGCGACGTGGACGGTCGATGCTGCCCTTTTTGCGACTTGGACGGTCGGTGCTGCCCTTTTTGCGCCGTGGACGGTCAGTTCTACCCTTTTAGCGACGTGGACGGTCGGTTCTGCCTTTTTTGCGACGTGGACGGTCCGTGCTGCCCTTTTTGCGACTTGGACGGTCGGTACTGCCCTTTTAGCGACTTGGACGGTCGGTGCTGCCCTTTTAGCGACGTGGACGGTCGGTGCTGCCCTTTTAGCGACGTGGACGGTCGGTGCTGCCCTTTTAGCGACGTGGACGGTCGGTGCTGTTGGATATAGTGCCCTCTAAGTCAATTATTGGATCGCAGGTACGTGATTGCAATGATTGAGGGAGGACCTATACCGATAGAACAGTCTTACTCGAGATGATAGTATGCTATCTGGTTTGTCTTTATCATCATGTATATGTTGATAAAGCCCATAGGATTCTTTCTTGACTTCCAGCAGTATGATGGCGATCATATATGTGGGAGCTGGGGTCTATAAGCACATCCTTAAAAGTGTCCCTAGTCGTGGGAGTTTCGAGACAGGGCATCGATACTCCAGAGTAGACTAGTGTATACAGTCGAGACCCCGACGAGGGGCGGTGGCCGGTCTCACAAGCCACTGGTGTTCCCCTCCGAACGGCCGCGCGACGCGTGGGCGTCTCCCCTGAGGCTCGGGGCAGATGCTAATTGGTGCTATCCGTCTACCTCTCCGAAGATGCCAAGTTGATTTATGGCACCGTATATCGAAGGTTTAAACGGATGCATCCGATGTAGCAGACTTCGTCAGATTCCCCCTCGCTTGAGGGGTTTTTGATTGTGGGGATGCTCTTCTCTGCAGGCGCAAGCCCCTGCAGTTAATTACGCTACCGGATCGCGGTAACCATTTTCTCCTTCTCCAGATGGTCACTTCGTGTCGTGTGTGTTTATTTTATGTTTAGTTGCCCGTGGATTGTATACGGAGACTGAGTTATGTCGTCGCCCGTAGGGCGTGGGCTAGTTCAAATCCGTATTATCTTAGATTTGGGTTTGGGGGTTTGGGTTCAAGGATACGTTAGCCTCATTTGAGACTAAGATCGACTTAAACGTTTGTTAAGGATACGTTAGTCTAGTTTTTAGACTAAGATCGACTTAACGGGATCGTTTAGATCCAACAATAGAGCCATTAAGGGAGCCCTGTTGTTTAGTTTAGTGACGTTGCGGTCAATAGGTAGTTTAAGGACGTTGCGGTCAATAGGTAGCTTAAGGACATTGCGGTCCATGGGTAATTTAAGGACATTGCGGTCCATAGGTAGTTTAAGGACATTGCGGTCCATGGGTAGTTTTAAGACATTGCGGTCAAGGTTAAGGACGTCATAGTCCATGGGTTTAAGGACCCCACAGTCCGTTGTTAGTTTTAAGACATCTCGGTCAAGGTTAAGGACCTCATAGTCCATGAGTTTAAGGACCCCACAGTCCGTGTCAATGTGTAGTCATCGGGACCCGTCACCTCTTTGAAGACGTTGAGGAATTACAACGCCGAGTATCAAAGAAGTGAAGAGATGTACCCTTGAACCGGGGTGGATTAAATAGTCTCTGGCCCAATTTGGGATCAAGACCAATTAATTATGTTATGAGCCCATTAGCCCAGTTAAGTCTGAATTGAGGACTTATGGCCACCTGGGCTAAGTCCAATCATGTTTGGAATATTGGCTTCCTGTTGGTCCATTGAAGGAGAGGCTTTGCCTCTGGCCATTTAGCCAATTGGGCTAACGTTAATTCAGCAGTGTTGAACACTGGGATCAAGTTAGTGTTTTAACACTAAAAGACAGTTGGTGTTAAACACCAGCAACAGGGGGTTCAAATTAGTGTTAAACACTAGAGCAAATCAGTGTCAAACACTAGCAGCAGAGATTTCAGATTAGTGTTAAACACTAAGAATAATCAGTGTTAAACACTGGTGACAGAGATTTTAATTTAGTGTTGAACACTAAAGGAGTTAATCTTAAGCTCTGTTAACAGGGGTTTAATTTAGTGTTAAACACTAAGAAATTCGGTGTTAAACACTGCAAATAAAGTTCTTTGATTAATGTTGAACACTAAGGCTAAACAGTGTTTAACACTGGATTCGGGGGTTCCAATTTAGTGTTAAACACTAAGGCAAGAGGGGTCACGTGGTAGCACGTGAGGGCGCCCTCCCTTCATTTGTTCTGCTGAGAATATCGCATCTTTTGGAGCATCACGTGCCATCACGTGACGGTCATTGAAATGCTTGTATGTTAAAGCTTCTGCCAAGGGTCACGTGGGTCACGTGAGGCACTGCCTCAAAGGACCTTTTCTGTGGATCTTTTCGGGGGTCACGTGGTGGCACGTGACCCTGCCTCTATGTATGTTTTTCAGAAGATCTGTTAATCCCTTTTAAGAATTAAATTCTTCGTAGGGTTGAACCCTAACAATAATTTTAGAGGAATTAAATTCCTATTTCCTTCTGAAGATTTATATTCTGGGATAGAGTTGAACTCTGAATGGGGTTAAACCCTAATAACAGTTTTAAGGAATTAAGTTCCCACTCTCTTTTAGAGAATTATTCTGAGGAATGAGATTATGTCATAGGGTGAAACCCTAATTTCTTCTTTCTTAAGGGAATTAAATTCCTGTTATTTTAACAGAACTCGGTTCTTAACTAGGGTTGAACCCTGAATCTGTTCATTCTGAAGGAATTGAATTCCTGTAACATAGGGTTAAACCCTAATTTTATTTTAAAGGAATTAAATTCCTATAGTTCAGTGAGAATTAAATTCTCAAACTCACATTCCCTCTCTATGCTTTGGATCTGCATGGCAGGATCTCAACCCAATGAGAATTAAATTCTCAATTCAAGGGGAGATGTGCACTTTGCAGATCCTCCACTAAAAAGAGAACTATGTTCTTCTGTTTAATATCAGAGTTAAACTCTGCTTAGAATTAACCTTTTAAAGGCCTTCCCTTTCTTACCTAAGCTTTTCTTTTGCAGAAGATACAAATTCCTTCAAAGTATCAAGGCACTCTCTTTTCTCTCTCTGTCTTCTTTTTTTTTGTGTCTCTTGGCTCCTATTTATAGGAGAAGAAGCAGAATCAATTAGTTTTGGTGAATCTTTCATTGAGAGATTTAATTTGTATTCACCATTCGTTTGGACCTTTGGATTATTAGGTGAATTTTATTCACCATTGGATCTTAAATCCAGAGATTCTCCTTTGTTATTTCGGTTAGATTTTAAGGGGAAATCTTTCCAAGTTCAGGATTTTTCCACTAATAGATGATATTTAATCACCTTTAAATCTTTAATCCAATTGATTCCAAATAGTCACTTTCCTTTGGAAAGATTTGAATGCCGTTCAGAATTTAATTCTGTTAAATAAATAGGCTTTGAAAGCCGGTCACGTGTGACCACATGACCCATGGTCATGTGTGGGCACATGACCCTTGGTCACGTGTAAGCACGTGACCCCCCTGGAACGAGCTTTCCTTTTCTTCTGCGCTATGTCTTTGCCGCTGCTTGGTTATCACGTGCCAACACGTGACCACTGGTCACGTGTGCACACGTGATGCCTTTTCTGGAGCTTTTTTCTTGATTTACTCAGGGAACGAATGTGCCTTGTGCCGCCGCTTTTAAATGTCACGTGCCAACACGTGACTGCTGGTCACGTGCTAGCACGTGATGCCTCCTTCGTAAGCTTTCCTGATTTTAAATCAGGAAACAAATGCCCCCACAGCGTTGTTCTCACGTGTCAGCACGTGAGTGCAACGCTGTCACTTTTTGTGACTGTTGGATTCCTCTAGGGATTTGGGGAGATGAAGCGTTTTCCATCCCATCCTATAAATATAGGGGTCATTTCAGAGACGCCTCCATTTTGCTCATCTTCTTCCTTGCAAACTTTCTTCTTTTGAGAATTTAATTCTCTTTTCCCAGAGCTAAGTTCTCTGCCTTGAAAATCTTCCAGAGTTTAACTCTGTTCGAAGAGACTTTTCTCTTTAGGTAATGCTCTCACATGAACGAAGAACTCTCACATTCCTCTGGATTTGAAATCCAAAACAGGGGTTTCTACCCTTTTTAATATGAACCCATTTTCCCTTAAGTTTTTTTTTACTCGAGTATGGAATAGAACTTTCAACGGTAGATCCTTTTAGGGTTCATATGATCTTTAGGTAGATAATGGTGACGGTTAAAATCTATGGAATTTAATTCTATCCAAAAGGGTTTCTGGGAATTTAATTCCCTTTTTCTTAATAAGGAATTTAATTCCTACGAAGAACTCAATTTCTTCACATGGAGGCTTCTTGGGGTCTCTTGACCCGAGCTTGTCCTTCTGCAATTAATGAAACAGGAGCTTTGTAATGATGTCTTCTGTGGGAATTTAATTCCTTTGGTCCTGTTGGATCTGTTGTAGAGCCCGAGACAGATTTGTTCTCAAGGGGGAATGTGTAGGGTTACTTAAATCTCATTCTTTATTTAATGAGGATATTCCCTCTATTTTATTATAACTGCTTGGTCTCATTATTAATGAGCCGTCATCCTGATTCTGTGGGGCCCATGTTGTTTTGTAGCCAATGGTCCCCAAAAAAAAAGTCTACTGTTGTTTTCTTCAGCTAGTCTTCATGTTCATGCATGGATGTATATTGCTGACTTTGTTTTTGATGGTCTTCTTCCATTCGATTTCAGGTGCGATGGCTTCTGCTCCGTGTTTTCCCTTTACCCGTTCAGAGGCCGCTTTTTCTCAATCACCGTCCGATGAGGAAGCGATGGCGATGATCCGGGCTCATGACCCGAACTGTACCAACTTGCTTCTATGGGGAACTTGGTACAGCCATATTATCCGGGGTCGCCGGAGTTTCCTCTGTGCAGTACCGACAGAGCCTACTTTCCCATTCTTGCCGATGGACCCTCCGAGAACGATTTTTGCTGTGGAGATGCCCAACTAGACTCCAACGGGGAGGCTCGAGCCTTCGACGACCGGTATCCCAAACCATCCGATCCCGGCTATAGATATCTTGGGGCGGCGTATTTGCCAGGGTGAGGCCCACCCGTGGGGGCAAATTTATAAGATAGGGCTCACTCCTCGACACCCTACGGGCTACCTTCTCTGGGCTCGCTACATCCTTTCTGCCCATCATGCGCGATTGCAGAAGGTCGGGCTTTATCAGGCAATATATGCGTCACTCTTCCATTATAAGTCCCCGCATGTCTGGTGGGTTAGGGCGTTATTGAATCAATGGAATCTTCCCACCAACACTTTCATTTTAGGAGATCGCGAGGTTTCGATTTCTCTGGCAGAATTTTATGAAATCTCGGGATTGCCAATCAGGGGTGCACTGTATGAGGAGTTATTGCCTCCTGACGAGTATGTCTTCGAGCCCGAGTCTGCACCGGTTGACGGCTTGTCTGTTGAGAACGCTATTCGCCATAAGCGTCCCAGTTTGATCAAGGCGCTAGGTATCTTCGACCGATTGTTCACCGAATCCGAAGAGCAGGGTGTTACTTTCAAGAGCTTCATTGCTTGTTTCCTTCGTGAGGACGTCGTGTCGAAGACAGCTCCGAAGTTCGCCAACATTAGAGACCCGTTTGGGTTTGGTCCGAAGAAGTTGCCGACCACTGAATCGGATCTACCTCAATACTATATCCCCATCATGTCGCCGATGTCTTTTGAGTCCATTGCAGCACCCGGAATTGACGAGGAGACGTTCTTCATGGGGTTTGTCAGTGTCTGGCTCAGTTGGTTTGTCATCCCCATGCATCGTCGTTTTATGAGGGCTTCGGTTATCCACCTGGCTCATTGTATAGCTGAGGGGACGCGGTTGGCCGTCGGTATCCCGGCGTTGGCGCATCTTTATCACGGGTTGGCACGGCAGCTAATACCTCTACTCCCGGCGTGGATGTAGTAAACTTTTCGCTTCATTATTTCACGTCCTGGGTCAAAATGCATGTGCTGGGGGCTTTCGCTATGCATCAGAGGCCTGCGTTTTACGACTCCTATCCCTTCCCGCGACTTATGCGATTGGTGGATGCTTCTGCCGCCGACCCGACTCAGTTCGGGGCTATTCGGGTGCTGATTTCTCCTTACGCTGCCGCTGGCAGGATGGTTTTTAATGATCGGGTCTTGTCTACTCCCTCAGGTCCAGTTCAACAACTCTGGGACCTGTCAAAAGACAACGCACCTTCTTTGAAGCCTCGGGAGGCCGCGCACTTGTATACTATTAGACCGGGCTACTTGGTGTTTCGCCAGGACAGTGCAGCTCTTTTCATGCAGTACAATCCGCATCAATTCACCCGACAGCTTGGATACGACCAGGGTGTTCCTTTCGAGGCTTTTATAGTCACCCTGATTCCTTCGCTCGATGCCGTGCGCGATGCCGCTCATCATTTCATGAGGCTAAACACCGGCTCCCACTTCATGGTCCCTGAAGCTGAGTACCTGCCCCGGTGCGTGGGCGCGTTTACGGGTTCGTATCTTCATCGGATCAACCCAATTATTCTTGAGGAAAGGAGGGTGCTTCTTGGCCACGACGCCCCTCCTCTGGTTCCAGGAGCTAAGCTGTGACCGATGGCTCCGGTCCGCTTCCCTCTGAGGGATACCGGCACTGCGCTCATCCCAGGAGAATCGGAGGTAGACCTTACTCCAACGGCTGGTATGCCCCTGGGTTCTCGATCGCGAGGTGGAAGGGCCCCAGTAGTAGCACCACCGCCTGTGGCAGCACCGCCCCCCGTGGCATCGACAATGGCAGTGTCATCTTCGGTCGTGGCAGCGGGCGAGAGTAATAGGGATGAGGGTGTCGAAGGCGATGTGGGTCAGCGCCGCCTTAAGGCTTCACGGGGGAGGAAGCGGTCATCCTCGGCGACCGGCTCTGGGTCTAAGCGGCGGAGGAAAGCGGCCACCAATTTGCTCGATTCTTTGGCGGAGTCTGAGCCTATTCTTGAAGACGAACCGTTGGCCCTGCAAGAGTCAGACGCTGGACTTCCCTTCCCGAGTTCGGCCGATGAGGAGGCCGCACAGTTGGCTGAGGCCATACGGCGTTCCAAAGACGTGTCTCATAACGCCAGGGTTCCGAAGAAGTCCTATCCCGCTGTAATATTTTACGAAGACCCTTCGTGGATTCGGCGGCGATTTATCGGTCCTTTGGAGGAGTGGGGGGAAAGGGCTCTGAAGCAGGCCGCTTCAGAAGACGCAGCGGACGCACTCTCTTTATGGACCGGCGGCCATGAGTCTACCCTTGAACCCCGCGAGCCCACCTCCTTGAGAAGGAGCAGCGGCTTGAAGAAGCCATATTGAGGGCTTCTTTGCGCATCGGTACGTTGTGGTTCTTTTTGTAGTTCTTCAGATTATTCACGCCCGTATATGTGTATCCTTATTCTTATTTGAATTGTGCAGAATCTTCGACGCTGGGGGAGCTCCTTACGGGCTCATTGAAGCTAAAGCCTGCCGAAATTCCCGATGAAGCATTGTTCGATGTGGAGGGGGCTGATGAGGCTGCTCCTCTTATGGTAGAGCCTCCAGCGGCGGTTCTTGATCAAGGAGTGCTTGCCCCTTTGGGGGAGGCTCCTTTGGAGGTTGCTGCTCCAACGGCCCTTCCCGAAGGCGGCCCAGAGGCTGAGATGGAGGTAGTGGGGACTACCCTCCCTCTGTTAGAGCCCGAGGTTCCGGCAGAGGCTGTCGAAGCCGCTATCCCCCCGACTCAGAACGGGAGAAGTGTTGAAGGTAACCCTCTGCATTTTAAATTAGCAACCCTTCCATGGTCTAAGCTCTTTTATCTTTTCCAGAATTGCGCGGTTTGGCGGCCACTATCACTGATCTGTTGCCTCGACAGTCATTTCAGCGTTTATTGGAGATGGCAGTTCCGCAGGCGATCTCCCCTCAGCGCATTGTCCTTTCCTCTGGGCAGGGTTAGCGTCATTCGCCATTTTTTATTATAGCATTGTCGCCATTTTTTTTTATTTTGCGAAATGACGTTGATGTCTCTTATATAGTTTTGGAAGCTGACGACGAGGTCGAGGTCGTTGAAGGGCCAGGGGAACCTTCAGTTCCTACTTGCATGACCGTAGGTAAGTGACATTTCATTCCGGTTCCATTCGTTCTTCTTGCTTAAGAGTTTTATTGACGTCTTTCAAATCTGAACAGCCCTGCCAGCCTCCACAACGTTGGAATCGCGCATCCTTATGCCGCCTGGCCCTTATGCTTTGCGAGCTTCAGAACGCTTGGCCCAATTGAGCCTTGTCTCTCTGTCGTCTTTGATCGAGGAGCTTCGTGCTGGCAGTGCAACAACAGCTGAAGCATTTGCTGCCGAGGCTAATGGTTCTCTTCCTTTTCTTGCCACCTACCATAGCGAAGAGGTGGTGTGAGTCTGGGTGGAGTTCTGTCGGCAGGTGGAGGCTTGCTTGCACGCACTTGAATGTTCCCATCTTTCCTCGGAGGTCATGGCTGCAAAGGCGGACTTGCGGGGGCTGATAGCGCGGCGCGCAGCAAATATGACATCGTGCGAGGAGAGGCTCGGCCGCAAATTCTCGGAGAGAGAGCTGGCTTCTAAAGCGCTGAGCGAGCTTCAGGCGAGTCTTACTGCCAAGGCCAACAAAGCGTATGAGCTCTGGCGGGTGCTTCAAGAGTCAATCAGGGAGGTGGTGACTCTTGATAAAGCTGTCATGTTCACTCGTGAGAGGGTCGAGGCTCATAAGGCCACCGAGAAAGAGCTCGAAGGCCGGCTCGCTTCGTATCAAGCCCAGCAGGCTCAGGCGGAGGCCCGTCTTCTGGTGATCTTAAATCATAAGGCCGTGGCCCAACAAAAGCAGGATGAGCTGACCAAGCTGCTAAATCGCCCGCCGGCTTGAAGCATTTGTATCTTTTCCTTGTTTTTTGTATATACTCATAGATGAGAGTATTTTCTTTTGTTCTTTCATGAATTGTACTTTGTATCCATTTTGGTTTATGAATAAAAGATACATGTTTCTTCTCAATGATGCGTCTCCTTTTGTTGAATGTGTTTTGCGGACAATTTATCTTGATCTCCTTGCAGGGCAGCGATAGCTTAGGATTCAGGGTTACGATCTGCTTCCTAAGACTTTTGCACTTTATGAGCCACGAGGGTCTCATAGAGAGTTTTTTTCCCCATGGGTCGAGAGGACCCCATAGGTGTAATTTCTTCCTAAGAATCGTGAGGATTATTAAGCGGGATGTTCCTTGAGAGTCGTAAGGATCTCACAAGAGAGTCTTTCTTCCTTACAGCAAGTGCTGGATGTGGTCACCCTTATTCGTGTTTCATGGAGTCAGGGGTCTCTCGAGGCATCGTAGTTTAAAGATGTCGCGGTCAAGGTTAAGGACCTCATAGTCCGTGGATTTAAGGACTCCACAGTCCGATGTTAGTTTTAAGACATTACGGTCAAGGTTAAGGACCTCATAGTCCGCGGATTTAAGGACTCCACAGTCCGATGTTAGTTTTAAGACATCACGGTCAAGGTTAAGGACCTCATAGTCCGTGGATTTAAGGACTCCACAGTCCGATGTTAGTTTTAAGACATCACGGTCAAGGTTAAGGACCTTATAATCCGTGGATTTTAGGGACTCCACAGTCCGATGTTTGGTTGCAGGGACCCGTCACCTCTTTGAAGACGTTGAGGAATTACAACGCCAGGTATCAAAGGAGTGAAGAGATGTACCCTTAAACCAAGGCAGAATCCGTAGGGAATCGGGGTGGTTGATCGTTAGTTTTAAGACATTACGGTCGAGGTTAAGGACATCATAGTCCATGGATTTTAAGGACTCCACAGTCCGGTGTTTGCTCTGGATGCTTCACACGGGTTCACTGCCGTGCTTGGTGAGGACCAGGCTCTGCTCTGGGCGTTTTCCGCAGGGTCAAAGAGTGACGTTATCCGCGTTCCACGTAACCAGGAATTTTGCACTAGATGCTTCACACGGGTTCACTGCCGTGCTCGGCGAGGACTAAGCTCCGCTCTGGATGCTTCACACAGGTTCACTGCCGTGCTCTGCGAGGACCAGGATCCGCTCTGGACATTTTCCACGGGGTCAAAGAGTGACATTATCCGCGTTCCACGTAACCAGGAATTTTGCACTAGATGCTTCACACGGGTTCACTGCCGTGCTCGGCGAGGACTATGCTCCGCTCTGGATGCTTCATATGGGTTCCCTGCCGTGCTCCGCGAGGACCAGGATCCGCTCTGGACGTTTTCCACGGGGTCAAAGAGTGACGTTATCCGCGTTCCACGTAACCAGGAATTTTGCACTAGATGCTTCACACGGGTTCAATGCCGTGCTCGGCGAGGACTAGGCTCCGCTCTGGATGCTTCACACGGGTTCACTGCCGTGCTCCGGGAGGACCAGGTTCCGCTCTGGACGTTTTCCACGGGGTCAAAGAGTGACGTTATCCGTGTTCCACGTAACCAGGAATTTTGCACTAGATGCTTCACATGGGTTCACTGCCATGCTCGGCGAGGACTAGGCTCCGCTCTGGATGCTTCACACGGGTTCGCTGCCGTGCTCCGCAAGGACCAGGATCCGCTCTGGACGTTTTCCACAGGGTCAAAGAGTGACGTTATTCGCGTTCCACGTAACCAGGAATTTTGCACTAGACGCTTCACATGGGTTCACTGCCATGCTCGGCGAGGACTAGGCTCCGCTCTGGATGCTTCACACGGGGTCAAAGAGTGACGTTATCCGCGTTCCACGTAACTAGGAATTTCGCACTAGATGCTTCACACGGGTTCAATGCCGTGCTCGGCAAGGACTAGGCTCCGCTCTGGATGCTTCACATGGGTTCACTACCGTGCTCCGCGAGGACCAGGATCCGCTCTGGACGTTTTCCACGGGGTCAAAGAGTGACGTTATCCGCGTTCCACGTAACCAGGAATTTTTGCTGATTGTATCCGCATTTCACGGGAAGGATGTTTGACTGTTGGCGATATGTATATCACCGAGCCATGGAACTGGGAGTTTCCGCTGTTTCGCTTAGCTTAGAGTTGTGTCCGTTGTTACGAGACGAGTGCTGAGATGATCTCTAAGTCATTCGCGGCCCGTCGAGATTTCGCTTCTTCTTATGATGAAACTTGGAGGAGAAGTATGATCCCTTTTTGTTTACGCCCTTGGATTGTATACAGGGTGTGATGGAACATCACCTGTAGGGCATAAATTGAAACTTTTTTTTTTTATATTTTATTTCTTTTTCTGCGATGCTCTATCATTTCAGCTTTTATATCGCGGAGGTCGCGATTGCCCTATCATTTCGGCTATTTTTCGCGGTGCCCAATCATTTCGGCTGTTTATTTTATTTTTACTCGCTGCTTTTTATTGCGAGTTGCCCCATCATTTCGGCTATTTTTCATGCATACATTTTTACTTGCTGCTTTTTATTGCAAGTTGCCCTATCATTTCGGCTATTTCGTATGCACTTGCGGCCTACTGGCTTTTCTCCATAAACCTGAAATTAGACACTGATTTCGGCATCAGCACCGCTACAACTGGGATGTGGCCAAGAGCGAATCATCATCTGCCTCTGTCGATGTTGAACAAAGGTGGCTTAGCAAACAGGGTTAGGGTCCTGTCGACTAAGGCTTTTGACTTCATGAGCCGTAAGGGTCTCACAAAGGTATTTCTCCCTATAAGTCGTGAGGATCTCGTAGGTGTATTTTCTCCCTAGGAATCGTGAGGATTCCTAAGTGTATGTTCCTCTGCAAGTCGTAAGGATCCTATAAGAGGGCTTTCTCCTTATAGGTCGACAGGACCTACAAGGGTTGTGTTCACCATATGGACATATCCCTAGTCACGGATGGGACTTTGTTAGGGAAATATTTATTCGTGCCCGTGGATTGTATACAAGGGTCAGTATTGAGCCGCTTGTAGGGCAGTATCGAAGGTTGTGGGGGATTTGCTTAAGAATAGGTTTAGGTTTCTGTAACTTAAGACTTTCAAATCTTATGAGCCGTGAGGGTCCCATAAGAGAATTCTCCTTACGAGTCGTGGGGATCTCGCAAGTGTATTTTCTGCTTAGGAATCGTGGGGATCCCTAAGTGTGTCGTTCCCTTGTGAGTCGTAAGGATCCCATGCGGGGGGTTTCTCCTTACAAGGTCGAGAGGATCTTGTAAGTGTCTTTTAACGAGGTTGCGCCCTTTCGGGTTTTCACAAACACTCGCCGGTAATCTTGCTGTTTTTACCCACGGAGCCCTTTCGGGTTTTCATCCGTGCCCCTTTTGCTTATGGACATACCTTTTTTTTATTCTTTTTCTCTTTTTTTTTACAAGGTCGCGCCCTTTCGGGTTTTCACGAACACTTGCCGGTAGCCCTGCTGTTTTTACTCACGGAGCCCTTTCGGGTTTTCATCCGTGCCCATTTTGCTTATAGACATACCGTTTTTTTTATATATTTTTTCTTTCTCTCTTTTTTTTATTCATCTTGTTAGCCTAAGGATGCTGCGGTAATAGTTTAGGGACGTTTTCGGTCAGTCGTTAGTTTAAGGACGTTTCGGTCCATCGTTAGTTTAAGGACGTTTCGGTCCGTCGTTAGTTTAAGGACGTTTCGGTCCATCGTTAGTTTAAGGACGTTTCGGTCCGTCGTTAGTTTAAAGACGTTTCGGTCCATCCAGGGGAAGGCCGGCTACTGCTTATAAAGTCTGAGTTTAGGAAGATAGCGAGCGGACATAGTCGTCGTCATCTATCATTGACCTAGGCTGTGGCTCATTAAGCGTAGTATTTCTTTAGGAAGCGGCCGTTTATTGGCCTGAAAGGCCTTTCACCGTGCATGTCCATGAGTAGATAGGCTCCACCCTGGTAGACCTTGTCTATGATGTACGGGCCTTCATAGTTCGGCTCAAATTTTCCCCGCTTGGCACGATTGGGGATCATAGGTCTTTTGACTACTAGTACGAGTTCGCCTTGGCGGAATGTCCTCAGCTTGGTCAATCTTTCGTACGAGCGCGTCATCTTTTCTTTGTAGGCCTCTAGATTTTGTTGCGCTATGAGCCGGGTTTCATCGAGGGCATCAAGCTCCTCAAGCCGAAGGTGAGCATTTTCTTCGTCCGTCAGCTCGTAGTGGACTGCCACTCGTAGAGAGGGTAACTCTATCTCGAGGGGGAGCACTGCTTCCGTCCCAAATACCAACGCGTACGGCGTTGTGTTCGTGGCCGTCTTGAACGTAGTTCGATAGGCCCAAAAGGCCTCTTGCAGCCTCTCGTGCCAGTCTTTCTTATTTCGGGACACCGTCTTTTTTATGATCTTTGTCAAGGTCTTATTGAAGGCCTCGGCCAGACCGTTAGCTCGTGGATTGTAAACTGAAGAATATCTCCAGTTTATATTGTGCTGCTGCGCGAAGCGGCTAATCTTATGGCTTCTGTAGGCTGGCCCGTTATCGGAGATAATCTGCCGTGGAGTTCCAAACCGATAAATGACGTGCGTCTTGAAAAAGTGGAGGATATTCTCCGTCTTCACTTCCCTCAACGGTACTGCTTCCGCCCATTTGGAGAAGTAATCAGTCGTCGCCAGGATGAAACGATGTCCTCTAGACGATGCCGGCTCGATGGGGCCGACTATGTCAGTTCCCCACATTTCGAATGGCCAGCTGGCCACCGTCGGATGTAGTGGATTCGGATGCTGGTGGATGAAATCCCCATGGATTTGGCATGAGTGGCATTGCTTCGCATATTCGAGGCAGTCCTGGATCATCGTGGGCCAGTAGTAACCCATCCGTTTAATTTTTAACTTCATCTTCGGGCCTGCTTGATGAGAACCACAGATTCCGTCATGAACTTCCTGAACGACTCTTTCTGCTTCGTCAGGTCCTAAACATCTCAGCCACAGAAAATCAAACGACCTCTTATACAGAGTATCATTGACGAAAGCGAAAGATAGAGCTCGTTTCATGAGCTGATGTCTTGAGGACGCTTCTTCGGGCATTCCGTGGGACTTAAAGTAGTCTATGAAGACTTCCCTCCAGTCCTCAGCCTTCTCACGGTCTTTTATCTGTAGGGTCGTCTGCTCAGTCGCTCCCTTTTCTTCGTATGATTCCGGAGATATTTCTGCTGGGGCGAGCACTCGACGACTTTGTACCATGATTTTAACGTCATCGAGGTTCTCGTCAGCCAATTCTTTGGCGAGCTTAGCTAACGCGTCCGCTTTGCTATTTTCCGCGCGTGGTATGCTTTCTAAAGTATAGGAGGGAATTTGGGTCAACAGTTGTTGCACCTTTTCGCCGTACTTCACCAACTCTGGTTTGCACGTTTGGTAGTCACCATTTACTTGACTAACGACCAGTTGAGAGTCCCCGTATATAAGGAGGTCCTCAATTCCTATGTCGATGGCGATCTCGAGGCCCGCTATCAAAGCTTCGTATTCGGCTTCGTTATTCGTCCTCGGCTCTGTTAAGGAGAAGGCGAAGCGCATAATCCCTCCTTGTGGAGTTACGAAGATGAGGCCTACTCCCGATTTGATTATGGGGGTACATTGTTTGCGCTTCTTCATGGAAGATGCTCCATCAAAATAGAGTTCCCATCGGGTATCACCGCCGCCGATCGCATCAAATGCATGTTCGTCCGGCAAATCGCAATTCAGAAGAGAATCGGCAGGTATCGGGTGCTCAGCAAGGAAGTCGGCAATGGCCTGGCCTTTCACTGCCTTGAGAGGTTGATAGGTTATCAAGAACTCCATCAAGAGCAGAGCCCATTTAGCGAGTCGACCTGTCAATATGGCCCTTGACATTAGATATTTGAGAGGGTCCACCTTTGAAATGAGACGGACCCCGTGTGCTAATGCGTAATGTCTGAGCTTTGTTATCGCAAAGATTAGCGCTAGGCAGTGCTTCTCAATGGGAGAGTAATTGCTTTCTACTCCCAGCAGAACTCGACTTAAGTAATAGAGTGCTCTTTCCTTCCCTTGATCGTTCTCTTGTGCCCATAATGCGCCTAAGGAACCTTCGAGGGCGGTCGTGTAAAGAATGAGGGGCTTTCCCTTAACTGGAGCAGCCAATACTGGAGGGTTCTGCATGTACTGCTTGATCTCGTCCAGTGCACCTTGGCATTTGTGATCCCAGACAAATGGGGTTCCCTTCTTCATCAGGTGGCTATAGGGACGGCACTTGCCTGAAAGGTTGGCTATAAATCGCCGTATGTATGCGAGCTTCCCTTGGAGAGATCGCAACTGTTTGAGAGTTCTCGGCGGAGGCATTTCCATGATCGCTTTGATCTTTGACGGATCTATTTCAATACCTCGGTGTCGAACAATGAATCCCAGGAATTTGCCTGAGGAAACTCTGAATGCACAGTTGAGTGGGTTCATCTTCAAGTTGTATTGCCGAAGGCGTTGAAATACGGTCTTCAAATGCTCGAGATGTTCCTCGTATGATTTTCTTTTAACCACGAGATCGTCGATATAGCATTCGACGATTTCGTGTATAAGGTCATCGAAGATCTTTGTCATGGCCCTTTGATAAGTGGCACCGGCATTCTTTAAACCGAAGGGCATCACTTTATAACAGAATATACCTAGAGGGGTCCTGAAGGCGGTGTGCTTCTGCTCTTCGGGATGCATCTTTATCTGATTATACCCTGATGAGCCATCCATGAAGGAGAAAACCTCATGGATGTATTGTCTATCATCAGTTCGGTGACTGGCACTGGGAAATCATCCTTCGGGCAAGCTTTATTAAGATCCCGAAAGTCCACGCATATGCGCACCGTCCCATTTTTCTTCATCACCGAGACGATGTTGGCGATCCATTCAGGATATTGAACCTCCTGGATAAAGCCAGAGTCGATCAGCTTCTTGACCTCGGCGTTGATACTCATCTTGAGCTCGAGCCGCATTCTCCTCGGCGCCTGTTTGACTGGCTTGATGTCCGGGGATATCGCCAATTTGTGTACAGCAATTTCTGGATCTAGTCCCGACATTTCGGAATAGTTCCATGCAAAGCAATCTCTATGCTGCAGAAGCACATCCTTTAACGCAGCTACCCTTTCTTCAGATAGTAACTCGCTGATGAATGTCGGTCGTGGATCGTTTGCCGTCCCCAACTCAATCTTCTTGAGGTTATCTGCAGTGGTATGGATTCCATCTTCCAGCTCTTTTGGCGCTGGTGGGCATTCTGAGATTATCTCGTCGCTGCTGTTTTCGAAGCACCAAGGGAGCTCATCTATGTCCTCGGGCTCTTCTTTTAATATTGTAATCATGTGACAAGTACGGATTCGCTTCCAATCCCAATGCGGAACTGGTTCTTCTTTCGTGGCCTTAGGTTCGTGCTTCTGTGGCGGCGCTACCCTCTATCTGTCAGACAGGGTGAATTTGCCAAGCTGATACTGATCTTCGACCTAATTTTTGAAGGTGAAGCAGTCCTCGAGAGGGTGCCCTATCACTCGGTGATAAAAGCAATAGTCCGGGTGAGAGACTTCGCCTGCTTGTTCAGGGTGTTTAGACTCCGGCAGTGTAAGCATTTGATGTTTTAGAGCAAGATCAAATATCCTCTTCGTCTTATCCCGAGGATAAGAGTATGCTCGACCCATTTTCTTCATGAGGGATAGATCAATAACGCTCGTCTCTTATTTGCGTGGCCTCTTAGCCCCGCTTTGTTGTTGTTGAGCGCCTTTTTGGCCTTTCGACTTATTTCTGCTTTTGCGCCGAGCCTTCTTTATGACAGGTTGACAAGGAGCAGCATTTTCATCCTTTCTCGATGCCACATAGACGGTATGAACTACAATGCCCCCTGACTTAGGGCGTTTGGGTTCACCACCTTTGATATTCGTCGTCGGCGTTGGCATTTTCTCCGGCCTTCTTCTTTTGTGGGCCGTTGAGGTTGGAGGGGCCGTTGCAGTGGGCACCCTAGCGACTTTCATCCTGTCCTGTTTGATCGGACGGTCCTTTTCTTTTTCCACTTTCGCCTTTTTCTGTTGACGAGAGCGACCTGGGTCAATCACAGAGTCTTGAACTCTCCGCCAAACTTTATAAATTTTTGAGGACAGCCGTTGAGGGGGCTGTTCTTGCTTCGTTTCCGGAACTCTCTCCGCGGGTGGAGGAGATCTTTTCAATATAGCGGTTGGAGAGTTCTTCCGTACCCTTCTCAGCAGTTCAAAGCTGTTCCCAGTTGGAACAGCAGCATTGACTTCCACCACTGGAGCCGGTGGAGTTAGCCCTGAGGGGGAGTTGCCCCCTGCCTTCCTTACTCGTTGCCAGTGACGACGTCGAGCACGACGAGCCGTTGGGACTGGCTCGGAGATAGAGGTTGCTTCTTTTTGCCCCCTGTCTGAATGAGGCGAGGCTGGTGTTAACCTCTTAAAGACTGAGGTTGTCTTTTGAGGGGTGATATTTAACCTGTCGAAGACAGATCCTCGGGCAAGGGCAGGAGCAGGAATCGTCAGTCTTGAAAAGACTGACTCTTTAACAGGGGAAGCCGCCTTGACGACTTCTGGAGCAGCAGTTATTGCTTTCCTTGGGACAGCCAATTTAGAGTTCTGATTTATCCTGGTGAAAACAGAGGCTGTCGGTTTGGTAGTGGGCGACCCGTTGACAGGGGTCGTCGTAGCTGTAAGACGGTCGAAGACCGACTTCTTGTTCACTTCCGGTGCAGGTACTGGCTCAGAGAAGCTTGTAGGTGGGATCATGGTCTCGAAGAACAGGCCAGTGGTGGCCTGGGTCACCTGGTCTACTGGCAGAGTGAGGAAGGAAGCCACTTGGGGCCCATATGCTACACCTCCCAGTGAGGTGGAGCGTCCGTTGCAGTGGCACTTCGAGCAGTTGGTGCAATTAGAGGCCATTGAATCTTGAGTTCTGCGCCAGGCAAAGGACCAAATCTTAGTAACTTGAAATCCGAAGGCAACCATTAACAAACCGCGACTGGTTCGCGAAGACGACACACGAAGTGTGGAGTGGAAAGAGGAAAAGGTCCTACCGGGCGTGCCAGAATCTGTTCCCCTCCGAACGGCGGCGCGACGCGTGGGCGTCTCGCCTGAGGCTCGGGGCAGATGCTAATTGGTGCTATCCGTCCACCTCTCCGAAGATGCCAAGTTGATTTATGGCACCGTATATCGAAGGTTTAAACGGATGCGTCCGATGTAGCAGACTTCGTCAGATTCCCCCTCGCTTGAGGGGTTTTTGATTGTGGGGACGCTCTTCCTTGCAGGCGCAAGCCCCTGCAGTTAATTACGCTACCGCATCGCGGTAACCACTTTCTCCTTCTCCAGATGGTCACTTCGTGTCGTGTGTGTTTATTTTATGTTTAGTTGCCCGTGGAATGTATACGGAGACTGAGTTATGTCGTCGTCCGTAGGGCGTGGACTAGTCCAAATCCGTATTATCTTAGATTTGGATTTGGGGGTTTGGGTTCAAGGATACGTTAGCCTCATTTGAGACTAAGATCGACTTAAACGTTTGTTAAGGGTACGTTAGTCTAGTTTTTAGACTAAGATCGACTTAACGGGATCGTTTAGATCCAACAATAGAGCCATTAAGGGAGCCCTGTTGTTTAGTTTAGTGACGTTGCGGTCAATAGGTAGTTTAAGGACGTTGCGGTCAATAGGTAGTTTAAGGACATTGCGGTCCATGGGTAATTTAAGGACATTGCGGTCCATGGGTAGTTTAAGGACATTGCGGTCCATGGGTAGTTTTAAGACATTGCGGTCAAGGTTAAGGACGTCATAGTCCATGGGTTTAAGGACCCCACAGTCCGTTGTTAGTTTTAAGACATCTCGGTCAAGGTTAAGGACCTCATAGTCCATGAGTTTAAAGACCCCACAGTCCGTGTCAATGTGTGGTCATCGGGACCCGTCACCTCTTTGAAGACGTTGAGGAATTACAACGCCAAGTATCAAAGGAGTGAAGAGATGTACCCTTGAACCGGGGTGGATTAAATAGTCTCTGGCCCAATTTGGGATTAAGACCAATTAATTATGTTATGTGCCCATTAGCCCAGTTAAGTCTGAATTGAGGACTTATGGCCACCTTGGGCTAAGTCCAATCATGTTTGGAATATTGGCTTCCTGTTGGTCCATTGAAGGAGAGGCTTTGCCTCTGGCCATTTAGCCAATTGGGCTAACGTTAATTCAGCAGTGTTGAACACTGGGATCAAGTTAGTGTTTTAACACTAAAAGACAGTTGGTGTTAAATACCAGCAACAGGGGGTTCAAATTAGTGTTAAACACTAGAGCAAATCAGTGTCAAACACTAGCAGCAGAGATTTCAGATTAGTGTTAAACACTAAGAATAATCAGTGTTAAACACTGGTGACAGAGATTTTAATTTAGTGTTGAACACTAAGGGAGTTAATCTTAAGCTCTGTTAACAGGGGTTTAATTTAGTGTTAAACACTAAAAAATTCGGTGTTAAACACTGCAAATAAAGTTCTTTGATTAATGTTGAACACTAAGGCCAAACAGTGTTTAACACTGGATTCGGGGGTTCCAATTTAGTGTTAAACACTAAGGCAAGAGGGGTCACGTGGTAGCACGTGAGGGCGCCCTCCCTTCATTTGTTCTGCTGAGAATATCGCATCTTTTGGAGCATCACGTGCCATCACATGACGGTCATTGAAATGCTTGTATGTTAAAGCTTCTGCCAAGGGTCACGTGGGTCACGTGAAGCACTGCCTCAAAGGGCCTTTTCTGTGGATCTTTTCGGGGGTCACGTGGTGGCACGTGACCCTGCCTCTATGTATGTTTTTCAGAAGATCTGTTAATCCCTTTTAAGAATAAAATTCTTCGTAGGGTTGAACCCTAACAATAATTTTAGAGGAATTAAATTCCTATTTCCTTCTGAAGATTTATATTCTGGGATAGAGTTGAACTTTGAATGGGGTTAAACCCTAATAACAGTTTTTAGGAATTAAGTTCCCACTCTCTTTTAGAGAATTATTCTGAGAAATGAGATTCTGTCATAGGGTGAAACCCTAATTTCTTCTTTCTTAAGGGAATTAAATTCCTGTTATTTTAACAGAACTCAGTTCTTAACTAGGGTTGAACCCTGAATCTGTTCATTCTGAAGGAATTGAATTCCTGTAACATAGGGTTAAACCCTAATTTTATTTTAAAGGAATTAAATTCCTATAGTTCTGTGAGAATTAAATTCTCAAACTCACATTCCCTCTCTATGCTTTGGATCTGCATGGCAGGATCTCAACCCAATGAGAATTAAATTCTCAATTCAAGGGGAGATGTGCACTTTGCAGATCCTCCACTAAAGAGAGAGCTATGTTCTTCTGTTTAATATCAGAGTTAAACTCTGCTGAGAATTAAATTCTCTTTTAAAGGCCTTCCCTTTCTTACCTAAGCTTTTCTTTTGCAGAAGATACAAATTCCTTCAAAGTATCAAGGCTCTCTCTTTTCTCTCTCTGTCTTCTTTTTTTTTGTGTCTCTTGGCTCCTATTTATAGGAGAAGAAGCAGAATTAATTAGTTTTGGTGAATCTTTCATTGAGAGATTTAATTTGTATTCACCATTCGTTTGGACCTTTGGATTATTAGGTGAATTTTATTCACCATTGGATCTTAAATCCAGAGATTCTCCTTTGTTATTTCGGTTAGATTTTAAGGGGAAATCTTTCCAAGTTCAGGATTTTTCCACAAATAGATGATATTTAATCACCTTTAAATCTTTAATCCAATTGATTCCAAATAGTCACTTTCCTTTGGAAAGATTTGAATGCCGTTCAGAATTTAATTCTGTTAAATAAATGGGCTTTCAAAGCCGGTCACGTGTGACCACGTGACCCATGGTCACGTGTGGGCACGTGACCCTTGGTCACGTGTAAGCACGTGACCCTCCTGGAACGAGCTTTCTTTTTCTTCTGCGCTATGTCTTTGCCACTGCTTGGTCATCACGTGCCAACACGTGACCACTGGTCACGTGTGCACACGTGATGCCTTTTCTGGAGCTTTTTTCTTGATTTACTCAGGGAACGAATGTGCCTTGTGCCGCCGCTTTTAAATGTCACGTTCCAACACGTGACTGCTGGTCACGTGCTAGCACGTGATGCCTCCTTCGTAAGCTTTCCTGATTTTAAATCAGGAAACAAATGCCCCCACAGCGTTGTTCTCACGTGTCAGCATGTGAGTGCAACGCTGTCACTTTTTGTGACCGTTGGATTCCTCTAGGGATTTGGGGAGATGAAGCGTTTTCCATCCCATCCTATAAATATAGGGGTCATTTCAGAGACGCCTCCACTTTGCTCATCTTCTTCCTTGCAAACTTTCTTCTTTTGAGAATTCAATTCTCTTTTCCCAGAGCTTAGTTCTCTGCCTTGAAAATCTTCCAGAGTTTAACTCTGTTCGAAGAGACTTTTCTCTTTAGGTAATGCTCTCACATGAACGAAGAACTCTCACATTCCTCTGGATTTTAAATCCAAAACAGGGGTTTCTACCTTTTTTTAATATGAACCCATTTTCCCTTAAGTTTTTTTTTTACTGGGGTATGGAATAGAAATTTCAACGGTAGATCCTTTTAGGGTTCATATGATCTTTAGGTAGATAATGGTGACGGTTAAAATCTATGGAATTTAATTCTATCCAAAAGGGTTTCTGGGAATTTAATTCCCTTTTTCTTAATAAGGAATTTAATTCCTACGAAGAACTCAATTTCTTCACATGGAGGCTTCTTGGGGTCTCTTGACCCGAGCTTGTCTTTCTGCAATTAATGAAACAGGAGCTTTGGAATGATGTCTTCTGTGGGAATTTAATTCCTTTGGTCCTGTTGGATCTGTTGTAGAGCCCGAGACAGATTTGTCCTCTAGGGGGAATGTGTAGGGATACTTGAATCTCATTCTTTATTTAATGAGGATATTCCCTCTGTTTTATTATAACTGCTTGGTCTCATTATTAATGAGCCGTCATCCTGATTCTGTGGGGCCCATGTTGTTTTGTAGCCAATGGTCTACTGTTGTTTTCTTCAGCTAGTCTTCATGTTCATGCATGGATGTATATTGCTGACTTTGTTTTTGACGGTCTTCTTCCATTCGATTTCAGATGCGATGGCTTCTGCTCCGTGTTTTCCCTTTACCCGTTCGGAGGCCGCTTTTCCTCAATCACCGTCCGATGAGGAAGCGATGGCGATGATCCGGGCTCATGACCCGAACTGTACCAACTTGCTTCTATGGGGAACTTGGTACAGCCATATTATCCGGGGTCGCCGGAGTTTCCTCTGTGCAGTACCGACAGAGCCTACTTTCCCATTCTTGCCGATGGACCCTCCGAGAACGATTTTTGCTGTGGAGATGCCCAACTGGACTCCAACGGGGAGGCTCGAGCCTTCGACGACCGGTATCCCAAACCATCCGATCCCGGCTATAGATATCTTGGGGCGGTGTATTTGCCAGGGTGAGGCCCACCCGTGGGGGCAAATTTATAAGATAGGGCTCACTCCTCGACACCCTACGGGCTACCTTCTCTGGGCTCGCTACATCCTTTCTGCCCATCGTGCGCGATTGCAGAAGGTCGGGCTTTATCAGGCAATATATGCGTCACTCTTCCATTATAAGTCCCCGCATGTCTGGTGGGTTAGGGCATTCTTGAATCAATGGAATCTTCCCACCAACACTTTCATTTTAGGATATCGCGAGGTTTCGATTTCTCTTGCAGAATTTTATGAAATCTCGGGATTGCCAATCAGGGGTGCACTGTATGAGGAGTTATTGCCTCCTGACGAGTATGTCTTCGAGCCCGAGTCTGCACCGGTTGACGGCTTGTCTGTTGAGAACGCCATTCGCCACAAGCGTCCCAGTTTGATCAAGACGCTAGGTATCTTCGACCGATTGTTCACCGAATCCGAAGAGCAGGGTGTTACTTTCAAGAGCTTCATTGCTTGTTTCCTTCGTGAGGACGTCGTGTCGAAGACAGCTCCGAAGTTCGCCAACATTAGAGACCCCTTTGGGTTTGGTCCGAAGAAGTTGCCAACCACTGAATTGGATCTACCTCAATACTATATCCTCATCATGTCGCCGATGTCTTTTGAGTCTATTGCAGCACCCGGTATTGACGAGGAGACGTTCTTCAAGGGGTTTGTCAGTGTCTGGCTCAGTTGGTTTGTCATCCCCATGCATCGTCGTTTTATGAGGGCTTCGGTTATCCACCCGGCTCATTGTATAGCTGAGGGGACGCGGTTGGCCTTCGGTATCCCGGCGTTGGCGCATCTTTATCACGGGTTGGGCACCTCAGCTAATACCTCTACTCCCGGCGTGGATGTAGTAAACTTTTCGCTTCATTATTTCACGTCCTGGATCGAAATGCATGTGCTGGGGGCTTTCGCTATGCATCAGAGGCCTGCGTTTTACGACGCCTATCCCTTCCCGCGACTTATGCGATTGGTGGATGCTTCTGCCGCCGACCCGACTCAGTTCGGGGTTATTCGGGTGCTAATTTCTCCTTACGCTGCCGCTGGCGGGATGGTTTTTAATGATCGGGTCTTGTCTACTCCCTCAGGTCCAGTTCAACAACTCTGGGACCTGTCAAAAGACAACGCACCTTCTTTGAAGCCTCGGGAGGCCGCGCACTTGTATACTATTAGACCGGGCTACTTGGTGTTTCGCCAGGACAGTGCAGCTCTTTTCATGCGGTACAATCCGCATCGATTCGCCCGACAGCTTAGATACGACCAGGGTATTCCTTTCGAGGCTTTTATAGTCGCCCCGATACCTTCGCTCGATGCCGTGCGCGATGCCGCTCATCATTTCATGAGGCTAAACACCGGCTCCCACTTCATGGTCCCTGAAGCTGAGTACCTAACTTGTGCTAACGCGTTTAAAAGATCGATCGAACGGAATTTCCGAAACTGCATTTTTCTGTATCCACAGTTTCTGTTGATTTTCAAACTGTTCTAAAATTATTTTTGCATATCATAGAAATCTAAGGAGGCAATTCTTAGCACACTGGTGAAATTTGGTCACGTGATCCCACAAAACGACCGCGGATCCGCGGCCCAAACCAGGGATTGGCCGCTGATCCGCCGCGCTTTTGTGGGAACAGTGCGCCAAATTTTTCCAGTGAGTTTACCATGGGAAATTGTGGTTTTTGGTATGTCTTTTGGGCTCAAATTTTGTTACTATATAGCAGATGTTTGCGGGGGCCCACTTCGGGAAATTTAGTCGATCGAAATTTTAAACGTGTTAGTTTACAGTACTTACTTTATATCTCCGACCGGGAATGTCATTTGATCGGTAAACCGCGTCTGATTGCTATAGTTCTTTTAGACGGGTCTGCGAACGTGACATTCGCGTTGATGTTCTGTGTTGTGCTGTGATGTTGCGGATTTGTCGTGGTGGATAGCAGGGTGCAATGATAGTGCGGTTTGGATTTATTTGTACATTTGATATTGCGGGGCGAGCGTCCAACTTGTGGACCGCCGTCACTGCCCGTTGTATAATATTCTTTTGGGGCACGACCGGGTCGAGGTCGATGTACCCGTTGTACATATTTTTATTTCTGTACTAGGTTTATCCCGCGAAGGAGTGCATGGATAGCCGGGTTCTGGAGGGCAACGGGTCCGTATCTCATGGCTTTGAGAGGCAAAGGGGCCTCACTTAAGAATTGGCAGACTATTCGCCGTACTCGTAGGGGGTACAGGTTGACCCAAGGAGGGGTGCTCAATTTACCGGATTCCGTGAAGTGCCGGGTGTTCCATTCACTATGTTGTGGGGACCACCTCGCTTCAGGTTTTGGCGGGTAACTTGCCGCACCCGTAGGGGTCTAGGTTTCATTGCACAGGTTATCCACACGACCAGGGGAACGTCGGTTTTCATCAGCGGCTCTGTGAAACCCGGGGATCCCAGATTATCTGTATTGTTCTGTGATGCTTATTACTTTTCTGTATTGTTGCATATTATCACGCCTGGAGCGATTATTGTATATTAGTCTATATACTATTAGATGTTGTATATGTTTTACACCCGCGCTAGTCCAGCCCCCGCTCTGTCGTTAGTTAAGTAACCTAACGGGTGATGACGGGATTCAGTGGCGAATGCGAATGGCATATACGTACATTTTATTTTCGTTCTTTTCTGGTGTGATTGATTGATGGGACTGCGTTGATTCTTATCAATGCAAGATAAAACAAACCTATATTTGATGTTGTTGGAACAAATTTTAAAAAGGGAGTTATTACAAAGACGTTTCCTTTTGTTTTGCATAGTGATATTCAGTTGGAATATCCTGCACCTCATTCGATGAGGCAAGAGCCGAGATCCCTTCACCGGGAGTGACCCCTTGGGCAGAAGTTTGCATCAGGGTAATAACTTCTATATATTCAATTACAAGTTGCTTTGCATCGCGGTATTCAGTTGGAATATCCTGCACCCCATTCTACGAGGAAAGAGCCGAGATCCCTTTACCGGGAGTGACTTCTTTAGCAAAAAGTTTTCGCTACTATATTTTTATAAAAATTCTATCAAGTTCCTTCAACGAGATCAAGTTCTTTACGTTAAAGGTTTTTCGCCAAAAACCAGCCATAATCCTCCGTCGTTTCTTATGGATGGTCAGTAGTATTCAAGCTATGTTTGTTGGCCTACGTCAAGGCGTAGTGTTTGGTAGCTGCTGGGTATTCATTTATTGCATAGATAGATGCATTAGTTTAAGTCAGACGTACAGCCTTGTTGGCCTACGTCAAGGGCATGTACGATGACTTAAGTTAATCAGGACAACGACGGGTAGAACTTGACATGTTGCTTATAATTTGTTGGCCTACGTCAAGGTCATAAGAGCATGGGATAAAAATTATATCGGGAGTTTCAAACATACAAGAAACTTGCCAGACTTGTGCATACCTTCTGGAGTGTGTTAACTTGAGTGGCTTCCATCAAGTTATCATACGATGATAGTTGGATCCCGATTCTTACTGATGAGTTGGTTTACTCTTCGGGTGACCCTGACTAATTCTTCTTTCAGGTTTGGAGGAGAATTTGAGATAACAGTGGGAGGTTTCCTAATTAGATAAAGTGATAACCATTCTGATCTAGGCTAGAGTGCACGCAGAGTGTTTCTTTTCTCTCTCTCTTTTGCAGCGACTTTTGACTATAACTCAGTGACCAAAGTTGACCGAACCTTCTTAATATACTAGCTTTTGGATTGTCTAAAGTTGCATAAGTCATTGCCGCTCCTTCTTTTACCCTTTGTATTTCTCAGAACACCCCATATTACTACGGACATCCACTTCCATTGGATAGATCCATCATATGGTTATATACGAACTCGAAGGGACTTCTTCGAGGATGGATCCTGGTTCAGGAGAAATAGGAATAAAGTATTATTCAGTTGTCTTTTATCGTCACCTTCTCTCAAGTTGCGAGTACTCCTAGGATTAGGAGGGTACACCTATTATGGTTACTGGATATTCTTATTCCAAACCATAGGCTGGTGCCGAACGGTAGGGAAGGAAGAAAACCATTTAGCCTAGTGATGGTGTACAGAAGGTAACGACTGAAGACAAATTAAAGGGAATTGGAAAGATGGCAGGGAAATATACGGTTAAAGTCATGATATGGATTATGGAAGAGGCATTACTAAAGAATACCAGGAAACCCCTACGAAACATATTTATGTTTCATATTCACTGTGCATTGTTAATAGAAAACTGATTTCCCGATTGGATACTTACTCCAGGGTATGTATTTACCAGGTATGATTCTCACATCTGTATAGTTTTACAGATAATGAGTGGGAGTAAGTTATTGCGAATTAGGTGATTATCCTCATTATATCGGAATTTGTTGTAATTGGTGATATTTAAGGAAATCGCCTGGGCACAGTTTTCAACCTACGATGCACAAGTTTTGAGTTATTCAACTCAGCGGACTTATACAGAGTATTGTATGTTGTCCAGTGTCCATCAGGACATAGGGGTTGGTCCTCGTACTATTTTCTATTTTACTTGTGACTTCTCTAGTTTTTAGACAAGTATTTTGTAGAAATACAATGTCTAAGTTTCGAGAAGTTGTGGGTATAAGAATAAAGTAGAGAACCAAGTATCGCAAGCATCAGGATTCTTCAAAGAAATCGAAGATGTAGATACTTGTGATAGGTATTCAGTTGATAGTAATGGTATTGAGAAACTAGTTTCTCTTTCAGGTTACTCATAATTGGATGGATTCCTAAGTTGAGTAATGCTGATTAGCTTCTCTCCATTAAGTTGACATGCACTGGAGACAGCTGCATGATCTGAATATGGTTCCAATTAAATAAGTGCCATAGTTTCTATATTGGATATAGAATGCTTCATATCTTAACGATGTTAAGGTAAGGGGAGTTGTCCAGCTTATGCTTAAAACCAGACACTGGATAACTCAAGGCACGTTTCTATAATGGCAGTTTGCGGGCTGACCCTAGCTTTGACGAGGGTTGATTTTCTACCATCTGGAAGATCAATAGTGATATTGTTCTTGACTCGCCACAGTTTTATTAAAATTGATTTTTTCAGAAAACAGTAGTGGGAGTATGGTAGAACTGGAAGTGATTCCAGAACCGAAAACGATTACGGAAAGTTTAATAGGACCTATATATTCAATCAGGTTTGATATTCCAATAGCCACTCCGCAGACATGGTGGGTAACCTCAGACACCCGAGAGGTACTCCGATAGCCTCAAGGACGGTGACAGGGAGGTTCTTGTTTACCCAGACTTGACACTACTGTTGTTCCAGACCATGAGACCCGGCAGGAGGATATGTATAGCGTCATTCTAAACTAGTTTTAGAAATGTACGTATATATTATTCTGCCAGAGGGTTGTCGTAGTCAGTGGGAGCAGCGGAAGCATAGTGGGCAAGAAGCTAGTGTCTATTTATAGACTTGAGCAGATATAGCGGAGATAGATCATCTGATTTTTGATGTAACAGTCATGGGGTTGACTTCATCAGAATAGGGGATGGATATGTTAAGAAGGTAGTAAAGTGTGATGTCCTGGTATTTGGATGACATACAAAGAATAGGAAGTAAAATTCCTATACTACGATCGGTTGTACTTTGGTCGTCACACAGTTGTTTCTCCACAAAGGATATGGATATAATATAAGACATTCTGGTTACTAGATCTAATGGTTTTAGATCTAGATTTGGGTAGTTTCCCAATGTGGGTACTTTGACAATATTCTAATAGTATTTTAGAATAGATGACTTCTGACATGGTGGTGTACCTGCAGGTGATGGAGTCACCCTCTCTAAAGGTGTCTTACAGACTAAAGGGGAGAGGGATGTGCATGATTGGCAGATCACTTGCTTAGGCAATTGAGTCAATCGTGAGATGTCAAGTACCACACCAGATGTTGTTATTGCACTAGATGCGATAAGTTTATATTAATCTAATCCTGGAGAAACATTAGGAAGCAGTTTTAGAACATAAGTGAATGTTCTACGGATTAGATGACGGCGGCCTCCTTCGGGAGACGGTTATCATTCCAGGCTTCAAAAGTGACATAGATGACAGAGTGATTGTCAGAGTTATAGTTTTTCCTCAGACGAGGGACAGTATTATGGACAGGCGGTCCAAGAGGATACTGTGGGAGGCATGGTGCGCAACACTGATTAGTTTCAGTGATCGATACAGTCTAAGAAGTTTGGATTGGAGGTTCATTTATGAACTAGGTCCCATAAGATATCCAGAAATATTCTAAGATAGGTATTACTCGATTCGGGAGATGGTTTTCTCAGCGAACTTGAGATTAAGAGAGACATAGAAAGAAACTTCAAGGCGGATCCACTCACTGAGGCTATTTCTCGAATACAACAGTTTTGCAAACGAGCTTTGTGAAACTGATTAGTAGAGGAGTTGGATGTTCGGTATCACACGAGCTGTGAGTACGCGACATCGCAATAATTAGCCTTAAGTGCAAGTGGGAGATTGTTGGATATAGTGCCCTCTAAGTCAATTATTGGATCGCAGGTACGTGATTGCAATGATTGAGGGAGGACCTATACCGATAGAACAGTCTTACTCGAGATGATAGTATGCTATCTGGTTTGTCTTTATCATCATGTATATGTTGATAAAGCCCATAGGATTCTTGCTTGACTACCAGCAGTATGATGGCGACCATATATGTGAGAGCTAGGGTCTATAAGCACATCCTTAAAAGTGTCCCCAGTCGTGGGAGTTTCGAGACAGGACATCGATACTCCAGAGTAGACTAGTGTATACAGTCGAGACCCCGACGAGGGGCAGTGGCCGGTCTCACAAGCCACTGGTGTCAGTTGGATCACCTAAGACGTATACAGGTGCTCATTAGGATATGAGTACACCGGACAGGACTCGCAGGGAACATGCTAGTTGGTATTATACATATCGTCAGATAGCAGTTCCCTGGTGACATGTGTACAGGTTAGTTCGTCGACCTGAGATCGTCATTTATCTCGTGTGAGTTCCCACTGTGCTTAGATTACTACCCTACCACGCTCAAAGGAGTTGTGCAAACAGGTTTTAGTTGGGTACAGTCCCGAGCCACATTGGAGGCAAGTGAGCGGATCGTCGGGGATTCGTCTCTCCCGGTATTGGGGGTAAGATCGCGCTGTGTTTAGGAGAGCCATTACACGAAATTCCTGGCCAGGGTAATTGAGATATACTGGTAGGTATACCAGTAGTATCTCAGGATGTTCTGGGCTGCTCTTTGACACGACTTATGCAGCTATTGAGGGTCTGACGTTTACCGGCCCTCTAGGCCTAATATGCGATACTCATAGACGAATGTTCCGGGCTATACGGATATTGTCACTGTCAGGCTCAGTAGGGTTTATAGATGAGTTCGCTCGTCAGCTTCCCTTCCAATCAATACATAGGCAACCGTTACGTACAGCTTGTACCTCTGGCGTGCTAGGGGTTATACCCAGTGCCAGTGTATTGATGAGTCATTAGAGTCCCCCACAGACACTTTCCCAGTTCGGGCGAAACGTTGTAGATGCTGTATGGTATTATGGCAGGGTTCAGAAAATGCACGTGCGTTTTCGCACGTGTCATTTTTCGGGCGGATAATACTGGTGGGTTTTGGTTTAAGCCGGATCCGAGTATTATACTGTGTAGATATAATATCTTTGTCTCAGTTGCATTTGTATTCGGTCGTAATACAAATGCGGGTATGTTTATACCGATACGGGGTTATCCTGAAATTCGTTTCGGGATGATTTTTAGAAGTTGCCAGTTTCCAGTTTTCTATCAGCCGTATTTAATATTCGGTTAAATGCGGATTTATCCTTTCATCTTTTGGGTGAGTCAGTGTTCTAGAAGGTTCTAGAAATGGTGACTAGCTTCATGAGTCATTAGTTCATTAATGGTGCATTTAATGTTGTGATGACTTGCTTAATGATTCATCCTTTGCTTTTATTATGTTCACACTAGGTGTTTCATGACTCATTCTTTGTTATGATAAGTTTCATGGCTTAGACTCACCCTCCCCTTTCCTACACTCACCCCCTCTTCTATTTATTGTGGCCGGCCCTCTTTGTGAGGCTATGGTTGTTCATTTGATTCAATTTGGCAAAAAGATTATGATAGTTTTGTATATGGAAATTTCATTTACCCGATTTCCATTTACCCAATTCCAATTGGCAACTTCTATTAACCGTTTGTCCATAGCCTTGGACGTAACGAGACAAAGTATTCTACTCTTTCTCTACTTCATCTTGGTCGTCTCTTTTGGCAAACTTGACGATCGAGTTGCTTCGGTTCAGAGGCGGGAGCCCGTTTAAAGATCCGTCGACGTGGTGCCACCTGGACGACGAAACCGGAGATCGAGCAAGTTCGGATCAGTTGCAACATAGCGTGGGATAATGGTTGAAGACCGAAGGACCCGGATCATTCGGTATAACAATTCTACCCTCTTTACAATTTGTTAGTTTAGCTTTAATGGACGATCCGGGATAAAGTACGCGATAGCGCCAGTCGTAAAACTTTTGTTCCGCATATTGGCATCTGTCAGACGGCCGGGGCGCTACCGCGGACTTACAGGTGCTGCCCTTTTAGCGATGTGGATGGTCGGTTCTGCCCTTTTAGCGACATGGACGGACGGGGACGGTCAGTGCTGCCCTTTTTGCGACTTGGACGATCGGTGCTGCCCTTTTAGCGACTTGGACGGTCGGTGCTGCCCTTTTAGCAACGTGGACGGTCGGTTCTGCCCTTTTAGCAACGTGGACGGTCGGTTCTGCCCTTTTAGCGACGTGGACGGTCGGTTCTGCCCTTTTTGCGACGTGGACGGTCCGTGCTGCCCTTTTTGCGACTTGGACAGTCGGTGCTGCCCTTTTAGCGACTTGGACGGTCGGTGCTACCCTTTTAGCGACGTGGACGGTCGGTGCTGCCCTTTTAGCGATGTGGACGGTCGGTGCTGCCCTTTTAGCGATGTGGACGGTCGGTTATGCCCTTTTAGTGACATGGACGGACGGTTCTGCCCTTTTTGCGACGTGGACGGTCAGTGCTGCCCTTTTTGCGACTTGGACGATCGGTGCTGCCCTTTTAGCGACTTGGACGGTCGGTGCTGCCCTTTTAGCGACGTGGACGGTCGGTTCTGCCCTTTTATCGACGTGGACGGTCGGTTCTGCCCTTTTAGCGACGTGGACGGTCAGTTCTGCCCTTTTTGCGACTTGGATGGTCGGTGCTGCCCTTTTAGCGACTTGGACGGTCGGTGCTGCCTTTTTAGCTACTTGGATGGTCGGTGCTTAATTTTACTTGCTCCGCTTCTTGCGGTGTCAGGGATTTGACTTGTTTCCGAGGTGGAGCTTGATTCCGCCATGGAGGTCGTTGGTTGTTTTGCTGATTTAATGTGATTTGGGTTGACATCAACATCGCTACACTAGAATATGGTACCCGGAGCGAATCATCATCTGCCATGAGTAGATTTTGGGATTTTGGTTTTGGTTTGGCATCAGCACCGCTTACACTGGAATATGGTACCAGGAGCGAATCATCATTTGCCATGAGGGGATCTCCCTTGTTTCCAGTTTAACGATTTAGGGGTCATCTGTTCCCAGTTTAACAACTTAGAGGTCATATGTTCCCAGTTTAAAGACTTAGGGGTCTATTGGATTGGAGTTTGGAATTTTGGGGTTAGGGTAGGCATCGGCGTTGCTAACACTGAAGCACATGTGCCAGGAGCAATTCATCATTTGCCTTTTCCTATGAGGGAGCGATGACTTAGGAGACAGGTTTAGGTCCCTATCACCTAAGGCTTTTCAATTTTATGAGCCGTAAGGGTCCCATAAAAGCATTTTCTCCCTACGAGTCGAAAGGATCTCGTAGGTGTGCTTTCTCCTTAGGAGTCGTGGGGACTCCCAAGTGTGTTTTTCCTTTGTGAGTCATAAGGATCCCACGAAGGTGTTTTCTTACGAGTCATGAGGATCCCGTAAGTTTGTTCTCCTCATGTATCATGAGGACACATGAGTGGATCTTCCCAAATGGAGCATAATTCCACGGGCGGAGACCAGCCGCGTAACTGGTGGTTGCGGTGGGGCATGGGTATGATGAGAATTATTTGAGCCCGTGGATTGTATACGGTAGTCAATTTGGGGATTGGCCGTAGGGCAGGGAGAATTTTGGGAGATTGGATTTTGGTTGGCGTCTGCATCGCTGCACTAGAATATGATATCAGGAGCGACTCATCATTCGTCGTTTGGGGACTTGGAATTTGGATCTTTTTTGGTATCAGCATTGCTGCACTGGAATGATGTCAGGAGCAACTCATCATTTGCCCCGGAAGGACTTAGGATTTGGTTTTTGGGTCGGCATCAGCACCGCTAACATTGAAGCGTAACGCCAGGAGTGGCTCATCATTTGCTGTTGCCCGTTGGGGAGCGATGGCTTAGGAGACAGATTTAGGTCCCTATCACCTAAAGCTTTTCAATTTTATCAGCCGTAAGGGTCCCACAAAAGCATTTTCTCCCTACGAGTCGAAAGGATCTCGTAGGTATGCTTTCTCCTTAGGAGTCGTGGGGACTCCCAAGTGTGTTTTTCCTTTGTGAGTCGTAAGGATCCCACGAAGGTGTTTTCTTACGAGTCGTGAGGATCCCGTAAGTTTGTTCTCCTTATGTATCGTGAGGACACATGAGTGGGTCTTCCCAAATGGAGCATAATTCCACGGGCGGAGACCAGCCGTGTAACTGGTGGTTGCGGTGGGGCATGGGTATGATGAGAATTATTTGAGCCCGTGGATTGTATAAGGTAGTCAATTTGGGGACTGGCCGTAGGGCAGGGAGAATTTTGGGAGATTGGATTTTGGTTGGCGTCTGCATCGCTGCACTGGAATATGATATCAGGAGCGACTCATCATTCGCCGTTTGGGGACTTGGAATTTGGATCTTGTTTGGCATCAGCATTGCTGCACTGGAATGATACCAGGAGCAACTCATCATTTGCCCCTGGAGGACTTGGGATTTGGTTTTTGGGTCGGCATCAGCACCGCTAACACTGAAGCGTAACGCCAGGAGCGACTCATCATTTGTCGTTGCCCGTTGGGGAGCGATGGCTCAGGAGACATGTTTAGATCCCTATCACCTAAGGCTTTTCAATTTTATGAGCCGTAAGGGTCTCATAAAAACATTTTCTCCCTACGATTCTTGGGGATCTCGCAGGTGTATTTCTCCCTAAGAATCGTGGGGATTCCTAAGTGTGTTGCTCCTTTATGAGTCGTAAGGATCTCACGTGGGGATTTTCTCCTCACAAGGTCGAAAGGACTTTGCGAGTGTATTTCATCTCTTTTCACGAGTTTGTGCCCTTTCGGGTTTTCACAGGCACAAACTCGCCGGCAGTCCTGCTTTTTTTACTTACGGAGCCCTTTCGGGTTTTCATCCGTGTCCATTTTGCTTGTGGACATACCTTTTTTTTTCGCTGGTGGGACTTTAAAAGTAGTCTCACCGGCAGGGCTTGGGAGAGACAGGGGTTGTTTACGCCCGTGGATTGTATACGGTTTTGCAGGATGTATGATCCAGACTGTAGGGTCGGTGTGCTTAATTCGCCTGCGACTTGGAGCATTCACGCGTAGTATTTCTTGAGATATCGGCCATTGATGGGTAGCATGGGCCTTTCTCCCACGGCACTTATTAGTTGGTAGGATCCTCCGTCGAACACTTTTTCGATGACGTATGGTCCTTCCCAGTTTGGCTCGAATTTTCCCTTGGCATGTCGATTGGGGATGATCGGTCTTTTGAGAACCATCACCAATTCGCCTTTCTTGAAAGCGCGGAGACGGGTCATCTTGTCATAGGCCCGTGACATTTTGGCTCAGTACAGCTCCAGATTTTGCTATACCGCGAGCCTCTTTTCTTCGAGGGCGTCGAGCTTTTTAAGCCGAAGGAGCCTGTTTTCCTCCTCCGTCAACTCGTGCTGAACGACCATTCTTAAGCTTGGAACTTCGACTTTGAGGGGGAGGACCGCCTCCACTCCGAAGAGCAATGAGTATGGAGTGGACTGAGTTGGAGTACGGTGCGTGGTACGATATGTAGGGTTCCTAGGCACCCTAATGAAGTCTCACAAGGCATCAACCATGCCATTTTCAAATTTTACGATGCCGGGAAACCCTAGACTACGGATCGTTAGCTAGATGTCTAGGCGAAAAAGATCTAGTTAACAACTTAACTACAAAGAAGCGGAAATACAACCTTTGTAGATCCGGTTCTCCACCTCCATAGCTCCGCAACGAAGTATCCTCGCTGTCCAAATCGAGATCCGGGCTCTTGCGTCGGCTTCATCGGAGAATGGGCAAGCTAGGTCGTCGATGTCCATGCCGAAGATGATCTACGTCGAGGCATCGCTAGATCAAGCTCCAACTTCACCAAGTCTTGAAAACTTGTGAAGGAAACACACTCTACTACTTGGCAAGAGGTAGAGGATGAAGAAATAGGAAGTGGGTTCACTTTAGAATTGGATTTCTCACTCATTTCATCAATTCACCATTGATGAAGAGAAGGTTTTTCATTGAAGAAGAAGAAGAAGAAGATGATAAAGCATGATAAGTTAATTCGAAGAAGAAAAGAATAATCAAATCTTATCATGACTAAACCATGGTCAAGTGTAGAGTATTAATCATGGTTGAAAGGAATGGTTAGGGTTAAGCATGAGACAAAATGGTCACATAGTCAATACTTCATGAATCTTCATGAATAAAACAAAGAATGCCACCATTTCATCTTATGTTTATATTTTCCAAAAATAAAAACAAATGAATAAATGAATAATCAAATAAAAACCCTAACCATTTCTTTAACCAAGGTTTAATTCTTTACACAAACCCTAATTTGCATGTATCATTAAACATGATACAAACAAGTGCACAAAATCATATCGCATATGCAATGCGCACAAGCGAGCGAGAAAATCCGTTTAAAGTGAACCGATACTAGTTAATGCAAAGTAATATATCAAATATATAATTATGCATTAAATCATTAAATCAACACTTGATTCAATGATCCGGTCATGTCGCACATAACCGACTGGTATCATTAGTAACAACTTATCAAATCAACACTTGATCCGATAACCCGGCTATATCACATATAACCGATCAATGTCACATCGCGAGAATCGAATACAGTATCACATACTGGTATTATTCTCGGTCCCGCACATATCTCATATGCGCTCCTATTTCGTTTCGCTTGAGCCAGGAAACCTCTGTGTAGGACTCTAAAGACTCGTCAATACGCCGGCAGCAGGTGATGATCATATCAAACACCCACAAGCCGCAAGCGGTCTGCTAAACATAACGGCCACCCGGGTATTGAGCGATCTGAAGATCGACGAGCAAGCCCGCTCACACTCCAGTGAATCCAACCAGTAACACTACCGTACAGTCTGGTCTGATCGTCTGATATGTCGCATATCTCGCCTAGGGGTGGTAAATGTCAGACCCCAATAGCTCGATAAGTCGTGTCGATATGAGGTCTATAACTGTTCGAGAAACTACTGGTAACACTTACCAGTAAATCTCAGCAACCCTGGCCAGGGATTTCCTGTTATAGCCAATCGAACACAGCGCAACATCAACCCCTATACCGGGAGAGACGACTCCCCTCCTATCGCTCATTGCCTCCATGTGACTCGGGACTGTACCCAAAAACCACCGTTTTGCACGCCCTCTTGGACGTGGTAAGATGGAAATCAAAGCACAGTGGGAACCACACAAGACTCTATGACGATCTCGGGTCAACAGACTACTCTGTACCAGTGTCACCAGAGAACTGCCATCTGACGTGAGGTATAATACCATCTGGGAGTTCTCGGCGAGTCCGTCCAGTGTACCCAGTCTCCACTGAGCACCCGTTTATCATCTCTGATGTCAAACACCAATGGATATGGGATCATCCATCGCCCATCTGTATGGGTCGAGAAGGTATACGCTAGTCTACTCTGGTATATCGATGCCCCGTCTCGATACACCCACGACTAGGGACCTTGAAGGATGTACTTATAGACTACCATGTCCCCACTAGTATGATCCGCATCATAGTCCAGGTAGTCAAGTACACATCCTAAGGGCTTTACCAACATGTAACAGAGAGACAATCAGCATACACGTTAAGGTAAAGGGTAACCAGATAGCATACTATCATGTCGAGCGAGAAAGTCCTCCCTATATATGTCCCAGCATCCACTACAATATACATCCTATGTATAGTAATGGCCTCTAGGGCATACATATAACTAACAATCTCCTACTTGCACTAGGGCCATCTGTAGCAGTGGTTGTAGTATCTCATACTCAACCATCCCCTAAAAGTCTCTCTCTGGGAACAGGCCTTTGTGAGTGGATCCGCTGTGTTGTCCTCTGAGTCTACTCTCCAAACCTCGATCACCCTGGAGATCTACTATCTCCATGATCAGGTGATGCTGCCTCAGAATATGTCTGGATCACTGATGGGACGGGCGTTCCTTGGCATAAGCCACAACTCCATTGTCTCACAATGGTTGGAACGTAGTTCATCTCATGAACCTTTATACACCCAAACAGCCTCTTTGGTAGCATCTTTAGTAGCGATGTATCCTGCCTTTATCGTCTAGTATGTCACGGTATCTAGCTTAGAACTCTTCCAACATACCGTCCCTTTACTGAGGGTAAAGACAATGCCTGCGACTGACATTCAGTCGTCTATTATCACCCTGGAACCCTTCCAGTGATTCTCCCCAGGATTAATTGATACCATCTCACTACAGCTAGTGAGTATTCTAACATCCATTTGGATCTATCTCATAGGTCCAAAACCTAGGATTTAGTAGGTATCACTTTGATCCTATGTGGAGAATCAATGTGATAGGCGGAGATTGATCGAGCGTAGCATAGGAAACTCTTTCCCTATCAAGAGTATGTCATCCACGTACTTTACGAGGATCATCACCATACTCCCTACTACCTTTTTGTATATACAAGGTTCATCTACCATTTTGATGATGTCAAACTCTTTGACTAATTCATCAAAACAGACGTTCCAACTCCGCGATTCCTGCTTTATCCTATAAAGCATCTTGTACACGTTTCCGCTGCTCCCACTGTTTACGAAGCCCTCTGGCTGTGTACTTACAGACGCACTCTTTTAAATCAATATTTAGAAAAGCAGTCATGACACCCAACCACCAGATATCGTAGTTATGGTATGCAGCCGTGACAAGTAGGATCTGGATGGACTTAAGCATAGGTACTAGAAAAGGTTTCATCATTATCCACGCTTGGTTGATGACGAAAACCTTTAACAAGTCTAGCTTTGAAAGTCTCAACTTTTCCATGTACGCCAAGTAATCTTCTCAAGATATACTTGCTCCTGATGGGGATTTAACCCTTCAGATATAGCAACCAAAGTCCATACTTTGTTGGTGTATAAGGATTCCATCTCTGATCGCTAAGCATCCAGCCATTCTTACAGAGTCCCTACTCTCGATGGCCTGCTCGAAACTAGTTGGGTCATCATCTCGTGATGCAATCCTCGCTCCCACTGTCATAGAGAAACCGAAGTATCTCTCAGGTGGGTGAGGAACCCTACTAGATCGGCGGAGAGGCTGAGGTTCGTTGGTTACTATTGAATCCTTTAGTTCTACCAAATCATCAGCTGCAGTTTGTATAGCTGGAACATTTCCAGTTCTACATAGCAGATCTTGCCTCGAGCTTGTCCGGATTTTGCTTTCAGACATAGCCCGGACAACCCCAAATCTTAACCAACTTAAGATATGGGCTCTTCCCTTTCCATATCACATATGAAGTGGTAGGCACTGATTTGATTTGAACCCTATTCAATAGGTATGTAGCTTCTCAAGCGCATAACTCCCAAAAGGAAATAGGAAACTCAGTAGTACTCATCATAGAGCACACCTTATCATATAGGGTATGATTGCTCCGCCCCGATATACCATCGTGCTATGGTGTATACGGAGGAGTAATGCTGAGAGAGAATATCATTCTCCTTTAGAATAGTCCAGAAATTCCATGCTCAAGTATTCTCCTCCTCGAACACATCAAAGGACATAATACTTATACCCGTATTGGTTCTCTACTTCTATTTTATATTCTATGAATATCTCAAAAGGTTCGGACTTGTGTTTCAACAGGAACATACGTCTGAATCTTGAGAGATTATCAGAGAATGTAATGAAGTACAAAGAACCAGTCTTGGTATGTGTAGACAGGGGACCTACATACATCATCATGTATCATCCCAAGAGTTTACATAACTCTTTCTCTGTTTCCAATAAACGGAGCTATGGTCATTTTATCTTTGTGACATGACTGGCGAGTTTCACAAGATGTAAATTCAAACTAATTTAAATATGCATCTACATGTAACTTCAGCTAGTCGGGTCGCATTGATATGACCTAGTCTACAATGCCTCAAGAAGGATTCGTTCATTTCTGAACTCTTCCTCTTGTGTGTGTTCCGTATACTAAGAACTGTAGTTTAATTTAGAACATTAATGCTTTTAGATAACATGCCTGAACCGATCAACTTTTGATATAGGAAATGTTCAAAACATTATCCAACAATACAAAATTTTATCATTTCCTTACTAATAAAGAGACTGATATGATTTTGTATATCAGGTTCGGTATCTAACAACATTCGTTCAGAATCAATGTATTGGTAATACAGGGTGACAGTGACCAACAGACTTGGCTGCAACACTTGCCCCGTTTTCTGCCTCATGAAACTTATCACCCGTTCTCAGTTCTCTACCTTTCTGTAGCCCTATGTAACAGATTACATATCTGGGATCCTGATCTGGTATCACATACCCAGGACATAAAGGATACCGAGAAACAGTTCTCTGTAATGAACAAACCCGAAGATGATGCATCATCATGCACTCTCCTCGTTTTGGCGGCACGGGAATTCTGGTAATCCCCAATTTCCTGCTCTGTCTTATAACAATTATAAGTTGGAGCGGGACCAACGTTCCCCAGCTCAGTATAACAAGCGGGTTCGGTCAAATATCCGTATTATTATCTTGATTAAGGCGTGATATGGTCGCTACCTGGAGAGAGAGAGAAGAAAACACTCAGCGTGCGCTCTTGCAAGAATAGATTGGTTATTATTTTATCTAATCAGGATGGCTCCCACTGCTTTTTATCAAATCTTCCTTCAAACCCTAAAAGGAAAGACTATCCGGGATTAATTACACACTACAAGTTCGCCAATCTTTCAGCCAGGCCAGTGTCGGTACTTTGAGGGAGGTCCCCCGTGCTTTCGCACGAACCTAATTAATGTAAACTTCGTTTTCCCAGAGGCGTAACCCCGTTGACACCTTTCTAGACACCTACTTGATCGGCTAATTGTAACGTATAAAACTCTCCCAGGAGTAACACTTACTCGCAGCGGGTATCGGGATCCAACTATCTCATAGAAGGTATGCAATCTCATTGTAAATTTCAACACTTGAAATTCCCGATAATATTTTGCCCCTAGCGTCCTATGACCTTGACGCAGGCCAACAAACCATAGTGCGCTAGTCAAGTTCAACCCGTCATTTCCTGATTGAATTAAACCCACCCGCACGACCCTTGACGCAGGCCAACAAAGTCGCACGACTACCCTAATCCAATCACATCATATGCTTATGCAGATAAGCACCAGTTAGCTACCGCACACTACGCCTTGACGCAGGCCAACAAACGTAGCACGAATACTAACTACTACTTATCTGAAATGACGGAGGGCTATGACAGGTTTTTCTGAAAACCTATTGCGTAATGAACTTGATATCGTTGTAGAATCAAATGATTTTAAAAAATGGAGTGTTTTTGAAGCTTTTCTAGTTTTGCTAAAGGAGTCACTCCCGGTGAAGGGATCGTCGGTCCTTTCCTCGTCGAATGAGGTGCGGGATATATCATATATATCACTGTGCAAAGAAAAAACACTTAAAAGCAATCAAAAGACAAACCGAGTGTGTAGCATCTCCCAGTTATTGCTAAAGGAGTCACTCCCGGTGAAGGGATCTCGGTCCTTTCCTCATCGAATAAGGTGCAGGATATATCACATATACCGCTGTGCAAAGCAAGAACTGTAGCTACCTGTTTTATTTTGAAATTCGATTCTACAACATCTTAGGTTTCTTTTATTTCATTAATCATATTAATGAAGTCCCATCAATAAGTACCTAAACATCACAGATAAATACGACGTACACTTATGCCATCCGCATTCGCCTCGATGTCCCCTCGTGCACCGTTAGGTTAGGTAACTAACGGCAGAGCGGGGCAGGGCTAGCGCGGGTGTAAAACATAAGTAACGTCTATATAATATATCATATATACTATATACTGTATCTATCACAGAACATCACATGATCACATCACAGATATCGCAGCAGAAGAATCATATGAAATATTGGATATACTAGGACGTCCGTGTTTTCAATACGAGCCAGTATAAAACACGGATTCCACGGTCGTGATGAATAGCCAAACCCACACCCCTAGACCCCTATGAGAGCGGCAAGCAACCCTACCAATTCTAGAGTTAGGAGACCCGGACTCGACTCCTCGAGTTGGTCTCCCACTGGACTCTAGAACCCGGTTACTTGTGCTCCCCTCCTTGGGTCTATCCTAGTGCGGAAAAGTAAATAATATACAAATGGTGACAACATCCGCAACCTGGAAGTTCCCCAATAAAAGAATATTACATACAAGTTTTTACATGAATGAAAATGAAAAACACTCATCTCACATAAAAAACCCCGGCTATTCAAACACGACGATCCAATATAACATATCCAGCAACACATAACATCACGTGTTATCAACGTAAGTAAATATGCGCATCCCAATTGTCGTTGGCATATAGCAACGAAACCGGCGATATCACATATTACACTTACGGTCACAGAAAAGAAAGTGTAAAACTACAACAGTTGGAATCCGCAACCACCTCAGACATCGCATGCCTGACCAAATGAATTACTTAGACATCGCATGCCTAACAATTATAAACCCCGCATTTTAGTCTCAAAATCGAAAACTCTTTTCAATATCAAGTCGGGCAATTCAACAAGATTCCCGACATCCTGATCGAATGCTCGTCGCAAACTTCAGTAGGCGGCCGCACCCCTGATACCGTCGACGAAGTGCACCAAGGCGGAACACCGCTACCGGGAGCACCCGAACGGATGCTTTCGGCGACGGGGTTCTCCTACAGTCACTTGGTCGGGGCTATGGAGTGAGGCTGTCTATTAAGTTTACCCGGCGAGTATCCGCGTACGCTACGTGATTGCGACGGACTTTTGATCACATCAAAATTCCGTGGCAACCGATCAAGTGAGACTAAACTGCTATGTTTATAACATTCATTCAGTTATCACATAACTTTTGTGAATTCCAATTGTTGTATCACATTCCGGATAAACAGAAAATGTTAAACTTTCCGATTGAACATTCGAACACCCAAGTTTTCCCGATATAGATCAACACATGAAATAAGTCTAACAACATTCAGTTCGTGCCTCAGTACCAACGGTCCAGCCGTAGAAGGGTCAAGCCAACGCCTCACATGTGGCACGCCGTACTGCCCCAACCCTAAGGTTCAAAGGGCAGTTCAAGACGGTCACATAATCGAGTTAAGGTTTGTTGTCTTCTAGAGGGTCCATCGCGTTACTTGCACTACTTAGAACGTCGTCAAACTACGGAAAAATCCAACACTTGGAAATTTCTCGACAGGGGAAAAATTGGGTATTTATATCCGGTCGAACTTTTTAACATATTCTAATATTTATCCGGAAAGCCACATAGACAAAATTTGATAATCCGATCGAACATTCGAATCCCCAAAACAACTCAGAAAATGAAAACTCTGGAAAAAAAATTAAAAATAACCAGGAAAACCATCACTGTTAAATAGGAGTTACTGTGCAAACTAATTGAAATACTGTGGTCGTACGGCCGCGGATCCGCCGCATGAGCCTTGCTCATGCCGCGGAACCGCGGTGGAATAGTTGAATTAGGTCCACGAAATTTACAGTAATTCCTAGAAAACCCTGCTTGATTTTCTGCATATTTTTAATTTGGAAAAATCGACGATTTTAGAAAAAGGACAGAGAGCATGTTAAGGTTTGGGTTTTCGGGTCGTTCGGACTTCAAATTCCGTCTAAACTTCGCCTAAGGCTCTAGCTTGGCTCTGATACTACTGTAGGGTTCCTAGGCACCCTAATGAAGTCTCACAAGGAATCAACCATGCCATTTTCAAATTTTACGATGCCGGGAAACCCTAGACTACGGATCGTTAGCTAGATGTCTAGGCGAAAAAGATCTAGTTAACAACTTAACTACAAAGAAGCGGAAATACAACCTTTGTAGATCCAGTTCTCCACCTCCATAGCTCCGCAACGAAGTATCCTCGCTGTCCAAATCGAGATCCGGGCTCTTGCGTCGGCTTCATCGGAGAATGGGCAAGCTAGGTCGTCGATGTCCATGCCGAAGATGATCTACGTCGAGGCATCGCTAGATCAAGCTCCAACTTCACCAAGTCTTGAAAACTTGTGAAGGAAACACACTCTACTACTTGGCAAGAGGTAGAGGATGAAGAAATAGGAAGTGGGTTCACTTTAGAATTGGATTTATCACTCATTTCATCAATTCACCATTGATGAAGAGAAGGTTTTTCATTGAAGAAGAAGAAGAAGAAGATGATAAAGCATGATAAGTTAATTCAAAAAAGAAAAGAATAATCAAATCTTATCATGACTAAACCATGGTCAAGTGTAGAGTATTAATCATGGTTGAAAGGAATGGTTAGGGTTAAGCATGAGACAAAATGGTCACATAGTCAATACTTCATGAATCTTCATGAATAAAACAAAGAATGCCACCATTTCATCTTATGTTTATATTTTCCAAAAATAAAAACAAATGAATAAATGAATAATCAAATAAAAACCCTAACCATTTCTTTAACCAAGGTTTAATTCTTTACACAAACCCTAATTTGCATGTATCATTAAACATGATACAAACAAGTGCACAAAATCATATCGCATATGCAATGCGCACAAGCGAGCGAGAAAATCCGTTTAAAGTGAACCGATACTAGTTAATGCAAAGTAATATATCAAATATATAATTATGTATTAAATCATTAAATCAACACTTGATTCAATGATCCGGTCATGTCGCACATAACCGACTGGTATCATTAGTAACAACTTATCGAATCAACACTTGATCCGATAACCCGGCTATATCACATATAACCGATCAATGTCACATCGCGAGAATCGAATACAGTATCACATACTGGTATTATTCTCGGTCCCGCACATATCTCATATGCGCTCCTATTTCGTTTCGCTTGAGCCAGGAAACCTCTGTGTAGGACTCTAAAGACTCGTCAATACGCCGGCAGCAGGTGATGATCATATCAAACACCCACAAGCCGCAAGCGGTCTGCTAAACGTAACGGCCACCCGGGTATTGAGCGATCTGAAGATCGACGAGCAAGCCCGCTCACACTCCAGTGAATCCAACCAGTAACACTACCGTACAGTCCGGTCTGATCGTCTGATATGTCGCATATCTCGCTTAGGGGTGGTAAACGTCAGACCCCAATAGCTCGATAAGTCGTGTCGATATGAGGTCTATAACTGTTCGAGAAACTACTGGTAACACTTACCAGTAAATCTCAGCAACCCTGGCTAGGGATTTCCTGTTATAGCCAATCGAACACAGCGCAACATCAACCCCCTATACCGGGAGAGACGACTCCCCTCCTATCGCTCATTGCCTCCATGTGACTCGGGACTGTACCCAAAAACCACCATTTTGCACGCCCTCTTGGACGTGGTAAGATGGAAATCAAAGCACAGTGGGAACCACACAAGACTCTATGACGATCTCGGGTCAACAGACTACTCTGTACCAGTGTCACCAGAGAACTGCCATCTGACGTGAGGTATAATACCATCTGGGAGTTCTCGGCGAGTCCGTCCAGTGTACCCAGTCTCCACTGAGCACCCGTATATCATCTCTGATGTCAAACACCAATGGATATGGGATCATCCATCGCCCATCTGTATGGGTCGAGAAGGTATACGCTAGTCTACTCTGGTATATCGATGCCCCGTCTCGATACACCCACGACTAGGGACCTTGAAGGAAGTACTTATAGACTACCATGTCTCCACTAGTATGATCCGCATCATAGTCCAGGTAGTCAAGTACACATCCTAAGGGATTTACCAACATGTAACAGAGAGACAATCAGCATACACGTTAAGGTAAAGGGTAACCAGATAGCATACTATCATGTCGAGCGAGAAAGTCCTCCCTATATATGTCCCAGCATCCACTACAATATACATCCTATGTATAGTAATGGCCTCTAGGGCATACATATAACTAACAATATGCCCACAACGCCTCATGAAGTTTGAGATTCCAGTCTCTCTTGTTGGCTGAAGAATTTTTCCTTAAGAGCTTGCAAAGATTCTTATTGAAGGCTTCGGCTAGCCCATTGGCTCTTGGATTATAGATGGAGGAATATCTTCAGTCTATCTTGTGCTGGGTAACGAACCTTGAGACTTTGAAGCTCTTGAAAGAAGGCCCGTTGTCAAAAATGATTCTTCTTGGTGTACCGAAGCGGTATAGAATATTATGCTGGAAGAACGTCAGAATATTTTCGGTCTTGACTTCTTTTAGCGGGACAGCTTCAGCACATCTGGAGAAATAGTCAGTTGCGACCAATATGAACCGGTGGCCTCTGGATGATGGAGGATCAATTGGGCCAACTATGTCGGTCCCCTAGACTTCGAAGGGCCACGACGCCATCGTAGGATGCAACGGATTGGGATGCTTATGAATGAAATCACCGTGAATTTGGCAGATATGACATTTCTTTGCATGCTCTTCGCAATCCCGTATGATAGTGGGATAATAATACCCAAGCCATTTAATTTGAAGTCGCATCTTGGGTCCAGATTGGTGAGCACCGCAAACGCCTGAGTGAACTTCTTTCATGACCTTTTGGGCTTCGGCCAATGACAGACACTTGAGCCAGAGTTGGTCGTATGACCTGCGGTATAGCGTGTCATTTACAAACACGTATCGGAGAGCTCTCTTCTTCAGCTGAATCCTCATAGATTTTCCTTCGGACGGCTTGTCGTATCGGAAGTACTCTATGAAGGATTCTCTCCAATCAGGCTCGTCTTGGATGATCGAGAAGCTTCTTCGGCAGGATTGTTCTCTTGTTCTACAGTTTCTTCTTCACGCAAAGAGACTGGAGGCAGAATTTGCCGGCTTCTGACTGTGATTAGAATTTCTTCCATGTCAGGATCTGCTAGCTCTTTAGCTAGGCGAGCGAGTATGTCGGCTTTTCCGTTCAACGCTCTAGGGACTCTCATTATTTCAATGTGAGTGAACCGTTTCATGAGTTCCACCACTCGGCTTCTGTACCGAACTAACTCAGGTTTGTATATTTTATAGTCGCCACTTACTCGGTTGACAACAAGCTGGGAGTCACCATAAACCCGTAACCGAAGGATTTCCATTTCTATGGCGAGCTCCAGACCAGCTATCAGAGCTTCGTACTCAGCCTCATTGTTTGTGCGAGGCTCGGTGAGAGCAAAAGAACGTCGTAGGGTTCCCATCGATGGCGTGATGAACACCAATCCTATCCCTGCTTTTATCTGCGGGATGCTTGATTTTCCGGAGCTCTTTATTGATGAGGCTCCATCGAAGCATAGTCACAAATTCGTCGTTCGGGAATAATTCGGCGAGGTCGAAAATTCGGATTCGGAGAACTATTCGGAAAAAATCGGCAGGTATTCGGGAAAGATTCGGTAAGTGTTCGGGAAATGTTCGGGAAGGATTTCGAGCAATAAATTAACATATGAGACGCTGGGTTTTGATTTTGTGAATTATTTGCTGTTTTTTGAATTATTCGCTGTTTTTTCACATAATTCGGGAATAATTCGCGAATTATTCGGCCAGTTCGGCAATGGCGATTAATTCGGGGATTAATTCGTTTGATCAAAAATTCGCGAATTATTCGCAAATTCGACGAATAATTCGCGAATTATGTGACTATGCATCGAAGTAGAGCTCCCAACATGACTCATCTTTCTCGAGGTGCAACACTTGTTCGTCGGGTAACTCGCAATTGAGCGATGACCCCTCTGATACGGGATGAGCAGTAAGGAAGTCTGCAAGAGCTTGCCCTTTACTGCTTTCCGGGGAGTATAAACTATGTCAAACTCAAGTAGCATCACAGCCCATCTTGACATTCTACCGGCTAGGCTTGCTTTGGTTGTTTTAGCGGGTCGACCTTAGAGATCAACATAACCCGATGAGCGAGCAGATAGTGCATCAGCTTCTTCACAGCGAACATCAGAGCCAGGCATTGCTTTTCGATCGGGGAATAGTTGTGTTCCGCCCCGACTATAGTTCGACTGAGGTAGTAGAGGGCATTCTCTTTTCCCTCCTCGTTGTTCTGGGCAAGGAGCGCATCGAGTGACTCATCTAGCGTGGCAGTATAGAGAATCAGCGGTTTATTTAGAATGGGAGCGGCCAGCACTGGAGGGTGCAACAAGTACTGTTTGATGCTTTCGAACGCTTCTTGACATTCGGCATCCCAGACAAAAGGAGCTCCTTTCTTCATGAGCTTTGAGAAGGGCCTATATCTCCCCGATAAATTTGAGATAAACCTTCGTATACAAGCAAGCTTGCCTTGAAAAGATCTTAGCTGTGTCAGACTCTTCGGAGGGGGCATCTCCATGATGGCCTTTATCTTGGATGGGTCAACTTCAATCCCTCGATGTCGGACTATGAAGCTTAGGAATTTTCCCGATGACACGCCAAAATCGCACTTCAGAGGATTCATTTTCAGATCGTACTCCCTCATTCTGGTGAGAACGGTCCTAAGATCTTGGATGTGATCGGCTTTGGCTTTAGTCTTGAATCCAGATCATCAACATAACATTCGACGACTTTATGAATTAGGTCATCAAAGATATTGGTCATTGCCCTTTGGTATGTAGCACCTGTGTTCTTCAGTCCGAACGGCATCACCTTGTAGCAATATATTCCGATCGGGGTTCGAAATGCTGTGTGTTTCTCATCCTCAGGCGACATCTTGATTTGATTATATCCAGACGAGCCATCCATAAAGGTGAACAGCTCATAATTTGAGGTGTCATCGACCATCATTTCCATGACCGATAGCGGGACGTCGTCTTTAGGACATGCCTTGTTGAGGTCCCTGAAATCGACACAAACTCGGATCTGCCCATTTTTCTTCTTCACTGGGACAATGCATGTGATCCAGTCCACATATTTCTCTTCCCTGATGAAGCCGACATCGATGAGTTTCTTGGTTTCCTCGATGACCTTTTCTTCCAGTTCCCTTCTCATTCTTCGAGGAGCTTGTTTGACTGGCTTAGCATCAGGAGATATAGCCAGCTTATGCACGGCTACTTCAGGGGAAAGGCCAGGCATTTCTTTGTACGTCCACACGAAGCAGTCGACGAACTCATGCAGCAGGGCGATTATCTGCTCTTTTATTTCCTCTGATAAGAGTGAGCTGATGTAGGTCGGCCTTGGATTATCGGGCATTCCTAAGTCAATCTCGGTTAGCTCATCGAAGGTTGCTTGTCCGCCATCTTCAAGCTCTTGAGGAGCTTCTTCTGGCTCGGCTATCTCGTCATCATCATTTGATCTTTCGCTGGCTTCACCAACATGGATCATGTAGCATGCTTTGGAATCAGGTTGAATAAAGCCTATACCCCGTCTATCTGGAATTCGTCCATCGATGAGTGCTCGGACCTGAGGCGGATGCCATAGCCCTTCATAAAACTTTGCTTCGGACTCCGTTTGATATAACCGGCATCCGCACCTTTTGAAGTATTCCCGCATCTCAGGCGCATAATATCTGGGATTGAGGACGACCCTTATGCCTCTCTCGTATGGAAGGCACGCGACAGACAAATCGTCCGGGTGCACAACAAGATTTGACCCATAAAACAGGATGCCCTTCTGTCCACTTTTCCTTTCGGGAACGTAGAAAGTTTTCAGCTGGTCCACGGTGGAGACTGACAATGCATCGAGCTCTTTGCACATCTGCTCCGGCACCCTTGTAACGGCTAGGGGCCCTTCTGCAATTTCGAAGGTCTCTCATAGTTTCGCTTGTTGATGGGGGTCCAATCTGCACAGCTGTTGCACGGCAGGTCCTCTTCCTCCGACTCTTCAGTGTCGCTGCCAAGATGAGGGCGGACTTTGCTGCTAGATGGGCCTTCAGTATCAGATTCGTCTGTATCGCTACCGAAACGAGATCGAGTTTTATGGAAGGACGGACTTCCAGCATCGGACTCATCAGTGTCACTACCGAAACGCGGGCACACTTGGGCATTTTTGCTTTTGAAAATAACAGTCGGCTCAGATTTTCTTTTGAGTCTTGGGGCTGCTCTATCCTCAGTCAGTTGTGGCCTAGCATTTTGGTGGTTCGTAAAGTACCGAGAATCTTCATATCGGACTTTATGCACACCGAACGGCTGGATGTCTCCGTCAATGCGTCTTTCTTCGCCATTTTTAGTATACTTCATGCATTGATAGAGAGTTGACGGAATGATGCCATAATCATGGAGCCACGGCAGTCCCAAGAGAATTTTATAAGACGTGTCAGCGTCGATCACGTATATTTTAGCTTCAGTTTGCAGATCCCCAAATTTGATTGGCAAAGCTATAGACCTTAGAACTTGCTGGCAGTTTTGATTGAAGCCTTGAATGACAATCCTTTTCCTTGACAGGTGTCAGACGTCCATTGACAAACTCTTCAGAGTCCACAAGTTCATGATGTTCACTGAGGATCCCGGATCAATCAATATGCGATTAATCCGATCTCCGTCGCTGTACCCAGTCACTTAAAGTGGCCGATTATGCTCAGCCGTTCCCAATAGCAAGTCTTCATCCTTAAACATGACTGCGGCGGCATGCAAAGAGTACTGGGCTTCTTTCATATTAATTTCCGCAAAGCGAGCCTGATACCGCTTGGGATTTTGTAGAGCGTGAATGAGAACATCTCTAAGCTCCTTAGATAGGACCAAGGCATCGTAGATACTCAGGAGAGACGGAAGCTTCCGGAGATGAGCCAAGACATTATAGTCCACTGAGGAAGGACTTGAGTTTTCATTAGCCGGTTCTCTATCATCTTCCTCATTTGCCACATGTTTTTCCTTTCCTTTTGGGGCGTTGCCTTGATTTGGCGGCAGAGCCCTGCCGCTTCTGAGCTGGATTTGGATGGCCTTTGTGGCGAGCTCCTCGTCCTCTTCGGGAAAACAGAGCTCCTCCTCAGAGTCGCTGCCAAGATGGATGGCGTAACATGTCACTATAGGGTTCTCTTCATTGGAGTCTTCTTCTAACTCCTCCAGAATTTCAGCCGCTTCTATAGAGAGGAACTCCCTCAATTGAATCTGAGTTCTTTCCTTCTGTTCATAGTCTTCAAGGGAGTCGATATATTTTTGAATGGTTGATCTCCCTGCAGACTCTTTTTCGCGCCGAGCTACACTTTTCTTCTTCTTGAGCTTTTTGGATTTTGAGCCTGATGGAGCCGCATTGGCAGCTAGAATGGTAGGCTTCTTTTGCCCCTCCCATTCTGTCCTGGGCTCTTTCTGAAGTATCTTTAGCATTTTCTTCGTCTTATTAGATATGTGCTTACCCCAAAGAGACTGCGGTGAGTCAGTTTCATTTCTCAGGGCAGCGGGTTCAGCTGTCTTCTCCCAGAAGGATTCAGCTTCTGCCTGTATAAAGTTGGTGGTTGCAACTTGGTTGTTCACCAACACACTCTTGGACAGCTCGATCTCTCCAGTTTTGTACTGCTTCTCGACCCAGTCTTTGAAGATATAGCAATCCTCGATCGCATGGCTCACTACTCAGTAGTACGGACAATACAGGGGATTGTCTGTCATTTTTGCTTCATGGGGTCTCTTCGGCTCCGGCAATTGTAGACCATTGTTCAAGGCATCTTTGAATATCTTACGGACCTTGTCCCTTATGAAAGAGTAAACCTTGTTCTTTTTCTCCTCTAGGGAAGGCCCTTCTCCTCCCAGCAGTGGCTTTCGAGGCCGGTTGGTTTTGGAATCGCCTGCCTTTCGCTTGTCTTCATTATCGGACGTGTTGAAGACATTGGTACTGCTGGAATTCCCTCTTCTACGGTTGCCGTCCCTCTTGATTTTCTAAGTCTTGTTTCTCGGAGAGTCTCGGGTGGACTCTTGCTTCGAGTGTTCCAGCATCTGGACTTTCTTGGTTAGCTCCTGAAACATCTTGAGGCCTGCTGTACACAAGAATGGGACCATCCAATTGCTGAGGTTCCCAATAAGAAGGCTGACGGACAGGTCTTGCTCCAGTGGTGGTTCGCACTTGACCGTGATATTACGCCATCGGGCGATAAAGTCAGTGTTGCTTTCATTCTTCCCCGACTTGGTCTCACATGGTCAGCAATGGAGATTTTATCACTGACACTCATGAACCTTTGCCGAAACAGAGACTCCATTTGTGCAAAGGTAATGACGGACCCGTCTGGTATACTCGCATACCAGTCGAAAGCGACACCAGTTAGAATATTGACAAACTGACGAAGAAGGAGCGCATCATTGCCCCCTATATTTCCGTATGACGCTTTAAAGTGGGCGACGTGCTGATTTACGTTTCCCGTCCCGTCAAATCTTCTGAATTTAGTGTTAGTTATATGTATGCCCTAGAGACCATTACTGTACATAGGATGTATATTGTAGTGGATGCTGGGACATATATAGGGAGGACTTTCTTGCTCGACATGATAGTATGCTATCTGGTTGCTCTTTACCTTAACGTGTATACTGATTGTCTCTCTGTTACATGTCGGTAAAGCCCTTGGGATGTGTACATGACTACCTGGACTATGATGCGGATCATACTAGTGGGGACATGGTAGTCTATAAATACATCCTTCAAAGTCCCTAGTCGTGGGTATATCGAGACGGGGCATCGATATACCAGAGTAGACTAGCGTATACCTTCTCGACCCATACAGATGGGCGATGGATGATCCCATATCCATTGGTGTTTGACATCAGAGATGATATACGGGTGCTCAGTGGAGACTGGGTACACTGGACGGACTCGCCGAGAACTCCCAGATGGTATTATACCTCACGTCAGATGGCAGTTCTCTGGTGACACTGGTACAGAGTAGTCTGTTGACCCGAGATCGTCATAGAGTCTTGTGTGGTTCCCACTGTGCTTTGATTTCCACCTTACCACGTCCAAGAGGGCGTGCAAAACGGTGGTTTTTGGGTACAGTCCCGAATCACATGGAGGCAATGAGCGATAGGAGGGGATTCATCTCTCCCGGTATAGGGAGTTGATGTTGCGCTGTGTTCGATTGGCTATAACAGGAAATCCCTGGCCAGGGTTGCTGAGATTTACTGGTAAGTGTTACCAGTAGTATCTTGAATTGTTATAGACCTCATATCGACACGACTTATCGAGCTATTGGGGTCTGACGTTTACCACCCCTAGGCGAGATATGCGACATATCAGACGATCAGACCGGACTGTACGGTAAGTGTTACTGGTTGGATTCACAGGAGTGTGAGCGGGCTTCCTCGTCGATCTTCTGATCGCTCAATACCCGGGTGGCCGTTACGTTTAGCAGACCGCTTGCGGCTTGTGGGTGCTTGATATGATCATCATCTGCTGCCGGCGTATTGACGAGTCTTTAGAGTCCTACACAGAGGTTTCCTGGCTCAAGCGAAACGAAATAGGAGCGCATATGAGATATGTGCGGGACCGAGAATAATGCGTGTATGTGATACCGTATTCTATTCTCGCGATGAATGTATCGAATGGTTGTATGCGATATAACCTAGTTATCGAATCAAGGATTGATTCGATAAGCCGATACATTGGATACTAGTCGGTTGTGTGCGACATGACCGGATCATTGAATCAAGTGTTGATTTAATGATTTAATGCATAATTATATATTTGATATATTACTTTGCATTAACTAGTATTGGTTCACTTTAAATGGATTTTCTCACTTGGATGTACAAGTTGTATATGTGATATACTTTTTGTGCAAATGATTATATCATGTTTGATGATGCATGTTTACTTGAGTTTGTGTAAAGATTGAACCATGTTTATTTAAATGGTTAGGGTTTTGGTTTTCTTATTTATTTATTTATTTATATATTCATTTTGGAAATTTTTAAGGATGGTGGCTTATTTTGTTTTTATGTTGAAGCTTCTTGAAGCTTTGATCAAGTCAACCATTCTTATCTCATCCTTAACCCTAACCATTCCAACTAACCTTGGTTTAATCTCTACACTTGACCATGGTTCATTATATGATAAGTATTGATTTTCTTTTCAATATAAAATAACTTATCATAACACTTTCTTCTTCTGCTTCATCTTCTTCAATGAAGAAAGCTTCACTTCATCAATGGTGGATTGATGAAAAGTGTGAGAAATCCAATTCTAAAGTGAACCCACTTCCTATTTCTTCATCCTCTACCTCTTGCCAAGTTGTAGAGTGTGTTTCCTTCACAAGTTTTCAAGGCTTGATGAAGGTAGAGCTTGATCTAGTGATGCCTCGACGTAGATCATCTTCGGCACGTTGTCGACGACCTAGCCCGCCTATTTCTCCGATGAAACCACCGTGAGAGTCATGGTTCGATTTGGTCAGCGGAGAGGACTTCATCGCGGAGCTTAGGAGGTGGTGGACCGGATCTACAAAGGTTGTATTTCTGTATTCTTGTAGTTAAGTGTTAACTAGTTTACTTTGTAGCCTAAAAATCTAGCCAACGATCTTGTTAGGGTTTCTCGGCACCGTAAATTTTGAAATTGGCATGGTTGATGCCTTGTGAGACCTCTTGTGAGTGCCTAGGAACCTTACAGTGGTATCAGAGCCTAGCTAGAGCCTTAGGCGATGCGTAGACGAAGTTTGAAACCCGATCGATTCGAAACCCTAACTTAAACTTGCTCTCTGTACATTTTTCAAATTTGTGGATTTTTGCAAATTAAAAATATGCAGAAAAATCAGCAGGGAAATATAAGAATTACGGCGCAAAATTTAGCTCCTAATTCCATAAAAGTGCGGCGGAACCGCGGCATTAGCGTGCTAATGCGGCGGTTCCGCGGCCCTTTTGTCTCTTCTCCCATCAAATTTTGCACAGTAATTCCTATTTGGCAGTGCTGGTTTTCTTAAGAATTTTTAATCTGAAATCCAGAGTTGAGTATTTTGGGTTGTATTGGGAGTTCGTACATTCGATCGGATTGTCAAACTCTGTCTATGTGTTTTTCCGGATAAATTTTAGAATATGTTAAAAAGTTCGACCGGATATAAATACCCAATTTTTCCCCTGTCGGGAAATTTCCAAGTGTTGGATTTTTCCGTGGTTCAAAGACGTTCTAAGTAGTGCAAGTAACGCGATGGTCCCTCTAGAAGACAACAAACCTTAACTCGATTATGTGACCGTCTTGAACTACCCTTTGAACCTTAGGGTTTGGGGCAGTACGGCGTGCCACATGTGAGGCGTTGGCTTGACCCTTCTACGGCTGGACCGTTGGTACTGAGGCATGAAGTGAATGTCTTTGAACTTATTTCATGAGTTGATCTGTATCGGGAAAACTTGGGTGTTTGAATGTTCGATCGGAAAGTTTAACATTTTCTATTTATCTGGAACGGGATACAATAATTGGAATTCACAAGTAGTTATAAGATAACTGAATGAATGTTATAAACATAGCAGTTTAGTCTCACTTGATCGGTTGCCACGGAATTTTGATGCGATCAAAAGTCCGTCGCAATCACGTAGCGTACGCGGATACTCGCCGGGTAAACTTAATAGACAGCCTCACTCTATAGCCCCGACCAAGTGACTGTAGGAGAACCCCGTCGCCGAAAACATCCGTTCGGATGCTCGCGGCAGCGGTGTTCCACCTTGGTGCACTTCGTCGACGGTATCGGGGGTGCGGCCGTCTACTAAAGTTTGCGACGAGTATTCGATCAGGATGTCGGGAATCTTGTTGAATTACCTGACTTGATATTGAAAAGTGTTTTCGATAATGAGACTGAAATGCGGGGTTTATAATTGTTAGACATGCGATGTCTAAGGAATTCATTTGATTAGGCATGCGATGTCTATGCAGGTTGCGGATTCCAACTGTTGTAGTTTTACTCTTTCTTTTCTGTGACCGTAAGTGTAATATGTGATATCGCCGGTTTAGTTGCTATATGTCAACGAAAATTGGGATGCGCATATTTACTTACGTTGATGACATGTGATGTTATGTGTTGCTGGATATGTTATATTGGATTGTCTTGTTTGAATAGCCGGGGGTTTTTTTTTTTGTGAGATGAGTGTTTTTCATTTTCATTCATGTAAAAACTTGTATGTAATATTCTTTTATTGGGGCACTTCCAGGTTGCGGAAGATGTCACCTTTTGTATATTATTTACTTTTCCGCACTAGGATAGACCCAAGGAGGGGAGCACAAGTAACCGGGTTCTGGAGTCCAGTGGGAGACCAACTCGAGGAGTCGAGTCCGGGTCTCCTAACTCTAGAATTGGTAGGGTTGCTTGCCGCTCTCGTAGGGGTCTAGGGGTGTGGGTTTGGCTATTCATCACGACCGTGGAATCCGTGTTTTATACTGGCTCGTATTGAAAACACGGACGTCCTAGTATATCCAATATTTCATATATTTCTTCTGCTGCGATATCTGTGATGTGATCATGTGATGTTCTGTGATGGATACTTTATATAGTATATATGATATATTATATAGACGTTACTTATGTTTTACACCCGCGCTAGCCCTGCCCCGCTCTGCCGTTAGTTACCTAACCTAACGGTGCACGAAGGGACATCGAGGCGAATGCGGATGGCATAAGTGTACGTCGTATTTATCTGTGATGATTAGGTACTTAAATGATGGGACTTCATTAATGTGATTAATGAAAATAAAAGAAACCTAAGATGTTGTAGAATTGAATTTAAAAATAAAACAGGTAGATACAGTTCTTGCTTTGCACAGCGGTATATGTGATATATCCTGCACCTTATTCGATGAGAAAAGGACCGAGATCCCTTCACCGGGAGTGACTCCTTTAGCAATAACTGGCAGATGCTACACATTCGGTTTGTCTTTAGATTGCTTTTAAGAGTTTTTGCTTTGCACAGTGATATATATGATATATCCCGCACCTCATTCGACGAGGAAAGGACCGACGATCCCTTCACCGGGAGTGACTCCTTTAGCAAAACTAGAAAAGCCTCAAAAGCACTCCATTTTAAAATCATTTGATTCTACAGCGATATCAAGTTCATTACGCAATAGGTTTTCAGAAAAACCTGTCGTAGCCCTCCGTCATTTCAGATAAGTACTAGTTAGTATTCGTGCTGTGGTAGTTTGGCCTCCGTCAAGGCGTAGTGTACGGTAGCTAACTAGTGCTTATCTGCTAGCATATGATGCGATTGGATTAGGGTATTCGTACGGCGTTGTTTGGCCTCTGTCAAGGGCCGTGCGGGTGGGTTTAATTCAATCAGGAAATGACGGGTTGAACTTGACTAGCGGACTATGGGTTGTTTGGCCTCCGTCAAGGTCATAGGACGCTAGGGGCAAAATATTATCGGGAATTTCAAGTGTTGAAATTTGCAATGAGATTGCATACCTTCTATGAGATAGTTGGATCCCGATACCCGCTGCGAGTAATTGTTACTCCTGGGAGAGTTTTACACATTGCAATTAGCTAATCAAGTAGGTGTCTAGAAAGGTGTCAACGGGGTTACGCCTCTGGGAAAACGAGGTTTACATTAATTAGGTTCTTGAGAAAGCACGGGGGACCTCCCTCAAAGTACCGACACTGGCCTGGCTGAAAGATTGGCGAACTTGTAGTGTGTAATTAATCCCGGCTAGTCTTTCCTTTTAGGGTTTGAAGGAAGATTTGATAAAAAGCAGTGGGAGCCATCCTGATTAGATAAAATAATAACCAATCTATTCTTGCAAGAGCATACGCTGAGTGTTTTCTTCTCTCTCTCTCAAGGTAGCGACCATATCACGCCTTAATCAAGATAATAATACGGAATATTGACCGAACCCACTTGTTATACTGAGCTGGGGAACGTTGGTCCCGCTCCAACTTATAATTGTTATAAGACAGAGCAGGAAATAGAGGATTACCAGAATTCCCGTGCCACCCAAACGAAGAGAGTGCATGCTGATGCATCATCTTCGGGTGTGTTCATTACAAAGAACTGTTTCTCCGTATCCTCTATGTCCTGGGTATGTGATACCGGATCAGGATCCCAGATATGTAATCTGTTACATAGGGCTACAGAAAGGTAGAAAAATTGAGAACGGGTGATAAGTTTCATGAGGCAGAAAACGGGGCAAGTGTTGCAGCCAAGTCTGTTGGTCACTGTCACCCTGTATTCCAAATACATTGATTCTGAACGAATGTTATTAGATATCGAACCTGATATACAAAATCATATCACTCTCTTTAATAGCAAAGAAATAATAAAATTTTATATTGTTGGATAATGTTTTGAACATTTCCTATATCAAAAGTTGATCGGTTCAGGCACGTTATCTAAAAGCATTGATGTTCTAAATCAAATTACAGTTCTTTAGTATACGGAACACACACAAGAGGAAGAGTTCAGAAATGAACGAATCCTACGTGAGGCATTGTAGACTAGGTCATATCGATGCGACCCGACTAGCTGAAGTTACATGAAGATGCATATTTACATCAGTTTGAATTTACATCTTGTGAAACTTGCCAGTCATGTCACAGAGATAAGATGACCATAGCTCCGTTTACTGGAAACAGAGAAAGAGTTAGTGAAATGTTGGGATGATACATGTTAATGTATGTAAGGTCCCCTGTCTACATATGCCAGGACTGGTTCTTTGTACTTCATTACATTCTCTGATGATCTTTCGAGATTCAGACCTATGTTCCTGTTGAAACACAAGTCCGAACCTTTTAAGATATTCACAGAATATAAGTTACAAGTAGAGAACCAATACGGGTATAAGTATTATGTCCTTTGATGAGATCAAGGAGGAGAATACTTGAGCACGGAAATCCTGGACTATTCTAAAGGAGAATGAGATTCTCTCTCAGCATTACTCCTCCGTATACACCATAGCACGATGGTATATCGGGGTGGAGCAGATACACCCTATTTGATATGGTGTGCTCTATGATGAGTACTACTGAGTTACCTATTTCCTTTTGGGAGTTATGCACTTGAGAAGCTGCATACCTATTGAATAGGGTTCGAATCAAATCAGTTGCCTACCACTTCATATGTGATATGGAAAGGGAAGAGCCCATATCTTAAGTTGGTTAAGATTTGGGGTTGTCCGGCCTATGTTAAAAAGCAAAATCCGGACAAGCTCGAGGCAAGGTCTGTTATGTACAACTGGAAAGGTTCCAGCTATACAAACAACAGCAGTTGATTTGATAAAACCAAAGGATTCAATAGTTACCAACGAATCTCAGCCTCTCCGCCGATCTAGTAGGGTTCCTCACCCACCTGAGAGATACTTCGGTTTCTCTATGGCAGTGGGAGCGAGGATTGCATCATGAGATGATGACCCAACTAGTTTCGAGCTGGCCATCAGGAGTGGGACTCTGTAAGAATGGCTGGATGCTTAGTGATCTGAGATGGAATCCATGTACACCAACAAAGTATGGACTTTGGTTACGATATCTGAAGGGTTAAATCCCCATCAGGAGCAAGTATATCTTGACAAGATTACTTGGTGTAGATGGAAAAGTTGAGACTTTCAAAGCTAGACTTGTGAAAGGTTTTTCGTCATCGACCAGGCGTGGATAATGATGAAACCTTTTCCAGTGTCTATGCTTAAGTCCATCCAGATCCTACTTGCCACGGCTACATACCATGACTACGATATCTGGTGGTTGGGTGTCATGACAGCTTTTCTAAATGATGTTTTAGAAGAGAACGTCTATAAGTACACAGCCAGAGGGCTTTGTAGACAGTGGGAGCAGCGGAAACGTGTACAAGATGCTTTATAAGATAAAGCAGGCATCGCGGAGTTGGAACATCTGTTTTGATGAAGTAGTCAAAGAAGTTGACATCATCAAAATGGTAGATGAACCTTGTATAAACAAAAGGGTAGTAGGGAGTATGGTGACGATCCTCGTAGAGCACGTGGATGACATACTCTTGATAGAAAAGGAGTTTCCTATGCTACGCTCGATCAATCTCCGCTTATCACAATGATTCTCCATATAGGATCATAATGATACCTACTAAATCCTGCATTTTGGATCTATGAGATAGATCTAAATGGATGTTAGGATTCTCACTAGTTGTAGTGAGAAGGTATCAATCGACCCTGGGGAGAATCACTGGAATGGTTCCAGGGTGATAAAGACGACTGAATGTCAGTCACAGGCATTGTCTTTACCCTCAGTGGAGGGACGGTATGTTGGAAAAGTTCCAAGCTAGATACCGTGGCATACTAGACGATAAAGACTGGATACATCGCTACTTAAGATGCTACCAAAGAGGCAGTCTGGGTGTATATTGGTTCATGAGATGAACTACGTTCCAACCATTGTGAGACAATGGAGTTATGGCTTATGCCAAGGAACGCCGGTCCCATCAGTGATCCAGACATATTCTAAGGCAGTATCACCTGATCATGGAGATAGTTGATCTCCAGGGTGATCGAGGTTTGGAAAGAAGACTCAGAGGACAACACAGCGGATCCACTCACGAAGGCCTATTCCCAGAGAGAGATTTTTATGGGATGGTTGAGTATGAGATACTGCAACCACTGCTACAGATGGCCCTAGTGCAAGTGGGAGATTGTTAGTTATATGTATGCCCTAGAGGCCATTACTGTACATAGGATATATATTGTAGTGGATGCTGGGACATATATAGGGAGGACTTTCTTGCTCGACATGATAGTATGCTATCTGGTTGCTCTTTACCTTAACGTGTATACTGATTATCTCTCTGTTACATGTTGGTAAAGCCCTTGGGATGTGTACATGACTACCTGGACTATGATGCGGATCATACTAGTGGGGACATGGTAGTCTATAAATACATCCTTCAAAGTCCCTAGTCGTGGGTATATCGAGACGGGGCATCGATATACCAGAGTAGACTAGCGTATACCTTCTCGACCCATACAGATGGGCGATGGATGATCCCATATCCATTGGTGTTTGACATCAGAGATGATATACAGGTGCTCAGTGGAGACTGGGTACACTGGACGGACTCGCCGAGAGCTCCCAGATGGTATTATACCTCACGTCAGATGGCAGTTCTCTGGTGACACTGGTACAGAGTAGTCTGTTGACCCGAGATCGTCATAGAGTCTTGTGTGGTTCCCACTGTGCTTTGATTTCCACCTTACCACGTCCAAGAAGGCGTGCAAAATGGTGTTTTTTGGGTACAGTCCCGAATCACATGGAGGCAATGAGCGATAGGAGGGGATTCGTCTCTCCCGGTATAGGGAGTTGATGTTGCGCTGTGTTCGATTGGCTATAACAGGAAATTCCTGGCCAGGGTTGCTGAGATTTACTGGTAAGTGTTACCAGTAGTATCTCGAATTGTTATAGACCTCATATCGACACGACTTATCGAGCTATTGGGGTCTGACGTTTACCACCCTTAGGCGAGATATGCGACATATCAGACGATCAGACCGGACTGTACGGTAAGTGTTACTGGTTGGATTCACAGGAGTGTGAGCGGGCTTCCTCGTCGATCTTCTGATCGCTCAATACCCGGGTGGCCGTTACGTTTAGCAGACCGCTTGCGGCTTGTGGGTGCTTGATATGATCATCATCTGCTGCCGGCGTATTGACGAGTCTTTAGAGTCCTACACAGAGGTTTCCTGGCTCAAGCGAAACGAAATAGGAGCGCATATGAGATATGTGCGGGACCGAGAATAATGCGTGTATGTGATACCGTATTCTATTCTCGCGATGAATGTATCGAATGGTTGTATGCGATATAACCTAGTTATCGAATCAAGGATTGCTTCGATAAGCCGATACATTGGATACTAGTCGGTTGTGTGCGACATGACCGGATCATTGAATCAAGTGTTGATTTAATGATTTAATGCATAATTATATATTTGATATATTACTTTGCATTAACTAGTATTGGTTCACTTTAAATGGATTTTCTCACTTGGATGTACAAGTTGTATATGTGATATACTTTTTGTGCAAATGATTATATCATGTTTGATGATGCATGTTTACTTGAGTTTGTGTAAAGATTGAACCATGGTTATTTAAATGGTTAGGGTTTTGGTTTTCTTATTTATTTATTTATTTATATATTCATTTTGGAAATTTTTAAGGATGGTGGCTTATTTTGTTTTTATGTAGAAGCTTCTTGAAGCTTTGATCAAGTCAACCATTCTTATCTCATCCTTAACCCTAACCATTCCAACTAACCTTGGTTTAATCTCTACACTTGACCATGGTTCATTATATGATAAGTATTGATTTTCTTTTCAATATAAAATAACTTATAATAACACTTTCTTCTTCTGCTTCATCTTCTTCAATGAAGAAAGCTTCACTTCATCAATGGTGGATTGATGAAAAGTGTGAGAAATCCAATTCTAAAGTGAACCCACTTTCTATTTCTTCATCCTCTACCTCTTGCCAAGTTGTAGAGTGTGTTTCCTTCACAAGTTTTCAAGGCTTGATGAAGGTGGAGCTTGATCTAGTGATGCCTCGACGTAGATCATCTTCGGCACGTTGTCGACGACCTAGCCCGCCTATTTCTCCGATGAAATCACCGTGAGAGTCATGGTTCGATTTGGTCAGCGGAGAGGACTTCATCGCGGAGCTTAGGAGGTGGTGGACCGGATCTACAAAGGTTGTATTTCCGTATTCTTGTAGTTAAGTGTTAACTAGTTTACTTTGTAGCCTAAAAATCTAGCCAACGATCTTGTTAGGGTTTCTCGGCACCGTAAATTTTGAAATTGGCATGGTTGATGCCTTGTGAGACCTCTTGTGAGTGCCTAGGAACCTTACATTTAGGAATGACGTAGCCGCTCGGAAACTCGATCAGATCGTACTGTGCGGGATATGGCCGCTCACTACTGCCAATTTCTTTCTGAGCTTTAGCTTCGGCCACCAATGTTTTAACCTTGCTGGTGACCAAATCCATTATCCGATCTTGTGTTAGCGGGATAGTGCTATCTGGGGCCAAGGCGTCTCCAGAAGCGGAATGTGGCCGGCTTTCGTGCGGCTCGACCAATCTTGGACCCAAAGGGACATGCATCGGCTGCTTCGGATTGTCATCACCTGGCTCATGAGTAGAGACTTGTGCTTGATTAGGAGGCGCTCGAGAAATTTGAGCCGTAAACTACATCACAACATTCGTTAGGTCATCAATTTTCGAATAGAGCTTGGCCATCTCTTTATCTTTGCTCCTGAGCTGTTTTCGAAGCACTTGGAGCAGCTCTTACTCCACGGTCCTGGGGCGGAAAGTCGGCTTTTCCTCGCTGTCCGAGCTTGACTCTATATGGACTGAGGAGTCTTTCTACCTATCATCCTCATCGAGAGGGTTTTCATCATCCAGCAGAGGTGCCTGTTCTTGGAAAGCGGCAACCACATTCAAGCCAGATTGGGCTTGGGATGTGGTGGCCCCATCCTTGCTTTTGCTGCGAAGGTCGTCGCTGGGGCGCCCGCCCGCCATATAGACTGTATGGATAACATACCCAGCCGACTTTTTATTATCGGAGACTGATTTCACGGATCGCTGTCTTGACCCTCCTGTTTCGGTAATGGGCAGTCGACTGAAGGCGGCTGGCCTAGCCGGATTCTTGAATGGTGCTGACGCTTCCTTTTTGGTTTTGCTCCGCTGTTTTTGCGTGGCACAGAGCGCCTGATAGACTCTTGAAGAGATAGTGTCATACTTTTTCTGTTGAGGCCGGGACACGTCTCTTTGTAGCAACGTTCAGACCGCTATCTTCTTGATTCTGGCGGTCATAGAATTTTTCTGAACCCACTTCAGAGGTTCGAAGGAATTGCTAATTTTTACGGCCGACTCAGCCGTCGTCGCATGATGACTCTGCTCTTGGAATCTCACAAGATTCCACTTGGACGGAGTCCTAGCCCTCTTGTTGGCTCGATACCTGAGCCGCTTCTATCTCAGCCTTTCTGTTTTGAGCACTTGGCTGGTTACGGCTCTTCGGGATGCCGCCGTAGACCGGGCGATGGAGGGCTTTGGAGATACGCCTGATTGTGCATTTGTTGGAGTCATCGCCTGAGCTCGTCCGCAACGTTTGATGTTACCCTTTGTACCGGAAGTCTTTCCCCCAGCTGGAGCACCAGAGAGTCGTTCAGACACCGTCTTAAGTTTCGGTTGTAGTGCCTTAGCGATCACAACATTCGGCCTCTTGCCCCTTGAGACCGGCTTGGCCACCTGTTTTGCCGGGATTTCTGCCAGATGAGCGCTTCCGGCAGGGTAGATGATGACGGAACCAAACTGGCAGGGCAGTTCCTCCCACTGTCGACTGAGGCTTGCAGGGAGAACCACACGAGCATTGATCTTGACCACATACAAGATTGGGGTCGCGTTGGAAGCTGAATTCTTCTTGGGAGACATTGTCGTTGAAAGTTGATCGCTGCATAAAAGGAACATTACTTCAGTACAAACATCGGTGTATATATTAAATGAGTTCGCATGAACGCTTGACCTGAGATATGGGAGGAGATAAAGGTCCCACCCGGCGTGCCAGAATCTGTACGGTGTTTTTCATCACCCCATTGAGATAGGAATACGCGCGCTCTTGTCAGGCGCATTACAGATTCCCCCTGCCTAGGGTAGACTGGGGTTTATTGATTGTAGGGATCTGAATCTCCGGCAGCCGCGGACTAAGCTGCCGTTAATTACCCCTCACCTTTGGAGCGAGAGAATCTCCGATTGACTGGTCAAACAGGTCATGCGAACTCAATGTGTAGTGTTGTGTTTAGAAGGGGTTTTGGATATATCGGGGGGCCCACAGAGTTTTTACGGGGGTCCCGCTACCCGGATAGCGGGCTGGGGGTCAAGGGGGCTAGCAGCCTCCTTGCAGGGTGCGGGGCAGCGCCCCGTTAGAAATTTTTTCTAACGGGGGAGGTATGTTTAGTGTGGAGTACATGTAAAATGAGGGGAAAATGGCGTCCAAAGGACGCTGTGAGCGCCAGCGTCTCACGTGCATAGCACGCTGGCGCTGGGCGCTTGGGTTAGCGCTAGGCGCTTGGGCGCTGGCGCTAGCGTTAGGCGTTTGGGCGCTGGCGCTAGCGCCTCACGTGCCCGGCACGTGGACGCTCGAGTGCTAGCGAAAGGAAAGGGTTTTTACCCCCAGAAATAGGAGTTAAACTCCAGAAGAGGATTTTGAGTGGAGTTAAACTCCAAAAGATCTGGATTAGGAGTTAAACTCTTTTAAGGATTTGGGTCTTGGAGTTGAACTCCCTAAAAATCTTCAAAGGTTCTTCTCTCTTAAGCCCGGGATCTTCTCTTGAGCCTTGAATTTTTTCCAAAGTGGGATTTTCGGAGATGGGTCTCCTTCTTCCTCCTCTTTGTTGGTCGGATCTTGGAGAACAAGAGAGGTGAGATTTTAAAAATCTCCCATTTTTGAGATCTAATGGAAGATCTGAGCTCCCCTTTGTGGGTTTTGTTGTGAAAAACTATTTAGTTTTGGAAAAGGAAGAGTAAAACTCTTGATTTAATTCAAAAAAAGGAAGAAGGTCTAGAACCTTGAAGAAGGAGAAGGAGACACAAACCTTAATTTTTTTTTTGTGAGAGAGAAAAAGATCCTTAGATATTTTCATCATGTTTGACTTTATAGGCTACACACTTACATATAGCCCCTTGGGCTTTACAAAATGGCATTTTGCCCATCCCATACCTCATGTGCTTAATTCTTTTGCACATGAGCCATGGGCTTTACAAAATTTGGCTTTATGCCCATTTTTCTTACATCTATTCATAAAATAAAATAAAAGAAGTACACCAAAATTATTTATTACAAGATTTTTATTTTGGCATGGGAGTGGCCGGCCGCTTCAAGTTCGGGCTCGACCCGGGCATTGGACCACTTGGCTTGGGGTTGACTTTGATTTTGACTTGGTCAACCGGGGTGTAAATTTTTACCCCAACACCCGCGTTCCACTCCATCTGTTCCCCCATTAACGAGCGTATCTCGTCATTAAATGGGGGATCCCGCCATTCGTGCAGGCGTAACACCAGGGCGTAACGGCCGACGTTAATCTCGCGCCCGCCAGCCCATGGCTGCCACTATATAAACCCCCTCTCAGACAACTCAGGTAAGGCAATTCTATCTGAATAGGCAGCTACTCTGCCCAAATACCTCGACTAACTTGATCGTCGGAGGGTCCACGGTGGTACAACCACCCCGGGACTTCCTTGCAGATAGATCGGCCTCATTCCAAATCAAGTCCCACTGAGATCCACACGCTTCAGGAGGCAACCCTCAAACCTAATCCCAGTCATTCATCAACGCTCGTCGACGGATCAACGGAAGACAACATCTGAAGGAGATCCAGACCTCCATCAGTTGGCGCCGTCTGTGGGAACGAAAATTCCATTCAACGAAAGTTGAACTTCCGATCTCGAATTCATGGCGAGCGATCACCGCAACGATCCAAATACTAGCCGCCGCCCTCCCCACAACGGAGGCACGGACGAATCACCTCCACCCCCGAATGCCGTTCATGCCCTGTCTCCACGAATCCACAGGCTCGCGTCCATCGTGGATGCCCTTTTCCGTGTCCAGATGGCTGGACGAACACCCCAGGTCGTCGCTCCCCTGCCTTGGGACCGAGACCTCCATGGAGGGGGAGAAGACACTGCCCACGCTGGCACGACCGAACAGCGCCTCGCTATCTCCGGCGACCACAGCTCCCCCCTGGCGACCAATTCGATGACCCGTTAGGCACCTCACAGCTCCACGCCGAGGTCTCATGGAAGAGTACCCTGCCCAGAGTCCTATCACGCTCCTGTCCCTCCCGAGGAGATGTCGGTTAGCTCGCCTGCTCCTAGGCATGGCTGGCCCTCTCCCTCGACAGGGTCGCGCGGACGGAACTCACCATGGTAGCTCGAGGACGACCTCGCTAGGGGACCTGAGGAACCTCATAGAATGGAACCGGAACCGCGGCCAGGCGCAGGCCGCTAGCATGAGGGCCCATAACTCCGAGTATGCTGAATCCTTGGGATACTACGACCGACTTGACGCCCTCGAAAAGAAGATCGAAGGTATACATCGGGAGAGTCGCTCTTCAAGCGAGGGGGCTAGATATGCCGCCGAATCGCTTACGAAGCCCTTCACCGAAGAGCTGCTCTTTTTTCTCGTCTCCTCCAGGAACAAGCCTTTAAAGGTGTCCCTCTTCGACGGAAAGTCCAACTCGAAAGACCACTTGGACGCGTTCACAGCGGGGATGAGCTTCCAGGACAACCCTGACGCCGCCCAATGCCGAATATTCCTGCCACTCTCATCCGCGCTGGACGAGATTGGTTCCAAGGACTCGCGCCATGCTCCATCTCTACCTTCGATGAGCTGGCCGCCTAATTCCTCAGCCATTTTGTCGGGAACAGACGGCAGAAGCAGACCGTCAACCACCTCTTCACTATAAAAAGCGGGGATAAGGAATCTTTCAAAGGATACGTCACCCGCTTCTACAACGCTCTCCTTGAAGTCCCAGAGCACCGGGACGAGACGGTCATCACGACCCTTAGGTCGGGTCTTAGGCATAAGGAGTGGCTCTGCTTCTTTGCATTAGCGCAACCTAAGACCATGCCCGATGTAAAAGCCTGGACCGAGCGAGAGATCCAGCTCGAGTCTGAGGTGAACGCGAATCTACCCCGGACCGACCAGGCCGATCAAAAGAAGAGAGCCAGAGAAGAGAAAAAGAAGATTGACTGGCCGAAGCCATACTCCCCGAAGTTCCAGGAGTATACCCTACTCAACATCTCCCAGACAGAGCTGTTGGAGGAGGCGAAGGGCGAGAGATTCTTCAAACTCCCCCCGGTCAACAATAGGGCGGCCAAACGGACACGAGGCCCCTATTGCGCCTTCTTCAGGTCGTAGGGACACCCCACCGAGAACTGCAAACAACTCTGAGACTACATCGAGGAGTTAATTCGCTCGGGGCACCTGGCAAAATACCTGCGGGAAAAGCGACAAGCTAACTGGGAGCAAGAGAACCATCCCCCTCCCGGTGAGCTGACAATCGGCCAAATCATGGTCGTATCAGCGGGGGGTGCACCGGGTTCGGCGAGACACGATGCCCCCTGCCGGTCGAGGGGACTAGCAGCCAACCCAAGAAGAGGATCAAAGCAACCGAGCCCATCACCTTTACCGACGAGGATCTCCACGGGATATCCTTGCCTCAGAACGACCCCCTGGTGATTACAGCATGGGTCAACCGCTACGGTGTTCAAAGGATACTGGTCGACTCGGGGAGCTCGGCAGACATCCTTTTCTACGACTGCTTTCTACGTATGGGGCTTGCCCCATCGGACCTGTGGCCGACCGCCCACATCCTGTCGGGGTTTACTAACCACTCCATCCCGGCAGAAGGAGTGGTCACCCTCCTATATAACATCGGGGAGGCAGGTCGTACGCGTACCGTGCCTATGGAGTTCGCCATCGCCAGAATTCCATCGGCCTACAATATCCTCCTGGGACACCCGACGCTAAACTCCCCTCGGGACCAGATATCGACCTACCACATCGCGATCAAGTTTTCGCTCGACCAGGCGGAATAGGCCGGGCCTACGGGAACCAGCAAGCCGCAAAGATTTTCTTCACAACGACATCTATGCCCGAGGAGCGATGCGATGACCTAGAAAGTACGGATGGTTTCAGGGGGTCCTTGGATACTCGAGACGAGCAAAAAGAAATCCGAGGAGCCTCGGTAGAGCCGCTAAAGGAGGTCCCCCTCGTCGAAGGGGACAATGAACGTACCGTCCAAATCGGGTCACTCTTAACGGGGACTCGGCGCGACGACTTGGTCCACTTCCTCAGAGGGAACTCAGACCCGTTTGCCTGGGCGCCCGTCAACATGCCTAGGATCGGCCCCAAGGTAATATCACATAAGCTCGGGGTCGACCCGGTGGTCCGACCCGTCAGGAAGAAGAAACGAAACTTCACTCCGATCAAGCAAAAAGCGATCGAGGACGAGGTTGACAGGATGCTTGCAGCCAACTTCATTCAGAACGTGGCATACTCAGAATGGTTGGCAAATGTAGTCATGGTTAGAAAGGCAAGCGGGAAGTGGCTCATGTGCGTCGACTTCACCGATCTCAACAAGGCCTGCCCGAAAGACAACTATCCCCTCCCTCGGATAGATCAGCTCGTCGACAGTTTGGCAGGCCATAAGTTACTCAGCTTTATGGATGCTTTCTCCGGCTACAACCAAATCCGTATGAACCCGGCAGACGAAGAGCTCACCGCATTCACAACGGACCGGGGGGTATACTGCTATAAGGTGATGCCCTTCGGCCTAAAAAATGCCGGGGCTACGTACCAACGCTTGGTCAACAAGATGTTCAAACCACAGATCGGGAGGAACATGGAGGTTTACGTCGACGACATGCTCGTTAAATCGACCTCGTCAGATGAGCACGCCAAAGATCTGAGCGAGGCTTTCGACGTCCTCCGCAAGTACAAAATGAAACTGAATCCCGCTAAGTGCGCGTTCGGGGTCACTAGCAGAAAGTTCCTCGGATTCATGGTTACCCATCGGGGAATCGAGGCTAACCCGGAGAAAATCAGTGCCATCCTCAACATGGCCGCGCCAAAGAACAACGTCAAAATCATGCAGCTCACGGGGAGGGTAGCCGCCCTGAGTCGTTTCATATCAAGATCCGGGGAAAAGTGCCTCACATTCTTCAAAGCCCTGTAGAAGATCCCAAGGTTCGAATGGTCGGAGGAGTGTTAGATCTCTTTCGAGCAATTGAAAATGCACCTGGCGACTCCCCCACTACTCACCCGTCCAGTTGAAGGAGATGAGCTATCGCTATATCTAGCTGTGTCCGATCAAGCTGCAGGCTCGGTGCTCGTCCGAGAAGTCGAAGGAGTTCAGAGGCCGGTCTACCATGTAAGCCACGTCATTAAGGACGCAGAAACAAGGTACCCGACCATAGAGAAGATTGTCTTGGCGCTTATAGTGGCCTCAAGGAAACTACGACACTACTTCCAGGCACACACCATCCTCGTTCTCACCGAGCGCCCTTTACGGGCCATTCTCGCCTCCCCCGAGTCTTTTGGTCGTTTGGAGAAGTGGAGGTGGGACTTATCCCAATTCGACATCAAATACCGCCCGAGGCAGGCTATCAAGGCGCAAGCCCTGGCCGATTTTATCGTCGAATGCACTATCCCCAACAAGGAGGCGGTGGCCGTGCCGGCCCCCGGATCTCAACCCTCGATCGAAGAGAGGCCCGACTCCGTCCCCGATTAGATCCTTTACGTCGACGGATCATCAACTGAGGAGGGATATGGTGCAGGCCTCGTCATTCGAGGCCCGAACGAGGCAGAGATGGAGTATTCTTTGAAGCTCGGGTTCAAAGACTCAAACAACGCCACGGAGTACGAGGCTTTGCTAGTTGGACTGCGAATCGCCTCTGGAGTAGGGATGGAGACGATTTGAATCCGCAGTGACTCCGCCCTGGTCGTTGGCCAAGTGACCGACCGTTTTGAGGCATGGGAACCTCTGATGGTGAAATACTTAGCCGAGGTAAGAAGACTATGAAAGGACTTCGATGAAGTTCAAGTGGAGCAGATCCCCCGACACTTAAACGCCCAGGCTGACGCCCTAAGAAAGCTAGCTTCCTCCTACACGGCCAACAACAAGAGAAATATCCTCTTCGAGGTCTTGCCACAGCCCAGCGTGGAATACAGAGCGACAACACTTCAAGTTTACGCTGCCCAGGAAGAGGACCGGGATTGGAGGAAGCCCATAGTAGAATTCCTTAAGGAAGGTACGCTCCCAGAAGATCGAGGGGAAGCCCTCGGCCTCCGAGCCAGAGCACGCCATTTCGTTTGGAGCAACGGAAACCTCTACAAGAAAGCCTTCACTCAACCCCTGCTTCGGTGCGTCGATCCCCACGAAGCTGACTATGTCCTCCGTGAGGTTCACGAAGGGGTCAGTGGAGCACATCAAGAGGCCCGCACCTTAGCCCAGAAGACACTCCTCCAAGGGTACTATTGGACAACCATCTATCAGGACACTCAGAAGCTCGTCAGAAGGTGCAAGAACTGCCAACTCCATGGCAGCATACCCCGTCTTCCTGCTACCGAGCTAACGGCCCTAACCTCCCCCTGGCCGTTTTCCCAGTGGGGAATGGACATGATAGGCCAATTCCCTACTGGTACGGGTGGGCATAAATACATCCTCGTCGCGGTGGGCTACTTTACTAAGTGGATCGAGGCCATCCCCATCAGAAAACCGGACGCCACTACGACCATCATGTTCCTGCAGAACAACATAATATTCCGGTTCGGGATCCCGAAGTGTATCATCACCGACCATGGGACGAATTTCGAAAATGAAAAAGTTAAAGGGTTCTGCAGTGAATACCATATACTGATGAAGTTCGCCGCGGTCGCACACCCCCAGTGCAACGGGCAAGCCGAGGTCGCTAACTGGGACATCGTTCGAGGTCTTCGAGCTCGCCTGGAAGGACGACATGGAAGATGGGTCGACGAATTACCCCGGGTCTTATGGGCCTTGCGCACATCAAAGAAGACCCCCACTGGAGAGACCCCCTTTAGCCTCTGCTACGGCACCAAGGCGATGGTCCCAGCAGAGATCGAGCTGCCCAGTTACAGGGTCGAGCACTTCGACGACGGAGCAATCACCTCGGCCCTCCGGACTAATTTGGACATCTTGTTGGAGAAGCGGGACCGAGCACAGATTAGAGCTGCTGCTTACCAACAACAGACTTCCCTCTACTACAGCTCACGAGTCAAGCATCGCACCTTCAAAACTGGAGATTTGGTCCTAAGGCGGAACGAGTTCGTTGATCAGGGCAAGTTGCACAAGTTTTCTCCGAAGTGGGAGGCCCGTTCCTCATCTCCGAAGTCTTGCCCGGCGGGGCCTATCGCCTACAAGACGCTGCAGGTCGTAAATTTCCACGGGCTTACAACGCCGAGAAGCTCAAGTTGTACCTTTGAAAAGTATATCTATGAATACATGTTTCTTCTTTGACAAAGCGATGTAAATTTTTCTAAGTTTTTTAATAATAAAAAGGAACTTCCCCTATGTGTTTCCCTCTTCCTTAGTTCAAAGCTCACGGATTTCGTTTCGCAAAAATACTCAAATGCGCCCAGAAGACAAAAAGGAAACAATAGAACATTGCAAAAATGAGAGCTTTGTTTATTTATGAAAAGGTATTGTGGGCTCCTCAGCCTTACATAAAAATTGAAATTACAAAGGAGGGGGAACGGGGTCAAGGAAGCACTGCTGGTGATACTCCATGGAGATCTCCGCCAGACGAGCCCTTGCTTCTTCAGCCCTCTCCCGCTGATACTGCCCACGAACTCGGGACGCCACGGAAACGCCGGGCGCTCCATCTGCCAAGACCTGGATTGCGATCTACCTCTTTTGGAAGCACTCCGAAATAAGGGCTAAAGATCGGTCGTGCCTGCTCTTCGATATGAGGCCGAGCACATAGATGGTATGCATCTTGTTGAGCGCCTCGTCCAGCAGCTCCTCGGAGAGGGGGTTGTACAACCCCGGGGACCTCCTCCAGATTGCGTACATCAGCAATTGGAGGAGGGACGACCGACGAGGAAGAAGATGGCCGATGTGGTCCTCGATGCACTGGACCACACCCTGGTACTTCTCCTTAGAAACGGACTGGTTGTATAGGTAGACGTCATCGGGAGTGATGATCTCTTCAATCGCGTAGATACACCCTGCCATCTCGAAAAAGCAATGCTGAAACAAACACATCCCCTTCTCTATTTATAGCCTTAACAGAATCCCCAAGGGCCTAAATTTGTGAGCGCGCGGGTGCGAATCCTGGGATTTTCTCAATTCTTCCAATACCGCACCGCCACGTGGCAGGCATCACGTATTTCTCGGCCAACCGAAGTCGGAACGACGTGGATCTTGGAACGCCTTTCCTCACCCATGCATTTCTGCCACGTGCCACACGTGACAGTCACTCTTCTAGATTTTCACACACCAAGGAAGGTCGTACAACACCTCGCAAAACCAAGCAGCTTCCCTGCTCGGTCAATCCATGGCTGGTAGTTTACTACCCACCGACATCAAGGATCAAAGCCCTCGTCGAGAGGCTACCGAGCGGCTTCCCTGCTTGGTAAATCCATGGCTGGTAGTTTACTACCCACCGATGCCAAGGATCGAAGCCCTCATCAAGAGGCCACCGAGCAGCTTCCCTGCTCGGTCCATCCTTAGTTGGTAACTTCTTACCCATCTACGCTAAGGATCAAAGCTCTCACCAAGAGGCCACCGAGCAGCTTCCCTGCTCGGTCCATCCTTAGTGGGTAACTTATTACACATCTACGCTAAGGATCAAAGCCCTCCTCAAGAGGCCACCGAGCAGCTTCCCTGCTCGGTCCATCCTTGGCTGGTAGTTTACTACCCACCGACGCCAAGGATAGAAGCCCTCGTCAAGAGGCCACCGAGCAGATCCCCTGCTCGGTCCATCCTTAGTGGGTAACTTCTTAGCAATCTGTGCTAAGGATCAAAGCCCTCCTTAAGAGGCTACCGAGCATCTTCCCTGCTCGGTCAATCCATGGCTGGTAGTTTACTACGCACTGACGCTAAGGATCGAAGCCCTTGTTAAGAGGCCACCGAACAGCTCCCCTGCTCGGTCCATCCTTAGTGGGTAACTTCTTACCCATCTATGCTAAGGATCAAAGCGCTCCTTAAGAGGCCACCAAGAAGCTTCCCTGCTCGGTCAATCCATGGCTGGTAGTTTACTACCCACCGACGCCAAGGATCGAAGCCCTCGTCAAGAGGCCACCGAGCAGCTCCCCTGCCCGGTCCATCCTTAGTGGTTAACTTCTTACCCATCTGTGCTAAGGATCAAAGTCCTCCTCAAGAGGCCATCGAGCAGCTTCCCTGCTCGGTCAATCCATGGCTGGTAGTTTATTACCCACCGATGCCAAGGATCGAAGCCATCGTCAAGAGGCTACCAAGCAGCTCCCCTGCTCGGTCCATCCTTATTGGGTAACTTTTTACCCATCTGTGCTAAGGATCAAAGCTCTCCTCAAGAGGCCACCGAGCAGCTTCCCTGCTCGGTCAATCTATGGCTGGTAGTTTACTACCCACCGACGCCAAGGATCGAAGCCCTCATCAAGAAGCCACCGAGCAGTTCCCCTGCTCGGTCCATCCTTAGTGGGTAACTTCTTATCCATCTGTGCTAAGAATCAAAGCCCTCCTCAAGAGGCCACCAAGCAGCTTCCCTGCTCGGTCAATCCATGGCTGGTAGTTTACTACCCATCGATGCCAAGGATCGAAGCCCTCGTCAAGAGGCCATCGAGCAGCTCCCCTGCTCGGACCATCCTTAGTGGGTAACTTCTTACCCATCTGTTCTAAGGATCAAAGCCCTCCTCAAGAGGTCGCATAGCAGCTTCCCCACTCGGTCTATCCTTAGTGGGTAACACCCTACCCATCTGTACTAAGGATCAGAAGCCCTCAACCTCGGTAAATGAACAAGTCTACACCTTTCTACTTGGAGGTGCCAACCGACATACCTTCAACGAGCGATCGCCACCTCGACTTCGGGGCCATAAGGACGCCGACCTTACACTGGCCTTTGGACACTAGACAAATAATTGGATTTAACTCGACGCGCGATCGCCAACTAAGGATCAGAAGCCCCCAACCTTGGTAAATGGGCTCGTCAGACCTGGCGCATGGCTCGTCAAACGAGGAAAATGAAAACATTACCATGAAATGAAAACCTTACCACACAAATTTCTGCAAAAGGGCTTTATTCACAACTCGGGAGTCTTTACAAATACAAAATCGCCCGGCTTGCAAAATTCCAAGACAAAAACAAGAAAAAAAGGGGGAGAAGGCAGAGAGGTTAAGGCATCGGGGCCGGGGAGGACCTCAACGTGCTCCGCACCAGCGTCGGAAGTCGGGGTGGCGGCTTGAGGATCGGCACCCACAACAGGAGCTTCGGCACTGGGAGCCGGGGTGATCGCCTTATCCCCAACGCCCCCACCGGGGGCCTTCCCTCCAGCTGCACTTCCGGCGGCATTCCCCCGCGTCTCATCCTCAAGGGGGTACTCGAGCCGGAGCGCACCGTCGAGAAACTCCGGCATCAACGCCTTGACAGTGTCGAGGGCCTGATGCCAGACTAAGGCCGAGGCGTCAGCAAGGTCAGCGTAGAATTGATCCAACTTCTTGTAGCTCTCCACCGCCTTCACAGCCCGGAGGTCGGCACGCTTCATTCCTTCCTTCATCGCCTTGTTTTCCCTTTTTAGGGTTTCCCGCGTCTTCTTCAAAGTGGCTGCGAGCACCCTGGCATCCTCTAACTTGGCCTCAGCGACCTTGTTGGACTCCCTCAAAGCTCGAATGGACTCCCGACAGTTGGCGTTCACCCCTTCCTCGGCAGCCACCCGGTCTTCGAGGGCGGCGATCCTTTCCCTCACCTGACGCAACTCCCGGCTCAGGCTCTCCTCCCTCGAGGAAGACTCGCCCGCTATCTACAGCGCTGGGGCGATATCCTCATGCTCCATGTCGGCGACGAGGGCGCAGTGCTGGAGGACCTGAGGAAAACGAAAGAAAGGGTTAAAAAGGTATCCGATCCTGCAAACAAAAAGGCTTAATGAAAACCCGAACGGGAGGCGGACACTAACCCGCACGGCCTCCTGAGCTATGGCCGTGATTTGGGCTTTGAGGGTCCCCCAGGGGATTCTGCCCCCAGCCGACCGTTCCATCTCCGAGAGCAAGCTGTCGGCGACAGAAAGCCCCGAGGCCACCTCGAAGTGAAGATCCCCCTCCTGCACAAAGATCGGGGAAGATGGGGCTCGGGACACCGTCCTTTTGTGCCGCTTGAGGGGGGCTACGGGAGGGTCGGCCTCATCCGCCACCTCCACAACCCGGGGTTCCTGCTCCCGAGCGTATTTGTGGCTCTCCCCTTGGCTGGTCTCTAGAGCCCGGGGCGTAGTGGAACGCCTAGCCGAAGCGGCCGCCGACGGGGCCGGGCTCGAAGCGGGGCATGACGAGCCGGCACCTCCAGCCTTCCTCCCCTTCTTCTCAGCCATCGTAACCAGAAATTTGTAGCGGTCAATCGGTTCTGCAAAGGAGGAAAATACACAAAGGGATTTAGCGATACCAGAAAGAATAGAAGAAAGATATGCAAGTCCAAACAGGTCGCCTAGGCTCCTAACTTACCTACGAACTGAGCGGGGCTGAGCCCGGCCCAACTGAGGGCCTGCTCGGAAAGCAATACATCGGCCCGTTGGACGGGCTCCCACACCGACACTGCCCTTGTTTCGGGATTGGACGACCGCCTCACCCGTGGGCAGTCGGCCCTGTGCCACTGAACAGGCACAGGCCAATCCTCACCCTTGGGTGGCCCGAAAAATAAGAATTTCTCCTTCCATTCATGGATGGCAGAAGGAACTGCTATGACCCCCGACCCGGTCGCCCCTCCCCTGTGTTTTCTAAAGGAAACGTATACCCAGCTCGGCTCGTCCTTACGGGTGCCGGGATGATTTTTGCAACAGAGGGAGGAAAGGAGAAGGGTCAGGCTGAAAGGGATTTCTTGTAGCCTCAACCGAACCAGGAACCCGAGGAGAATCCTCCACGAGTTCGGCACTGGCTGGCCCGAAGCTAGTTGAAAACAACGCAGCGCCGCACTCACCTCGGGGGAGAAGGGTAGACGCATTCCAGCCCCAAAAGCATATAAGTATAAGGCAATCTCCTTACCCCGCACCTGATCTGCCCTCCCTCCCTCCCCGGCCAAGCGAAGCGAGTAGCCAAGGGGAATGTGGAAATAAGCCCGGATTGTGGTGAGCTCGTCCACATTTCTCAGGAGAGAAGGCGCGTCACGAGCACTCTTGATACGCGCTTTGGGGACCATCCCTATCGCGCGGCCCCGGGAAGCATGGCTAACCCTAACTCCCCAGGGGAATTCGACTCGGATGAGGCAGAGGAAGAAGCAACAGAAGACACCCTAGACTCTACCCGAACTATTTCAACAGTCTCCCGAAAGTAAAACATCTAATCTGAGCAAAGGAAGGAGACCTCCGAGGAAAGAACGCAAGAAATCCGACCTAAAAGGAAGAGCACTGAGCTAACACACAGAGCGATGAGGAAATTATAGCGAAGTGTGGACCTTGGGGGGATCCCACCTCTATTTATAGAATTTGGCAAGCGCATCCAACGAAGCCGATCGTTTCCCGCCAAAATAACGCTTCGCGTTCGACGGCCATCAACATTCCACGTGTCTCATGAGCATTAGACACGTCCCCTCGAGCACAAAGGACGCTGGTGGCCCAACACGTCAGCCAACCAGCGTCGGGTACGTGGCCTGGCGTCTCAACGAACGTACGATCGAATCGGCACTTCCCCTTTAATGCACGATCTCCTCTTTGATCCACTGACGTCATCAAAAAATATGACTAACTGCCCGGGAATCCATGCCGACGATGTCTTCAACTAAGAACTTAACCCGGGTAACCGATCAGACCACTCTTGACCCGACCCATAAATAGGCCGGGACGAGAGTGGGGGGCTAATGATGATGCTCAGTACCGAGAACTCTCCAGATCATGACACATGGCAGATGACGTGTCCTAAGGCCTACGCAAAAGGAGCAAGAACGGTACAGTGAAGGCATACCCTGGGCCTTCGACTCGAGAATGTTCTCGACCTTCGATGACCTCCCAGAACACTCATGTGCTCATCCTACAAATAACCACTGGCTCACCCCCGAACCCTCTTGCACGCTGGGCTTTCTCAGCCCTCCCAGCTCGCCTCCAAGCTATCACAGAACCAAGCTTTCTTGGCCTCCCACTCACCTCTGAGCCACCCGCCGAGCTCAGCATCCACGGTTCTACCGATCGACCCAGAGCATAGATCACAGGCGTTTCCGCCATGGCTCCGCGAATCTCGTACGATGCGAGATATCCGCCGCCCCACGATCCCGCGTTCCACGCCATCACGTTCGCTCATTAACGAGCGTATCTCGTCATTTAATCGGGGATCCCGCCATTCGCGCTGGTGTAACTCCGAGGCATAACGGCCGGCGTTAATCTCGCGTCCGCCAGCCCATGACTGCCTCTATATAAACCCCCTTTCAGAAGACTCAGGTAAGGCAATTCTATCTGAATAGGCCACTACTCTGCCCAAATATCTCGACTAACTTGATCGTCGAAGGGTCCACGGTGGTACAACCACCCCGGGACTTCCTTACAGATAGATCGGACTCATTCCAAACCAAGCCCACTGAGATCCACACGCTTCAGGAGGCAACCCTCAAATCTAATCTCAGCCATTCATCAACGCTCGTCGACTGATCAACGGAAGACAACATCTGAAGGAGACCAGACCTCCATCAGTTCCCTTACATGTTAGAAAAATTTAAAACGTGTATAAATAATAGAAAGGGAAAAAAATTTGCTCCAATTTGGAGAAATTAGTTATTTTGAAGCCCATGTATTGTCAAAATTGTTGAAAACCCAATAATTTGAAAATACAAATGTTTCACGCCTATATGTATTTTAATTAAGATACTTTTAAGAAAATTCGTCTTACAATTTCTCAAGGCATACGGTTTTAACTTAACTGACTTTTCTTTCCAACTTTACCATTATTTTTCAAATTATAACTCTAGTTATCAAGTCATAAAATTATTTATCATATATAACTTATCAAATCATGATACTTTTTATGAAATCTTAAAAGGATATTATTGACAATATATACACAGATATGTATACAAATGAAGGTTTTGTTCCAATAGAAAGTGGAAAATATACTTTTTGGATTTTTTTTGCTCATATTTGGAACCTTTTGTGTTTAAAGATAAAGCAAGATAACAAAATAGGCTTGGAAACAATTTTTCTAATAAAAACTCAAAGGGATATGTATGATTTTTTATTTTCTTTTCATACTTTTTTAGGAGGAGAAAGGGGGAGGGGGAAAGAGAGAGAGAGTGGCGTGGACAATCTCATAAGTGGAGAAACTTTATGACTTTTTCTATTTTATTGAAAAAAGAATAAGATAACAAATCCCAGACCTTGAATTTGGATTATAATAGTAGATATTTAATATGGGATTAAAATCTTTAAGAACAAACATTCCTTGCACCAGACTTTCTAAGAAATGCTTGGATAGTTAGGATAAAATTTTGGAGGATTTAATTTGGGATTAAATTATTTCGAAATGCACCTATATTTGCATTCGTCTGATGAAATTCATATGGATAATTTTAAATCAATACATGCTTGAATGGTTTAGTATAAGGATATGTTTTTTGCTTTTTAATTATGTGGTTACCTATAAAATATCCTTTTCTGAAACTAAAATTTTTATGGTAATTAAAAACAGGCCTAAATTAGGTCAAAATACTATGACCCTTCACTAATTATCACATAAATACCATGTTTGTGGCTTCTTTATTTTTTTACATAAAGGGGGAAAAATAACCTTCAGCCCTTTCTCATTAAAACTCTTTGTTATCTCTCCATAGATCAAAGGCATGTTTTCCTTTCTTTCAAAGTTCTTATTGGATGTGTTTCGACGGTGAGTACCGATATGATTCAAGTCATGGTTTTTTGGGCTATTCTATTGGAAAACCAAAATGCTGATTTTCATGAATAGGTTTGAAAGATGGAGATTACAATAAAACCTTGAAGACATGAAAGGCACAGTGAAGACGATTTAAAGATCCAAAATTTGAAATTTCTAGATGAAGCCTCGATGATGGAAATTAAGGTAATTTAGAGCCGGAAATTAAGGTAATTTAGAGCCAGAAATTAAAAATTTTAAATATTTTAAAAAAACGCTTATATATATATATATATATATATAGAGAGAGAGAGAGAGAGGTTAAAGGAGGGAAGAGGCTCCTCCTATGGCGTCGAAAAAGTACGCCCTCCTTTATTTTTTCCTGCGATCGGCACCCATCATCTTCATCGTTATCATCTATGATGTGGGTACATCAAATTTCATGTGATTCTACGACTTTTTCATCGTTGATTTTGCAATGTAAAAAGTTCCGTTGTCAGTAAACCGTTAATTTTGAACCCATAAAATCAACAGTGAAAAAGTCGTAGAATTGCATGAAATTCGGTGTACCCTCATCTTAGATGATAACGATGAAGATGATGTATGCCGATCGTCGGAAAAAATGAGGAAGGGTTGATGGAGGTCCTTTTCGGATCTCCATCAGATGTTGTCTTCCGTCGATCTCCCGGTGGATTTTGGAGGTGATCTCCTGTTGCGTTTTGGTCTCAATAGGTTTGAGGAGATTGGTGATTTGAGGAGTTTAGCGCCGAGTACCTTCAAAGAAGTCTCGGGGTGGGTTGGTACCACCTAGGATCCTCCGACGATCAAGTTAGCATTAGATCCGAGCAGAGTAACGGCTAAGTGGAATAAAAAATGGCCTACTTGACCCCTCTGTGATGGGGGTTTATATAGTGGCGGCAACACGCAGCAGCAGGCGTGAAGATCTCGCCAGCAGTTACGCTCCCGACGTCACGCCTGAGTAAAGAGCGGATCGCCCATTAATGGGGATCGTGATGCCGTGGAACGTGGGATGTTGCTGGCGGAGAATCTACGCATGGCGAGATTCGCGGAGTGGTGGTTACGCCTGCGAAAGGTGGAGTTGGTCGGTCGGAGGGACCGAGGAAGATAGCCTCGGCTGGGGAGCTCGGAGGCGAGCAAGAGGGCCGAGGAGTCTTGGACCAATGGCAGCTCGGGGCAAGCTGAGAGGCTGAGGAGGCCAGTTTCAAGGTGGCTCTGAGGAGAGCCAGCTAGAGCTTGCTGGTCGGGTACACGGATGGCCTGGTCGGCCCCTGTGGACCCCTTCTTCTGAGTTATGGGACACGTCATCTGCCACGTGTCGTGATCCTGGAGATCACCGATGTTGAGCATCATCATTAGCCCCCCACTCTTGTCCTGACCAGCTAGCGGGTCGGGTCAGGAGTGGACTGCTGGGCCGTCCGGGGTGAGCTCCCTCCTAAGGTTTCATCGGGACGCGTCCCCGGGCTGTCAGTTGTCTTTTCTGCTAACGAATCAGGGCGAGATCTCTGCGTTTAAGGAAGGTGCGCCGGTTCGTGCATCCTTCCACTGAAGCGACGGTCCACGCGTCATGCGTCGGTTGGCTTACGCGACGTGTGTAGACCTGCGATGCCTGATGGGGTACGGTCCCGTGTAGGAATGACAAGTGGAGCAATCGGAGCCGTTGGATCCGAGGAGACGCTTTAGCGGGAGATGAAGGGCGCCGTTGGATGAGGTTTTTTGTGGCGATAAGTAGGGGTGGGGCCCGCTCTAGGGCCCCTACTCCTTCATATTTCCTTTCTTCTAAGTCTTGGCTGCTCGGCGTTCTTCTTCTTTTGAATACATGGTTCGTTCCCACTCTCTGGGTTGCTCGCGCCAGAGGGAGGCCATCGGTGCGGCCGAGCCCCTGGCTGGCTCATACCCTGCGCCGAATGTTCTGCCGGCGATAGGACCGTCTGCTTCGTTGATGGCTCCTGGTGATTGTTCCGGCGGCGGCCAGAGACGTCCACGGTCATCCGAGCCCCAGACGGGAGACAGAGAGGAGGGCGAGGACGGGGCCCCTCTTAAGAGAAAAAGGACAATTTCTCGTGCGCCACCGTCGATGGTTCCTGAGGGGATCCCCGTGCAGGAGGGCAATGCCGTCTTCATGGTTCCCTATGGGCTTTCCGTCGCCGCTGGCCTGCTCACCGGGATGGAAGAGTCGGCCGGGGGAAAGCTTACGCTCGGCACCTTGAAAGCCCAAATGGAGGCCATAACCCAAGGGGCGGTCCAGGTATGAACTCCTCTACGCGTCGTTCTTTGGCCTTCCTTTCTTTGGCTCGAGTGTCTCCCGATTTCTCATCCGCTTCTCGTCAGGTCCTTCAACACTGCGCCCTCGCTTCTCGTATAGAGGCCGAGGGGGCGTTCCACGCACCGAGGCCGGTAGAAGCGTTTCCTTCGGTGGTCGAGGTCCTACGGCATGACCTGCGTCTGGAGAGGGCGAGGGCCGACGTCCTGGCAGCCCGTGCAGAGGCCGCTGAGCTCGCCAATTTAGCGAATCGAGTTGTCCATCGTCGTCTGAGTGCATCCCTCCGAGTTGCCGAGAGGAAGCTGGCGGACCTGGTCGATCGTTTCGTGGCCATGGAGAAAAAGAGAGACTCCAGCAGGGGGGACGCCGAGGCGGCGCTTCTGGAGGCCGAGACCGCCAAGGTTCGGGCTAAGAAAGCTGTGGCCGATTACAAGGTGTCAGAGCAGTTTTTCGTCAAGCTTGGCGAGTATTTTGCCGTCGCCTGGAATAAGGCTCTGGATGCCGTGAAGGAGCAGCTTCCCGAGTTCGCCGATGGCGAGCTCCGTGCTCGGGTCCCGCTCTCGGCGGCAAGGCCTCCGACAGACAATGATGAGGGAAGCGAGGCGCGCCCATGGTGGTGAAACCTCCGGTGGTGAAGCCTTCGGCAGGCCGCCATTACGGTGACGAGGGAAGCGAGGCGCGGGGGGGGGGGGTTGGCTCTTTTTGTAAGCCTCCGGGCAGTTTGTAAGGCTGGGGAGCCCAAAATACCCTTTGTAAAAGACTTTGCCTTCGGTAGTAAAACTTTTTTATTTGGTTTGTGAGGAATGCTTGTAAAATGTCCCTGTTTGCGCTGCTGGGCTTTCGTGTTGGGTCAGATATCTGTCTTGCGATCGTTCGTCGAGTTGATTTTGATCGTTTAGACTTGGATAGACCTGGTGCCCCTTATTGGGGCTTCGGATCCCCTGTGTGTGATGGGCAGAGGGATGTCTGCCGTATTTGTGCCGAGCGGGTTCCTGGCTCGTTCCTGCCCAACGGTCGGAGATAGCTGAGCAGGGTAGCTGCTGAGCTATCTCTAGGGAGGGCTTGGATCCTTAGCGTTGGAGGGGCCGTAGGAAGCTCACCAAGGATGACCGGGCAATGAAGCTGCGCAGTTACCTCTTGGCGAGGGCTTTGATCTCTGGCGTCGTGGGTAGACAACTATCAGCCTGGGATGATCGAGCGGGGAAGCCTCTTGCGAGGGCCTCGATCCCTGGCGTCATGGATAGGGAGCTACTAGCCGGAGATGACCGAGCAGGGTAGCTTCTCGGTTGCCTCTTGTGAGGGCTTTAATCTTTGGCGTCGTGGGTAGGCAACTACCAGCCTGGGATGACCGAGCAGGGTAGCCACTTGGGCACCTCTTGTGTCACGCCCCGTTTCCCGGTATATGGGCAGAGGACGCGACTGGTCCGCTACGTATTTACTGTGAAGTAAATACGCTAAGCGTATCTAACCAATATAAAAGTAAAGCACAAGAAACAAGATATAAGATAACAGCAACTTTATTTATTCACATTCTTTTGTACAATGCATGAAAAGTAAATACAACTGAATAAAAAGCAATGCCTAAACAATGGCATAACAGGAATGAAAGTACTGAATGGAAAGTGTACAATGACTAGAGCTCGGGATCTTCACTGAACTGGTCCAAGTCTTCAGTAGTGGGCTCGATCTCTGAAGTATCCAGATCACCTAAAGACATTCAAAGAAGAAAGAAAGAGAATGTCATCAGCGAACAGATCGCTCGGTAAGTCCCAAAGATAAGGGGAAAAAATAAAAAAGATAGAATAAGAAGGTATCTTTTATAGTTGTATTATATTGTAATAATGTTGTGTTAACGCTGTTGTTTGTAGCTTGGTACAGAAGGATGCCAGTGTATACGAGAGGAGTCTCACTTGCCCCAGAGACTAAGGTATCAGGAACTCAAGGAACCGTTATGCCACGGTACAACAGCAACGGAATATAGGTTATATGTCTTATGGTTGCAATCTCGTGCCACTTTTAACACCTTCTGTACCAATCTACCCCTTAAATCCCGCAATGTTTTGTTTGTATTGTTGTATTGTGTTGGATAGATTGTATAGTTGAATGACTGACCAAAACCATGATATTAGTAAACGGATGTTACTGTATAATCATGTAAATGGAATATCTGGAGAATCATGTAAATGGATGTATATCCATGGTTCGGTTCAGTCAATGTAGATTGAATGTATTGAATAGATTGAATATAAGGATTCATGTTGAATCAGAATATTTTAGATTGTAAATTGTAGATTATAGATTGTAGATTGTACTTGAATCATATCAAGTCAGATTATAATGAAACTCAAAGTAAATTGAAGTCCTGATTGTTTTGATGTTATCGGTAACCGCTGCACATGGGCGGCAGGATTTGTGTCTTTTTCAAAGACGATTACCTTTTTGATATCACCATTGTTAAGTTGTCTACCTTAGATAGGCAAGCACCCACTTCTCCGGCTCCCCGAGGCTCAAGAGATTGGTCCCGCTTAAACCTATATTTACTAGGGTCCTTATGGTAATTTATAGAACTTGATGGGGTTTTATGTAAAAATACTTTTGTATAGCTTTCAAAATACACCCCAAGTATTTATTAATCATCTTTAGAGTTGTAATGAATGTAGATTTTATATTGTGATATTTCTAGTGAAAATATCTTAATTCCATAATAAATGGTATTTATTTGTAATATTGATTATATGGAATTCATGGTATTTTTAGTGTAACTGGTTCTTGTGACATTTTTAGAGAAAGATAGAATATTTATAATAATTCAAATTAGATATTTTTGAATTACATATACATATATTTATATGAAAATAAATTTTAATATATTTATTATATTCTAGAAATCTCGTTTTCTTAAGATGTCGTATTCAAATCTTTCAAGTCCGAATGCTCCTTGCGGGGGTCTGAATCTCGCACTACTAAGCCCGAGGATGTGCGATAATCCGCACCATCCTGAACGGGTTCCCCAAATGGGTTGTAGCGGCGCTTTGCAAAGATTGTATAAATACTAAATCCTTTAGAAAACGGTTTTATTAAGTAAATGGTATTTATTTGTAAAGATGTCAATTTCCCGTATTTTATGTTCTGGGGTCTCCTAAATCAACTAGACTACTCCTAACTGGTCCAAAGCGACAAGTTGTAAGATATCCCTCAAATCGCCTCTTCACTGCCAATTGTGGTCAGGTAAGTACAAGTGAAGAAAGGAGAGATCTGCTCAGGAATCACCGTGAGACGGGCCTTTTAAAGTTACCTTTCTCCTTGTCTAGCCTAGGCACCACAAAGTCAGGTTTAGATAAACGACTGAATGCCCACAACCTTCCTCTATCCTAATGAGCGCGACAGTCCTTAATTGGCCGAGTCTAGATATTTTTATTATTAGCTCAAAGGTTATTTATTTGTAAAGATGTATCAATACTAAATCTTTTAGAAATGGTTTTATTAAGTAAAGGGTATTTAAATGAAAATGTTTGTTTTCCCGTATTCTAAGTTCTCGAGGTATCGTGTTATGTTGCATATGAGTGTGTGAGGAGGTAGGTCATTACCTCGTGGTCTAGTTAAAGGTATAGCAAGTTTAATGAAATTAAATGTATAATTGAAACAATTATGGTATTTAAATGAAAAATACGATAAAGTGAAATAGCCATCATTTTATGAAATGAAACTTGATCAATTTGGTTGATTAGTGTTTAATAGTCAACAAGAGAGAGTTTAAGCATAATTGTATTAACGAGAAGCGAAGTTTTATAAGAAAACCGAATCGGAAATCGGATTTGTTCTGATTCCGTCGGGTTTTGTAAATCCGTATTTTTAGAATAGAAAATAGAGATAGAAAACGGGACTTATGGGTTTTGGACAATAACGAGAGTGAGATGGAAGAAGAGGAATCGCCGGTGCGTCGATTCGTCGCCGAGAGTTCCTAGAACGATCGCCGGAAGTTTGCCGGGAATTTCCCCGTAGCTTCGCTTCGTGCTCATTTTCAAAGCACACAAGATTTCTTGAGAATTTTAGAGAGTTGGCTCAGAGTTTTGGGGTGAGAGGGTAGAGGGTAGGGGTGGTATTTATAGGGTTAGGCTAGGGTTAGAGTAGATGTAGGGTTTTAATTAAAAAATTGTAAAATGTATTAAAATCATTAAAAATTGGAATAAATAGGGTATAATGAGCTCTCTGGAAACAATCTCAAAAATTAAAGTATGCAGGGAAGTTGGGAAGGGGAAAGACAGGATTTTCATGTTGATGACTCGGCCGGGTCAGGGTCTCGGGAGGTGAGGAGTTGCCGGGGGTAGCCACTGGTACTTTCAGTTTTTCAAGTGTAGTGGGAAAATCTGGAGTTATCTCGTGTGGACTGTTGGACTTCTAAAAAATTTAAAACAAAATAAATATTAAAAATAATGTGGGGCATGGGATTTGAACTCTGGTGGCTTTGTTCAGCAGTGCAAGGTATTACCAATAAGCCACAAGCTCCTTCTTGTAATTATGGAGTTATTTAATTACTTAAAGTAGTTACAGAAAATGTAAATACCCCAAGTATACATAAATTTTCAAGCAAATTTTTGTACACTAAAAATGGCGTTGTTATATTCTTTTAACTTGTAATTAAAAAGCAAAATAATTACTTATAACTTGTGCTCAGGCTAAAATACCCCTTTATGGATTTTGAAAAAAATATTTGAAAAAATTTCTATAGGAAAATTAGGGTTGTTACATCTTGCGAGGGCCTCGATCCTTGGCATCATGGGTAGGGAGCTACCAGCCTAAGATGATCGAGCAGGGTAGCTGCTAGGTTGCCTCTTGCGAGGGCTTTGATCCTTCAGGATGGGGACCGAGCAGGGTTACTGCCCAGTGCCTCTTGGCGAGGACTTCGATCCCTGTCGGTTGTGGTAGGAAGCTACCAGTTGGGGATAGCCGAGCAAGGACTCGACTGCCTCTGGGAGGACTTTGGTCCTTAGCGCGGGAGGGGCTGTAAGAAGCCTACCAAGGACCCTTGGCCGGGCAGGGTCACTGTCCGGTGCCTCTTGGCGAGGGCTTTTGTCCTGAAGGATAGCCGAGCGAGGGATCCTCGGGCTCGACTGTCTCTGGGAGGGCTTTGTGATCCCTATCGGTCATGGTAGGAAGCTACCAGCCGGGGATAGCCGAGCAAGGACTCGACTGCCTCTGGGAGGGCTTTGTGGTCCCTGTCGATTGTGGTAGGAAGCTACCAGCCGAGCAGGAGCAGGGTTGCTGCTGAGCTGCCTCTAAGGAGGGCTTCGGAGGGTGGCCGGGCGGTGAAGCCGCGCAGTTGCCTTTTTGGTGATGGCTTTGGATCGTGAAGACAGAGCTCTATTTGCAATGTTTCGACGTTTCTTTATTCGAATGGAAAGGATTTTTCGGAGCGTTTACATCGTCTTTGTGAAAAGGGGAGGTACACACTTGTTGGTCTTGGCCTCATTGGTATAGCTTGAGCTTCTCGGCGTTGTAAGGCCGCGGGAGCTTGCGTCCGTCCGCGTCTTATAGGCGATAGGCTCCGCTGGGGAGCGCCTCAGAGACGAGGAAAGGACCATCCCACTTCGGGGAGAACTTGTGAAGCCTGCCTTGATCAATGAACTCGTTTCGCCGTAGGACTAGATCCCCAGTCTGGATGGAGTGGTGCTTGACCCGTGCATTGTAGTATCGGGCCGTTTGTTGTTGATAAGCGGCAGCCCTGATCTGAGCCCGGTCCCTCTTCTCCAGCAAGATGTATAGGTTGGTCCGTAGTGCCGAGGTGTTCGCATCGTCATCGAAGTGCTCAAGCCGATGACTGGGTAGCCTGATCTCCGCTGGGACCATTGCCTCGGTCCCGTAACAGAGGCTGAAGGGGGTTTCCCCGGTGGGAGTTTTCTTTGACGTGCGCAAGGCCCATAAAACCCGGGGCAGTTCTTCGACCCAGCTGCCTTGTCGCCCTTCTAGGCGGGTCCGGAGACCTCGGAGGACATCCCGGTTACCGAATTTGGATTGCCCGTTACATTGGGGGTGCGTGACCGCGGTGAACTTCATGAGGATATGGTATTCTTTGCAGAAGTCTTTCACTTTCTCGTTCTCGAAGTTCGTCCCGTGGTCGGTGATGATACATCTCGGGATGTCGAACCGGAGTATCAGGTTGTTTTGCAGGAATTTGATGGTTGTGGCGGCAACCGGTTTTCTGATGGGGATGGCCTCGATCCATTTGGTGTAGTAATCTACCACGACGAGAACATATTTGTGCCTGCCAGTGCCGGTAGGGAGCTGGCCGATCATGTCCAATCCCTATTGGGCGAACGGCCATGGGGATGTTAGGGCGGTCAGCTCGGTAGTGGGGAGGCGAGGGATGCTGCCGTGGAGCTGGCAACTCTTGCATCTTCTGACTAACTTCTGGGTGTCCTCGTGAACGGTGGGCCAGTAGTACCCCTGGTGCAGCGCCTTTTGGATCAAGGTTCGGGCCCCTTGGTGCGCACCGCTAACCCCCTCATGGATCTCACGGAGGACGTAGTCGGCTTCATGAGGGTCGATGCACCGGAGCAGGGGCTGAGTGAAGGATTTCTTGTATAGGTTCCCATTGCTCCAGACGAAGTGGCGGGCTTTGGTCCGGAGAGGGTGGACGGCCCCCCGGTCCTCCGGGAGCATACCGTCCTTCAGGAATTCCACGAGGGGCTTCCTCCAATCTTGGTCGCCTTCTTGCGCCGCATACACGTGGAGCGTGGCTGCTCCGTCTTCCACACTGGGCAGAGGCAAGGTTTCGAAGAGTATGGACCGCTTATTGTTGTCTGAGTATGATGAAGTGTAAGGTTTTAGAAATCGTTATGCGAATTAGTCCGTTTTAGGGTAAGTTTGTCGGTATTTTCCGTTTTAACCCGACTGTGATCAAACGACCATATAGACTTGCCAGCACCTAGTTTAGCTAAAATAAAGTTAGTGCGCAAGCTTTGGGGGTATATGGGACGTTTTGGTTCAATTTGAATTTTTCCCAATTTTAATGTTATTTTAATGCGGTATTCACATTTTGGGAAATTTCTCTTTAGCGGTCTTTTCTTCAATTTTTCTTGTGTAAACCTAACCCACATAATATCTAGATTCATTGTGTGGACTATGATTAATGGTTTAAAAAGAAAAGAAATTTAGATGCATGCATGTGTGCATATGTGTATGTGAATGCATTTATTGCATTAAATGCTTGAAATTTCTAGGAAATTCCTCACAAAACTCTCCCTTCCTCCCCTTGGTCGAGATCCTCTCTCCCTCTACCGCCCTTAAGCTTTTCTCTTTCATTTCTCTTCAATCCTAACTCAAAACTTCTCCAAAAATCCCAAATATATCACAAAAATACCAAAAAGTCTTGATTTTTGCTCTTGGATCACTTGGAGCTAGGGAAAGCTTGGATCTTGTGACCAAGATTGCTAGGTATAATCCCTACACTGTTAATTAGGAGTTTGTATGTTGTTTTGCTCGTTAGTTGTAGCGTAGAACGCTTTTTATATCGATTAGTGCGATATCGGGTTTTTTAAGTCATTTTAGAACTTTTATACCTGCTGTGATCTGGAGAATTTAGTGTTTGACCAAACAAAATTATAGAGATGTACTAGTGAACCTGAGACACCACCTGAGAGACGGGGACCACCTCACCGGCCGGGGCCAGCGACTCCTTAAGCGAACTCCGGCGACGCCGGCTGGGTAGGAAAGGGTTGGGGTTTGTCTTCTGTGGGTAGTTGTCTGCTGTTGGCTAGGGGTGTTTGGTACTGTTTACTTTTTTAGTAAATTCAGTATACAAAAGCTGGGATCGATTACCTATAATCTAGTGTTTTGAGTCCGCGTGTTACGTGTTGCGGCACGAATCGTGAGCTTGTGCTGCTGCTGTACACAGTTAGGTTTTGAGGTATCGTTATGCGCGTTAGCCACTAGACGTACACTCACGAGTTAGCTTAGTGTTGGTGCGTTATTTAATACGTAGTTTTACGTTATATTGGTCGTTTTCTGAGATATTTGCTTTATTTCTTGTGTTTGTGGAAATATAGCGTTGCAAGCTGGGACTTCAGACGCTGCGAACAAGGGGAAGCAGACGGTCGGATTTTCATAGCTGGAGACCATTGATGAGTAGATTTAACATCTACGTGGAAATCGCCCGTATGGCGTTATGCGTCGGGGCGGATATGATAGGATAGCTGCATGTTATTGCATATTGGTTAATTTCATATGAATGTCATTGCATAGCATTAACTGTTGTACCTGACTCGTACCTTTAGATATAACACATTACTAACGGTTCATGTTGCACGAGCACTAAATTGTATGCTACACCCACACCGTCTGTAATTGCCATGACACGCACAAACCACCTACATACATGATACGGTAGTGGATAGGGATAGTTGTGGTAGTAGCCCTTATTCCATTGTGTATATGAGATATTGTTGATACTTACATACGTGACATTGCATTGGGCAGGAATAGTTGGGGTAGTGACCCTTATTCCATTTCACGTATACCTTACTATAGCTACTTGTACATCTTGCATACATATTGACATGTACACCCATATAGTCTATTACAGTTACATGTATATCATGCACTCATATTGACATGTACACCCGCATATTTTCGCTATAGTTGTATGTATCCCATGTGGTATCGTTTTGATATGTGATATTGAGTTGTTGATCATTGCGCTTATGAAATGCATCATACCCACTTTCTTACATGTACATACTTAAAACTTGCTACACTTACATGTACACTTCATATGATACTGCATTTGTTTTCGGAGGATTTTGGGAACCGCAAGATATATTTTAAAGCTGGATTCATTTAAAAGAGCGGTTTTCCCTTTATATGCTCATATTGATGTTTTATATTGCATATATCAGTTTTTTATGGATTTACGCATTGAGATATGGATTTCATATGATTTATGGATTTGAGAACCGTGGGAGCATTTTTAAGAAACTATGTATTGTTTGAAAACCCGGTTTCTCTTGATATGATATTTGATGCGTCCACCATGAGATTTCTCGGTTCTGAGATTTGTGATATATACCCGATACGAGGAGTGAGTAGGCCGTGTGCGGGTATATGGTGGGGCCCGGTACGGTTCCCCTCGGCAAGATGTTCATGGTACAGACGATGAGCCTGGAAGGTGGGCAAATACCTACCAGTGACTGTATTTGGACTCGGCGGTTATCGTGGGGATACCGACCGGAGTGATGTACGACATATCGTCAGGGCCAGTCGTGGTGACAGCGCCTGAGTTATAAGGATTTACGTGTCGATGCTAGACACGGGTTTCATGATATTTCGAGTGTCGGTGTTAGACACTCAGGTTTCCATGATTTTTACATATCGTCGGTGGACATACATAGTTGATATCCTTATATATATATACTTACAGGTATATGTTTTCATGATGTTTCGAGTGTCGATGATAGACATTCAGGTTCCATGAGACTTACAGGATGTGAGGGCCGATCTGAGGATGCGGTGCCTGAGGATTTGGGATTTGATGTGTCAGGGACACTGATGTTTTGCCATGCTGATGATTTTGCATGAGATTTTATTGTATCATCCCACACACTCAGGATTATTGTTATTATGCATTGTTTCATGTAGTTGTAGTACCCTGATGATGTATCTTTACATGATTGTTGCATACTCACTTATCATACTTATGCTATCGGATTACATGTGATAGATAGATTGTTGTTCGTGCATACCTGCGATTACATTATGATGTTATTTACTATTCACGAGTTGGAAACTCACCCCCGTTGTCCCACAGTGTTTTGCAGGATTTACCCTCAGAGTAGTCGCGGCAGGGCATCTTATCATCACTACTTTTGCGGATACCGCTACGTTAGGCAGTGAGGCCTTTGCTTTTAGGTGGGTTTGCGGTTATCTGCTTATACATTGTATATCTTTTGTTGGATCTAGTATTCTCCATCTACCACTGTTTGTATATGTCTTAGAGACGACTTGTGAGGTTTCAGTGTTGTATTATTTTGGTGACTTTGGGTGCCGTGCTCGTGGGAGCCGGGTATGTTGGGAAGATTACTTCTTATTGCAGTCTTTCCTTTGTTATTTCTTCACTTCGGCGTTGTATACTTGTTTTGGTGATTTTCTTCGCCGTTGGGCGTGATTTTGCTCCCATTTGGGATGCTTTATATATTATCTGTGTTGTACCCGTTTTCGGGGCTAGTTTTTACAAAGGAGGTGCTGCTGAAATTTTCAAGAAAGAAAACTAGAGTTAGAGATTTTACTTGTGATTTTCTAAATGTTTTAAACTATATTTTCTCCGTTGATCCAGATTTTGGTGGTTTAGATTTCTGGGTTTCGGCTTACTTGAGTTGCGTACGCCTGCAGATGTTACGTAGCTTAAGTGCCGGTTACGGGCAAAATTTTGGGTCGTGACAAAGTTGGTATCAGAGCGTTAGGTTTTACCTATCGGAGTGTAGGATGACCTTGGTATGATGGAGTAGGTAACTTAAGCAGAGTGACGTAGCGTTTGTATGTTCCGCGGCATACTTATGACACGGTACTCCGCCTAAGTGACCTTAGGAGTTATTGATTGATATTCCTTCCGTGATTGATATACATCTTTGTGATTCGATTTCCGTTTCCTTATCGAATCTTGTTTCAATTTCCAGCCTTTATGCCGCCGAAGACTATGAGGGCACAGAGAGCGGCCACGAGGGCCGAGGTCAGAGTTGACTCGTCTGAGGCGAGGACTGACCAAGGCAGTACGCCTGTTGTACCGGAGCACATTGCTATGATTGGAGCTGGTATGCAGGATCTGCGCCAGATAGTGGGGACTTTAGTAGAGACCATCCGAGTGCAGGGGCAGGCAGCTGTTCCACCCGTTGCGGGGACCACGTGTTGGAGATAGTGCCCTCAAAGTCAATTATTGGATCGCAGGTACGTGATTGCAATGATTGAGGCAGGACCATTACCGATATGACAGTCTTGTTCGAGATGATAGTATGCTATCCGGTTTGTCTTTATCATCGTATACATGCTTTAGTTCACTATTGCTTGATGATAGAGCCCATAGGATTCTTGCTTGACTACCAGCAGTATGATGTCGATCATATACGTGGGAGCTGGGGTCTGTAAGCACATCCTTAAAGTGTCCCTAGTCGTGGGAGTTTCGAGACAGGGCATCGATACTCCAGAATAGACTAGTGTATACAGTCGAGACCCCGACGAGAGGCGGTGACCGGTCTCACAAGCCACTGGTGTCAGTTGGATCACCTAAGATGTATACAGGTGCTCATTGGGTTATGAATACACCGGACAGGACTCACCGGGAATATGCTAGTTGGTATTATACATATCGTCAGATAGCAATTCCCTGGTGACATGTGTACAGGTTAGTTCATCGACCTGAGATCGTCATTTGTCTCGTGTGAGTTCCCACTGTGCTTAGATTACTACCCTACCACGCTCAAATGAGTTGTGCAAATAGGTTTTAGTTGGGTACAGTCCCGAGCCACATTGGAGGCAAGTGAGCGGATCTGCAGGGGATTCGTCTCTCCCGGTATTGGGGGTGAGATCGCGCTGTGTCTCGGAGAGCCATTACACAAAGCCCTCGGCCGAGGCAGGAGATTTACAGGTAGGTACTCCAGTAGTATCTCAGGATGTTCTGAGCTACTCTCTGACACGACTTATACCGCTAATGGGGGTCTGACGTTACCAGCCCCCTAGGCAGATATGTGATACTTATAGACAAACGGACCGGACTGTATGTATATTGTCACTGTTAGGCTCAGTAGGGTTTATGGATGAGTTCGCTCGTCAGCTTCCCTTCCAATCAATACATAGGCAAACCGTTACGTACAGCTTGTACCTCTGACGTGCTAGTGGTTATACCCAGTGCCAGTGTGTTGATGAGTCATTAGAGTCTCCCACAGACACTTTCCCAAGTTCGGGCGAAACGTTGTAGAGGCCATATGGGTTTATGGCAAGGTTCGGAAAAAACACGTGCGTTTTCGCACGTGTCGTTTTTCGGGCAGATAATACTAGTCGGCTTTGGTTTAAGCCGGATCCGAGTATTATACTGTGTAGATATAATATCTTTGTCTCAGATGCATTTGTATTCGGTCGTAATACAAATGCGGGTATGTTTATACCATTACGGGGTTATCCTGAAATTCGTTTCAGGATCACTTTTGGAAGTTTCCAGTTTCCAGTTTTCTATCAGCCGTATTTAACAGTCGGTTAAATGTGGATTTATCTATTCTTGATGAGGTGAGTTAGTGTTCTAGAAGGTTCTAGAGAGGGTGACAAGGCTTGTGAGTCATTAGGTCATTAATGGTGCATTTAATGACAAGGTGACTAGGTTAATTGTGATTGGTTTGCATTGATTGTGTTCATACTAGGTGTTGTATGACTCATTCTTTGTATTAATGTTTTGATAAGCTTCATATCCTTGTGGTCACCCTCTCCTCTCTCCTACACTCACCCCTCCTCTATTTTGTGGCCGGCCTCCCCCCTCTCTTTGCTCATGGTTGCTAAAAAAAAGATTAGGAATTTGTTTCATGGAAATTTCATATGCCTATTTCTCATTTCCCCGATTCAAAAGGCAACTTCATTAACCGTTCGTCCATAGCCTTGGACGTAACGAGACAAAGTGTTCTACTCATTCTCTACTTCATCTTGGTCGTCTCTTTTAGCAAACTTGACGATCGAGTTGCCTCGGTTCAGAGGCGGGAGCCCGTTTAAAGATCCGTCGACGTGGTGCCACCTGGACGAGAAGACTGGAGATTCAGGAGATCGGAGCAGCCGCAACAAAGCGTGGGATGATGGTTGAAGACCGAAGGACCCGTATCGTTCGGTATAACTCTTCTACCCACTTTGTAGTTTATTAGTTTAGCTTTAATGGCAGATCCGGGTTATAGTATGCGATAGCGCCAGTTGTAAAAAGATTTTGTTCCGCATTTGGCGTCTGTTAGACGGCCGGGGCGCTACCGTGGACTTACAGTAGTATCAGAGCCTCACCATTAAGCTATACTAACTTGTGCTAGCGCGTTTAAAAGATCGATCGAACGGAATTTCCGAAATCACAATTTTCAAGTTCTAAGTTTCTGTCGATTTTAAAAGGGTTCTAAAAATAATTTTACATATCACAGAAAACAGAGCAGGATTTTATAAGCATTCTGGGAAAATTGGAACACGTGATCCCTCATTAACACCGCGGAACCGCGGCCGTTTTGAGGGAACAGTGCTTCAAGTTTTCCAGAGAGCTTCAAATTGGGAAATTGTGGTTTCTGGTACTGTTCATTTAGGCCCAGATTTTGTTACTGTACAGCAGATGTACGTGGGGCCCACTTCGGGAAATATTTTGTCGATCGAAATTTAAACGTGTTAGTTTACAGTACTTACTTTATATCTCCGACCGGGAATGTCATTTGATCGGTAAACCGCGTCTGATTGCTATAGTTCTTTTAGACGAGTTTGCGAACGTGACATTCGCGTTGATGTTCTGTGTTGTGCTGTATATGTCGTGGTGGATAGTAGGGTGCAATGATTGTACAGTTTGGATTTATTTGTTCATTTAATATTGCGGGGCGAGCGTCCAAGATGTGGACTGCCGTTACTGCCTTTTTGTATAATATTCTTTTGGGGCACGACCGGGTTGAGGTCGATGTACCCGTTGTACATATTTTTTTTATTTCTGTACTAGGTTTACCCCACGACGGAGTGCACGGATAGCCGGGTTCTGGAGGGCAACGGGTCCGTATCTCATGGATTTGAGAGGCAGAGGGACCTCACTCTAGAATTGGCAGACTATTCACCGCACTCGTAGGGGGTACAGGTTGACCCAAAGAGGGGTGCTCAATTTACCGAATTCCGTGAAGTGCCGGGTGTTCCATTCACTATTCTGTGGGGGACTACCTTGCTTCAGGTTTTGGCGGGTAACTTGCCGCACCCGTAGCGGTCTAGGTTTCATTGCACAGGCTATCCACATGACCAGGGGAACGTCAGGTTTCAGCAGCGGCTCTGTGAAACTCGGGGATCCCAGATTATCTGTATTGTTCTGTGATGCTTATTACTTTTCTGTAATGTTGCATATTATCATGCCTGGAGCGATTATTGTATATTGGTATATATACTATTAGATGTTGTATATGTTTTACACCCGCGCTAGTCCAGCCCCCGCTCTGTCGTTAGTTAAGTAACCTAACGGGTGATGACGGGACCCAGTGGCGAATGCGGATGGCATATACGTACATTTTATTTTCGTTCTTTTCTGGTGTGATTGATTGATGGGACTGCATTGATTCTTATCAATGCAAGGATAAAACAAACCTATATTTGATATTGTTGGAACAAATTTTAAAAGGTGTTATTACAAAGATGTTTCCTTTTGTTTTGCATAGCGATATTCAGTTAGAATATCCTGCACCTCATTCCACGAGGCAAGGGCCGAGATCCCTTCACCGGGAGTGACCCCTTGGGCAGAAGTTTACGTCAGGGTAATAACTTCAATATAGTCGATTATAAGTTGCTTTGCATCGCGGTATTCAGTTGGAATATCCTGCACCTCATTCCACGAGGAAAGAGCCGAGATCCCTTCACCGGGAGTGACCTCTTTAGCAAAGGTTTTTCGCCACTATATTTTTTTTATAAAAAGCTATCAGGTTCCTTCAACGAGATCAAGTTCATTACGTTAAAGGTTTTTTGCCAAAAACCAGCCATAGCCCTCCGTCATTTCTTTTGGGTATTCAGTAGTATTCAAGCTATGTATTTTGTCCCTTAGTCAAGGCATAGTGTTTGGTAGTTGCTGGGTATTCATTTGTTGCATAGATATATGAGTTGGTTTGGGACAGTCGTTCTGCCATTTTGGCCCTTAGTCAAGGGCATGTGCGGGTGGGTTCAAATTGACTTGGATAGTGACGGGTAGAACTTGGCATGTGACTTATGATATTTTGGCCCTTAGTCAAGGTCATAAGAGCATGGGGCAAAAATTTATATCGGGAGTTTCAAACATACAGGAAACTTGCCAGGCATGCGCATACCTTCTGAAGTGTGATAACTTGAGTGGCTTCCATCAAGTTATCATGCGATGATAGTTGGATCCCGATTCTCACTGATGAGTTGGTTTACTCTTCGGGTGATACCGACTAATTCTTCTTTCAGGTTTGGAGGAGAATTTGAGATTACAGTGGGAGGTTTCCTGATTAGATAAAGTGATAACCATTCTGATCTAGGTTAGAGTGCACGCAGAGTGTTTCTTTTCTCTCTCTCTTTGGCAGCGACCTTTGACTGACCCTAGACTATGACTCAGTGACCAAGTTGACCGAACCTTCTTAAAATACTGGCTTTTGGATTATCTAAAGTTGCATAAGTCATTGCCGCTCCTTCTTTTACCCTTTGTATTTCTCAGAACACCCCGTATTATTACGGATATCCACTTCCATTGGATAGATCCATCGTATGGTTATATACGAACTCAAAGGGACTTCTTCGAGGATGGATCCAGGTTCAGGAGAAATAGAATTAGTTTATTCAGTAGTCTTTTATTATCACCTTCTCTCAGGTTGCAAGGGCTCCTTAGTTTAGGAGAGTACACCAATTACGCTTATTGGATAGTCTTATTCCAAACCATAGACAGGTGCTGAAAGGTAGGGAATGGAGAAAACCAATTGGCCTAAGTAGGGTGTGCAGAAGGTAATATGTAAAGATAAGATAAAGGGATTAGAAAAAGGGCAAAGTAAACTGCGACTGTTATCATTCACGACCAAACCGCGTACTTCATCGCTACTCCTATTTCACCTTTGCTTTTTCCCCAGTTCAGGAGAAATAGAATAAGGTATTATTCAGTTGTCTTTTATCATCACCTTCTCTCAAGATACGAGTACTCCTAGGATTAGGAGGGTACACCTATTATGCTTACTGGATAGTCTTCTTCCAAACCATAGGCTGGTGCCGAACGGTAGGGAAGGAAGAAAACCATTTAGCCTAACGTTGGTGTACAGAAGGAAATCACTAAAGACAAATAAAGGGATTTGGAGAGATGGCAAAGAAATATACGGTTATAGTCATGAATTGGATTATGGAAGAGGCATTACTGAGAATACCAGGAAACCCCTACGAAACATTTTCATGTTTCAGTGCATTGTTAAAGGAAAACTGATTTCTTGGTTACATACTTACTCCACGATATGTATTTACCAGGTTTCATTCTCATATCTGTATGGTTTTACAGATGATGAGTGGGAGTAAATTATTGGGAATTAGGTAATTATCCTCATTATATCGGAATTCGTTGTAATTGGTGATATTTGAGGAAATCACCTGGGTACAGTTTTCAACCTAAGATGCACAGGTTTTGAGTTATTCAAACCAAGAGGAGTTATACAGAGTATTGTATGTAGTCCAGTGTCCGTCAGGACAAAGGGGTATGTCCTCATACTATGTTATGTTTACTTATGACTTCACTAGTTTTTAGACAAGTGTTTCGTAGAAATACAATGTCTAAGTTTTGAGAAGTTGTGGGTATAAGAATAAAGTAGAGAACCAGGTATCACAAGTATCAGGATTCTTCAAAGAGATCGAAGATGTAGATTCTTGTGATGGTATTCAGATGATAGTAATGGTTTTGAGAAACTTGTTTCTCTTTCAGGTTACTCATAATTGGATGGATTCCTAAGTTGAGTAATGCTGATTAGCCTCTCTCCATTAAGTTGATATGCACTGGAGACAGCTGCATATTTTTGAATCTGGTTCCAATTAAATTAGTGCCTCTATTTCTATATTGTATATAGAATAGTTCATATCTTAACGATATTAAGATACGGGGAGTTGTCCAGCTTATGCTTAAAACCAGACACTGGATAGATCAAGGCACGTTTCTGTAATGGCAGTTTGTGGGTTGACCCTGGCTTCGACGAGGGTTGACTTTTCTACCATCTGGAAGATCAATAGTGATATTGTTCTTGACTCGCCACGGTTTTAGTAAAAATGGATTTTTTCAGAAAATAGTAGTGGGAGTATGGTAGAACTGGAAGTGATTCCAGAACCGCAAACGATTACGGAAAATTTAATAGGACCTATATATTCAATCAGGTTTGACATTCCAATAACCACTCCGCAGATATGGTGGGTAACCTCAGACACCCGAGAGGTACTCCGGTAGCCTCAAGGACGGTGACAGGGAGGTTCTTGTTTACCCAGACTTGACACCACTATTGTTCCAGACTATGAGACCCGGCAAGAGGATAAGTATAACGTCGTTCTAAACTAGCTTTAGAAGTGTACGTAGATATTATTCTGCCAGATGGTTGTCGTAGTCAGTGGGAGGAGCGGAAGCATAGTAGGCAAGTAACTTATGTCTATTTATAGACTTGAGCAGATATAGCGGAGATAAGATCATCTAATTTTGATGTGACAGTCATAGGTTTGACTTCATCAGAATAGGGGATGGATCTGTTAAGAAGGTAGTAGGGCATGATGTCCTGGTATTTGGATGACATACACAGAATAGGAAGTAAAATTCATATACTACGATCGGTTGTACTTTGGTTGTTACACAGTTGTTTCTTCACAAAGGACATGGATATAATATCAGACATTCTGGTAACTAGATCTATAGTTTTTAGATCTAGATTTGGGTAGTTTCCCAATTTGGGTACTTTGACAGTATTCTATTGGTATTTAGAATAGATGACTCCTGGCATGGTGGTGTACCTGCAGGTGATGGAGTCACCCTCTCTAAAGGTGTCTTAGAGACTAAAGGAGAGAGGGATGTGCATGATTGGCAGATCACTTGCTTAGGCAATTGAGTCAATCATGAGATGTCAAGTACCACACCAGATGTAGTTTTTGCACTTGATGCGATAAGTTTATATTAATCCAATCCTGAAGAAAGATAAGGAAGCAGTTTTAGAACATAAGGTGCATGTTCTATGGATTTGATGACGGCAGCCTCCTTAGGGAGACGGTTATCATTCCAGGCTTCAAAAGTGACATGGATGACAGAGTGATTGTTAGAGTTATAGTTTTCCCTCTGACAAGGGACAGTATTATGGACAGGTGGTCCAAGAGGATACTGTGGGAGGCATGGTGCTGGATACTGATTAGGTTCAGTGATCGATACAGTCTAAGAAGTTTGGATTTGGAGTTCATTTATGAACTAGGTCCCATCAGATATTCAGACATATTCTAAGACAGGTATTACTCGATTCGGGAAATGGCTTTCTCCACGAATTTGAGATTTAAAGAGATATAGAAAGAAACATCAGGGCGGATCCACTCACTGAGGCTATTTCTCGAACACAAGAGTTTTACAAACTAGCTTTGTGAAACTGATTAGTAGAGGAGTTGGATGTTCGGTATCACACGGGCTGTGAGTATGCAACATCGCAATAATTAGCCTTAAGTGCAAGTGGGAGATTGTTGGAGATAGTGCCCTCAAAGTCAATTATTGGATCGCAAGTACGTGATTGTAATGATTGAGGCAAGACCTATACCGATATGACAGTCTTGCTCGAGATGATAGTATGCTATCTGGTTTGTCTTTATCATCGTATACATGCTTTAGTTCACTATTGCATGATGATAGAGCCCATAGAATTCTTGCTTGACTACCAGCAGTATGATGTCGATCATATACGTGGAAGCTGGGGTCTGTAAGCACATCCTTAAAGTGTCCCTAGTCATGGGAGTTTCGAGACAGGGCATCGATACTCCAGAGTAGACTAGTGTATACAGTCGAGACCCCGATGAGGGGCGGTGGCCGGTCTCACAAGCCACTGGTGTCAGTTGGATCACCTAAGATGTATACAGGTGCTCATTCGGTTATGAGTACACCGGACAGGACTCGCCGGGAATATACTAGTTGGTATTATACATATCGTCAGATAGCAATTCCCTGGTGACATGTGTACAGGTTAGTTCATCGACCTGAGATCGTCATTTGTCTCGTGTGAGTTCCCACTGTGCTTAGATTACTACCCTACCACGCTCAAAGGAGTTGTGCAAACAGGTTTTAGTTGGGTACAGTCCCGAGCCACATTGGAGGCAAGTGAGCGGATCTGCAGGGGATTCGTCTCTCCCGGTATTGGGGGTGAGATCGCGCTGTGTCTAGGAGAGCCATTACACAAAGCCCTCGGCCGAGGCAGGAGATTTACTGGTAGGTACTCCAGTAGTATCTCAGGGTGTTCTGGGCTACTCTTTGACACGACTTATACCGCTAATGGGGGTCTGACGTTACCAGCCCCCTAGGCAGATATGCAATACTTATATACGAACGGACCGGACTGTATGTATATTGTCACTGTTAGGTTCAGTAGGGTTTATGGATGAGTTCGCTCGTCAGCTTCCCTTCCAATCAATACATAGGCAAACCGTTACGTACAGCTTGTACCTCTGACGTGCTAGTGGTTATACCCAGTGCCAGTGTGTTGATGAGTCATTAGAGTCCCCCACAGACACTTTCCCAAGTTCGGGCGAAACGTTGTAGAGGCCATATGGGTTTATGGCAAGGTTCGGAAAAAGCACGTGCGTTTTCGCACGTGTCGTTTTTCGGGCAGATAATACTAGTCGACTTTGGTTTAAGCCGGATCCGAGTATTATACTGTGTAGATATAATATCTTTGTTTCAGATGCATTTGTATTCGGTCGTAATATAAATGCGGGTATGTTTATACCATTACGGGGTTATCCTGAAATTCGTTTCAGGATCACTTTTGGAAGTTGCCAGTTTCCAGTTTTCTATCAGCCGTATTTAACAGTCGGTTAAATGCGGATTTATCTATTCTTGATGAGGTGAGTCAGTGTTCTAGAAGGTTCTAGAGATGGTGACAAGGCTTGTGAGTCATTAGGTCATTAATGGTGCATTTAATGACAAGGTGACTAGGTTAATTGTGATTGGTTTGCATTGATTGTGTTCATACTAGGTGTTGTATGACTCATTCTTTGTATTAATGTTTTGATAAGCTTCATATCCTTGTGGTCACCCCCTCCTCTCTCCTACACTCACCCCTCCTCTATTTAGTGGCCGTCCTCCCCCCTCTCTTTGCTCATGGTTGCTAAAAAAAAGATTAGGAATTTGTTTCATGGAAATTTCATATGCCCATTTCTCATTTCCCCGATTCAAAAGGCAACTTCATTAACCGTTTGTCCATAGCCTTGGACGTAACGAGACAAAGTGTTCTACTCATTCTCTACTTCATCTTGGTCGTCTCTTTTAGCAAACTTGACGATCGAGTTGCCTCGGTTCAGAGGCGGGAGCCCGTTTAAACATCCGTCGACGTGGTGCCACCTGGACGAGAAGACTGGAGATTCAGGAGATCGGAGCAGCCGCAACAAAGCGTGGGATGATGGTTGAAGACCGAAGGACTCGGATCGTTCGGTATAACTCTTCTACCCACTTTGTAGTTTGTTAGTTTAGCTTTAATGGCAGATCCGGGTTATAGTACGCGATAGCGCCAGTTGTAAAAAGATTTTGTTCCGCATTTGGCGTCTGTTAGACGTCCGGGGCGCTACCATGGACTTACACTACGATGGTGCCTACTGTTTCGGTAGTTGCAGTTACAGCTCCGGAGGTTATTGCTGTGTCACTGACAGATTTTATGAGGCTGAGGCCTCCGGTGTTTGCTGGCACAGATGTTACTGAGGATCCGCAGTCGTTCATCGACCGGATGGCCAGTATTTGTCGTTCACTCCGATGCTCTGATAAGAGATGGGTGGAGTTTGCCGGTTTTCGTCTGGAGGGTCTGGCCCAGAAGTGGTGTGAGTCCTTGGAAAAGGGCAGAGCTGCGGGTCTTGCTCCTATGACCCGGGCTGAGTTTGTGACGTCATTTCTTGCCCGTTTTCTTCCACCGAGCATCAGGGATGCGCGAGCGCGCAAATTTGAGTCGTTACGTCAGACTCCGGGGATGACGGTGTCTGAGTATGATGTACTGTTTACCGAGCTGTCGGTGTATGCTCCGTACCTGGTGACGACTGAAGAGATGAGGGTGAAGAGGTTTGTTCGAGGCCTACTTACCCAGTTGTTCCTAGCCATCAGCATTCAGCATTGCGACATATATGCGGCAGCTGTGGATGCAGCCCTATTGGTGGAGGAGCGTATTTCTGAGTCATCGGTTGTTCCGGAACCGAAGAGGGCTCGTACTGGTATAGCAGCCTGGAGGCAGAGGTTTAGATTCCGAGACAGAGTTCGATCAGACACAGGGGGTAGCAAAGACGTGGGACGTGGCCAGTTGTTCAGTACTTTTCCCCAGGAGGGTCAGCCGTAGACACGTGGATGTTTTGGGTGTGGCAGCTTACAGCACCTAGTGAGAGATTGTACCGTGGTGCGTCAGAGAGGGCCAGCAGTACCGCAGGTTACCTTACCACCTTCTCCGCCTCAGAGAGCGTTGCCTCTTATTCCTATTGTTGCGCCGCGTCAGACTCCTGTTCAGAGAGGTCGTGGTCGCGGGGGTTTTGTACCGAGAGGTCGAGGTGGCGGAGGTAGAGGACAGCCAGTAGCAGGTAGAGGGCAGGCACATGTTTTTGCCTTGACTCACCAGGACGCGCAGGCATCCAATGCTGTGGTTTCAGGTATCCTTTCTGTATGTTCTTTTGATGCATATGTTCTTTTTGATCCGGGATCTATGCATTCGTATGTTTCTACGCACTTCGTGCCGAGGTTAGGCCGAGAGTCGTGTTTGCTGGATCAGCCACTTGTCATGACTACTCCCATGGGAGAGTCGTTTGATGCACGACACGTGTTCTGATCGTGTGCTGTCCGTTTAGGAGACAGAGATCTGTCCGTCGACTTGATCCTTCTTGAGATGTTGTACTTCGACGTTCTGTTGGGCATGGACTGGCTGGCTACTTGTTATGCGTCCGTGGAATGCCGCGAGAAGACAGTTAGGTTTTGTTTTCCCGGCGAGTCAGTGTTTATTGTGCAGGGGGACCGTGGTGCCGCCCCTCACAGTTTGATTTCTGTTCTGTGCGCTAGTCAGCTTTTGAGGAGGGGATGTCGGGGATTCTTGGCTTTCATTCATGATACTGGAGCCACAGTGGAGTCGTTGGACCAGGTTTCTACCGTGCTAGAGTTTCCCGATGAGTTACCTGGGTTGCCGCCAGAGCGCGATATTGAGTTCTGCATTGATCTGATTCCTGGTGCGGAGCCTATTTATATACCGCCTTATCGGATGGCTCCGGCAGAGCTTAGAGAGCTTAAAGATCAATTGCAAGAGTTGCTTGATTTGGGACTTGTACGTCCGAGTGTTTCGCCGTGGGGAGCTCCTGTTCTGTTCATCAAGAAGAAGGACGGCAGTTTGAGGCTATATGTGGATTATCGTCAGTTGAACCGAGTTACGGTGAGGAACAGATATCCTTTACCTCGCATTGACGATTTATTTGATCAGCTCCAGGGTGCGAAACATTTTTCAAAGATTGATTTGCGTTCGGGTTATCATCAGTTGCGGGTTCGGAATGATGACATTCCGAAAACTGCTTTTCGTACGCGCTATGGGCACTATGAGTTTTTGGTGATGTCGTTCGGACTCACCAATGAACCAACAGCATTCATGGATCTGATGAACCGGATTTTCAGGCCGTTCCTCGACCAGTTCATTATAGTGTTTATTGATGACATACTGGTCTACTCTAGGAGTCGTGAGGAGCATGAGCAGCACTTGAGGATTACTTTGCAGATATTGAGAGAGCACCAGCTGTATGCTAAATTCTCAAAGTGCGCATTTTGGCTTGATAGAGTTGACTTCCTGGGTCATGTGGTGACTGGTGATGGTATTCTAGTGGACCCGAAGAAGATAGAGGCTGTACAGCTATGGCCCAGACCTGTATCGGTCACTGAGGTCCGCAGCTTTTTGGGCTTAGCTGGTTATTATCGCCGTTTTGTGCAGGATTTCTCGAGTATCGCTGCACCGCTGACTGGACTGACCCGGAAGGGAGTTCCTTTTCTCTGGACTGATGCGTTCGAACAGAGTTTTCAGTAGTTGAAGACTCGGTTGACGACAGCACCAGTTCTTTCTTTACCTTCTCGATCGGGCGGCTTTATTATGATGCTTCTAGAGTGGGGCTTGGCTGTGCTTTGATGCAGCATGATAGGGTGATTGCGTATGCTTCTAGGCAGCTGAAGAAGCATGAGCAGAATTACCCCACTCACGATCTTGAGATGGCTGTGGTAGTCTTTGCGTTGAAGATTTGGAGACACTACTTGTACGGAGAGTCGTGTCAGATCTTCACGGATCATAAGAGTTTGAAGTATATCTTCTAGCAGCGAGATCTGAACCTGAGACAGCACCGTTGGATGGAGCTAGTGAAGGATTATGATTGTGAGATCCTTTATCACCCGGGCAAGGCGAATGTGGTAGCTAATGTTTTGAGTCGTAGGCCCGGGGGTACCTTGTCCCAGTTGAGCGCAGTTCAGCGTCAGTCTTCTGCAGATTGGCAGCTCTTGTGTGACAGTAGAGTGCAGTTCGAGTTTACTTCCGCTGGGGGACAGCTTGCTCATGTCCGCGCCCGTCCACTACTATTTGATCGTATCCGTGAGGCGCAACCCAGTGATGCCCGTTTGTCTGAGATTCTTGAGCTTGTTCGACAAGGTACAGTTTCGGAGTTCATGATTGATGACCAGGGTGTGCTACGATGCGGGACTCTCTTGTGTGTACCAGATGCTGATGGGTTGAGACGCGAGATCCTAGAGCAGGCACATCAGTTGGCCTTTAGCGTTCATCCAAGTTCCACCAAGATGTACCGTGATTTGAGAGACTTTTACTGGTGAGAAGGGATGAAACGCGATATTTCGGACTTCGTTTCGAGGTGTCTGACTTGTCAGCAAGTCAAGGCTGAGCATCAGAGACCGGCTGGAGAGTTGCAGCCTTTACCCGTTCCAGAGTGGAAATGGGAGAAGATTGCCATGGACTTCGTTGTGGGTCTACCCAGGACCAGTCGAGGGTATAACTCCATTTGGGTTATTGTAGACCAGTTGACGAAAGCGGCTCACTTCCTTCCAGTGAAGACCACTTTCGGTTATGCTCAGTATGCTCAGTTGTATATTGATGAGATTGTGTGTTTGCACGGTGTTCTCACATGCACAGTATCCGACAGAGGCATCCAGTTTACTAGCCGTCTTTGGCAGAACCTTCAGGAAGCTTTGGGTACCCGGTTGAGTTTTAGCACCGCTTTTCATCCGCAGAACGATGGTCAGTCGGAGCGGACTATTCAGACTCTGGAGGATATGCTCCGTGCATGTGTGCTTGACTTTGGTGGCAATTGGGATCGTCACTTGCCGTTGATTGAGTTCTCCTACAACAACAGCTTTCAGGAGACTATTCAGATGACACCTTTTGAGGCTTTATATGGTAGGAAGTGTCGATCGCCAGTCTGTTGGACCGAGCTTAGTGAGAGTCTAGTTTTGGGACCCCAGCTAGTTCAGGAGATTACGGAGAAGATCTAGCTGATTCAGGACAGGATGAGAGCAGCCCAGTGTAGGCAGAAGTCTTATGCCGACCGACGTCGTCTCAGACTTGAGTTCACAGTGGTGGATCATGTATTCCTGAGGATTTCTCCGATGAAGGGCATTATGCGATTTGGGAAGAGGGGGAAGCTCAGTCCCAGATTTATAGGTCCTTTCGAGATCCTTAAGTTATGTTGCTTATCGTTTGGCGCTCCCGCCTAGTTTTTCGGATGTTCACCCTGTTTTCCATGTGTCGATGCTTTGTAGATACCTTCATGATCCTTCTCACATGATTCAGCACGAGACCGTTCAGCTTGAGTGCGATCTTTCATTCACCGAGCAGCCGGTAGTTATTTTGGATCGGCAGGTGAAGAAACTTCGGTCAAGGGTCTTGCCGTCTGTGAAGGTTCTTTGGCGTAGCCCTACTAGTGAGGAGATCACTTGGGAGGCCGAGAGCGAGATGCGGAAGAAATTCCCTCATCTCTTTGAAGGTATGCTTAGTAGTTAATTTTAATTCGGGGACCGAATTTCTATAAGGGGAGAGATTGTAACGTTTTAGAAATCGTTATGCGAATTAGTCCGTTTTAGGGTAAGTTTGTCGGTATTTTCCGTTTTAACGCGACTGTGATCAAACGACTATATAGACTTGCCAGCACCTAGTTTAGCTAAAATAAAGCTAGCGCGCAAGCTTTTGGGGTATATGGGACGTTTTGGTTCAATTTGAATTTTTCCCAATTTTAATGTTATTTTAATGCGGTATTCACATTTTGGGAAATTTCTCTTTAGCGGTCTTTTCTTCAATTTTTCTTGTGTAAACCTAACCCACATAATATCTAGATTCATTGTGTGGACTAGGATTAATGGTTTAAAAAGAAAAGAAAAGAAATTTAGATGCATGTATGTGTGCATATGTGTATGTGAATGCATTTATTTCATTAAATACTTGAAATTTCTAGTAAATTCTTCACAAAACTCTCCTTTCTTCCCCTTGGCCGAGATCCTCTCTCCCACTACTGCCCTTAAGCTTTTCTCTTTCATTTCTCTTCAATCCTAACTCAAAACTTCTCCAAAAATCCGAAATATATCACAAAAATACCAAAAAGTCTTGATTTTTGCTCTTGGATCACTTGGAGCTAGGGAAAGCTTGGATCTTGTGAGCAAGATTGTTAGGTATAATCCCTACACTGTTAATTAGGAGTTTGTATGTTGTTTTTCTTGTTGGTTGTAGCGTAGAACGCTTTTTATATCGATTAGTGCGATATCGGGTTTTTAATGTCTTTTTAGAACTTTTATACCTGCTGTGATCTGGAGAATTTAGTGTTTGACCAAACAAAATTATAGAGATGTACTAGTGAACCTGAGACACCACCTGAGAGATGGGGACCACCTCACCGGCCGGGGCCGGCGACTCCTTAAGCGAAATCCGGCGACGCCGGCTGGGTAGGAAAGGGTTGGGGTTTGTCTTCTATGGGTAGTTGTCTTCTGTTGGTTAGGGGTGTTTGGTACTGTTTACTTTTTTAGTAAATTCAGTATACAAAATCTGGGATCGATTACCTATAATCAAGTGTTTTGAGTCCGCGTGTTACGTGTTGCGACACGAATCGTGAGCTTGTGCTGCTGCTGCACTCAGTTAGGTTTGAGGTATCGTTACGCGCGTTAGCCACTAGACGTACACTCATGAGTTAGCTTAGTGTTGGTGCATTATTTAATACGTAGTTTTACGTTATATTGGTCGTTTTCTGAGATGTTTGCTTTATTTCTTGTGTTTGTGGAAATATAGCGTTGCAAGCGGGGACTTCAGACGCTGCGAATAAGGGGAAGCAGGTGGTCGGATTTTCATAGCTGGAGACCATTGGTGAGTAGATTTAACATCTATGGGGAAATCGCCCGTATGGCGTTATGCGTCGGGGCGGATATGATAGGATAGCTGCATGTTATTGCATATTGGTTAATTTCATATGAATGTCATTGCATAGCATTATCTGTTGTACCTGACTCGTACCTTTAGATATAACACATTACTGACGGTTCATGTTGCACGAGCACTAAATTGTATGCTACACTCACACCGTCTGTAATTGCCATGACACGCACAAACCACCTACATACGTGATACGATAGTGGATAGGGATAGTTGTGGTAGTAGCCCTTATTCTATTGTGCATATGAGATATTGTTGATATTTACATACGTGACATTGCATTGGGCAGGAATAGTTGGGGTAGTGACCCTTATTCCATTTCACGTATACCATACTATAGCTACTTATACATCTTGCATACATATTGACATGTACACCCACACAGTCTATTACAGTTACATGTATATCATGCACTCATATTGACATGTACACCCGTATATTTTCGCTATAGTTGTATGTACCCAAAGTGGTATCGTTTTGATATGTGATATTGAGTTGTTGATCATTGCGCTTATGAAATGCATCATACCCACTTTCTTACATGTAGATACTTAAAACTTGCTACACTTACATGTACACTTCATATGATGCTGCATTTGTTTTCGGAGGATTTTGGGAACCGCAAGATATATTTTAAAGCTGGATTCATTTAAAAGAGCGGTTTTCCTTTTATATGCTCATATTGATGTTTTATGTTGCATATATCAGTTTTATATGGATTTACGCATTGAGATATGGATTTCATATGATTTATGGATTTGAGAACCGTGAGGGCAGTTTCAAGAAACTATGTATTGTTTGAAAACCCGGTTTCTCTTGATATGATATTTGATCCGTCCACCATGAGATTTCTCGGTTCTGAGATTTGTGATATATACCCGATACGAGGAGTGAGTGGGCCGTGTGCGGGTACATGGTGGGGCCCGGTACGGTTCCCCTTGGCAAGATGTTCGTGGTACAGACGATGAGCCTGGAAGGTAGGCAAGTACCTACCGGTGATTGTATTTGGACTCGGCGGTTATCGTGGGGATACCGACCGGAGTGATATACGACATATCGTCAGGGCCAGTCGTAGTGATAGCGCCTGAGTTATGAGGATTTACGTGTCGATGCTAGACATGGGTTTCATGATATTTTGAGTGCCGGTGTTAGACATTTAGGTTTCCATGATTTTTACGTATCGTCAGTGGACATACGTGGTTGATATCCTTATATATATATATATATACTTACAGGTATATGTTTTTATGATGTTTCGAGTGTCGATGGTAGACATTCAGGTTCCATGAGACTTACAGGATGTGAGGGCCGATTTGAGGATGCGGTGCCTAAGGATTTGGGATTTGATGTGTCAGTGAGGGACACTGGTGTTTTGCCATGCTGATGATTTTGCATGAGATTTTATTGTATCATCTCACACACTTAGGATTATTGTTATTATGCATCGTTTCATGTAGTTGTAGTACCCTGATGATGTACCTTTACATGATTGTTGCATACTCACTTATCATACTTATGCTATCGGATTACATGTGATAGATAGATCGCTGTTCGTGCATACCTGCGATTACAGTATGATGTTATTTACTATTCACGAGTTGGCAACTCACCCCGTTGTGCCACAGTGTTTTGCAGGACTTACCCTCAGAGTCGTCACGGCAGGGCATCTTATCATCACTACTTTTGTGGATACCGCTACGTCAGGCAGTGAGGCCTTTGCTTTTAGGTGGGTTTGTGGTTATCTGCTTGTACATTGTATATCTTTTGTTGGATCTAGTATTCTCCATCTACCACTGTTTGTATATGACTTAGAGACGACTTGTGAGGTTTCAGTGTTGTATTATTTTGGTGACTTTGGGTGCCGTGCTCGTGGGAGCCGGGTATGTTGGGAAGTTTACTTCTTTTTACAGTCTTTCCTTTGTTATTTCTTCGCTTCGGCGTCGTATACTTGTTGTGGTGATTGTCTCCGCCGTTGGGCATGATTTTTCTCTCATTTGGGATGCTTTATATATTATCTGTGTTGTACCCGTTTTCGGGGCTAGTTTTTATAAAGGAGGTGCTGCCGAAATTTTCAAGAAAGAAAACTAGTTAGAGATTTTACTTGTGATTTTCTAAATGTTTTAAACTATGTTTTCTCCGTTGATCCAGATTTAGGTGGTTTAGATTTCTAGGTTCCGGCTTACTTGTGTTGCGTAGGCCTGTAGACGTTACGTAGCTTAAGTGCCGGTTACGGGCCAAATTTTGGGTCGTGACATGAAGCCAGCTTTCTCAGGGCGTCGGCTTGGGCATTCAGCTGCCTGGGTATTTGTTCTACTTGGACTTGGTCAAAATTCTTCCGGAGTTTCTGTAACATTTCAGAAAAATAAAATATTATTTTTGGGAATTTTTATAATTTAATATTAATTTTAATGAACATTTTAATATTTCGGTATAATTAAATACCGATAAATTGGGGAAAATTTGGAAAATTATAGAAATTTCTAAAAAGAGGATGCTTTATGTGAATTATGCAAATTTTAAGTTTTTATGATTAATTTGACACTAATTTAGTGCTAATCGCGATTAAAAATCGCTAATCGTGCTTTAAGCGTATTTTGAGCAAAACATGCACCGTATCATTTTTACACTTGTTACATATTTTTCCATGGTTTTCCTACATGTTTTTATCATGGTTGATGATTTATTGGAAAGGGAAAAGAAAAGAAAAGAAAAGAAAAGGAAAAGAGTATTATATTGGGCATGGGCATGAGAGAGAGTGAAGTGAGGGGTTCTCTTGACTTGGTCTCCCTTCATCATCTTCTTCATTTCTCTTCTCCTCTCCCTCTCAAGCTGCTGCCCTCTCTCCCTCCTCCTATACACCCTCACAAACACCCTCATTCCTTCATCAAAACATCATCCCTACTTCATTAAAATGATGCACAAGCTCACAAGCAACACATTGGACCAACAAAGCTTGCATTTTGGACACTTGGGGCAACTCAAGAATTTTCTTGAGTTGCCAAATGAGGTATTTTCTGAACCACTAGCTTAGTTTTCCCATTGCTTTCACATCCATGTTAAAGTTGTAACCGATATTGTGTGGTTTTGGGAAGTTTGAAAACTTGAGTTGAGGATTAGGGTTTTAGTTGAAATCAAAGGTGAAATTAGGGTTACTAGAGGCTATACAACCCCTGTGGTGATATTATTTTGGATTAAAACCTTAGACAAACCCCAGGTTGCGAACTTTGAATTCTGCAGATACGGAAAATTATGAGAATTGTGTAGGGAAATTGGAATCTGCTAACACCCGGGTGACCTGAAAATTATTTTGCAAGGACAGAGACACCAGCAGGCAACCTAGGACCCCCCACTAAAACCCTAGCCTCTATATCCCAATTCAGGCCGCAAATAAAGTCTTTCTGGCCACAAATTGCGGCCAGACCTGGTCCAAATGGGCTCGTGTTTGGTCTGTAGTTCCATATCCTGGAAATTAGACCCCTGGCATGTGCAAAATTGTCCAATTTGACCTAGGATAGAATCTGGAGCCTTTTTCCTGAGTTGCTATTTTAATTCGTGTTTTCGTTTTGCGTATTTTAAATTCTGGATTTGTATAATTGCGTTTTACCTCGATTACTTGACATTTGTACGACGATATCGAGGGTTGTTTGATGGCTTTGAAAGCGTAGTCCATAGGTTCTAACCGATAGGCCTTAGCGTGTCATTTTGGTTTTCCGATGTGATTTTAATGTGCGTTGCGATTGTGTTATCTTTGTAGGTATCTTCATGAGAGTTTCATATGATGAAGAAGATGAAGGCGACGTCAACACCGACACTCAGGATGCAATGTGAGTAGATTATATCTACGGGGGAAGTCGGGTGGATGGCATATAGCACCCCCGCAGTTCGATGTTTAGTATAGTATATATATACTATTTATGATAGCTTATAGCGTGTCGTGGATATTTGAGATGAGATTAGGTGTACTAGGGTTAGATTAGGGCGTAGGAGTAAACTAGTATAGTTCCTAGTTGCGAACCCTAGAAAGGCTTACACTCACACGCACACACATGCTTATTGCTACACATATACCTGCATGATGAGGATAGTGGATGATATTTGGAGATGAGTCGATGATATTGGGTGTAGTGCCATGAGATCGGTGATATGATGTGATTCGTATTTGGGATACGACAGGTGATTTTAGCAGGCCTTTAGACGTGTGTTTCACACATGCATTTATACTTATATAGATGGTATCGATTTGTACTAGACTTAGATCAGTACCCCAGATCATATGATATGACGATAAGGATACAGATAATTAATGAGATGAATGTGATATTGACCCGTACCCAGCTTTTGGGATGTCGTACGATGATTTACCGTACGAGCTTTATATTGATGATAGATCCGCACTCCTGACTCGAGGATGTCATATGATATTGTATCGTACGCGGTACCTTTGAGGCGGGATCACCGACTATTATATTTACATATATATATATATATATATATATTATATCGACTCAGATTTAGGTGGTTTCCATACCCTTCCCGATTGACATGTTAGTTAGAACTGTAGTCTTGCTAGTAAATGTTAGACTAAACCCGAGTCATACCTATTTCAAAACTAACGAATTGGGAGTATTTTAAAGACAGGAAAAGGAATTCTATGGATATTTTCAAAAGACGCATTTTTTCTTAAAAACACCATAGCCCTTATTTTACTAAAAACCCCGATTCGTCTTATTTCAGATGGCAAACTGTATGACCTTTTATATTGCTGCAGATGCGTCATCGTTACATTTATTAGTCGATTCCTGCATATTCTTGTTATTCGCATCGGATTGCATATGCAAATGTTTATTGCTATATTAAACTCATGCTGTTAGGACACCGGCACCATTATCGATGATGCATATGTTCCACGTACACCTGCTTGCCGGCTCACACACTGAAGGGTTCCTAGGCACTCTCAAGAGGTCTCACAAGGCATCAACCATGCCAATTTCAAATTTTACGGTGCCGAGAAACCCTAGACTAGATCGTTAACTAGAATTTTAGGCGACAAAGGGAAACTAGTTAACTACTTAACTAAAAGAAAGATGCTACAACCTTTGTAGATCCGGTTCTCCACTTCCTTAGCTCCACATAGACGTCCTCTCGCTGTCCGTCTCGAATCCCGAACTCAAGCATCGGTTTCATCGGAGAAATGGGCGGGCAAGGTCGTCGGCTTCGTGCCGAAGATGATCTACGTCGAGGTTACACAAGATCAAGCTCCAACTTCATCAAGTTGTGAAACTTATGAAGTAAACACCCTATACTACTTGGCAAGAGGTAGAGGATGAAGACATAGGAGGTGGGTTCACTTTAGAATTGGATTTCTCACTCATTTACTCAAGTTGCCATTGAAGAAGGCAAGGTTTTTCTTGAAGAAGAAGAAGAAGGAGAAGATGAAGAATATGATAAGTCTCTTATTTAAAAAGAAACTAATATGAATACTTATCACATCCTAACCATAGTCAAGTGTAGAGAGTAAACTAGGGTTAGTTGGAATGGTTAGGGTTAAGGATGAGATAAGAATGGTGGACTTGTTCAAAACTTCAAGAAGCTTCAACATACAAACAAAATAAGCCACCATTCTCTTTTATTTTCCAAAATGAATAAATAAATAAATAAATAAGTAAATAAACAAAGCCCTGACCATTCATATAACCATGGTTTAATCTTTACACAAACCCAAGTGAGCAAGTATCATCAAACATGATACAAACAAGTGCACAAAAATATATCACATATACAATGTGCATCAAGTGAGAAAATCCTTTTAAAATGAACCAATACTAGTTAATGCAAAGTAATATATCAAATATATTATTATACATTAAATCATTAAATCAACACTTGATTTAACGATCCGGTCATATCGCATATAACCGACTAGTATCCTATGTATCGGCTTATCGAATCAATCCTTGATTCGATATCTAGGTTATATCGCATATAACCAATCGATACATTCATCGCGAGAATGAAATATGGTATCACATAGACGCATTATTCTCGCTCCCGCACATATCTCATATGCGCTCCTATTTCGTTTCGCTTGAGCCAGGAAACCTCTGTGTAGGACTCTAAAGACTCGTCAATACGCCGGCAGTAGATGATGATCATATCAAGCACCCACAAGCCGCAAGCGGTCTGCTAAACGTAACGGCCACCCGGGTATTGAGCGATCAGAAGATCGACGAGCAAGCCCGCTCACACTCCTGTGAATCCAACCAGTAACACTTACCGTACAGTCCGGTCTGTTCGTCTGATATGTCGCATATCAAGTCTAGGGGTGGTAAACGTCAGACCCCAATAACCGATAAGTCGTGCCGATGTGAGGCTCATAACGGGTCGAGAAACTACTGGTAACACTTACCAGCAAATCTCTGATCAGCCCTGGCCAGGGACTTCTCTGTTATGGCCAATCGAGCACAGCGCAACATCAACCCCCAATACCGGGAGAGACGAAACCCCTCCTATCGCTCATTGCCTCCATGTGACTCGGGACTGTGCCCAAAAACCACTGTTTTGCACGCCCTCATGGACGGGGTAAGGTGGAGATCAAAGCACAGTGGGAATCACACAAGACTCTATGACGATCTCGGGTCTACAGACTAACCTGCACAAGTGTCACCTGAGAACTGCCATCTGACGTGAGATATAATACCATCTGGGAGTTCTCGGCGAGTCCGTCCAGTGTACCCAGTCTCCACTGAGCACCCGTACACCATCTCTGATGTCAAACACCAATGGATATGGGATCATCCATCGCCCATCTCATGGGTCGAGAAGCGTATACGCTAGTCTACACTGGTATATCGATGCCCTGTCTCGATACACCCACGACTAGGGACTTTGAAGGATGTACTTATGGACTAACATGTCCCCACTAGTATGATCTGCATCATAGTCCAGGTAGTCAAGTACACATCCTAAGGGCTTTATCAACATGAAACTATAAGACAGTTTAAAGAGACTAGTAAACATGTTAAGATAAAGAGCAACCAGATAGCATACTATCATATCGAGCAAGAAAATCATCTCTATATATGTCCAAGCATCCAATATAATATACATCATCTGTACAATACTGGCCTCTAGGGCATACATACAACTAACACACACTTCATCATCGATAATTGCCATGTCACTACACTGTAGCATTGTTGCATTCAGGATATGATCTCTTGCAAGATATACTTATGTACATACCCCTTGTACACCCATACTTACATACATAAGTATTTGCACATACATAGATGATTCTGGCTTGATTAGAGATTTGGGAACCGCAAGATACTCTTTAAAACTGATTCATTTTAAAAGAGCGGTTTTCCCTCAATATGTGCATATTACTATTCCATATTGCATGATATACTGATATGCTTACATTTCTTTTACATGTCGCATACATCATGCTTTTGATTATACGCATTGAGATATGTTGTTTTCATGATATTTCTGGATTTGGGAATCGTGGATATTTCAAAAGAGAGTATGTAATTGTTTTAAAAACCCGATTACCCTTGATATGATATTTCAGTGCGTCCACCATGTGTTTTCTCGGTGCTGAGAGCGACATGTGAAACCCGATTCGAGGAGGCGGTGAGGCCGATTGCGGGTACATGGTGGGCCCGGTATGGTACCTCGGGGCAAGAAAGGGATGCTGTGTATACAGACGGTGAGCCTGGCAGAGGGACTACTACCTACCGGTGATTGTATTTGAGCTCGGCGGATATCCGGAGGATACCGACCGGAGTTGAGAGATGATATGGGCTGATCCGGACTGCCGGGGCCCGATATATGAGGGTTTTCGTGCCGATGCTAGGCACAGGTTTCATGATGTTTTCGAGTGTCGATGCTTGACATTCAGGTTCCATGATTTTGATATGTCACGAGCGACACATGTTGATTTACATCCTCATACTCCCATGCATATGTTTATGATATTTACATGTATGATGCTTATTGTCATTGGGTGACACGTGGACGATTTCCACGTACATATATTGACATTGATTACATAGTTGGATGATATCTACATACTCATAGACTTCCTGATATAGTTGACATTGATTACATGGATCATACCTCATATATATGATATGTTATTACCTGAGGCACTGGCACGAGCACTAGGTACTACACTCTTGTATGGATGTTACATTGCCACCTTATCTTGCTTCAGACTTATTCATTTGAGATTTATATATATATCCGATCGTATTGACTTAGGATTATGTCATGCATACGATTTCTACACTGTGATGTTTTCTATTCACGAGTTGGCAACTCACCCCCGTTGTGCCACAGTTTCTTGCAGGTTTTGCCGTACAGGTTTCATTGCGGCTTTTCTGGCACACTGTTTCCTTTCTGGGTGATTGCATTGGTAGGTGAGTTCACTCGCATCGTGACCACCCTTGTATTTATTTTATCAGTTGTATCTAGTAATTCCATCAACCAAACTTGTATATTGTTTTAGACTTAGAAAACCAATTTTGTATTATTTCGACCTTAGAGTCGCGGGTTGTAGTATTATGGTTTTCATGTTGATTTTGAGTTTCTTTTTGAGTTTTGATCCTCGGCCTTCGGCGTTGTATATTATATTACTTGTGTGGTTGTGACCGTCGATTGACGAAGAGCTAGCTTCCGCTTGGGGATGCCTTTTATCATTGTATATATGCTTTTATCATGTTGTACCCCGTTCGGGGCCAGTATTTACAAAGGAAACTCTGGAAAAATTTTCAGAAAAGACATTAAGGATTTTACAAAAAATTCATATTCGGCTTACTTATTTAAAAAAACTCACTTTTAAACATGTTTTCTTACTTCCTAAAAACTAGTTTCTTTATTTACTCCTTAAAATGGTTTTAGATTTCTGGGTTTTTGGCTTACTTGGATTAGATGAGGTCCTATAGACTTCATATGATTCAAGGGCCAGTCACGTGCTCTTTCGGGTCATGACAAAGTTGGTATCAGAGCGCTAGGTTAACCTTGGTTTGAGTCTAAGTTTGACTATGCGGAGCCTAGAGCGTTTATATATATACGGAACTTATGCTTGACCTTACGGAACTTAGACTTAGTCGAGGGGGTATTATACCCGAACTTTCGTCGCGTAGGATGACCCTTGGTTGATGGAGTAGGTAGCTTGAGTAGAGTGACGTACCGTACGTATGTTCCGCAGCATATTTACGATACGCTACTCCACTTAAGAAACCTTAGGATGTACATTTCCTTGCACGGTATTAAATTCATTCCTATGATCTATCCTCATCGATATTGGTTATGATTTTGCTGCCACGACTACACGGGCAGAGAGAGCTACGGCTAGAGTTGCGTCAGCTTGAGCTCATCACGGACGAGGACTGACCAGGGCATGATTCCAGAGGCGTACGATCGTGTATAGAGGCATCGTTTTATTGTGTTTTCGCGCCATGAGCGTTTGACAGATCGCTGTTACGAGATTTCTCGGATGTGCTGATCGGCACCAGAGGGTCAGGCTACTACTAGAGGCCAGCCAGAATGTGATGACCACTGATATATCGCTTATTCATGATGATTGAGGCGCTGTTCAGCGTATAGACGAATGAGCCAGTTGCTGCTGCTAATGACGAGATATTTCCCAGATGTTGGAGCTACTGCAGCATGAGTACATACTTAGAGATATAATGGTAAGTCGCTAGTCACCCGAGGAGAATGACTAGGACATATGGTTTGTTCGCTTACCCCGATACGAGATCATCAGATTGATTGATTCCAGCTAGAGACGACTTCATGCAGGTTCGTTGGTAGTCGATAGAGGTAATCGAATGTCAGAAACCCATATTCCAAGTTTAAAGTATTCGGAAAGACATACAAGCGATTCTATGGACCCTCTAGAAGAATGAAACCCTAACTCGACATAATGACCGTGTGAAAGCCTTTGAACCTTAGGGTCTGCGGCAGTTCCGCGGCGTCATTAGTGAGGCTTGGGTTTGCCTTTCTACGGTTAGACCGCCGACGCTGTGGTATGTACTCGATACTATTAAACTGTGCCCAAGATATTGAGCTCTTGGGGGATTATGAGGTTTTGACGAATCGATCGGATGGTTCGACATCTTTCGGATATCATGTGATAGGATACACTGCTTGGGAGACTCCAGATACGAGTATAGCCGTTGAAGCACAGTCCATGCAGCCACGAGAAGACGAGTCCGAATCAGTCGACATTGGAACAAAGTGGAGTAAAGAGTTCGCACGAGATTTCAACAAGATGACGCTCCACTCCGCTGACATCAGAGATGCGATACGCATGCAGAGGCGTTGGGATGCGACCAGTTTCCGAGGAAATGCTGTGCTGAAGACGTAGATGATCAGAGAAGTACCAGAATGGAATCGTCCCCGTTAACATACCTGACAGGGCCAATGAGCCGATGAATTACGAGATTGGTAACCCACAGAGAAGATAAGGACCCAGAGACAGAGGACGCCAGACTGTGAGCAAGAGGCAAGTAGATATCTTGCGCTGCTAGCATTGGATGCACTGGCACCTTCCCGACTTTGAAGGAGGATATACCGACGACGATATTTATGAATTGTGATTTTGTGATTCGATTATCATGTATCCGTCACCTTGGATTTCGGTATTTTGGGCGATCTATTCGCATGATTTAGTCTTGATGGCTGAGCTTTATGATATTTGTTTTCATGCACCATGGTTGCACCTACTGGGTATTGATATTTTGCGCATAGTTATTACGCTTGAGGTATTGATTGTGATTTCATGCCTATTTTATGCCGGTGGATTGATTTACGCTTCCAGCATGGTTTTCATGCACTTTTGGTGTTTTGATTTAATTTGTGCATGCTGATGCACATGGTTGTGAGCTTATACACCGTGGTATACCTGATTTGGATTGAGCCGTATAGTATACCGTCGATTTTGATTTTGATATTGATGTTGATTTCTTGCACTCCGTGCATTTGATTTGGATTTTCGTGCGTGTTGAGTGCATGTTTTGAGACACGATTTTGGTGCACACCAGATGCACTAAATCGGGATTCCTTGTGCATGTCAGATGCACCTGATTTTGCTGTCAGGCACGCCCGTGGCCCTTGGCAGATGTTTCGTGTACACCCGTTGCACCTACATGATGTTTCTGTGCACATGTATGGCCCATATATGGATTTTGATTTCCGTGCGCACCAGACGCACGTATCATCTATATGCACATTTTTGTGATTGATTTCTTATGGAGCAGTACGTTTTTATGATTTTTGCTATAAGTTTTTGTACTGAGCAGGACTAGTCAGAGGACAGTGCCTGGATATACTTTTCATGCATTGGTAGTTATCGAAAGGATTTCCAAAAAGAGAGCTATAGTCTCAGTATTTACCTACGTGTCTGATATGACACGAAACGTTTAAAACAAGGAAACCTTTCTAAGTTGTTTTCAAAACGGCGGAACGTACATATTAAACAAAAGATATATACGTATATGGTTATTTTCTTATAATAGACGTCCGCCACTGTGCAGTGTTATGCGCATTGCACAACGACTTAAAAAGATTTGGCATGCATTTACTTCAGCTATTTACATGTATAGATTTGATGTCTACATGTATAGTTCTGATTTATATCATATTGGTTTTAGTTTGGATTTGACATTTGTGTCTTTACCATGACTCCGATGATTGCGGGATGCTTGACGGAGATTTGATTTTGAGTTATATGCTCATTGTTCATGCGCATGCATTGCGCTATGATGCGTTTTATGTATTGAAGATTTCGGAGCCCGACGACTTGGACTTTCTATTGAAATGTTTTAGTATTTGAGGGGTTTAAATTTAAATTCGGGGACCGAATTTCTTTAAGGGGGGAAGATTGTAACATTTCAGAAAAATAAAATATTATTTTTGAGAATTTTTATAATTTAATATTAATTTTAATGAATATTTTAATATTTCGGTATAATTAAATATTGATAAATTGGGAAAAATTTGGAAAATTATAGAAATTTCTAAAAAGAGGATGTTTTTTGTGAATTATGTAAATTTTACGTTTTTATGATTAATTTGACACTAATTTAGTGCTAATCGCGATTAAAAATCGCTAATCGCGCTTTAAGCGTATTTTGTGCAAAACATGCACCGTATCATTTTTACACTTGTTACACATTTTTCCATGGTTTTCCTACATGTTTTTATCATGGTTGATGATTTATTGGAAAGGGAAAAGAAAAGAAAAGAAAAGGAAAAGAGTATTATATGTATGGGCATGAGAGAGAGTGAGGTGAGGGGTTCTCTTGACTTGGTCTCCCTTTATCATCTTCTTCATTTCTCTTCTCCTCTCTCTCTCAAGCCGCTGCCCTCTATCCCTCTTCCTATACACCCTCACAAACACCCTCATTCTTTCATCAAAACATCATCCCCACTTCATTAAAATGATGCACAAGCTCACAAGCAACATATTGGACCAAGAAAGCTTACATTTTGGATACTTGGGGCAACTCAAGAATTTTCTTGAGTTGCCAAATGAGGTATTTTCTGAACCACTAGCTTAGTTTTCCCATTGCTTTCACATCCATGTTAAAGTTGTAACCGATATTGTGTGGTTTTGGGGAGTTTGAAAACTTGAGTTGAGAATTAGGGTTTTAGTTGAAATCAAAGGTGAAATTAGGGTTACTAGAGGCTATACAACCCCTGTGGTGATATTATTTTTGATTAAAACCTTAGACAAACCCCAGGTTGCAAACTTTGAATTCTGCAGATACGGAAAATTATGAGAATTGTGTAGGGAAATTGGAATCTGCTAACACCCGGGTGACCTGAAAATTATTTTGCAAGGACAGAGACACCAGCAGGCAACCTAGGACCCCCCACTAAAACCCTAGCCTCTATATCCCAATTTAGGCCGCAAATAAAGTCTTTCTGGCAGCAAATTGCGGCCAGACCTGGTCCAAATGGGCTCGTGTTTGGTCTGTAGCTCCATATCCTGGAAATTAGACCCCTGGCATGCGCAAAATTGTCGAATTTGACCTAGGGTAGAATCTGAAGCCTTTTTCCTGAGTTGCTGTTTTAATTCATGTTTTCGTTTTGCGTATTTTAAATTCTGGGTTTGTATAATTGCGTTTTACCTCGATCACTTGACGTTTGTACGACGATATCGAGGGTTGTTTGATGGCTTTGAAAGCGTAGTCCATAGGTTCTAACCTATAGGCCTTAGCGTGTCGTTTTGGTTTTCCGATGTGATTTTAATGTGCGTTGCGATTTTGTTATCTTTGTAGGTATCTTCATGAGAGTTTCATATGATGAAGAAGATGAAGGCGACGTCGACACCGACACTCAGGATGCAATGTGAGTAGATTATATCTACGGGGGAAGTCGGGTAGATGGCATATAGCACCCCTGCAGTTCGATGTTTAGTATAGTATATATATACTATTTATGATAGCTTATAGTGTGTCGTGGATATTTGAGATGAGATTAGGTGTACTAGGGTTAGATTAGGGCGTAGGAGTAAACTAGTATAGTTCCTAGTTGCGAACCCTAGAACAGGCTTACACTCATACGCTCACACATGCTTATTGCTACACATATACCTACATGATTAGGATAGTGGATGATATTTGGAGATGAGTTGATGATATTGGGCGTAGTGCCATGAGATCGGTGATATGATGTGATTCGTATTTGGGATACGACAGGTGATTTTATCGGGCCTTTAGACGTGTGTTTCACACACGCATTTATACTTATATAGATGGTATCGATTTGTACTAGATTTAGATCAGAACCCCAGATCATGTGATATGACGATAAGGATACCAGATAATTGATGAGATGAATGTGATATTGACCCATACCCAGCTTTTGGGATGCCGTACGATGACTTACCGTACGAGCTTTATATTGATGATAGATCCGCACTCCTGACTCGAGGATGTCATATGATATTGTATCGTACACGGTACCTTTGAGGCGGGATCACCGACTATTATATTTACATATATTTATATTATATCGACTCAGATTTAGGTGGTTTCCATACCCCTCCTGATTGACTTGTTAGTTAGAACCGTAATCTTGCTAGTAAATGTTAGACTAGACCCGAGTCATACCTATTTCAAAACTAACGAATCAGGAGTATTTTAAAGACAGGCAAAGGAATTCTATGGATATTTTCAAAAGACGCATTTTTTCTTAAAAACACCGTAGCCCTTATTTTACTAAAAACCCCGATTCGTCTTATTTCAAATGTCAAACTGTATGACCTTTTATATTGATGTAGATGCGTCACCGTTGCATTTATTAGTCGATTCCTGCATATTCTTGTTATTCGCATCGCATTGCATGTGCAAATGGTTATTACTATATTAAACTCATGCTGTTAGGACACCAGCACCATTATCGATGATGCATATGTTCCACGTACACCTGCTTACCGGCTCACACACTCATCATCGATAATTGCCATGTCACTACACTGTAGCACTGTCGCATTCAGGATATGATCTCTTGCATGGCATACTTGTGTACATACCCCTTGTACACCCATACTTACATACATAAGTATTTTCACATACATAGATGATTCTGGCTTGATTAGAGATTTGGGAACCGCAAGATACTCTTTAAAACTGATTCATTTTAAAAGAGCGGTTTTCCCTCAATATGTGCATATTACTATTCCATATTGCATGATATACTGATATGCTTACATTTATTTTACATGTCGCATACATCATGCTTTTGATTATAAGCATTGAGATATGTTGTTTCCATGATATTTCTTGATTTAGGAACCGTGGATATTTCAAAAGAGAGTATGTAATTGTTTTAAAAACCCGATTACCCTTGATATGATATTTCAGTGCGTCCACCATGTGTTTTCTCGGTGCTGAGAGCGACATGTGAAACCCGATTCGAGGAGGCGGTGAGGCCGATTGCGGGTACATGGTGTTGGAGATAGTGTCCTCAGAGTCAATTATTGGATCACAGGTACGTGATTGCAATGATTGAGGGAGGACCTGTCCCAGTAGGACAGTCTTACTCAAGATGATAGTATGCTATCTGGTTTATCTTTATCATCGTGCACTGCTTTAGGTGACCTGACATGTCGCTATTACACGTTGATAACGCCCCTAGGATTCTTGCTTGACCACCAGCAGTATGAGGGCGATCATATAAGTGGGAGCTGGGGTCTATAAGCACATCCTTAAAAGGTCCCTAGTCGTGGGAGTTTCGAGACAGGGCATCGATACTCCAGAGTAGACTAGTGTATACAGTCGAGACCCCGACGAGGGGTGGTGGCCGGTCTCACAAGCCACTGGTGTTAGTTGGTTCACCTAAGATGTATACAGGTGCTCATTGGGTTATGAGTACACCGGACAGGACTCGCCGGGAACATGCTAGTTGGTCTTATACCAGACGTCAGATAGCAGTTCCCAAGTGACATGTGTACAGGTTAGTTCATCGACCTGATGATCGTCATTTGTCTCATGTGAGTTCCCACTGTACTTTGATTACTACCCTACCACGCTCAAAGGAGACGTGCAAACAGGTTTTAGTTGGGTACAGTCCCGAGCCACATGGAGGCAGTGAGCGTATCTTCAGGGGTTCGTCTCTTCCGGTATTGGGGGTGAGGTCGCGCTGTGTCTAGGAGAGCCATTACACGAAGTCCTTGGCCAAGGCAGGAGATTTACTGGTAGGTATTCCAGTAGTATCTCAGGGTGTTCTGGGCTACACTCCGACACGACTTGTACCGCTTTTGGGGTCTGACTTTTACCAACCCCCTAGGCCCGCCATGCGATGCTCATAGACGAACGGACCGGACTGTACGGATATTGTCACTGACAGGCTCAGTAGGGTGTCAGGCTGAGTTCGCTCACAGACGTCCCTTTTGGTCAACACCTGGTAGCCCGTTACGTATTGGCTTATATCTCTGACGTGCTAGTGGTTAAATCTACAACCAAGGTGTTGACGAGTCTTTAGAGTCCCCCACATTCAGTTACTCAAGCTTTCGGGCGAAAAGCTGTAGAGGCCGTATGGAGATATGGCAAGGTCCGATCAGATACGTGCGGTATTGCACGGATCAGGATCGGACAGTTTGTACTACAGGCCGTATGGATATATGGCAGGGTTCGATCAGATACGTGCGGTATTGCACGGATCAGGATCGAACGGATATTACTAGCCGGCTTTGGTTTAAGCCGGATCCTAGTATAGTACAGTGTAGATTTTGTCTCATTGCATTTGTATTTCGGTCGGAATACAAATGCGGGTGTGTATGCACAGTAGCGGGGTTTTCCTGTAATTTATTACGGGACCAGTTTTCTGGAGTTGCCAGTTTGCTTTCCGTTTCGGCCATTTTCATTTGTATCCTTCTTTGGCCGAAGATTGGTGGAGGAGGGCTTATTTGCAATTGTGCAAATAAGATTTTGTGGAGGGGGTATTTGCATATTGTTGGATCATGATGGCTCACCATCACTTGACTTTCTTTGTGTCATGATGGCATGACTTTTGTGGACATGATTGTAGATGATGGTTGTGGTTGAGTGTGGTTTTGGGTTTGTGATGATTTCCTTTCATGATATCTTTTGACCTCTCTCTCATTTGGATGAGTGTGTGGCTCCCTTCATTTTTGATACACTCTCACCCTCACATTCTACTCTCTCCCTCATGATTTTGGCCGGCCAAGCATGTATGGGGCTGTCCAAATTTTTGCATGGTGAAATTGTTGTTCTTTTCATGCTCCAAAAATCCCCAAGTCCTTCTACATAGTTCTTGTATCTTCCCTCCACCAATGGCAACTCCCAAAACCCCTAGAGACACAAAAAGCTCACTACACATTCTACAGCAAACCTTGGGCACGTCGACTAGCCAGCTTCATGCCCGAGTTGCCTCGGCATAGAGGTGGGAGCCCGTAAAAGATGTAGGCGATGTGGTAAACTTCCGGCGACGAGGTGGAGACAGGACATTCCGCGGGAGATCGGGACGACGACGAGAAGACCGGAGGGCTCGGATCAGTCGGTATATCTCTATTCCCCATCTTGTAGTTAGCTAGGACTAGTTAATGGTTCGATCCGGGTGTTTAGTGCGCGGTGGTGCCGGTTTGCTAGTTTGCAAAATTAAAGTTTTTTTCGCTTCCGCATTTGGCCTCGGGATGGAGGCCGGGGCGCCGCCGTGCACTTACAGTGGTATCAGAGCCTCGCCATTAACATAGTCTAGCTTTGTTTAATGTGTTTACATTTCCGATCGACCAAAATTCCAAAATCCGCGTTTTTCACATGCATCAGTTTTCTGTTGAATTTTTTCTGGCTCGAAAATTTTTTCAGGTTGCAGAAAAGTGATGTACTGGAAGTTATAAGAGTTCTGTAAAAATTCGATACACTAACTCGACTACGGGAGCGCGGAATCGCGGCCAAACACCCCTTTGGGCCGCGGTTCCGCCGCACAATGTTGAGATCGCTGTGTCAAATTTCTACAGTTGCTTTCTGGGTTGAAAATAGGGTTTCTGGAATATTATTTTTAGGCCCAGAATTTCTTGATGTGCTACAGTAGTACTTGGGGGCTCACTTGGTAATTTTTGATTGATCGGATATTTTAAATACATTAGTTCACGGTATTTACATTATATCTGCGACCGTGAATGTCACTTGATCGGTAAATCCTGTCTAACTGCTATAGCCCGGTTAGACGGATTTGCGAACGTGACTTTCACGTTGATGTTCTGTGTATTACTGTGATGTTGCGGATTGGTCGTGGGAATAGCCTGCATGCAATGCTAGTACAGTTTTGTTGTATTATGTATATTTGATATTGCGGGGCGAGCGTCCGACATGTGGACTGCCGTCACTGCCTGTTTGTATTATTATTTTGGGGCACGACCAGGTTGCGGTCGATGTACCCGTTGTATGTATATTTTACTTTCTGTACTAGGATTGCCCCGCGGAGGGGTGCACGGATAGCCGGGTTCTGGAGGGCAACAAGCCCGCATCTCATGGCATTGAGACGGAGTGGGCTTTACTCTAGAATTGGCGGGCTATTCACCGTACTCGTAGGGGGTACAGGTTGACCCAGGAGGGGTGCCCAAGTTACCGGATTCCGTGAAGTGCTGGGTGGTCCATTCATGTTGCTGAAGGGGGCTGCCTCGCTTCAGGTTTTGGTGGGTAACTTGCCGTGCCCGTAGGGGTCTAGGATTTCATTGCACAGGCTATCCACACGACCAGGGGAATGTCGGGTTTCAGCGGCTCTGTGAAACCCGGGGATCCCAGATATCTGTATTGTTCTGTGATGCTATACATTTCTGTGATGTTGCATTTTTTATCACGCCTTGAGCGAAATATAATATATTGGTATATATATATTAGTAGATGTTGTATATGTTTTGCATCCGCGCTAGTCCAGTCCCCGCTCTGTCGTTAGTTAGCTAACCTAACGGGTAATGACGGGACCCAGTGGCGAATGCGGATGGCATATACGTACATCAGAATATTTTCGTTCTTTGTGGTGTGATCAATTGATGGGACTGCGTTGATTTGGATCAATGAAAGTTAAAAACAAACCTAATCTGATGTTGTTGGAACACTTTTCAAAAAGCTGTTATTTGCAAGGACGTTCACTTTTGTTTTGCACAGTGGTATTCAGTTGGAATATCCTGCTCCTCAGTCAACGAAGCAAGGGCCGAGATCCCTTCACCGGGAGTGACCCCTTAGACAAAAGTTTGCGTCAGGGCAATAACTTCACTATAGCCGATTACTTTTGCTTTGCACCGTGGTATTCAGTTGGAATATCCTGCACCTCATTCTACGGGAAAAGAGCCGAGATCCCTTCACCGGGAGTGATCTCTTTAGCAAAGGTTGTCGTCACTATATTTTCAAAAAGCTATCCGTTCCTTCAACGATATCAAGTTCATTACGTTAAAGGTTTTCGCCAGAAACCATTCGTAGCCCTCCGTCGTTTCATATGGATAGTCAATAGTATTCAAGCTGTGTTTGTTGGCCATAGTCAAGGCACAGTGCTTGGTAGCTGTTGGGTGTTCATATGTAGCATAGATAGATGCGTTGGTTTGGGACAGTCGTATAGCCTTGTTGGCCCTAGTCAAGGGCTTGTACGGGTGGGTTCAAATCAACCTGGACAATGACGGGTAGAACTTGACATGTGACTTATGATTTGTTGGCCTTAGTCAAGGTCATAAGAGCATGGGGCAAAAATCACATCGGGAGTTTCAAAAGAACTGAAACTTGCCAGATATGCGCATACCTTCTGGAGTGTGATGACGTGAGCGGATTCTGTCACGTTATCATGCGATGATAGTTGGATCCCGATTCCCACTGATGAGTTGGTTTACTCCTCGGGTGATCCCGACTAATTCTTCTTTTGGGTTTGGAGAAGAATTTGACGTTACAGTGGGAGGTTTCCAGATTAGATAAATTAGTAACCATTCTGATCTAGGTTAGAGTGCACGCTGAGTGTTTCTTTTCTCTCTCTCTCTTCGGCAGCGACCATTGACCCGACCCTAAGACTATGACTCAGTGACCAAAATTAACCAAACCTTCTTAAACACTGGCTTTTGGATTGTCAGAGTTGCAAACCTCATTACCACTCCTACTTTTACCCTTTTCTCCAGGACACCCCGTATTACTACGAACGTCCACTTCCATTGGACAAAACCATCGTATGGTTATATACGAACTCGAAGGGATTTATTCGAGGATGGTTTCCGATTCTGGAGAAAACGGATAGGACTATTCAGTTGTCTTTTCCTTTTACCTTCTCTCAGGTTGCGAGTACTCCTTGGTTTAGGAGATAGTACACCTATTACGCAAATTGGATAGTCTTCTTCCAAACCTTAGGCTGGTGCCGAACGGTGGGGAATGAAGAAAACCAATTAGCATAACAATGGTGTGCAGAAGGTATTAAGTTAAGACAAAGCAAGGGATTAGTAAGAGGGCAAAGTAAATTGCAACTGATATTCATGACCAAACCAGGTATTTCATTACCACTCCCAAATCACCTTTGTATTTCTCCAGAACACTCCGTATCACTACGAAGATCCATAGTTTATTGGATACTCCATCGTATGGTTATATACGAACTCGAAAGGAACTTGTTCCAGTTCAGGGATGGATTCTGGTTCAGGAGAAATAGGAATAAGGTTTATTCGGTTGTCTTTTATCTTCACCTTCTCTCACTTTGCGAGTGTTCCTAGGATTAGGACAGTACACCCATTATGCTTATTGGATAGTCTTCTTCCAAACCACAGGCTGGTGCCGAACGGTAGGGAAGGAAGAAAACCATTTGGCCTAAAGGGGTGTACAGAAGGTAATGACTAAAGACATATAAAGGGATTTGGAGAGGTGGCAAAGAATTATACGGTTACAGTCGTGAATCTGGAAGAGGCATTATTAGGAATACCCGGATACCCCATCGAAACATTTCAATGTTTCAGTTTCACTATGTACTGTTAAAGGAAAACTGATTTCCCAATTAGACACTTACTCCAGGGTATGTATTTACCAGGTATGATTCTCACATCTGTATGGTTTTACAGATGATGAGTGGGAGTAAGTTATTGGGAATTAGGTGATCATCCTCATTATATCGGGATTCGTTGTAATCGGTGATATTTGAGGAAGTCACCTGGGTTGTTTGCCAGTCGGCAAATATTTGGTTTTGAATATCCGCTATTGTGCACCAATTTCAAATTGATATATCTGTACGTCTATTTTCATAGAGTGAGATATACCTTTTGAAATTATGTCTACGACATTTACCTTTATCAGTGGATGGTTAGGTAAGGAGCATTAAACAGCGGTGTAATTCTTCTTAACCATAAGTACAGTTTTCAACTTACGACACACAGTGAATGAGTTATCAGACTCAATGGACTTATACAGAGTATTGTATGTTGTCCAAGGTCCATCAGGACAGAGGGGTTGGTCCTCGTACTATATTCGGTTTACTTATGACTTCTCTAGTTTTTAGACGAGTGTTTCGTGGAAACACAGAGTCCGAATTTTGAGAAGTTATTGGTATTTGAATAAAGTAGAGAACCAGGTATTGCAAGTATCGGGATTCTTCAAAGTGATCGAAGATGTAGATACTTGTGTATGGTATTCAGTTGATAGTAGTGATTAAGAGAACTTGCTTCTCTTTCAGGTTACTCATAATTGGAAGCATTCCTAAGTTGAGTAACGCTGATCGGCCTCCTTCCATTTTAGTTGACATGCACTGGAGACAGTTGCATGATTTGAATCTGGTTCAATTAAATCAGTGCCTCTGGTTCTATATTGGATATAGAACAGTTCGTATCTTAACGATATTAAGGTACGGGGAGTTGTCCGGATTATGCTTAAAACCAGACTCTGGATAACTCAAGGCACGTTTCTGTAATGGCTGTTTGTGGGTTGACCCAGGTTATGACGAGGGTTGACTTTCTACCATCTCGAAGATCAATAGCAATATTGTTCTAAACTCGCCACAGTTTTAATAAAAATGGATTTTTTCAGAAAACAGTAGTGGGAGTATGGTAGAACTGGAAGTGATTCCAGAACCGCAAACGATTACTGAAGATTTGATAGGAACCTAAAGATTCAATCTGGTTTGACATTCCATTGGCCACTCCGCAGATAAGGTGGGTAACTTCAGGCACCCGAGAGGTACTCCGGTAGCCTCAAGGACGGTGACAGGGAAGTTCTTGTTTACCCACACTTGCCATTGCTGTTGTTCCAGACTGTGAGACCCAGCAGGAGGATGAGTATGGCGTCGTTCTAAACTTGCTTTAGAAGTGTACGTTTATATGACTCTGCCAGAGGGTTGTCGTAGTCAGTGGGAGCAGCGGAAGCATTGGTGGACAGGTGGCTTATGTCTATTTATAGACTAAAGCAGATGTAGCGGAGATAGATCATCTATTTCTGATGTGACAGTCATAGGTTTGACTTCATCAGAATAGGGGATGGATCTGTTGAGAAGGTAGTAGGGTGTGATGTCATGGTATTTGGATGACGTACACAGAGTAGGAAGTAATATTCCTATACTACGATCGGTTATACTATGGTCGTCACACAGTGTTTTCTCCACAAAGGAAATGGATTTTGTATATGACATACTGGTTACTAGATCTATGGTTTTAGATCTAGATTTGGGTGATTTCCTAATCAGGGTACTTTGACAGCATTCTAAGAGTATTTAGAATGGACGACTCCTGGCACGGTAGTGTACCTGCAGGTGATGGAGTCACCCTCTCTAAAGGTGTCTTACAGACTAAAGGGGAGAGGGATGTGCATGATTGGAAGATCACTTGCTCAGGCAATTGAGTCAATCATAAGATGTCAAGTACCACACCAGATGTTGTTCTTGCACTAGATGCGATAAGTTGACATTGATCCAATCCTGGAGAAACAGTCGGAAGCAGTTTTAGAACATAAGTGGATGTTCTAGGGATATGATAACGACAACCTCATGCGGGAGACAGTTATCATTCCAGGCTTCCAAGGTGACCTGGACGACAAGGAGGTTGTCAGAGTTATAGTTTTCCTTCTGACGAGGGGCAGTATTTTGAACAGGTGGTCCAAGGAAATACTGAGGGAGGCTTGGCGCAGCATACTGATTAAGTTCAGTTGACAAAACAGTCTAAGAAGTTTGGATTTGGAATTCATTTATGAGCTAGGTCCCATCAGACATCCAGACACATTCTAAGACAGGTATTGCTCATTTCGGGAGATGGTTTTCTCCGCAAACTTGAGATTATAGAGAGACATAGAAAGAAACATCAAGGCGGATCCACTCACTGGGGCTATTCCTCGAACGCATTAGTTTCGCAAACGAGCTTTGTGAGACTGACTAGTAGAGGAGTTGGGTGTTCGGTATCACACAGGCTGTGAGTATGCGACATCGCAATAATTAGCCTTGAGTGCAAGTGGGAGATTGTTGGAGATAGTGCCCTCAGAGTCAATTATTGGATCACAGGTACGTGATTGCAATGATTGAGGGAGGACCTGTCCCAGTAGGACAGTCTTACTCAAGATGATAGTATGCTATCTGGTTTATCTTTATCATCGTGTACTGCTTTAGGTGACCTGAGATGTCGCTATTACACGTTGATAAAGCCCCTAGGATTCTTGCTTGACCACCAGCAGTATGAGGGCGATCATATAAGTAGGAGCTGGGGTCTATAAGCACATCCTTAAAAGGTCCCTAGTCGTGGGAGTTTCGAGACAGGGCATCGATACTCCAGAGTAGACTAGTGTATACAGTCGAGACCCCGACGAGGGGCGGTGGCCGGTCTCACAAGCCACTGGTGTTAGTTGGTTCACCTAAGATGTATACAGGTGCTCATTGGGTTATGAGTACACCGGACAGGACTCGCCGGGAACATGCTAGTTGGTCTTATACCAGACGTCAGATAGCAGTTCCCAAGTGACATGTGTACAGGTTAGTTCATCGACCTGATGATCGTCATTTGTCTCATGTGAGTTCCCACTGTACTTTGATTACTACCCTACCACGCTCAAAGGAGACGTGAAAACAGGTTTTAGTTGGGTACAGTCCCGAGCCACATGGAGGCAGTGAGCGTATCTTCAGGGGTTCGTCTCTTCCGGTATTGGGGGTGAGGTCGCGCTGTGTCTAGGAAAGCCATTACACGAAGTCCTTGGCCAAGGCAGGAGATTTACTGGTAGGTATTCCAGTAGTATCTCAGGGTGTTCTGGTCTACACTCCGACACGACTTGTACCGCTTTTGGGGTCTGACTTTTACCAACCCCCTAGGCCCGCCATGCGATGCTCATAGACGAACGGACCGGACTGTACGGATATTGTCACTGACAGGCTCAGTAGGGTGTCAGGCTGAGTTCGCTCACAGACGTCCCTTTTGGTCAACACCTGGTAGCCCGTTACGTATTGGCTTATATCTCTGACGTGCTAGTGGTTAAATCTACAACCAAGGTGTTGACGAGTCTTTAGAGTCCCCCACATTCAGTTACTCAAGCTTTCGGGCGAAAAGCTGTAGAGGCCGTATGGAGATATGGCAAGGTCCGATCAGATACGTGCGGTATTGCACGGATCAGGATCGGACAGTTTGTACTACAGGCCGTATGGATATATGGCAGGGTTCGATCAGATACGTGCGGTATTGCACGGATCAGGATCGAACGGATATTACTAGCCGGCTTTGGTTTAAGCCGGATCCTAGTATAGTACAGTGTAGATTTTGTCTCATTGCATTTGTATTTCGATCGGAATACAAATACGGGTGTGTACGCACAGTAGCGGGGTTTTCCTGTAATTTATTACGGGACCAGTTTTCTGGAGTTGCCAGTTTGCTTTCCGTTTCGGCCATTTTCATTTGTATCCTTTTTTGGCCGAAGATTGGTGGAGGAGGGCTTATTTGCAATTGTGCAAATAAGATTTTGTGGAGGGGGTATTTGCATATTGTTGGATCATGATGGCTCACCATCACTTGACTTTCTTTGTGTCATGATGGCATGACTTTTGTGGCCATGATTGTAGATGATGGTTGTGGTTGAGTGTGGTTTTGGGTTTGTGATGATTTCCTTTCATGATATCTTTTGACCTCTCTCTCATTTGGATGAGTGTGTGGCTCCCTTCATTTTTGATACACTCTCACCCTCACATTCTATTCTCTCCCTCATGATTTTGGCCGGCCAAGCATGTATGGGGCTGTCCAAATTTTTGCATGGTGAAATTGTTGTTCTTTTCATGCTCCAAAAATCCCCAAGTCCCTCTACATAGTTCTTGTATCTTCCCTCCACCAATGGCAACTCCCAAAATCCCTAGAGACACAAAAAGCTCACTACACATTCTACAGCAAATCTTAGGCACGTCGACTAGCCAGCTTCATGCCCGAGTTGCCTCGGCATAGAGGTGGGAGCCCGTGAAAGATGTAGGTGATGTGGTGCACTTCCGGCGACGAGGTGGAGACAAGACATTCCGCGGGAGATCGGGACGACGATGAGAAGACCGGAGGACTCGGATCAGTCGGTATATCTCTATTCCCCATCTTGTAGTTAGTTAGGACTAGTTAATGGTTCGATCCGGGTGTTTAGTGCGCGGTGGTGCCGATTTGCTAGTTTGCAAAATTAAAGTTTTTTTCGCTTCCGCATTTGGCCTCGGGATGGAGGCCGGGGCGCCTCCGTGCACTTACAGTGGAGGGGGTATTTGCATATTGTTGGATCATGATTGCTCACCATCACTTGACTTTCTTTGTGTCATGATGGCATGACTTTTGTGGACATGATTGTAGATGATGGTTGTGGTTGAGTGTTGGTTTGGGTTTTGTGATGATTTCCTTTCATGATATCTTTTGACCTCTCTCTCATTTGGATGAGTGTGTGGCTCCCTTCATTTTTGATACACTCTCACCCTCACATTCTACTGTCTCCCTCATCATTTTGGCCGGCCAAAAGGGACGTCTGTGAGCGAACTCAGCCTGACACCCTACTGAGCCTGTCAGTGACAATATCCGTACAGTCCGGTCCGTTCGTCTATGAGCATCGCATGGCGGGCCTAGGGGGTTGGTGGTGGGCCCGGTATGGTACCCCGGGACAAGAAAGGGATGCTGTGTATACAGACGGTGAGCCTGGCAGAGGGACTACTACCTACCGGTGATTGTATTTGAGCTCGGCGGATATCCAGAGGATACCGACCGGAGTTGAGAGATGATATGGGCTGATCCGGACTGCCGGGGCCCGATATATGAGGATTTTCGTGCCGATGCTAGGCACAGGTTTCATGATGTTTTCGAGTGTCGATACTTGACATTCAGGTTCCATGATTTTGATATGTCGTGAGCGACACATGTTGATTTACATCCCCATACTCCCATGCATATGTTTATGATATTTACATGCATGATGCTTATTGTCATTGGGTAACACGTGTACGATTTCCACATACATATATTGACATTGATCACATAGTTTGATGATATCTACATACTCATAGACTTCCTGATATAGTTGACATTGATTACATGGATCATACCTCATATATATGATATGTTATTACCTGAGGCACTGGCACGAGCACTTGGCACTACACTCTTGTATAGATGTTACATTGCCACCTTATCCTGCTTCAGACCTATTCATTTGAGATTTATATATATATCCGATCGTATTGACCTAGGATTATGTCATGCATACGATTTCTACTCTGCGATATTTTCTATTCACGAGTTGGCAACTCACCCCCGTTGTGCCACAGTTTCTTGCAGGTTTTGCCGTATAGGTTTCATTGCGGCTTTTCTGGCACACTGCTTCCTTTCTGGGTGATTGCATTGGTAGGTGGGTTCACTCGCATCGTGACCACCCTTGTATTTATTTTATCAGTTGTATCTAGTAATTCCATCAACCAAACTTGTATATTGTTTCAGACTTAGAAAACCAGTTTTGTATTATTTCGACCTTAGAGTCACGGGTTGTAGTATTATGGTTTTCATATTGATTTTGAGTTTCTTTTTGAGTTTTGATCCTCTCCCTTCGGCGTTGTATATTATATTGCTTGTGTGGTTGTGACCGTCGATTGACGAAGAGCTAGCTCCCGCTTGGGGATGCCTTTTATCATTGTATATATGCTTTTATCGTGTTGTACCCCGTTCGGGGCCAGTATTTACAAAGGAAACTCTGGAGAAATTTTCAGAAAAGACATTGAGGATTTTACAAATGCATATTCGGCTTACTTATTTAAAAAACCTCACTTTTAAACATGTTTTCTTACTTCCTAAAAACTAATTTCTTTATTTACTCCTTAAAATGGTTTTAGATTTCTGGGTTTTTGGCTTACTTGGATTAGATGAGGTCCTATAGACTTCATATGATTCAAGGGCCAGTCATGTGCTCTTTTGGCTCGTGACAGTTTCCTCACCTCATCCAGGTATTTCACCATCAAAGGCTCCCGAGCTTCAAAGCGGCCAGTCACTTATCTGACAATAAGGGCCGAGTCGCTGCGGATTCGAATTATCTTCAGCCCCAACCCGGCGTCCATGCACAGTCCGGCCAAGAGGGCCTCGTATTCTGCCGCGTTGTTCGAGGTCTTGAAACCGAGCTTCAGAGAGTACTCCATTTCCGCTTCGTTCGGGCCCCGAATAATGAGGCCGGCACCACAGCCTTCCTCGGTTGAAGACCCGTTGACGTAGATGACCAACCGAGCCAGGCCTCTCCGCGATGGGACACTGAGTTGCGAGGGGCGGCATGTACTCCGGTTTCTTGCTAGGGATGGTGCATTCAACGACGAAGTCGGCCAAAGCCTGCGCTTTGATGGCCTGCCTCGGGCGATATTTCACATCAACTGAGATAGCTCCCACCTCCACTTTTCTAAGCGGCCCGAGGATTCTCGTTTCCACATCCTTAAATACGTGGCTCACATAGTACACTGGCTTATGCGCTCCCTCGACCTCCCGGACGAGCACCGAGCCTGCTGCTTGATCGGATAACGCCAGATACAGCGATAGCTCATCTTCTTCAACTGGTCGGGTGAGCAGTGGTGGCGTCGCGAGGTGCTTCTTCAATTGGTCGAAGGCGGCTTGTCACTCCTCCGACCACTCGAACCTCGGGATCTTTCTCAGAGCCTTAAAGAACGGGAGGCCTTTCTCCCCTGACCTAGACATGAAGCAGCTCAGAGCGACGACTTGTCCCGTGAGCCGCATGATCTCGATGTTGGTTTTGGGCACGGCCATGTTGAGGATAGCGCCAATTTTCTCTAGGTTGGCTTCGATTCCACGGTGAGTGACCATGAACCCGAGGAACTTTCCCCCGGTGACTCCGAATGCGCACTTGGCGGGTTTTAGCTTCATCTTGAACTTGCGGAGCACTTCGAAGGCCTTTCCCAGATCCCTGGCAAGGTCGGCCGTCGAGAAGGATTTGACGAGCATGTCGTCAACGTAGACCTCCATATTCCTGCCGATCTGTGGCCTGACCATGCGATTGACCAACCGTTGGTATGTGGCCCCGGCGTTCTTGAGGCCGAAGGGTATCACCTTATAGCAATATACCCCCCGGTCCGTTGTGAATGCGGTGAGATCTTCATCTTCCGGATTCATACGAATCTGGTTGTTGCCGGAGAAAGCATCCATGAAGCTCAACAGCTCGTGGCCGGCTGAGCTGTCGACGAGCTGATCTATCCAAGGGAGTGAATAGTTGTCCTTGGGGCAGGCCTTATTGAGGTCGGTGAAGTCGACGCACATGCACCACTTCCCGCTTGACTTCTTGACTAGAACTACGTTTTCCAGCCACTCCGAGTACGGTACATTCCGGATGAAGTCGGCGGCGAGAAGTCGATCAACCTCATCTTCGATAGCCTTCTGTTTGACTGGGGCGAAGCTCCGCTTTTTTTGTCTGACGGGTCGGGCCGCAGGATCAACTCCGAGCTTGTGAGAAATGATTTTGGGGTCAATCTCGGGCATGTCGGCGGGCGCCCAGGCGAATACATCGGAGTTATTTCTGAGGAATCTGACCAGGTTATCTCGCCGAGCCCCTATCAGGAGTGATCCGACCTGGACGGTTTTTTCATTGTCCCCTTCTGTCAGGGGCACCTCGATCAGTGGTTCGACCGGCGTCCCCCGGACCTCCTTCTGCTCGTCTCGGGTGTCCAGAGAACCCTTGATGTCATCTTTTTCCTCAGCGTCGTCAGCCGGTTGCTCGGACGAAGATGTTTCGGTAAGGCATACCTTCGCGATCCGCTAGTTTCTGTAGACTCGACCTATTCCGCCCTGATCGAGAGGGAACTTCATCGCCAGGTGGTAGGTCGATATCTGGGCCTAGAGGGAGTTGAGCGTTGGGCGGTCGAGGAGGACGATGTAGGCCGACGGGACCTTTGCTATGATGAAGTCCATAGGCAATGTACGGGTGCGGCCGGGCTCGCCGATGTTGAACTGCAGGGTGACCACCCCTTGCGCGGGAATGGAGTGGTTGGTGAGCCCTGAAAGGACGTGTGAGGTTGGCTTCAGGTCTGCTGGGGCAAGCCCCATGCGCAGGAAGCAGTCGTGGAAGAGGATGTCTGCCGAGCTGCCCGAGTCGACAAGTATCCGGTGGACCTCGTACCGGTGGATCCGGGCCGTGATCACCAGAGGGTCATTGTGGGGCATGGATATGCCGTGGAGGTCTCCGTCGCCAAAGGTGATAGGCTCGTGGCCCTTAGCCCTTTTGCCCTGGCGGCCGTCGGCATTTGCTGCCGGCATGGGGTGCCGAGTCTCGCATGGGCTCGACCGGTCCCCTGTCGTTATGACCATAGTTCTCGATGGGCCCTGGTTCCTTTTGGGCCCTGCGGTAGGGTGGTCCTCGGGCTGCCTTGGCGGGCATCACGGGAGCGACCTCTTCGGGGGAGGGATGCCGGTCATTCCTGGAAGCAGGCGAGCTGACCACCACCACCTCGGTTGGAACATGGATGCAGCAAGGCTCGAAGCGAGGCTCCCCGACGTAAGGCTTTGGGATTGAATGAGATGGATCGAGGGGCCTGCGTCCGCCGGAGTCTGTGAAACGGCAGCCGGCGGGGGAGCCGACGACATTCGGTGAAGGCTCGCCCATGCCTCCGTTGAGGGGGAGGCGGCAGCGGGTGTTTGGATCTTCAGGGGGATCGGTTGCCATGTGGATGGAGATCGGAAGGCCAACTTTGTGTTTTGTGGAGTTGTCGTTTCCCACAGACGGCGCCAACTGATGGGGGTCCTTTTCGGGTCTCCGTCAGATGTTGTCTTCCGTCGATCTCCCGGTGGATTTGTGAGGCGATCTCCTGTTGCGTGTGGGTCTCAATGGGTTTGAGGAGATTGGTGATTTGAGAAGTTTAGCGCCGATTACCTGCAAAGAAGTCCCGGGACGGTTTGGTACCACTGAGGACCCTCCGACGATCATGTTAGCACTAGATCCGAGCAGAGTAACAGCTAAGTAGAATTAAAAATGGCCTACTTGACCCCTCTGTGATGGGGGTTTATATAGTGGCGGCAGTGTTAGTTATATGTATGCCCTAGAGGCCATTACTATACATAGGATGTATATTATAGTGGATGCTTGGACATATATAGGGATGACTTTCTTGCTCGATATGATAGTATGCTATCTGGTTACTCTTTACCTTAACGTCTACACTGATTGTCTCTCTGTTACATGTTGGTAAAGCCCTTAGGATGTGTACTTGACTACCTGGACCATGATGCGGATCATACTAGTGGGGACGTAGTAGTCCATAAGTACATCCTTCAAAGTCCCTAGTCGTGGGTGTATCGAGATGGGGCATCGATATACCAGAGTAGACTAGCGTGTACCTTCTCGACCTGTATAGATGGGCGATGGATAATCCCATATCCATTGGTGTTTGACATCAGAGATGATATACGGGTGCTCAGTAGAGACTGGGTATACTGGACGGACTCGCCGAGAACTCCCAGATGGTATTATACCTTACGTCAGATGGCAGTTCTCTGGTGACACTGGTACAGGTTAGTCTGTATACCCAAGATCGTCATAGAGTCTTGTGTGATTCCCACCGTGCTTTGATTTCCACCTTACCACGTCCAAGAGGGCGTGCAAAACGGTGGTTTTTGGGTACAGTCCCGAGTCACATGGAGGCAATGAGCGATAGGAGGGGTTTCGTCTCTCCCGGTATAGGGAGTTGATGTTGCGCTGTGCTCGATTGGCTATAACAGGAAGTCCTTGGCCAAGGCTGTTTTAGGGATTTACTGGTAAGTGTTACCAGTAGTTTCTCGACCCATTATGAGCCTCATATCGACACGACTTATCGAGTTATTGGGGTCTGACGTTTACCACCCCTAGACAAGATATGCGACATATCAGACGAACAGACCGGACTGTACGGTAAGTGTTACTGGTTGGATTCACAGGAGTGTGAGCGGGCTTGCTCGTTGATCTTCTGATCGCTCAATACCCGGGTGGCCGTTACGTTTAGCAGACCGCTTGCGGTTTGTAGGTGTTTGATATGAGCATCACCTACTGCCGGCGTATTGACGAGTCTTTAGAGTCCTACACAGGGGTTTCCTGGCTCAAGCGAAACGAAATAGGAGCGCATATGAGATATGCGCGGGACCGAGAATAATACAAGTATGTGATACTATATTCTATTCTCGCGATTTGTATCATCGGTCGGTTATATGTGATATAGCAGGGTTACCGAATCAAGTGTTGATTCGATACATTGATACACTTGATATTAGTCGGTTATATGCGATATGACCGGATCGTTAAATCAAGTGTTGATTTAATGATTTAATGTATAATTATATATTTGATATATTACTTTACATTAACTAGTATTGGTTCACTTAAGATTGATTTTCTCACTTGAATGTGCACATTGTTTATATGTGATATATGCAAGTGTACATGTTTGTATCATGCTTGATGATACAAACAAGTTGTGTGTATGAGACTTGAACCAAATCAAGGTTAAATTAGGGTTTACAATTATCCCAACAAATAACAAAAGAGTAAGACTTTGGTCAAAGTTATCAAGCTTCATGAAGCTTAATAAACATTGACAAAGTCAACTCTTTTGTCATTTGTTCAAGATATTAGTTAACCCAACCCTTAACCTAATGCTTTGGTTAATTCTCTACATGAGTTAAGCATGAGGGCTTAACTCAACCATGGTGCCATTATTTATTGGATAAGTTTCATTTGGATAAAGATTGATATGATTCTTTTCTTCTTCTTCTCCTTCATCAAGCTCACAAAAGCTTGCTAGCTCCAATGGTGCCATGAGAAAGAGAGTGAGAAATCCAATTCTAAAGTGAACCCACTTCCTATTTCTTCATCCTCTACTACTTGCCATGTAGTATAGGGTGTTCTCTTCACAAAGTTTTTGACTAAGTGAAGGAATAGCTTGTGTTTGAGTCTCCCCGACGTAGATCATCTTCGGCCTCGAAGTCAATGACCTAGCCCGATTATTTCTCCGACGAAACCATCGCTAGAGTCCGGGATCCAATGATCGCAGCGGAGGGACGTCAACACGGAGTTTTAGAAGTGGAGGACCGGATCTACAAAGGTTGTATTTCAATTCACTTAGTAGCAAAGTCGTTTGCTTGCATGTTGTTTCGCCTAATCTCTAGTTAACGATCTAGTTTAGGGTTTCTCGGCACCGGAAAATTTGAATTTGGCATGGTTGATGCCTTGTGGAACCTCTTGTGTGTGCCTAGTAACTCTACAGGCAGCACGCAGCAGCACGCGCGAAGATCTCGCTGACAGTTACGCTCCCGACGTCACGCCTGCGTAAAGAGCGGATCGCCCATTAATGGGGATCGTGATGGTGTGGAACGTGGGATGTTGCTGACGGAGAATCTGTGCATGGCGAGATTCGCGGAGCGGTGGTTACACTTGCGAGAGGTGGAGTTGGTCGGTCGGAGGGACCGAGGAAGATAGCCTCGGCTGGGGAGCTCGGAGGCGAGCAAGAGGGCCGAGGAGTCTTGGACCAGTGGCAGCTCGGGGCGAGCTGAGAGGCCGAGGAGGCCAGTTTCAAGGGGGCTCTGAGGAAAGCCAGCTAGAGCTTGCGGGTCGGGTAGACGGATGGCCTGGTCGGCCCCTGTGGGCCCCTTCTTCTGAGTTCTAGGACACGTCATCTGCCACGTGTCGTGATCCTGGAGATCACCAATGTTGAGCATCATCAAGGGTGTACTTTTTCAACGCTATAGGAGGAAATTCTCTCCTATGGCATCTTTTCTCCATTATTCTGGTGTATATATATATGAAGTAGAAAAGGGCGAGACGTTTTGTTTGTTTTCTTCCTTATGTGAATGAGTGAATAGGAGAGAGAATGTTAGCGAGAAGCTAGCAATTATTACATTCAGTTTCAAAGAGAGAAAAAGTCCAGGAATAATTTTTTCCCTTGTGGTAGAATGGACTATTGGGATTTTTTCCCTCCATAGATCAATCCATAAAAAAATCATCCAAATAAGGACATGTTTGGATATACAATTTTCATTGGATTAAAATTCTAGATTTTTATTTTTACTTCGGATTAGACTAATCTGGCGGAATTGTTTGTTTGGATGGTGTATTTTAAGAATAAATCCGGAGGGAAAAAAGTCTCCAAATGATCAATTCCTCTGAATTAGAAAAATTAGCTCAAAATTAATTTTTATAATTCTAAACTTGAGTGGTTGCTTTTTTTTCCGACCTTGAACTATTCATCATCACTTTCTTTCATTTTTCTTATCTTTTTAAATTATAGCGAACAAAAATTCTATTTTTAAATTTTTAACTTCCAATGTTTTTAATATAGCTATAAAGTGAAAATCCGTATCCTAAATTAATCAAACATGCATTTGGCATGGAACTCTCAAGCATTTTTTATGTGAAGGAATATAGATGCATTCCGGGATAGTATTATTCAAAACTCAATCCGTCAGATTTTAATTCGGACCATCCAAACATGCTCTAAGGCTTTTACATGATTCCTATAATCCGACGGAAAAGGTTAATCTAGCCTTTTAATCCTGGAGAACGCGTTTATCCATGCAACCCCTAAGTTTGTACGTTTAGGGGCGCTGTAATGAAAGATCATAGGGAATTAACACATTCCGAGGAATGTGATTTTAAGACATATGATTCCAAAAATGTTGCATTAAGGGTACATTTAATAATTCCCCCACAGTGTGTCTATATATATATATATATATATATATATATATATATATGAGAATAACGGAGAAAAGATGTCATATGAGAGGATTTCCTGCGTCGAAAAAATACAACCCCCATCATTTTTTACGACGATCGGCATCCATCATCATCTTCGTTATCATCTAAGATGTGTATACACCAAATTTCATATGGTTCCACTACTTTTTCACCGTTGAATTAGTAATGTAAAAAGTTTTATTGTCTGTAAACCATTAATTTTGCACCAACTAAATCAACGGTGAAGAAATGGTACAATCATATGAAATTTGGTATATCCACATCTTAGATGATAAAGATGGAGGTAATGTATGCCGATCGTCGAAAAAAATCATAGAGAATGCATTTTTCCGACGCCATAGAAGAAAATCCCCTCCTATCGCATATTTCCTCCATTAAAAAAAAGCCTCTTTCTTTCTCTCTCTCTCTCTATATATAAAGAATAGAGGCAGCTGTGATTGTTGAGGAGCAACAAAAAAAAGTGTCAACTAGCAATGTTTGCGACGAAACATACGTCGAGTGAGCGGCGGCGGAAGACGATGGAGGGCGATGGACGGTGACGAATGGGACCCAACGCGGCGGGCGGCGATGGTTGGCGACAGTGGACAATGAGCGGCAGTGGCTGTCACTGAGTAGCTGTGATAGAGGACGACGTCTAAAGCGGCAAAGGGAGACAATTGGCATTGATGATCAATGGTTGCGGTCAACGACATGACGAAGTTGGCGGCGGCCACTAGCATCGATAGGCGGCGTCTGATTACAGCAATGGTTGGGCAATAGCCAGCCAGGGACAGTTGGCCGACCGTCCGGCGGTAGACACCCCCTCCCCCGCTGGCACTTCTCTTACAATTTAAAAAAAAAATAAAGTTGAGGTGGAACCAAACTCAGCCCAGGTTGAGGGGAAAAAAAGCATGGCTGCAAAGCTTGGCTATCAATGAGATGAGTAGATATAAACGAGCCAGACCATGTAACTAAAGCACAAAATAAACACCCAACTCTACACTAGGGCTTGACTTGAAAACAAGCTACAGTAGCGGTTTCGACTCGAACCAAAAATCAAATTAAATAAAGGGGCCCTTAGTTACACAAGTATTGCAAATTTATTGGGGCCTATATGAATTAACATTGTAACAATAGAGATATTTTTTTAAATGTCTGATACGTAATTTATAGTAGTATTGATAGATAAATAACTGATATAGAGATACCATATAATTTTTCTTTAATTTTATTTTTAGAAATAATGTGTCTAGATGGCCAATCATGAGTCTCTACCTCATTGGCCACAAAATGAAAAATTACAAATCAGTCGAAATCAGTCGCAATAAATAAAAGGAATCACATCAATTATAGCCCGCAATTAACGGTATCAAAAATTATTCTGCATATAGCAGTCGAGAGAGATATAAACTTTATTTATTGCATATATTCTATCTTTGATGGAGTGAAATTGCCAAATGAAAGAGATAAGGTTCACAATGCAAAGGGGTAGTGTTTCCATGGAAAAAATAAGTGTTCTTACCCAATCGATATCTTTTCTATATTAAATGATTCTCATATATATTCCCCCTTTTCCAATTTGATTGGTAGTGATGGAGGTTCTTTTCGGGTCTCCGTCAGATGTTGTCTTCCGTTGATCTTCCCGTGGATTTCGGCTGTGATCTTCTATTGCGTGTAGGTCTCAATGGGTTTTGAGGAGATTGGTGATTTGAGGAGTTTAGCGCCGAGTACCTGCAAAGAAGTCCCGGGGTGGTTTGGTACCACCGAGGACCTTCCGACGATCAAGTTAGTACTAGATCCGAGCAGAGTAACGGCTAAGTGGAATCAAGAATGGCTTACTTGACCCCTCTGTGATGGGGGTTTATATAGCGGCGGCGGCACGCAGCAGCAGGCGCGAGAATCTCGTCGGCAGTTACGCTCCCGACGTCACGCCTGCATAAAGAGCGGATCGCCCATTAATGGGGATCGTGATGGCGTGGAACGTGGGACGTTGCTGGCGGAGAATCTGCGCGTGGTGAGATTTGCGGAGTGGCGGTTACGCCTGTGAGTGGTGGAGTTGGTCGGTCGGAGGGACCGAGGAAGACGGCCTTGGCTGGGGAGCTCTGAGACGAGCAAGAGGGCCGAGGAGTCTTGGTCCTGTCGCAGCTCGGGGCGAGCTGAGGGGCCGAAGAGGCCAATTTGTAGGGGCCCCGAGGAGGGCCAGTTTGTGCTTGCAGGTCGGATGCAAGGGTGGCCTGGTCGATCTCTGTGGGCCCTTTCTTCTGGATCTTGGGACATGTCATCTGCCACGTGTCCTGATCTTGGCAAATGTTTCCCCTTGATTGAGTAAATACAACAGCTTTGTGATGACATGAGAGCATCATCATTAGCCCCCCACTCTTGTCCCGACCAACTAGCGGGTCGGGTCAGGAGTGGACTGCCGGCCGCCCGGGGTAAGCTCTGTAGGTTTGCTAGGCACTCTTGTGAAGGTTCAAAAGGCATCAAACATGCCCGGATAAAAATTTAGACGTGCTGAACAACCCAAAGCCGGGATCTTTGCTAGATTATTAGGGTTTAACATGCAAGATGATAACTTTTATCTAAGTGTGAGGGATTACAACCTTTGTAGTCCGCTCCTTCACTTCACAAGCTCCGAGTAGAAGTCCCTTTGCCACGATCCACGATCTTCCGGACTCATGAGAGGCTCCACGACTCGAACGATCCATGCTAACTCAAAGTATTCCAAGTTTCCGATGATCTACCTTGAAGTTGCAAAGACTCAAACTTTCTCACTCTAAAGAGATGAACACACTAATCTCATGGGCTAGATGAGATGAGGATGAGAGAGTAGTATTTTTTGCTTTCTTTTTATATCATTTTCTCATATTTATTCATCACTTAAGGATTTTCTAGCAAGCTTTTCAAGAGAGAAGAAGATGATAATGGAAAACGATAATGAGATTATTTTCTTTTGTGATGAATAGAAATAAAAGCATATGATTGATATATCAACCATGGTCAAGGATGAGTGGCTAATAATGAGTAGAGAATAAACTAGAGTAAGGGTCTGGTTGGGTTAAAATGTGTCATCAACAAATATCTTAACCATGACAAAAGAAGTTGCTTCTAGAAGGTGCATGAAGCAACTAACCCCAATCAAACCCTAACCTCAATTAATCATCCTTAAACATGTTTAACAATTAATCATATCATGTCACAATAATATATATCACATATATATTATATATTTGCAACAAAAGAAAATAATACAATTAACATATATCGCATATATATCAATGTATCATCCAGTGAGAAAATGAAATAATAAAGCGAGCCTATATTAGATAATGTAATAATATATCATATATATATTATTATACATTAAATCATCGAATCAACACTTGATCCGACGATCCGGCTATATCGAATATTACCGACTAATATATCATGTACCGATTCATCGAATCAACACTTGATCCGATGACCCGGTTCATAACTAAATATCGCGAGAATATAATATGGTATCTCATATCGCATTATTCTCGGTCCTGCACATATCACATATGTGCCTCTACTCCGTTTCGCCTGAGCCAAGAAACCTCTGTGTAGGACTCTAAAGAATCGTCAATACGCCGGTAGCAGGTGATGATCATATCAAACACCCACAAGCTGCAAGCGGTCAGCTAAACGTAACAGCCACCCAGGTATTGAGCGATCAGAAGATCAACAAGCTAGCCTGTGCGTTCTCCTGTGAATCCAATCAGTAACACTCCCGTACAGTCCGGTCTGTTCGTCTGATATGTCGCATATCAAGTCTAGGGGTGGTATACGTCAGACCCCAGTAACCGATAAGTCGTGTCGATGTGTGGCTCATAACGGGTCGAGAAACTACTAATAACACTTACCAGTAAATCTCTATATCAGCCCTGGCCAGGGACTTCCAGTTATAGCCAATCGAACACAGCACAACATCAACTCCCTATACCGGGAGAGACGAATCCCCTCCTATCGCTCATTGCCTCCATGTGATTCGGAACTGTACCCAAAAGCCACCGTTTTGCACGCCCTCTTGGACGTGGTAAGGTGGAAATCAAAGCACAGTGGGAATCACACAAGACTCTATGACGATCTCGGGTCTACAGACTACCCTGTACCAGTGTCACCGGAGAACTGCCATCTGACGTGTGGTATATCACCATCTGGGAGTTCTCGGCGAGTCCGTCCAGTGTACCCAGTCTCCACTGAGCACCCGTACACCATCTCTGATGTCTAACACCGATGGATATGGGATCATCCATCGCCCATCATATGGGTCAAGATGCGTATACGCTAGTCTACTCTGGTGTATCAATGCCCTGTCTCGATATACCCTCGACTAGGAACAGTTATAGGATGTACTCATCGACTACCGCGGCCCCACTAGTATGATCTCATCATAGTCCCAGTAGTCGAGTACAGATCTGTCACGACCCGAAAGTACGGAACATGACCGGCACTTAAACTACGAACGTCTCAAGGCGTACGTAATCTAAGTAAACTGAAAACCCAGAAATCCAAACCAAGAAAAATAGTAGAGTGCAGGAAAAACCAACTTAAAGCAAGTAGTTTCAATAGCATAAGCCGAATTATGCGGTTTTTTAAAAACAACAAAAATTTACTGAAAATTTCGGCAGAGTCTCCTTCGTAAATACTGGCCCCCAAACGGGATACAACATGAATAGTATACGAAATCAAGAAAAAGGCATCCCCAAGCGGGAGCTAGCTCTTCGTCAAACGACGGTCACAACCACACAAGCAATATAATATACAACGCCAACGGCGAGGATCAAAACTCAAAAGGAAACTCAAAACCACCAGAAATCCACAGAAATAAAACGCGCGACTCTAAGGTCGAAAGAATAACATCACGGGTCTCTATCTCAAAAATAAATACATGTTTGGTTGATGGAACTTCTAGATACAACTGAATAATAATATATAATATATAAGGATGGGTAAGATACAAATAACCCACCTACTAGCAAGCCACCCGGAATGGAAATAGTGCCAGCAAAGCCGTAATGAAACCTGTACGACAAACCTGCAAGAAACTGGGGCACAACGGGGGTGAGTTGCCAACTCGTGAATAGAAAAACATCTACGCACAGAAATCGCATAAATAACGCAATCCTAGGTCAATGATCATAATATATCCTCAAATATATGAATAACACGTAGCCTATAACAAGGCTAGGGTAAATATCTAACCCGAGTGTAATCTCATGTGCCCGTGTCAGTGTCTCAGGTAGCCATATATCATATGGATGATGTATGAATGCATAAAACAGAATGCATGTACTGAATAAAACTGGTTTCATAAATCAGTGAGATTTCTGTATTTTAAAAGAAATGAGGTACCATATATGAAATCAGCATAAAACAGTGCCCAGCATCGACACAAAACAAGTGTCCAAATACCTCGATATCTCTGTGTCACAATTTATGTACCTCAAGTCTCAATCTCAATGTCTCAATCACAATATCTAGGGCGCCGTCAGTCCAGACCGGCCCCTACCATCCATCTCAAGACCACGACGGTATCCTCCGGATATCCGACGCGTCGGGTAATATCACCGGTAGGTAGTGCTCCCCTGCCAGGCTCACATCGTCATCATCACGCGCTTCTTGCCCCGGGGTATCTTACCGGGTCCACCATGTACACAAAACGGTTCATCCGTCTCCTCGAATCGGGTCTCGAAATCCATCAGCAAACTCATGGTGGACGACTCATACATCATGGGAAAACCGCACTTTTTATTTTAAAAAGAGAGAAATTAGTTCATATAAGTTTTTGCGGTTTTCCTCCAAATCCAGAAAATCTCATGGAAATCCGAATCCAAAACCTCAATAACACGTAAAATAGTGAATATATGCATGAGAATCCAGGAATGCGGCATAACAATGAATAACAATATGCATGAAGTAGCTGGTAATAATTACAATGTCTAAACTAACATATAAGGCAAGTACACTAATATCATGTCTAACTATCAGCTAACAGGCTACGTCAAGCAATAATATTTTCTAAGGTGTACGTGACATGGAAATTACCGATGAAGATGTGTGTGAGCCGGCAATTAAGTGTACGTGGTACATACGCATCATCGGTAATGGTGCTGGTGTCCTAACAGCATGATATCAATAATGGAGTATGAAACATAAAATAAGCATGCGATGCGAAGCGGACCACAAAAATGAGCGGGAGCTGAGAACTAGACGCAACTATAACTAATCTGCATTAATATAATATCAGTCCTACAAATGGTGCCTTTTGAAATAACACGAATCATGGGGTTTTGAAAATAGGGGCTACGGTGTTTTTGTGAAAAGATACGTCTTTTGAAATATCCGTAGGATCCCTTGGGCTGTCTTTAAAAATGCCCACGACTCGTTAGTTTTTGAAATAGGTAAGAAATTTAATCTAATCTAACAACTACACTAAACTATACGGCTGAACTAACAAGCTGAACTACAGGTAAGGAAACCGCCTAACATCTGAGTCGATACATATACATACCTGTATATATATATTAGTCGGTGATCCCGCCTCAATAATATCATATCCGATACCATATCTATAATCAGGCATCCCAAGTCAAGAGTGCGGATCAATCATCAATATAGCTCGTACGTAAATCCGTCGTACGGCATCCCAATCTGGGTACGGGTCAAAGTCACATCAATCACACTATTTATTTGGTATCTTCTTTATCAAATATCATGATCCGGAATAATGTCCTACGTCTAGTACAATATTGATGCCATCTATGTATGCATGCGGGTGTAAGAATTACTACGTCAGAAGACCCGCTAAAACATCATGTCGTATCTCAATACGAACCAAATCACGTCACCGATCTCCTGGCCTCAAGCCCAATCTCATCGACTCATCTCAAATTCCAAATACTATCCTCAAATCCAGTATATGAACACATAGTCCCATACCCATGTGAACACATAAATATATATTCCCATACACGCACATATGAAATAAGGAATGTATGCAAGTATGTATGTGTGTATGTGTAGTGCAACACTACCCTAGGGTTCGCAACACTAAAGTAATCCAACACACCAATATCCATCCTAAGCATCGTTATTAATCCCAAATAACATATAATAATTGTTGGTGTGTATACGCATCCGTATACACCACCACGGACTGCGGGGGTGCTATACGCCATCCACCCGACTTCTCCCCGTAGATATAAATCTACTCACCTGGTCCTCGCTAGCCGGTGCCGACGTCGCCACGCGCTTGCTTGTCGTCTCGAAGTCCACATGGGGGTACCTACATATCATAACGCACCATATCGCATTAAAACTAAATTCGAAATCGAAACGGCATACGAAAATCAAATCGGCACGCGTATCACGCATAGGTCCAAACCTATCGCCTACGCATGCAAGAATAGTCAAACCAACCCTCGATGTCGATGTACAAACGTCAAACCATCGAGAAAAATCCAATCACACTCATTTGCACATTCACGAACACTAATTTTAATATAAACTAGGTTAAAACTCACAAAAACCCCAATTTCACTTAAAAAGTCATTTTTCCGCAAATCTAGCAAGCACAATTCGCCGTTTTTGTACAAAACATGATGTTTAAATGAATGTAGCGGCCAATATACTTATTAAATATCTTAAATAAGTCATAGAAACAATTTCCGGAATTTAATCTCATTAAATTCCAAAAACCCTAATATTCTAGTTTACAAAATACCCTTTTTAACAATTTCATAGCAAAAATGCACAAACTACAATTTAGGTTGGATTTCCATAAACTAAAGTGTTAAACTACACTTAATAAAGTTAATAATATGATAAAAACCCTAACCATATTTTTAATCTCATATTTCGAATTAAATCAAAAAAAAACTAGTTTGCAACAAAAAGCTTAATTTGGACATTTTTCAAGTAACAACTTGTAATTAACAACTAGATTAGTTTTCTACAAAACTAAATATGTTAATCCACCTCACTAAACCATACACAATCAAACACAACTCATTTCCACAACAAACCCTAACTTAGTAATCAAAACCCTTTCTTTACATTTCAAAACTTGAAATTTAAAACCCTAATTTAACACCTAATAGCTAGATTCAAGTAATTTAACAACAAATTAAGCATAAGGTTATGATTATACCTCACAAGCTTGAGATCAAACTTGCAAAAATCTTAGCCTCCAACAATGATTTCATGCTCCAAGATCCATGCTTGAATAGCTAAAGAATAATGGGTAAAGCTTGGATTTAGAATTAGCTTTGAATTTTTGAGAAAAAGGGTGGATTTTTGATAGAAATTTTGGGGATTTTGATGGAAAAATGAGATGAAGTATTTGGGGCTGTTGTGGTTCAGGTTGGGGCCAGAAATCTTGGGGGATTGGGTGAGGGAGGAGAGAGAGTGAGGTGGGGAAAGTTAGTTCAAGTCAAAGTCAACTCAAATTATACCATTTTCTACTCTTTTCTTTTCTTTTCTTTCATTTCTTTTCTTTAAAATCCAAGTGGGGACAAAAGAGGGGGCTGCTGAATTCTTCAAGGGGATAAGTGAATGGGGGTGTGTGGGTGTGGGTACGGGTGTGGGGTGATGAAAAATGATAAATACAATACCCCAAACATCCATTTACGCTAAAAAAAAGCCTTTTTTCTTCAATAATTTCTAAACCGTTTTGGCAAATGATTTCGTTCCAAAAACTACATGATAAAATTTTATTTAATGTTTTATGATGCACAAAATTTGTTTCAACTCATTCCAATTTGTAATTTTCCCTAATTAAATGCATTAGTGACGGCTTAAAATAATAATAAAATAATATTTTTTTCAGAAAATTTGAAATTTCACCAGCGGCTCAATAAACACCAAATAATAGCAATTACATAGGTAGAATATGTATATTTAATTTTTATAATAAGATATTTGTATTTTGACTTTTTACAGAAAACCCCCTTATTTTACCGATTTTTCGAAATTTCACCGAAACGATTTTCAAAACGTTACAATCTTCCCCCCTTAAAGAAATTCGGTCCCCGAATTTAAATTCAAACTCCCCAAAATACTAAAACATTTAAGAAAAACCATCAAGTCGTCGGGGCTCCAAAATTGTAACTACATAGAACAAATCGTAGCGCAGCGCATGCGCTTGAAAAATGAGCATATAACTCAAATCAAAACTCCGTCAAGCATCCCGCAATCATCGGAGTCATGGAGAAGACATCAATGCCAAATCCAAATCAAAACCAATATGACATAACTCGAAACTATACATGTAAATATCGAATCTATATATGTAAGTATCTGAAGGAAATGCATGCCAAATCTCTTTAAGTCGCTGTGCACGCGTATAACACTGCACAGTGGCGGACGTCTATCATAAGGAAATAACTATATACATATATACCTTTGTTTGAAATGTACGTTCCGCCGTTTTGGAAACAATTTAGAAGGGTCTCCTTGTTTTAAACATTTCGTGTCATATCAGACACGTAGGTAAATACTGAGGCTATAGCTCACTTTTTGGAAATCCCTTCAATAACTATCAATGCATGCAAAAATATATTCAGGTACTGTCCTCTGACTAGTCCTGCTCAGTACGAAAACACATAGCAATATCATAAAAACGTACTGCTCTATACGAAATAAATCCCAAAATATGCATATGAATGCTAAGTGCGTCTGGTGCGCACAGAAATCAAAATCCATGAATGTGCCATACATGCGCACAGAAACAACATCTAAGTGCATCGGGTGTGCACGAAACATCTGTCGTTGGCAACATGTGTACTTGACAGCAAAATCAGGTGCATCTATCGTGCACGAAATCATGAAATCCAATATCAAGCGCCGAACGTGCGCAAAATCAATCAGGTGCACAAGGTGCACAAAACAAGTATCGGGTATCACAATCGAAATCGAAATCCAGTGCATCTAAGTGCACAAAAGGCGTATCACTGCACTGCAAGCATATATAAACTATACCGAGTGCAGGAACGAAATCGTGTGCATGCATACGCACAAAACCAACTCAACTGTTTAAAATCGTAAAATCACAAACATGTGAAACTGAAACACGAAAACGATATCAAGTGCAACACTGTGCAAAAATCGTAAATCCTCACTCATCAAAATCAAATCATACGAATAAATCACCCAAAACATCGTAATCAATAATGGCGGAATAGTACTGCTCAAGCGCATCCTCTAAGAATCTCGGCCAACTGTCGCGGTCACTAGTGGGACGTCTCGTCGATGATCATGAACTCTGTCCTGCTGGCGTGCATAACCATGACCACTCCTGGGTCAAGGTCTTCACTGTGAATTACCAATCTTTCGGTCCATCGGCTCATCGGCCCTGTCAGGTGTGCTAACGGGGACGATTCCGTTCTGGCATTTCTCTGGTCATCTCTTGGTCAATCATCGTGACCACTCATAAGACAGCATATTACTGGCGTCGGTCTCTGGCTCTCTGAATGTACGTGACACATCTGATCCTGGGTGCAAGTATCATTGCAGCAGTGTCCTGGAAGGAATCCTGCTTACGGTCTCTTCCATGTCTCGTCTCTGCCAACTGTCCGGAAGTCATTGTCCTTTCCTATATCTGCATCTTGCTCTGGAACGACTGCATACTCATCGCGACTCCTTCTGTAAGGTAAGTCCAAGTACCATGCCTCGGCATGCGCATCGCATCTCTGATGTCGGCGGAGTGGAACGTCATCTCATCTAGATCTGGTACGAACCTCTTACTCCACTTTTCTCTAATGTCGTCTGCTTTGGACTCGTCTCGTCACGGCCGCATGGACTGAGCTCCAACGACTATCCTCGTATCTGGAGTCTCCCAAGAATGCATCTCACCACCTAGCATCCGAATTAAGTCGAGCCATCCAATCGATTCGTCAAAACCTCATAATCCCCCAAGAGTTCAACATCTTGGGTACAGTTTAATAGTATCAAGTACATACCACAGCATCGGTGGTCCAGCCATAGAAGGGCAAACCCAAGCCTCACTAATGGCGCCGCAGAACTGCCGCAAACCCTAAGGTTCAAAGGCTTTCACACGGTCATTAAGTCGAGTTAGGGTTTCATTCTTCTAGAGGGACCATAGAATTGCCTGCATGTCTTTCCGACTATCTTAAACTTGGAATAATAGGTTTCTGACATTCGATCGTCTCTGTCGACTCCCAACGTCTCCGCGTGAAGTCGTCTCTAGCTGGAATCAATCTATCTGATGACCTCGCATCGGGGTAGGCAAACGATCCACATGTCCTAGTCATTCATCCTCGATTACTAGCGACCTTCTATCATCTCTTAGTACAACTTATACTGCAATAGCTCCAACATCTGGGGCGATATCTCATCGTTCGCAGCAATAACTGGCTCATTCGTCTGCATGCTGAACTGTGCCTCAATCATCAGGAGTAAGCAACACACCAACGGTCATCAAAATCTGGCTGGCCTCCATCATTGGCTCAATTCTCTAGTGTCGATCAGCACCTCCGAGTAACCTCATGAAGGCGATCCGCCAAACGCTCGTGGCGCGGAAACACAGTAAAAAGACACATCTCTGCAATCGTGTGTCGCCGGAATTTCGCCCTGGTCAGTCCTCGTTTGTGACGAGCTTGTGCAGACCGCAACTCTAGCCGTAGCTCTCCCTGCCCGTAACCGTAGCAGCAAAACCAAACTGGTACCGATGAGGCTAGATCAGGAAGGAATATATTACTGAACAAGGAAATGTACATCCTAAGGCTTCTTAAGTGGAGTGGCGTGTCGTAAATATGCCGCGGAACATACCAACGGTACGTCACTCTACTTTAGTCACCTATTCCATCAACCAAGGGACATCCTACGCTCCGAAGGTAAAACCTAACGCTCTGATACCAACTTTGTCACGACCCGAAAGTACGGAAAATGACCGGCACTTAAACTACGAACGTCTCGAGGCGTACGTAATCTAAGTAAACCGAAAACCCAGAAATCCAAACCAAGAAAAATAGTAGAGTGCAGGAAAAACCAACTTAAAGCAAGTAGTTTCAATAGCATAAGCCGAATTATGCGGTTTTTTAAAAACATCAAAATTTTACTGAAAATTTCGGCAGAGTCTCCTTCGTAAATACTGGCCCCCAAACGGGATACAACATGAATAGTATACGAAATCAAGAAAAAGGCATCCCCAAGCGGGAGCTAGCTCTTCGTCAAACGACGGTCACAACAACACAAGCAATATAATATACAACGCCAACGGCGAGGATCAAAACTCAAAAGGAAACTCAAAACCACCAGAAATCCACAGAAATAAAACGCGCGACTCTAAGGTCGAAAGAATAACATCACGGGTCTCTATCTCAAAAATAAATACATGTTTGGTTGATGGAACTTCTAGATACAACTGAATAATAATATACAAGATATAAGGATAGGTAAGATACAAATAACCCACCTACTAGCAAGCCACCCGGAATGGAAATAGTGCCAGCAAAGCCGTAATGAAACCTGTACGACAAACCTGCAAGAAACTGGGGCACAACGGGGGTGAGTTGCCAACTCGTGAATAGAAAAACATCTACGCACAGAAATCGCATAAATAACGCAATCCTAGGTCAATGATCATAATATATCCTCAAATATATGAATAACACGTAGCCTATAACAAGGCTAGGGTAAATATCTAACCCGAGTGTAATCTCATGTGCCCGTGTCAGTGCCTCAGGTAGCCATATATCATATGGATGATGTATGAATGCATAAAACAGAATGCATGTACTGAATAAAACTGGTTTCATAAATCAGTGAGATTTCTGTATTTTAAAAGAAATGAGGTACCATATATGAAATCAGCATAAAACAGTGCCCAGTATCGACACAAAACAAGTGTCCAAATACCTCGATATCTCTGTGTCACAATTTATGTACCTCAAGTCTCAATCTCAATGTCTCAATCACAATATCTAGGGCGCCGTCAGTCCAGACCGGCCCCTACCATCCATCTCAAGACCACGACGGTATCCTCCGGATATCCGACGCGTCGGGTAATATCACCGGTAGGTAGTGCTCCCCTGCCAGGCTCACATCGTCATCATCACGCGCTTCTTGCCCCGGGGTACCTTACCGGGTCCACCATGTACCCAAAACGGTTCATCCGTCTCCTCGAATCGGGTCTCGAAATCCATCAGCAAACTCATGGTGGACGACTCATACATCATGGGAAAACCGCACTTTTTATTTTAAAAAGAGAGAAATTAGTTCATATAAGTTTTTGCGGTTTTCCTCCAAATCCAGAAAATCTCATTGAAATCCGAATCCAAAACCTCAATAACACGTAAAATAGTGAATATATGCATGAGAATCCAGGAATGCGGCATAACAATGAATAACAATATGCATGAAGTAGCTGGTAATAATTACAATGTCTAAACTAACATATAAGGCAAGTACACTAATATCATGTCTAACTATCAGCTAACAGGCTACGTCAAGCAATAATATTTTCTAAGGTGTACGTGACATGGCAATTACCGATGAAGATGTGTGTGAGCCGGCAATTAAGTGTACGTGGTACATACGCATCATCGGTAATGGTGCTGGTGTCCTAACAGCATGATATCAATAATGGAGTATGAAACATAAAATAAGCATGCGATGCGAAGCGGACCACAAAAATGAGCGGGAGCTGAGAACTAGACGCAACTATAACTAATCTGCATTAATCTAATATCAGTCCTACAAATGGTGCCTTTTGAAATAACACGAATCATGGGGTTTTGAAAATAGGGGCTACGGTGTTTTTGTGAAAAGATACGTCTTTTGAAATATCCGTAGGATCCCTTGGGCTGTCTTTAAAAATGCCTACGACTCGTTAGTTTTTGAAATAGGTAAGAAATCTAATCTAATCTAACAACTACACTAAACTATACGGCTGAACTAACAAGCTGAACTACAGGTAAGGAAACCGCCTAACATCTGAGTCGATACATATACATACCTGTATATATATATTAGTCGGTGATCCCGCCTCAATAATATCATATCCGATACCATATCTATAATCAGGCATCCCAAGTCAAGAGTGCGGATCAATCATCAATATAGCTCGTACGTAAATCCGTCGTACGGCATCCCAATCTGGGTACGGGTCAAAGTCACATCAATCACACTATTTATTTGGTATCTTCTTTATCAAATATCATGATCCGGAATAATGTCCTACGTCTAGTACAATATTGATGCCATCTATATATGCATGCGGGTGTAAGAATTACTACGTCAGAAGACCCGCTAAAACATCATGTCGTATCTCAATACGAACCAAATCACGTCACCGATCTCCTGGCCTCAAGCCCAATCTCATCGACTCATCTCAAATTCCAAATACTATCCTCAAATCCAGTATATGAACACATAGTCCCATACCCATGTGAACACATAAATATATATTCCCATACACGCACATATGAAATAAGGAATGTATGCAAGTATGTATGTGTGTATGTGTAGTGCAACACTACCCTAGGGTTCGCAACACTAAAGTAATCCAACACACCAATATCCATCCTAAGCATCGTTATTAATCCCAAATAACATATAATAATTGTTGGTGTGTATACGCATCCGTATACACCACCACGGACTGCGGGGGTGCTATACGCTATCCACCCGACTTCTTCCCGTAGATATAAATCTACTCACCTGGTCCTCGCTAGCCGGTGCCGACGTCGCCACGCGCTTGCTTGTCGTCTCGAAGTCCACATGGGGGTACCTACATATCATAACGCACCATATCGCATTAAAACTAAATTCGAAATCGAAACGGCATACGAAAATCAAATCGGCACGCGTATCACGCATAGGTCCAAACCTATCGCCTACGCATGCAAGAATAGTCAAACCAACCCTCGATGTCGATGTACAAACGTCAAACCATCGAGAAAAATCCAATCACACTCATTTGCACATTCACGAACACTAATTTTAATATAAACTAGGTTAAAACTCACAAAAACCCCAATTTCACTTAAAAAGTCATTTTTCCGCAAATCTAGCAAGCACAATTCACCGTTTTTGTACAAAACATGATGTTTAAATGAATGTAGCGGCCAATATACTTATTAAATATCTTAAATAAGTCATAGAAACAATTTCCGGAATTTAATCTCATTAAATTCCAAAAACCCTAATATTCTAGTTTACAAAATACCCTTTTTAACAATTTCATAGCAAAAATGCACAAACTACAATTTAGGTTGGATTTCCATAAACTAAAGTGTTAAACTACACTTAATAAAGTTAATAATATGATAAAAACCCTAACCATATTTTTAATCTCATATTTCGAATTAAATCAAAAAAAAAACTAGTTTGCAACAAAAAGCTTAATTTGGACATTTTTCAAGTAACAACTTGTAATTAACAACTAGATTAGTTTTCTACAAAACTAAATATGTTAATCCACCTCACTAAACCATACACAATCAAACACAACTCATTTCCACAACAAACCCTAACTTAGTAATCAAAACCCTTTCTTTAAATTTCAAAACTTGAAATTTAAAACCCTAATTTAACACCTAATAGCTAGATTCAAGTAATTTAACAACAAATTAAGCATAAGGTTTTGATTATACCTCACAAGCTTGAGATCAAACTTGCAAAAATCTTAGCCTCCAACAATGATTTCATGCTCCAAGATCCATGCTTGAATAGCTAAAGAATAATGGGTAAAGCTTGGATTTAGAATTAGCTTTGAATTTTTGAGAAAAAGGGTGGATTTTTGATAGAAATTTTGGGGATTTTGATGGAAAAATGAGATGAAGTATTTGGGGCTGTTGTGGTTCAGGTTGGGGCCAGAAATCTTGGGGGATTGGGTGAGGGAGGAGAGAGAGTGAGGTGGGGAAAGTTAGTTCAAGTCAAAGTCAACTCAAATTATACCATTTTCTACTCTTTTCTTTTCTTTTCTTTCATTTCTTTTCTTTAAAATCCAAGTGGGGACAAAAGAGAGGGCTGCTGAATTCTTCAAGGGGATAAGTGAATGGGGGTGTGTGGGTGTGGGTACGGGTGTGGGGTGATGAAAAATGATAAATACAATACCCCAAACATCCATTTACGCTAAAAAAAGCATTTTTTCTTCAATAATTTCTAAACCGTTTTGGCAAATGATTTCGTTCCAAAAACCACATGATAAAATTTTATTTAATGTTTTATGATGCACAAAATTTGTTTCAACTCATTCCAATTTGTAATTTTCCCTAATTAAATGCATTAGTGACGGCTTAAAATAATAATAAAATAATATTTTTTTCAGAAAATTTGAAATTTTACCAGCGGCTCAATAAACACCAAATAATAGCAATTACATAGGTAGAATATGTATATTTAATTTTTATAATAAGATATTTGTATTTTGATTTTTTACAGAAAACCCCCTTATTTTATCGATTTTTCGAAATTTCACCGAAACGATTTTCAAAACGTTACAAGATCCTAAGGGCTTTATCAACATGTGAGAGTAAAACAGTAAACCAATACAAGTCAACATATTAAGATAAAGTGAAACCAAATAGCATACTATCATGACGAGCAAGAAAGTCATCTCTATATATAACCAAGCATCCATTATAATATACATCATATGTACAACAATGGCCTCTAGGGCATATACATAACTAACAAGCTCCCTCCTAAGGTTTCGTCGGGATACGTCACCCGGGCTGTCAGCTGTCTTTTCTGCCAATGAATTAGGGCGAGATCTCTGCATTTAAGGAAGGTGCGCCGGTTCGTGCATCCTGCCACTGAAGCGACGGTCCACGTGTTAAGCGTCGGTTGGCCGACGCGACGTGTGCAGACCTGTGGCGTCTGATGGGGAACGGTCCAGTGCGGGAATGACAAGTGGAGCAGTCAGTCGTCGAGTTGACTTCGATCACCTGATGTCTTTTGTTGGGGCTTCGGGTCCGCTGCATGTGGTGGGCTCAGTGGCCTCGTTATGAGGGCTACAAACCTGCAGCGTCTGTTCGGCAGGAGGATGCCTGCTAGGGATAACCGAGCAGGGAAGCTGCTCGGTTGATCTTGGCGAGGACCTTGATCTCTGGCGTCGTGGGTAGGCAACCGTCAGCCTGGGATGACCGAGCGGGGTAGCCGCTCAGATGCCTCTTGCGAGGGCTTTGATCCCTGGCGTTGCGGGTAGGGAAGCTATCGGCCAGAGATAGCCGAGCAGGAAAGCCGTGTAGGGTTGTATAGCACGACAACAAGGTTTAGCAAGGCATCACACATGCCATTTTATAAAAATTCGGGGTGCTATGTAACCCTAACCAAGATCTTAACTAGAGAATTAGGGTTAACTAAACAAGTAAACAACTTTACTTCTAAGAGTTAGGGATTACAACCTTTGTAGTCCGTTCCTTCGCTTCATAAGCTCCGATTTGAGGCCCCTTCACTGCGATCATCAAGTACCCGGACTCTAGAGAGGCTCTATGAAGAGAAAGATGCAAGCTTGTTTCAATCTTCAACAACTAAGATAATCTACCTTAAAAAAAAACTCAAACCCAAGATCTTGCTTTACTAATCAAGTATTAGCTAAGGAAACACCCTAATCTAAGTGGCTAGAATAAATGAGGATGATGAAATAGGAATTTAGCTCTCTTTTGTTTTCAATTTCTCACTTTATTTTTTCACATCACAAAAAGCTAGAAAGCTTTTTTCAAGAGGAGGAAGAAGAAGAATTTTATTTGTGATGAATAATGAATCATTTTGTGAGGTTAGAATTACAACCATGGGTTAAAGAATGATAAAGTTAACCCTTGTAGAGAATAAACTAGAGGCTAAGGTTTGGGTTGGGTTAATAAATATCAACACAAAATATCTAAGCTAAAGACAAAAGAAAGCTTCATGAAACTTCATGAAAAAGCTAACCCAAAAGCTAACCCAAATCCAAACCCTAACTTGTTTAAACTCCACAAAGCATGTTGCATTTGTAACCCTAACTTGTTACAATATTATATATCACATATACAATATATTTTGTAACAAAAGAAAATAATACAATTAACATATATCGCATATACATCAATGTATTATCCAGTGAGAAAATGAATCAATAAAGCGAGCTTATATTAGTTAACGTAATGTAATATATCACATATATAATTATACATTAAATTATCGAATCAATTCTTGATCCGACAATCCGGCTATATTGCATATAACCGACTAATATAACATATACCAATTCATCGAATCAACACTTGATCCGATGAACCGGCTATATCACATATACCCGGCCTATATCTCATATCGCGAGAATATAATACGGTATCTCATTCATATTATTCTCGGTCCCGCATATATCACATATGTGCTCCTACTCCGTTTTGTCTGAGCCAGGAAACCTCTGTGTAGGACTCTAAAGAATCATCGATACGCCGTCAGTAGGTGATGATCATATCAAAACACTTACAAGCTGTAAGCGGTCAGCTAAACGTAACAGCCACCCCTGCATTGAGCAATCAGAAGATCAACAAGCAAGCATTTACATTCTCCTGCGAATCCAATCAGTAACACTCCCGTACAGTCCGGTCTCTTTGTCAGATATGTCGCATATCCAGTCTAGGGGGGTAAACGTCAGACCCCAGTAACCGATAAGTCGTGTCGATATGAGGTCCATAACAGTTCGAGAAACTACTGATAACACTTACCAGTAAATCTCAGCAACCCTGGCCAGGGATTTCCAGTTATAGCCAATCGAACACAGTGCAACATCAACTCCCTATACCGGGAGAAACGAAACCCTTCCTATCGCTCATTGCCTCCATGTGATTCGGGACTGTACCCAAAAGCCACCGTTTTGCATGCCCTCTTGGACATGGTATGATGGAAATCAAAGCACAGTGGGAATCATACAAGACTCTATGACGATCTCGGGTCTACAGACTAACCTGTACCAGTGTCACCAGAGAACTGCCATCTGACGTGAGGTATAATACCATCTGGGAGTTCTCGGCGAGTCCGTCTAGTGTACCCAGTTTCCACTGAGTACCCGTATACTATCTCTGATGTCAAACATCAATGGATATGGGATCATCCATCGCCCATCTACATGGGTCAAGAAGCATACACTAGTCTACTCTGGTATATCGATGCCCTGTCTCGATACACCCGCGACTAGGAACATTTGAAGGATGTACTTAGCGACTACACTGTCCCCACTAGTATGATCTGCATCATAGTCCTGGTAGTCAAGTACTCATCCTAAGGGCTTTATCGACATGTAACATAGAGACTATCAAAGTACATGTAAGATAAAGAGCAACCAGATAGCATACTATCATGTCGAGCAAGAAAGTCCTCCATATATATGTCCAAGCATCCACTACAATATACATCGCATGTACAGTAATGGCCTCTAGGGCATACATATCACTAACAATCTCCCACTTGCACTAGGACCATCTGTTGTAGTATCTCATACCCAACAATCTGCTGTGGTTGAAGTATCTCATACTCAACCATCCCATAAAAGTCTCTACTGGGAAATAGGTCTTTGTGAGTGGATCCGCACTGTTGTCCTCTGTGTCTACTCTCCTAAGCTCGATCTCCCTGGAGATCAACCATCTCCATGATCAGGATTTACTGCCTTAGAATATGTCTGGATCTCAGATGGGACGGGGTTTCCTTGGCGAAAACCAAAACTCCATTGTCACACAATGGTAGGAACGAAGTTCATCTCATGAACTAGTGTACATCCAGACTATTTCTTTGGTAGCATCCTTGGTAGTGTTTTATCCTGCCTTTATCGTCTAGTAGGTCATTGTAAGTCGACGTTGTACACCCCATGAATTGCGGGGAGGCGGAATAGGTAAAATAATCATTTTGTTTAAACTAACATCGACTAACCGTACAGATCTTTGCTAAACTCTAACTAACATAATCATAGGAGAAATTAGCTACTATGAAAGAAGATTATACCTAATGAACCAAGTCCTTCTTCTTCTCGATGACCACCTCCTCGTCGGCCTCCTCTTTGTAATAGAAGATCCACCCGAGAGCAACTACTCCAAGCTTGACCTCTAACTTGAGGTAACTAGGTTGCTCAAAGTGCTAATCAAAGCAACCTAGGGAATATAGAGTAGAATTAGGGATTAATAAGTCTTGCTAACCCTTGATCTCAACACATGAGAGGTTAGGGTTAGGGTTTGAAGAGAGAGAGCTTGAGGAGAGAGAAGGTGACAGTGAGAATGATATGAATTCTTTCTCATTTACAATATATGATGAAGCATAAAGAATATCAAAAAAATCAATTAAATGATATTAACAACCATGCTTCATTTAATATATGCAATGAATCATCAAGTGAGTCATTAAGCAATAAATGCTTCATTAACTCACTTGAATGATTCATCTAATGAGTCACTAATCCATTAATGCAAATGCCACCTTAGCCCTCTAAGTCATCATCCTTCTAGAAACTTCTCGACAATTTACGAGAACGCCCCTCCTATCCGTGAAAACACGGAAATACTTTAGACTGTATAAATCCAATAATCTGATACTAGAATCTGGCTTAAACCAAAGCCGGCTAGTAAAAACTGTCCGAACATCGTACGTGCATAAATGCACGTGCATGTCCGAACCCTGTCGTAAAACCATACGACCTCTATATCGTTTCGCCCTAAGCAGGGAAACTCTCTGTGTGGGACTCTAAAGACTCGACTACTATGCTGGCAGTGGGTTTAACCACAGACCGCAAGCGACACTAGCTGTACGTAACGGTCCCCAGGTAGATGTCGATAAGAAGGCCGATGAGAAAACCCATCCGAACTCCTACTGAGCCTGATGTGACAATCTCCGTATAGTCCGGTCTGTTCGTCTAGGACTATCGCATATCGGGCCTAGGGGGGCGGCAAGCGTCAGTCCCCTAAAAGCGGTATAAGTCGTGTCGGAGCGAAACCCATTTCACCTTGAGAAACTACTGGAAAACCTACCAGTAAATCTTACTTGCCCTGGCCAGGGACTTTGCGTAATGGCTCTCCAGACACAGCGTGATATCAACTCCCAATACCGGGAGAGACGAATCCTGTCTAACTGCCACTGCCTCCAAGTGCTTCGGGACTGCACCCAACTGCTACCTGTTTGCACGACTCCTTTGATCCGTGGTAGGGTAGCAATCTAAGAATAGTGGGAACACACTCGAGGCGAAGCAGCAGTATCAAGTCTGCGGACTATGCTGTACTCATGTCACCTGGGAACCGTTAACTGACGACGGGTATAATACCAACCAAAAGTTCCCTTCGAGTCCTTTCCGGTGTACCCGTAATCCAACGAGCACCTGTATATTATCTCCAGTACGACGTACTGATGGATGTGGGACAGAGCATCTCCCCAACTGGGATGAGAAGCGTACACACTAGTCTACTCCGGAGTATCGATGCCCTGTCTCGATAATCCTACGACTAGGGACCTGAAAAAGGATGTGCTTGTAGACTACCCAACCCCCACTAGTGTGACTGCCATCACAACGCTGGTAGTCAAGCAAGATCCTAAGGGCTCTATCAATACATACACACATATTAAGATAGATATAAACCAAGTAGCATACTACCATGTTTAGCAAGACTGTTAATATAACTGTGAATATCCCAAGCTTCCATTAAGTAATATACAAACCAGTATGATACAATAATGGCCCCTAGGGCATATACACTAACAATCTCCCACTTGCACTAGGGCCATGTACTGGCATATCGAAGACCGATCATCTCGAGTAGCCCCTCGAGCTGAATCTGAGGAAAGGCCTTTGTGAATGGATTGGCAGTGTTCTCCTCTGTAGCAACTCTCCGGACCTCGATCTCCCGGCGATCAATGATCTTCCTAATCAGGTGATACCGCCTTAAGATGTGTCTGGAATTCTGATGGGACTTGGGTTCCTTTGCTAAAGCTATAGCTCTGTTGTTGTCGCAATACAGCGGTATTGGATCAACAATGGTAGGAACCACCTGAAGTTCTGTTAGGAACTTCTTCATCCAGACCGCTTCTTTTGCGGCATCGCAAGCAGCAATATACTCCGCTTCCATCGTCGAGCCAGCAACGGTGTCCTGCTTGGAACTCTTCCAGCACACCGCCCCTCCATTGAGGGTAAAGACATAACCTGACATGGACTTAGAGTCATCCTTATCACTCTGGTAGCTGGAATCAACAAAGGCCTCGATCTGGAGGTCTTTTCCACCGTAAACCAAGAACATCTCCTTAGTTCTTCTCAGGTACTTGAGAATGTTCTTTACTGCTATCCAGTGCTTCTCCCCTGGGTCTGACTGATACCGGCTTACCACGCTCAGTGCGTAAGCTACATCTGGTCTGGTGCACAACATCGCATACATTATAGAGCCTGCAGCAGAAGCGTAGGGTATAGTAGACATGCGTTCCCTTTCCAAATCAGTCTTGGGAGACATCTCTTTGGAGAGGGTGATTCCGTGACAAGCCGGTAAATTACCGCGCTTAGAATCTTCCATACTGAATCTTTTCAGTACAGTGTTGATATACCTGGACTGCGAAAGTCCCAACATCCTCTTGGATCTATCACGATAGATCCGGATCCCCAGAATGTAAGAGGCATCACCTAGGTCTTTCATGGAGAACCTGTGTGACAAGAATCCTTTGACAGATTGTAGCATAGGAATGTCATTTCCTATCAATAGAATGTCATCCACGTACAAGACGAGGAATACGACAGTTCGTGCTACAATTTTACTATATATACATGGTTCATCTGGATTTTTGATAAAGTCATATTCTTTGACCGTTTCATCAAAACAGATGTTCCAGCTCCGCGATGCCTGCTTTAGTCCATAAAAGGACTTAAGCAACTTGCATACTTTCCTGCTGCTCCCACTCTGATTGAAGCCTTCTGGCTGATCCATATAGACGCACTCTTCTAAATTACCATTTAGAAAAGCCGTTTTTACGTCCATATGCCAGATCTCATAATCGTGGAAGGCGGCAATAGCAAGAAGGACCCGAATGGATTTGAGCATAGCCACTGGAGAAAAAGTTTCGTCATAGTCCAAACCAGGTCTTTGACGAAAACCCTTTGCAACAAGTCTAGCCTTATAGGTTTCCACCTGTCCATCTACACCAATCTTTTTCTTGAAGATCCATTTGCATCCTATGGGTTTTACCCCATCTGGAGCAAAGTCCAAAATCCATACTTTGTTGGTGTACATGGACTCCATTTCGGTCCACATTGCATCTAGCCATCGTACTGAGTCGCCACTCTGGATGGCCTGCTGGAAGTTAGTAGGTTCATCATCATTAATGATGCAATCCTCTTTATCCCCATCTATGAGAAAACCGTAGTATCTCTCTGGCGGATGAGACGACCTACTACTCCTGCGGAGGGGTACGGGAATGTCCTATTCTTCTTGAACTACTGGTTCTACCAAACTTTCAGTAGTAGTTTGTGGTTCTGGAATTTCTTCCAGTTCTATTTCGCTCCCACTTATTTCCTTTTCTAAAACTTGCTGTTCTAGAAAATGGGCATGACGAGAAACAAAAACCTTTTGTTCCTCTGCGTAATAGAAGTAATACCCCTTGGAGTTCTTTGGATATCCCACAAACTTACACTGCACTGATCGTGCCTCGAGTTTGTCCGCATGCTGCTTTTTAACAAAAGCTGGACATCCCCATATCTTTATATGCTGAAGATAGGGTTTCTTCCCACTCCACATCTGATATGGCATGGTAGGCACAGTCTTGGTAGGAGCCATATTCAAAAGATATGCCGCTGATTCTAGAGCATAACCCCAGAAAGATCGCGGTAACTCAGCATTACTCATCATGAAACGTACCATATCTAATAGGGTTCGATTCCGTCTCTCCGATACACCGTTATGCTGTGGAGTGTATAGAGGAGTAAGCTGAGAGAGAATTCCTTTCTCTTTTAGGCAACCTAGGAACTCGGCACTTATGTATTCACCACCTCGATCAGATCTCAGTGTCTTGATACTTTTGCCGGTTTGGTTTTCTACTTCATTCTTATACTCTTGGAATTTCTCAAAAGCCTCGGATTTATGTTTCATCAAGAAAAAGAATCCGTACCTAGAGTAATCATCCGTAAAAGTAATGAAATAGGAAAAACCACCTCTTGCATTTGTAGACATTGGACTACATACATCGCTGTGTATGAGTCCTAAGAGCTCGCTCGCTCTTACTCCATGTCCAGTGAATGGAGTCTTTATCATCTTTCCTTTGAGACATGATTGACAAGTGGCATAAGATTGATATTCGAATGAATCAAAATATTCTTCTCTATGTAACTTAGTTAACCTTGTCTCATAGATGTGACCTAGTCTACAATACCATAAGAAAGACTTATTTAAATCTGGAGACTTTCTTTTTAGTCTGTTCTGGACATTGAAAATCTGTAATTGGTTTAAGACATATATACCGTTGTTAGTGTATATACCCTAGAGGCCATTACTGTATCATACTAGCTTGTATATTACTTAATGGAAGCTTGGGATATTCACAGTTGTATTGACAGTCTTGCTCAAAATGGTAGTATGCTACTTGGTTTGTCTCTACATTAATATGTGCATGTGTTTCTTTTAGCATATCGCTTATACATATTAGTAGATCCCTTAGGATCTTTGCTTGATTACCAGCGTTGTGATGGCAGTCACACTCGTGGGGGCTGGGTAATCTATAAGCACATCCTTATATAGGTCCCTAGTCATAGGGCTATCGAGACAGGGCATCAATACTCCGGAGTAGACTAGCGTATACGCTTCTCATCCCAGCACGGGAGACGGTCTGTCCCATAGCCGTCAGTACGCCGTACTTGAGATAGTATGCGGGTGCTCGTTAGGTTACGAGTACACTGGAAAGGACTCGTCGGGAACTGTTGGTTGGTATTATACCTATCGTCAGTTATCAGTTCCCAGGTGACATGAGTACAGCTTAGTCCGCTGACTTGACACTGTCACTTCGCCTCGAGTGTGTTCCCACTGTACTTAGATTACTACCCTACCATGGCTCAAAGGAGTCGTGCAAACAGGTAGTAGTTGGGTGCAGTCCCGAAGCACTTGGAGGCAGTGACGGTTAGACAGGATTCATCTCTCCCGGTATTGGGGTTTGACATCGCGCTGTGTCTAGGAGAGCCATTACACGAGTAGTCCCTGGCCAGGGCAAGCGAGATATACTGGTAGGTTTCCACTGTTATCTCAGGGTGTTATGGGCTTCACTCCGACACGACTTGTACCGCTATTAGGGGACTGACGTTTATCGCCCTTTAGGCCCGCCATGCGATGTATCAGACGAACCGGACTGTACGGAGATTGTCACATACAAGCCCAGTAGGAGTTCGGATGGGTTTACCTCATCGGCCTTCTTATCGACATCTACCTGGGGACCGTTACGTACAGCTAGTGCCGCTTGCGGTCTGTGGTTAAACCCACTGCCAGCGTAGTGTCGAGTTTTTAGAGTCCCACACAGAGAGTTTCCCTGCACTGAGCGAAACGTGTAGAGGCCGTATGGTTTTACGGCAGGGCTGCGATCACTTACGTGCACTTGTGTGCGTATGCTGTTCGGGCAGGCAATACTAGTGGGCTTTGGTTTAAGACGGATCCTAGTATTGCACAGATGGATTTGTTTTGTCTTCTGTGCATTCGCATTCTACGGAATGCGGATGCGGGTGTGTATGCACAGTTTTGAGGAGCGATGAAGGAGGAGGTGCCTCATTAGGGTTTTGGCAGTTGGTTCGGCCAAAACCGTTATGTAGCAGGCTCATTAGGGTTTTGGCAATTCGTTCGGTCAAAATCATTATGAGCCGGAGACATTGTTTACTAATCCTTTTAGTGATAATTTTGTGATGGCTAATTGCATTGACCATTTGCCCACCATGACCTCTCTTGACTTTGTTGACCCGTTGACCGGTGTTGACCATTGACCTTCATGAGAGGTCTACACTCTTCTTTGGATTTTCTTTTTCTTTTTGATTATGAAAATGGTCAATTCAATGTAGCATCAACTTTATCATGATAGGATTTGTAATGATGTTGTTTACTATTATTGCAACCATGGTTCATTTCTTTAGCTCATAATTCTTTTCTCATTCTCTCTCTTGTTCTTGTGAGAAGGAAAAAAAAGCTCTCATGGTTGCTAGCTCCTCCTTCTTCCTCCTCTTGATTTCTTCTTTTGATCTCATGTGTTGAGAGAAAAAGATCCCACAAAGACAAACACTTCCATATATCTCTACTATACAACCTAGGGTATCTAGACTAGCGATCTCGTTGCCCTAGTTGCCTCGGCTCGAGGTGGAGCTCGGTGTACATCTCTCGGGTGGATCGTCTTCGACTCAAGAAGGCTGCGAAGGTGACCAAGATCCAGATCGATCCTTGGAGCATGGATAGACGAGATGGACAGCAGAGAGAAGACCCGAAGGACCGGTTTCGTGAGGTATAATTTCTACAGCATAGTAGTTAAAGGCTCTAGTAGTTTACTAGTTTCTAGTTTAGCAAAGATCCGTGCTTTAAGTCCATGTTGCCTTGCGCCAAATCATTGTTTTTTGTCGTTTCCGCCTCCTCGTAAGAACCGGGATGAGCAACGTGGACTTACAGTGGTATCAGAGCCTAGCTAAACATAAACTAGTAAGTTAGCAAAGTGTTTAGAATATCGATCGGAAAAAAGTCGCAAAACACGTCCGCAAAACCTCAAGTTTCTATCGATTTTTATACTGCTCAAAAAGTGATTTAAAATATATGAAAAATCGTCTCAGGGTTTTGTAAAAACACTGCAAAAAAACGATCCAGTGATTCGATCAAACCGCCGCGGTTCCGCGGCAATGACATGCTTATTGCCTCGGTTCCGCGGCCGATTTAACTCGGCAGTGGATCGGGTTTTGTGCAGGTTTTTGTTTGGCTGTTTTGGGATTTTTAAGACATGTTTTTTCTACCCAGATTTTCCAGAGAGCAAATTGACTTTTGGGGTGGTTAAAAATCCGTATTTTGATCGATATTCCGTAGACTATGGCTAATGGATATTATCTGTGATGTGATATATGTATTGAATGTCCGCTAATCGCTATATGTCGATTAGTGGGGGTTATACATATCTGTGATCTGTAATGTTGATGGTTTGTGGATATGAACTCGGTGGATTGTCGCGGATGAATATCCGGGGTGGATGTGAGATGAGAGTTTCTTTTTCTTTCATTCATGTAAAATTTGTAAATTGATGTAATATTATTTGTATGGCCGCACAACCGGGTCGAGGTTGTAGCCGTCATTGTATAATTTCTTTTTACTGTTTTTGCTCCTAGGATAGACCCAAGGTGGGGTGCACAAACTACCGGGTATCTTGAAGTGCCGAGTGGCATACTCACGGGTTGAGGGAGGTTGCTTCACTTCGGCTACTTGGCGGGTAGTTTGCCGCACCCGTAGGGGTCTAGGGTGGGGTATTGGCTATTCATCGCGACCGTGTAATCCGCTTTTCGTTGCAGGCTCGAACGAATCGCAGGTTCCTAGTATATCCAAAGTGTTCATCTGTGATCTGGAATGGCTATCATTGCTATATATCTATATATGATATCTATTTAGGTGTTGCTTATGTTTTGCATCCGCGCTAGTCCAGCCCCCGCTCCGTCGTTAGTTAAGTAACCTAACGGGTGATGACGGGACCCCGTGGCGAATGCGGATGGCATAAGCGTACACCATATTTTGGTTGTTTTCTGCAACGGTAGGATTAAATGATGGGACGCATTGGAATTAATGCAAGAAAATAAACCAAGTAACAGTTGTTGGGACACTTTCAAAACCACTCGGTTCTTTTCAAAACCAAATTTTAAACGCGGTGCTTGAACCACTCCTTTTAAAAGCTATCTCGTTCCATCGATTATATCAAGTTCACTACGTTCACGGTTTCGCCAAAACCATTCGTAGCCCTCCGTCATTTCATATGGATAGTCAATAGTATTCAAGCTGTGTTTGTTGGCCAAAGTCAAGGCACAGTGTTTAGTAGCTATTGGGTATTCATATGTAGCATAGATAGATGCGTTGGTTTGGGACAGTCGTACTGCCTTGTTGGCCAAAGTCAAGGGTATGTGCGGGTGGGTTCAAATTAACCTGGACAATGACGGGTAGAACTTGACATGTGACTTATGATTTGTTGGCCAAAGTCAAGGTCATAAAAGCATGGGGCAAAAATCCACATCGGGAGTTTCATAAGTACTGAAACTTGCTAGCGCTGCATACCATTTGGAGTGTGATAATTCTGGTAGGATTCCTTCAGTTCTGTTACGCGATGATATTTGGATCCCGATCCTACTGTGAGTATATGCTACTACTCGGGAACTTTCTCACTTAACGATCAATGCTATAAACCAAATAGGTGTCTAGAAAGGTGTTAGCGGGGCTACGCCCATAGGGAAAAGAGGTTATTTAATTAAGGAACTTCGCGAAAGCGTTGGAAAACCTCCCTCGAAGTACCGACACTGGCCTGGTTGAACGGTTAAGCAAGTATTGTACGGTGAGATTGATCCTGACCAATTCTTCCTTCATGGTTTGAGGAGGGATTCGAGAGACAGTGGGAGCCATCCTGTTTAGATAAATTAAAAACCAATCTAAACTTGCAAGAGCATCATGCTAAGTGTTTTCTTCTCTCTCTTAATTGCAGCGACCCAGTGACCGCACCTAGGTTACATCTAGATAATAAAATGACTGAATCTGACTGTTATGACTGGCAAAGGTCTGTCCAGATGTCCATTGCCCATGACAAGCTGGGACACCTCTTAACTAATCCCACCCCTGCCGTCTCAGGTCCAGCTTCCCCTGTCACGGATATTCATATCCGTAGGACATCGGAAAAGGAATGTGCGAAAGCCAAGTGCCTCGTATTAGCCTCAGTTGATGGTGCATACCAGGGGCAGCACGAGAAGATGGACTTAGTTTCTATCTTCCTCCATAACAAAGATTAATATGGAGAGTAATCTCGTATCGCAAGATATGAGACCTCGAATGAATTGCTTCCAGCGAGGTTGGCTATCGGGTCATCTGTAGGGGGCGACGTCCTTACAGAGACCAGCTCTTTTGAGCTCTCGGACCTAAAGACCACGTTGAAGAACGGGTCAGATGCTGACTTAGTTCAACAGTCTCTACCTACTACCCTGAAGGAAACCAGGGAAGTAAAAAGAAAGGGAAGGGCAGAAGTTTTGGGAATGGATGTAGTAAAAGAGGAATATCCCTATTATTACGGGAATGAACATGGGCAGAAGGATTGCAGGGCTAATATAGCCAGTAGCCAGAATTTGAAATATGTTGTGGCTTCGGCTTTGGGTGTGTTTGTAATAGAGAACTGTATGTCAGTTAACCCTACTTGCTGGGTATTGGATACCAGATCAGGATCTCACATCTGTAATTCGTTACAGGCCCTGAGAAACCGTAAGGTTATCAAGAAAGGTGATATGACTCTCAGGGTTGCTAACGGAATGAGCATGTATGCTGAATCCGTAGGGGAGTATCATCTAGGACTGACAACTGGGCAGATATTGATTCCGCATGACTGTTTTTATGTACCAGGTGCGACTTGTAATATCATATCTGTATCCTTACTTTCTAAGGAAGGATATGATTTTACTTTTGTAAGCGATGTAGTAAACATCCACCTAAATCAAGTTCTGATTGGGTCAGGTACATTGAAAAACGGTATATACGTTTTGAATCAAGCTCAGGTCTTCAGTGTCCAGAACACACCTAAAAGAAAGTCTCCGGAATTAAATCAGGCTTTCTTATGGCATTGTAGACTGGGTCGCATTAATGAGACACGGTTGACTAAGTTACATAAAGAAGGATACTTGGATCCGTTCGAGTACCAGTCTTATGCCACTTGTGAATCTTGTCTCATGGGAAAGATGACAAAGACTCCGTTCATTGGACAAGGAGAAAGAGCGAGCGAGCTCTTGGGACTCATACACAGTGATGTGTGTGGTCCATTGTCTACACCAGCGCGAAGTGGTTATTCATACTTCATTACTTTCACAGATGATTTCTCTAGGTATGGGCATGTCTTCTTGATGAAGCACAAATCCGAGGCCTTTGAGAAATTTCAGGAATACAAGAATGAAGTTGAAAAACAAACAGGCAAAAGTATCACGACACTGAGATCTGATCGAGGTGGTGAATACTTGAGTGCCGAGTTTCTGGGCTTCTTAAAAGAGAATGGAATTCTCTCTCAGCTTACTCCTCCATACACACCACAACACAACGGTGTATCGGAAAGGCGGAATCGAACCCTATTGGATATGGTTCGATCCATGATGAGTAAGGCTGAGTTACTGCGATCCTTCTGGGGTTATGCACTAGAATCAGCTGCATACCTTTTGAACCGAGTTCCAACTAAGACTGTGCCTACTACACCATATCAGATGTGGTGTGGGAAGAAACTCTATCTTAATCACATTAAGATATGGGGATGTCCAGCTTTTGTCAAAAAGCAGCATGTGGACAAGCTCGAGGCACGTTCAGTACAGTGTAAGTTTGTGGGATACCCAAAGAACTCCAAGGGGTATCTTTTCTATTATGCAGAGGAACAAAAGGTTTTTGTTTCTCGTCATGCCCGCTTCTTGGAAACTGAGTTTTTGGAAAACCAGATAAGTGGGAGCGCAATAGAACTGGAAGAAATTCCAGAACCACGAGCTATTACTGAAAGCTTAGTAGAACCAGAGGGTTTGAAAGAACAGGACATTCCAGCGCCACTCCGCAGGAGTAGTAGGCAGTCTTATCCGCCCGAGAGATACTACGGTTTTCTCATAGACGGGGATAGAGAGGACTGCACCATGGATTATGGTGAGCCGACTAGCTTCCAGCAAGCCATTCAGAGCGGTGACTCGGTAAAATGGCTGGATGCAATGCGGACCGAGATGAAGTCTATGTACACCAACAAAGTTTGGACTTTGGACTTTACTCCAGAAGGGGTAAAACCCGTAGGATGCAAATGGATCTTCAGAAAGAAGATTGGTGTAGATGGGCAGGTTGAAACCTATAAAGCTAGACTTGTTGCAAAGGGTTTTCGTTAAAGACCTGGTTTGGACTATGAAGAGACTTTTTCTCCAGTGGCTATGCTGAAATCCATTCGGATCCTTCTTGCCATTGCTGCTTTCCACGATTATGAAATCTGGCAGATGGACGTAAAGACGGCTTTCCTAAATGAAAATTTAAAAGAGTGCGTCTATATGGATCAGCCGGAGGGATTCATTCAGAGTGGGAGCAGCGGTAGAGTGTGCAAGTTGCTAAAGTCCATCTATGGACTGAAGCAGGCATTGTGGAGTTGGAACATCTGCTTTGATGATACCGTCAAAGAATTCGACTTTATCAAAAACCCAGATGAACCATGCATTTACAGTAAGATTGTAGGGAGAACTGTGGTATTCCTTGTCTTGTACGTGGATGACATTCTCCTAATAGGAAATGATATTCCTATATTATAGTCAGTCAAAGGATTCTTGTCGCAGAGGTTCTCCATGAAGGACCTGAGCGATGCCAACTACATTCTGGGGATCCAGATCTATCGTGATAGATCTAAGAGGATGTTGGGACTTTCACAGTCCAGGTACATTGACACCATACTGAAAAGATTCAGTATGGAAGATTCAAAGCGCGGTAATCTACCGGCTTGTCACGGAATCACCCTCTCCAAAGAGATGTCTCCCAAGACTGATTTGGAAAGGGATCGCATGTCTATTATACCCTACGCTTCTGCGGTAGGCTCTATAATGTATGCGATGTTATGTACCAGATCAGATGTAGCATACGCATTGAGCGTTGTAAGCCGGTATCAGTCGGACCCAGGGGAGAAACACTGGATAGCGGTAAAGAACATTCTCAAGTACTTGAGAAGGACTAAGGAGATGTTCTTGTTGTATGGCGGAAAAGACCTCCAGATCGAGGCCTTTGCTGACTCCAGCTTCCAGAGTGACAAGGATGACTCCAAGTCCATGTCGGGTTATGTCTTTACCCTCAATGGAGGGGCGGTTTGCTGGAAGAGTTCCAAGAAGGAGGCCGTTGCTGACTCAACTATGGAAGTGGAGTACATAACTGCTTGCGATGCCGCAAAGGAAGCTGTCTGGATAAAGAAGTTCCTCACGGAGCTTCAGGTGGTTCCTACCTTTATTGATCCAATACCGCTGTATTGCGACAACAACGGAGCTATAGCTTTAGCGAAGGAACCCAGGTCCCATCAGAAGTCCAGGCACATTTTGAGGCGGTACCACCTGATCAGGGAGATCGTAGATCGCCGGGAGATCGAGGTGAAGAGAGTAAATTCGGAGAATAACACTACAGATCCACTCACGAAGGCCCTACCTCAGACTCAGTTCGAGCGGCTGATCGAGATGATAGGTCTTCGATACGCCAGTATATGGCCTTAGTGCAAGTGGGAGATTGTTAGTGTATATGCCCTAGAGGCCATTACTGTATCATACTAGCTTGTATATTACTTAATGGAAGCTTGGGATATTCACAGTTGTATTGACAGTCTTACTCAAAATGGTAGTATGCTACTTGGTTTGTCTCAACTTTAATATGTGCATGTGTTTCTTTTAGCATATCGCTTATACATGATAGTAGAGCCCTTAGGATCTTTGCTTGATTACCAGCGTTGTGATGGCAGTCACACTCGTGGGGGCTGGGTAATCTATAAGCACATCCTTATACAGGTCCCTAGTCGTAGGACTATCGAGACAGGGCATCGATACTCCGGAGTAGACTAGCGTATACGCTTCTCATCCCAGCACGGGAGACGGTCTGTCCCACAGCCGTCAGTACGTCGTACTTGAGATAGTATGCGGGTGCTCGTTAGGTTACGAGTACACTGGAAAGGACTCGTCGGGAACTGTTGGTTGGTATTATACCTATCGTCAGTTATCAGTTCCCAGGTGACATGAGTACAGCTTAGTCCGCTGACTTGACACTGTCACTTCGCCTCGAGTGTGTTCCCATTGTACTTAGATTACTACCCTACCACGGCTCAAAGGAGTCGTGCAAACAGGTAGTAGTTGGGTGCAGTCCCGAAGCACTTGGAGGCAGTGACGGTTAGACAGGATTCGTCTCTCCCGGTATTGGGGGTTGACATCGCGCTGTGTCTAGGAGAGCCATTACACGAGTAGTCCCTGGCCAGGGCAAGCGAGATATACTGGTAGGTTTCCACTGTTATCTCAGGGTGTTCTGGGCTTCACTCCGACACGACTTGTACCGCTATTAGGGGACTGACGTTTACCGTCCCTAGGCCCGCCATGCGATGTATCAGACAAACAGACCGGACTGTACGGAGATTGTCACATACAGGCTTAGTAGGAGTTCGGATGGGTTTACCTCATCGGCCTTCTTATCGACATCTACATGGGGACCGTTACGTACAGCTAGTGCCGCTTGCGGTCTGTGGTTAAACCCACAGTCAGCGTAGTGTTGAGTCTTTAGAGTCCCACACAGAGAGTTTCCCTGCACTGAGCGAAACGTGTAGAGGCCGTATGGTTTTACGGCAGGGCTGCGATCACTTACGTGCACTTGTGTGCGTATGCTGTTCGGGTAGGCAATACTAGTGGGCTTTGGTTTAAGACGGATCCTAGTATTGTACAGATGGATTTTTTTTGTCTTCTGTGCATTCGCATTCTACGGAATGCGGATGCGGGTGTGTATGCACAGTTTTGAGGAGCGATGAAGGAGGAGGTGCCTCATTAGGGTTTTGGCAGTTGGTTCGGCCAAAACCGTTATGTGGCAGGCTCATTAGGGTTTTGGCAATTCGTTCGGTCAAAACCATTATGAGCCGGAGATATTGTTTACTAATCCTTTTAGTGATAATTTTGTGATGGCTAATTGCATTGACCATTTGACCACCATGACCTCTCTTGACTTTGTTGACCCGTTGACCGGTGTTGACCATTGACCTTCATGAGAGGTCTACACTCTTCTTTGGATTTTCTTTTTCTTTTTGATTATGAAAATGGTCAATTCAATGTAGCATAAACTTTGTCATGATAGGATTTGTAATGATGTTTACTATTATGTCAACCATGGTTCATTTCTTTAGCTCATAATTCTTTTCTCATTCTCTCTCTTGTTCTTGTGAGAAGAAAAGAAAAGCTCTCATGGTTGCTAGCTCCTCCTTCTTCCTCCTCTTGATTTCTTCTTTTGATCTCATGTGTTGAGAGAAAAAGATCCCACAAAGACAAACACTTCCATATATCTCTACTACACAACCTAGGGCATCTAGACTAGCGATCTCGTTGCCTTAGTTGCCTCGGCTCGAGGTGGAGCTCGGTGTACATCTCTCGGGTGGATCGTCTTTGACTCAAGAAGGCCGTGGAGGTGACCAAGATCCGGATCGATCCTCGGAGCGTGGATGGACGAGCCGGACAGCGGAGAGAAGACCCGAAGGACCGGTTTCGTGAGGTATAATTTCTACAGCATAGTAGTTAAAGGCTCTAGTAGTTTACTAGTTTCTAGTTTAGCAAAGATCCGTGCTTTAAGTCCATGTTGCCTTGCGCCAAATCATTGTTTTTCGTCGTTTCCGTCTCCCCGTAAGAACCGGGATGAGCAACGTGGACTTACAACCGTTATCCAGTGTACCGGACCCAATCAAACCATGGTTAAGGTGGATGTTAACAACATCGCTTACAAACGTGAAATCATAACCTTCTTTTGATAATACCGAAACCGATATGATATTACACGTTAAACTGGGTACACAAAAACAGTTATGCAAAACCAAAATATGTCCACTTGTCAATCCAAGGTGATAATCCCCTACGGACACAGCTCCCATGCTAGCTCCGTTAGCAACCTGGAGGGTCATATCACCAACCTTCAGCTCTCTACGGTCTCTCAATGCCTGCAATGAATTGCATATATGAGATTCTGATCCGGTATCCAATAATCAGGAAGTAGAGTTGATTGACAGACATTTTTCAATTACAAACACACCTGAAGTCGAAGCCACAGCTTGCTTCGGTTCCTGGTTCTTGGCATTCCAAGCTTTGCAATATTTCTTCCAGTGCCCTTTCCTATGACAGTGGAAGCACTCATCTTTTGCCACTACTGGTACCACAATCTTTTTCTTTCCCTTCACTCCAACCTTACTAACATCTCCTCTAGGTTTGGTGGCGGCCTTATTCTTCCTTCCTTTAGGCCTAGCCTTGGACCCGGAAGAAGAAGCACCGCGAACAAACATAGCGGGTGTTTTCCTTGCCTTCTGCAAGGTGCCCTCTGCACTCCTCAACATGTTAAGGAGTTCTGGAAGTTCAACTTCTTTTCTTTGAATGTTGAAATTCAGAATAAACTGGGCGTAGGTGGAAGGAAGGGACTGGAGAATCAAGTATGTATAGAGCTCGTTCTCCAAAGTCGTCTCGAGGTCTGCGAGCTCTTCTATATAGCCAATCATCTTTAGGACATGTTCTCCTACAGATGATCCAACGGCCAACCTCGCCTGAAACAAGTTCTTTGAGGTCTCGTATCTTGCTATACGAGATTGCTTTCCATAAAGTTCCTTTGTATGGAGAAATATGGCATCAAGATCCATATCCTCATGCCTCCTCTGATGTTCATTATTCATCGAGGCAAGCACGATGCACTTGGCCCTCGTGCAATCTAACTCCCAGGTCTTGCGGATTTCCTTATCCGCATTACTGGATTTAGGAACAGGGACAACAGTTGCCTTAGCAGTAAGGACATACCCTAATTTGTCATAGGTCAAAGCCATCTTGACATTCCTCAGCCAATCTTTATAGTTTGGCCCTGTCAATATTTTTTTTTCTAGTTGTAACTTAAGTCCTGTCATGTTCTGGGTCGCTGCAATTAGGAGAGAGAGAGAGAACACTTTAGCATGATGCTCTTGCAAGTTTAGAGTGATTTTTAGTTTATCTAAACTGGATGGCTCCCACTGTTTATCGAATCCCTCCTCAAACCAAAAAGGAAGAACTAGCCAGGACTATTCTCACCATACAATACTTGCTTAACTGTTCAGCCAGGCCGGTGTCGGTACTTTGAGGGAGGTTTTCCAACGCTTTCGCGAAGTTCCTTAATTAAATAACCTCTTTTCTCTGGGGGCGTAGCCCTGCTGACACTTTCTCGGCACCTACTTGGTTTGTAGCATTGATCGTTAAGTGACGAATCTCCTGATGAGTAGCATATACTCACAGTAGGATCGGGATCCAAATATCATCGTATGATAATGCTGAAGGAATCCTACCAACATTCATCAAACTCCAAACGGTATGCATCTCTTTGCAAATTTCAGTTTCTTTAGAAATTCCCGATATAAATTTTTGCCTCATGCTCTTATGACCTTGGCTTTGGTCAAAATGTCATAAGTCACATGTCAAGTTCTACCCATCATTATCTTGTTAATTTGAACCCATCCGTACATACCCCTGACTTTGGTCAAATGATAATACGACTGCCCCAAACTAACTCATCTATCTTTGCAACAAATGAATACCCAGCAGCTACCAAACACTATGCCTTGACTTTGGCCAAAATACATAGCTTGAATACTGCCGAATACCCAAATGAAATGACGGAGGGCTACGAATGGTTTTGGCGAAACCCTGAACATAATGAACTTGATATGACCGAAGGAACCTGATAGCTTTTAAAAGGAGTGGTTAAAGCTCCGCAATTAAAAAATATCCTCTGTTTTAAAATAACCGAGTGGTTTCTTTTAAACTGTTCCAACGATTCAACTTTGGCTTATTTTTTTGCATTAATATAATGCGTCCCATCAATTAACCTATCATTGCAGAAAACAACGAAAATATAACGTCCTCTTATGCCATCCGCATTCGCCACTGGGTCCCGTCATCACCCGTTAGGTTACTTAACTAACGACAGAGCGGGGGCTGGGCTAGCGCGGGTGTAAAACATAAGTGACGTCTAAATAGCTATAATATATAGATATTGTACATTCGTCTGACGCAATAATAGGCATTCCAGATCACAGATGAACATATTGGATTTTCTACGAATCCACATTCTTTTGAGCCTGCAAAGAAAGACGGATTACACAGTTGTGATGAATAACCATTACCCCACCCTAGACCCTTACAGGTATGGCAAACTACCCGCCAAGTACCCGAAGTGAAGAGGTCTCCCTCAACAACGTGAGTAGGCCACTAAACACTTCAATGTACCGGGTAGTTTGTGCACCCCACCTTGGGTCTATCCTAGGAGCAAAAATCAGTAAATGAAATAATACAACGGTGGCTACAACCGCAACCTGGATGTGCCCCGCAAAAGAATATTACATCATATTACAATTTATATCGAATGAATGAATATAAAAACCCATCTCAAACCCCAGCTAATCATCACAACAATCCAATCAAGTTCATAAACACAAACAGTAAAATCATTATAGAAATGTGCAACCCCCTGCCAACCGACATACTAGCAGTTAGGGGAGGTTTACGAACACATTATACAAATCACAGATATAATCTAATTAGACAAACATCGTAGAATTTCGATCGAGTAAACACAATTGATTCTATTCCAAAAACTTCTCTGTGCACCTGAGATTTGAGCAGAAACAAAACATTCCAGAAAGAACAAAATTAACACAGAAGAGTTACTAGGGAAGTTTGGGGTGAATCGGCTTCAACTTGGCCGCGGATCCGCGGCGGATCGCTGGGATCGGCCGCGGTTTCGCGGCTGTTTGGCCGATTCAGGAACCCAAATTTCTCCAGTATTCTTAAAATTCCCTGCTTGTAATTTTAAGGGTCCCTGAAAAATTTTTAGACCCCGTTTTAAAATCGACAGAAACTTGGTCAATTTGATGTTTTTTCCGGTTCGTTTCGCGATCGAATTTCTAACGACTTTGCTAACAAGTTAGTTATGGTTTAGCGAGGCTCTGATACCACTGTAAGTCGACGTTGTACACCCCACGAATTGCAGGGAGGCGGAATAGGTAAAACAATCATTTTGTTTAAACTAATATCGACTAACCGTACGGATCTTTGCTAAACTCTAACTAACATAATCATAGGAGGAATTAGCTACTATGAAAGAAGATTATACCTAATGAACCAAGTCCTTCTTCTTCTCGATGACCACCTCTTCGTCGGCCTCCTCTTTGTAATAGAAGATCCACCCGAGAGCTACTACTCCAAGCTTGACCTCTAACTTGAGGTAACTAGGTTACTCAAAGTGCTAATCAAAGCAACCTAGGGAATATAGAGTAGGATTATGGATTAATAAGTCTTGCTAACCCTTGATCTCAACACATGAGAGATTAGGGTTAGGGTTTGAAGAGAGAGAGCTTGAGGAGAGAGAAGGTGAGAGTGAGAATGATATGAATTCTTTCTCATTTACAATATATGATGAAGCATAAAAAATATCAAAAAAATCAATTAAATGATATTAACAACCATGCTTCATTTAATATATGCAATGAATCATCAAGTGGGTCATTAAGCAATAAATGCTTCATTAACTCATTTGAATGATTCATCTAATGAGTCACTAATCCATTAATGCAAATGCCACCTTAGCCCTCCAAGTCATCATCCTTCTAGAAGCTTCTCGACAATTTACGAGAACGCCCCTCCTATCCGTGAAAACACGGAAATACTTTAGACTGTATAAATCCAATAATCAGATACTAGAATCTGGCTTAAACTAAAGCCGGCTAGTAAAAACTGTCCGAACATCTTACGTGCATAAATGCACGTGCATGTCTGAACCCTGTCGTAAAACAATACGACCTCTATATCGTTTCGCCCAAAGCAGGGAAACTCTCTGTGTGGGACTCTAAAGACTCGACTACTACGCTGGCAGTGGGTTTAACCACAGACCGTAAGCGGCACTAGCTGTACGTAACGGTCCCCAGGTAGATGTCGATAAGAAGGTCGACGAGGAAACCCATCCGAACTCCTACTGAGCCTGATGTGAAAATCTCCGTACAGTGCGGTCTGTTCGTCTAGGACCATCGCATATCGGGCCTAGGGGGCGGCAAGCGTCAGTCCACTAAAAGCGGTATAAGTCGTGCCGGAGCGAAGCCCATTACACCTTGAGAAACTACTGGAAAACCTACCAGTAAATCTCGCTTGCCCTGGCCAGGGACTTTGCGTAATGGCTCTCCAGACACAGCGCGATATCAACTCCTAATACCGGGAGAGACGAATCCTGTCAACTGCCACTGCCTCCAAGTGCTTCGGGGCTGCACCCAACTGCTACCTGTTTGCATGACTCCTTTAAGCCGTGGTAGGGTAGCAATCTAAGAACAGTGGGAACACACTCGAGGCGAAGCAGCAGTGTCAAGTCTGCGGACTATGCTGTACTCATGTCACCTGGGAACTATTAACTGACAACGGGTATAATACCAACCAACAGTTCCCTTCGAGTCCTGTCCGGTGTACCCGTAACCCAACGAGCACCTGTATACTATCTCCAGTACGACGTACTGATGGCCGTGGGACAGACCATCTCCCCAACAGGGATGAGAAGCGTACACACTAGTCTACTCCGGAGTATCGATGCCCTGTCTCGATAATCCTACGACTAGGGACCTGAAAAAGGATGTGCTTGTAGACTACCCAGCCCCCACTAGTGTGACTGCCATCACAACGCTGGTAGTCAAGCAAGATCCTAAGGGCTCTATCAATACATACACACATATTAAGATAGATATAAACCAAGTAGCATACTACCATGTTTAGCAAGACTGTTAATATAACTGTGAATATCCCAAGCTTCCATTAAGTAATATACAAATCAGTATGATACAATAATGGCCCCTAGGGCATATACACTAACAGTCATGGTGTCTAGCGTGGAACTCTTCCAACATACCGTCCTTCCACTGAGGGTAAAGACAATGCCCGTGACTGACATTCAGTCGACCTTACCACCCTGGAAGCTTTCCAGTGATTCTCCTCAGGATCGATTGATACAATCTCACTACATCTAGTGAGAATCCTAACATCCAATTAGATCTATCTCATAGATCCAAAACTAGGATTTATGAGGTATCACCTTGATCCTATATAGAGAATCCTTGTGATAAGAGGAGATTTACCGAGCGTAGCATAGGAAACTCCTTCCCTATCAAGAGTATGTCATCGACGTATAATACAAGGATCACCACCATACTCCCTTTTACCTTTTTGTATATACTAGATTCATCTACCATTTTGATGAAGTCAAACTTTTTGACTATCACATCAAAACAGACGTTTCTACTCCGCGATGCCTGATTTATCTCATAAAACAACTTTCACACATTTCCACTGCTCCTACTGTCTACGAAGCCCTCTGGCTGTGTATTTATAGACGCTCTTTTCTAAATCATTATTTAGAAAAGCAGTCCTTACACCCAACCGCCAGATATCGTAGTCATGGTATGTAGCAGTGGCAAGTAGGATCTGGATGGACTTAAGCATAGCTTTGATAGTCTTAACCTTTCCATATACACCAAGTAATCTTCTCAAGATATACTTGCTTCTGATGGGGATTTAACCCTTCAGATAAAGCAACTAAAGTCCATACTTTGTTGGTGTATATGGATTCCATCTCAGATCACTAAGCATCCAGCCATTCTTACAGAGTCCCCACTCTTGATGGCCTGCTCGAAACAAGTTGGGTCATCGTCTCATGATGCAATCCTCGCTCCAACTGTCATAGAGAAACCGAAGTATCTTTCAGGTGGATGAGGAACCCTACTAGATCGGCGGAGAGGCTGAGGTTCGTTAGAAACTATTGAATCCATCGGGTTTACCAAATCATCAGCTGCAGTTTGTATAGCTGGAACTTTTTCCAGTTCTACCTCATGACCACTAATTTCTTTACAAGAAATTCCCTTTCCAAAAGGTGGCATGCTGAGAAACAAAACACCTTTTGCTCCCCAGTTTGGTAGAAGATATTCCCTTGCGAATGCTTGGGATATCCAACAAACTTCCACAGGACTGACCTTGTCTCGAGTTTGTCCGGATTTTGCTTTGGACAACCTCAAATCTTAACATCCTTAAGAGATGGGCTCTTTCCATACCATATCACATATGGAGTGGTAGGCACCTGATTTGGTTGGAACCCTATTCAATAGGTATGCAGCTTCTCAAGTGCATAACCCCCAAAAGGAAATAGGTAACTCAATAGTACTCATCATAGATCACACCTTATCACATAGGGTGTGATTGCTCTGCCCCGATATACCAACGTGTTGTGGAGTATACGGAGGAGTAATGTTGAGAGAGAATCTCATTCTCCTTTAGAATAGTCCAGGAATCCCGTGCTCAAGTATTCTCCTCCCTGATCACATCAAAGGACATAATACTTATACCCGTTTTGGTTCTCTACTTCTGAAGTACAAAGAACTAGTCCTGGCATGTGTAGACAGGGGACCCCATACATCATCATGTATCAATCCCAAGAGTTCACTAACTCTTTTTCTGTTTTCAATAAACAGAGCTATGGTCATCTTATCTTTGTGACATGACTGACAAGTTTCACAAGATGTAAATTCAAACTAATTTAAATATGCATCTAAATGTAACTTAGCTGGTCAGGTCACATTGATATGACCTAGTCTACAAAACCTCAAGAAGGATTCGTTCATTTCTGAACTCTTCCTCTTGTGTATGTTCTGTACATTAAGAACTGTGGTTTGATTTAGAACGTTTATGCTTTTAGATAACGTGCCTGAACTGATCAACTCTTGATATAGGAAATGTTCAAAACATTATCCAACAATACAAAATTATATCCTTCTTTATTTAATAAAGATACTGATATGATGTTGTATATCAAGTTCGGTATCTAATAACATTCGTTCAGAATCAATGTATTTTTTTAATACAGGGTGATAACTGCTAACAGACTTGGCTTGCAACAATTGTACCGTTTCCAACTCTTGAAACTTATCACCAGTTATCAGTTCTCTACCTATCTGTAGCCCATGTAACAGATTACATTTGCGGGATCCTGATCCGGTATCTCATACCTAGGACATAAAGGATACTGAGAAACAGTTCTCAGTAATGAACACACCCGAAGAAGATGCATCAGCATGCACTTTCTTCGTTTGGGCGGCACGGGAATTCTGGTAATCCCCTCTTTCCTACTCGGTCTTATAACAATTATAAGTTGGAGCGGGACCAACGTCCCCTAGCACAGTATAACAAGCTGGTTCGGTCAATACATCCGTATTTTTATCTTGATTAAGGCGTGACATAGTCGCAACCAGGAGAGAGAGAGAAGAAAACACTTTGCGTGCGCTTTTGCAAGATTAGATTTGGTTATTATTTTATCTAATCAGGATGGCTCACACTGTTTTAGTCAAATCTTCCTTCAAACCCTAAAAGGAAAGACTAGCCGGAATTAATTACACGCTACAAGTTCGCCAATCTTTCAGCCAGGCTAGTGCCGGTATTTTGAGGGAGGTTCCCCGTGCTTTCACACGGACCTAATTAAAGTAAACCTCATTTTCCCAGAGGCTTAACCCCGTTGACACCTTTCTAGACACCTACTTGATCGGCTAATTGTAATGTGTAAAACTCTCCCAGGAGTAACTCTTACTCGCAGTGGGTATAGGGATCCAACTATCTCATAGGAGGTATGTAATCTCATTGCAAATTTCAACACTTGAAATTCCCAGTAATATTTTACCCCTAGTATCCTATAACCTCGACGAAAACCAACAAACCATAGGGTACTAGTCAAGTTCAACCCGTCATTTTCCGATTGAATTAAACCCACCCGCACGACCTTTGACGAAAGCCAACAAAGTCGCACGACTACTCAAACTCAATCGCATCATATGCTTATACAGATAAGCATAAATAACTACCGCACACTACGCCTTGACGAAAGCCAACAAACGTAGCACGAATACTATGAAGTACTTATCTGAAATGACGGAGGGCTACGACATGTTTTTAAGAAAACCCTTTGTGTAATGAACTTGATATCGTTGTAGAATCGAGTGAATTTTGAAAAGGAGTGTTTTTGAAGCTTTTACTAGTTTTGCTAAAGAGGTCACTCCCGGTGAAGGGATCTTGGCTCTTTCCTTATCGAATAAAGTGCAGGATATTTCACAAATACCACTATGCAAAGCAAAAACTATAGAAGCAATCAAAAGACAAACCGAGTGGGTTGTAGCATATGCTAGTTTCGCTAAAGAGGTCACTCCCGGTGAAGGGATCTCGGCTCTTTCCTTATCGAATAAGGTGCTGGATATTCTACAAGGAATACCGCTATGCAAAGTAAGAACTAGAGCTACCAATTTTTAAATAAGTTTCTACAATATCTTTAGGTTTCTTTTATTTCATTAATCTCATTAATGAAGTCCCATTTTATTATGCTTCACAAGCATCACATTTGAAACAAAATCAACAATATAACATATATCTCATATATATAATATAAACATTCGTCTCAGGCAGTAATATGATCTCATCACAGAACATTGCAGCAGAAGAAACACATATGAAATATTAGATATTCTAGGAATTCCGTGTTTTAAGTTAAGCCAGTATAAAACATGGATTCCACAGTCGCGATGAATAGCTAAACCCACATCCCTAGACCCCTACGAGAGCGGCAAGCAACCCTACCCATTCTAGAGTTAGGAGACCCAGTCTCGACTCCTCGATATGGTCTCCCACTGGACCCTAGAACCCGGTTACTTGTGCCCCCCGCCTTGGGTCTATCCTAATGCGGAAAAGTAAATAATATACAATGGTGACATCATCCTCAACCCGAAAGTGCCACAATAAAAGAATATTACATACAGTTGATCTTTACATGAATGAAAATGAAAAACTCTCATCTCACAAAAAACCCCCGGCTATTCAAAACACGACGATCCAATATAACATATCACAGCAACACATAACATCATATATCATCAACGTAAGTAAATATGCGTATCCCAGTTGTCGTTGACATATAGCACTGAAACCGACGATACACCACATATTACACTTACGGTCGCAGAAAAGAAAGTGAAAAACTACAACATTTGGAATCCACAATCACTTTAGACATCTTAAATCCGAAATATCACATACTTCGCATTTCATGCCTAACTATATGAATTCCACATATTGTATTGTTAGTTGTGTGTATGCCCTAGAGGCCAGTATTGTACAGATTATGTATATTATATTGGATGCTTGGACATATATAGAGATGACTTTCTTGCTCGACATGATAGTATGCTATCTGGTTACTCTTTATCTTAACATGTACACTAGTCTCTTTATACTGTCTTATAGTTACATGTTGGTAAAGCCCTTAGGATTTGTACTTGACTACCTGGACTATGATGCAGATCATACTAGTGGGGACATGGTAGTCCATAAGTACATCCTTCAAGGTCCCTAGTCGTGGGTGTATCGAGACGGGGCATCGATAAACCAGAGTAGACTAGCGTATACGCTTCTCGACCCATGAGATGGGCGATGGATGATCCCAAATCCATTGGTGTTTGACATCAGAGATGGTATACGGGTGCTCAGTGGAGACTGGGTACACTGGACGGACTTGCCGAGAACTCCCAGATGGTATTATACCTCACGTCAGATGGCAGTTCTCAGGTGACACTTGTACAGGTTAGTCTGTAGACCCGAGATCGTCATAGAGTCTTGTATGATTCCCACTGTTCTTTGATCTCCACCTTACCACGTCCATGAGGGCGTGCAAAACGGTGGTCTTTGGGTACAGTCCCGAGTCACATGGAGGCAATGAGCGATAGGAGGGGTTTCGTCTCTCCCGGTATTGGGGGTTGATGTTGCGCTGTGCTCGATTGGCCGTAACAGGGAAGTCCCTGGCCAGGGCTGATCAGAGATTTGCTGGTAAGTGTTACCAGTAGTTTCTCGACCCGTTACGAGCCTCACATCGGCACGACTTATCGGGTTATTGGGGTCTGACGTTTACCACCCCTAGACTTGATATGCGACGTATCAGACGAAGAGACCGGACTGTATGGTAAGTGTTACTGGTCGGATTCGCAGGAGTGTGAGCGGGCTAGCTCGTCGATCTTCTGATCGCTCAATACCCGGGTGGCCGTTATGTTTAGCAGACCGCTTGCGGCTTGTGGGTGCTTGATATGATCATCATCTGCTACCGGCGTATTGACGAGTCTTTAGAGTCCTACACAGAGGTTTCCTGGCTCAAGCGAAACGAAATAGGAGCGCATATGAGATATGTGCGGGACCGAGAATAATGCGTGTATGTGATACCGCATTTCATTCTCGCGATATATGTTTCGATTGGTCATATTCGATATGACCTAGTTATCGAATCATTGATTCGATAAATCGATACATTGGATTCTAGTCGGTTATGTGCGACATGACCGGATCATTGAATCAAATGTTGATTTAATGATTTAATGCATAATTATATATTTGATATATTGCATTGCATTAACTAGTATTGGTTCACTTTAAACGGATTTTTCTCACTTGATGCACATTGTATATGTGATATGCTTTAGTGCACTACTTTGTATCATGTTTGATGATACTTGATCATATAGTTAAGTTTATAGAATTAATCCATGGTTAATTTGATAATTAGGGTTTTGCATATTCATTTATTTATTTATTTGTTTATTTATTTATTTGAAATGGATTAAGATAAGAATGGTGGCTTTATTTGTTTTATATTGAAGCTTCATGAAGCTTTGACTTTGCTAACCATCCTTATCTTCATGCTTAACCCTAACCCATCCAAGTGACCATGGTTAATTCTCTACACTTAACCCTAGTTCAAGTTATGATAAGTATTTGATTTAAATTTATTTTTATCACAAGACTTATCATATTCTTTTCTTGAGCTCCATCTTCTTCTTCTTCTTCAAGCTTGCTACTCTAATGGCAACTTGAGATTTAGTGAGAGAAATCCAAATCTAAAGTGAACCCACCTCCTATTTCTTCATCCTCTACCTCTTGCCAAGTTGTTTTGGGTGTTTACTTCATAAGTTTCACAAGTTTGTGAAGTCGGAGCTTGAGTTTGTGCAACCTCGACGTAGATCGTCTTTGACACGAAGCCGACGACCTATTCCGCACGTTTCTCCGATGAAGCCGTCACGAGAGTTCAAGCTTCAAGATGGACAGCGAGAGGACGCCCTTGCGGATCCGTGGAGGTGGATATCCGGATCTACAAAGGTTGTAATTTCCGTATCCCAGTAGTTAAGTGTTAACTAAGTTTTCTTTTCGCCTAAACATCTAGTTTAAGATCCGTAGTCTAGGGTTTCTCGGCACCAAAAATTTTAAATTGGCATGTTCGATGCCTTGTGAGACCACTATAGGGTGCCTAGGAACCTTTCACTAGTATCAGAGCATGGCTAGAGCCTTAGGCGAAGCGTAGACGGAATTTGAAGTCCGAACGACCCAAAACCGAAACCCAAAATATGCTCTCTGTACTTTTTTGAAAACAGTGGATTTTTCCAAATTAAAAATTGCTAATAAATTCAGCAGGAAAAAATAAGAATTACGGTGCAAAAAGTTTCTGGTGAACAGTGTTTTTCGCGGCGGATCAGCGGCAGAAGCATGGCTTCTGCGGCTGATCAGCGGCCAATTGGTGACGTCAGCCCACTTTGTTTGCACAGTAACTCCTGATAAATTCTGCTGAGTTTTCTGGGAATTTTTAATATTGATTCAAGAGTTGAATTTTCTGCAATTGTTTTGGGGATTCGGTGTTTCGATCGGGGTATCAAATTTTGTCTATTTGGCTTTCCGGATAAATTTTAGAATATGTTAAAAAGTTCGACCGGATATAAATACCCAATTTTTCCCCTGTCGGGAAATTTCCAAGTGTTGGATTTTTCCGTAGTTTAACGACGTTCTAAGTAGTGCAAGTAACTCGATGGTCCCTCTAGAAGACAACAAACCTTAACTCGATTATGTGACCGTCTTGAACTGCCCTTTGAACCTTCGGGTTTGGGGCAGTACGGCGTGCCACATGTGAGGCGTTGGCTTGACCCTTCTACGGCTGGACTGTTGGTACTGAGGTACGAACTGAATGTTGTTAGACTTATTTCATGTGTTGATCTGTATTGGGAAAACTTGGGTGTTCGATTGTTCGATCGGAAAGTTTAACATTTTCTGTTTATCTGGAATGTGATACAATAATTGGAATTCACAAGTAGTTATGAGATAACTGAATGAATGTTATAAATCTAGCAATTTAGTCCCATATGATATTGAAAAGAGTTTTCGATAATGAGACTAAAATGCGGGATTTATATCTGATTAGGCATGTGATGTCTAAAGCCGTTGCGGATTCCAATTGTTGTAGTTTTACACTTTCTTTTCTGTGACCGTAAGTGTAGTATGTTCATATCGCCGGTTTCGTTGCTATACGTCAACGACAATTGGGGTATGCATACTTACTTACGTTGATGACATGTGATGTTATGTGTTGCTGGATATGTTATATTGGATCGTCGTGTTTGAATAGCCGGGGTTTTTTATGTGAGATGAGTGTTTTTCATTTTCATTCATGTGAAAACTTGTATGTAATATTCTTTTATTTGGGGCACTTCCAGGTAGCGGAAGCTGTCACCCTTTGTATATTATTTACTTTTCCGCATTAGGATAGACCCAAGGAGGGGAGCACAAGTAACCGAGTTCTGGGGTCCAGTGGGAGACCAACTCGAGGAGTCGAGTCCGGGTCTCCTAACCCTAGAATTGGCAGGGTTGCTTGCCGCTCTCGTAGGGGTCTAGGGGTGTGGGATTGGCTATTCATCACGACCGTGGAATCCGTGTTTTATACTGGCTCGTATTGAAAACACGGACGTCCTAGTATATCCAATATTTCATATGTTTATTCTGCTGTGATATCTGTGTTGTGACTCTGTGATGGATATAGTATATAGTATATATGATATATTATATAGACGTTACTTATGTTTTACACCCGCGCTAGCCCTGCCCTGTTCTGTCGTTAGTTACCTAACCTAACGGTGCACGAGGGGACATCGAGGCGAATGCGGATGGCATAAGTGTACGTCATATCTATCTGTGATGTTTAGGTATTTAAATGATGGGACTTCATTAATGTGATTAATGAAAGATAAGAAACCTAAGATGTTGTAGAATCGAATTTTAAATAAAACAGGTAGCTACAGTTCTTGCTTTGCATAGCGGTATATATGATATACCCTGCACCTTATTCGATGAGGAAAGGACCGAGATCCCTTCACCGGGAGTGACTCCTTTAGCAATAACTGGCAGATGCTACACACTCGGTTTGCTTTTGACTGCTTTTGTGTTTTTGCTTTGCACAGCGATATATATGATATATCCCGCACCTCATTCGACGAGGAAAGGACCGAGATCTCTTCACCGGGAGTGACTCCTTTAGCAAAACTAGAAAAGCCTCAAAATCACTCCATTTTTAAAACTTCATTTGATTCTACAATGATATCAAGTTCATTACGCAATAGGTTTTCAGAAAAACCTGCGTAGCCCTCCGTCATTTCAGATAGGTTACATATAGTATTCGTGCTACATTTGTTGGCTTTCGTCAAGGTGTAGTGTGCAGTAGCTATGTGCTGTTTATCTGCTGCATATGATGCGACTGGATTAGGGTAGTCGTACGGCTTTGTTGGCTTTCGTCAAGGGTCGTGCGGGTGGGTTTAATTCAGTCAAGAAATGTACGGGTTGAACTTGACTAGCGGGCTGTGGTTTGTTGGCTTTCGTCAAGGTCATAGCACGCTAGGGGCAAAAGCATTATCGGGAATTTCAAGTGTTGAAATTTGCAATGAGATTGCATACCTTCTATGAGATAGTTGGATCCCGATACCCACTGCGAGTAAGAGTTACTCCTGGGAGAGTTTTACACAGTGCAATTAGCCGATCAAGTAGGTGTCTAGAAAGGTGTTAACGAGGTTACGCCTCTGGGAAAACGAGGTTTACATTAATTAGGTTCGTGCGAAAGCACGGGGGACCTCCCTCAAAGTACCGACACTGGCCTGGCTGAAAGATTGGCGAACTTGTAATGTGTAATTAATCCCGGCTAGTCTTTCCTTTTAGGCTTTGGAGGAAGATTTGATAAAAAGCAGTGGGAGCCATCCTGATTAGATAAGATAATAACCAATCTGATCTTGCACGAGCATACGCTAAAGTGTTTTCTTCTCTCTCTCTCCAGGTAGCGACCAGTTCATGCCTTAATCAAGATAATAATATGGATGTATTGACCGAACCCGCATGTTATACTATGCTGGGGAACGTTGGTTCCGTTCTTTCCTGTAAGAGTTATAGGAATGAACAGGAAATAGGGGAATACCAGGATTCCCATGCCACCCGAATGAAGAAAGTACATGTTGATGCATTTTCTTCGGGTGTGTTCGTTACAGAGAACTGTTTCTCCATTTGCTCTACGTCCTGGGTATTAGATACCGGGTCAAGATCCCATATATGTAATCAGTTACATGGGCTTAGGAAAGGTAGAGAACTTGGAGAAGGTGATAAAGACATTAGAGTTGGAAATGGTGCAATTGTTGCAGCTAAGACTGTCGGAGAATATCACCTTGTATTACCAACTGGTAATACATTGGTTCTGAACGAATGCTATTACATGCCGAACCTGATATGCAACATTATATCGGTTTCTTTATTAAGCAAAGAAGGATATAATTTTGTATTACAGGACAATGTTATGAACATTTTCCGTAACCAAAAGTTGGTTGGATCAGGCACGTTATGCAATGGCATTTATGTTCTAAATCAATCAACAGTTCTGAGCATAACAAACACACACAAGAGGAAGAGTTCTGAACTGAACGAATCCTTCTTGTGGCATTGTAGACTGGGTCACATCAATGTGACACGACTAGCTAAGTTGCATAAAGATGGATATTTAAATCCGTTTGAATTTTCATCTTATGACACTTGCCAGTCATGTCTCAAAGGAAAAATGACCAAAACTCCGTTTACGGGACACGGAGAAAGAGTTACCGAACTCTTGGGACTGATACATAGTGATGTATGTGGTCCCATGTCTACACATGCCAGGGATGGTTCTTCGTACTTCATTACATTCACTGATGATCTCTCAAGATACGGACATGTATACTTAATAAGACACAAGTCTGAAGCTTTTGAGAAATTTAGAGAATATAAACAAGAAGTCGAAAACCAAACCGGAAAGAGTATTAAAATCCTTCGATCTGATCGAGGAGGTGAATACTTGAGCAATGAATTCCTGGACTTCCTAAAAGAGATTGGGATTCTCTCTCAGCTGACTCCTCCATATACACCACAGCACAACGGTGTATCAGAACGGAGGAACCGCACCTTATTAGATATGGTGCGCTCTATGATGAGCACAGCTGAGTTACCTATTTCCTTCTGGGGGTATGCGCTTGAGACAGCCATACATCTATTGAATATGGTCCCCACCAAATCTGTGCCTACCACTCCATATGAGATATGGAAAGGGAAGAGACCAAGTCTTAACTATGTTAAGATATGGGGTTGTCCAGCCTATGTCAAACGACAAAATCCGGACAAACTCGAGGCACGGTCTGTTCTATGCAAATTTGTAGGATATCCCAAGAATTCTCAAGGGTATATCTTCTACCACCCTGAGGAACAAAGAGTGTTTGTTTCTCCGCATGCCACCTTTTTAGAAAAGGAATTTCTTGAAAAAGAGATTAGTGGTCATGAGGTAGAACTGGAAGAAGTTCCAGCTGCAGAAGCTACAACAGAAGATCTGGTGGAACCAGAGGATTCCGTAGTTCCCGACGAACCCCAGCCTCTCCGCCGATCTATTAGGGTTTCTCGTCCACCTGAGAGATACTATGGTTTTCTCATTGATGGTGGTAGTGAGATTGCATCATGGAGGATGATGACCCAACTAGCTTCGAGCAGGCCATCACGAGTGGGGACTCAGTGAAATGGCTGGATGCTATGCGGTCCGAGATGGATTCCATGTACACCAACAAAGTATGGACTTTAGAAGTTGCTCCTGAAGGGGTAAAACCCATTGGGAGCAAGTGGATCTTCAAGAAAAAACTTGGTGTAGATGGGAAAGTGGAGACTTTCAAAGCTAGACTTGTAGCAAAGGGTTTTCGTCAAAGACCAGGTGTGGACTATGACGAGACCTTTTCTCCAGTGGCTATGCTTAAATCCATCCGGATCATGCTTGCCATTGCTGCCTATCATGACTACGAAATCTGGCAAATGGATGTTAAGACCGCCTTTCTAAATGGTGATTTAGAAGAGTGCGTGTACATGACTCAGCCAGAGGGCTTCATAGACAGTGGGAGCAGCGGGAAGGTGTGCAAGTTGCTTAAATCCATTTATGGATTAAAGCAAGCATCGCGGAGTTGGAACATCTGCTTTGACGTCGTTATCAAAGAGTTTGATTTCGTCAAAAATCCAGATGAACCTTGTATCTACAAGAAGGTGGCAGAGAGTAAGGTTGTCTTCCTCGTATTATACGTAGACGACATACTCTTGATAGGAAATGATATTCCTATGCTGCAATCGGTCAAGCTCTTCTTATCACAAAGATTCTCAATGAAAGATCTTGGTGATGCCTCCTGCATATTGGGGATCAGGATCTATAGAGATAGATCCAAACGGATTTTGGGATTGTCCCAATCCAGGTACATTGACACCATACTAAAGAGGTTTAGTATGGAAGAGTCCAAGCGTGGGAACTTGCCCACGATCTCTGGAGTCACTCTCTCCAAAGAGATGTCTCCCAAGACTGATTTGGAGAGAGCTCGCATGCAAGGGATACCCTATGCTTCGGCAGTAGGCTCTATCATATATGCGATGCTATGTACCAGACCCGATGTAGCATACTCACTAAGTGTAGTGAGCAGGTATCAAGCTGATCCTGGAGAGAGTCACTGGACAGCTGTGAAGAGCATTCTCAAGTACTTGCGAAGGACTAGAGATATGTTCTTGGTGTATGGTAACGGAGAACTCCAAGTGGAGTCCTTTACCGATTCGAGCTTCCAGAGTGATAAGGACGACTCTAAGTCGCAGTCGGGCTTTGTCTTTACCCTTTACGGAGGGGCGGTTAGCTGGAAGAGTTCCAAGCAGGAAACCGTGGCAGACTCGACGATGGAGGCTGAATACATCGCTGCCAACGATGCTGCCAAAGAGGCTGTCTGGATCAAGAAGTTCATTACTGAACTTGGAGTGGTTCCATCCATTGAGCATCCAATACCTTTGTATTGCGATAACAATGGAGCGGTGGCTTTGGCCAAGGAACCCAGGTCCCATCAGCGATCCAGGCATATTCTGAGGCGGTATCACCTGATCCGGGAGATAGTTGATCGCCGGGAGATCGAGGTCAGGAGAGTTGACACGAAGAACAACACGGCGGATCCACTCACGAAGGCCATTCCCTAGATACAGTTTGAGAGACTCTTCGGGATGCTCGGTATGAGATACTACAGCAGCTGGCCCTAGTGCAAGTGGGAGATTGTTAGTTGTGTGTATGCCCTAGAGGCCAGTATTGTACAGATTATGTATATTATATTGGATGCTTGGACATATATAGAGATGACTTTCTTGCTCGACATGATAGTATGCTATCTGGTTACTCTTTATCTTAACATGTACACTAGTCTCTTTATACTGTCTTATAGTTACATGTTGGTAAAGCCCTTAGGATTTGTACTTGACTACCTGGACTATGATGCAGATCATACTAGTGGGGACATGGTAGTCCATAAGTACATCCTTTAAGGTCCCTAGTCGTGGGTGTATCGAGACGGGGCATCGATATACCAGAGTAGACTAGCGTATACGCTTCTCGACCCATGAGATGGGCGATGGATGATCCCATATCCATTGGTGTTTGACATCAGAGATGGTATACGGGTGCTCAGTGGAGACTGGGTACACTGGACGGACTCTCCGAGAACTCCCAGATGGTATTATACCTCACGTCAGATGGCAGTTCTCAGGTGACACTTGTACAGGTTAGTCTGTAGACCCGAGATCGTCATAGAGTCTTGTATGATTCCCACTGTGCTTTGATCTCCACCTTACCACGTCCATGAGGGCGTGCAAAACGGTGGTCTTTGGGTACAGTCCCGAGTCACATGGAGGCAATGAGCGATAGGAGGGGTTTCGTCTCTCCCGGTATTGGGGGTTGATGTTGCGCTGTGCTCGATTGGCCGTAACAGGGAAGTCCCTGGCCAGGGCTGATCAGAGATTTGCTGGTAAGTGTTACCAGTAGTTTCTCGACCCGTTACGAGCCTCACATCGGCACGACTTATCGGGTTATTGGGGTCTGACGTTTACCACCCCTAGACTTGATATGCGACGTATCAGACGAAGAGACCGGACTGTATGGTAAGTGTTACTGGTCGGATTCGCAGGAGTGTGAGCGGGCTAGCTCGTCGATCTTCTGATCGCTCAATACCCGGGTGGCCGTTACGTTTAGCAGACCGCTTGCGGCTTGTGGGTGCTTGATATGATCATCATCTGCTACCGGCGTATTGACGAGTCTTTAGAGTCCTACACAGAGGTTTCCTGGCTCAAGCGAAACGAAATAGGAGCGCATATGAGATATGTGCGGGACCGAGAATAATGCGTGTATGTGATACCGCATTTCATTCTCGCGATATATGTTTCGATTGGTCATATTCGATATGACCTAGTTATCGAATCATTGATTCGATAAATCGATACATTGGATTCTAGTCGGTTATGTGCGACATGACCGGATCATTGAATCAAATGTTGATTTAATGATTTAATGCATAATTATATATTTGATATATTGCATTGCATTAACTAGTATTGGTTCACTTTAAACGGATTTTTCTCACTTGATGCACATTGTATATGTGATATGCTTTAGTGCACTACTTTGTATCATGTTTGATGATACTTGATCATATAGTTAAGTTTATAGAATTAATCCATGGTTAATTTGATAATTAGGGTTTTGCATATTCATTTATTTATTTATTTGTTTATTTATTTATTTGAAATGGATTAAGATAAGAATGGTGGCTTTATTTGTTTTATATTGAAGCTTCATGAAGCTTTGACTTTGCTAACCATCCTTATCTTCATGCTTAACCCTAACCCATCCAAGTGACCATGGTTAATTCTCTACACTTAACCCTAGTTCAAGTTATGATAAGTATTTGATTTAAATTTATTTTTATCACAAGACTTATCATATTCTTTTCTTGAGCTCCATCTTCTTCTTCTTCTTCAAGCTTGCTACTCTAATGGCAACTTGAGATTTAGTGAGAGAAATCCAAATCTAAAGTGAACCCACCTCCTATTTCTTCATCCTCTACCTCTTGCCAAGTTGTTTTGGGTGTTTACTTCACAAGTTTCACAAGTTTGTGAAGTCGGAGCTTGAGTTTGTGCAACCTCGACGTAGATCGTCTTTGACACGAAGCCGACGACCTATTCCGCACGTTTCTCCGATGAAGCCGTCACGAGAGTTCAAGCTTCAAGATGGACAGCGAGAGGACGCCCTTGCGGAGCCGTGGAGGTGGATATCCGGATCTACAAAGGTTGTAATTTCCGTATCCCAGTAGTTAAGTGTTAACTAAGTTTTCTTTTCGCCTAAACATCTAGTTTAAGATCCGTAGTCTAGGGTTTCTTGGCACCAAAAATTTTAAATTGGCATGTTCGATGCCTTGTGAGACCACTATAGGGTGCCTAGGAACCTTTCATGTATCACATTCCAGATAAATTGACAATGTTAAACTTTCCGATCGAATAAACAAACACCCAAAATTTCCCAAATAGCTCAACACTTGAGCGGAGTTCAAAAACTCCCAGAACATATCATAGCCGCTATGAACCAGCCGTAGAAGGGTCAAACCAACGCCTCACATGTGGCAACGCTAAACTACCACAAACCATATAGTTTAGTGGCGGTTTTAACGGTCACATAATCGAGTTAAGGTTACGTTCTTCTAGAAGGTCCACAAATTCGCTTTCATGATTTTCTGAAAGTTTTAAACTCAGGAAAAATCCAACAGTTGAAAGTTTTTCGATAGGGGAAAAAGTGAGTTATTGATATCCTTTCGAACTTTTTAACACGTTCTAAATTACCCGGAAAAACTTAGACGAAGTTAAACCTTCCGATCGAATCAACGAGTTCCCAATATTTCCCAGAAAGCTCAACATTTGAGTAGAATTAAAAATTCTCAGAAGTATGAAAAAGTACCCAAGAATAATACCCTGAAGTAATAGCCCCTAACTCCAAAGTTGGCCGTGGAACCGCCGCCAAACACATGGTTTGGCCGCGGTTCCGCTGTCACTTGATCGAGTTATGGTTTCGTACTTCACAGTAATTCTTAGAATTTCCTGCATGATTTTCTGAGTATTTTTAATATGGAAAAAACCAACTTTTTAGAAAATTTCCAGAGAGGGGGTCAAAAATGATGTTTCGGGGTTCGATCAAACTTTTAACTTCGTCTAGACAACGCCTAATGCTCTAGCTTGGCTCTGATACCACTGTAGGGTTGTATAGCATGACAACAAGGTTTAGCAAGGCATCACACATGCCATTTTATAAAAATTTGGGGTGCTATGAAACTCTAACCAAGATCTTAACTAGAGAATTAGGGTAAACATTACAAGTAAACAACTTTACTTCTAAGAGTTAGGGATTACAACCTTGTAGTCCGTTCCTTGATTTCATAAGCTCCGTGTTGAGGTCCCTTCACTGCGATCATCAAGTACCCGAACTCTAGAGTGGCTCCATGAAGAGAAAGATGCAAGCTTGCTTCCAATCTTCAACAACTAAGATGATCTACGTTGAAGAAACTCAAACCCAAGTTCTTGCTTCACTAATCAAGTATTAGCAAAGTAAATACCCTAATCTAAGTGGCTAGAATAGATGAGGATGATGAAGTAGGAATTTAGCTCTCTTTTGTTTTCAATTTCTCACTTTATTTCATCACATCACAAAAAGCTAGAAAGCTTTTTTCAAGAGGAAGAAGAAGAAGAATTTCATTTGTGATGAACAATGAATTGTTGTGTGGTTACAAATCAACCATGGGTTAAGAAGATAGAGTTAACCCTTGTAGAGAATAAACTAGAGGCTAAGGTTTGGGTTGGGTTAATAAATATCAACACAAAATATCGAAGGTCAAAGTCAAAGCTTCATGAAGCTTCATGAAAGCTTCATCCAAGCTTAACCCTAATCCAAACCTTAACCATGTTTAAACTCCACAAAACATATTGCATTTGTAACCCTAACTTGTTACAATATTATATATCACATATATAATATATATAGTAACAAAAGAAAATAATACAATTAACATATATCGCATATATATCAATGTATTATCCATGTGAGAAAAAGAATCTTTAAGTGAGCTTATATTAGTTAATGTAATGTAATATATCAAATATATAATTATACATTAAATTATCAAATCAACACTTGATCCGATAATCCGGCTATTTCACAAATGACCGACTAATATAATATGTATCAGTTCATCGAATCAACACTTGATCCGATGAACCGGCTATATCACATATACCCGGCCATATCACATATTGCGAGAATATAATATGGTATCGCATACACGTATTATTCTCGGTCCCGCACATATCACATATGTGCTCCTACTCCGTTTTTCCTGAGCCAGGAAACCTCTGTGTAGGACTCTAAAGAATCGTCAATACGCCGGCAGTAGGTGATGATCATATCAAAACAACCACAAGCTGCAAGCGGTCAGCTAAATGTAACAGCCACCCGTGTATTGAGCAATCAGAAGATCAACAAGCAAGCCTGTACATTCTCCTGCGAATCCAATCAGTAACACTCCTGTACAGTCCCGTCTCTTCGTCTGATATGTCGCATATCCAGTCTAGGGGTGGTGAACGTCAGACCCCAGTAACCGATAAGTCGTGTCGATATGAGGTCCATAACAGTTCGAGAAACTATTGATAGCACTTACCAGTAAATCTCAGCAACCCTAGCCAGGGATTTCCAGTTATAGCCAATCGAACACATCACAACATCAACTCCCTATACCGGGAGAGACGAAACCCCTCCTATCGCTCATTGCCTCCCTGTGATTCCGGACTGTACCAAAAAGCCACCGTTTTGCACGCCCTCTTGGACGTGGTATGATGGAAATCAAAGCACGGTGGGAATCACACAAGACTCTATGACGATCTGGTTTACAGACTAACCTGTACCAGTGTCACCAGAGAACCGCCATCTGACGTGAGGTATAATACCATCTGGGAGTTCTCGGCGAGTCCGTCAAGTGTACCCAGTCTCCACTAAGCACCCGTATACTATCTCTGATGTCAAACATCAATGGATATGGGATCATCCATCGCCCATCTACATGGGTCAAGAAGCATGCGCTAGTCTACTCTGGTATATCGATGCCCTGTCTCGATACACCTGCGACTAGGAACATTTGAAGGATGTACTTAGCGACTACACTGTCCCCACTAGAATGATCAGTATCATAGTCCTGGTAGTCAAGTACTCATCCTAAGGGCTTGATTGTTCGTTTTTCCCGTTGTGTAGTATATAGAGAAATTTGTAAAGAACTTCACAACCAAAAACTATTTTGACCGCAATCAAACTACGGTGTCGGATGTAGTTAATGAATGAGTGCGGATCGTCCACAGGGATTGCACGATTCAATTGTATTTTGATACGTTTGAAATGAAATGTTAAGCAACAATAAACGAAAACATGATTCAAGAATGATTTGTATTCGAGTGTCACTATTCTTTATGCAAGAATCAAGAAACTATAAACAATCAAGAATCGGTGTTTTGATAATATTTCCAATCAACAATCAAGAATATAAGAGAGGCTCGTAGGAATCGATAGGATCAATAGACGTGATGTAATCTAAAGATATCGTGTTCTTGTCCTTCGAAGGATTGATACTAGATTGATGATGATCGACGAGAGTTGGGGCTTTATCGTGAAACTAGGGTTTCATCCTATAACCCTTGTTCTTTCGTCGATATCATTCCTTTTCTAGCCTCTACCAAATTCAAGAAACGATCGTAACTCCCCAATTTAGATCGATGTCAATCAAGAAAGCATCGAAACGAAATGGGTCGTCGTTTCTTGAACTTGCTAGGGTTTACAAAACTCGTGGGAATCAAGAATCGATTAAAGCTATGTTACATCATCATTCTATTATCCGTCTCGACTCCTCGACGAGCGGAGTTTTATTCACACATCACCACAAAGACAATATTCAAGAATTGTAAAGATAACATGATGCGGAATTTAAAGAAAACAAGATAAAAGAATATCACCTTTTATTTAATCAACAATTTCAATACATTCTTTCAAGAATCTACAAGAAGAAGAAATCGATCGTTGACTCGGCTTCGCTCGTCTCCGTGGATCGTGGATCTACTTTTGATCTCTTGCCCGATTGAAGATCGGCTCGGCTCATAAAAGGGTTGAAGGCATCTTGCTTGGCTTGCACTCAAGATCTTGAATTGTGGTTGGATTTAGGGTTAGGGTTTCCTACAAGCTCTCTCACTAAACTTGAGGAAGAAGGAGATGAAGAATGGGATTGATTTTTCTAAACTTTCCCAAGGTTGAATCCTTTTGAAGATAATGAGCCTAGGGTCTTATTTATAGAACTCCCAAACCCTAGGTTTAGATTTGAATTTCCCTTTCCCTCCAAAAGTTTGTTGAGGAGTTTCTAGAAGGAGTTTGTTAGGAGCTAGCTTAGGGTTTAAGCTAGGGTTTAGGGAAAGTTCTAGAAGTATTAGGCTAGTTTAGGTGTTTGCTGATCTGGTGGAAGTATCTGGAATATTCTGGAAACTGGGATGTCTTTCTGAGCAGTGGCCACTGAAACAGGAATTGTGCTGCAAATTTGAGGGGATGATGTCATGGGGTTGCCGCGGATCCGCCGCAAGTGCATGGTAATGGCCGCTCTTCCGCGGCTCATTGATGAGCTTGGACTCTGGGTCTTCTGGTGTGATCTTGGGCTTCTGTTGGTGGCTTCTTATGATATTTAGATTTGTATTTTCCTTTCTGTATTGATACCAGATCTGAGCTAGTGAGTTTACGAGCGATGTAATGGTCGAGCAAGCTTCTTTTCCTGCACAGACTTCGAAACACGGGTTGCAAGATATAGAAAATATGCCATGTGATGAAATGCAGTCAATTTCCCTAGAAATGCCGGTTTTAAGGTCGAATACATGTAATCTGATATTTTGCGACCGATTTGCTAATATGTGAATTATGAATACCGTACACTTCTATATGGATGCAAATGATGAGGAAATTGCCGACTAAAATATGCAATATTTTCGACTGATCAAATACCCCCAAACTTAATTTCGATCGTCTCGAGCGAATGTTTTATTAAAAAGAGAAAAGGAGAAAATAAAGAAAGAGAGAAACTAACTAGCACACTTTCGTAGGCAATACGATTGCACTGAGCACGTGCAACAAGCCTTTAAACCTCTAGGTGTCCCTAGTAGGAGGAGTGTTGTCTCCTGAGGGTTTTCAGCGGATTGCACCCAAAAAATCCAATAATAAAAGCAAGATCATGAATATTACATTTAAAGAAGAGAATCGTAAAAGAAAGACTTTGAAAATTAGGGTTTCCAACTAAGCTAGCTTTTCGGTTGTCATGAGCCCTATCTTAATGGTCATGAAAAGATGTTAGAAATCACGTCCTCCCTCAATAAAACATCGTCTTATTCTTCATTCCTATCTTTATTCCAAACATCGATCATATCACCCTGCGTGTGTGTAAAGACATCCCTACACCCGGAGAATTCAATTCAAGCTATCATACCCTTGCCCATCGGCCTCAGTACTTCTTGGCAAACGAGATTGCTTACACACTTTCATGCGACCGTTAATACTTCTTGAGGTACTAACCGACCGATTACTAATGTGCTTGCATGCTTGGTGTATTTTCCTCGTCTTGCACCACCTCAGGCATAGCAGTGACTCCCAGACCAGTTGACCTTGGGGCACTAGGTGAAGAAGCACCCTTTTGCTATATATTTTTATTGCCCTCGGTGATAACAAAACCAGTATCCATTTTTCTCACCACTTTAAAACACATATTTTTTTTTTCTTTCATACTTTTGGCTTTAAGACAAGAGCATTTCAAGGTATCCTCTACTATCCCAGGCTTCAAGACGTGTGTAAGTGCGAGTAGCAGGGTAGCAACGTTCAAAATGTTTGGCTTCCAGAATAGAAACTATTTTTCAGACTTATTTTTATCCTCAGATTAGTGACGACCTTCATCTTACTAACCCTTGGAACAACGGCTCATAACTACTTATTACTAGTTCGTATAAGAAAACTTTTAATTTTCTTAGTTTTCTAAAATTTTTCTAATCTCATGGATGTAATTGTTCACTATCTAAACTTTCATTATCTTATTTATATACAAAAAAGTGTAAATATTAAAATTATTTTTATATTTGAAAATTTGAAAATTTTTATGGGTTTTTGAAATTTTTTCAATTTTTATAGATTTTTTAAAAGAAATGTTTTGTGCTTATGCAGATGATATGCAAATGATGCGAAAATAAGCACAAACCTCCCCCAAACTTGTTTTCAACAGTGTCCTCACTGTTGCCGAATGTTATACCTACAAAAATCTGTAAGACTGGGGGGAATTATTAGTGGGGGCAAAATATATAAGTGAAGAACTTCCCCCAAACTTATCTTTTACTCACCTTCATTCAAAAGATGATGCAATGATATACAGGATATGAAGGTGAGACGGAGGAATTTTTAATCCAAATAAACTGGCTCTTGTAAGAACAAGAGCTCCTTCGTGGGGTCAGTGGAAAAATACGGCTTTAATCTATGTCCATTTACTTTGAAAACAGTGTCGTTTTTAACATTTTCAACTTCTACTGCCCCGTGCGGGTATACAGACCGCACAACAAATGGTCCCTTCCAACGAGATCGGAGCTTACCCGCGTGAAGGTGTAATCGTGAATCATAAAGAAGGACTTGTTGACCAGGTAAAAATATTTTCCTTAAAATGCTTTTATCGTGAAAAACCTTAGTCCTATTCTTTGTGATTACAGCATTATCATAAGCTTCATCGCGGAGTTCGCTTAGCTCGTTAAGTTGCAGCTTCCGAAAGTTGCAAGCAAGGTTTAGATCAAAATTTATTTCTTTTATAGCCCACAATGCTTTATGCTCTATCTCGACAGGTAAATGACATGCTTTTCCAAACACTATCCTATATGGAGACATTCCTAGGTCGGTCTTATATGCAGTCCTGAATGCCCAAAGAGCATCCGTCAATTTGGTCGACCAGTCTTTTCTATTTTTAGCAACAGTTTTCTCCAGGATAAGTTTGATTTGTCTGTTTGAGATCTCAGCCTGCCCGCTTGTTTGTGGGTGATAGGGTGTAGAAAGACGGTGGTTGATTGAGTATTTTCGCATCAGAGTCTCGAAAGACCTGTTGCAGAAATGTGTCCCATTATCGCTAATGATAGCGCGTGGGTGTCCAAATCGCGAGAAGATATTCTCTTTTAAGAACTTAATGACAACTTTCCTGTCATTAGTGCGACATGGAATGGCTTCTACCTACTTTGAGACATAATCAACCGCCAACAATATGTACAGATTCCCAAAGGAGTTGGGAAAAGGACCCATAAAATCAATGCCCCAAACATCAAACATTTCAACAACCAGAATGGGTTGCTGAGGCATCTCATTCCTCTGGGATATTCTATCCGTATACTGACATTGTGTACAGGTTTTGCAATACTCAAATGCGTCCTTGAATAAGGTCAGCCAATAAAATCCACATTGCAAAACCTTTTCCGCAGTCTTTCTAGGACCAAAGTGACCCCCACAAGCCTGATCATGACAAAATGAAAGAACACTCTTGAACTCTTCATTTGGGACGCACCGGCGAATGATCTGATCAGGACAATATTTAAACAAATAGGGCTCGTCCCAGTAATAGTGTTTTACTTGGGAAAGAAAACGATATTTGTCCTGTTTTGACCAATCGCTCGGTATAAGTCCCGTGGCATGATAGTTCACAATATCCCTGAACCATGGTTCAGCGGATATGCTCAAGAGCTGTTCATCAGGGAATGAGTCATCAATCGGCAGGGTCACAGGGGAAGGAACGATGCGTGAAAGGTGGTCAGCTACTACGTTTTCACATCCTTTCTTATCTTTGATAACAAGATCAAATTCTTGTAACAGTAGGATCCAACGTATTAGTCGACCTTTTGCATCTTTCTTCGCCAGAAGATGTTTTAAAGCGGAATGGTCAGTATACACAACTATAGGTGAGCCAATTAAGTAAGGCCTGGATTTTTCTAAAGCAAATACAACCGCTAAAAGTTCTTTCTCGGTGGTTGTATAATTGATTTGCGCATCATTCAGGGTCTTACTAGCATAGTAAATCACGTGTGGCATCTTTTCGATGTGCTGTCCTAAGACTGCACCTACTGCAAAATCAGATGCGTCACACATCAGCTCAAAGGGGTAGTCCCAATTTGGTGATGATAAAACGGGGGCTGAAGTGAGTGAGTGTTTAAGTGAGTCGAAAGCTGTCTTGCAATCCGAGTCAAAATGGAAGGTCGTATCCTTGGCCAGGAGTAGTGTTAAAGGTCTAGCAATTTTGCTAAAATCCTTAATGAATCTCCTATAAAAGCCCGCATGGCCAAGGAAAGAGCGAATATCTTTGACGCTTTTGGGATGAGGCAGGTTTTGAATGACATCTACTTTAGCTCTGTCAACCTCAATGCCTTTCTGTGAAATGACATGTCCAAGGACTATTCCTTCTTGGACCATAAAGTGGCATTTTTCCCAGTTTAAAGTCAAGTTCTTCTCTTTGCAACGAGTAAGAACAGCGTCCAGATTCGCTAGGCAATCAGAAAAAGAGTCTCCAAAAATCGAGAAGTCGTCCATAAAGATCTCCAAAAAATTCTCTACCATATCAGAGAATATCCCCATCATACACCGCTGAAAGGTAGCGGGAGCATTGCATAACCCGAAGGGCATGCGACTGTAAGCAAAGGTACCAAAAGGACAAGTAAAAGTGGTTTTATCTTGATCCTTTTTGGCGATGGGGACCTGATTGTAGCCTGAGTATCCGTCCATAAAACAATAAAACTCTCGTCCCGCTAAGCGTTCCAGCATTTGATCAATAAATGGTAGAGGAAAATGGTCTTTCCTTGTAGCAGCGTTGAGTTTCCTATAATCGATGCATACACGACACCCAGTTTGGGCGCGTGTTTGAATCAACTCATTCGCCTCATTTGTGATAACTGTGATGCCGGATTTCTTAGGAACGACATGTATAGGACTCACCCACTGGCTATCGGAGATGGGGTATATAATACCACTATCTAAGCATTTGACGATCTCTTTCATGACAGCTTCCTTCATAACGGGATTCAACCGTCTCTGTGGTTCTCGGGTCGGTCTGGCATCGTCCATCACATGTATATGATGTTCAACTATCAAGGGACTAATCCCTTTGATGTCCGCCATACTCCAACCAAACGCCTCTTTGTTAGATCTCAATACCGATAAAAGGGCATTCTCTTGCTCTGATGCAAGAGAAGCGGAAATGATAACCGGTAATGACTCGTTCTCACTTAGATATGCATATTTCAGGTGAGAAGGTAAAATTTTGAGATCTAACTCAGGCGGTGAAATGATAGAAGGAAGGGTCATAGATTGATTTTTGGATCTACAAAGAAGCTCAGAGCCTGTGAAAGATACAGACTCGGGTGGAGAAAAGTCAGAAGTGCAGGACTCATGTGTAGCTAAAGTGTCCTCACTAAGATCTAGTGCAAAGTCAAGCAGAGATGTGCTAATGTCATCGAGATCAGTAAAGCAAAGATCCTCAGCTCCATAACTGTCGGGAGCGATCTCATGGATAGAGCACACATCTAAAATATGAGCAGAGGGTTCTGACGGCTGATTTCCAACTTTATAGATATTTAGTTCAATGGTCATATTTCCAAATGATAAGTTCATTGAACCATTTCTACAGTTTATAACAGCGTTGGAAGTGGCAAGGAAAGGACGACCTAGAATCACCGGAATTTGGCCCCGAGGGTTTGCTACAGGATGTGTGTCGAGCACAATGAAGTCTACAGGGAAAACAAATTCCCCGACCTTTATCAACACATCCTCTAATTCACCCCTTGGTTTGGTGATAGATCGGTCTGCCATCTGGAGAGTGCAATGAGCAGGTTTCAGCTCTCCAATCCCTAATTGCTCATAGACAGAATAAGGTAACAGGTTAACACTTGCGCCAAGGTCTAAAAGAGCACGATTTATGTTTTTACCCCCAATCGAAATCGAAATTGTAGGACAACCTGGGTCCTTTCTTTTCTTTGGAAGCTGGGGTATAAAAGCAGTGCTGATGTTATTAGACATAAAGACCTTCTTCGGCACTTGAGTCTTCCTCTTCCTAGTGCACAAGTCCTTAAGAATCTTCGCATAAGCGGGGACTTGCTGAATGGCATCTAGGAGAGGGATATTGATGTTAACCTGTTTGAACATCTCTAAAATTTTCTCCATATGAGGACTCGTTCTATTAGCCCTTAACCGGTTCGGGTAAGGTGCTTTCGCAATAAGCGCAGGGTCCATCACAGGAGAAGGAAAGGGAGGTAGACGAGGTCCCAAAGGAGGTGTGGGGACCGTCTGTGGAGAACTATAAGGGTTGGGTGAAGGTGTTGAGCCTAAAGGGAAATGGAGAATAGGCTCGTGTGAAGGTGGTTTGGTAGAAGAAGAAGGATCAGAAGGTGAAGTGTGTGTGTGTGGGAAAGACTCAGCCGGGGTGTTGGTATGATTTTCAGTATCATCAATACCTTCCCCGACATGATTGTTCAGCACTCTTCCCGATCTCAACGTTGTAATGCCCAGGATTCTGTAGGGGTTGAGAGGGAAGTTTCCCTTTTTCTCTCGCACTCATTTCGGCTTTTAAGCGTGCGATTTCAGCTTCCATCGTGCGAATACTCTCAGCTTGGGACGCTGAGTTTTTCTTTATTTCACTGACGGAAGATCTAACCTCAGTCGAAACATCTATGAAATTTGATAAAAGTGATTTCATGGTTTGAGTGAATTGAGAGAAATCGTCAGCACAGGGCTGCATAGGATTAGACTGTGCAGGAGTGTTGCCCTGATTTTGGAAATTTTGTGACGGGTAGGGGTGCTGAGTGAGTTGTAGGGGTTGCTATTGTGGTGGAGGAAGAGCCCTTTGAAATTGATTCGTGTTTGGAACCGTGTTTTGAGATTGGTTTTGGTTCCAAGCAAAATTCGGGTGGTTCCTCCAACCCTGATTGTACGTGGAAGAATATGGATCGTTTCGAGGTCTTTGAAATGCGGCATTAGAATGCTCGTGACCTTAAAACGCAGAGTTTAATGGACATTCTTCCGTTAAATGTGACGGATCAGAACAGCACCCACAAACAGTTTTGGGGAGCGACATTGGGTTTAGGGAGGCTGCTGCAAATTTGTGTTCCATAGCGTCGAGCTTCTTTTGCATTGCTGCCATTTCAGCTCGAACACCTATGGACACATCTATTTGGTGTACGCCACCCCTATTCAATGGTTGTGTTCCACTCTCCCAAATTAGTGACTTTTTAGCGAACTCTTCTAAGTATCGCCAAGCTTCCCCATCATCTTTGGTCATAAATGTACCTTGACACATGTTTTCAAGGCTCTGTTTAGTGCTAGGGTTACTGCCCTCATATATGATTCGGCAAAGCTCCCATCTCGGGATGCCGTGGTGAGGACATTGAACCAATAGATCCTTGAAACGTTCAAAGTATTTTGAAAATGGTTCGGCAGGGAGCTGGGCAAATTGGTTCAGTTCGCTACGGATTCGAGCCGTCTTTTGGACTGGGTAAAATTTCTTAAGGAATGCAGCGACGAATTCTTCCCAATTCGTAATAGAATGTGCGGTGGTGTTATATAGCCACTTCTCGGCTATATCGCACAAAGTAAATGGAAGAAGTCGTAGACGCATCGCATCCACTGAAAGTTGTGACGTACCCATCATTGCGCATACGTTTTCAAATTTGGTAATGAAAACGTAAGCGTCCTCGGTCTCGAGTCCGTGGTATTTGGGTAAAAGATTGATATACTGGGGCTTAATCTCGAAGTTATCCCTATTGGCTGGTGGTGTGGATAAGCAGGTCGAAAGAGGACCTCTATGTGGATAGCATCTTTCCTGGAGAGAAATGTGGGGTGGAGTAGGATTCTGCGCACCAACGGACGGTGGCAGATTAGGGTTAAAGAAATTTGATGGATTCGGATCCATCGGTGTGGGTGTGGTAGTAGGTAAAGAAAAGGTAAATGGAGAATTATCGACTTCGGAGTCGATAAAAGGTACGCGGACTAAACGGGCACTAGAATCCCGTGTCCAGCCTATCTTGCACTAAAAAGGGTTAGTACAAGTGGCAGCGTTGGCTTATAATTAGGGGTAAAATGAATGCGGTGCTTGCTTTAAAAAGGGACGGATTTTGAAAAAATGATGCGACAAAACAAATGCAGCACACAACCCTAGAATCTAGTGGTCACCTAGGTCCGATCTCTAGACCGCTCCTAACTGCCAAAAGACAAGTCGCAGGATCAATCCTCCACTGCCTCTTTGTCCCCCTGTGGCCGGATAAGTGCCAGGTAAGTGGGAAGGAACCACCACTACAGTGGTCCTAATTAATAACCACTAGCCTTAGACACACTCGCCTTAGGCACCACAAGAAAACGCGGATAAGCAATGAATTACCCACGACCTTCTCTTGTCCTATTGAGCGCGACAGTCCTTAGAGTCTTCTCTAGATTTCTTTTAATTAATGAGGGTAATGCGGATGCAAGTTTTGCGATTTTCGGGGCCTAGGAAGGGTAATGAAATCCCCACTTAATTTGGATTTGGCCGTGCCCCTTAAATTTCCGTATTAGAATGCAAACAACCAAGAAATCAAAATCACACACAATTTTTAATTTGCTTTTGCGGCGCTGCGATTTATTTGCAAAGAATCCTGCAGCAAAGTGTTAATTGGAGCTAAAAAGAGGAGAGGGGAGAGAGCAAGAAATCACCTGCTGGAAAATTTTCCAGAGAACCCTCAAGACTGCGGCGGTTCCGCCGCAATGACCTTGTATATGCCGCGCTTCCGCGGCTTGTTGATGGGTTCACTGTACCAAACTTCTTCAGCTGCTTTCTGTTCCTATCTCCAGATCTCTGGTATATCCCAAATAATTTTTCCACAGCACAGAATGCTCCAGATCTCCTTGCAATCAAATCACAACACACGTGTAAGAGTTTGTACGAATTTTGATTTCAAGAAGTAAAACGTAATAATTCTTTCACTTCAAACTATAAATGCAAATGAATTAGCGCGTAATCCCCGGCAACGGCGCCATTTTGATTGTTCGTTTTTCCCGTTGTGTAGTATATAGAGAAATTTGTAAAGAACTTCACAACCAAAAACTATTTTGACCGCAATCAAACTACGGTGTCGGATGTAGTTAATGAATGAGTGCGGATCGTCCACAGGGATTGCACGATTCAATTGTATTTTGATACGTTTGAAATGAAATGTTAAGCAACAATAAACGAAAACATGATTCAAGAATGATTTGTATTCGAGTGTCACTATTCTTTATGCAAGAATCAAGAAACTATAAACAATCAAGAATCGGTGTTTTGATAAGATTTCCAATCAACAATCAAGAATATAAGAGAGGCTCGTAGGAATCGATAGGATCAATAGACGTGATGTAATCTAAAGATATCGTGTTCTTGTCCTTCGAAGGATTGATACTAGATTGATGATGATCGACGAGAGTTGGGGCTTTATCGTGAAACTAGGGTTTCATCCTATAACCCTTGTTCTTTCGTCGATATCATTCCTTTTCTAGCCTCTACCAAATTCAAGAAACGATCGTAACTCCCCAATTTAGATCGATGTCAATCAAGAAAGCATCGAAACGAAATGGGTCGTCGTTTCTTGAACTTGCTAGGGTTTACAAAACTCGTGGGAATCAAGAATCGATTAAAGCTATGTTACATCATCATTCTATTATCCGTCTCGACTCCTCGACGAGCGGAGTTTTATTCACACATCACCACAAAGACAATATTCAAGAATTGTAAAGATAACATGATGCGGAATTTAAAGAAAACAAGATAAAAGAATATCACCTTTTATTTAATCAACAATTTCAATACATTCTTTCAAGAATCTACAAGAAGAAGAAATCGATCGTTGACTCGGCTTCGCTCGTCTCCGTGGATCGTGGATCTACTTTTGATCTCTTGCCCGATTGAAGATCGGCTCGACTCATAAAAGGGTTGAAGGCATCTTGCTTGGCTTGCACTTAAGATCTTGAATTGTGGTTGGATTTAGGGTTAGGGTTTCCTACAAGCTCTCTCACTAAACTTGAGGAAGAAGGAGATGAAGAATGGGATTGATTTTTCTAAACTTTCCCAAGGTTGAATCCTTTTGAAGATAATGAGCCTAGGGTCTTATTTATAGAACTCCCAAACCCTAGGTTTAGATTTGAATTTCCCTTTCCCTCCAAAAGTTTGTTGAGGAGTTTGTTAGGAGCTAGCTTAGGGTTTAAGCTAGGGTTTAGGGAAAGTTCTAGAAGTATTAGGCTAGTTTAGGTGTTTGCTGATCTGGTGGAAGTATCTGGAATATTCTGGAAACTGGGATGTCTTTCTGAGCAGTGGCCACTGAAACAGGAATTGTGCTGCAAATTTGAGGGGATGATGTCATGGGGTTGCCGCGGATCCGCCGCAAGTGCATGGTAATGGCCGCTCTTCCGCGGCTCATTGATGAGCTTGGACTCTGGGTCTTCTGGTGTGATCTTGGGCTTCTGTTGGTGGCTTCTTATGATATTTAGATTTGTATTTTCCTTTCTGTATTGATACCAGATCTGAGCTAGTGAGTTTACGAGCGATGTAATGGTCGAGCAAGCTTCTTTTCCTGCACAGACTTCGAAACACGGGTTGCAAGATATAGAAAATATGCCATGTGATGAAATGCAGTCAATTTCCCTAGAAATGCCGGTTTTAAGGTCGAATACATTTAATCTGATATTTTGCGACCGATTTGCTAATATGTGAATTATGAATACCGTACACTTCTATATGGATGCAAATGATGAGGAAATTGCCGACTAAAATATGCAATATTTTCGACTGATCAGGGCTTTATCAACATGTAACATAGAGACTATCAGAGTACATGTTAAGATAAAGAGCAACCAGATAGCATACTATCATGTCGAGCAAGAAAGTCCTCCATATATATGTCCAAGCATCCACTACAATATACATCGCATGTACAGTAATGGCCTCTAGGGCATACATATCACTAACATGACTTAGCCGGAGGGCTTCGTAGACAGTGGGAGCAGCGAAAAGGTGTGCAAGCTGCTTAAATTCATCTACGGGTTGAAGCAGGCATCGCGAAGTTGGAACATCTGTTTTGATGAGGTAGTCAAAGAGTTTGACTTCTTCAAAAACATAGATGAACCTTGTATATACAAGAAGGTCGCAGAGAGTAAGGTCATCTTCCTCGTATTGTATGTGGATGACATATCTTGATAAGAAATGATGTTCCTATGCTGCACTCGGTCAAGCTCTTATTATCACAAAGATTCTCAATGAAAGATCTAGGTGATACCTCCTACATCTTGAGGATTAAGATCTATAGAGATAGATCTAAACGGATACTGGGATTGTCCCAATCCAGGTATATTGACACCGTACTAAAGAGGTTTAGTATGGAAGATTCCAAGCGTGGGAATATACCAACGATTTCAGGACTCACTCTCTCCAAAGAGATGTCTCCCAAGACTGATTTGGAGAGAGCTCGCATGCGAGGGATACCCTATACTTCGGCAGTAGGCTCTATCATGTACGCGATGTTATGTACCAGACCCGATGTAGCGTACTCACTATGTATAGTGAGTAGGTATCAAGTAGATCCAGGAGTGAATCACTGGAAAGCTGTAAAGAACATTCTCAAGTACTTGAGAAGGACTAAAGAGATGTTCTTGGTGTACGGTAACGGTGAACTCCAAGTGGAGTCCTTTACCGACTCGAGCTTCTAAAGTGATAAGGACGACAGTAAGTCGGTCTCGGGTTTTGTCTTTACTCTCAACAGAGGGGCGGTGTGTTGGAAGAGTTCCAAGCAAGACACCGTTGTAGACTCGACGATGGAGGCTGAATACATCGCTGCCAACGATGCTGCCAGAGAAGCTATCAGGATGAAGAAGTTCATTGCTGAGCTTGGTGTGGTTCCATCCATTGAGCATCTAATACCTGTGTATTGTGATAACAATGGAGCGGTGGTTTTGGCCAAGGAACCCAGGTCCCATCGGAGATCCAGACATATTCTGAGGCGGTATCACCTGATCCGGGAGATAGTAGATCGCCGGGAGATCGAGGTCAGGAGAGTTGACACGAAGGACAACGTAGCGGATCCACTCACGAAGGCCCTCCCCCAGACGCAATTTGAGAGACTCTTTGGGATGTTGGGTATAAGATACTACAATACATGGCCTTAGTGCAAGTGGGAGATTGTTAGTTATATGTATGCCCTAGAGGCCATTATTGTACATATGATGTATATTATAGTGGATGCTTGGATATATATAGAGAGGACTTTCTTGCTCGACATGATAGTATGCTATCTGGTTACTTTTATCTTAACATGTAGACTTATATTATGATATTGTCTTGCTCTCACGTGTTGATAAAGCCCTTAGGATATGTACTTGACTACCTGGACTATGATGGAGATCATACTAGTGGGGCCTGGGTAGTTCAAAAGTACATCCTTTAATTGTTCCTAGTCGAGGGAATATCGAGACATGGTATCGATATTCCATAGTAGACTAGCGTATATGCTTCTTGACCTATATGATGGGCGATGGATGATCCCACATCCTTTGGTGTTTGACATCAAAGATGGTATACGGGTGCTCAGTGGAGACTGGGTACACTGAACAAGACTCGCCGAGAACTCCTATGTGGTAGTATACCTATCGTCAGATACCAGTCCCCTGGTGACACTGGTACAGGTTAGTCTGTATACCCGAGATCGTTATAGAGTCTTGTGCGGCTCCCACTGTGCTTTGATTTCCTCCCTACCACGCTAAAAGGAGATATGCAAACAGGTGGATTTTGGGTACAGTCCCGAGTCGTATGGAGGCAATGAGTGATAGGAGGGGTTTCGTCTCTCCCGGTATTGGGGGTTGATGTTGCGCTATGCTCTATTGGCTATAACTGGAAGTCCCTGGCCAGGGCTGCTGCCGATATTTACTGATAAGTGTTATCAGTAGTTTCTCAAACTGTTATAGGCCAGGCATCAGCATGACTTATCACGTTACTGGGGCCTGACGATTTCCACCCCTAGACATGATATGCGACATATCAGACGAAGAGACCGGACTGTACGAGAGTTTTACTGATAGGCTTCATGGAGACTGTGGACAAGCTTGCTTGTTGATCTTCATATCGCTCAATACCCGGGTAGCCGTTACGTCCAGCTAGTACCGCTGATGGCTTGTGTCATGCCCCGCTTCCCAGAGTGCGCTAAGATAGGCACGTGACAGAGCCAACCATGCTACCTGTGGATAGGAAACATCCCTCCATAGTCACATTACAACTGTCTAGAGATATCAAGAACAGTAGAAATAAAATAAACTATCTAGTACATGTCCATGAGCCAGAATAAACGAGTCAAGAAATAATATGCGGAAGCAATAGATCCAATAAACAATAACAATATGGAAAGTAAACATAACTAAACTGGATACTAACTAGATACTAACAGGATACTAACAGGATCCTCACTGCTCGGCCTGACGGCGGAAATACTCCTGATCGACCTGTTGCAAAGGAAGAGGATTTGGGCCATGCAAAACCTAGACGTCAGTGCGTCATAATATCAATAATAATACAATCAGTAGGTAACAAGACATGCATGCATGAGTATGAACAGTAATAAAAGTATAACAGTAACACGAATAAGAAACAGTGAAGGGTATAAGCACACGAGACGTGCGATGAGTAAACTGAACTAAACTACTGGGTTAATTACTTTCAAGTCTTTGAAATCAATTTAATGAATCGTCAATGTAACTCAATAGTATCCCGTGCATGCCCGGGACCACGGTCAAGATTCTCGGGCTGAATCCGAGACGTGCCGTTGTGCAGCAAACATGTAACATGTACAGATGAATGATGTCAGCAGCATCATCCCGGGGCTGGCCTAGCCCATAGAACTGATCATTATAAGCATCGAACTGTCGAGTTACAAGTCAGGTTTCTTCATTGATTTCCCCATACCCCCAAGTTATGTGTTCATGTCAGGTATTGATAAATCTGAGACTAATGCCAACACAGGATCAAGCAGGAACATGTTTGTCTATACAGACAACAGGATATGTCCATCGGGACAACATGTCAGGATTGTCGGCATTAGAAATAGAGTCAGGTAACATGTCAAGTAGTGATATATCAGGTCAAGTCAGGTAGTGTACATGTATCAAGTCATGTCAAGTAGTGGTGTATCAGGTCATGTCATGTAGTGCACAGGTATCAAGCAGGTGCTCATAATCAAACTGTAGCAAGTATTGAATCATGGTGAAAGTACAGATGTACAATAAAAGCATGGATGCACAAATATCGATCAGGGGTTACATCATTACAATGTAGGGTGTACAATATCAAGCATGGGGTGCCGATATAACAACACCATGTAATAATGTGCCATGGTATGCGAATAGATATAGAATCAATGGTATGGATGCACAAATATCGATTATGGGTTACATTTACAGTTCCAATACTAATTAGGATGCATTTTATTAAGTATGGGGTGTTACTAAAATAATAATATGAATTAATGTAATCTATAGATGTAGTTATATATATTTTAAATGATATGGATGCAAACGGTCGTCATATAACAGTAAAATGATAAACTGGTGAATGCAGGATGTACAACTAAACAATTTGAGATGTAAATATTCCATTTGGTGCAGTATATTGTAATATAGTACATAACAAGATAGGTTTGCATGCATTAGACGTGAAATAACTTGTACGGATGCATACGGATGTCGTAAAATTGTAAAACTAAACATGGGATGCATGATTTGAAATACAAGTGTTATATTTATTTAAATAGATGTAAATACAATAATGTAGCATGTAGCAAGGTAAACTTGCCTCGATGGATCACAATATGGATATGCACGACAATGTCCAATGTCGGTAAAAGTCTCGATGTATGCGCGCACGTACAGAACAGAACCAGGCAATGCAAGAATATGACCACGCAGATAGGGGACATCCACAGGGTTGCTCGGATCGTCGACAACGAGCACGGATCCGGCGGGTGATCACCGGAAAAGAAACGAAAATTCAAGAAAAGAGAGAAGAAGAGAGAAGAAGAAGGAGAAGGAGAAAGGAGGAGAGGTTGCTTCTAGGGTCACGGATCGACAAAAATAGAGGGGTGATGATGATGAGGCAACGTCAGCGATGACCGGGGGAACAAGAAATAAGAAGAAGGAAGAAAAAGAAAAGGAAGAAGAGCTAGGGTTTTGGTGCATAGGTGATTGGCTCAGGGGTCAGAGAAAGGTGCGAGGAGGTGATGACGAGGTTTTCTGGCGAGGCAAGATGAGGCAGGTGGCTGCTAGGTTTTCTCGTCGTGGTGTGCAGGGGAGGAGCTCGGGGAAGAAGGTAGTGGTGTCAGGTGTGATGAGGGAGAGGAAGAGGAGGTCGTGGTGATAGGAACGGTGACGACGGGGGTCGGAGCTCCGGCGAAGTGAGGGTGGCGACAATGGCGGTGATGGTTTTTCATGGGTTGGCCTGGGGTTGTCAGGGTTCTGTGCAGAGGCCAGGGAAGAAGGGAAGGGGGAGAAGAGCAGGAGAAGAGGCGAGAATGTGTTGACGAGGGTGAAGGGATGCAGGAGACGACGGCGTGATGCGGCGACGGCGATGAGGAAAGGTAGGATTTTGGGTTTTGGAACGAGCACGGGGGCGAGAGAAGAGGAAGGTAGAGGTGTTGGCTGCGATGGCGACGAGGCTGTCGAGGGAGTTGGCGGTGACAGAAGGCGAAGGCAAGGCTCGGGAGTGGGTTAGGGTTTTCTCGAGCGGGGGAGAGGCGGCTGGGACGAAGGAGGAAGGAGAGAAGATGGGTTCGTAGGAAATAGGGTTTGTAAAAAATAAATAAAGAATTAATATATATATATATATATATATATATATATAATCTGCAGGGAGAGAAAGAAGAGAGATCGAGAGGAGTGAGAGAGAGAGGAGAGAGAAAGAAAGAGAGAGATAGATCGAGAGGAGAGAGTTTTGTTTGTATTAGGATTTTAGAAAATATATTTTAGTTAAATAAATTTTTTAACACTTATAATATTAATAAAATTTGATATGTTGGCAAAGACAAACCTAGTCCAAAACACGCCCGGGTCGGGTCTAAAAATCCAGTTTCAAAATATGAAAAATATACGTGTCGACCAAAACTAAAATTGGATATCCGGGTAACGAAAATGTATACCCGCAAGAACGGATGCACGTACGTGCGCGTAGCCATCCAAACAAATCCGTTTCACTGAACGGGACGAGAACAAGATGCGTGGATGCTATCACGGGGTTAGGGGTATCATGCAGGCCATGCAATCCATTTTTAAAATATTTTATGTGACTTAAAATTTTATATTGTATAATGCAAATGCCAGATAACATGCTAATGTGTAATGTACAAATAAAAGAAAGTGCACGAGTCCATGTAACAGGTCAGGATAAAGCATAAACATGAATCAAGACCGGTTTCAAGCATGCGGGTCGGGTCGGATGCAAATGCAAATGTCAAATACACTATCCACAACACTTTAAATCAGGAAAAATACCATAAATAAAGAAATGCTAGAATTGGTATAAATGAACTAGGGTGTTACATTATACCCAACTACAAAAAGAATTTCGGCCTCGAAATTTCCAAGACAAGAAAAGATAAACAATCATGAATCTACAAGAATAGGTGTGGAAACTTCTGTCGAATCTTGTCTTCACGTTCCCAAGTCGATTCTCCGTGCGAGTGGTTCCCCAAGAAACAAGTACGATAGGGATAACCTTGTTTTTAAGGACCTTTTCTTTTCGATCAACAATCGATATCGGTCGTTCCTCAAAGGTTAAATCCTCTCTTACAGTCAACTCCGAATGATTCAGCACGTGTGTTTCATCTCGAACATACTTACGGAGTTGAGATACGTTAAACATGTCATGAATATTCGCCAAAGATTGTGGTAACGCCAATCGATAAGCTACTTCTTCCACACGCTCTAAAATCTCGAAAGGCCCCACTAATCGAGGACTAAGCTTGCCTCGACTCCCAAAACGAATCACTCCTCTAGTCGGTGATATCTTTAAGAATACCAGATCACCAACAACAAACTCTAGAGGTCTTCTCGATGTGTCGGCCCAACCCTTCTGCCGATCTTGTGCTGCCTTCATGTGATTCCGGATAGTATTAACTTTCTCAACTGTTTGCACGATCAAATCCAGTCCCAACAATCTTTAAAGTTTTCCGACAGGGGAAAAAGTGAGTTATTGATATCCATTCGAACTTTTTAACACGTTCTAAATTACCCGGAAAAACTTAAATGAAGTTAAACTTTCCGATCGAATCAACGATTTGTTGGAGATAGTGCCCTCAGAGTCAATTATTGGATCACAGGCACGTGATTGCAATGATTGGGGAGGACCTATCCCAGTAGGACAGTCTTACTCAAGATGATAGTATGCTATCCGGTTTATCTTTATCATCGTGTACTGCTTTAGGTGACCTTACGAGTCGCTATTACACGTTGATAGAGCCCCTAGGATTCTTGCTTGACTACCAGCAGTATGAGAGCGATCATATACGTGAGAGCTGGAGTCTATAAGCACATCCTTAAAAGGTCCCTAGTCGTGGGAGTTTCGAGACAGGGCATCGATACTCCATTAGTAGACTAGTGTATACAGTCGAGACCCCGACGAGGGGCGGTGGCCGGTCTCACAAGCCACTGGTGTCAGTTGGTTCACCTAAGATGTATACAGGTGCTCATTGGGTTATGAGTACACCGGACAGGACTCGCCGGGAACCTGCTAGTTGGGATTATACCAGATGTCAGATAGCAGTTCCTAGGTGACATGTGTACAGGTTAGTTCATCAACCTGAGATCGTCATTTGTCTCGTGTGAGTTCCCACTGTGCTTTGATTACTACCCTACCACGGCTCAAAGGAGTCGTGCAAACAGGTTTTAGTTGGGTACAGTCCTGAGCCACATGGAGGCAGTGAGCAGATCTGCAGGGGTTCGTCTCTCCCGGTATTGGGGGTGAGGTCGTGCTGTGTCTAGGAGAGCCATTACACAAAGCCCTCGGCCGAGGCAGGATATTTACTGGTAGGTATTCCAGTAGTATCTCAGGGTGTTCTGGGCTACCCTCCGATACGACTTGTACCGCTTTTGGGGGTCTGACTTTTACCAACCCCCTAGGCCCGCCATGCGATACTCATAGACGAACGGACCGGACTGTACGGATATTGTCACTGACAGGCTCAGTAGGGTGTTAGGATGAGTTCGCTCATCGACATCCTTTTTTGTCAATAGCTGGTAGCCCGTCACGTATGGCTAATACCTCTGACGTGCTAGTGGTTAAATCCACAGCCATAGTATTGACGATTCTTTAGAGTCTACCACACACAGTTACTCAAGTTTCGGGCGAAACGCTGTAGAGGCCGTATAGAGATATGGCAGGGTTCGATCAGATACGTGCGGTATTGCACGGATCGTGATCGGACGGTTTTTACTAGGCGGCTTTGGTTTAAGCCGGATCCTAGTATTAGATAGTGTAGATTTTGTCTATTTGCATTTGTGTTCAGTGAGAATACAAATGCGGGCATGTATATGCAGTAGTGGGGTTTTCCTGTAATTTATTACGTGATCGGTTTTCTGAAGTTGCCAGTTTGTATTCCGTTCCGGCCGGTTTTCATTTGTTCCTTCACGGCCGGACTTTTCGATGGAGGGGGTTATTTTCAAGTTTGCAAATAACATTTGTGGAGGGGGTTTCTTGCTTTTGTGGCATTATGATAAGTTAAGCATCTTTGCTTTTTCATGATGGCTTGCTTTATTGAGATTAGAAAGGATTAGGATGGATTTGATTTTGATATGATATTGTTATCATAACCTTTTAATATGGTCACCTTTCTACTTTTCCTACACTCACCTTCCTTCTTGTGTTTGTTTTATTCCCTCCACCATTTTAGAGATGAAGGGGCCGGCCACTTTTGAGGGGATGAGAGAGAGATTTTCATTTTGGTGGTGGCACATATTTCTTTATCTCATTCTTCTTGTTTGAAAAAAAAATGAAAGCACCTTTTTTTCTTAACCTCATTCCTCCATCACCAATGGCAACATAAACCCCAATGAGACAAAGATTCTACACTACACCTATAGTACCCTTGGACGCGTCGGCTAGCGAACTTCGCGCCCGAGTTGCCTCGGTCCAGAGGTGGGAGCCCGTAAAAGAATCCGGCGATGTGGTGCTTGTTTCGACGAGGAGACGACGACCAGAGATTCCACGAGGAGATCGGAGTGGAGACGAAGACCGAAGGACACGGATCTCTTGGTATACTTCTCTACCCATCTTGTATTTTGCTTGTAGCTAGGTTAATGGTTTCGATCCGGGTATATTGTCCGCGGTAGCGCCAGTTTAAAAGTTAAGAAAAATTTTGATTCCGCATTTTGGCCTCGAGTAGACGGCCGGGGCGCTGCCGTGGCGCAACATGGTATCAGAGCCACGCCTTTAACCTAGTCTAGCTTGGTCTAGTGTGTTTAAAACTTCGATCGAACATTTATCCCAAAACCGCATTTTCATTCCATGTGCTTTCTGTCGAAATTTTTTTAGCTCCAAAATTTTTTCAGGTTGTTGCAGAATGATGTACATGGAATTCTAAGAACACTGTGAAAATTTGGTAGTCTGATCCCTCCATACGACCGTGGAACCGTGGCCATAACCCCTATTTGGCCGCGGTTCCGCCGCAGTATTGAGTCTTCACTTCACCAATTTTTTGCAGTGGGCTTTTGGGCTGAAAATAGGGGTTTTGGTACATTCTTTTTGGGCCCGGAATTTCTTTATGTGCTACAGTAATGCTTGGGGCCCACTTGGTAAAATTTTGATCGATCGGATATTTTAAACACATTAGTTCACAGTATTTACATTATATCTGCGACCGTGAATGTCACTCGATCGGTAAATCCAGTCTATCTGCTATAGCCCTTTTAGACGGATTTACGAACGTGACATTCACGTTGATGTTCTGTGTTGTGCTGTGTTGTTGCGGATCGGTCGTGGGGATAGCCTGGTTGCAGTGGTAGTACAGTTTTGTTTTATATGTATATTTGATATTGCGGGGGGAGCGTCCGACATGTGGACTGCCGTCACTGCCTGTTTGTATTATTCTTTTGGGGCACGACCTGGTTGCGGTCGATATACCCGTTGTATGTATATTTTACTTTCTGTACTAGGATTACCCCGCGGAGAGGTGCACGGGTAGCCGGGTTCTAGAGGGCAACGAGCCCGCATCTCATGGCATTGAGACGGATGGGGCTTTACTCTAGAATTGGCGGGCTGTTCGCCGCACTCGTAGGGGGTACAGGTTGACCCAGGAGGGGTGCCCAAGTTACAGGATTCCGTGAAGTGCTGGGTGGTCCATTCACGTTGCTGAAGGAGGCTGCCTCACTTCAGGTTTTGGCGGGTAACTGTCACGATCCGAATCTTTCGACTCGTGACCGGCACTTAACCACGCTACGTCTACAGGCGTAACGCGACTAAGTAAGCCGAACCCAGAAATCAAAACCATTTAAAAATAGTGAGTGTAGAAAACATTTAGTTAAAACATTTAGAAAATCTTAAATAATTCAATAAGTTCTTTTAAAGTTACTTAATCATTTAAATAATTTAGGCAGCATTTCCTTTGTAAAAGTAGCCCCGAGACCGGGTATAAAAGAGGATATGAGTAAAAATGAGATATAATGAAACAAAATATTCCCAAACGGGAGCAATTACGCCCAACAGCGGAAACCATCATCACAAGAGTAATATACGACGCCGTAGCGAAGAATGAGCAATAAGTAAACATCACAGAATATAAACTGCAAATAAAAACAGTCGGCTCCTACGAGCTCGACACCAGAATACAAAATATACATCATCGTCCTCACACAGTATCTAAGTCCAGTACATAAATGGTAGATGGAGAGTACTAGATACAAAAAGGGATACAATAAAAGTAATCAGATACCACAACCCACCTAAATGCAAAACAGCTCTCGCCGCAACTGTAGTGGTATCTGTAGCCAAAAGATGCACAAGACAGCCTGCCGTGACTATGCTGAGGGCAATCTGCAAATACTGTGGCATAATGGGGGTGAGTTGCCAACTCGTGAATAGAGATAACATATAAAGGTAATCGCGAGCATGCACGTATTGCGCTACTATAACAAATGCCAGCAGATGATATCAATGCGAAATAAGCAGTATGTGCAATAATCATGCAGATGCTCTGTCAGGTAAAATAACTACAGGATGAGATATATGGTAATCAATGCTGAGCATGGGATAAACAACATCTACACGGAATATCAACGTGGAAAGCAATCGGTGCCCACAACTGCACCCAAATCCCAAATAACTCAGGCGCCGGCACACCCATCGGCCCTCAAATCCTGTAAATCTCTGAGAAATCACGAGTGCCCAACATCGGCACCAAAAATATCATAAAATACTCGTGTCCAGCATCGACACGCAAATCCTCATATATCGGGCTCCGTCAGTCCAGATCAGCCCACGGGCTCCGTCTGCGGTATCGGCCCTTGGCCCAGGCAGTACGGATCATCCCGCATCCATCTCTCGACTCTGGTCAGTATCCTCCGGATAACCGCCAGGTCCAACCAATCACCGGTAGGAAATCGCCACCCTGCCAGGCTCATCGTCTATTCCACGAAAAACATTTCTCGCCCTGGGGAACCATACCGGGTCTACCACGAACCCGCAAACGGATCATCCAACTCCTCGAATCGGGTTTCAAGCACACGTCTCAGCACCGAGAAAACGCGTGGTGGACGCACCAAAATATCATATCACGAGGAACCGGGTTTTCAAATAGTGCATATTTTCTTAAAAATCCCATGGTCCTCAAAACCAGAAATCACATGAAAATCCAACACCAAGAAGTAAATCCAATGCGATGTGCTATGTACATCAATCCATGATATAGGTATAAGGGAAAACCGCTTTTAAAATTAGTTTCCGTTTTTAAAGATATCATGCGGCTCCCAATTTCCATGAAAGTCATATCGAATCATATATGAAATGAATTACAGCAATATAATAATGGCAGTTCTACAGTGAGTGTGTCATGGCAATTACTAACGGTGTGTGTAGCATGCAGATTAGTGCTCGTGCAACATAAACCGTTAGTAATAGTGCGGTGTTCTATCAATTCTAAGCATACATATAGCAGGGAATGCAATATGCAATGACAGTCCATGAGGTAAATGCAACATATAATAATAAGGTCCTATCAGTCCTGACGCATAACGCCATGCGGGCGATATCCCCGTAGATGTGAAATCTACTCACCGAAGTCTCACGCTAAGTGTAGCCGACGACTTGCTTGCCCTTCTTCGCAGCGTCCGTCTCACTCGCCTACGAACCTAGAATCACATAACATATATCACACATAAGCTCAATTTCACAAAAACGTGATATTACGGTCCAACTAGACACCCGTGTCGTAAACCAATCGCGCGTGCGCGCGATACGCTAAAACGTGTGATCACGCGCCAGAAAATATCCTGACGCGTCGCGATACGCAGAAACCCCAAACCCACACACGTATCACGCTTGTCACGAAGGTTTAAAATACGAAAAATAGGTATTTAGTCCTAGATTTTTATACAGAACTTAAATTACAAAAATATGTATATCACAAAACTGCACATAGCAGCAGACACCCATAGGAACAAACCCCAACCCAAACCCTCACCATCTGGCCGCAAATTGCGGCCAGATCGAATATTCCGGCGGCCTAAACGTGATGAAAGGGGGTCGGGTTCTACCTAGGGTATCAGTACCTAACCACTATACTGCAGTCTTCTCAAAATTATTCTGAACTCACCTGGTCGATAGCAGTTTTCAGAAACTCAAATTTTGCTTAAAAACGATGAATTTGCATCAAATAGGGATCTGGTGGCATTTTAGTGCAATTGGGGTTTAAGCTGGGTTAAAATGGCCTTAACAACACTCTATCAACCTACTGAAACCAAAACACACATCACTTGGCCAAGGTTCTCATTAAACACCTCATATCGCACTAAATCGCACCAAAAACCACTAACCGAAGCAAAATTACACTAAACAAGTAAACTAGGGAGTAAGTTTAGGAAATATACCCCACACTCGACCCTAGGGAGCTGGAGGAAGAAGAAGAAGTGAAGGGAAGGAGCTGTAGTTGAAGCTGCTGCTGTTGCTGCTCACTGCTGCTGCTGATTTCACTGTTGCTGCTGCTGATTTCTGTTGCATGCTGCTGCTGTATTGCTGGCTGCTGCTGTGCTGCTTGCTTCTGCTGCTGTGTGTGAAGAGGTAAGTGTGTGTGTGTGAGAGAGAGTGAGGTTTGAGAGAAGAACAAAAAGGAAATGAGAGGAAAAATCATCACCCCAATGTCAACCCCTCCTCTCTCTCTCCTCATTAATTGCAAGCATGGCTTAAGCCATGATGCACTCTCTCTCTCTCTCACCAAGTCAACACCCCAAGGAAATTCAAATTAAAGCAGCTATTAATTAACTAATTTAAACTAAATTAAAACCCAAAAGACTTAATCCCCATGATTAACCCACCATGGTCACTAATCATGGTAATAACTCATTTAAAAACCCTAGTTTACATGCACATGTGTGTGCAAGCCTAGGAAAATTTTAGAAAAATATTTATTAAATTAGGAAAAATATTCGAAATACAATTTGGTAAACTTTTTATTAAAAACCCATTACTTAAATATAAATAGTCACTAAACACATCCTAAGGTGTTACAATCTCTCCCCCTTAAAGAAATTCGTCCCCGAATTTCAAAATTTAACTACACGTACCTTCGAAAAGATGGGGATACTTCTTCTTCATCTCGCTCTCGGTCTCCCAAGTGACCTCCTCATGGCCCTGACCATGTCAAAGTACCTTGACTGATGGAATGTCTTTCGATCTCAATTTCTTCACTTGTCGATCCAAGATCATCACCGGCTGCTTTGCATAGGAAAGGTCGCGCTCAAGCTGGATCGTCGGATGCTGAATCGCATGCGAGGGATCATGAAGATATCTACGTAGCATCGATACGTGAAATACAGGGTGCACATCTGGAAAACTGGGCGGAAGGGCTAACCGGTACGCAACTGCACCAACACGCTCGGGGATCTCGGAGGGGCCCATATATCTGGGACTGAGCTTCCCCTTCTTCCCAAACCTCATCACACCTTTCATTAGGGAGACCATCAAGAAAACATGATCACCAACAGAAATTAAAAGTTGCTCCTGCTACTCAGCCTAGAGCCTTGTCTCTGCACCTATCCCCTTTTATTCTAGTTTTTAAAACAAAACTCAAGTCTGCGCCGCCGACGGTCCGCATAAGATCTCTGCCTACTCTGGGCTGCTCTCATCCTATCGCGAATCAACTGGATCTTCGCGGTCGTCTCCTCAACAATCTGTGACCCTAAGATACTGCTCTCACTGAGCTCTGTCCAACAGGCGGGCGATCTGCATCTCCTCCCATAAAGAGCCTCAGATGGTGCCATCTGAATGGTCTCCTGGTAGCTGTTATTGTAGGAGAACTCTACTAAGGGTAAGTGATGATCCCAGCTACCCCCGAAATCTAATACACAAGCTTTGAGCATGTCCTCGAGAGTCTGAATAGTTCGCTCTGACTGTCCGTCGGTCTGCGGATGAAAAGCTATGCTGAAACTCAAGCGAGTGCCCAAAGCCTCCTGTAGCCTCTGCCATAGTCGACTGGTAAACTGGGTGCCTCTGTCGGACACGATACATGTCGGGACTCCGTGCAGTCGCACAATCTCGACGACGTAGATCTAGGCATACTGAGCAAATCCGAAAGTCGTCTTCACTGGCAGGAAGTGAGCCGCTTTCATCAAACGATCTACGATCACCTAAATGGAGTCATACCCTCGCCTAGTCCTGGGTAGACCCACAACAAAATCCATCGAAATCTGCTCCCATTTCCACTCCGGAATGGGTAACGGCTGTAGCTCTCCCGCGGGCCTCTGGTGCTCAGTCTTGACTTGCTGACAAGTCAGGCATCTTGACACAAAATCTGCGATGCCTCTCTTCATTCCGTCCCACCAGTAAACACCTCTCATATCATGATACATCTTGGTGGAACCGGGATGGACACTATACACCGATCGATGTGCCTCCTCAAGAATCTCGCGCCGCAGTCCCTCAGCATCTGGTACGCATAGTCTAGTCCCAAATCGTAGTACCCCCTGATCATCGATCACGAACTCGGAAAATCTGCCCTGTCCAATCTGTGCCATGATCTCCGAACATCGGTCATCACTGCGCTGTGCCTCATGTATGCGGTCAAGTAACTGTGGGCGTGCACAAACATGCGCGATCTGTCCTCCAATAGGCGTGAACTCGAACTGTACCCGATTGGCGCATAAAATCTTCCAATCTGCCGACGACTGCCTCTGTACCGCGCTCAAACAAGATAGACTAACCCCGGGCCTCCTGCTCAAAGCATCCGCCACCACATTTGCCTTGCCTGGGTGATACAAGATCTCGCAGTCGTAATCCTTCATTAACTCCATCCATCGGCGCTGTCTAAGGTTCAGGTCCCGCTGCTGAAATATATATTTTAGACTCTTGTGATCCGTGAATATCTGGCACGACTCGCCGTAAAGGTAATGTCGCCAGATCTTAAGTGCAAAGACCACTGCAGCCATCTCCAAGTCATGAGTGGGGTAGTTCTGTTCATGTTTCTTCAATTGTCGTGAAGCATACGCGATCACCCTATCATGCTGCATTAACACGCACCCTAGCCCCACTCGAGAGGTATCACAATAGACCACAAACCCGCCTGAGCCTGAAGGTAATAATAATACCGGTGCCGTCGTCAGCTGAGTCCGTAGCTGCTGAAAATTGTGCTCGCACTCCTCCGTCCAATCGAAAGGGACTCCCTTCCGGGTCAACCCGGTCAAAGGTGTAGCAATACTGGAGAAGTCCTGCACAAATCGCCTGTAGTAACCGGCCAACCCCAAAAAGCTGCGAATCTCCGTAACCGATGTGGGTCTGGGCCAACGCTGCACGGCCTCGATCTTCCTCGGGTCCACACATATACCGTCTCATGAAATCACATGCCCCAAGAAGTCTACGCTGTCCAGCCAGAAAGTACACTTGGAGAATTTCACATAAAGCTGGTGCTCCCTCAAAGTCTGCAGTGTAATCCGCAGGTGCTGCTCGTGCTCCTCACTACTCTGAGAATACACCAAGATATCGTCAATGAACACTATAATGAACAGATCCAAATATGGCCGAAAAATACGGTTCATCAAGTCCATGAATGCTGCTGGCGCATTGGTGAGTCCGAACGACATCACCAAAAACTCATAATGGCCGTAGCGTGTACGGAAAGCTGTCCTGGGAATGTCCTCCTGTCGAACCCGCAGCTGATGATAGCCCGATCGTAAATCGATCCTCGAAAAGTACCCTGCCCCCTGAAGCTGGTCGAACAAATCGTCGATGCGCGGCAAAGGATACCTGTTCCGCACCGTCACCCTGTTCAGCTGGCGGTAGTCGATACACAGACGCAAACTGCCATCCTTCTTCTTAACGAACAGGACTGGAGCACCCCAAGGAGAAACACTGGGTCGAATAAGTCCCTTGTCCAGCAAATCTTGCAACTGACCCTTCAATTCTCTAAGTTCCGCCGGGGCCATCCGATAAGGCGGTATGGAAATAGGCCCCGTGCCAGGAACCAAATCAATACAGAAAGAAATGTCGCGCTCGGGCGGTAGCCCAGGAAGCTCGTCAGGGAACACATCAGGGAACTCGCTAACAACCGGAACCTGATCCAATGGAACCTGTGTAGCACTAGCATCGCAAACATAGGCGAGAAATCCCTGACATCCCTTCCTCAAAAGCTGTCCAGCGCGAAAAGAAGAAATCACACTGTGAGGGGCGGCACCACGGTCCCCCAACACAACAAAAACCGACTCGCCGGGAAAACAAAATCTAACTGTCTTCTCACGGCAGTCCACAGAAGCATAGCACGTGGCTAACCAATCCATGCCCAAAAAAACGTCAAAGTCCAACATCTCCAGAAGGATCAAGTCGACAGGCAACTCTCTCTCGCCAATACAGACGGTGCAGGACTGGAACACGTGCCTAGCAACAAACGACTCTCCCACAGGAGTGGTCACAACAAGTGGCTGATCAAGCAAACCGGACTCTCTACCCAAACTCAGTACAAAGTGTGTGGAGACGTACGAGTGCGTGGATCCAGGATCGAACAAAACGTGTGCATCAACTGAACATACTGGAAGGATACTTGAAACCACTGCATTGGACGCCTGCGCGTCCTGATGCGTCAAAGCAAAAACCCGTGCCTATCCACCACCTACGACTGACTGCCCTCTGCCTCGGTCATCCCGTCCTCTCTGAGAAACTCCCCCATGCCCATGACCTCTCTGCATATGAGTCTGGCGCGGAGCAACGATAGGTACAACAGGAAACGCCCTCTGGGGTGGTGAAGGTGGTAAGGTAACATGCGGTGCTGCCGCCTCCCTCCGATGTATCTCAGGACAATCTCTAACGAGGTGAAGTAGACTGCCGCATCTAAAGCAACCCCGCGACGACTGCTGACTCTCCTGGGGATACGAACTAAACATCTGGCCTCGTCCCGAATCTCTGCTACTCCTCGTACCAGAACGATACCTGTCGCGGCGTCTGAATGACTGCCTCCGTGCGGATATACTAGTACGAACTCTCTTCGGCTCTGGAACTACCGAAGTCTCAGCAAGGCGCTCCTCGACTAATAGGGCTGCGTCTACAGCTGCTGCATAGGTCTGGTAGTGCTGCGCGCTGATCGCAAGAAATAGTGGTGTAAGCAAGCCTCGAACAAATCTCTTGACTCGCAACTCCTCAGTAGCCACTAAATACGGGGCATAAGCTCTAGCTCTGTAAACAGCACGTCATACTCTGCCACTGTCATCCTTGGCGTCTGGCGCAAGGACTCAAATCTGCGTGCTCGGGCATCCCTAACACTCTGGGGAAGGAAACGGGCTAGAAATACTGTCACGAACTCCGTCCAGGTCATAGGAGGAAGAACTGCTGCTCTGCCCTTCTCAACTGAATCACACCACTTCTGCGCAAGACCTTCCAGGCGAAAGCTAGCGAACTCAACCCTTCTCGCATCGGCGCATCTGAGGGAACGGCATATCCGGGACATCCTGTAGATGAAAGACTGTTGGTCCTCGGCTGTATCGGTGCCTGTGAAGACCGGAGGCTTCAGCCTCATGAACTCTGACAGCGATATTGTAATCACCTCCGTGGCTGCAGGGGCAACTGGCTGTGCGGTAGGTACCATCGCGGTCTATGGAACCGGTGGAGCTACCTCTGGTCGCTGTGCTCTTAGCATCTCGACTAGTGATCCTATTATCTGGCGCATCTCCTGCATGCTGGATCCCACCGTCTGGCGTATCTCCTGCACACCATCCCCTAGCGTGGCGATCTGATCTGTCACGGCAGGAACAGCCTGCTCGGGTACAACCGGTGTACTGCCCGGATCAGTCCTCGTCTCGGACGAGTCAACTCGAATCTCGGCCCTCGCGGCCGCTATCTGCGCCCTCGTAGTCTTTGGCGGCATAATGGCTGAAAGGAAATTAGGATTCGATAAGAATACGGAAATCGAATCACAAGAATATATATATACTCAAGAAGGAATTAAATCAATAAGTCCTAAGGTCGCTTAGGCGGAGTACCGTGTCGTGAGTATGCCGCGGAACATACGCACGCTACGCCACTCTGCTGCAGCTACCTACTCCATCATACCAGGGTCATCCTACACTCTGAAGGTAAAACCTACGCTCTGATACCAACTTTGTCACGACCCGAATCTTTCGACTCGTGACCGGCACTTAACCATGCTACGTCTACAGACGTAACGCGACTAAGTAAGCCGAACCCAGAAATCAAAACCATTTAAAAATAGTGAGTGTTGAAAACATTTAGTTAAAACATTTAGAAAACCTTAAATAATTCAATAAGTTCTTTTAAAGTTACTTAATCATTTAAATAATTTTGGCAGCATTTCCTTTGTAAAAGTAGCCCCGAGACCGGGTATAAAAGAGGATATGAGTAAAAATGAGATATAATGAAACAAAATATTCCCAAACGGGAGCAATCACGCCCAACGGCGGAAACCATCATCACAAGAGTAATATACGACGCCGTAGCGAAGAATGAGCAATAAGTAAACATCACAGAATATAAACTGCAAATAAAAACAGTCGGCTCCCACGAGCTCGACACCAGAATACAAAATATATATCATCGTCCTCACACAGTATCTAAGTCCAGTACATAAATGGTAGATGGAGAGTACTAGATACAAAAAGGGATACAATAAAAGTAATCAGATACCACAACCCACCTAAATGCAAAACAGCTCTCGCCGCAACTGTAGTGGTATCTGTAGCCCAAAGATGCACAAGACAGCCTGCCGCGACTATGCTGAGGGCAACCTGTAAATACTGTGGCACAACGGGGGTGAGTTGCCAACTCGTGAATAGAGATAACATATAAAGGTAATCGTGAGCATGCACGTATTGCGCTACTCTAACAAATGCCAGCAGATGATATCGATGCGAAATAAGCAGTATGTGCAATAATCATGCAGATGCTCTGTCAGGTAAAATAACTACAGGATGAGATATATGGTAATCAATGCTGAGCATGGGATAAACAACATCTACATGGAATATCAACGTGGAAAGCAATCGGTGCCCACAACTGCACCCAAATCCCAAATAACTCAGGCGCCGGCACACCCATCGGCCCTCAAATCCTGTAAATCTCCGAGAAATCATGAGTGCCCAACATCGGCACCCAAAATATCATAAAATACTCGTGTCCAGTATCGACACGCAAATCCTCATATATCGGGCTCCGTCAGTCCGGATCAGCCCACGGGCTCCGTCTGCGGTATCGGCCCTCGGCCCCGGCAATACGGATCATCCCGCATCCATCTCTCGACTCTGGTCAGTATCCTCCGGATAACCGCCAGGTCCAACAAATCACCGGTAAGTACTCGCCACCCTGCCAGGCTCATCGTCTACTCCACGAAAAACATTTCTCGCCCTGGGGAACCATACCGGGTCCACCACGAACCCGCAAACGGATCATCCAACTTCTCGAATCGGGTTTCAAGCACACGTCTCAGCACCGAGAAAATGCGTGGTGGTCGCACGAGGAACCAGGTTTTCAAATAGTGCATCTTTTCTTAAAAATCCCACGGTCCTCAAAATCAGAAATCACATGAAAATCAACACCAAGAAGTAAATCCAATGCGATGTGCTATGTACATCATTCCATGATATAGGTATAAGGGAAAACCGCTTTTAAAATTAGTTTCCGTTTTTAAAGATATCATGCAGCTCTCAATTTCCATGAAAGTCATATCGAATCATATATGAAATGAACTACAACAATATAATCATGGCAGTTCTACAGTGAGTGTGTCATGGCAATTACTAACGGTGTGTGTGTAGCATGTAGATTAGTGCTCGTGCAACATAAACCGTTAGTAATAGTGCGGTGTTCTATCAATTCTAAGCATACATATAGCAGGGAATGCAATATGCAATGACAGTCCATGAGGTAAATGCAACATATAATAATAAGGTCCTATCAGCCCTGACGCATAACGTCATGCCGGCGATATCCCCGTAGATGTGAAATCTACTCACCGAAGTCTCGCGCTAAGTGTAGCCGACGACTTGCTTGCCCTTCTTCGCAGCGTCCGTCTCACTCGCCTACGAACCTAGAATCACATAACATATATCACACATAAGCTCAATTTCACAAAAAACGTGATATTACGGTCCAACTAGACACCCGTGTCGTAAACCAATCGCGCGTGTGCGCGATACGCTAAAATGTGTGATCATGCGTCAGAAAATATCCTGACGCGTCGCGATACGCAGAAACCCCAAACCCACACACGTATCACGCATGTCGCGAAGGTTTAAAATATGGAAAATAGGTATTTAGTCCCAGATTTTTATACAGAACTTAAATTACAAAAATATGTATATCATAAAACTCCACATAGCAGCAGACACCCATAGGAACAAACCCCAACCCAAACCCTCCCCATCTGGCCGCAAATTGCGGCCAGATCGAATATTCCGGCGGCCTAAACGTGAAGAAAGGGGGTCGGGTTCTACCTGGGGTATCAGTACCTAACCACTATACTGCAGTCTTCTCAAAATTATTCTGAACTCACCGGGTCGATAGCAGTTTTCAGAAACTCAAATTTTGCTTAAAAACGATGAATTTGCATCAAATAGGGATCTGGTGGTATTTTAGTGTAATTGGGGTTTAAGCTGGGTTAAAATGGCCTTAACAACACTCTATCAACCTACTGAAACCAAAACACACATCACTTGGCCAAGGTTCTCATTAAACACCTCATATCGCACTAAATCGCACCAAAAACCACTAACCGAAGCAAAATTACACTAAACAAGTAAACTAGGGAGTAAGTTTAGGAAATATACCCCACACTCGACCCTAGGGAGCTGGAGGAAGAAGAAGAAGTGAAGGGAAGGAGCTGTAGTTGAAGCTGCTGCTGTTGCTGCTCACTGCTGCTGCTGATTTCACTGTTGCTGCTGCTGATTTCTGCTGCTTGCTGCCGCTGTATTGCTGGCTGCTGCTGTGCTGCTTGCTTCTGCTGCTGTGTGTGAAGAGGTAAGTGTGTGTGTGTGTGAGAGAGTGAGGTTTGAGAGAAGAACAAAAAGGAAATGAGAGGAAAAATCATCACCCCAATGTCAACCCCTCCTCTCTCTCTCCTCATTAATTGCAAGCATGGCTTAAGCCATGATGCACTCTCTCTCTCTCTCACCAAGTCAACACCCCAAGGAAATTCAAATTAAAGCAATTATTAATTAACTAATTTAAACTTAATTAAAACCCAAAAGACTTAATCCCCATGATTAACCCACCATGGTCACTAATCATGGTAATAACTCATTTAAAAACCCTAGTTTACATGCACATGTGTGTGCAAGCCTAGGAAAATTTTAGAAAAATATTTATTAAATTAGGAAAAATATTCGAAACACAATTTGGTAAACGTTTTATTAAAAACCCATTACTTAAATATAAATAGTCACTAAACACATCCTAAGATGTTACAGTAACTTGCCGCACCCGTAGGGGTCTAGGATTTTCATTGCACAGGCTATCCACACGACCAGGGGAACGTCGGGTTTCAGTAGCGGCTCTATGAAACCCGGGGATCCCAGATATCTGTATTGTTCTGTGATGCTGGTTACATTTCTGTGATGTTCCATTTTATCACGCCTTGAGCGAAAATTATATATTATATATATACTAGTAGATGTTGTATATGTTTTGCATCCGCGCTAGTCCAGTCCCCGCTCTGTCGATAGTTAAATAACCTAACGGGTGATGACGGGACCCAGTGGCGAATGCGGATGGCATATACGTACGTCATTATTTTCGTTCTTTTGTGGTGTGATCAATTGATGGGACTGCGTTGATTCAGATCAATGCAAGATAAACAAACCTATTCTGATATTGTTGGAACATTTTCCAAAATGCTGTTATTGCAAGGACGTTCTTTTTTGTTTTGCACAGTGGTATTCAGTTGGAATATCCTGCTCCTCAGTCGACGAGGCAAGGGCCGAGATCCCTTCACCGGGAGTGACCCCTTGGACAGAAGTTTGCGTCAGGGCAATAACTTCACTATAGCCGATTACTTTTGCTTTGCATCGTGGTATTCAGTTGGAATATCCTGCACCTCATCCTACGGGGAAAGAGCCGAGATCCCTTCACCGGGAGTGACCTCTTTAGCAAAGGTTTTCGTCACTATATTTTTATAAAAAGTTATGCGGTTCCTTCAACGATATCAAGTTCATTACGTTAAAGGTTTTTCGCCAAAAACCAGTCGTAGCCCTCCGTTGTTTCTTACAAGTATTACTTAGTATTCGTGCTGCGTTTGTTGACTGTGTCAAGGCGTAGTGTGCGGTAGCTAAGTAGTGTTTGTTTGTGGCATATTAATGGGATTGGTTAAGACAGTCGTGCGGCCTTGTTGACTGTGTCAAGGGCTTGTACGGGTGGGTTTAATGCAATCCAGGATAATGACGGGTTGAACTTGACTAGTGCTCTTTGATTTGTTGACTGTGTCAAGGTCACTTGGGTCCTAGGGGTAAAAATCACATCGGGAGTTTCTAAAGAAACTGAAACTTTCCAGGCATGCGCATACCTTCTGGAGTGTGGTGACTTGAGTGGATTCCGTCAAGTTATCATGCGATGATAGTTGAATCCCGATTCCCACTGATGAGTTGGTTTACTCCTCGGGTGATCCCGACTAATTCTTCTTTCAGGTTTGGAGGAGAATTTGACGTTACAGTGGGAGGTTTCCAGATTAGATAAAGTGATAACCATTCTGATCTAGGTTAGAGTGCACGCTGAGTGTTTCTTTACTCTCTCTTTTTGGCAGCGACCATTGACCCGACCCTAGACTATGACTCAGTGACCAAGTTGACCGAACCTTCTTATAACACTGGCTTTTGGATTGTTAGAGTTGCAAACCTCATTGCCACTCCTACTTTTACCCTTTTCTCCAGGACACCCTGTATTACTACGAACGTCCACTTCCATTGGACAAAACCATCGTATGGTTATATACGAACTCGAAGTTATTCGAGAATGGTTTCCGGTTCTAGAGAAAAAGAATAGGACTATTCAGTTGTCTTTTCCTTTTACCTTCTCTCAGGTTGCGAGTACTCCTTGGATTAGGAGATAGTACACCTATTACGCAAATTGGATAATCTTCTTCCAAACCTTAGGCTGGTGCTGAACGGTGGGGAATGAAGAAAACCAATTAGCCTAAACGGTGTACAGAAGGTATTAAGTTAAGACAAGGAAAGGGATTAGAAGGAGGGCAAAGTAAATTGCGACTGCTATTCACGACCGAACCAAGTATTTCTTCGCCAATCCTAAATCACCTTTGTATTTCTCCAGGACACTCCGTATCACTACGAAGATCCCAAGTTTATTGGATAATCCATCGTATGGTTATATACGAACTCGAAAGGAACTTGTTCCAGTTCAGGGATGGATCTTGGTTCAGGAGAAATAGGAATAAGGTTTATTCGGTTGTCTTTTATCTTCATCTTCTCTCGCATTGCGAGTGTTCCTAGGACTAGGACAGTACACCCATTACGCTTATTGGATAGTCTTCTTCCAAACCATAGGCTGGTGCCGAACGGTAGGGAAGGAAGAAAACCATTTAGCCTAAAGGGGTGTACAGAAGGTAATGACTAAAGACATATAAAGGGATTTGGAGAGGTGGCAAAGAATTATACGGTTACAGTTGTGAATCTAGATAATGGAAGAGGCATTACTAGGAATACCGGGATACCCCATCAAAACATTTCAATATTTCAGTTTCACCGTGTACTGTTAAAAGAAAACTGATTTCCCAATTAGACACTTGCTCCAGGGTATGCATTTACCAGGTTTGATTCTTATATCTGTATGGTTTTACAGATGATGAGTGGGAGTAAGTTATTGGGAATTAGGTGATCATCCTCATTATATCGGAATTCGTTGTAATTGGTGATATTTGAGGAAGTCACCTGGGTTGTTTGCCGGACGGCAAATATTTGGTTTTGAATATCCGTTGTTATGCACCAATTTCAAATTGATATATCTGTACGTCTATTTTTATAGAGTGAGATATGACTTTTTGAAATTATGTCTATGACATTTACCTATATCAGTGGATGGTTAGGTAAGGAGCATTGAACAGCGGTGTAATTCTTCTTAACCATAAGTACAGTTTTCAACCTACGACACACAGTGAATGAGTTTTCAGACTCAAGGGACTTATACAGAGTATTGTATATTGTCCAGTGTCCATTAGGACAGAGGGGTTGGTCCTCGTACTATATTCTGTTTACTTATGACTTCTCTGGTTCTTAGACAGGTGTTTCGTAGAAACACAGGGTCCAAGTTTTGAGAAGTTATAGGTATAAGAATAAAGTAGAGAACCAGGTATTGCAAGTATCGGGATTCTTCAAGGTGATCGAAGATGTAGATACTTGTGAATGGTGTTCAGTTGATAGTAATGATTAAGAGAACTTGCTTCTCTTTCAGGTTACTCATAATTGGAAGTACTCCTAAGTTGAGTAATGCTGATCGGCCTCCTTCCATTTAGTTGACATGCACTGGTGACAGCTGCATGATTTGAATCTGGTTCAATTAAATCAGTGCCTCTGTTTCTGTATTGGATATAGAATAGTTCATATCTTAACGATGTTAAGGTACGGGGAGTTGTCCGGCTTATGCTTAAAACCAGACTCCGGATAACTCAAGGCACGTTTCTGTAATGGCTGTTTGTGGGTTGACCCAGGCTATGACGAGGGTTGACTTTCTACCATCTGGAAGATCAATAGTGATATTGTTCTTGACTCGCCACATTTTTAAAAGAAATGGATTTTTTCAGAAAAACAGTAGTGGGAGTATGGTAGAACTGGAAGTGATTCCAGAACCGCAAACAATTACTGAAGATTTGATAAGAACCTAAAGATTCAATCTGATTTGACATTCTATTGGCCACTCCGCAGATATGGTGGGTAACCTCAGGCACCCGAGAGGTACTTCGGTATGCTCAAGGACGGTGGCAGGGAGGTTCTTGTTTACCCAGACTTGCCATTGCTGTTGTTCCAAACTGTGAGACCCGGCAGGAGGATGAGTATAGCGTCGTTCTAAACTAGCTTTAGAAGTGTACGTCTATATGACTCTGCCAGAGGGTTGTCGTAGTCAGTGGGAGCAACGGAAGCACAGTGGGCAAGAGGCTTATGTCTATTTATAGACTTAAGCAGATATAGCGGAGATAGATCATCTATTTCTGATGTGACAGTCATAGGTTTGACTTCATCAGAATAGGGGATGGATCTGTTAACAAGGTAGTAGGGTGTGATGTCCTGGTATTAGGATGACATACACAGAGTAGGAAGCGATATTCCTATACTACGATCGGTTATACTTTGGTTGTCACACAGTGGTTTCTCCATATAGGACTTGGATATTATATCAGACATTCTGGTTACTGGATCTATGGTTTTAGATCTAGATTTGGGTGGTTTCCCAATCTGGGTACTTTGACAGCATTCTATGAGTAATTAGAATGGACGACTCCTGGCACGGTAGTGTACCTGCAGGTGATGGAGTCACCTTCTCTAAAGGTGTCTTACAGACTAAAGGGGAGAGGGATACGCATGATTGGCAGATCACTTACTTAGGCAATTGAGTCAATCATGAAATGTCAAGTACCACACCAGATGTTGTTTTTGCAGTAGGTGCAATAAGTTGATATTGATCCAATTCTGGAGAAACAGTCGGAAGCAGTTTTAGAACATAAGTTGATGTTCTAGGGATATGATAATGACAGCCTCCTTTAGGAGATGGTTGTCATTTCAGGCTTTCAAGGTGACATGGACGACAGGGTGGTCGTCAGAGTCATGATTTTCCTTCTGACGAGGGGCAGTATTTTGGACAGGTGGTCCAAGGGGATACTGAGGGAGGCATGGCGCAGGATACTGATTAAGTTCAGTTGACGATACAGTCTAAGAAGTTTGGATTTGAAGTTCATTTATGAGCTAGGTCCCATCAGATATCCAGACACATTCTAAGACAGGTATTGCTCATTTCGGGAGATGGGTTTCTCCGCGAACTTGAGATAAAGAGAGACATGGAAAGAAACACCACAGCGGATCCACTCACTGAGGCTATTCCTCGAATGCAATAGTTTCGCAAACAGGCTTTGTGAGACTGACTAATAGAGGAGTTGGGTGCTCGGCATCACACGGGCTGTGAGTATGCGACATCGCAATAATTAGCCTTGAGAGCAAGTGGGAGATTGTTGGAGATAGTGCCCTCAGAGTCAATTATTGGATCACAGGCACGTGATTGCAATGATTGGGGAGGACCTATCCCAGTAGGACAGTCTTACTCAAGATGATAGTATGCTATCTGGTTTATCTTTATCATCGTGTACTGCTGTCACGTCCCGAAAGTACGGAACATGACCGGCACTTAAACTACGAAACGTCTCGAGGTGTACGTAATCTAAGTAAACCGAAAACCCAGAAATCCAAACCAAGAAAAGAAGTAGAGTGAAGGAAAACCAATTTAAAACAAGTAGTTTTAATAGCATAAGCCGAATTATACGGTTTTTAAGAACATCAAAACTTACTGAAAATTTCGGCAGAGTCTCCTTTGTAAATACTGGCCCCCAAACGCGATACAACATGAATAGTATACGAAATCAATAAAAAGGCATCCCCAAGCGGGAGCTAGCTCTTCGTCAATCGACGGTCACAACCACACAAGCAATATAATATACAACGCCAACGGCGAGGATCAAAAACTCAAAAGGAAACTCAAAAACCACAAGAAATCCGCAGAAATATAACGCGCGACTCTAAGGTCGAAAGAATAACATCACTGGTCTCTATCTCAAAAATAAATACATGTTTGGTTGATGGAACTTCTAGATACAACAGAATAATGATATACAAGATATATAATGGGGGTACGATACAAGTAAACCCACCTACTAGCAAATCACCCGAAGGAAACTATGCCCGCAAAGCCGTAATGAAACCTGTACGGCAAACCTGCGAGAAACTGGGGCACAACGGGGGTGAGTTGCTAACTCGTGAATAGAAAAACATCAACGAAAAGAAATCGCATAAATAACGCAATCCTAGGTCAAACGATCAATAAATATAATCCTCAAATATATGTATAACATGCCGCCTATAACAATGACTAGGGTAAATATCTAACCCGAGTGTAATCTCATGTGCCCGTGTCAGTGCCTCAGGTAGCATGTCACGACCCGAAAGTACGGAACGTGACCGACACTTAGATTACGAAGCGTCTAGAGGCGCCACATGACCTAAGTAAGCCGAAGCCCAGAGATCTAAACCATAAAAGAAGAAAAAGAAGAAAAGAAAAGAAAACAAGTAAAAAAAAACATCAGCAAATTTTACCAAAAATTTCGGCAGAGTCTCCTCTGTAAAAACTGGCCCCCAAACGGGTACAACAAGTATAATATGAATAAACAATAAAAAGCATCCCCAAACGGGTGCTAGCATCAACGCTAACAGGCGGAAACAACCACAACAAGCACAATAATATACAACGCCAGAGGGCGAGGCTCAAAACTCAAAAGAAAGCAAAACCACCAGATCAGAATAATACAGGCGCGACTCTAAGGTCGAAGTAAAAGACTGGTCCAATAACTTATCAAGTAATACAAATATGGTTGATGGAGCTTACTAGATACAAATGAATGAATAAAAGTACAATGGTGGTTCGGATACAAGTGAACCAACCTACCGTGCCAATCGCCCTGAAGAAAAGATGTGCCAACAAGCTGCCACGGGAAACCTGTACATCGAACCTGTAAAGAATTTGGCACAACGGGGGTGAGTTGCCAACTCGTGAGTAGAAGACATCTACGAAAAGAAATCGAATGCACGGCGCTATCCTAGGTCATAATAATACACTACTATATCCCAAACATCTAGTAATAGCAGGGTAATACTACGTGTAAGTGCAAATACTCCGTGTCGTCTCAGTGCCTCATATAGTACTAAATCATATGAAATGAAATGCATGCACCATGAATGTAAAGTCACAAATCCTGAAATCCAGATATATATGTATGAGAACCTTTAGCCGTTATCATAGTAAAGTGTGTATAAGCATCTGAAATCTCAACAATGAAATCCATGGAAATCCGTGTCAAGCATCGACACAACACATGTAACCTCAAGTATCAATATGTCGGGCTCCGTCAGTCCGGATCGGCCCATATCATCAAATCCCACGACAACGGTCGGTATCCTCCGGATATCCGCCGCGCCAGACATCACCGGTAGATAGCCTTCCCCTGCCAGGCTCATCGTCTACAACTCGATCTTCTTACCCCGGGGTACCATACCGGGCCCACCATGTACCCGAGACGGTTCATGCACTTCTCGAATCGGGTCTCGAAATCCATCAGAAAACATGAAATACTCATGGTGGACGACACATACATCACGAGAAAACCGCATCTTATTTTTAAAAAAAGAGAAGAGGAGAGAGAGAGAAGTTTTTATATATTTTTGCGGTTTTCCCCAAAAATCCAGAAATCTCATAGAAATCCAAATCTCAAAATCATGAGTACTATATGATAAGTGTCGGCATATGCCCATAATACTGCATGATAACACGAAAATATGAATGCATGAATGTCTAAGTAATGAATGTCATGTCTTATACTTAACATCAGAGAGTGATCACAATACTACATCGGTTTAGTTGTTAACTGATTCTATCAATAAAAGATAATATGATCTAAAGTGTACGTGACATAGCAATTACCGATGATGATGTGTGTGAGCCGGCAAATAAGTGTGCGTGGAATATGCGCATCATCGGTAATGGTGCTGGTGTCCTAACATGTAAGGTTTATACTATTTATAGCAACATATGTATGAACATGCAACATTATGATTACAGTGTGAAAGTAAAGACGAATGTATATTACCTACTCATTTAATATACTAATACTACTACCACTATATGACTCGAACCTAACCTAGTGTCCATCTAACCTCCTAAGGAAAACTAAACCTAAGAACTAGTCAATAGAAATAAGAGTCTACCTAAGGTCTGAATCAATATCTCTAATAGTCGGCGATCCCGCCTCAACAGCGTCACGTACGTAGTATGGCTTCCTTGAATTAAGAGTGCGGATCAATCATCAAATCTAAGCCTCGTACGGTAAAATCCATCGTACGGCATCCCAATGTCGGGGTACGGTCAAGTATCTCCTAGGTGTCTCCTCATTCGTATAATGTCGTATGTATCATATTGTGATTAAGTCATACTCATATGATATCGGCATCAGGTCACACCAATATAATGTCGAAATCAAGTTATACATATATCATATCGTAATCAGTCACAAGTTACAGTCCGAGTACTATTCTAGCGTCCTATGTACATCAATATCACCACCACTCTTTGTAATTTATATATTCAAGTTCATTATCTCATTCCCTAATGATCCGCTAACACTTTATTACGACTGTATAGTCAAAAATCACGGCATCAAGCCCAGTTATACTATTTCATCATACATCGGATATCATATCACATCACTGAATCACCTATATGTGTTGTATATATATGTATATACCTATACCTAGTTCTATATATATACACATACACGTACCCCATGTCGATTTTCAGTGTGTGCGCTGGTGTGTTTCTATCTGAAACCTACGAACCTCTTCCAAGGTACTCATCCTCTGATATAGTTTTCCTAAATCGGTCTAGTCCAGCCTAGGGTCAATACTAGGGTCCTACTAGGGTCACGTCTGGTTTCCTAATGTCAATAAGTACTATTCCTATTCTACGTTGCGGGGGTGCTAAACGCCATCCACCCGACTTCCCCCCGTAGATATGCATCTACTCACCTGGTCCATGTCTGCCGAAGACAGTATCGCCATCCTCCTCTTCATCGCCCGCAGTCCACTTGAGGGTACCTAGACGCAAACATATAAATAGCATCGTAAACCGAATCACATACAAAAGTCAAACGATACGAAGAGCAAGCACAGGTTAAAACCTATGTCCCGTCCACGCAAAAGAACCAAATACCGCTCGATATCGGCGTACAAACTCCGATGGATCGAGATAACATCATCAAACAACTTGTAGTTTTAAAACACATTACTTATATTGTAAAACATGATCAAATTCATCGAAACACTAAAATCGATCAAATCGTCCGTTTTCGAAAAACCCGAAAATGCCAATTTACCGTTTTTCATCGAAACTTGACATTTAAATGAAACCAATGGTCATAAAACTCATTAAATAGCATTACTAGACTATACAAACCATTACTATATTTTTATTACACAATTTTGCATTTATTTGAAATTTCTAGTTTGCAACTTTTAACAATTTTAACATTTTCCAAGCAAAATACCACAATTCCACCTCAAAACATGATTTTGCATAAATTAATCACTTAAACCACAATTTATGATGATAATGATGTAATGAAACTATAATTATATTTTTAATCACATTTATTTAGAAATTCCTAAAATCTAGTTTACAAAATAATAGCATTTTATTACTATTTTTCCAATTATCAAAATAATCTAGTGATCAAACTAGGTTTTTCATTCAATTAATATGCTAATATTCTCACTAAAATTACCATCTAATGATAACACCCTTAATAAGAATTTTATTTTACCCACAACACATTTTAGAAAAAATCTAGTTAGCTAAATAGTTTAAATTAAACAATTTCGATCAACAATTTATTATACCACCACCATGCAAGAATTTTCCACTCTAAAAGATGTTAAACTAGCTATTATAACCCTAATTAATTAACAAAAACCACCTCTTGAATTTTCAAACCCTAACTTGAATTTTAGAATTTGCAACAAGAATTAATCTAATTAATCTAATTATGCTTTAAAAGAAATATCTAATAGAAATAAAACAAAAGAGAAGGATTTATACCTCCACAACCTCATGTCCAAACTTGAAAATGAGCCTCAAAAATACATGCTTTCCCACTCCAAAATCCATGTAGAGAAGAGTAGAGAATAAAGGGTATGAAATAATTAGGTTTTTGTGGAATTTAAATTGGATTTTTGTAGTATTTTTGATGATTTTTGAATAAAAATGAGGTGGAAAATGGGGGGGGGGGGCAGCCATGGTGATGGGGAGGCCGGACACAATAAGGGGAAGAGGGAGAAACACATGAGAAATGGTGTAGAAACTTCTCCAAAATGTCATCATCTTAATGTCTTTTCATGCTTTATTCATTTTCTTTTAATTCTTTTCTAAAATAAATCAAGAAAGATCTAGAAACAAGGAAAAATTTGCAAATAAATTTTTCATGATACACACTAAATTCTAATATGCCATGGTTCATTTTTACAAATTAAAACCATTTAAATTTGTAATTTACACTAATTTAGTGTAAAAATAAAGCTTATGTTAATATTTAAAATAATTAATTTAGGAAAAATATTTTATTAAACCAAAAATTTATAAGTGGCTAAATAAACACTATTTACTAGTAATTTCATAATTAAAATAGATATTTTTAAATATATAGTGAAAAACAATCACGGTTTGGTTTTACGAAAAATACATTTTACTTTACCGAAAATCCTAAAATTCACTTAAACACTTTTATTCATTTAATTATTTATTTAATTATTTTTAAAATGTTACAATCTTCCCCCCTTTAAGAAATTCGGTCCCCGAATTTAAATTAACACTCCCCTTCCAAATACTAAAACATTTAGCACAATACTCAAATCGTCGGGGCTCCGAAATCATTAATACATAACGAAAATCAACTCCGTCAAGCATGACGCAATCATCGGAGTTATGTCGATAATGAAATATCATAACCCAATGTGAAAACCATCATAATATACATCAATATATAGTTCGCATCCTAGTAAAATCGCCGAATCATCATAATAAAGCAGCATACAAAAACCCCTTCTTAAAAATCGCCGTGCAATGCACGTATCACGGTCTAAGTAGCGGACGTTTAATTTTTTAAAAATTATAGCTACATATATATCTTTTATTTAACATACACGTCCCGCCTGGTTACTAACTCAAATAATAATGATCATGAAAACATACTGCTCAAACTAAAATCAATCCCAATCACATCAATAAAATGTCATGTGCGTCCGGTGCGCACTGAAATCGAAACCAAATGCAGAAACCATGAATACCCACAAAACAAAACTAAGTGCAACAGGTGTGCACCAAAAATATCTGTCAAGTGCAACGGGCGTGCACGACTCACTATCAGGTGCATCTAATCTGCACAAAACCCCGATTTAGTTCATCTGGTGTGCACAAAATCGCATCAAGTGCGCCAAGTATGCGCAAGAATCCTAATCAGGTGCACATGGAGCACGAAAACATACATTGAATATCAAAATCGAAATCACAGCACAAAAATGCATGAAAATTAGGTCGAAACATATGTCAAAATCACGTGTAACCCCTATGCACGAAATCAAATCAAAAATCTCAAAAAAAAATATAAAACCAAATCAAGTGTACTGGGTGCATACTAAACCACATCAATACAACTGACATAAGAAACACAGATAGAATGAAGGTACACACAGGAAATACCAATCGTAGAACAAGTCCTCAAAATACAAAAATCCAATCAACGAAAATAGGAAATTCAAATCACTAAATCACAATCGTAAATACTATCGTCAATGTGCGCCTCTTTCCTCTGATGTCGACCGCTTCGAACTCGTTCTTTCATAGGTGTGCTGACTGCGCTACCAACTGCAATACTCATGTCTAGAGTCTCCCACATAGTCGATCCCTTCACTTGATATCCGGACTACATTAAACTTCTCGATCGATCCATCAAAATCCCATAATTCCCCGAGAGCTCAACACTCAAGTACAGTTTAAAAATATCCGGTACATACCCCAGCATCGATGATCCAGCTGTAGAAGGGCAAACCCAAGCCTCACTAATGGCACAGCGGAACTGCCGTAAACCCTAAGGTTCAAGGGCGTTCTCATGGTCATTATGTCGAGTTAGGGTTTCATTCTTCTAGAGGGTCCATCGAAATACCTGCATGTTCTTCCGAATACTTTAAACTTAGGAAATGGTTTTCTGATAATCGTTCGAACCCTTTAACTTCATCCGGACGGCATGTGAATACCCTTCGTCCGCACGCTAAGCAATGCTTCAGTCCTCAAGAATAACCAATACTCTAATGGTTACTGCATTCGAGCAGCATCTCCTTCTTCCCGTGGTAACAGAAACCACCATGCGACATTGACGAAGATAGATCAAAGGAACGAATGAAATACGGTGCAAACAATGTAAATCCTAGGGCTCCTTAAGCAGAGTAGCGTATCGTAAGTATGCCGCGGACCATACCCACGGTACGTTACTCTACCTAACTCGCCTACTCCATCAACCAAGGGTCACCTAGACTTATACAAGGTTAAACCTAGCGCTCTGATACCAACTTTGTCACGACCCGAAAGTACGGAACGTGACCGGCACTTAGATTACGAAGCGTCTAGAGGCGCCACGTGACCTAAGTAAGCCGAAGCCCAGAGATCTAAACCATAAAAGAAGAAAAAGAAGAAAAGAAAAGAAAACAAGGAAAAAAAAACATCAGCAAATTTTACCAAAAATTTCGGCAGAGTCTCCTCTGTAAAAACTGGCCCTCAAACGGGTACAACAAGTATAATATGAATAAACAATAAAAAGCATCCCCAAACGGGTGCTAGCATCCCCAAACGGGTGCTAGCATCAACGCCAACAGGCGGAAACAACCACAACAAGCACAATAATATACAACGCCAGAGGGCGAGGCTCAAAACTCAAAAGAAAGCAAAACCACCAGATCAGAATAATACAGGCGCGACTCTAAGGTCGAAGTAAAAGACTGGTCCAATAACTTATCAAGTAATACAAATATGGTTGATGGAGCTTACTAGATACAAATGAATGAATAAAAGTACAATGGTGGTTCGGATACAAGTGAACCAACCTACCGTGCCAATCGCCCTGAAGAAAAGATGTGCCAACAAGCTGCCACGGGAAACCTGTACATCGAACCTGTAAAGAATTTGGCACAACGGGGGTGAGTTGCCAACTCGTGAGTAGAAGACATCTACGAAAAGAAATCAAATGCACGACGCTATCCTAGGTCATAATAATACACTACTATATCCCAAACATCTAGTAATAGCAGGGTAATACTACGTGTAAGTGCAAATACTCTGTGTCGTGTCAGTGCCTCATATAGTACTAAGTCATATGAAATGAAATGCATGCACCATGAATGTAAAGTCACAAATCCTGAAATCCAGATATATATGTATGAGAACCTTTAGCCGTTATCATAGTAAAGTGTGTATAAGCATCTGAAATCTCAACAATGAAATCCATGGAAATCCGTGTCAAGCATCGACACAACACATGTAACCTCAAGTATCAATATGTCGGGCTCCGTCAGTCCGGATCGGCCCATATCATCAAATCCCACGACAACGGTCGGTATCCTCCGGATATCCGCCGCGCCAGACATCACCGGTAGGTAGCCTTCCCCTGCCAGGCTCATCGTCTACAACTCGATCTTCTTGCCCCGGGGTACCATACCGGGCCCACCATGTACCCGAGACGGTTCATGCACTTCTCGAATCGGGTCTCGAAATCCATCAGAAAACATGAAATACTCATGGTGGAAGACACATACATCACGAGAAAACCGCATCTTATTTTTAAAAAAAGAGAAGAGGAGAGAGAGAGAAGTTTTTATATATTTTTGCGGTTTTCCCCAAAAATCCAGAAATCTCATAGAAATCCAAATCTCAAAATCATGAGTACTATATGATAAGTGTCGGCATATGCCCATAATACTGCATGATAACACGAAAATATGAATGCATGAATGTCTAAGTAATGAATGTCATGTCTTATACTTAACATCAGAGAGTGATCACAATACTACATCGGTTTAGTTGTTAACTGATTCTATCAATAAAAGATAATATGATCTAAAGTGTACGTGACATAGCAATTACCGATGATGATGTGTGTGAGCCGGCAAATAAGTGTGCGTGGAATATGCGCATCATCGATAATGGTGCTGGTGTCCTAACATGTAAGGTTTATACTATTTATAGCAACATATGTATGAACATGCAACATTATGATTACAGTGTGAAAGTAAAGACGAATGTATATTACCTACTCATTTAATATACTAATACTACTACCACTATATGACTCGAACCTAACCTAGTGTCCATCTAACCTCCTAAGGAAAACTAAACCTAAGAACTAGTCAATAGAAATAAGAGTCTACCTAAGGTCTGAATCAATATCTCTAATAGTCGGCGATCCCGCCTCAACAGCGTCACGTACGTAGTATGGCTTCCTTGAATTAAGAGTGCGGATCAATCATCAAATCTAAGCCTCGTACGGTAAAATCCATCGTACGGCATCCCAATGTCGGGGTACGGTCAAGTATCTCCTAGGTGTCTCCTCATTCGTATAATGTCGTATGTATCATATTGTGATTAAGTCATACTCATATGATATCGGCATCAGGTCACACCAATATAATGTCGAAATCAAGTTATACATATATCATATCGTAATCAGTCACAAGTTACAGTCCGAGTACTATTCTAGCGTCCCATGTACATCAATATCACCACCACTCTTTGTAATTTATATATTCAAGTTCATTATCTCATTCCCTAATGATCCGCTAACACTTTATTACGACTGTATAGTCAAAAATCACGGCATCAAGCCCAGTTATACTATTTCATCATACCTCGGATATCATATCACATCACTGAATCACCTATATATGTTGTATATATATGTATATACCTATACCTAGTTCTATATATATACACATACACGTACCCCATGTCGATTTTCAGTGTGTGCGCTGGTGTGTTTCTATCTGAAACCTACGAACCTCTTCCAAGGTACTCATCCTCTGATATAGTTTTCCTAAATCGGTCTAGTCCAGCCTAGGGTCAATACTAGGGTCCTACTAGGGTCACGTCTGGTTTCCTAATGTCAATAAGTACTATTCCTATTCTACGTTGCGGGGGTGCTAAACGCCATCCACCCGACTTCCCCCCGTAGATATGCATCTACTCACCTGGTCCATGTCTGCCGAAGACAGTGTCGCCATCCTCCTCTTCATCGCCCGCAGTCCACGTGAGGGTACCTAGACGCAAACATATAAATAGCATCGTAAACCGAATCACATACAAAAGTCAAACGATACGAAGAGCAAGCACAGGTTAAAACCTATGTCCCGTCCACGCAAAAGAACCAAATACCGCTCGATATCGGCGTACAAACTCCGATGGATCGAGATAACATCATCAAACAACTTGTAGTTTTAAAACACATTACTTATATTGTAAAACATGATCAAATTCATCGAAACACTAAAATCGATCAAATCGTCCGTTTTCGAAAAACCCGAAAATGCCAATTTAACGTTTTTCATCGAAACTTGACATTTAAATGAAACCAATGGTCATAAAACTCATTAAATAGCATTACTAGACTATACAAACCATTACTATATTTTTATTACACAATTTTGCATTTATTTGAAATTTCTAGTTTGCAACTTTTAACAATTTTAACATTTTCCAAGCAAAATACCACAATTCCACCTCAAAACATGATTTTGCATAAATTAATCACTTAAACCACAATTTATGATGATAATGATGTAATGAAACTATAATTATATTTTTAATCACATTTATTTAGAAATTCCTAAAATCTAGTTTACAAAATAATAGCATTTTATTACTATTTTTCCAATTATCAAAATAATCTAGTGATCAAACTAGGTTTTTCATTCAATTAATATGCTAATATTCTCACTAAAATTATCATCTAATGATAACACCCTTAATAAGAATTTTATTTTACCCACAACACATTTTAGAAAAAATCTAGTTAGCTAAATAGTTTAAATTAAACAATTTCGATCAACAATTTATTATACCACCACCATGCAAGAATTTTCCACTCTAAAAGGTGTTAAACTAGCTATTATAACCCTAATTAATTAACAAAAACCACCTCTTGAATTTTCAAACCCTAACTTGAATTTTAGAATTTGCAACAAGAATTAATCTAATTAATCTAATTATGCTTTAAAAGAAATATCTAATAGAAATAAAACAAAAGAGAAGGATTTATACCTCCACAACCTCATGTCCAAACTTGAAAATGAGCCTAAAAATACATGCTTTCCCACTCCAAAATCCATGTAGAGAAGAGTAGAGAATAAAGGGTATGAAATAATTAGGTTTTTGTGGAATTTAAATTGGATTTTTGTAGTATTTTTGATGATTTTTGAATAAAAATGAGGTGGAAAATGGGGGGGGGGCAGCCATGGTGATGGGGAGGCCGGCCACAATAAGGGGAAGAGGGAGAAACACATGAGAAATGGTGTAGAAACTTCTCCAAAATGTCATCATCTTAATGTCTTTTCATGCTTTATTCATTTTCTTTTAATTCTTTTCTAAAATAACTCAAGAAAGATCTAGAAATAAGGAAAAATTTGCAAATAAATTTTGCATGATACACACTAAATTCTAATATGCCATGGTTCATTTTTAAAAATTAAAACCATTTAAATTTGTAATTTACACTAATTTAGTGTAAAAATAAAGCTTATGTTAATATTTAAAATAATTAATTTAGGAAAAATATTTTATTAAACCAATAATTTATAAGTGGCTAAATAAACACTATTTACTAGTAATTTCATAATTAAAATAGATATTTTTAAATTTATAGTGAAAAACAATCACGGTTTGGTTTTACGAAAAATACATTTTACTTTACCGAAAATCCTAAAATTCACTTAAACACTTTTATTCATTTAATTATTTTTAAAATGTTACATAGCAATATATCATATGAATGAGGTATGAATGCATGAAAACAGAATACATGTAAATGAAGAACTGTTTTCATAATTTAGTGAGATTTCCTTTGTATTTTTAAAATGAGGTATCATAATGAAATCAGCATAAAACAGTGCCTAGCATCGGCACAAAACATAGTCCCAATATCTCGATATCTCTGTATCACAGTCTCTGTACCTCAATATCTCAAAATCTCAATGTCTCAATCACAATATCTAGGGCGCCGTCAGTCCAGACCGGCCCCTACCATCCATCTCAAGACCACGACGGTATCCTCCGGATATCCGACGCGTCGGGTAAAATCACCGGTAGGTAGTGCTCCCCTGCCAGGCTCACATCATCATCATCATGCGCTTCTTGTCCCGGGGTACCTTACCGGGTCCACCATGTACACAAAACGGTTCATCCGTCTCCTCGAATCGGGTCTCGAAATCCATCAGCAAACTCATGGTGGACGACTCATACATCATGGGAAAAACTGCACTTTTTATTTTAAAAGAGTGAAAAGGTTTATTTATGTTTTTGCGGTTTTCCTCCAAATCCAGAAAATCTCATGGAAATCCGAATCCAAAACCTCAATAACACGTAAAATAGTGAATATATGCATGAGAATCCATGAATGCGGCATAACAATGAATAACAGTATGCATGAAGTAGCAGGTAATAACTACAATGTCTAAACTAACATATAAGGCAAGTACGCTATGTCAAGCAATAATATTTTCTAAGGTGTACGTGACATGGCAATTACCGATAAAGATGTGTGTGAGCCGGCAAGTAAGTGTACGTGGTACATACGCATCATCGGTAATGGTGCTGGTGTCCTAACAATATGATATCAACAATGGAGTATGAAACATAATATAAGCATGCGATGCGAAGCGAACCACAAAAATGAGCCGGAGCTGAATACTAGACGCAACTATAACTAATCTGCATTAATCTAATATAAGTCCTACAAATTGTGCCTTTTGAAATAACACGAATCATGGGGTTTTGGAAATAGGGGCTACGGTGTTTTTATGAAAAGATACGTCTTTTGAAATATCCGTAGGATCCCTTGGGCTGTCTTTTAAAATACCCATGATTCGTTAGTTTTTGAAATAGGTAAGAATCGAATCTAATCTAACAACTAAACTAAACTAAAGGGCTAAGGTAACAAGCTGGACTATAGGTAAGGAAACCGCTTAACATCCGAGTCGATACACATACATATCTGTATATATATTAGTCGGTGATCCCGCCTCAATAATATCATATCCGATACCATATCTATAATCAGACATCCCAAGTCAAGAGTGCGGATCAATCATCAAAATATAGCTCGTACGTAAATCCGTCGTACGGCATCCCCAAATCTGGGTACGGGTCAATATCACATTCATCATACTATTCACCTGGTATCCTCTTTATCAAATATCATGATCGGGGTACTGATCTACGTCTAGTACAATACTGATACCGCCTAAGTATGCATGCACGTGTGTGAAACACTACGTCAAGGACCCGCTACAACGTTATGTCGTATCTCAAATACGAACCCTGCTATATCACCGATCTCACGGCCTCAAATCAAATCTCATCGACTCATCATAAATCCCAAGTACTATCCTCACTATCCATGCATGCGTATATGAATGTACATATGCATAGTCCCATACCCACGCATATATACATATATACACATCCCAATCTACGCACAAGAAAGTAAAGTATGCAAGTATGGGTGGTTGTGTGCATGTGTGGTGCGACCACTACTCTAGGGTTTCGCGATACTAAACCATCCATATTTATCATCAATAAACTCAAAACAAAATATAATCAATAAATGTGTGTATACGTATTCGTATACATCACCACGAACTGCGGGGGTGCTATACGCCATCCACCCGACTTCTCCCCGTAGATATAAATCTACTCACCTGGTCCTCGCTCGCCGGTGCCGACGTCGCCATGCGGTTGCTTGTCGTCTCGAAGTCCACATGGGGGTACCTACATATCACCACGTATCGTATCGCATAAAAACCAAATCCGAAATCGATACGGTATATGAAAACCAATTCGGCACGCGTATCACGCAGAGGTCAAAACCTATCGGCTACGCATTCAAGAATAGCTAAAGCAACCCTCGATGTCGATCTACAAATGTCAAACCATCGAGAAAAACCCAAACACACTCATTTTCACATTCACAAACACTAAACATACATATGAAATAGGGTGAAATCATCAAAATCAATAAATTGATTAAATCGGTTTATTTCCAAAAATTCTAGTAAAGGGGGTCGTTAACCGTTTTACTACAAGTCTTGACGTTTTAACAAACTAGAGTTCACAATACTCACTAATTATCTTAATTAGGTCACATAAGCATTTACTAGATTTTTAATCTTGCCAAATTATATTAAACCAAAAACTAGTTTGCAATTTTTCCAATTTCAACCATTTTAAAGCAACAATACATAATTCAACAAGTAGGCTAGGTTTTGCACAAGCTAAGGTATTAAACTACCCATTATAATTTCAATGATGTGATGAAACCCTTACCATATTTTAATTCTCAATTTTTTCATAATATTTAAAAAAAACTAGTAAGCATAAAATTCCAAATTCGGTGCAAGCATCTTAGATTTGCGATCTAAAGATCAAAATCACAAGTAAATATCCAAACTAAACAAACTAGATAACAACTACACATAGCTAATCTAGTTGTGATGCTTAAAACCCTAATTCAAAACCAAACCCTCTTCTTTAAAAACCTAGAATGAAATTAGCACTAAAATTTAACACTAAAACAATTTAATTAAAGGAATTAACCATAAGTGTTAGTTGGGTAAAGATTATACCTCAATATATAGAGATCTAGCATGAAGATTTGCTTCCAAAAACACCTCCTTTCTCCATGTTTTAAACCAATTTGGGTTAGAGAAGAGGTAGAATAGGGTTTTGTGTTGAATTTGTAAAGAAATTTGTGGATTTTTGTAGAATTTTGATGGAATTTAAAGCAAAAGAATTGGGGATAAAATGAGGGGCTGCAGCAGGGAATGATTCGGCCAAGGGAAGATGGGAGAGAGTGTGAGAAAATGGTGTGAAAAAAATCCAAGTCAAAGCCCCCCCAAATTACCGTAATACCCCCATCCAAAATAATATAATAAAAACCTATATTTAAATCATTTGAATGAGTCAAAGAAGCAAGGAATGGAGGGGGAAGTTGCTGATCCAGCAGTGGTGGGGCCGACCAAAGTAGTGAGGAATGAGTGAGAGAGATTTTACAAAGAAATTCTATGCAAAAAGACCCCCCACAATGCCATAATTGCAAGTTTAAGCTTAAATTCAATAGATTTCGTTTTCTATAATAAAAATTAGTTAAAACTTAAAATAAAATACTAAAAATTTATGTTACAACTAGATTTTAATTAACATGATTTTAAAGCTTAAATTTAGCCCATTTAAATTTGTATTTATCGCTAATTTAATGTATTTTCTTACCGGCTTAAAATAATATTAAAAATTGAAAAATTAGGGAAAATTTTTAAACGACCAGAATTTTATAAGTAACTCATTAGATACTAAAAACTAGCAATTACCTATCCAAATTAGGTATAATTAGGCCTAAACTGCAAAATAACAAAAAGGAAGATTTACGGAAAAATACCAAATTTTCACCGATTTTCGGGAAAACACCAAAACGACTTTTCTAGGCGTTACAACTGCTTTAGGTGACCTTACGAGTCGCTATTACACGTTGATAGAGCCCCTAGGATTCTTGCTTGACTACCAGCAGTATGAGGGCGATCATATACGTAAGAGCTAGAGTCTATAAGCACATCCTTAAAAGGTCCCTAGTCGTGGGAGTTTCGAGACAGGGCATCGATACTCCATTAGTAGACTAGTGTATACAGTCGAGACCCCGACGAGGGGTGGTCGCCGGTCTCACAAGCCACTGGTGTCAGTTGGTTCACCTAAGATGTATACAGGTGCTCATTGGGTTATGAGTACACCGGACATGACTCGCCGGGAACCTGCTAGTTGGGATTATACCAGATGTCAGATAGCAGTTCCCAGGTGACATGTGTACAGGTTAGTTCATCGACCTGAGATCGTCATTTGTCTCGTGTGAGTTCCCACTGTGCTTTGATTACTACCCTACCATGACTCAAAGGAGTCGTGCAAACAGGTTTTAGTTGGGTACAGTCCCGAGCCACATGGAGGCAGTGAGCGGATCTGCAGGGGTTCTTCTCTCCCGGTATTGGGGGTGAGGTCATGCTGTGTCTAGGAGAGCCATTACACAAAGCCCTCGGCCGAGGCAGGAGATTTACTGGTAGGTATTCCGGTAGTATCTCAGGGTGTTCTGGGCTACCCTCCGACACGACTTGTACCGCTTTTGGGGTTCTGACTTTTACCAACCCCCTAGGCCCGCCATGCGATACTCATAGACGAACGGACCAAACTGTACGGATATTGTCACTGACAGGCTCAGTAGGGTGTCAGGATGAGTTCGCTCATCGACGTCCCTTTTTGTCAATAGCTGGTAGCCCATCACGTATGGCTAATACCTCTGACGTGCTAGTGGTTAAATCCACAGCCATAGTATTGACGAGTCTTTAGAGTCTACCACACACAGTTACTCAAGTTTCAGGCGAAACGCTGTAGAGGCCGTATGGAGATATGGCAGGGTTCGATCAGATACGTGCGGTATTGCACGGATCGTGATCGGACGGTTTTTACTAGGCGGCTTTGGCTTAAGCCGGATCCTAGTATTAGATATTGTAGATTTTGTCTCTTTGCATTTGTGTTCAGTGAGAATACAAATGCGGGCATGTATATGCAGTAGTGGGGTTTTCCTGTAATTTATTACGGGATCGGTTTTCTGAAGTTGCCAGTTTGCATTCCGTTCCGGCCGGTTTTCATTTGTTCCTTCACGGCCGGACTTTTCGATGGAGGGGGTTATTTGTAAGTTTGCAAATAACATTTGTGGAGGGGGTTTCTTGCTTTTGTGGCATTATGATAAGTTAAGCATCTTTGCTTTTTCATGATGGCTTGCTTTATTGAGATTAGAAAGGATTAGGATGGATTTGATTTTGATATGATATTGTTATCATAACCTTTTGATATGGTCACCTTTCTACGTTTCCTACACTCACCTTCCTTCTTGTGTTTGTTTTATTCCCTCCACCATTTTAGAGATGAAGGGGCCGGCCACTTTTGAGGGGATGAGAGAGAGATTTTCATTTTGGTGGAGGCACATATTTCTTCATCTCATTCTTCTTGTTTGAAAAAAAAATGAAAGCACCTTTTTTTCTTAACCTCATTCCTCCATCACCAATGGCAACATAAACCCCAATGAGACAAAAATTCTACACTACACCTACAGTACCCTTGGACGCGTCGGCTAGCCAACTTCGCGCCCGGGTTGCCTCGGTCCAGAGGTGGGAGCCCGTAAAAGAATCCGGCGATGTGGTGCCCGTTTCGACGAGGAGACGACGACCGGAGATTCCGCGAGGAGATCGGAGTGGAGACGAAGACCGAAGGACACAGATCGCTTGGTATACTTCTCTACCCATCTTGTATTTTGCTTGTAGCTAGGTTAATGGTTTCGATCCGAGTATATTGTCCGCGGTAGCGCCAGTTTAAAAGTTAAGAAAAATTTTGATTCCGCATTTTGGCCTCGAGTAGACGGCCGGGGCGCTGCCATGGCGCAACACGATTTCCCAATATTTCCTAGAAAGCTCAACACTTGAGTAGAATTAAAAATTCCCAGAAGTATGAAAAAGTACCCAAGAATAAAGCCCTGAAGTATTAGCCCCTAACTCCTAAAGTTGGCCGCGGAACCGCCGCCAAACCCATGGTTTGGCCGCGGTTCCGCTGTCACTTGAACGAGTTATGGCTTCGTAGTTCACAGTAATCCTTAGAATTCCCTGCATGATTTTCTAAGTATTTTTAATATGAAAAATTTCAACTTTTGAAATTTTTTCCAGAAAGTGTGATTTTTCGGGGTTTCGGAGTTCGATCGGACTTTAAACTTCGTCTAGACAACGCCTAATGCTCTAGCTTGGCTCAATACCACTATAGGGTTGTATAGCATGACAACAAGGTTTAGCAAGGCATCACACATGCCATTTTATAAAAATTTGGGGTGCTATGTAACCCTAACCAAGATCTTAACTAGAAAAATAGGGTTAACTAAAAATGTAAACAGCTTTACTTCTAAGAGTTAGGGATTACAACCTTTGTAGTCCGTTCCTTCGCTTCATAAGCTCCGAGTTGAGGTCCCTTCGCTGCGTCATTAAGTACCCGGACTCTAGAGAGGCTCCATGAAGAGAAAGATGCAAGCTTGCTTCCAATCTTCAACAACTAAGATGATTTACCTTGAAGAAACTCAAACCCAATCTCTTGATTCACTAATCAAGTATTAGCAAAGGAAACACCCTAATCTAAGTGGCTAGAATAGATGAGAATGATGAAGTAGGAATTTAGCTCTCTTTTGTTTTCAATTTCTCACTTTATTTTTTCACATCACAAAAAGCTAGAAAGCTTTTTTCAAGAGGAAGAAGAAGAAGAAGAATTTTATTTGTGATGAATAATGAATTATTTTGTGAGGTTAGAATTGTAACCATGGGTTAAAGAATGATAAAGTTAACCCTTGTAGAGAATAAACAATAGGCTAAGGTTTGGGTTGGGTTAATAAATATCAACACAAAATATCTAAGCTAAAGACAAAAGAAAGCTTCATGAAGCTTCATGAAAAAGCTAACCCAAAAGCTAACCCAAATCCAAACCCTAACTTGTTTAAACTCCACAAAGCATGTTGCATTTGTAACCCTAACTTGTTACAATATTATATATCACATATACAATATATTTTGTAACAAAAGAAAATAATACAATTAACATATATCGCATATACATCAATGTATTATCCAGTGAGAAAATCAATCAATAAAGCGAGCTTATATTAGTTAACGTAATGTAATATATCACATATATAATTATACATTAAATTATCGAATCAACTCTTGATTCGACAATCCGGCTATATTGGATATAACCGACTAGTATAACATGTACCAATTCATCGAATCAACACTTGATCCGATGACCCGGCTATATCACATATACCCGGCCGATATCTCATATTGCGAGAATATAATACGGTATTTCATATCATATTATTCTCGGTTCCGCACATATCATATATGTGCTCCTACTCCGTTTTTCCTGAGCCAGGAAACCTATGTGTAGGACTCTAAAGAATCGTCAATACGCTAGCAGTAGGTGATGATCATATCAAAACACCCACAAGCTGCAAGCTGTCAGCTAAATGTAACAGCCACCCCTGCACTGAGCAATCAGAAGATCAACAGGCAAGCCTGTACATTCTCCTGCGAATCCAATCAGTAACACCCCCGTACAGTCCGGTCTCTTCGTCTGATATGTCGCATATCCAGTCTAGGGGTGGTAAACGTCAGACCCCAGTAACCGATAAGTCGTGTCGATACGAGGTCCATAACAGTTCGAGAAACTACTGATAACACTTACCAGTAAATCTCAGCAACCCTGGCCAGGGATTTCCAGTTATAGCCAATCGAACACAGCGCAACATCAACTCCCTATACTGGGAGAGACGAAACCCCTCCTATCGCTCATTGCCTCCATGTGATTCGGGACTGTATCCAAAAGCCACCGTTTTGCACGCCCTCTTGGACGTGGTATGATGGAAATCAAAGTACAGTGGGAATCACACAAGACTCTATGACGATCTCGGGTCTACAGACTAACCTGTACCAGTGTCACCAGAGAACTGCCATCTGACGTGAGGTATAATACCATCTAGGAGTTCTCGGCTAGTCCGTCTAGTGTACCCAGTCTCCACTGAGCACCCATATATTATCTATGATGTCAAACATCAATGGATATGGGATCATCCATCGCCCATCTACATGGGTCAAGAAGCATACGCTAGTCTACTCTAGTATATCGATGCTCTGTCTCGATACACCTGCGACTAGGAATATTTTAAGGATGTACTTAGCGACTACACTGTCCCCACTAGTATGATCTGCATCATAGTCCTGGTAGTCAAGTACTCATCCTAAGGGCTTTATCGACATGTAACATAGAGACTATCAGAGTACATGTTAAGATGAAGAGCAACCAGATAGCATACTATCATGTCGAGCAAGAAAGTCCTCCATATATATGTCCAAGCATCCAATACAATATACATCGTGTGTACAGTAATGGCCTCTAAGGCATACATATTACTAACAATCCGCTCGGCTGCCTCTAAGGAGGTCTTCGATCCTTAGCGTTGGAGGGGTCGTAGGAGGCCAGCTAAGGATAACCGGGCAGTGAAGCTGCGCGGTTGCCTCTTAGCGAGGGCTTTGATCCCTGGCACTGCGAGTAGGGAAGCTACCGGCCAGGGTTAGCTGAGCAGGAAAGCCGCTCGGCTGCCTCTAAGGAGGACTTTGATCCTTGTCTTTGTTGGGTAAGAAGCTACCCGTTGGGATGCGCCGAGCAGAAAGGGGCTCAGGGGCCTCGCGAAGAGGGCTTCAGATCCTCAGCGTCTGATGGGCAGGAGGACGCCCGCCGAGGATGCGCCGAGCAGAAGGAACTCGGCGGCCTCGCGGTGAGGGCTTGAGATCCTCAGCGTCTGATGGGAAGGACGATGCCCGCTGGGGATGCGCCGAGCAAGAAGGATCTCGGCGGCCTCGCGATGAGGGCTTCAGACCCTCAGCGGCTGATGGGCAGGAGGATGCTCACTGGGGATGCACCGAGAAGGAAGGATCTCGGCGGCCTCATGGTGAGGGCTTGAGACACTTAACGTCTGATGGGAAGGAGGATGCCCGCTGGGGATGCACCGAGCAGGAAGGATCTCGGCGGCCTCGTGGTGAGGGCTTGAGATCCTCAGCGTCTGATGGGTAGGAAGACGCCCGCGGATGATGCGCCGAGCAGAAGGAACTCGGCGGCCTTGCGGTGAGGGCTTGAGATCCTCAGCGTTTGATGGGCAGGAGGATGCCCGCTGGGGATGCGCCGAGCAAGAAGGATCTCGGCGGCCTCGCGATGAGGGCTTCAGACCCTCAGCGTCTGATGGGCAGGAGGATGCCCTCTGGGGATGCGCCGAGCAGGAAGGAACTCGGCGGCCTCGCAGTGAGGGCTTCGATCCTCAGCGTGAGAGGGGCCGTGAGAGGCCTGCTGAGGATGACCGAACAGGGTAGCTGCTCGGTGCCTCTTTGCGAGGGCTTGGATCCCCGGCGTCGTAGGTAGGGACCTACCAGCCGGGGAAACCGAGCAGGGTAGCTGCTCAGTGTCTCTTGGCGAGAGCTTTGATCCTTAGCGTTGGAGGGGCTGTAAGAAGCCCACTAAGGATGACCGGTCAGTGAAGCTGCGCGGTTGCCTCTTGGCGAGGGCTATGATCTCTGGCGTCGTGGGTAGGCAACTACCAGCCTGGGATGACCAAGCGGGGTAGCCGCTCGGATACCTCTTGCGAAGGCTTCGATCCCTGGCGTCATGGGTAGGGAGCTACCAGCCGGAGATGACCGAGCAGGGTAGCTGCTCGGTTGCCTCTTGCGAGGGCTTTGATCCTTCAGGACGGGGACCGAGCAGGGTTACTGCCCAGTGCCACTTGGCGAGGACTTTGATCCCTGTCGGTTGTGATAGAAAGCTACCAACCGGGGATAGCCGAGCAAGGACTCGACCGCCTCTGGGAGGACTTTGGTCCTTGGCACGGGAGGGGCTGTAAGAAGCCTACCAAGGACCCTTAGCCGTGCAGGGTTACTGCCCGGTGCCTCTTGGCGAGGGCTTTTGTCCTGAAGAATAGCCGAGCGAGGGATCCTCGGGCTCGACTGTCTCTGGAAGGGCTTTCTGATCCCTGGAGTTCCGGTAGGGAAGCTACCCGCCAGGGATAGCCGAGCGAGGGTCGGGCTTGACTGCCTCTGAGAGGACTTTCTGATCCCTGGCGTTGCGGTAGGGAAGCTACCCGTCAGGGATAGCCGAGCGAGGGTCGGCCTCGACTGCTTCTGGGAGGACTTTCTGATCCCTGGCGTTGCGGTAGGGAAGCTACCCTCCAGGGATAACCGAGCAGGGTAGCTGCTGGGTTGCCTCTTGGTGAGGGTTTTCATTCCTGGCGTTGCGAGTTGGGAAGTTACCGACCAGGGATAGCCGAGCAGAGAAGCTGCTCGGCTGCTTCTACGGAGGACTTTGATCCCTGGCGTTGTGAGTAGGGAAGCTACCGGCCAGGGATAACCGAGCAGGGTAGCTGCTCGGTTGATTCTTCATGAGGTTTCGTCCGACCATCCATTTGCAGGTATGGAGAACAGGAACGGTCGCGGTGAACGCACGCGTAGTATGCGCATCGATTGTGCGGGGAGGCGAAGCGCCAGGGTCGCGTCGCTTCGATTCCGCCAGAGGAGGCTCAATGATCGCCCATCGGACGAGTATCGGCTCGTGAGGTCTGTGGCCATGGGACGTAGCCTGCCGGTGGTCAGCCGTGCCGACGAGGGCAGAGTCTTCTGGAGGCGGGGGAGCGGCTATCTGGGGCCCTGGCCTGGCCGATTGGGCTTTAGTCTGTCTATCGGCCGGCAAGGGCGTTGATGACGGTCGCCGGAGGAGGTTCATCCGCGCCTCCGATGAGGGGGAGGCGGCGGCCGATGCCTGAATCTTCAGGGTGATCTCACGCCATGCGGACGGAGATTGGAAGGCAAACTTTTGTTTTTGTGGAGTTTTGTTTCCCACAGACGGCGCCAACTGATGGAGGTCCTTTTCGGGTCTCCGTCAGATGTTGTCTTCCGTTGATCTCCTGGTGGATTTCGGCAGTGTTCTTCTGTTGCGTGTAGGTCTCAATGGGTTTTGAGGAGATTGGTGATTTGAGGAGTTTAGCGCCGAGTACCTGCAAAGAAGTCCCGGGATGGTTTGGTACCACCGAGGACCCTCCGACGATCAAGTTAGTACTAGATCCGAGCAGAGTAACGGCTAAGTGGAATCAAGAATGGCTTACTTGACCCCTCTGTGATGGGGGTTTATATAGCGGCGGCAGCACGCAGCAGCAGGCGTGAGAATCTCGCCAGCAGTTACGCTCCCGACGTCACCCCCGCATAAAGAGCGGATTGCCCATTAATGGGGATCGTGATGGTGTGGAACGTGGGACGTTGCTGGCGGAGAATCTGCGCGTGGCGAGATTTGCGGAGCGGCGGTTACGCCTGTGAGTGGTGTAGTTGGTCGGTCGGAGGGACCGAGGAAGACGGCCTCGGCTGGGGAGCTCTGAGACGAGCAAGAGGGCCGAGGAGTCTTGGTCCTGTGGCAGCTCGGGACGAGCTAAGGGGCCGAAGCATCCAATTTGCAGGGTCCCCCGAAGAGGGCCAGTTTGTGCTTGCAGGTCGGGTACAAGGGTGGCCTAGTCGACCTCTGTGGGCCCTTTCTTCTGGGTCTTGGGACATGTCATCTGCCACGTGTCCTGATCTTGGCAAATGTTTCCCCTTGATTGAGTAAATACAATGGCTTTGTGATGACCTGAGAGCATCATCAGGTAGATAATGGATGAACCACCTTGATGTGAACCTAAAGTTAAAAGGGATGGATTCTGTATAGAACGAGAATAGATGGACAATCAAATCTGTATTTGTATCTACGTAAATGAAGTTTTTTTCCCCATGTATCAAATGACAACATGTATGCTGTCTAAATAATAAAATCGGAAACTAAATTTTACTTCTGTTCGAAACCAATCTGATGAGGCTCGATATCGGTGATCTCCCAGATCAGGACACGTGGCAGATGACGTATCCCAGAGCATGCAAGAAATGACTTACAGTGACCTACCAGATCACACCCACGCTCGTCCTACCGAGCGAACGCTGGCTCGCTTCCGAACCGCCTGCACAACTGGCCTCCTCGGCCTCACAACTCATCTCCAAGCTACCGCAGAACCAAGATACCTCGGCTCTCCCGCTCGTCCGTGAGCCCTCCCGCCGAGGCCATTTTCCTCGGTCTCATCGACCGACCAACAGCACCGCTCGCAGGCGTAACCGCTATCCCGCGAATCTCGCCATGCGCGAGATCTCCGCCGGCCACATCCCATGTTCCACGCCACCACGATCCCCTACTAACGAGCCTGTCTCGCCATTAATGGGAGGTCCCGCTCATCACGCAGGAGTGACGTCGGGAGCGTAACGGCCGGCGTGATTCTCGCGCCTGCCCCGCCGGTTGCCTCTGGTATATAAACCCCTTTCTCAGACGATCGAGGTAAGCCATTTTTACTCCACTAAGCCGTTACTCTGCTCGGATCTCTAGACTAACTTGATCGTCGGAGGGTCCTCGGTGGTACAACCATCTCGGGACTTTCCTGCAGGTAACTCGGCAACCACAACTTCAAACCCATTGAAATTCACACGTTTCAGGAGCGACAGCCTCCAGATCTAATCTTAGCCACCCATCACCGCCATCAGCAGATCAACGGAAGTCAACATCTGAAGGAGATTCTCGCCTCCATCACAATCTAAGCCAATTAGTCGGATCTGAATCCTCCGCTATTTTTTCTTCCTTTCTTTAAAATTTCGGTCAAGATTAGCGTAAAACATGAAGGCTTAGGATTTTAGGATTTGGTAGGATCAGAAAGGGAATCCAACGGTTCAGAGCAGGATTCTTATGGAAGAAAAATAGACCCTCATCCCTAGCCATCCCTACTTGTGGCCACCACTATTCATGTGATAGTTGACTCTTTTCAAAGGATAATAATTTCTTGACAAATAATCTAATATATTGACACACACCCAGTAAAACAATAATCTAATATAAATGCTTTAATCATTATTTATATATCATTAAATATGGATTGATTAATCGGGTCCATATTCTCTCAGCCTCATTAGACCTAAAACCCACCATGGTAATTAACTGCGGATCTTAATTAATCAATTAGCACGTTATTAATATATATCTTTACCTTACATATATTTATGACTAATAAATATTCTAAAAGGAACCAAATTAACTCTCATGGGCATAATATAAATACGACACATAATTCCTAGGAGGGGAAATACCCACAAAAGGGAGAAAACCCTAAAAGGGAAGAACATAATTCGTCGTTCGGGTATAATTAGGCGAGGTCGAAAATTCGGATTCGGAGAACTATTTAGAAAAAAATCGGCAGGTATACGGGAAAGTGTCACGACCCGAAAGTACGGAACATGACCGGCACTTAGACTATGAACGTCTCAAGGCGTACGTAAGCTAAGTAAGCCGAACCCAGAAATCCAAACCAAGAGAAGTAGTAGAGTGTAGGGAGAACGATATCAAAACAACCTGTATGCAACATAATATACAACGCCTAAAGGCGAGGATCACAACAGAAATGAAACTCAATCAGCAAGAACCCATGGGAATATAACACGCGACTCTAAGGTCGAAAGAATAACATCACTGGTCCCTATCTCAAAAATAAATACATGTTTGGTTGATGGAACTTCTAGATACAACTGAAATATAATATACAATGTATAATGATGGGTAAGATACAATAAACCCACCTACTAGCAAGTCACCCGAAAGGTACAGTGCCCGCAAAGCCGTAAAGAATCCTGTACGGCAACCTGCAAGAAACTGGGGCACAACGGGGGTTAGTTGCCAACTCGTGAGTAGAAAAAGATCTACGAATAGAAAATCGCATGTATGACGCAATCTTAGGTCATATGATCAATATATATAATCCTCAAGGATATAACCAGCAATCTCTAACCATGGCTAGTATAAATATCTAACCCCAGTGTAAACCCATGTGTCTGTGCCAGTGCATTAGGTGGCAATATATCATATGAATGATTTATGAATGCATGAAACAGAATGCATGTACTGAAGAAAACTGCTTTTATAACTTTGTGAGATTTCTGTATTTTTAAAATGAGGTATCACGATGAAATCAGCATAAAACAGTGCCTAGCATCGGCACAAATCATAAATCTCAATGTCTCGATATCTCTGTATCACAATCTCTGTACCTCAATAGCTCAAATCTCAATGTCTCAATCATAATATCCAGGGCGCCGTCAGTCCAGATCGGCCCCTACCATCCATCTCATGACTACGACGGTATCCTCTGGATATCCGACGTGTCGGGTAATATCACCGGTCGGTCGTGCTCCCCTGCCAGGCTCAACGCCATCTCCTGCGATCTTCTTGCCCCGGGGTACCGCACCGGGCCCACCATGTACCCGAAACGGTTCATCCGCCTCCTCGAATCGGGTCTCGAAATCCATCAGCAAAACTCATGGTGGACGACTCATACATCATGGAAAAACCGCATTTATTTAAAAAGAGAGAAAGCAGTATATATATGTGTTGCGGTTTTCCTCCAAATCCAGAAAATCTCATGGAAACTCGAATCCAAATCATCAATAGCATGTGAAATCATGAATATAAGCATGAGAATCCATGAATGCAGCATATAGTGAATAACAGCATGCATGAAGTGACAAGTAATAACTACAATGTCAAGCTGGTATACATGGCAAGTACACTAATATCATGTCACTACTAGCTAACAAGCTAAATCAGGCAATAATATTCTCTAAGTGTACGTGACATGGCAATTACCGATGAAGATGTGTGTGCGACAACAAATAAGTGTACGTGGTACATACGCATCATCGGTAATGGTGCTGGTGTCCTAGCAGCATGATATCAATAATAGAATATGAATCATAACAGTATGCGATGCAGAGCAACAATAATAATATGCGGGTGCTGAAATACTGAACACCATGATCGCTAAACTGCATCTAATGTCATAAAGGTCATATAGCTACCCTACTACAAGGCTGAGCTAAAGCTAGTAGTAGGTAAGGGAAACCGCCTAACCTCTGAGTCGATACATATAAATATACATATATAGTCAGTGATCCCGCCTCGATCATATCACATCCGATACCATATCTCTATAATTGGTTATTCGCAAGTCAAGTAGGCGGATCAAACATCAAATTATAGCTCGTACGTAAATCCGTCGTACGGCCTCCCCAATCTGGGTACGGGTCAATATCATATTTGTCATATCATTCATCGAGTATTCTCTTTATCAATATCATCATCTGTGTACTGACCTATGTCCAGTACAATTCTAACATCATCACTATAATCAAGATCTAACTACTGATCGACAGTCTAGTATAGATCGATATTATCCTCATATATCATCACCAGAGTATACATCGCCTAAGGTAGCCTATCACAGGTATCCTATCATATCATATCATATCATATCCCATCGTTTATGAAAATCACATGTCGATCACATAATATATGTCGCTACTACTATGGCATCATCATTCCCAATATCCTCTAAAGTATCAAGGTGTATCTTAATTATGAATTTTATCATATCACCGACATCATGATCTCATATCAAACCATCGACTCACATCGATCCCATGTATCATCCTCAAGTCAGTATGTGAACACAAAATCCCAAACCCATGTGAACACATATCCATAACGAATTCCATAACCATATATGAAATGAGGATGTTTGCAAGTATGTATGTGTGAGTATGTACGTGTAGTGCACCCACTACCCTAAGGTTCCGTAACCAAAATCATCCAAGTCCACCAATTTCCATTTAAACATCAATAATTAATCCCAACAACATATAATATTTATAGGTGTGTATACGCATCCGTATACATCACCTCGGACTGCGGGGGTGTTATACGCCATCCACCCGACTTCTTCCCGTAGATATAAATCTACTCACCTTTCTTTAAGCGTGCCGGTGCCGATGTCTCCATTTGCATCTCCAACGCCTCGACGCCATGTGGGGTACCTACAAGGATATCACACGCTAAAACACATGAAAACCATGTCGGAAACCAAAATGGTGCACACTACGCCCATAGGTAAAAACCTGTGACCTTGTATGCAAACGCAGCCAATATCCACTGTCGTCGACGTCCGAACGCCACCCGACAGATACGAATCATCGAATATCAAAATCAATACGAAAACACTTCGTAAAACATACGCCAACTCATGAAAATGAACCCAGATTTTATCCTAACAGGAAACAGTCAAAACTAGACATACCGGGGGTCAATTTTACATGAAATAGGGCTGTGCACGCAAAACGAGGCAGTTTTACACTGCTCTGGCCGCAAATTGCGGCCAGGGGGATTAAATTTGCGGCCGGGGTTTTGAGGTGGTGGCTAGGGCTTTGGGTAGGGGTTCCAGGGTGCCTGCACAGCTCTCTGCCAAGTCAATTTTTCTCTAGGAGGCCCCGGGTGAAAGCAGATCTCAGAAAGGTCTCAAAATCGACAAAAACGCTAAAATACGCCAAGTCGAATAACTCTGGTAAATACTAGGAATCTGGGGTAATATTGGTTACAATGGTCTCAAAAACACCTAATAAGGTCATACTAGCGATCAAAACCACACTTGGTCACATCTCACTCAAGTTTTGCCTAAACTAGCATTAAATCATGGATATAACAGTAAATTATCAGCTAAACACTATAACTTGCAAGACAGGAATTTGGTTATGAGATTATACCTCAAGAGAAGTCTTAGGATGTAGTAGAAGGGAAGATCCAGAGGAAGGAAGGCCTGCTGAAGTGCATCTGTAGCAGCTTCAAGTTGGTGTTCTGGCTGAACTACAAAACTGCAGCTGAATGAATTGTGGTTTTAGTTGTTGTTGCCTTGGTTGCTGCTGCTGCTTGGAATTGTTCATGGCTAAGTGCAGCAGCAGAAGTGTTGGGGTAGGTTTTGTGGTGAAGTTGAAGTATTTGGTGTTGTGTTGATAGGGTTGCTGCTGCTGATGCAGGGTTTTGGGTGATGCAGGGTGAAGTGTTTTGGGCTGAAGTATGGTTTCAGCATATGGATGAGCTGATATGGAGGCTGATATGGTGATAAAGGGGCTGATATTGGGTAGATGTGAGGGTGTAGGTATGGGGCTATGATGTTAGGGTGGTGGCTGCAGCTGCTGCAGCTGTAGGTATAGGGAGGGGGCTGTTCTGATGGCTGTAGTCAGCAATTATAGCTGAAGGTGTTGATAAGGGGGTGTGTAGGTCAGCTATGGGGGCTGATGGTGACTGAACTGATGGTGTAGGTGTTGGGCTAAGGGGGTTAGGGGCTGGTGTAGCTGATGTTGCAGCTTGTAGGGTGGCTGGTGTGTTGATATAGGCTGATGTAGGGCTGCTGAATTTCTGTTGATGATATTTGATATGGGGCTGAAGTGATGGTATATGGGCTGAAGTTGTTTTGAAGTGGTGTAATGTGTGAGAGTGAGAGGTAGTATGAAAGAACACAAGGGATAATGAAGGTTGAGAGGGATCATGCACACTCTAGCCACCTCTCTCTCACTCTTGAACCATGTTAGCACCCTCAAGCCATTCATGGCTCACTCTCCTACACAAGTCAACCTAACCTTAATCATCCTTAACCAAGCTAAAACCCTTAAGTAACCCCACTAACCTAACCAATTGGTCAAACCACCATGGTCACCTAAACATGGTCCAACCCTAGGCTACCATGACCAAAATAAGAAACAAGTGTAGAAAATGTCATGTGCCCATTTTTGCACAAAAAGCCAAAAATCCACTTCACGATTTTTAATCGCGATTAACACTAAAGTCGCATATAATTCATCATAAAAACTATAAAATGACATATTTTCATAAAATACCCTATTTTAGAATTTCCAAAATTTTCTCCGGAATTTTCACCATTTATCGGTATTTAATTACACCGACTATTAAAATATTCATTAAAAATTATGAAAATTCCCAAAAATAATATTTTTTTTTTGAAATGTTACAGAAAGATTCGGTAAGCGTTTGGGAAATATTCGGGAAGGATTTCGAGCAAGAAATTAATATATGAGACGCTAGGTTTTGATTTTGTGAATTATTTGCTGTTTTTTGAATTATTCGATGTTTTTCCACATAATTCGTGAATAATTAACGAATTATTCGCGAATAATTCGCGAATTATTCGCCCCGCCGATTAATTCGGCGATTAAGTCGGCTGATCAAAAATTCATAAATTATTCACGAATTCGACGAATAATTCACGAATTATGTGACTATGTACCTAGCCAAACCTACTTGTGGCCACCTCTATTCATGTGATAGTTGACTCTTTTCAAAGGATAATAATTTCTTGACAAATAATCTAATATATCTCAGACACACACGGAGTAAAACAATAATCTAATATAAATGCTTTAATCATTATTGATATATCATTAATTTATAGATTGATTTATCGGGTCCAAACCTGTAAATTCTCTCAGCCTCATTAGATCTAAAACCCACCATGGTAATTAACCGTGGATCTTAATTAATCAATTAGCACTTTATTTATATATATCTTTACCTTACTAAAGATATATTTATGACTAATAAATATTCTAGAGGACCCAAATTAACTCTCATGGGCATGCTATAAATACGACACATAATTCCTAGGAGGGGAAAATACCCACAAAAGGGAGAAAACCCTAAAAGGGAAGAAGGCAACCTGACCTAGGGTTTCCTCGTTGAGAAGATTTCGGCTCTAACACCATCTCTTAAACGTTCTACTTTACATGTTTTTATTTATTAAGAACTGTACCGACTAATGTATCAGAGGGGGTCCCCTAGGTTCAAATTTAGGGGTCTTTGTCTTGCAGGTTCTTAGATGTGGAGGTCTGCTGTCTTTTTCAAACGACCCACCAAAACAAATTCATTAGCGCATCGAAGGTACATGGCGATTTATGCCGCATCAATTGGCGCCATATGTGGGAAAGCGCTCTGTGGTAGATCTTAGATCCGGACTTGCGATTAAAACATCTTAATCTTCTCATTAAAAGCTCGGCGAGAAAAGAGATACATCGATTTGCGATGATCAAGGTGCGCAAAAATTTAATTTTTGATTAACAAAAGTAGCAAAAGTTCGGCTAGACCTGACTAAATTACATCCGTAAATATATGACATTGATATTATATGCTTATGTGCTTTTGTGATGCATTTATTTTGAAAAAATAGAAAAATAATAACTTTACAAACAGATTTTGATTTATGATTGATTTAAGGATATGAACAAGTTACGGATCACATATATTTTTAAGTATATTTAAAATTTGAGATGTGATTCAATTTTTTTTCCTAAAAAGATATCTTAAATAAGAAAGATTGATAAAATCATATTTCAACTATATTGCTCTCGAATATTTTAGAAAGTTTAACATTTTGAAGAGGGTGAACCAAATATTTAGGGAAGTGACGTATGTCGGATCACGTCAAGAAGTTACCTTCTGTAGATCCGCTGTTGGCGACGACGGACGGCTGATATTGGGTTTGAGGTTGACTCCTGAAGCGTGTGGATCTCAATGGATCTGAAGTGGTTGAGACCGAGTTACCTGCAAGGAAGTCCTTAGATGGTTGCACCGCCAAGGACATTCCGATGATCAAGTTAGACCGGATATTTGAGTAGAGTAACGGCCCGTTGGCGAGAAAATGACCTACTTGAACCGTCTGAAAGAGAGGTTTATATAGCGGCAGCAATGGGCAGACTGGTGCGAGAATCAAGCCGGCCGTTACGCTCCCGGCATCACGCCTGCGTGATAGGCGGGATCCCGCATTAATGACGAGACAGGCTCATTAATGGGGCATCTTGATGGCGTGGAACGCGTGTAACAACCCTAATTTTCTTATACACTTTTTCCTATACAAATTTTTTTTCAAAATATTTTAAAAATCCATAAAGGGGTATTTTAGCCTGAGCACAAGATTTAGGTAATTATTTTTGTTTTTTATTACAAGCTAGAAGAATGAAATAACACCATTTTTAGTGTACAAGAAATTACTTTAAATTTAATGTATACTAAGAGTATTTATTCTTGCTGCTATCAGTTTAAGTAATTAAAAACCACAATAATTATAAGAAGGAGCTTGTAGCTCATTGGTAATACCTTGCACTGCTGAACCAAACCACCGGAGTTCAAATCCCATGCCCCACATTATTTTTGTATTTATTTTGTTTTAATTTTTTTTGGAAGTCAACGGTAAAAAGGCCATAACTCCCAAAATATGTACTGGACAACAAAAAGTAAATATACCAAATTGTACCCCCAGAAAATCCCCGGCCACTGGAAGCCTGACTCGGCCCGACTCGGCGCCGCCGGCCGGCGAATCGGCCGACTCGGTCCGGCGCCGCCGGCCGGACTTGGCCGGACGGCCGAGTCACCAACTGAGAAAATTTGGCTCTTGACTTGGTCAACCCTCTTGCACACTTATTATACCTGGATCGGTTTTAATTTGGCTAATAAATCCCTTTTACTCCTAGGTTTAATGATTTTTAATAATTTTTATATATTTTTTTAATTAAAACCCTAACCCTAGCCTAGCCCTATATAAACACCCCTACCCTCTACCATTTTACCCTACAACTCTAAGTCCACTCTTCCAAATTCTCAAGAGAACTCGGTACGTTAGAAAAAGAGCGAGAAGCGAAGCGCTGCCGAAACCGACGAAGAATTCCGGCAATCGTACTAGAACCTTCGCGACGTTTTCGACGCACCGACAACCACTACTTTCTTAGCCTCCCTAGCTTGTCCAAACTTGTAAGTCCCATCTCTTCTATCTCTCTTTTCCTTTAATAGAAAATACGACTTTTTGGAACCCGACGGAAATCGGAACAAAACGATTTCCGATTCGGTTTTTCTATAAATTTCCACTTGTCACCTAATACATAATACCTAAACTTATGTATGATGACTATTAATCACCTAGAAACCAATTTAAATAAAGTTTCTCATATGAAATGATAGCTTCTTTACAATATCGTATTCTTTTCATAAAAATACCATGAAGTTTATTTTTCTTCGTTTAATCAATTCCCTCACTCCTAAATATGTTTATCTTGATCACTAAACTGGTAGAAATCAATTTGAATGAATTTTCACACATGAAATGATAACGTTTTCAAATACCGTATTCTTGCGCTTTAATACCTTCAAGTTTAATATATCATGTTTAACCTCTAAACTTCATTAAAACTTAAAATAAGTCACGAGGTAATGACCTACCTCTACACACACACAAATATAACCCTAATTGATAAACATCAAAATATAGAATACGAAAATACATGACTTTTCACTAAAATACCATATTCTTTATAAACCTTTTCTAAAAGCTTTAAGTTGTACACAATTCTAAATAAAATCTTTAAAATAAAAGCACGATATGTCATGGACATCGATCGTTTATCTAAACTGTCTTGTGGTGTCTAGGCAAGTGTGTCTAGGCTAGTGGTTTTTAATTAGGCCCACGACTGTGGTTCCTTCCCACTTACCTGGCACTTACCTGGCCGCAATTGACGGTGAAGAGGCGATTTGAGGCTTCTAATGACTTGTCGTTTAGACCTTAGAAATAGGCTAGTTGGCTTAGGAAACCCTAGAAACTAAAATAAGGAAATCTATACCCTTTTACAAATAAATACCTTTTATTTATAAAACCGTTTTCCTAAATGAATAGTATTTGTTAAACCTAAGAAAAGTGCCACTACAACCCACTTTTGGGGAACCCGTTAGGGATAGTACGGTTCAACGTGCATCCGCGGGCTAGTAGTGCGAGATTCAGTCCTCCGCAAGGAGCATTCGTTCTCTAAAGGTTTAAAATACGACATTTAAGAATAATGTGATTTTGGAAAATAAAATATTTATTTAAAATTACTCTTGTATTAATATATATTTAATTATCATTTAGACACCTATTTTATTATAATTTAAAGTTTCCACATTTTCCTAAAAAAATTACAAGATTAAAAGTTACATTAAAATACCATGAATTTCAAATAAAATAATTAATACTTTTATTAGGATATATTCACTAGAATAACACAAATAAAATTCACACTCATTATAACTATAAAGACGAATAATAAATACTTGAGGTGTAATTTGAAAACTATACAAAAGTACTTTTTGCATAAAAACCCCTCAAGTTTTATAAATTACAATAAGGCCCCTAACAACTATTGAACTTCAAATTATCTTTCTTTTAGTCTGACTCGGGTTAGAGTCTGACTATTTCTGACTTGAATATGATTCAAGTCAATCTATATTCTTTTATATTCCAACTCAATATGAATACATGAATCCCTGAATCCAGTTAACAATCTATATAACTTGACTGAACCGAACCATGGATATTCCTTTTACATGTTTCCCAGTATTCCATTTACATGACTCTACGGTTATAACCGTTTCCTGATATCATGGTTTCGGTCAGACAGTCAGTCTATTATGCAATCAATACAATTTTACAAGATAACAATACAAACAAGATATCGCGGGGTTTAAGGGGTGGATTGGTACGGAAGGTGTTAAAGGTGGCACGAGAAGGTAAGATTAAGATACCTAACCTGAATCCAATTGCCGTTGTTCCGGGTTGTATAACGGAGCCTTATACTTCCATTTGCCCTGGTCTCTAGCATACTGAGACCCCTCTCGTATACACTGGTATCCTTCTGTACCAAACTACAACAACAACGTTAACACCATACCAATATAATATGACAATACAATACAACATTAAAAGCTACTCTCTCTCTCTCTCTCTGTCTATTTCTTTCTTATATTTGGGACTTACCGAGCGACCTGTTCGCTGACGACATTCTATTCTTTCTTCTTTGAATGTCGTCAGGTGCGTTGGACCAAGCTGAGATCGAGCCCACCGGTGAAGATTTGGAGCAGTTCCACGAAGATCCCGAGCTCTAGATATTGTACCTTGTTCTTTCCAGTATTTCCATTTATTGTTATGCCACTGTTTAGGCATTGCTTTTCATTTCAGTTGTATTTTCTTTCCATGCATTGTACAAAGAATGTTATTAATAAAAGTTGCTGTTCTTTTTATACTCTTGTCTCTTGTGTATTTATTTTATATTGCTTAACTACGCTTAGCGTATGTATTTCTGAGTACATCGTAGCGGGCCTCGTCGCGTCCACTTCGCCGTACACTGGGAAGCGGGGCGTGACAACACGGGATTGTGGGTGGCGGATATCTCGTGCATGACGAGATTTGCGGAGCCGTGGCGGAAGCGCCTGCGACTGGTGCTGCTGGTCGGTCGATGGGACCGAAGAAGATGAGCTCGGCTGGAGCTCGGGAACGAGCGGGAGGCCGAGATATCTTGGTTCTGCGGTAGCCCGGAGACGAGCTGAGAGGGCCGATGAGGTATAACATTTTAGAAAAATAAAATATTATTTTTGGGAATTTATATAATTAAAATAATAAATATTATGAATATTTTAATGATGTGGTATAATTATATACCGATAGTTTGGAAAATTAAATTGAATGGTGAATTTTGGAGGGGTTTATGTGATTTAGGCAAATTATAAATTTTTATAATTAATTATATACAAGTTATCTCTAAACTTGATTAATATTCACTAATCATATTGATGGTGTTTTGTGCATGTGGCATGCACCATATCATATTTATTACACACTTGTCATATTTTATTCTTACCATGGCCTTTTTTTTTGGTTTCATGCATGGCTTTGTTTAAAGGAAAGATAAGATAAAAGAAAAGAGAAGAAAAGAAAAAGGAAAAAGAAAAGAAAAGGAAATAAAGAAATGGGTATGGGCAAGAGAGAGAAGAGAGGGAGAGAGGTGAGGAGTCATTTGACCATTTCTCCCATTTGTTTTCCCTCCATTCTCTTCATCATTTTCCCTTCTCCATTCTCCCATGGCTGCCCTCCTCCCTCCACCTCCTCCACCTCCTCAAAACACCCACATTTCCACTTCAAAACACATCATTCCCTTCACCAAAAACATGCACAAGCTCACTACAACCATGATGGATCAAGAAAAAATGGATTTTGAGTACCTAGGGCAACTCAAAAAATTTCTTGAGTTGCCAAATGAGGTAATTCTTTTATCATTAGTGTAATATTTGAATTCCTTTAGCACCTCTTTTAGTTTAGCATCGTTTCGGTGAGGTTTAGTGATGTTTGAAAATTCCTAGAAGAGGTTTTGAGGAATGCTTTAATTGAGATGGTGCAATTGAGATTTAGTAGTGACCTTAAACCCTCTTAGGGTTAAAAACCCAGACCAAACCAGAGGCTAGACCCAAAGACATGAACTTAGAAATCCCCGGCATCGGGTTTGTGTAGGAATTGAAGGGTTATTGGAGATCTGCTATGACTCGGGGCAACTGAAAAATATATAGCCATTACAGTGACACAAGCAGGTTACCTAGAAGCTACCCTGAAGACCCGAGACCATAATCCCAAACCATGGCCGGCAAAATATCCCTTCTGGCCGCAATTTGCGGCAGGACTTGGCCTATGGGCCTTGTTCTTGTTCTGTGGTCCCTTTACCCTTAAATTAGACCCTCCACATATGCAAAATTGGCTAATTTCACCTGGGGTTAAATCTGGAACCGTTTTACATCGTTTCTGATTTCGGTTTTGCGAATTCTGTAACTTGAATTTTGGGTTTTTGTGTTTTGTCTCGGTCACTTGACGTTTGTACGTCGATATCAAGGGTTATTTCACTCTTTCGCGTGCGTAGAACATTGGTTTTAACCTATGTGCGATTCGTGTGTTGTTTTGGTTTTGAATTAGATTTTAATGCGGCACGATATGTTACGACATGTAGGTACCTTCGCGTGAACTTCGGGACGACAAGAAAGAGCATGGCGACATCGACTTCGGCAAGCAAGGATCAGGTGAGTAGATATATATCTACGGAGGAAGTCGGGTGGATGGCGTATAGCACCCCCGCAGTTCGTAGTGTAGCCTATGATATATCATGTATATATACGATACTATGTGTTATGTGAAACGTTTTTGATTATCAAGAAAGGTTTTAGGAGATCTGTTAGTTGTATGTATGCCCTAGAGGCCAGTATTGTACAGATGATGTATATTATATTGGATACTTGGACATATATAGAGAGGACTTTCTTGCTCGATATGATAGTATGCTATCTGGTTGCACTTTACTTTAACATGTATACTTGTCTCTGTATACTATTTTACAGTTACATGTTGGTAAAGCCCTTAGGATGTGTACTTGACTACCTGGACTATGATGCGGATCATACTAGTGGGGATATGGTAGTCCATAAGTACATCCTTCAAGGTCCCTAGTCGTGGGTGTATCGAGACGGGGCATCGATATACCAGTGTAGACTAGAGTATACGCTTCTCGACCCATGAGATGGGCAATGGATGATCCCATATCCATTGGTGTTTGACATCAGAGATGGTATACGGGTGCTCAGTGGAGATTAGGTATGCTGGACGGACTCGCCGAGAACTCCCAGATGGTATTATACCTCACGTTAGATGGCAGTTCTCTGGTGACACTTGTGCAGGTTAGTCTGTAGACCAGAGATCTTCATAGAGTCTTGTGTGATTCCCACTGTGCTTTGATTTCCACCTTACCACGTCCATGAGGGCGCGCAAAATGGTGGTTTTTGGGTACAGTCCCGAGTCACATGGAGGCAATGAGCGATAGGAGGGGTTTCGTCTCTCCCGGTATTGGGGGTCGATGTTGCGCTGTGCTCGATTAGCCATAACAGGGAAGTCCCTGGCCAGGGCTGAATTAGAGATTTACTGGTAAGTGTTACCAGTAGTTTCTCGACCCGTTATGAGCCTCACATCGGCACGACTTACCGGTTATTGGGGTCTGACGTTTACCACCCCTAGACTTGATATGCGACATATCAGACGAGGAGACCGGACTGTACGGGAAGTGTTACCGGCAGGCTTTTACAGGAGTTGGAGCGGGCTTGCTTGCTGATCTTCTGATCGCTCAATACCCGGATGGCCGTTACGTCCAGCTAGTACCGCTGACGGCTTGTGGGTGCTTGATGTGATCATCACCTACTGCCGGCGTATTGACGAGTCTTTAGAGTCCTACACAGAGGTTTTACTGGCTCAGGCAAAACGAAATAGGAGCGCATATGTGATATGTGCGAGACCGAGAATAATGCGTGTATGTGATACCGTATTATATTCTCGCGACTTTTTTTATCGGTCGGTTATATATGATATAGCCGGGTTATCGAATCAAGTGTTGATTCGATAAGTCGATACATTGGATGTTAGTCGGTTATATGTGATATGACCGGATTATTAAGTCAAGTGTTGATTTAATAATTTATTGTATAATTGTATACTTGATATACTAGTTTACATTAACTAACACTTGTTCACTTTAGGGTTTTTCTCACATGAGCACAACTTTATTGTATATATATGATATATATTAAAAATGTGTTTTCTTATTGTATCATAGTTGATGATACACATGACTTGGGTGTATGATACTTACACCATGCTATCTATTATGTTGGGTTTTTATATTTTAAGTAATTACAAAATTAGTGGAGGATTAGCACAATGCATGAAGCTTGTGGAAGCTTGTGGATGCATTGACTAATTCCACTAAATTTGTTTTTACTATGGATATTTCTTAACCCAACCATAAGAATTAGCCATGGTTAAGTCTCTACAAGAGTTAGTATATAATACTCACTCACCATGGTTAGCTTACTCACTTGATCATTATCCTCATCTCTTTCTTTTGTTCATCTTCTTCATTGAGCAAAAGAAAAAGCTTGCTAGGGTTTGTTCCAAAGTGAGAAAGATTGAGAGAAATAAAATTCTAAAGAAAATCCACTTCCTATTTCTCCATCCTCTACTACACTAGCACTTTAGTTTAGGGTGTTTGCTTCACTAATTTTCAAGTTAGTGAAGTAGAAGCTTGAGTTGGCATCCCCTCGACGTAGATCATCTTCGGCTTCGAAGACTTCAAATAAGGACGCGTCTTTCGCCTCGTGAAGCCATGCAAGGGTCCGGGAGAACCACGATCGCAGCGAAGGGACTTCAACAAGGAGCTAAAGAAGTGAAGGAACGATCTACAAAGGTTGTATTTCATATTCACATAGTTGTAAACGTAGTTTACTTGCATATGAAACCCTAATTTTCTAGCAACGATCTTATTTAGGGTTATTCGGCACGGCTAAAATTTTAAACGGGCATGTTTGATACTTCCTTAACCCTTGTTAGAGTGCCTAGTAACCCTACAGTGGTATCAGAGCTTAGCTAGAGCATTAGGCGATGTGTTAACGAAGTTAAAACTCCGAATGAACCCGAATACGTCAAAGTTAACCCCCTCTCTGTACATTTTTTCAAAACCGTGTATTTTCAGTATTAAAAATACTTAAAAAATTCAGCAGGGTTTTCTAAGCATTACTATGCAAAACGGTGACGTAAGCCATACGGACGGCCGCGGAACCACGGCAATAGACTGCTTGTGCCGCGGATCCGCGGCCGTACAGTGAGTGTTTGACTTGGTTTTTTCACAGTAATACTAATATATGATAGTGCTATTTTCTGGGTATTTTTAAACCGACTCAAGTGTTGAGTATTTTGGGGTTTATTTTGTAATCGTCGATTCGATCGGAGAATTTAATTTTGTTATGTTATTCCGGATAATTTAGAAAGTATTAAAATGTTCGAACTGATATCATTAACTCAATTTTTCCCGTCACGAAAAACATTCAAGTGTTGAATTTTTCTCGGGTTTAAATCTTTCGGAAAAACGTGCATGTGACGCGATGGACCCTCTAGAAGACAACAAAGCTTAACTCGATTATGTGACCGTCTCGAACTGCCTTTTGAACCTTAGGGTTTGAGGCAGTACGGCGTGCCACATGTGAGGCGTTGGCTTGACCCTTCTACGTCTGGATCGTTGCTACTGTGACGTATTCTGGAATTTTTGAATTCCGCTCATGTGTTGAGCTATTTAGGAAATCTTGGGTATTTAATTATTCGATCGGAAAGTTTAATACTGTCTATTTATCTGGAATGTGATACAATATGTGGAATTCACACAGTTAGGCATGAAATGCGAAATATGTGATATTTCGGATTTACGATGTCTAAAAAGATTGTGGATTTCAAATGTTGTAGTTTTACACTTTCTTTTCTGTGACCGTAAGTGTAATATGTGATATCGCCGGTTTCGTTGCTATATGTCAACGATAATTGGGATGCGCATATTTACTTACGTTGATGACATGTGTTGTTATGTGTTGCTGGATATGTTATATTGGATCATCGCGTTCTGAATAGCTGGGGGGTTTTATGTGAGATGAGAGTTTTTATTTTCATTCATGTAAAATTAAATGTATGCAATATTCTTTTATTGGGGCACTTCCGGGATGAGGTTGATGTCACCTTTTGTATATTATTTACTTTTCCGCACTAGGATAGACCCAAGGAGGATAGCACAAGTAACCGGGTTCTGGAGTCCAGTGGGAGACCAACTCGAGGAGTCGAGTCCGGGTCTCCTAACTCTAGAATTGGTAGGGTTGCTTGCCGCTCTCGTAGGGGTCTAGGGGTGTGGGTTTGGCTATTCATCGCGACTGTGGAATCCGTGTTTTATAGAGACTCAAAATAAAACACGGACGTCCTAGTATATCCAATGTTTCATATGTTTCTTCTGCTGCGATATCTGTGATGTGATCATGTAATGTGATAAATACTGTATATAGTATATATGATATATTATATAGGCGTTACTTATGTTTTACACCCACGCTAGCCCTGCCCCGCTCTGCCGTTAGTTACCTAACCTAACGGTGCACGAGGGGACATCGAGACGAATGCGGATGGCATAAGTGTACGTCGTATTTATCTGTGATGTTTAGGTGACTTAAATGATGTGACTTCATTAATGTGATTAATGAAAGAAAAGAAACCCAAAAGATGTTGTAGAATCAAACTTTCAAAAAGGGTAGCTACAGTTTTTCTTTGCACAGTGATATATATGATATATCCCGCACCTTATTCCATAAGGAAAGAGCCGAGATCCCTTCACCGGGAGTGACCTCTTTAGCAAAACTGGCAGATGCTACAACACTCGGTTTGTTTTTGATTGCTTTTGAAGTTTTGCTTTGCATAGTGATATATATGATATGTCCTGCACCTTATTCGATGAGGAAAGTGCCGATATCCCTTTACCGGGAGCGACATCTTTAGCAAAACTAATGAAAGCCTCAAAATCACTCCATTTCAAAATTCACTCGATTCTACGACGATATCAAGTTCATTACGCAATAGGTTTTCAGAAAAACCTGTCTTAGCCCTCCATTATTTCAGATAAGAACTATTTAGTATTCGTGCTGCGTTTGTTGGCCTTTGTCAAGGCGTAGTGTGCGGTAGCTGAATGGTGCTTATCTGCTTATGCATATGATGCAGATTGTTTTGGGGTAGTCATAGGACCTTGTTGGCCTTTTTCAAGGTTCGTGCGGGTGGGTTTGATTCAATAAAGAAATGACGGGTTGAACTTGACTAGCATACTATGATTTGTTGGCCTTTGTCAAGGTCACAGGGGTTAGGGGCAAAATATTATCGGGAATTTCAAGTGTTGAAATTTGCAATGAGATTGCATACCTTCTATGAGATAGTTGGATCCCGATACCCACTGCGAGTAATTGTTACTTCTGGGAGAGTTTTACACAGGACAATTAGCCGATCAAGTAGGTGTCTAGAAAGGTGTCAACGGGGTTACGTCTCTGGGAAAATGAGGTTTACTTTAATTAGGTCCGTGCGAAAGCACGGGGAACCTCCCTCAAAGTACCGACACTGGCCTGGCTGAAAGATTGGCGAAGTTGTAGGGTGTAATTAATCCCGGCTAGTCTTTCCTTTTGGGGTTTGAAGGAAGATTTGATAAAAACTGTGGGAGCCATCCTGATTAGATAAAATAATAACCAATCTGATCTTGCAAGAGCATACGCTAAAGTGTTTTCTTCTCTCTCTCTCCAGGTAGCGACCATATCATGCCTTAATCAAGATAATAATATGGATGTATTGACCGAACCCGCATGTTATACTGTGCTGGGGAATGTTGGTTCCGTTCTTTCTTATAAAAGTTATAAGACTGAACAAGATATAGGGAAATACCAGGATTCCCATGCCACCCGAATGAAGAAAGTACATGTTGATGCATTTTCTTCGGGTGTGTTCGTTACAGAGAACTGTTTCTCCATTTGCTCTACGTCCTTGGTATTAGATACCGGGTCAGGATCCCATATATGTAATCAGTTACATGGGCTTAGGAAAGGTAGAGAACTTGGAGAAGGTGATAAAGACATAAGGGTTGGAAATGGTGCAATTGTTGCAGCTAAAACCGTCGGGGAATATCACCTTGTATTGCCAACTGGTAATACATTGATTCTGAACGAATGCTATTACATGCCGAACCTGATATGCAACATTATATCGGTTTCTTTGTTGAGTAAAGAAGGATATAATTTTGTATTACAGGATAGTGTTATGAACATTTTTCTAAACCAAAAGTTGGTTGGATCAGGCACGATGTGCAATGGCATTTATGTTCTAAATCAATCAACAGTTCTGAGCATAACAAACACACACAAGAGGAAGAGTTCAGAAATGAACGAATCCTTCTTGTGGTATTGTAGACTGGGTCACATCAATGCGACACGACTAGCTAAGTTGCATAAGGATGGATATTTGAATCCGTTTGAATTTTCATCTTATGACACTTGCCAGTCATGTCTCAAAGGCAAGATGACCAAAACTCCGTTTACGGGACACGGAGAGAGAGTTACGGAACTCTTGGGACTGATACATAGTGATGTATGCGGTCCCATGTCTACACATGCTAGGAATGGTTCTGCGTACTTCATTACATTCACTGACGATCTCTCTAGATTCGGATATGTGTTCTTGATGAAACACAAATCAGAAGCTTTTGAGAAATTTAGAGAATATAAACAAGAAGTCGAGAACCAAATCGGGAAAAGTATTAAAATCCTTCGATCTGATCGAGGAGATGAATACTTGAGCAATGAATTCCTGGACTTCCTAAAAGAGAATGGGATTCTCTCTCAGCTGACTCCCCCATATACACCACAGCACAACGGTGTATCTGAATGGAAGAACCGCACCCTATTAGATATGGTGCACACTATGATGAGCACAGCTGAGTTACCTATTTCCTTCTGGGGGTATGTGCTGGAGACAGCAGCATACCTATTGAATCAAGTTCCATCTAAATCTGTACCTACCACACCATATGAGATATGGAGTGGGAAGAGACCATGTCTTAAACGAGTTAAGATATGGGGTTGTCCGGCCTATGTCAAAACGCAAAATCCGAACAAACTCGAGGCACGGTCAGTTCTATGCAAGTTTGTGGGAAATCCCAAACATTCACATGGATATCTTTTCTACCATACTGAGGAACAAAAAGTTTTTGTTTCTCGACATGCCACCTTTTTAGAAAAGGAATTTCTTACAAAAGAAATTAGTGGCGACAAGGTAGAACTGGAAGAAATTCCGGCTACATAAACTCAAACTGAAGATTTAGTGGAACCGGAGGATTCGGTATTTCCTAACGAACCTCAGCCTCTCCGCCGATCTAGTAGGGTTCCTCACCCACCTGAGAGATACTACGGTTTTCTCATGGATGGTGGGAGCGAGGATTGCATCATGGTTGATGATGACCCAACTAGCTTCGAGCAGGCCATCACGAGTGGGGACTCAGTGAAATGGCTGGATGCAATGCGGTCTGAGATGGAATCCATGTACACCAACAAAGTGTGGACTTTGGAAGATGCTCCTGAAGGGGTAAAACCCATTGGGAGCAAGCGGATCTTCAAGAAAAAACTTGGTGTAGATGGGAAAGTGGAGACTTTCAAAGCTAGACTTGTTGCAAAGGGTTTTCGTCAAAGACCAGGTGTGGACTATGACGAAACCTTTTCACCAGTAGCTATGCTTAAATCCATTCGGATCATGCTTGCCATCGCTGCATATCATGACTACGAAATCTGGCAAATGGATGTTAAGACCGCCTTTCTAAACGGTGATTTAGAAGAGTGCGTGTACATGACTCAGCCAGAGGGCTTCGTAGATAGTGGGAGCAGCGGGAAGGTGTGCAAGCTTCTTAAATCCATTTATGGATTAAAGCAAGCATCGCGGAGTTGGAACATTTGCTTTGATGTCGTTATCAAAGAGTTTGATTTCGTCAAAAATGTAGATGAACATTGTATCTACAAGAAGGTGGCAGAGAGTAAGGTTGTCTTCCTCGTATTGTACGTGGACGACATACTCTTGATAGGAAATGACATTCCTATGCTGCAATCGGTCAAGCTCTTCTTATCACAAAGATTCTCAATGAAAGATCTAGGTGATGCCTCATGCATACTGGGAATTATGATCTATAGAGATAGATCTAAAAGGATATTGGGATTGTCCCAATCCAGGTACATTGACACCATACTAAAGAGGTTTAGTATGGAAGAGTCCAAACGTGGGTTTTTACCCAAGATCTCTGGGCTCACTCTCTCCAAAGAGATGTCTCCCAAGACTGATTTGGAGAGAGCTCGCATGCAAGGGATACCCTATGCTTCGGCTGTAGGCTCTATCATGTATGCGATGCTATGTACCAGACCCGATGTAGCATACTCACTAAGTGTAGTGAGTAGGTATCAAGCTGATCCTGGAGAGAGTCACTGGACAGCTGTGAAGAGCATTCTCAAGTACTTACGAAGGACTAAAGAGATGCTCTTGGTGTATGGTAACGGAGAACTCCAAGTGGAGTCCTTTACCGATTCGAGCTTCCAGAGTGATAAGGACGACTCTAAGTCGCAGTCGGGATTTGTCTTTACCCTTTACGGAGGGGTGGTTAGCTGGAAGAGTTCCAAGCAGGAAACCGTGGCAGACTCGACGATGGAGGCTGAATACATCGCTGCCAACGATGCTGCCAAAGAGGCTGTCTGGATCAAGAAGTTCATTACTGAACTTGGAGTGGTTCCATCAATTGAGCATCCAATACCTTTGTTCTGCGATGACAATGGAGCGGTGGATTTGGCCAAGGAACCCAGGTCCCATCAGCGATCCAGGCATATTCTGAGGCGGTATCACCTGATCCGGGAGATAGTTGATCGCCGGGAGATCGAGGTCAGGAGGGTTGACACGAAGAACAACACTGCGGATCCACTCACGAAGGCCATTCCCCAGATACAGTTTGAGAGACTCTTCGGGATACTTGGTATGCGATACTACAGCAGCTGGCCTTAGTGCAAGTGGGAGATTGTTAGTTGTATGTATGCCCTAGAGGCCAGTATTGTACAGATGATGTATATTATATTGGATGCTTGGACATTTATAGAGAGGATTTTCTTGCTCGATATGATAGTATGCTATCTGGTTGCACATTACTTTAACATGTATACTTGTCTCTTTATACTGTTTTACAGTTACATGTTGGTAAAGCCCTTAGGATGCGTACTTGACTACCTGGACTATGATGCGGATCATACTAGTGGGGACATGGTAGTCCATAAGTACATCCTTCAAGGTTCCTAGTCGTGGGTGTATCGAGACGGGGCAACGATATACCAGTGTAGACTAGCGTGTACGCTTCTCGACCCATGAGATGGGCGATGGATGATCCCATATCCATTGGTGTTTGATATCAGAGATGGTATACGGGTGCTCAGTGGAGACTGGGTACACTGGACGGACTCGCCGAGAACTCCCAGATGGTATTATACCTCACGTCAGATGGCAGTTCTCTGGTGACACTTGTGCAGGTTTGTCTGTAGACCCGAGATCGTCATAGAGTCTTGTGTGATTCCTACTGTGCTTTGATTTCCGCCTTACCACGTCCATGAGGGCGTGCAAAACGGTGGTTTTTAGGTACAGTCCCGAGTCACATAGAGGCAATGAGCGATAGGAAGGGTTTCGTCTCTCCCGGAATTGGGGGTTGATGTTGCGCTGTGCTCGATTGGCCATAACAGGGAAGTCCCTGGCGAGGGCTGATTTAGAGATTTACTGGTAAGTGTTACCAGTAGTTTCTCGACCCGTTATGAGCCTCACAACGGCACGACTTATCGGTTATTGGGGTCTGACATTTACCACCCGTAGACTTGATATGCGACATATCAGACGAGGAGACCGGACTGTACGGGAAGTGTTACCGGCAGGCTTTTACATGAGTTGGAGCGGGCTTGCTTGCTAATCTTCTGATCGCTCAATACCCGGGTGGCCGTTACGTCCAGCTAGTACCGCTGACGGCTTGTGGGTGCTTCATGTGATCATCACCCACTGCCGGCGTATTGACGAGTCTTTAGAGTCCTACACAGAGGTTTTACTGGCTCAGGCAAAACGAAATAGGAGCGCAAATGTGATATGTGCGAGATCGAGAATAATGCGTGTATGTGATACCGTATTATATTCTCGCGACTTTTTGTATCGGTCGGTTATATATGATATAGCCGGGTTATCGAATCAAGTGTTGATTCGATAAGTCGATACATTGGATGCTAGTCGGTTATATGTGATATGACCGGATTATTAAGTCAAGTGTTGATTTAATAATTTATTGTATAATTGTATATTTGATATACTAGTTTACATTAACTAACACTTGTTCACTTTAGGGTTTTTCTCACATGAGCACAACTTTAATGTATATATATGATATATATTAAAAATGTGTTTTCTTATTGTATCATGGTTGATGATACACATGACTTGGGTGTATGAGACTTACACCATGCTATCTATTATGTTGGGTTTTTATATTTTAAGTAATTACAAAATTAGTGGAGGATTAGCACAATGCATGAAGCTTGTGGAAGCTTATGGATGCATTGACTAATTCCACTAAATTTGTTTTTACTATGAATTTTTCTTAACCCAACCATAAGCATTAGCCATGGTTAAATCTCTACAAGAGTTAGTATATGATACTCACTCACCATGGTTAGCTTACTCACTTGATCATTATCCTCATTTCTTTCTTTTGTTCATCTTCTTCATTGAGCAAAAGAAAAGGCTTGCTAGGGTTTGTTCCAAAGTGAGAAAGATTGAGAGAAATAAAATTCTAAAGAGAACCCACTTCCTATTTCTCCATCCTCTACTAGACTAGCACTTTAGTTTAGGGTGTTTGCTTCACTAATTTTCAAGTTAGTGAAGTAGAAGCTTGAGTTGGCATCCCCTCGACGTAGATCATCTTCGGCTTCGAAGACTTCAAGTAAGGACGCGTCTTTCTCCTCTTGAAGCCATGCAAGGGTCCGGGCGAACCACGATCGCAGCGAAGGGACTTCAACAAGGAGCCAAAGAAGTGAAAGACCGATCTACAAAGGTTGTATTTCGTATTCACTTAGTTGTAAACGTAGTTTACTTGCATATGAAACCCTAATTTTCTAGCAACGATCTTGTTTAGGGTTATTCGGCACGGCTAAAATTTTAAACGGGCTTGTTTGATGCTTCCTTAACCCTTTTAAGAGTGCCTAGTAACCCTACAAGATCATGGGTTAAATTTTAGTGTAAATTGGATGATATGTCGTTAGCTAGTTTCTTAGTCGCGAAACCCTAGAGTAAATATTTGCATACACGCACACACACACACATACATTTGATTTTCTTATGCGTATATAGTATATGATGTTGGGTTCCTAGGCACACTAATGAAGTCTTACAAGTGATCAAACATGCACAAATCAAAAAAAATTCCTTGTGCCTACAAACCCTAATACGGATCGTTAACTAGATATATAAGGCGAAGCAAGCATGTAATCGAATTAAATGCTAAGGGAAAGTGACTCCAACCTTTGTAGATCCGGTCCACCACTTCCTAAGCTCCGCGATGATCTCCCTCCGCTGTCCAAATCGAACCCTTGACTCTAGCATTGGCATTATCGAAGAATGGGCGGGCTTGATCGTCGGTTCGATGCCGAAGATGATCTACGTCGAGGCATCACAAGAACAAGCTCCAACTTCACCAAGTCTTGAAAACTTGTGAAGGAAACACCCTATACAACTTGGCAAGAGGTAGAGGATGAAGAAATAGGAAGTGGGTAGACTTTAGATTTGGATTTCTCACTCATTTTGGCTAGTTGCCATTGATAGTGCAAGCTTTTTCTTCATGTAAGAAAAAGATGAAGAAGAAGAAGATGATATGATAAGTTTTATGTAAATGATAAATAAATCAATACTTATCATTTACTAACCCTTGGTTAGTTGTAGAGAATGGACCATGGTTAACTTGAGTAGTTAGGGTTAAGGATGAGACAAGAATGGTGACTTAGTCAAAGTTTCAAGAAACTTCAACTACAAACAAATCAAGCCACCATTCTATTTTCTTTATCATTTCCTTTTTCCAAAATAAACAAAAAGAATAAATAAATGAATAAGTAAATAAAATGAAACCCTAATCATAAACTTAACCATGGTCTAATTCTTTACACTAACCCTAGCTTGCATGTATCATCAAACATGATACAATCATGTGCACAAAATATATCACATATACAATGTGCACAAACCAAGTGAGTAAATCCATTTAAAGTGAACCAATACTAGTTAATGCAAAGTAATATATCAAATATATAATTATACATTAAATCATTAAATCAACACTTGATTCAATGATCCGGTCATATCGCATACAACCGGCTAGTATCCAATGTATCGGCTTATCGAATCAATCCTTGATTCGATAACTAGGTTATATCGCATACAACCATTCGACACATTCATCGCGAGAATGAAATACGGTATCACATATACGCATTATTCTCGGTCCCGCACATATCTCATATGCGCTCCTATTTCGTTTCGCTTGAGCCAGGAAACCTCTGTGTAGGACTCTAAAGACTCGTCAATACGCCGGCAGCAGATGATGATCATATCAAACAACCACAAGCCGCAAGCGGTCTGCTAAACGTAACGGCCACCCGGGTATTGAGCGATCAGAAGATCGACGTGCAAGCCCGCTCACACTCCTGTGAATCCAACCAGTAACACTTACCGTACAGTCCGGTCTGTTCGTCTGATATGTCGCATATCTCGCCTAGGGGTGGTAAACGTTAGACCCCAGTAGCTCGATAAGTCATGCCGACTTCAGGTCCATAACATTCGTGAAACTACTGATAACTCTTACCAGTATATCACTGCAACCCTGGCCAGGGATTTCCTGTTATGGCCAGTCGTGCATTGCGCAACATCAACTCCCAATACCGGGAGAGACGAATCCCCTCCTATCGCTCATTGCCTCCATGTGAATCGGGACTGTACCCCAAAACCACCTGTTTGCATGACTCAGTAGAGCCGTGGTAAGATGGAAATCAAAGCACAGTGGGAGACACACAAGTCTCTATGACGATCTTGGGTCAACAGACTAAGCTGTACCAGTGTCACCAGAGAACTGCCATCTGACGTGAGGTATAATACCATCTGGGAGTTCTCGGCGAGTCCGTTCAGTGTACCCAGTCTCCACTGAGCACCCGCATACCATCTCCGATGTCAAACACCAATGGATATGGGATCATCCATCGCCCATCGCATGGGTCGAGAAGATATGCGCTAGTCTACTCTGGAATATCGATGCCCCGTCTCGATATTCCCACGACTAAGAACAATGAAGGATGTACTCATTGACTTCCCAGGCCCCACTAGTATGATCTGCATCATAGTCCTGGAAGTCGAGTACACATCCTAAGGGCTTTATCAACATGTAATCAGAGAGACAGAAAGTATACATATTAAGATAAAGAGCAACCAGATAGCGTACTATCATGTCGAGCAAGAAAGTCCTACCTATATATGTCCCAGCATCCACTACAATATACATCCAATGTACAGTAATGGCCTCTAGGGCATACATATAACTAACAATCTCCCACTTGCACTAGGGCCATCTGTAGCAGTGGTCGCAGTATCTAATACTCAACCATCCCATATGAGTCTCTCTCTGGGAAAAGGCCTTCGTGAGTGGATCCGCCGTGTTGTCCTCTGAGTCTTCTCTCCTAACCTCGATCACCCTGGAGATCAACTATCTCCATGATCAGGTGATGCTGCCTCAGAATTTGTCTGGGTCACTGATGGGACCAGGGTTCCAGGGCCGAAGCCACACTTCCATTGTCATACAATGGCAGGAACCTAGTTCATCTTATGAACCAATATACACCCAAACTGCCTCTTTAGCAGTATCTTTAATAGCGATGTTACCAGCCTTTATCGTCTAGTTTGCCACGGTATCGAGCTTGGAACTCTTCCAACATACCGTCCCTTTACTGAGGGTAAAGACAGTGCCTGTGACCGACATTCAGTCGTCTTTATCACCCTGGAACACTTCCAGTGATTCTCCCCAGGATCGATTGATACAATCTCACTATACCTAGTGAGAACCCTAATATCCCATTAGATCTATCTCATAGATCCAAAGCTTAGGATTTAGTAGGTATCACTTTGATCCTATATGGAAAATCATTGTGATAAGCGGAGATTGATCGAGCGTAGCATAGGAAATTCCTTCCCTAACAAGAGTATGTCATCCACGCGCTCTACGAGGATCGTCACCATACTCCCTACTACCTTTTTGTTTATACAAGATTCATCTACCATTTTGATGATGCCAACTTCTTTGACTAATCCATCAAAACAGATGTTCCAACTCCGCGATGCCTGCTTTATCTTATAAAGCATCTTGCATACGTTTCCGCTGCTCCCACTGTCTACGAGGCCCTCTGGCTGTGTTCTTATAGACGTTCTCTTCTAAATCAATATTTAGAAAAGTAGTCATGGCACCCAACCACCAGATATCGTAGTTATGGTATGTAGCCGTGGCAAGTAGGATCTGGATGGATTTAAACATAGTCCCTGGAAAAGGTTTTATCATTATCCGTGCCTGGTTGATGACGAAAAACCTTAACAAGTCTAGCTTTGAAAGTCTCAACTTTTCCATGTACACCAAGTAATCTTCTCAAGATATACTTGCTCCTGATGGGGATTTAACCCTTCAGATATAGCAACCAAAGTCCATACTTTGTTGGTGTATATGGATTCCATCTCAGACCGCTAAGCATCCAGCCATTCTTACAGAGTCCCTACTCTTGATGGCCTGCTCGAATCTAGTTGGGTCATCATCTCATGATGCAATCCTCGCTCCCACTGTCATCGAGAAACCGAGGTATCTCTCAGGCAGGCGAGGAACCCTACCAGATCGGCGGAGAGGCTGAGGTTCGTCGGGGACTATAGAATCCTTTGGTTCTGTCAAATCTTCAGCTGTAGTTTCGTATAGCTGGAACCTTTCCATTTCTACAGAACTGACCTTGCCTTGATCTTGTCCGGATTTTGCTTTTGACATATGCCGGACAATCCCAAATCTTAACTTACTTAAGAGATAGGATCTTCCCTTTCCATATCACATATGAAGTGGTAGGCAGTGATTTGATTCGAACCTAAGTCAATAGGTATGCAGCTTCTCAAGCGCATAACATCCAAAAGGAAATAGGTAACTCAGTAATACTCATCATAGAGCACACGGTATCTAATATTGTGTGATTGCTCCGCCCCGATACACCGTTGTGCTGTGGTGTATTCAGAGGAGTAATACTGAGAGAGAATCTCATTTTCCTTTAGAATGGTCCAGGAATGCCATGCACAAGTATTCTCCTCCCTGATCTCATCATAGGACATAATACTTATACCCAATTATTGGTTCTCTACTTCTAACTTATATTCTGTGAATATCTCAAAAGGTTCGGACTTGTGTTTCAACAGGAACATATGTCAGAATCTTGAGAGATTATCAGAGAATATAATGAAGTATAAAGAACCAGTCCTGGCATGTGTAGACAGGAGACCTTACATCATCATGCATCAGTCCCAAGAGTTTACTAACTCTTTCTCAGTTTTCAGCAAACGGAGCTATGGTCATCTAATCTTTGCGACATGACTGACAAGTTTCACAAGATGTAAATTCAAACTAATTTAAATATGCATCTAAAATGTAACTTCAGCTAGTCGGGTCGCATTGATGTGACCTAGTCTACAATACCTCAAGAAGAATTTGTTCATTTCTGAACTCTTCCTCTTGTGTGTGTTCAGTATACAAGGAACTGTAGTTTGATTTAGAACGTCAATGCTTTTAGATAACGTGCCTGAACCGATCAACTTTTGATATAGGAAATGTTCAAAACATTATCCAACAATACAAAATTATATCATTTCTTTACTAATAAAGAGTTTGATATGATTTTGTATATCAGGTTCGGTATTTAATAGCATTTGTTCAGAATCAATGTATTAGTAATAGAGGGTGACAGTGACCAACAGACTTGGCTACAACACTTGCCCCGTTTTCTGCCTCATGAAACTTATCACCCGTTCTCCGTTTTTCTACCCTTTTGTAGCCCTATGTAACAGATTACATATCTGGGATCCTGATCCGGTATCATATACCCAGGATGCAGAGGATACTGAGAAACAGTTCTTTGTAATGAACACACCCGAAGGAGATGCATCATATGCACTATCTTCGTTTGGGCGGCATAGGAATTCTGGTATTCCCTATTTCCTGCTCTGTCTTATAACAATTATAAGTTGGAGCGGGACCAACGTTCCCCAGCTCAGTATAACAAGCGGGTTCGGTCAATACATCCATTTTATTATCTTGATTAAGGCGTGATATGGTCGCTACCAGGAGAGAGAGAGAAGAAAACACTCTGCGTGCGCTCTTGCAAGATCAGATTGGTTATATATTTTATCTAATCAGGATGGCCCCCACTGTTTTTATCAAATCTTCCTTCAAACCTTAAAAGGAAAGACTAGCCGGGATTAATTACACTCTACAAGTTCGCCAATCTTTCAGCCAGGCCAGTGTCGGTACTTTGAGGGAGGTTCCCCGTGCTTTCGCACGGACCTAATTACAGTAAACCTCGTTTTCCCAGAGGCGTAACTCCGTTGACACCTTTCTAGACACCTACTTGATCGGCTAATTGCAAAGTGCAAAACTCTCCAAGGAGTAACAATTACTCGCAGTGGGTATCGGGATCCAACTATTACATAGAAGGTATGCAATCTCATTGCAAATTTCAACACTTGAAACTCCCGATAAAGGTTTTTACCCCTAGCACCTATGACCTTAACTATGGTCAACAAATCATAAGTACTAGTCAAGTTCTACCCGTCATTTCGTGATTAATTAGACCCACCCACATGACCCTTAACTAAGGTCAACAAAGTCACGCGACTGTCCTAACTAATCGCATCATATGCGGTGTAGGAAGACATCACTTAGCTACCGTACACTGTGCCTTGACTATGGTCAACAAACACAGCACGAATACTAAGTACTCTACTTCCTAAAATGACGGAGGGTTGCGAATGGTTTTTATGAAAACCTTTAACGCTTTGAACTTTATCTCGTTGTGGAATCAAATGTTTTTAAATGGAATGTTTTCGAGGCTTTTCTAGTTTTGCTAAAGGGGTCACTCCCGGTGAAGGGATCGTCGGCCCTTTCCTCGTCGAATGAGGTGCGGGATATATCATATATATCACTGTGCAAAGCAGAAACTATAGAAGCAATCAAAGGACAAACCGAGTGTGTAGCATCTGCCAGTTATTGCTAAAGGAGTCACTCCCGGTGAAGGGATCTCGGTCCTTTCCCCATCGAATAAGGTGCAGGATGTTCTACAATGAACACCGCGATGCAAAGCAAGAACTGTAGCTACCTGTTTTTATTTTGAAATTCGATTCCACAACATCAATTTGGTTTATTTTCTTTCATTAATCTCATTAATGAATATCCCATCATTTAAGTCCACCTAATCATCACAGATAAATATAACGTACGCTTATGCCATCCGCATTCGCCTCGATGTCCCGTCTGCACCGTTAAGTTAGGTAACTAACGGCAGAGCGGGGCAGGGCTAGCGCGGGTGTAAAACATAAGCAACGTCAATATAATATATCATATATACTATATATAATATCTGTCACAGAACATCACATGATCACAGATAAATCACAGCAGAAGATACATATGAAATATTGGATATACTAGGACGTCCGTGTTTTCAATACGAGCCAGTATTAAACACGGATTCCACGGTCGTGATGAATAGCCAATCCCACACCCCTAGACCCCTACGAGAGCGGCAAGTAACCCTACCAATTCTAGGGTTAGGAGACCCGGACTCGACTCCTCGAGTTGGTCTCCCACTGGACCCCAGAACCCGGTTACTTGTGCTCCCCTCCTTGGGTCTATCCTAGTGCAGAAAAGTAAATAATATACAAGTGGTGACAACATCCGCAACCTGGAAGTGCCCCAATAAAAGAATATTACATACAAATTTTTTACATGAATGAAAATGAAAAACACTCATCTCACATAAAAAAAAACCCCGGCTATTCAAACACGACGATCCAATATAACATATCCAGCAACACATAACATCACATGTCATCAACGTAAGTAAATATGTGGATCCCAATTGTCGTTGACATATAGCAACGAAACCGGCGATATCACATATTACACTTACGGTCACAGAAAAGAAAGTGTAAAACTACAACAGTTGGAATCCGCAACCTCTTTAGACATCACATGCCTAATCAAATGAATTACTTAGACATCGCATGCCTAACAATTATAAACCCCGCATTTTAGTCTCAAAATCGAAAACACTTTTCAATATCAAGTCGGGCAATTCAACAGGATTCCCGACATTCTGATCGAATGCTCGTCGCAAACTTTAGTAGGCGGCCGCACCCCTAACGCCGTCGACAAAGTGCACCAAGGCGGAATACCGCTGCCGCGAGCACCCGAACGGATGCCTTCGGAGACGGGGTTCTCCTACAGTCACTTGGTCGGGGCTATGGAGCGAGGCTGTCTATTAAGTTTACCCGGCGAGTATCCGCGTACGCTACGTGATTGCGACGGACTTTTGATCACATCAAAACACCGTGGCAACCGATCAAATGAGACTAAAGTGCTATATTTATAACATTCATTCAGTTATCACATAACTACTTGTGAATTCCAATTATTGTATCGCATTCCGGATAAATAGAAAATTGTAAACTTTCCAATCGAACAATCGAACACCCAAGTTTTCCCGAAACAGCTCAACACATGAAATAAGTCTAACAACATTCAGTTCGTGCCTCAGTACCAACGGTTCAGCCGTAGAAGGGTCAAGCCAACGCCTCACATGTGGCACGCCGTACTGCCCCAAACCCGAAGGTTCAAAGGGCAGTTCAAGACGGTCACATAATCGAGTTAAGGTTTGTTGTCTTCTAGAGGGTCCATCGCGTTACTTGCACTACTTAGAACGTCGTTAAACTACGGAAAAATCCAACAATTGGAAATTTCCCGGCAGGGGAAAAAGTGGATATTTATATTTGGTCGAACTTTTTAACATATTCTAAGATTATCCGGAAAAGCACACAGACAGAATTAGACAATCCGATCGATATACCGAGTCCCCAATACGACCCGGAAAATGCAACTCTGGAAAAAATTATAAAAATCCCCAGGAAAGCCAGCACAGACAACTAAGAATTACTGTGCAAAATTGGATGCACAAAACGACAAAATGGCCGCGGAACCGCCGCATGAGCATGCTCATGCCGCGGATCCGCGGCGCCTTTATGGAATCAGGCCCTCGAATTTTACAGTAAGCCTTATATCTTCCTGCTGATTTTTCTGAATATTTTTAATCTACAAAAATCCATATTTTACAGAATTGTCCAGAGAGCATTTTCAAGTCGGGGTTTTGGGTCGATCGGACTTCTAATTCCGTTGGGACTTCGCCTAAGGCTCTAGCTAGGCTCTGATACCACTGTTGGGTTCCTAGGCACACTAATGAAGTCTCACAAGTGATCAAACATGCACAAATCAAAAAAAAATCCTTGTGCCTACAAACCCTAATACGGATCGTTAACTAGATATATAGGCGAAGCAAGCATGTAATCGAATTAAATGCTAAGGGAAAGTGACTACAACCATTGTAGATCCGGTCCACCACTTCCTAAGCTCCGCGATGATCTCCCTCCGCTGTCCAAATCGAACCCTTGACTCTAGCATTGGCATCATCGAAGAATGGGCGGGCTTGATCGTCGGTTCGATGCCGAAGATGATCTACGTCGAGGCATCACAAGAACAAGCTCCAACTTCACCACGCCTTGAAAACTTGTGAAGGAAACACCCTATACAACTTGGCAAGAGGTAGAGGATGAAGAAATAGGAAGTGGGTAGACTTTAGATTTGGATTTCTCACTCATTTTGGCTAGTTGCCATTGATGGTGCAAGCTTTTTCTTCATGTAAGAAAAAGATGAAGAAGAAGAAGATGATATGATAAGTTTTATGTAAATGATAAATAAATCAATACTTATCATTTACTAACCCTTGGTTAGTTGTAGAGAATGGACCATGGTTAACTTGAGTGGTTAGGGTTAAGGATGAGACAAGAATGGTGACTTAGTCAAAGTTTCAAGAAACTTCAACTACAAACAAATCAAGCCACCATTCTATTTTCTTTATCATTTCCTTTTTCCAAATAAACAAAAAGAATAAATAAATGAATAAGTAAATAAAATGAAACCCTAATCATAAACTTAACCATGGTCTAATTCTTTACACTAACCCTAGCTTGCATGTATCATCAAACATGATACAATCATGTGCACAAAATATATCACATATACAATGTGCACAAACCAAGTGAGTAAATCCATTTAAAGTGAACCAATACTAGTTAATGCAAAGTAATATATCAAATATATAATTATACATTAAATCATTAAATCAACACTTGATTCAATGATCCGGTCATATCGCATACAACCGGCTAGTATCCAATGTATCGGCTTATCGAATCAATCCTTGATTCGATAACTAGGTTATATCGCATACAACCATTCGACACATTCATCGCGAGAATGAAATACGGTATCACATACACGCATTATTCTCGGTCCCGCACATATCTCATATGCGCTCCTATTTCGTTTCGCTTGAGCCAGGAAACCTCTGTGTAGGACTCTAAAGACTCGTCAATACGCCGGCAGCAGATGATGATCATATCAAACACCCACAAGCCGCAAGCGGTCTGCTAAACGTAATGGCCACCCGGGTATTGAGCGATCAGAAGATCGACGAGCAAGCCCGTTCACACTCCTGTGAATCCAACCAGTAACACTTACCGTACAGTCCGGTCTGTTCGTCTGATATGTCGCATATCTCGCCTAGGGGTGGTAAACGTCAGACCCCAGTAGCTCGATAAGTCATGCCGACTTGAGGTCCATAACATTCGTGAAACTACTGATAACTCTTACCAGTATATCACTGCAACCCTGGCCAGGGATTTCCTGTTATGGCCAGTCGTGCATTGCGCAACATCAACCCCCAATACCGGGAGAGACGAATCCCCTCCTATCGCTCATTGCCTCCATGTGAATCGGGACTATACCCAAAAACCACCTGTTTGCACGACTCAGTAGAGCCGTGGTAGGATGGAAATCAAAGCACAGTGGGAGACACACAAGACTCTATGACGATCTCGGGTCAACAGACTAAGCTGTAGCAGTGTCACCAGAGAACTGCCATCTGACGTGAGGTATATTACCATCTGGGAGTTCTCGGCGAGTCCGTTCAGTGTACCCAGTCTCCACTGAGCACCCGCATACCATCTCCGATGTCAAACACCAATGGATATGGGATCATCCATCTCCCATCGCATGGGTCGAGAAGATATGCGCTAGTCTACTCTGGAATATCGATGCCCCGTCTCGATATTCCCACGACTAGGAACAATGAAGGATGTACTCATTGACTAACCAGGCCCCACTAGTATGATCTGCATCATAGTCCTGGAAGTCGAGTACACATCCTAAGGGCTTTATCAACATGTAATCAGAGAGACAGAAAGTATACATGTTAAGATAAAGAGCAACCAGATAGCGTACTATCATGTCGAGCAAGAAAGTCCTACCTATATATGTCCCAGCATCCACTACAATATACATCCAATGTACAGTAATGGCCTCTAGGGCATACATATAACTAACATATGAGTATGCATATATATATATGTATACATATACACGGATGATGATGATAGTATATGATACTTGGAGATGATTCGATATGATTGGGCATGAGGCCGTGAGAGCGGTGATGTGATTTGGGTCGTGTTATGAGGTATGACATATTATATTAGCGGATTGATGGACGATGTGTTTTCATACACACGCAGATTTATGTTGATGGTATCGGTATGTACTATGACATAGATCAGTACCCTGTTAATGATATTATGATAATGATACCATATGGATATTGAGGTATATGTTATAGGAGACCCGTATCCCGATTTTGGGATGCCGTACGATGGATTTACCGTACGAGATATAATTATGATAATAAATCCGCACTCTTGACTCGAGAATGTCGTATTATATATTTTATCGTATGTGACGCTATTGAGGCGGGATCACCAACTACTAGATATATATATATATATATATATATATATATATATATATATATATATATATATATCGACTCAGACTTAGGTGGAATTCCTTACCCTTTGGTCAGTCTCTTAGTTGTCCTGTAGTTTACTTAGTAGATGTTAGAGTTGGGCGCGAGTCATACATATTTCAAAAACTAACGAATCGTGAGTATTTTAAAGACAGGCCAAGAGATACTATGGATATTTCAAAGGATGTACCTTTTCTTAAAAACACTGTAGCCCCTATTTTCTAAACATCACGATTCGTGCGATTTCAGACAACAAAAACTGTATGACTCGTGTGTTGGATATAGTGCCCTCAAAGTCAATTATTGGATCGCAGGCACGTGATTGCAATGATTGAGGGAGGACCTATACCGGTAGGACAGTCTTACTCGAGATGATAGTATGCTATCTGGTTTATCATTATCATACGTGTACTGCTTTAGGTGACATGATATATCACTATTGCACGTTGATAGAGCCCATAGGATTCTTGCTTGACTACCAACAGTATGATGGCGATCATATACGTGAGAGTTGGGTAGTCTATAAGCACATCCTTAAAAGTGGTCCCTAGTCGCGGGAGTTTCGAGATAGGGCATCGATACTCCGGAGTAGACTAGTGTATACAGTCGAGACCCTGACGAGGGGGGGTGGCCGGTCTCATAAGCCATTGGTGTTAGTTGGTTCACCTAAGATGTATACAGGTGCTCATTGGGTTATGAGTACACCGGACAGGACACGCCGGGAACATGCTAGCTGTTTTTGAAACTTGCCGTCAGATAGCAATTCCCAGGTGACATGTGTACAGGTTAGTATATCGACCTGAGATCGTCATTTGTCTCGTGTGAGTTCCCACTGTGCTTTGATTATTACCCTACCACGGCTCAAAGGAGTCATGCAAACAGGTTTTAGTTGGGTACAGTCCCGAGCCACATGGAGGCAGTGAGCGGATCGGCAGGGGATTCGTCTCTCCCAACGTTGGGGGTGAGATCGTGCTGTGTCTAGGAGAGCCATTACACAAAATCCATGGCCATGATAAGAGAGATTTACTGGTAGGTATTCCAGTAGTATCTCAGGTGTTTTGGGCTACACTCCGACACGACTTATACCACTTTTGGGGGTCTGACGTTTACTAGCTCCCTAGGCCCAATATGCGATACTCATAGACGAACGGATCGGACTGTATGGATATTGTCACACATAGGCTCAGTAGGGTTCCAGGATGAGTTCGCTCATCGGCTTCCCTTTTCACTCAGTACATGGGCAGCTGTTACGTACAACTAGTACCACTGACGGCTTATGGTTAAACCCACTGCCAGAATATTGACGAGTCTTTAGAGTCCCCCAACGAAAGTTTCCTAGTTCGGGCAAAACGTTGTAGAGGCCGTATGGTTTATGGCAGGATTCGAACATACGCGTGCACCTGTGCACGCGTCATGGTTCGGACGGATAATACTAGCGGGCTTTGGTTTAAGCCGGATCCTAGTATTATACTGTGTAGATTTTGTCTCGTTGCATTTGTATTCGGTCGTAATACAAATGCGGGTATGTATATACAGTTGCGGAGTTATCCTGTAATTTTGTTACAGGATCGCTTTTTGAAGTTGCCAGTTTGCATTCCATTTTGGCCATTTTTCTTTGTTTCCTTCTTGGCTGAAATTCTTGCTTGTGAGGGGGTTCTTTGCAAATGTGGATTTAGTACAAAGAGGGGGTTTTCTGTGGTGACAGGGGCCCCAGGCCATTCCAGCAACTTCTTAGTGTTCTTGATTGATTGAGTTCTTTCATGAGCCATCTTGTAGCATTTATTGCTTTGGATATTTGTGTAGATATTGGTTGAGGATATTTTGTGCTTATGGTCACCTTGCTTGCTCCTACACTCACCTCCCCACTTGATTTTCCAGTAAGCATTTTCTGCCTTGGCCAAGCACAACTTTGGCAACCCCATTTTTTTGTGAGAGATTGATTCATCTTCAATTGCAACACAAAAGTCCTTAAGCTCATTTGATCTCCACTCCTACTTAGCAACTTCGATTAACCCTCACCCAATCACTTGAGTGCTTTGAGAAAAAGTGTTCTACACTTACTCTACATCAACCTTGGACGCGCCGGCTAGCAAACTTCGTGTTCGAGTTGCCTCGGTTCAGAAGCGGGAGCCCGTATAAAGATTCGTTAATGTGGCGCAGTTTTCGGCGAGGAGGAGATCGTAGATCGAGCGAGATCGGAGAGCGAGCTTCGCCGGTGCATCCATAACATGCTAAGGGCAGAGGTTAAAGACCGAAGGACATGGATCGATCGGTATAATCTCTAAACCTCTTTTACAGTTTTCTAGTTTACGGTTAATGGAACGATCCGGGATTCGGATGCGGTCAGTGCCAGTTCGTAAAAAGTTTTTGTTCCGTATTTGGCCTCAGAAAGACGGCCGGGGCGCTGCCGCAACCCAACATCGTGTATAGACATGTATATTCTTATTGTTGCGTTTACTATTCATTCTCCGTTTACTTATGTCGTTATCATCGCATTGCATGCTTTATGTGTACTTTAGTGATTATAAAACCCTGCTGTCAGGACACCAGCACCATTACCGATGATGCGTATGCTCCACGTATACTTGCTTGCCGGCTCACACACATCATCATCAGTAATTGTCATGCCACGTACACTTTAGAGAATATTATTTTATTGATATCGCTTGTTAGCTGATAGTTCTGATATATCATTACTGTGCTAGTATAGATATTGCATTCTTTACATAGATACCCGTGCATGTATACATATTCATTGTCATGAAATATAATGGGGCTTTATGCCGGTAATTCACTGTTATTACTCTTGAGATTGGGATTTTGGATTTCTATGAGATTTCTGGATTTGGAGAAACCGCAAGGATTTTACAAAAACTTATTATCATTTAAAAATGCAAGTTGCGATTTTCTAGTGATATGATATGAGATATGTCCACCATGAGTTTTCTCGGTTCTTGAGCGATATCATACACCCGATTCGAGGAGGAGGTGGAACCGTCTGCGGGTGCATGGTGGACCCGGTACGGTACCCCGGGGCGAGAAGTTCGCAGATGATGGCGTTGAGCCTGGCAGGGGAGCACTACCGGCCGGTTATTTGTGACGCGGCGGATATCCGGAGGATACCGACGTAGTCGTGAGATTTGATGAGGGGCCAGTCTGGATTGCCGGAGCGCAGAGGCCAGTCCGGATTGCCGGAGCCCGAGATATTGAGACTTTGACGTATTGAGATTATATGATATGGGCCAGTTCGGATTGCCGGAGCCCGATATATTGGATATTGGGATTTATGTTTTGTGTCGATACTTGACACGGATCCTATGTTGATTTCATTGATGATACCTCGATTTTTATATACAGAAATCTCACTAAATAAAGAAAACAGTTTTCTCATTCATGATATATTCTGTTTTCATTTTAATGCATTCATACATCATATATGTATTATGTTGCTACCTGAGGCACTAACACGAGCACTTGATATTACACTTATGTGTAGATGGTTTCAGGGTTATATTATTGAGGATATTATTATCGTATGACCTAAGATTGAGTCATACATGCAATTTCTACTCGGTGATATTTTCTACTCATGAGTTGACAACTCACCCCCATTGTGCCATAGTTTCTTACAGGTTTTGCCGTACATGTTTTCTTGGCGGCTTTGCTGGCACACTGCTTCTTTCTGGGTGATTGCTTTGGTAGGTGGGTTCACTCGCATCGTGACCACCATTGTACTTTATTTACATTCAGTTTTATCTAGTAAACTCTATCAACCAGACTTGTATATTTGTTAGACTTAGAAGACCAGTGTGTATATTCTTTCGATCTTAGAGTCGCGCTTGTATTATTTATTGTTTTTCCCTAGTTTCCTTGAAGATATTGGCTTTCTTTCTGAGTTTTGGATCCTCGCCCTTCGGCGTTGTATATTATATTGCTTGTATGGTTGTGACCGCCAATTGGCGAAGAGCTAGCTCCCGCTTGGGGATGCCTTTATCCATTATGTATATTATTCATATTTGTACCCGTTTGGAGCTAGTATTTACAAAGGAGACTCTACCAAAATTTTCGGGAAAATAAGATTTTTCTTTTAAATGGTTAATGCCATTTAGTTTATTTAAACCACTTGCTTTAAACAAGTTTTCCTTCACTTCTTATTTAAAATGGTTTAGATTTATGGGCTTTTGGCTTACTTGAATTAGTTGGGGTCCTATAGACTTCACATGATTCAAGTGCCAGTCACGTACTATTTCGGGTCGTGACAAAGTTGGTATCAGAGCGCTAGGTTTAACCTTGGTTCGAGTCTATGTTTGACTATGCGGAGTCTAGGGCATTTATTTATATTCGGAACCTAGGCTTCACCTTACGAAATTTAGACTTGGTCGAGGGGGTATTAGACCCGAACTTTCGTCGTATAGGTTGACCTTGGTTGATGGAGTAGGCGACTTAAGTAGAGTGACGTACTGTGTGTATGTTCCGCGGCATACTTACGATACGCTACTCCGCTTAAGAAGCTTTAGGATGTACATTTTTTTGCACAGTATTATATTCATTCTTATGTTCTATCCTCATCGATATCGGTTGGTGGTTTTGTTACCACGATTGCATTGGCAGAAAGAGCTGCTGCTAGAGTTGCGGTCAGCATGAGCTCGTCTTGGACGAGGACTGACCAGGGAGTTATTTCGGTGACACACGATTGCATAAATGTGTCGTTTTATTGTGTTTTTCGCGCCATGAGCGTTGATGGATTGCTTTTACTAAAATTTCTCGAACGTGCAGATTAGCACCAGAGGATTGGGCCACTGCTAGAGGCCGGCTAGAATGTGATGACCGTCAATGCACCGTTATTTTTGATTATTGAGGCACTATTCAGCGTGAGGACGAATGAGCCAGTTGTTGCTGCGAATGAAAAGACATCGTCCCAGATGTTTGAAGCTATTGCAGCATGAGTTTATACTTAGAGCTATGATAGAAGATCGCTAGTCACCCATGGATAACGATTATGACATGTGTTTCGTTTTCACACCCCGATGCGAGGTCATCAGATTGATTGATTCCAGCTTGAGAAGACTTCACGCAGATACGTTGAGAGTCGATAGGAAACGATCGAATGTCAGAAACCCATTTTTCCAAATTTAAGGTATTCGGAAAAACATGCAAGTAATTCTGTGGACCCTCTGGAAGAATAAAACCCTAACTCGATATAATGACCATGGGAACGCTTTTGAACCTTAGGGTTTGCGGCAGTTCCGCGGTGCCATTAATGAGGCTTGGGTTTGACTTTCTATGGCTGGTCCATAGGTACTGTGGCATGTACTGGATATTATTAAATCGTGAACGAGTGTTGAGCTCTCGGGAAATTATGGGAGTTTGATGAATCGATCGAAAAGTTCGACATCGTCCGGATATCATGTGATGGGATACATTACTTGGGAGACTCTAGATATGAGTATATCCGTTGTAGCACAGTACATACAACTACGAAGAGACGAGTCCGAATCAGTCGACATTAGAGAAAAGTGGACTAAGAGGTTCGTATAAGATTTTGACGAGATGGCGTTCCACTCTGTTGGCATCAGAGATGTGATACGCATGCAGAGGCGTTGGTTATGGATATATCTTCCAGAAGAAGCCGCGATGAGTATGCAGCTGTTCTGGAACAAGAAATAAATTTAGTAAAGGGTGATAACTTCCAGACAGTTCAGCAGAAATGAGATTAGGAGAGACCCCGACAAGATCTTTCTGGAAATACTAAATGAGAAGACTTGGACCCAGGATCGGTCGTATTATGCACACCCAGTAGGCCAGAGTTCGGCATCGTCGACGAGACATGTTACGAGTGACCATTATAGTTGGCCAAAGATCATTAGAAGATGTACCAGAGCGGGACTGTTTCCGTCATTTTGGATTTCGGTATTTCGGGCGATCTATTTTCATGATTGAGTATTCATGCACCACAGTTGCACTCGGTTTCGATTTGATATCATTCGAGATGTTGATTTTGATTTCATACCTATGGTATATATATGTTTGACTTATGCCTTCTGTGTAGATTTCATGCATTTCAGTATTTGGATTCGATTTTGTGCATGCTGATGCACGTAGTTGTGAGATTATATACCACGGTATACTTGATTTGGATTGAGATTTTTCGTATACCGTCGATTTCGATTGTGATATTCGACATGGTTTTCATGCACCTTGTGCACTTGAGTTGGATTTTGCGCATACTTGGCGCGTTTGATGCGATTTTGGTGCACACCAGATGCACTAAATCGGGATTCTTCGTGCATATCAGATGCACCTGATACTGCTGTCAGGCACACTCGTTGCCCTTGATAAGTGTTTTCGTGCACACCCGTTGCACTTAGATTTTGTTTCTGTGCACATGTATGGCACATTCGATTTCGATTTCTGTGCGCACCAGACGCACATAGCATTCTTATACACACTTTGGGATTGATTTCTTTTGGAGCAGGATGTATTATGATATTTACTATTTGGTATAGTGATTGAGCAAGACTAGTCAGAGGACAGTACCTGAATATGTTTTTGCATGCACTGATAGTTATCGAAGGGATTTCCAAAAAAAAGAGCTATAGTCTCAGTATTTACCTACGTGTCCAAGATGACACGAGACACTTTACAAGGAAACCCTTCTAAATTATTTTCAAAACGGCGAGACGTGTATGTTAAACAAAGGATATATATAGTTATTTTTTTACAATAGACGTCCGCCACTGTGCCGTGACACGCGCATCACACAGCGACTTGAAAAGGTTTGGCATGCATTTCTTTGAGATGTTTTGACGAATTTACAACGATGTGTACATGTATAGTTTTGATGCATATTATGTTAGTTTTCGTATTGGACTTTGACATTGATGTCTTCACCATAACTTCGATGGTTGCGGGATGCTTGACGGATTTTTGACTTTGAGTTATATACTCGTTTTTCATGCGCATGCATTGCGCTACGATATGTTTTATGTATTTATGATTTCGGAGCCCCGACGACTTGATCATTTTACTGAAATGTTTTAGTATTTGTGGGGTTTAAATTTAAATTCGGGAACCGAATTTATTTAAAGAGGGAAGACTGTAACATTTCAGAAAAATAAAATATTATTTTTAGGAATTTATATAATTAAAATGATAAATATTATGAATATTTTAATGATGTGGTATAATTATATACCGATAGTTTGGAAAATATTAAAAATTAAATTGAATGGTGATTTTTGGAGAGGTTTATGTGATTTAGGCAAATTATAAATTTTTATAATTAATTATATACAAGCTATCTCTAAACTTGATTAATGTTCACTAATCACATTGATGGTGTTTTGTGCACGTGGCATGCACCATATCATATTTGTTACACCCTTGTCACATTTTATTCTTACCATGGCCTTTTTTTATGTTTCATGCATGGCTTTGTTCAAAGGAAAGATAAGATAAAAGAAAAGAGAAGAAAAGAAAAAGGAAAAAGAAAAGAAAAGGGAATAAAGAAATGGGTATGGACAAGAGAGAGAAGAGAGAGAGAGGTGAGGGGTCATTTGACCATTTCTCCCATTTGTTTTCCCTCCATTCTCTTCATCATTTTCCCTTCTCCATTCTCCCATGGCTGTCCTCCTCCCTCCACCTCTTCTACCTCCTCAAAATATGCACATTTCCACCTCAAAACACATCATTCCCTTCACCAAAAATATGCACAAGCTCACTACAACCATGATGGATCAAGAAAAATTAGATTTTGAGTACTTGTGGCAACTCAAGAAATTTCTTGAGTTGCCAAATGAGGTAATTCTTTTATCATCAGTGTAGTATTTGAATTCCTTTAGCACCTATTTTAGTTTAGAATTGTTTCGGTGAGGTTTAGTGATGTTTGAAAATTCCTAGAAGAGGTTTTGAGGAATTCTTGAATTGAGATGGTGCAATTGAGGTTTAGTAGTGACCTTAAACCCCCTTAGTGTTAAAAACCCATACCAAACCAAAGGCTAGACCCCAAGACATGAACTTAGAAATCCCCGGCATCAGGTTTGTATAGGAATTGAAGGGTTATTGGAGATCTGATACGACCCGGGGCATCTGAAAAATATATAGCCTTTACAGTGACACAAGCAGGTTACCTAGAAGCTACCCTGAAGACCTGAGACCATAATCCCAAACCATGGCCGCCAAAATATCCCTTCTGGCCGCAATTTGCGGCCAGGACTTGGCCTATGGGCCTCGTTCTTGTTCTCTGGTCCCTTTACCTTTAAATTAGACCCTCCACATATGCAAAATTGGCTAATTTCACCTGGGGTTAAATCTAGAACTGTTTTACATCGTTTCTGATTTCAGTTTTGCAAATTCTGTAACTTGAATTTTGGGTTTTTGTGTTTTGTCTCGGTCACTTGACGTTTGTACGTCGATGTCGAGGGTTATTTGGCTCTTTTGCTTGCGTAGACCATATGTTTTAACCTATGTGCGATTCGTGTGTCGTTTTGGTTTTGAATTGGATTTTAATGTGACAGGATATGTTATGACATGTAGGTACCTCCGCGTGAACTTCAGGATGACAAGCAAGAGCGTGTCGACATCGACTTCGGCAAGCAAGGATCAGGTGAGTAGATATATATATCTACGGGGGAAGTCGGGTGGATGGCGTATAACACCTCCGCAGTTCGTAGTGTAGCCTATGATATATCATGTATATATACGATACTATGTGTTATGTGAAACGTTTTTGATTATCAAGAAAGGTTTTAGGAGATCATGGGTTAAATTTTAGTGTAAATTGGATGATTGTGTCGTTAGCTAGTTTCTTAGTCGTCAAACCCTAGAGTAAAGATTTGCATACATGCACACACACACGCGCATACATTTGATTTTCTTGTGCGTATATGGGGATATATGTATATGTATGTGAGTATGTATATATATATATATATATATATATATATATATATAGAGAGAGAGAGAGAGAATAATGGAGAAAAGAGGCCATAGGAGGAAATTTCCTCCTATGGCATGGAAAAAATACAACCTCGACCAATTTTTTCGATGATCGGCCCCCATTATCTTCATCGTTATCATCTAAGATGCGGGTACACCAAATTTAATGTGATTCTACAACTTTTTCACCGTTGATTTAGTAATGTAAAATGTTCTATTGTCGGTAAACCGTTAATTTTGAACCCACTAAATCAACGGTGAAAAAGTAGTGGAATCACATGAAATTTGGTGTACGCACATCTTAGATGATAACGATGATGATGATGGGTGCCGATCGTCGGAAAAAATGGCGGAGGTTGTATTTTATCCACGCCATAGGAGGAAATCCCTTCCTATGGCCTCTTTCCTCCATTAATCTCATATATATATATATATGTATACATATACACGGATGATGAGGATAGTATATGATACTTGGAGATGAGTCGATGTGATTGGGCATGATGCCGTGAGAGCGGTGATGTGATTTGGGTCGTGTTATGAAGTACGACATATTATATTAGCGGATTGATGGGCAATGTGTTTTCATACACACGCAGATATATGTTGATGGTATCGGTATGTACTATGACTTAGATCAGTACTATGTTCATGATATTATGATAATGATACCATATGGATATTGAGGTATATGTGATAGGCGACCCGTACCCCGATTTTGGGATGCCGTACGATGGATTTACCGTACGAGATATAATTATGATAAGAGATCCGTACTCTTGACTCGAGGATGTCGTATTATATATTTTATTGTATGTGACGCTATTGAGGCGGGATCACCGACTACTATATATATATCGACTCAGACTTAGGTGGATTTCCTTACTCTTTGGTTAGTCTCTTAGCTGTCCTGTAGTTACTTAGTAGATATTAGAGTTGGGCACGAGTCATACTTATTTCCAAAACTAACGAATCGTGAGTATTTTAAAGACAGGCCAAGGGATACTACGGATATTTCAAAGGACGTACCTTTTCTTAAAAAAACCGTAGCCCCTATTTTCTAAACATCACGATTCGTACGATTTCAGACAACAAAAACTGTATGACTCGTGTATAGACATGTATATTCTTATTGTTGCGTTTACTATTCATTCTCCGTTTACTCATGTCGTTATCATCGCATTGCATGCTTTATGTGTACTTTAGTGATTATAAAACCCTGCTGTCAGGACACCAGCACCATTACCGATGATGCGTATGTAGGGTTCCTAGGCACACACTAGAGGTCTCACAAGGCATCAACCATGCCAATTTCAAAAAATCTAGGTGCCGAGAAACCCTAGAACGGATCGTTGGCTAGAAATCAAGGCGAAAAAGAAACTAGTTAACAACTTAACTAAAGTTTAAACAGAAATACAACCTTTGTAGATCCGGTGCTCCACCTCCATAGCTCCGCAACGAAGTCCCCTCGCTGTCCAAATGAATTCCCGGGCTCTAGCGTCGGCTTCGTCGGAGAAATGGCGAGCTAGGTCGTCGATGTCCATGCCGAAGATGATCTACGTCGAGGCATCGCTAGATCAAGCTCCACCTTCACCAAGCCATGAAAACTTGTGAAGGAAACACCCTATACTACTTGGCAAGAGGTAGAGGATGAAGAAATAGGAAGTGGGTAGACTTTAGAATTGGATTTCTCACTCATTTTCATCAATCACCATTGATGAAGTAAGCTTCTTCATGGAAGAAGAAGATGAAGAAGATGAATATTGTTATGATAAGTTATTTTAAAATAGAAAATAAAAGGAATGCTTATCATAATCTAACCATGGTGAAGTGTAGAGAATCAACTAGGGTTGAGTGGAGTGGTTAGGGTTAAGCATGAGACAAAATGGTGACTAAGTCAAAGCTTCATGAAGCTTCAACATGCAAGTCCAAAATTAGCCACCATTTCATTTCTTTATGCTTAATATTTTTCCAAAATAAATAAATGAATAAATAATGGATAAAACAAAACCCTAATTTCCAACTTAACCATGGTTTAATTCTTTACACTTAACCAAAAAGAATGTATCATCAAACATGATACAATCATGTGTACAAAAGTATATCACATATACAATGTGCACAAACCAAGTGAGAAAATCCGTTTAAAGTGAACCAATACTAGTTAGTGCAAAGTAATATATCAAATATATAATTATGCATTAAATCATTAAATCAACACTTGATTCAATGATTCGGTCATGTCGCACACAACCGACTAGTATTCAATGTATCGGCTTATCGAATCAATACTTGATTCGATAACTAGGTTATATCGCATACAACCATTCGATACATTCATCGCGAGAATAGAATACGGTATCACATACACGCATTATTCTCGGTCTCGCACATATCTCATATGCGCTCCTATTTCGTTTCGCTTGAGCCAGGAAACCTCTGTGTAGGACTCTAAAGACTCGTCAATACGCCGGCAGCAGGTGATGATCATATCAAACACCCACAAGCCGCAAGCGGTCTGCTAAACGTAACGGCCACCCGGGTATTGAGCGATCAGAAGATTGACGAGCAAGCCCGCTCACACTCCAGTGAATCCAACCAGTAACACTTACCGTACAGTCCGGTTTGATCGTCTGATATGTCGCATATCTCGCCTAGGGGTGGTAAACATCAGACCCCAATAGCTCGATAAGTCGTGTCGATATGAGGTCTATAACAGTTCGAGAAACTACTGGTAACACTTACCAGTAAATCTCAGCAACCCTGGCCTGGGATTTCCGGTTATAGCCAATCGAACACAGCGCAACATCAACTCCCTATACCGGGAGAGACGAATCCCCTCCTATCGCTCATTGCCTCCATGTGACTCGGGACTGTACCCAAAAACCACCGTTTTGCATGCCCTCTTGGACGTGGTAAGATGGAAATCAAAGAACAGTGGGAACCACACAAGACTCTATGACGATCTCGGGTCAATAGACTACTCTGTACCAGTGTCACCGGAGAACTGCCATCTGACGTAAGGTATAATACCATCTGGGAGTTCTCGGCGAGTCCGTCCAGTGTACCCAGTCTCCACTGAGCACCCGTATATCATCTCTGATGTCAAACACCAATGGATATGGGATCATCCATCGCCCATCTGTATGGGTCGAGAAGGTATACGCTAGTCTACTCTGGTATATCGATGCCCCGTCTCGATACACCCACGACTAGAGACTTTGAAGGATGTACTTATGGACTATCTGTCCCCACTAGTATGATCTGCATCATAGTCCAGGTAGTCAAGTACACATCCTAAGGGCTTTACCAACATGTAACAGAGAGACAATCAGTATACACGTTAAGGTAAAGAGTAACCAGATAGCATACTATCATGTCGAGCAAGAAAGTCCTCCCTATATATGTCCCAGCATCCACTACAATATACATCCTATGTACAGTAATGGCCTCTAGGGCATACATATAACTAACAATCTCCCACTTGCACTAGGGCCATCTGATAGCAGTGGTTGTAGTATCTCATACTCAACCATCCCATAAAATCTCTCTCTGGGAACAGGCCTTTGTGAGTGGATCCTCTGTGTTGTCCTCTGAGTCTACCCTCCTAACCTCGATCCCCTGGAGATCAACCATCTCCATGATCAGGTAATACTGCCTTAGAATATGTCTGGATCACTGATGGGACGGACGTTCCTTGGCATAAGCCACAACTCCATTGTCTCACAATGGCAGGAACGAAGTTCATCTCATGAACTAATATACACCCAAACAGCCTCTTTGGTAGCATCTTAAGTAGCGATGTATCGAGCCTTTATCGTCTAGTATGCCACGGTATCTAGCTTGGAACTCTTCCAAGAAACCGCCATTTTACTGAGGGTAAAGACAATGCCTGTGACTGACACTCAGTCGTCTTTATCACCCTGGAACACTTCCAGTGATTTTCCCCAGGATCAACTGATACCATCTCACTACAACTAGTGAGTATCCTAACATCTATTTAGATCTATCTCATAGATCCAAAACCCAGGATTTAGGAGGTATCACTTTGATCCTATATGGAGAATCATGGTGATAAGCGGAGATTGATCGAGCGTAGCATAGGAAACTCCTTCCCTGTCAAGAGTATGTCATCCACGTACTCTACGAGGATCGCCACCATACTCCCTGCTACCTTTTTGTTTATACAAGGTTCATCTACCATTTTGATGATGTCAAACTCTTTGACTAACACATCAAAACAGATGTTCCAACTCCGCGATGCCTGCTTTATCTTATAAAGCATCTTGCACACGTTTCTGCTGCTCCCACTGTCTACGAAGCCCTCTGGCTGTGTACTTATAGACGCCCTGTTCTAAAACTTCATTTAGAAAAGCTGTCATGACACCCAACCACCAGATATCGTAGTCATGGTATGTAGCCATGGCAAGTAGGATCTGGATGGACTTAAGCATAGCTACTTGAAAAGGATTCATCATTATCCATGCTTGGTCGATGACGAAAAGCTTTAACAAGTCTAGCTTTGAAAGTCTCAACTTTTCCATCTATACCAAGTAATCTTCTCAAGATATACTTGCTCCTGATGGGGATTTAACCCTTCAGATATAGCAACCAAAGTCCATACTTTGTTGGTGTATATGGATTCCATCTCAGATCGCTAAGCATCCAGCCATTCTAACAGAGTCCCACTCCTGATGGCCAGCTCGAAACTAGTTGGGTCATCATCTCATGATGCAATCCTCGCTCCCACTGTCATAGAGAAACCGAAGTATCTCTCAGGTGGGTGAGGAACCCTACTAGATCGGCGGAGAGGCTGAGGTTCGTTGGTATCTATTGAATCCTTTGGTTGTACCAAATCATCTGCTGTAGTTTGTATAGCTGGAACCTTTCCAGTTCTACATTGCAGACTTTGCCTCGAGCTTGTCCAGATTTTGCTTTTAAACATAGGCCGGACAACCCCAAATCTTAACTAACTTAAGAAATGGGCTCTTCCCTTTCCATATCACATATGAAGTGGTAGGCAGGAATTTGATTCGAACCCTATTCAATAGGTATGCAACTTCATAAGTGCATAACTCCCAAAAGGAAATAGGAAACTCAGTAGTACTCATCATAGAGCACACCTTATCATATAAGGTGTGATTGCTCCGCCCCGATATACCATCGTGCTATGGCTGTATACGGAGGAGTAATGCTGAGAGAGAATCTCATTCTCCTTTAGAATAATCCAGGATTTCCGTGCTCAAGTATTCTCCTCCTCGATCAAATCAAAGGACATAATACTTATACCCTTATTGGTTCTCTACTTCTAGTTTATATTCTGTGAATATCTCAAAAGGTTCGGACTTGTGTTTCAACAGGAACATAGGTCTGAATCTCGAAAGATCATCAGAGAATGTAATGAAGTAAAAAGAACCGTTCTTGGTATGTGTAGACTGGGGACCTTCATACATCAACATGTATCATCCCAAGAGTTCATTAACTCTTTCTCTGTTTCCAATAAACAGGGCTATGGTCATCTTATCTTTGTGACACGACTGGCAAGTTTCACAAGATGTAAATTCAAACTGATTTAAATATGCATCTACATGTAACTTCAGCTAGGTGGGTTGCATTGATATGACCTAGCCTACAATGCCTCAAGAAGGATTCGTTCATTTCTGAACTCTTCCTCTTGTGTGTGTTCTGTATACTAAGAACTGTAGTTTGATTTAGAACATCAATGCTTTTAGATAACGTGCCTGAACCGATCAACTTTTGATATAGGAAATGTTCAAAACATTATCCAACAATACAAAATTTTATCATTTCTTTACTAATAAAGAGATAGATACGATTTTGTATATCAGGTTCGGTATCTAATAACATTCGTTCAGAATCAATGTATTTATAATACAGGGTGACAGTGACCAACAGACTTGGCTGCAACACTTGCCCCGTTTTCTGCCTCATGAAACTTATCACCCGTTCTCAGTTCTCTACCTTTCTGTAGCCCTATGTAATATATTACATATCTGGGATCCTGATCTGGTATCACATACCCAGGACGTAGAGGATACAGAGAAACAGTTCTACATAATGAACACACCCGAAGATGTTGCATCAGCTTGCACTCTCTTCGTTTGGGCGGCACGGGAAATTTGGTATTCCCCTTATTTCCTGCTCTGTCTTATAATATTTATAAGTTGGAGCGGGACCAACGTTCCCCAGCTCAGTATAACAAGCGGGTTCGGTCAATTATCCGTATTATTATCTTGATTAAGGCGTGATATGGTCGCTACCTGGAGAGAGAGAGAAGAAAACACTCAGCGTGCGCTCTTGCAAGAATAGATTGGTTTTTATTTTATCTAATCAGGATGGCTCCCACTGCTTTTTATCAAATCTTCCTTCAAACCCTAAAAGAAAAGACTAGCTGGGATTAATTACACACTACAAGTTCGCCAATCTTTCAGCCAGGCCAGTGTCGGTACTTTGAGGGAGGTCCCCCGTGCTTTCGCACGAACCTAATTAATGTAAACCTCGTTTTCCCAGAGGCGTAACCTCGTTAACACCTTTCTAGACACCTACTTGATCGGCTAATTGTAATGTGTAAAACTCTTCCAGGAGTAACTATTACTCGCAGCGGGTATCGGGATCCAACTATCTCATAGAAGGTATGCAATCTCATTGCAAATTTCAACACTTGAAATTCCCGATAATATTTTGCCCCTAGTGTTCTATGACCTTGACGAATGCCAAACAACCCATAGTCCACTAGTCAAGTTCAACCCGTACATTTCTTGATTGAATTAAACCCACCCGCACGACCCTTGACGAATGCCAAACAACGCCGTACGAATATCCTAATCTAATCGCATCATATGCTCAAGCAGATAAATACTAGTTAGCTACCGTACACTACGCCTTGACGAATGCCAAACTACCGCAGCACGAATACTAACTAGTACATATCTGAAATGACGGAGGGCTACGACAGGTTTTTCTGAAAACCTATTGCGTAATGAACTTGATATCGTTGTAGGATCGAATGAATTTTGAAATGGAGTGTTTTTGAGGCTTTTCTAGTTTTGCTAAAGGAGTCACTCCCGGTGAAGGGATCGTCGGTCCTTTCCTCGTCGAATGAGGTGCGGGATATATCATATATATCACTGTGCAAAGCAAAAACTCTTAAAAGCAACCAAAAGACAAACCGAGTGTGTAGCATCTGCCAGTTATTGCTAAAGGAGTCACTCCCGGTGAAGGGATCTCGGTCCTTTCCTCATCGAATAAGGTGCAGGATATATCACATATACCTCTGTGCAAAGCAAGAATTGTAGCTACCTGTTTTATTTTGAAATTCGATTCTACAACATCTTAGGTTTCTTTTCTTTCATTAATCTCATTAATGAAGTCCCATCATTTAAATTACCTAAACATCACAGATAAATACGACGTACACTTATGCCATCCGCATTCGCCTCGATGCCCCCTCGTGCACCGTTAGGTTAGGTAACTAACGGCAGAGCGGGGCAGGGCTAGCGCGGGTGTAAAACATAAGTAACGCCTATATAATATATCATATATACTATATACAGTATCTATCACAGAACATCACATGATCACATCACAGATATCGCAGCAGAAGAATCATATGAAACATTGGATATTCTAGGACGTCCATGTTTTCAATACGAGCCAGTATAAAACACGGATTCCACGGTCGTGATGAATAGCCAAACCCACACCCCTAGACCCCTACGAGAGCGGCAAGCAACCCTACCAATTCTAGAGTTAGGAGACCAGGACTCGACTCCTCGAGTTGGTCTCCCACTGGACTCCAGAACCCGGTTACTTGTGCCCTCCTCCTTGGGTCTATCCTAGTGCGGAAAAGTAAATAATATACAAATGGTGACATCTTCCGCAACCTGGAAGTGCCCCAATAAAAGAATATTACATACAAGTTTTTACATGAATGAAAATGAAAAACACTCATCTCACATAAAAACCCCCGGCTATTCAAACACGACGATCCAATATAACATATCCAGCAACACATAACATCACATGTCATCAACGTAAGTAAATATGCGCATCCCAATTGTCGTTGACATATAGCAACAAAACCGGCGATATCACATATTACACTTACGGTCACAGAAAAGAAAGTGTAAAACTACAACAGTTGGAATCCGCAACCATCTCAGACATCGCATGCCTGACCAAATGAATTCCTTAGACATCGCATGCCTAACAATTATAAACCCCGCATTTTAGTCTCATTATCGAAAACACTTTTCAATATCAAGTCGGGCAATTCAACAAGATTCCCGACATCCTGATCGAATGGTCGTCGCAAACTTCAGTAGGCGGCCGCACCCCCGACGCCGTCGACGAAGTGCACCAAGGTGGAACACCGCTGCCGCGAGCACCCGAACGGATGCTTTCGGCGACGGGGTTCTCCTACAGTCACTTGGTCGGGGCTATGGAGCGAGGCTGTCTATTAAGCTTACCCGGCGAGTATCCGCGTACGCTACTTGATTGCGACGGACTTTTGATCACATCAAAATTCCGTGGCAACCGATCAAGTGAGACTAAACTGCTATGTTTATAACATTAATTCAGTTATCTCATAACTTTTGTGAATTCCAATTATTGTATCCCATTCCAGATAAACAGAAAATGTTAAACTTTCCGATCGAACATTCAAACACCCAAGTTTTTCCGATACAGATCAACTCATGAAATAAGTCTAACAACATTCAGTTCGTGCCTCAGTACCAACGGTCCAGCCGTAGAAGGGTCAAGCCAATGCCTCACATGTGGCACGCCGTACTGCCCCAAACCCGAAGGTTCAAAGGGCAGTTCAAGACGGTCACATAATCGAGTTAAGGTTTGTTGTCTTCTAGAGGGACCATCGCGTTACTTGCACTACTTAGAACGTCGTTAAACTACGGAAAAATCCAACACTTGGAAATTTCCCAACAGTGGAAAAATTGGGTATTTATATCTGGTCGAACTTTTTAACATATTCTAAAATTTATCCGGAAAGCCACATAGACAAAATCTGATACCCCGATCGAAACACCGAATCCCCAAAACAACCCAAGAAAATTCAACTCTGGAAAAAATATTAAAAATTCCCAGGAAAACCAGCACTGAATATTATTAATTATGGTGCAAAATTCGATGAGCAATACGACAAAACGGCCGCGGATCCGCCGCTCGAGCCAAGCTCGTGCCGCGGAACCGCAGCGGAATGATGGAATTATGGACTCGAATTTCACAGTAACCCATAATATCACCTGCTGATTTTTCTGCATATTTTTAATTTACAAAAATCCACAAATTCAGAAAATGTCCAGAGAGCATGGAAATTTTGGACTTTCGGGTTCGATCGGACTTCAAACTCCGTCTAGACTTCGCCTAAGGCTCTAGCTAGTCTCTGATACCACTGTAGGGTTCCTAGGCACATACTAGAGATCTCACAAGGCATCAACCATGCCAATTTCAAAAAATCTAGGTGCCGAGAAACCCTAGAACGGATCGTTGGCTAGAAATCTAGGCGAAAAAGAAACTAGTTAACAACTTAACTAAAGTTTAAACGGAAATACAACCTTTGTAGATCCGGTGCTCCACCTCCATAGCTCCGCAACGAAGTCCCCTCGCTGTCCAAATGAATTCCCGGGCTCTAGCGTCGGCTTCGTCGGAGAAATGGCGAGCTAGGTCGTCGATGTCCATGCCGAAGATGATCTACGTCGAGGCATCGCTAGATCAAGCTCCACCTTCACCAAGACATGAAAACTTGTGAAGGAAACACCCTATACTACTTGGCAAGAGGTAGAGGATGAAGAAATAGGAAGTGGGTAGACTTTAGAATTGGATTTCTCACTCATTTTCATCAATCACCATTGATGAAGTAAGCTTCTTCATGGAAGAAGAAGATGAAGAAGATGAATATTGTTATGATAAGTTATTTTAAAATAGAAAATAAAAGGAATGCTTATCATAATCTAACCATGGTGAAGTGTAGAGAATCAACTAGGGTTGAGTGGAGTGGTTAGGGTTAAGCATGAGACAAAATGGTGACTAAGTCAAAGCTTCATGAAGCTTCAACATGCAAGTCCAAAATTAGCCACCATTTCATTTCTTTATGCTTAATATTTTTCCAAAATAAATAAATGAATAAATAATGGATAAAACAAAACCCTAATTTCCAACTTAACCATGGTTTAATTCTTTACACTTAACCAAAAAGAATGTATCATCAAACATGATACAATCATGTGTACAAAAGTATATCACATATACAATGTGCACAAACCAAGTGAGAAAATCCGTTTAAAGTGAACCAATACTAGTTAGTGCAAAGTAATATATCAAATATATAATTATGCATTAAATCATTAAATCAACACTTGATTCAATGATTCGGTCATGTCGCACACAACCGACTAGTATTCAATGTATCGGCTTATCGAATCAATACTTGATTCGATAACTAGGTTATATCGCATACAACCATTCGATACATTCATCGCTAGAATAGAATACGGTATCACATACACGCATTATTCTCGGTCCCGCACATATCTCATATGCGTTTCTATTTCGTTTCGCTTGAGCCAAGAAACCTCTGTGTAGGACTCTAAAGACTCGTCAATACGCCGGCAGCAGGTGATGATCATATCAAACACCCACAAGCCGCAAGCGGTCTGCTAAACGTAACGGCCACCCGGGTATTGAGCGATCATAAGATCGACGAGCAAGCCCGCTCACACTCGAGTGAATCCAACCAGTAACACTTACCGTACAGTCCGGTCTGATCGTCTGATATGTCGCATATCTCGCCTAGGGGTGGTAAACGTCAGACCCCAATAGCTCGATGAGTCGTGTCGATATGACGTCTATAACAGTTCGAGAAACTACTGGTAACACTTACCAGTAAATCTCAGCAACCCTGGCCAGGGATTTCCGGTTATAGCCAATCGAACAAAGCGCAACATCAACTCCCTATACCGGGAGAGACGAATCCCCTCCTATCTCTCATTGCCTCCATGTGACTCGGGACTGTACCCAAAAACCACCGTTTTGCACGCCCTCTTGGACGTGGTAAGATGGAAATCAAAGCACAGTGGGAACCACACAAGACTCTATGACGATCTCGGGTCAACAGACTACTCTGTACCAGTGTCACCAGAGAACTGCCATCTGACGTAAGGTATAATACCATCTGGGAGTTCTCGGCGAGTCCGTCCAGTGTACCCAGTCTCCACTGAGCACCTGTATATCATCTTTGATGTCAAACACCAATGGATATGGGATCATCCATCGCCCATCTGTATGGGTCGAGAAGGTATACGCTAGTCTACTCTGGTATATCGATGCCCCGTCTCGATACACCCACGACTAGGGACTTTGAAGGATGTACTTATGGACTATCTGTCCCCACTAGTATGATCTGCATCATAGTCCAGGTAGTCAAGTACACATCCTAAGGGCTTTACCAACATGTAACAGAGAGACAATCAGTATACACGTTAAGGTAAAGAGTAACCAGATAGCATACTATCATGTCGAGCAAGAAAGTCCTCCCTATATATGTCCCAGCATCCACTACAATATACATCCTATGTACAGTAATGGCCTCTAGGGCATACATATAACTAACAGCGTATGCTCCACGTACACTTTCTTGACGGCTCATACACATCATCATCGGTAATTGCCATGCCACGTACACTTTAGAGAATATTATTTTATTGATATCTCTTGTTAGCTGATGGTTCTGATATATCATTATTGTGCTAGTTTAGATATTGCATTCTTTATATAGATACCTGTGCATGTATACATATTCATTGTCATGAAATATTATGGGGCTTTATGCCGGTAATTCACTGTTATTACTTTTGAGATTGGGATTTTGGATTTCCATGAGATTTCTGGATTTGGAGAAACCGCAAGGATTTTATAAAAACTTATTATCATTTAAAAATGCAAGTTGCGGTTTTCTCGTGATATGATATGAGATGTGTCCACCATGAGTTTTCTCGGCTCTTGAGCGATATCATACACCCGATTCAAGGAGGAGGAGGAACCGTCTGCGGGTGCATGGTTGACTCGGTGCGGTGCCCCGGGGCGAGAAGGTCGCATATGATGGCGTTGAGCCTGACAGGGAAGCACTACCGACCGGTTATTTGTGACACGGCGGATATCCGCAGGATACCGACGTAGTCGTGAGATTTGATGAGGGGACAGTCCGGATTGCCGGAGCGCAGAGGCCAGTCTGGATTGCCAGAGCCCGAGATATTGAGATTTTGAGATATTGAGATTATATGATATGGGCCAGTCCGGATTGCCGGAGCTCGAGATATTGGATATTGAGATTTATGTTTTGTGTCGATGCTTGACACGGATTTTATGTTGATTTCATTGATGATACCTCGATTTTTATATACAGAAATCTCACTAAATAAAGAAAACAGTTTTCTCATTCATGATGTATTCTGTTTTCATTTTAATGCATTCATACATCATATATGTATTATGTTGCTACCTGAGGCTGACATGAGCACTTGATATTACACTTATGTGTAGATGGTTTCAGGGTTATATTATTGAGGATATTATTATCGTATGACCTAGGATTGAGTCATGCATGCGATTTCTGCTCGGTGATGTTTTCTAATCACGAGTTAGCAACTCACCCCCGTTGTGCCACAGTTTCTTGCAGGTTTTGCCGTACAGGTTTTCTTGGCGGCTTTGCTGGCACACTGCTTCTTTCCGGGTGATTGCTTTGGTAGGTGGGTTCACTCGCATCATGACTACCATTGTACTTTATTTACATTCAGTTGTATCTAGTAAACTCCATCAACCAGACTTGTATATTTGTTACACTTAGAAGACCAGTGTGTATATTCTTTCGACCTTAGAGTCACGCTTGTATTATTTATTGTTTTTCCCTGGTTTCCTTGAAGATATTGGCTTTCTTTCTGAGTTTTGGATCCTCACCCTTCGGTATTGTATATTATATTGCTTGCGTGGTTGTGACCGCCAAATGGCGAAGAGCTAGCTCCCGCTTGGGGATGCCTTTATCCATTATGTATATTATTCATGTTTGTACCCGTTTGAAGGCCAGTATTTGCAAAGGAGACTCTGCCGAAATTTTCAGGAAAATATGATGTTGCTTTTAAATGGTTAATGCCATTTAGTTTATTTAAACCACTTGCTTTAAACAAGTTTCCTTCACTTCTTATTTAAAATGGCTTAGATTTCTTGGCTTTTGGCTTACTTGAATTAGGTGAGGTCCTATAGACTTCACATAATTCAAGTGCCAGTCACGTACTATTTCGGGTCGTGACAGGAGGCCAATTGTGCAGGGGGCTCGGAGGTGAGCCAGCGGTTGTTTGTAAGGCGGGCACAGGAAAGGTGTGGACGGTCGCAGAAGGTCGGCTATGTCCATGGGTTGCAGAACCGGGGTATGTTATCGACGTACCGTTCCTAGTCCTTTCTTGCTAGCTTCGGGACACGTCATCTGCCACGTGTCACGATCTGGGAGATCACCGATATCGAGCATCATCATTAGCCCCCCACTCTAGGCCTGACCTGCCCACAGGTCGGGTCGAGAGTGGTCTGCTGGGTCGCCCGAGGTGAGCTCCTTTTCAAAGATATTGTAAGTGCGCATTCTCGGGAAATTAGCTGTATTTTCTTGATGACGTCAGCGAATCAGGGGTCAGATCTTCCATTAAAGAGGAAGCGCCGGATCGTGCGTACGTTCGTCAAAGCGACAGCCCACGTGTCAGGAGCTGGTTGGCTGACGTGACGAGCCGCAGGTCTCCCGCGCCCGATGGGATGCGACCAATGTGCGTGCGACTGGTGGAGCGATGGTGGCCGTCGAATGCGATGAGTCATTTTGGTGGGAGATGACTGTCGCCATTGGATGTGTACGCCGGCAGCTACAAATAGAGGTGGGGTCCCCTTCAGAGCCCATACCTCTTCATAATTTCCTCGTCTTGAGTCTCGTTAGCTCGGCGCTCTCCTTCTTAGGTCGGGATATCTGCGTTTTTCTCTTCCGAGGATTCATCCCCTTCATCAGGTTAGATGTTTTTTTGTGATGAGTCTGTAGAAAATAGATCAGGTAGAGTCTAGGGAGCCCCTCGAAGATTCTTCCTCTCCATCTGCTGTTTCTTCTTATTCTGAGTCGAGCCTGTTTCCCCCCTTGGCAGAACAAATGGACCGGTACAGGATTCTTGCTGCCCTTGGTGCTTTGTCCCAGAAGAGAGCCGGGGGCGTGGCCGTGCCTCGGGCTGACCTAAGTTCCGCACCAAGGGAATCGCCGGCGACGAGGCCATCCTCCTTGACCCGAGCCCCCAATGATTGCCACGGTAGCGGCCAGAGGCACCCGCGGGTTCCTGAACCCCGGACGAGGGAAGCGGAAGATGACAAAGACGAGGTTCCTCTTAAGAGGAAGAAGACGGTCTCTCGCGCTCCATCGACTGAGATTCCCGAGGGGATTCCTATGAAGGAGGGGGATTCCTATTTCGTAGTCCCGTCCGGGCTTTCCATTGCCGCCAGCCTGCTCGCTGATATGGAAGAGTCGACTGGAGGCAAGATTCCGCGGGGGAACCTGAGGGCCCAAGTGGCAGCTATTGCTCAGGAGACGGTGTAGGTACGTACTCCCTTATGCGTTATTTTGAGCGCCCTTTTCTCAGTTCGACTGTCTCTAAGTCTCTCTGTTGTTTTTCATCAGGTCCTTCAGCACTGTGCCTTCGTTGCTCGCATGGAGGTCGAGGAAACTTCCCATGCTATGAGGTTGGCGGGGGAGTCTTCTTCGGAGGTCGAGGACCTGCGACTCGAGCTGCGTCTGGAGAGGGAGAGGATGGCCGTCCTCGAAGCCCAATTGGCCGCCGGGGAGCTCACCGTCTCAAAGTGCCGGTAGTCCTATCACCGGCTAAGTGAGTCCCACCGAGCCATCGAGGCTAAGTTAGCAGAGATGACCGATCTCTATGCAGCAGTGAAGTGGACGAGGGATGCCAGCAGACGGGATGCCGAGGCTGCGCTTCAGGCGGTGAAGGTTGCCGAGGTTCGAGCTCGAAAGGCGGTGGCCGATTACAAGGGGTCGGACCAGTTTTACGCCGACCTCGGCGAAGCCTCTGCCATTGTATGGCATGAAGCTCTTGATGCCTTCAAGGCGCAGTTTCCGAAGTTTGCCGACTGTGAGCTCCGTGCTCGGGTCCCACTTTCGGTGGTCATGCCTCCGGCATATGGTGGTGAGGGAGGGGCTGCTGCTGAAGCGGAAGCCCCGGCTCCTTAGGATGGTACCGAGGAAGGTGAGGTCTAGGCAGAGCTTGCGGCCTAAACTTTTTGTCTTTTCCTTTTTCTCTCTCTTTTGTAAGCCTTCGGGCAATTTGGTAAGGCTGGGGAGCCCAGAGTACCTTGTAAAAGATTTTGGATGTTTGAATGAAACTTGGTCTTTTTCTTGTGCGTGACAATGCTTTTTCTGCGTGAGTACTTGAGCTTGTCAGTTCTGACCTTGATCAAGCGTTAGGCCGCAGGTCGATAGCCCGTGTTTTAGATAACGATCACCCTTCGAGTGCTTGTCGGTTAACCGCTGTGAAAGAAGGTTGGTGTCCTCCAGTCCCCGGAGTCGATGTGGTGATTGTTTACTTGAACAGTTTGGAGGAACCTTTGTTGTAAGAAGGTTGGTGCTTTCGAAAGAATTGGCCGAGCGTTGTTGCTGCTCGGGGCCTCTTGGTGAGGGCTTTGATCCTTAGCGTGGGTTGGGCCGTAAGAGGCATGCTAAGGGTGGACCGAGCAGGGTTTGCCCGGTTGCCACTTGGCTAGGGCTTAGATCTCTGGCAACGTGGGGTAGTGAACTACCAGCCAGGGGTAGCCGAGCAGGGTAGCCTCTCGGCTGCCTCTTGGTGAGGGCTTCGATCCTTAGCGTGGGAGGGACCGTAAGAGGCCTGCTAAGGATGGGCCGAGCAGGGTTGTTGCCCAGTGCCTCCTGGTGAGGGCTTGGATCCTTTAAGATGGGCTGAGTAGGGTTGTTGCCCGGTGCCTCTTGGCGAGGGCTTTGATCCTTAGCGCGGGAGGGGCCGCAGGAGGCCTGCTAAGGATGGGCCGAATAGGGTTGCTGCCCGGTGCCTCTTGGCGAGGGCTTGGATCCTTAAGGACGTGCCGAGTAGGGTTGCTGCCCAGTGCCTCTTGGCGAGGTGTAACGTTTTGAAAATCGTTTCGGTGAAATTTCGAAAAATCGGTAAAATAAGAGGGTTTTCTGTAAAAAGTCAAAATACAAATATCTTATTATAAAAATTAAATATACATATTCTAGCTATATAATTGCTATTATTTGGTGTTTATTGAGCCGCTGGTGAAATTTCAAATTTTCTGAAAAAAATTATTTTATTATTATTTTAAGCCGTCACTAATACATTTAATTAGGGAAAATTACAAATTGGAATGAGTTGAAACAAATTTTGTGCATCATAAAACATTAAATAAAATTTTATCATGTTGTTTTTGGAACGAAATCATTTGCCAAAACGGTTTAGAAAATATTGAAGAGAAAAGCTTATTTTGTGAAAATAAAAGGGTTTTGGTGCATATTGTATTGGTGTTTGGTGTTCATTGCTTCACACCAAAACACCACATCTCCTTTTCCCCCTCTTGCTGGTCGAATATGCAGGCCACCCTCCAAATGTCCCCACCTCCAAAGTTTTGAAGAAAAAAACAAAGGGGAAAAAGAGAAGAATGAATAAAGAAAGGATGTAAGTGTTGACTTGGAGTGTGGGCTTGTTTGACCTATACCCAACGCCCTCATTCTCTCTCTCCCTCTCCCCCTTGATGCTGGCCGAGCCCTCCCTCTCTCCAAACTGCATCAGCCCTCCCCCAAATCCCACACACTTTTGCATCAAAAAAATCCATAAAAATGCCTCAAAATCCCTATAAAATCAAGGCTAATTCCAAATCCAATCTCTACCCATTTCTCCATGAACTATTCTAAGTTGGATCTTGGAGGAAAGTTGGTGTTTTGGAGGCAAATTTCCAAGCTAGATCTCTAAAAATTGGGAGGTATAAATTTTAACCCTATATAGAATTTGTTGTTTAAATTGCTTAATCTAACATAATTAAGTGTTAATTTGGTTCTTGTTGCTAATTTGAAAATTCAAGAATATGGTTTGAAGTTGTTTAAGGTTTGATTATTGGATTATGGTTGTGATGGGTAGATTAACATGTTATTGCTTGCTAAAATTAATCTAGTTGCTAGTTTGCATTTTTGTTAAATTAAATTGTAATAGTTAAGCTATTTTGCTAACTTGGTTTTCAAAATTGGTTAAATACTTGAGATTAAAAATGTGTTTAGGTTTTTCATGACTTCATTAACTTTATTAAGTGTGGTTTAATGCTTTAGATCATGCAAATCTAAGCTAGATTGTAGTTTGTGCATTTTTGCTTTGAAATTTGTTAAAAAGGGTATTTTTGTAAACTAGAATATTAGGGTTTTTGGAATTTAATGAGATTAAATTCCGGAAATTGTTTCTATGACTTATTTAAGATATTTAATAAGTATATTGGCCGGTACATTCATTTAAATATCATGTTTTGTACAAAAACGGTGATTTGTGCTTGCTAGATTTTCGGAAAAATGACTTTTTAAGTGAAATTGGGGTTTTTGTGAGTTTTAACCTAGTTTATATTAAAATTAGTGTTCGTGAATGTGCAAATGAGTGTGATTGGATTTTTCTCGATGGTTTGACGTTTGTACATCGACATCGAGGGTTGGTTTGACTATTCTTGCATGCGTAGGCGATAGGTTTGAACCTATGCGTGATACGCGTGCCGATTTGATTTTCGTATGCCGTTTCGATTTCGAATTTAGTTTTAATGCGATACGGTGCGTTATGATATGTAGGTACCCCATGTGGACTTCGAAACGACCAGCAAGCGCGTGGCGACGTCGGCACCGGCGAGCGAGGACCAGGTGAGTAGATTTATATCTACGGGGAGAAGTCGGGTGGATGGCGTATAGCACCCCCGCAGTCCGTGGTGGTGTATACGGATGCGTATACACACCAACATTTATTATATGTTATTTGGGATTAATAACGATGCTTAGAATGGATATTGGTGTGTTGGATTATTTTAGCATTGCGAACCCTAGGGTAGTGTTGCACTATACATACACACATACATACTTGCATACTTTCTTCTTTCTTTTGTGCTTATTCGGGAATATATCGTTATGTGTTCACATGGGTATGGGACTATGTGTTCACATACTGATTTTAGGATGATACTTGGGATTGAGCTGAGTCGATGAGATTTGATTTGAGGCCGTGAGATCGGTGGTATAGCAGGGTTCATATCTTAGATACGACATGACGTTGTAGCGGGTCCTTGACGTAGTTTTTACACACGTGCATGCATACTTAGGCGATATCAGTATGGTACTAGACGTAGATCAGTACCCCGACCATGATAATTGATAAAGAGGATACCAGGTGAATAGTATGATGAATGTGATTTTGACCCGTACCCAGAATTGGAGGATACCGTACGACGGATTTACGTACGAGCTATATCTTGATGATTGATCCGCACTCTTGACTTGGGATGTCTGATTATAGATATGGTATCGGATATGATATTATTGAGGCGGGATCACCGACTAATATATATACAGGTATGTATATGTATCGACTCAGACGTTAGGCGGTTTCCTTACCTGTAGTCCAGCTTGTTAGCTTAGCCCTTTAGTTTAGTTTAGTTGTTAGATTAGATTCGATTCTTACCTATTTCAAAGCTTACGAATCAAGCGTATTTTAAAAGACAGGTCAAGGGATTCTACGGATATTTCAAAAACGTATCTTTTCTTAAAAACACCGTAGCCCCTATTTTCAAAACCCCATGATTCGTGTTATTTCAAAAGGCACCATTTGTAGGACTTATATTAGATTAGTGCAGATTAGTTATAGTTGCGTCTAGTATTCAGCTTCCGCTCATTTTTACTGTTCGCTCCGCATCGCATACTTATATTATAATTTCTTATTGCATTATTAATATTATGATGTTAGGACACCAGCACCATTACCGATGACGCGTATGTACCACGTACACTTACTTGCCGGCTCACACACATCTTCATCGGTAATTGCCATGTCACGAACACTTTAGAAAATACTATTTCTTTTGACCTAGGTTGTCAGTTAATAGTTTAGACATGATATTAGTGTACTTGCCTTATATGCTAGTTAGACCTTGTAGTTATTGCCTACTACTTCATGCATGTTATTATTCACTGTTGTGTCGCATTCATGGATTCTCATGCCTATATTCACTGTTTACATGCTATTGATGACTTGGATTCGGATTTCATGAGATTTCTTGGATTTGGAGGAAAACTGCAAAAACATAAATAAACCTTTTCTCCCTTTTAAAGTAAAAAGTGCGGTTTTCCCATGATGTATGAGTCGTCCACCATGAGTTTGCTGATGGATTTCGAGACCCGATTCGAGGAGTGGAGGAACCGTTTCGGGTACATGGTGGGCCCGGTATGGTACCCCGGGGCAAGAGGAATGTGGTGTTGACGTTGAGCCTGGCTGGGGAGCACTACCTACCGGTGATATTACCCGACACGTCGGATATCCGGAGGATACCGTCGTGGTCTTGAGATGGATGGTAGGGGCCGGTCTGGACTGACGGCGCCCTAGATATTGAGATTGAGACATTGATATTCGAGACATTGAGATTTATGTTTTGTGTCGATGCTAGACACTGTTGATACTGATTTCATTTATGATACCTCGGTTTAAAAATACAAAGGAAATCTCACTAATTTATGAAAACAGTTCTTCATTTACATGTATTCTGTTTTCATGCATTCATACCTCATTCATATGATATATTGCTACCTGAGGCACTGACTCGGGCACATGAGTTTACACTCGGGTTAGATATTTACCCTAGCCATTGTTATAGGCTGCATGTTATATACATTTTTGAGGCTATATTATGATCATTGAACTAGGATTGCGTTATTTATGCGATTTCTGTGCGTAGATGTTTTTCTATTCACGAGTTGGCAACTCACCCCCGTTGTGCCCCAGTTTCTTGCAGGTTTGCCGTACAGGTTTCATTACGGCTTTGCGGGCTCAGTTTCATTCGGGTGACTTGCTAGTAGGTGGGTTTTTCTTGTATCGTACCCATCATATTACCTTGTATAACATTATTCCGTTGTATCTAGTAAATTCCATCAACCAAACATGTATTTATTTTTTTTTTTGAGATAGGGACCAGTGTTGTTATTCTTTTGACCTTAGAGTCGCGCATTATATTTCTGGTGGTTTTGAGTTTCCTTTTGAGTTTTGATCCTCGCCGTTGGCGTTGTATATTATATTGCTTGTGTGGTTGTGACCGTCGATTGACGAAGAGCTAGCTCCCGCTTGGGGATGCCTTTTTATTGATTTCATATACTATTCATGTTGTATCCCGTTTGGGAGCCAGTATTTACAAAGGAGGCTCTGCCGAAATTTTCAGTAAATTTTGATGTTCTTAAAAACCGCATAATTCGTCTTATGCTATTAAAACTACTTGTTTTAAATTGGTTTTCCTTCACTCTACTTCTTTCCTTGGTTTGGATTTCTGGGTTTTCGGTTTACTTAGATTACGTACGCCTCGAGACGTTTCGTAGTTTAAGTGCCGGTCATGTTCCGTACTTTCGGGACGTGACAAAGTTGGTATCAGAGCGTTAGGTTTTACCTTCGGAGCGTAGGATGACCCTTGGTTGATGGAATAGGTGACTAAAGTAGAGTGATGTACCGTTGATATGTTCCGCGGCATATTTACGACATGCCACTCCACTTATGAAGCCTTAGGATGTACATTTCTTTGCTCAGTATTATATTCATTCCTGATCTAGCTTCACCAGTACCAGTTATGGTTTTGCTGCCACGATTACGGGCAGGGAGAGCTACAGCTAGAGTTGCGGTCAGCACAAGCTCGTCACGAACGAGGACTGACCAGGGCGAAATTCCGGCGACACACGATTGCAGAGATGTATCTTTTTACTGTGTTTCCGTGCCACGAGTGTTTGGCGGATCGCCTTTATGAGGTTACTCGGAGGCGCTGATCGACACTAGAGAATTGAGCCAATGATAGATGCCAGCCAGATTTTGATGACCGTTGGTGTGTTGCTTACTCCTGATGATTGAGGCACTGTTCAGCATGCAGACGAGCAAGCCAGTGGTTGCTGCGAGCGACGAGATATCGCCCCATATGTTGGAGCTATTGCGGGGCGAGTTGTACGAATAGATGATAGAAGGTCGCTAGTCACCCGATGATGAATGACTAGGACAGGTGGTTCGTTCGCTTACCCCGATGCGAGGTCATCAGATAGATTGATTCCAGCTAGAGACGACTTCACGCGGAGACGTTGGGAGTCGGCAGAGACGATCGAATGTCAGAAACCTATTATTCCAAGTTTAAAGTATTCGGAAAGACATGCAGGCAATTCTATGGTCCCTCTAGAAGAATGAAACCCTAACTCGACTTAATGACCGTATGAAAGCCTTTGAACCTTAGGGTTTGCGGCAGTTCTGCGGCGCCATTAGTGAGGCTTGGGTTTGCCCTTCTACGGCTGGACCACCGATGCTGTGGTATATATATTCGATACTATTAAACGGTACCAAGATGTTGAACTCTTGGGGGATTATGAGGTTTCGACGAATCGATCGAATGGTTCGACTTCAATCGGATGCTAGGTGGTGAGACGTATTCTTGGGAGACTCCAGATACGAGGATAGTCGTTGGAGCTCAGTCCATGCAGCCGCGACGAGACCAGTCCAAAGCAGACGACGTTAGAAAAAAGTGGAGTAAGAGGTTCGCACCAGATCTAGATGAGATGAAGTTCCACTCCGCCGACATTAGAGATGCGATGCGCATGCCGAGGCATGGTACTTGGACTTACCTTCCAGAAGGAGTCACGATGGGTATGCAGCCGTTCCAGAGCAAGATGCAGATATAGGAAAGGACGATGACTTCCAGACAGTTGGCAGAGACGAGACATGGAAGAGACCGTGAGCAGGATTCCTTCCAGGACACTGCTGCAATGATACTTGCACCCAGGATCAGATGTGTCACGTACATTCAGAGAGCCAGAGGACGACGCCAGTGATATGCTGTCTCACGAGTGGTCGCGATGATTGACCGGGAGATGACAAGAGGCGTGCCAGAACAGGATCATCCCCGTTAGCACACCTGACAAGGCCGATGAGCCGATGGACCGAAAGATTGGTAATTCACAGTGAAGACCTTGACCCAGGAGTGGTCATGGTTACGCACACCAGCAGGACAGAGTTCATGATCATCGACGAGACGTCCCACTAGTGACCGTGACAGTTGGCCGAGATTCTTAGAGGATGCACTTGAGCAGTACTATTCCGCCATTATTGATTACGATGTTTTGGGTGATTTATTCGTATGATTTGATTTTGATGATTGAGGATTTACGACCTTTGCACAGTGTTGCACTTGATATCGTTTTCGTGCTTTAGTTTCACATGTTTATGATATTACGGTTTTAAACAGTTGACTTGGTTTTGTGCGTATGCATGCACACGATTTCGTTCCTGCACTCGGTATAGTTTATATATGCTTGCAGTGCAGTGATACGCCTTTTGTGCACTTAGATGCACTGGACTTCGATTTCGATTGTGATACTCGATATTTGTTTTGTGCACCTTGTGCACCTGATTGGATTTTCGCGCATGTTGGGCGCATGTTTTGAAGGGTGATTTTGGTGCACACCAGAGGCACTAAATCGAGATTTTTTTTTTGTGCATGTCAGATGCACCTGATTTTGCTGTCAGGCACACATGTTGCCTACGACAGATGTTTCGTGCACACCCGATGCACTTAGATGTTTCTGTGCGCATGTATGGCACATTCATGGATTTTGATTTCCGTGCTGTCACGACCCGCAGGGTACGGAACGTGACTGGCACTTAAGTTTACGAAACGTCTAAAGACGTCCGTAAAATAAGTAAGCCAAAGCCCAGAAAACAAAACCAATTAAGCAAAAGACTGAAGAAAACCCAATCAATTGAAAGCGAGTTATCAAATAAGTCATGTAAAACCCTTTTTAAAAACAATACCAATTTTTCCAAAAATTTCGGCAGAGTCTCCTTTGTAAATACTGGCCCCCAAAAATGGGTACAACAAAATATATATGAATCCAACAAAAAGGGCATCCCCAAGCGGGAGCTAGCTCTTCGCCACAAGGCGGTCACAAATCCCACGCAATATAAATGACAACAAGCATAATACTCATAATAAAGCATAAGAAAACATCATGTCGACTCAAGTGAGCTCGACCCCAAAATATAGCATAAAAGTCCACAAACCTCACAGTCTCATCTCTAGGTCAATATACAATAAAACTGGTAGAAACAGTAGATGGAGTACACTAGATACAAAGAATATACAAGGTGGTACAAAAATAATAACATAACCCACCTATGAGCAAAATCTCGAGCTCAGGCAAAAGAGGCAAAAGAACAAGTGCGCCCGCCGCTACTGAACTGACGGAGCGGACCTGCAAAAGACTGTGGCACAACGGGGGTGAGTTGCCAACTCGTGAGTAATAAATAACATCTACAATGGCTATCGTATGCATGCACACAAGCATCCTAGCATCTATAATACAGGTATGACTGGATGCACTAGCAGGTGTGTATACAACATCAGTGTACGAATATGTATGCAACATGAATATCTGAGGTCTCAATAGGTATATATAAGAAACATTTATCTCCTTTTGTTTTTGAAACTCTTTTAGAATGCCAGCATAATACTCAAAGAATCGACGAGAACCGGTGTCCAGCAACGACACCCAAAAGCTGTCTCAAATATCATAAATGTATCTCTGGCCTCAGCCGTCCGGCTGACCCATCTCAAATATCAATATCTCATCATCTAGCGGCCACGGTCGGTATCCTCTGGATATCCGCCGTCCCAAACAGTCACCGGTAGGTAATCCGTCCCCTGCCAGGCTCAACGTCAACACCACATTCCTCTTGCCCCGGGGTACCTTACCGGGCCCACCATGTACCCGTGCCGGTTCCTCCACTCCTCGACACGGATTTCCAAAACCACATCAAACTCATGGTGGACGACACTTACATCACTAGAAAACCGCAATTTACATATTTTAAAATATAATAAGTTTAGAAATTTTGCGGTTTTCCCCCGAAATCCAGCAATATCATAAAATCTCAAGAAATCCTCATAAGTGCATATATCAATGATAATGAATGCGTATGATATCAATAATCAAGTTGCGATGTGTGATCAATGGATTAAGCATGAACAATTAATATGATGAAGTACATGCACATGAATAGCAATTCTACGGTTTCATTTTAAGGAATTAAAGGCAATAGCACAAGTTTAAGTATCAATTGGTAAAAGGTTTAAATTTAAAGGTTATCTAGTGTGGTGGCATGGCAATTACCAGGTTGTGTGTGTAAGCATGAATAGTGCTCGTGCTGCATATAAAAACCCTGGCAATGGTGCAGGTGTCCTATAAAATGGTTTCGTATAGGTATATCAATATAATGCATGGATGCAGCAAATAGTCAAATAAGTATTTCACCCCTAATTACTAACATCACTAAGGATCTTGTAAGTTACTAAAACTATCGGGCGGCTTGCGCCATCCAACGATAGTCCTCCGTAGATGTTACATCTACTCACCGGAATCCCTGGCTAGCTGTGTCCAATCACCGCTTTCCCCTTTCGCGCCGCGTCTGACGTCTCCGCGACCGAACCTGGAATTTACATCAATACCAACATAAGGTTACTTATCAAGAACGACGCAAAACCCCAACGAAACTACTAAAGTTCGCTAGCTAGGTACAACGTGCACAAAGTGCGCGGAACACACGCGAAAATCGCAAAAACTGCCAAAAAACGCCGATTTGGTCGCCCGGTAAAACTAAAACCCGACTACTCAAAAATCCGCACACACGCATCCTAAACGTCGTAGGATAAGCCAACACAATCATCAAGATGTCGAAAATAATCCATCACATAATTTTTATAAAAATCTAGTAAGCACAAAACTAGCAATTTGGTGCAAAAATCGGAAATTAGCGATACGGATATCACAATCCAACATAATATCCAACCACACAACAAGAAATCTACAAACACTAAAATTACAACACATTAGCAAAGATTCAAAACCTATTTTCCATAACAACCATTGCTTGAATTATATAACCTAGCAATTCTTAATCCAAACTATATATGAAAACCTTAAATTAACACTAATTTATAACTCAATTAGCAAGTTAACCTACTAGATTAGGTTAGCAAAACAACTAGATAACGAATTAGATTTAAACAACTAAATAATGGTTTCTAAACCTTAATTCAACTCCTTAATCATGCTTCACAACCCATTTCCATACACTAACCCCTTTCTAGATTTTCCTAAAACAACAATTTACAACCAAATCACACTTCTAAAATTAACTAAATTAGCATAATTTGAAGACTACATGAACAAGGTAACCATATAGATTAGTTAATTAACAACTAGATCAACTACAAAACAATTTAATTAACTATCATGGCTTCAAAACCCTAGTTTAAACAAACTACTCTTTTAAAAAAAAACAAGATTAGAAATTAGCTAACTTTTAACACTAATACCATGTAATTAAAGGAATTTAGCAAAAAAAGAAAGTAACTTGATGGAAATTATACCTCAATTGAGATCTAGCAAGAATAAATTTTGCTCCAAATGATGGCCTCAAGCATCAAGATCCAAGCTCGGGAGGTGAAGGAAAAGAAAGATGAAGGAGGGTTTTAATTTGAAATTTTGATGTGTTTTCTTGAAGAAATTTGAACAAAATGAAAAGAAAAGAGATGAAGAAGGGGGAGGTGCAGGTTTCGGCCAGTAAGAGGTGAGGGGGAGGGGTGTGGGTGAGTGGGAAAGTCAAGGGTCAACTCCACAAAAGTCAATGCACCATACCTTATTAACTATATTTAAAATAATTCAATAAACCACTAATTCAACCCAAGAAAGAGAACAAAGAAATGAGGCCAGAAATTTCTGGACTTGCACAAGGTGGGGCTTTCCTAGGGCTGAGGGAAAAGAGAGAGGGGTTTTACAAAAGAAATTTTATGCAAAAAGGCCCCCTACAAGTCAAAAATTGCAAGTTTTAGCTTAAAATTCATTAATTTCGCTTCCTATAATAAAAATTTGTTAAAAATCAAAATAAAATATTAAAAATTTATGTTACAACTAGATTTTAATTATCATAATTTTAGAGATTAAAATTAGCCCGGAAAAATTTGTATTTATCGCTAAATTAATGTATTTTCTTACCGGCTTAAAATAATATTAAAAAATTGAAAAATTAGGGAAAATTTTTAAACGACCAGAATTTCATAATTAACTCATTAGCTACTAAAAACAAGCAATTACCTATCCATTTTAGGTATAATTAGCCCTAAACTGCAAAATAACAAGAAATACGGTTTTCGGAAAAATACCGAATTTTCACCGAATTTCAGGAAAACACCAAAACGACTTTTCAAGACGCTACAATCTTCCCCCCTTAAAGAAATTCGGTCCCCGAATTTAAAAATATAGCTACGCGTACCTTCAAAGAGATGGGGATATTTCTTCCTTATCTCGCCCTCGGTCTCCCAGGTAACCTCCTCGCTGCTCGGGCTACGCCAAAGGACCTTGACGGTTGGTATAATCTTCGACCTCAACTTCTTCACCTGCCGATCCAGGATGGCCACCGGCTGCTCTGCAAAAGAAAGGTCGCGCTCTAGCTGGACTGTCGGGTGCTGAATCGCATGCGAAGGGTCGTGAAGGTACTTGCGGAGCATCGAAACATGGAAGACGGGGTGAACATCGGGAAAGCTGGGTGGAAGAGCCAAACGATAAGCAACAGCGCCAACCCGCTCGAGGATCTCGAAGGGACCTACGAATCTAGGGCTAAGCTTCCCCTTTCGCCCAAAACGCATCACGCCCTTCATCGGAGAGACTTTCAGAAAAACATGGTCGCCAACTGCGAACTCTAATCTGCGACGGCGCCTGTCTGCATAGGATTTCTGCCTGCTCTGAGCCGCTCTCATCCGGTCTTGGATCAACTGTATCTTCGCTGTCGTCTCCTCAACAAGCTGCGGCCCCAAAATGCTGCTCTCGCTGAGCTCTGTCCAACAAACGGGCGATCTGCATCTCCTCCCATACAATGCCTCGAAAGGTGCCATCTGAATAGTATCCTGGAAGCTGTTGTTGTAGGAGAACTCCACTAGAGGTAAATGACGATCCCAGCTACCACCAAAGTCTAAAACGCACGCTCTGAGCATGTCCTCGAGAGTCTGAATGGTCCGCTCTGATTGTCCGTCTGTCTGCGGATGAAACGCTGTGCTGAAGCTCAAACGAGTGCCCAAAGCCTCCTGAAGTCTCTGCCAAAGTCGGCTGGTGAATTGAGTGCCTCGATCTGACACGATACAAGTCGGTACGCCATGTAGTCGCACGATCTCGTCAATATAGAGCTGAGAATACTGAGCGAAGCTGAAAGTCGTCTTCACTGGCAGGAAGTGAGCCGCTTTCGTCAATCTATCCACGATCACCCAGATGGAGTCGTACCCTCGACTGGTCCTGGGTAGACCCACAACGAAATCCATCGAAATCTGTTCCCATTTCCACTCTGGAATGGGTAACGGCTGTAGCTCTCCTGCGGGCCTCTGGTGCTCGGCCTTGACTTGCTGACAAGTCAGGCATCTCGAAACGAACTCCGCAATGTCCCTCTTCATCCCGTCCCACCAGTAGGTCTCTCTCATATCATGGTACATCTTGGTGGAACCGGGGTGGACACTATACACTGATCGGTGTGCCTCCTCAAGAATGTCGCGCCGCAATCCATCAGCATCTGGTACGCACAGTCTAGATCCATATCGTAAAATCCCCTGATCGTCAACCACGAACTCGGAAAATCTGCCCTGTCCCATCTGTGCCATGATCTCTGAGCAACGGTCGTCACTACGCTGTGCCTCATATATACGGTCAAGCAACTGTGGGCGTGCACGAACATGCGCGAGCTGTCCCCCTGTCTGAGTGAACTCGAACTCAACTCGGCTGTCGCATAACATCTGCCAATCTGCTGACGACTGCCTCTGCACTGCGCGCAAAAAGGATAGACTACCCCCGGGCCTCCTACTCAACGCATCTGCCACCACATTCGCCTTGCCGGGGTGATATAAGATCTCGCAGTCGTAGTCTTTCACCAACTCCATCCAACGACGCTGTCTGAGGTTCAGGTCTCGCTGCTGAAATATGTACTTTAAGCTCTTGTGATCGGTGAATATCTGACACGACTCGCCGTAAAGGTAATGTCGCCAAATCTTCAGTGCAAAGACCACTGCAGCCATCTCCAAATCATGAGTGGGGTAGTTCTGTTCATGCTTCTTCAACTGCCGAGAAGCATAAGCGATCACCCGGCCATGCTGCATCAAAACGCATCCTAATCCCACTCGCGAAGCATCACAGTAGACAACAAATCCGCCTGATCCCGAAGGTAAAGATAATACCGGCGCCGTAGTCAAACAAGTCCGTAGCTGCTGAAAACTGCGCTCGCACTCCTCTGTCCAAACGAAAGGAACTCTCTTCCGGGTCAAACCGGTCAACGGTGCAGCTATACGGGAGAAGTCCTGAACAAAACGCCTGTAGTAGCCCGCCAAGCCTAGAAAACTACGGATCTCAGTCACCGATGTAGGTCGGGGCCACTGCTGAACAGCCTCAATCTTCTTCGGGTCCACACAAATGCCGTCTCTCGTAACCACGTGACCCAAGAATCCGACGCTGTCCAGCCAGAATGCACACTTGGAGAACTTCACGAACAGCTGGTGCTCCCTCAGATTCTGTAACGTAATCCGCAAGTGCTGCTCGTGCTCCTCTCTGCTCCGGGAGTACACCAAGATATCGTCGATAAACACGATGATGAACAAGTCAAGATACGGCCTGAATGTACGGTTCATCAAATCCATGAATGCTGCTGGGGCGTTGGTGAGTCCGAACGACATCACCAAAAACTCGTAGTGGCCGTAGCGCGTGCGGAAAGCTGTCCTCGGTATATCCTCCTGTCGAACTAGCAGCTGATGGTATCCTGATCGCAAGTCGATCCTCGAAAAATACCCCGCACCCTGAAGCTGGTCGAACAAATCATCAATGCGCGGCAATGGATATCTGTTCCGAACGGTAACTTTGTTCAGCTGGCGGTAGTCGATACATAAGCGCAAACTTCCATCCTTCTTCTTGACAAACAGGACCGGAGCACCCCACGGAGAAACACTCGGTCGAATAAGCCCCTTATCCAACAAATCCTGCAACTGATCCTTCAGCTCTCGAAGCTCTGCCGGGGCCATCCGATAAGGAGGTATAGAAATAGGCCCCGAGCCGGGAATCAAATCAATGCAAAACTCAATATCGCGCTCAGGCGGTAGCCCAGGTAGCTCATCAAGGAAAACATCAGGGAACTCAGAAACAACCGGGACCTGGTCCAACGGAACCTCTGCAGCTCGAGTATCATAAATACACGCTAAGAATCCCTGACATCCCTTGCGCAAGAGCTGACCAGCGCGAAGAGACGAAATTAAGCTGGGAAGGGTGACAATGCGGTCTCCCCGAATAACAAGGACTGGCTCTCCCGGAAAGCTAAATCGGACTGCCTTCTCACGGCAGTCCACCGAAGCATAACAAGTGGCTAGCCAATCCATGCCCAGAAGCACATCAAAGTCCCACATATCGAGGAGTATCAAATCAACTGATGAATCCCTCTCCCCGATACGAACGGAACACAAACGAAAAACAAAACGAGCGACAAACGACTCGCTTACCGGAGTAACAACAACAAGCGGATGATCTAACGATGACGACTCACGGCCCAACATCGGTGCAAAGTGTGTAGATACGTACGAATGTGTGGAACCTGGGTCGAATAATACCCGTGCGTCGAAAGAACAAACTGGCAAGGTACCTGTCACAACGGCATTGGATGCCTGCGCATCCTGCGGTGTCAAAGCAAAAACTCGGGCCTGTCCTCCACCGATAGCGGGCTGACCTCGACCTCGGCCTCTGCCTCCTCGTCCTCTCTGAACAGGACCGCCGTGTCCACGGCCTCTGGGTACACCTAACTGGCGTGGAGCATCGCCTGGGGTAGGAAGTAGGGCTCTCTGAGGAGGGGGTGGTGATGGTGGTAGGGTCATATGCGGAACTGTCGCTGCTCCCTGTCGTCTCACCGGACAGTCTCTGACAAGATGGTGCAAACTCCCGCACCCAAAACACCCTGGCGACGGCTGCTGCCCCTGGGGATAAGAACCATATAACTGTCCCCGCCCAAATCCTCTGCCAGACCTATCTCTGGGAAAGAATCTGGCGCGCTGCCTCTGAGACGGTACATCGGTGCGCATCCTCTTCGGCCCAGAAACGGCCGAAGTCCGTGATATGCGTGCCTCCATCCGCAATGCCGTATCCATAGCAGCTGAATAAGTGTCGTAGTGCTGGGCGCCAATGGCAAGATATAGCTGGGCATCAAGTCCCTGTACGAACCTCTTCACCATCTTCTCCTCGGTATCCACCAAATACTGAGCATATCGGGATAACTGTGTAAACTGGATGTCATACTCAGACACCGTCATCCCAGGTGTCTTGACTAAGGCCTCGAAGCTACGAGCTCTGGCGTCATGAACGCTCTCTGGAAGGAAACGGGCTAGAAAGACCGCTGTAAACTCGGCCCAAGTCATAGGCGGTAGACCTGCAGCTCGACCTCTCAAGACTGACTCCCACCATGTCTGTGCGAGACCCTCTAGTCGGAAACTCGCAAGCTCTACCCATCGATCATTCGAACATCTCAGCGAACGGCAGATCCTGGCTAAACTGTCAAGGAACGTCTGTGGGTCCTCCGCTGCCTCGGTGCCGGTGAATACTGGAGGTCTCAGCCTCATGAAATCCTGTAGTGAAACCGGAATGGCCACGGTGGTAGTAGTAGGAGCAGGTATCATGGTCGTCTGTGATGTAGTAGGTACGTCATCCGGCCTCGGTGTACGACTGGCTGCAACTAGGGATCCTACCATCTGACGTAGCTCCTGCATGCCTCCCATCATCTGTCGCAACTCCTCCATACCAGTCTCGAGCCTATCCATACGGCCTGGGGAAGGTGGATCGGTCTGTCCCTGCGGCGTAGGCATACCACCCTGCTCAGTCCTAGTCTCGGACGAGCCAGCTCGAATCTCGTCTCTGGCGGCAGCCCTCTGTGCCCTCGTAGCCTTCGGCAGCATAGTGGCTGTTACAGGAAAACGGATAGTAAGGACAGTGCAATTGGATCATAGGATACACGGAATTGAAGAAGGAATTTCAAGCAAGTATCCTAAAGTCACTTAGGCGGAGTACCGTATCACAAGTATGCCGCGGACATACGCACGCTACGTTACCCTGCTTAAATCACTTACTCCATCTACCAAGGGTCATTCTACACTCAAAAAGGTAAAACCTATCGCTTTGATACCAACTTTGTCACGACCCGCAGGGTACGGAACGTGACTGGCACTTAAGTTTACGAAACGTCTAAAGACGTCCGTAAAATAAGTAAGCCAAAGCCCAGAAAACAAAACCAATTAAGCAAAAGAGTGAAGAAAACCCAATCAATTGAAAGCGAGTTATCAAATAAGTCATGTAAAACCCTTTTTAAAAACAATACCAATTTTTCCGAAAATTTCGGCAGAGTCTCCTTTGTAAATACTGGCCCCCAAAAATGGGTACAACAAAATATATATGAATCCAACAAAAAGGGCATCCCCAAGCGGGAGCTAGCTCTTCGCCACAAGGCGGTCACAAATCCCACGCAATATAAATGACAACAAGCATAATACTCATAATAAAGCATAAGAAAACATCATGTCGACTCAAGTGAGCTCGACCCCAAAATATAGCATAAAAGTCCACAAACCTCACAGTCTCATCTCTAGGTCAATATACAATAAAACTGGTAGAAACAGTAGATGGAGTACACTAGATACAAAGAATATACAAGGTGGTACAAAAATAATAACATAACCCACCTATGAGCAAAATCTCGAGCTCAGGCAAAAGAGGCAAAAGAACAAGTGCGCCCGCCGCTACTGAACTGACGGAGCGGACCTGCAAAAGACTGTGGCACAACGGGGGTAAGTTGCCAACTCGTGAGTAATAAATAACATCTACAAAGGCTATCGTATGCATGCACACAAGCATCCTAGCATCTATAATACAGGTATGACTGGATGCACTAGCAGGTGCGTATACAACATCAGTGTACGAATATGTATGCAACATGAATATCTGAGGTCTCAATAGGTATATATAAGAAACATTTATCTCTTTTTGTTTTTGAAACTCTTTTAGAATGCCAGCATAATACTCAAAGAATCGACGAGAACCGGTGTCCAGCAACGACACCCAAAAGCTGTCTCAAATATCATAAATGTATCTCTGGCCTCAGCCGTCCGGCTGACCCATCTCAAATATCAATATCTCATCATCTAGCGGCCACGGTCGGTATCCTCTGGATATCCGCCGTCCCAAACAGTCACCGGTAGGTAATCCGTCCCCTGCCAGGCTCAACGTCAACACCACATTCCTCTTGCCCCGGGGTACCTTACCGGGCCCACCATGTACCCGTGCCGGTTCCTCCACTCCTCGACACGGATTTCCAAAACCACAGCAAACTCATGGTGGACGACACTTACATCACTAGAAAACCGCAATTTACATATTTTAAAATATAATAAGTTTAGAAATTTTGCGGTTTTCCCCCGAAATCCAGCAATATCATAAAATCTCAAGAAATCCTCATAAGTGCATATATCAATGATAATGAATGCGTATGATATCAATAATCAAGTTGCGATGTGTGATCAATGGATTAAGCATGAACAATTAATATGATGAAGTACATGCACATGAATAGCAATTCTACGGTTTCATTTTAAGGAATTAAAGGCAATAGCACAAGTTTAAGTATCAATTGGTAAAAGGTTTAAATTTAAAGGTTATCTAGTGTGGTGGCATGGCAATTACCAGGTTGTGTGTGTAAGCATGAATAGTGCTCGTGCTGCATATAAAAACCCTGGCAATGGTGCAGGTGTCCTATAAAATGGTTTCGTATAGGTATGTCAATATAATGCATGGATGCAGCAAATAGTCAAATAAGTATTTCACCCCTAATTACTAACATCACTAAGGATCTTGTAAGTTACTAAAACTATCGGGCGGCTTGCGCCATCCAACGATAGTCCCCCGTAGATGTTACATCTACTCACCGGAATCCCTGGCTAGCTGTGTCCAATCACCGCTTTCCCCTTTCGCGCCGCGTCTGACGTCTCCGCGACCGAACCTGGAATTTACATCAATACCAACATAAGGTTACTTATCAAGAACGACGCAAAACCCCAACGAAACTACTAAAGTTCGCTAGCTAGGTACAACGTGCACAAAGTGCGCGGAACACACGCGAAAATCGCAAAAACTGCCAAAAAACGCCGATTTGGTCGCCCGGCAAAACTAAAACCCGACTACTCAAAAATCCGCACACACGCATCCTAAACGTCGTAGGATAATCCAACACAATCATCAAGATGTCGAAAATAATCCATCATATAATTTTTATAAAAATCTAGTAAGCACAAAACTAGCAATTTGGTGCAAAAATCGAAAATTAGCGATACGGATATCACAATCCAACACAATATCCAACCACACAACAAGAAATCTACAAACACTAAAATTACAACACATTAGCAAAGATTCAAAACCTATTTTCCATAACAACCATTGCTTGAATTATATAACCTAGCAATTCTTAATCCAAACTATATATGAAAACCTTAAATTAACACTAATTTATAACTCAATTAGCAAGTTAACCTACTAGATTAGGTTAGCAAAACAACTAGATAACGAATTTGATTTAAAGAACTAAATAATGGTTTCTAAACCTTAATTCAACTCCTTAATCATGCTTCACAACCCATTTCCATACACTAACCCCTTTCTAGATTTTCCTAAAACAACAATTTACAACCAAATCACACTTCTAAAATTAACTAAATTAGCATAATTTGAAGACTACATGAACAAGGTAACCATATAGATTAGTTAATTAACAACTAGATCAACTACAAAACAATTTAATTAACTATCATGGCTTCAAAACCCTAGTTTAAACAAACTACTCTTTTAAAAAAAAACAAGATTAGAAATTAGCTAACTTTTAACACTAATACCATGTAATTAAAGGAATTTAGCAAAAAAAGAAAGTAACTTGATGGAAATTATACCTCAATTGAGATCTAGCAAGAATAAATTTTGCTCCAAATGATGGCCTCAAGCATCAAGATCCAAGCTCGGGAGGTGAAGGAAAAGAAAGATGAAGGAGGGTTTTAATTTGAAATTTTGATGTGTTTTCTTGAATAAATTTGAACAAAATGAAAAGAAAAGAGATGAAGAAGGGGGAGGTGCAGGTTTTGGCCAGTAAGAGGTGAGGGGAAGGGGTGTGGGTGAGTGGGAAAGTCAAGGGTCAACTCCACAAAAGTCAATGCACCATACCTTATTAACTATATTTAAAATAATTCAATAAACCACTAATTCAACCCAAGAAAGAGAACAAAGAAATGAGGCCAGAAATTTCTGGACTTGCACAAGGTGGGGCTGTCCTAGGGCTGAGGGAAATGAGAGAGGGGTTTTACAAAAGAAATTTTATGCAAAAAGGCCCCCTACAAGTCAAAAATTGCAAGTTTTAGCTTAAAATTCAATAATTTCGCTTCCTATAATAAAAATTTGTTAAAAATCAAAATAAAATACTAAAAATTTATGTTACAACTAGATTTTAATTATCATAATTTTAGAGATTAAAATTAGCCCGGAAAAATTTGTATTTATCGCTAAATTAATGTATTTTCTTACCGGCTTAAAATAATATTAAAAAATTGAAAAATTAGGGAAAATTTTTAAACGACCAGAATTTCATAATTAACTCATTAGCTACTAAAAACAAGCAATTACCTATCCATTTTAGGTATAATTAGCCCTAAACTGCAAAATAACAAGAAAGACGGTTTTCGGAAAAATACCGAATTTTCACCGAATTTCAGGAAAACACCAAAACGACTTTTCAAGACGCTACACGTGCGCACCAGACGCACGTAGCATTCATGTGCATATTTTGGGATTGATTTCGTATAGAGCAGTACGTTTTTATGATATTGCTATGTGTTTTCGTACTGAGCAGGACTAGTCAGAGGACAGTACCTGAATATATTTTACATGTATAGTTTCGAGTTATATCATATTGAATTTCATTTCGGATTTGGACATTGTGTCTTCACCATGACTCCGATGATTGCGGGATGCTGGATGGAGTTTTGATTTGAGTTATATGCTTATTTTCACGTGCATGCGCTGCGCTACGATTTGTTTTATGTATTTATGATTTCGGAGCCCGGACGACTTGATGGTTTCGCTTAGATGTTTTAGTTTTTGGGGGGGAGTTTTAATTTAAATTCGGGGACCGAATTTCTTTAAGGGGGGAAGATTGTAACGTTTTGAAAATCGTTTCGGTGAAATTTCGAAAAATCGGTAAAATAAGGGGGTTTTCTGTAAAAAGTCAAAATACAAATATCTTATTATAAAAATTAAATATACATATTCTAGCTATATAATTGATATTATTTGGTGTTTATTGAGCCGCTGGTGAAATTTCAAATTTTCTGAAAAAAAATATTTTATTATTATTTTAAGCCGTCACTAATACATTTAATTAGGGAAAATTACAAATTGGAATGAGTTGAAACAAATTTTGTGCATCATAAAACATTAAATAAAATTGTATCATGTGGTTTTTGGAACGAAATCATTTGCCAAAACGGTTTAGAAAATATTGAAGAAAAATGCTTATTTTGTGAAAATAAAAGGGTTTTGGTGCATATTGTATTGGTGTTTGGTGTTCATTGCTTCACACCAAAACACCACATCTCCTTTTCCCCCTCTTGCTGGTCGAATATGCAGGCCACCCTCCAAATGTCCCCACCTCCAAAGTTTTGAAGAAAAAAACAAAGGGGAAAAAGAGAAGAATGAATAAAGAAAGGATGTAAGTGTTGACTTGGAGTGTGGGCTTGTTTGACCTATACCCAACACCCTCATTCTCTCTCTCCCTCTCCCCCTTGATGCTGGCCGAGCCCTCCCTCTCTCCAAACTGCATCAGCCCTCCCCCAAATCCCACACACTTTTGCATCAAAAAAATCCATAAAACTGCCTCAAAATCCCTATAAAATCAAGGCTAATTCCAAATCCAATCTCTACCATTTTCTCCATGAATTATTCTAAGTTGGATCTTGGAGGAAAGTTGGTGTTTTGGAGGCAAATTTCCAAGCTAGATCTCTAAAAATTGGGAGGTATAAATTTTAACCCTATATAGAATTTGTTGTTTAAATTGCTTAATCTAACATAATTAAGTGTTAATTTGGTTCTTGTTGCTAATTTGAAAATTCAAGAATATGGTTTGAAGTTGTTTAAGGTTTGATTATTGGATTATGGTTATGATGGGTAGATTAACATGTTATTGCTTGCTAAAATTAATCTAGTTGCTAGTTTGCATTTTTGTTAAATTAAATTGTAATAGTTAAGCTATTTTGCTAACTTGGTTTTCAAAATTGGTTAAATACTTGAGATTAAAAATGTGTTTAGGTTTTTCATGACTTCATTAACTTTATTAAGTGTGGTTTAATGCTTTAGATCATGCAAATCTAAGCTAGATTGTAGTTTGTGCATTTTTGCTTTGAAATTTGTTAAAAAGGGTATTTTTGTAAACTAGAATATTAGGGTTTTTGGAATTTAATGAGATTAAATTCCGGAAATTGTTTCTATGACTTATTTAAGATATTTAATAAGTATATTGGCCGCTACATTCATTTAAATATCATGTTTTGTACAAAAACGGTGATTTGTGCTTGCTAGATTTTCGGAAAAATGACTTTTTAAGTGAAATTGGGGTTTTTGTGAGTTTTAACCTAGTTTATATTAAAATTAGTGTTCGTGAATGTGCAAATGAGTGTGATTGGATTTTTCTCGATGGTTTGACGTTTGTACATCGACATCGAGGGTTGGTTTGACTATTCTTGCATGCGTAGGCGATAGGTTTGAACCTATACGTGATACGCGTGCCGATTTGATTTTTGTATGCCGTTTCGATTTCGAATTTAGTTTTAATGCGATACGGTGCGTTATGATATGTAGGTACCCCATGTGGACTTCGAGACGACCAGCAAGCGCGTGGCGACGTCGGCACCGGCGAGCGAGGACCAGGTGAGTAGATTTATATCTACGGGGAGAAGTCGGGTGGATGGCGTATAGCACCCCCGCAGTCCGTGGTGGTGTATACGGATGCGTATACACACCAACATTTATTATATGTTATTTGGGATTAATAACGATGCTTAGAATGGATATTGGTGTGTTGGATTATTTTACCATTGCGAACCCTAGGATAGTGTTGCACTACACATACACACATACATACTTGCATACTTTCTTCTTTCTTTTGTGCTTATTCGGGAATATATCGTTATGTGTTCACATGGGTATGGGACTATGTGTTCACATACTGATTTTAGGATGATACTTGGGATTGAGCTGAGTCGATGAGATTTGATTTGAGGCCGTGAGATCGGTGGTATAGCAGGGTTCATATCTTAGATACGACATGACGTTGTAGCGGGTCCTTGACGTAGTTTTTACACACGTGCATGCATACTTAGGCGATATCAGTATGGTACTAGACGTAGATCAGTACCCCGACCATGATAATTGATAAAGAGGATACCAGGTGAATAGTATGATGAATGTGATTTTGACCCGTACCCAGAATTGGAGGATGCCGTACGACGGATTTACGTACGAGCTATATCTTGATGATTGATCCGCACTCTTGACTTGGGATGTCTGATTATAGATATGGTATCGGATATGATATTATTGAGACGGGATCACCGACTAATATATATACAGGTATGTATATGTATCGACTCAGACGTTAGGCGGTTTCCTTACCTGTAGTCCAGCTTGTTAGCTTAGCCCTTTAGTTTAGTTTAGTTGTTAGATTAGATTCGATTCTTACCTATTTCAAAGCTTACGAATCAAGCGTATTTTAAAAGACAGGTCAAGGGATTCTACGGATATTTCAAAAACGTATCTTTTCTTAAAAACACCGTAGCCCCTATTTTCAAAACCCCATGATTCGTGTTATTTCAAAAGGCACCATTTGTAGGACTTATATTAGATTAGTGCAGATTAGTTATAGTTGCGTCTAGTATTCAGCTTCCGCTCATTTTTACTATTCGCTCCGCATCGCATACTTATATTATAATTTCTTATTGCATTATTAATATCATGCTGTTAGGACACCAGCACCATTACCGATGACGCGTATGTACCACGTACACTTACTTGCCGGCTCACACACATCTTCATCGGTAATTGCCATGTCACGAACACTTTAGAAAATACTATTTCATTTGACCTAGGTTGTCAGTTAATAGTTTAGACATGATATTAGTGTACTTACCTTATATGCTAGTTAGACATTGTAGTTATTGCCTACTACTTCATGCATGTTATTATTCACTGTTGTGTCGCATTCATGGATTCTCATGCCTATATTCACTGTTTACATGCTATTGATGACTTGGATTCGGATTTCATGAGATTTCTTGGATTTGGAGGAAAACCGCAAAAACATAAATAAACCTTTTCTCCCTTTTAAAGTAAAAAGTGCGGTTTTCCCATGATGTATGAGTCGTCCACCATGAGTTTGTTGATGGATTTCGAGACCCGATTCGAGGAGTGGAGGAACCGTTTCGGGTACATGGTGGGCCCGGTATGGTACCCCGGGGCAAGAGGAATGTGGTGTTGACGTTGAGCCTGGCTGGGGAGCACTACCTACCGGTGATATTACCCGACACGTCGGATATCCGGAGGATACCGTCGTGGTCTTGAGATGGATGGTAGGGGCCGGTCTGGACTGACGGCACCCTAGATATTGAGATTGAGACATTGATATTCGAGACATTGAGATTTATGTTTTGTGTCGATGCTAGACACTGTTGATACTGATTTCATTTATGATACCTCGGTTTAAAAATACAAAGGAAATCTCACTAATTTATGAAAACAGTTCTTCATTTACATGTATTCTGTTTTCATGCATTCATACCTCATTCATATGATATATTGCTACCTGAGGCACTGACTCGGGCACATGAGTTTACACTCGGGTTAGATATTTACCCTAGCCATTGTTATAGGCTGCATGTTATATACATTTTTGAGGCTATATTATGATCATTGACCTAGGATTGCGTTATTTATGCGATTTCTGTGCGTAGATGTTTTTCTATTCACGAGTTGGCAACTCACCCCCGTTGTGCCCAGTTTCTTGCAGGTTTGCCGTACAGGTTTCATTACGGCTTTGCGGGCTCAGTTTCATTCGGGTGACTTGCTAGTACGTGGGTTTTTCTTGTATCGTACCCATCATATTACCTTGTATAACATTATTCCGTTGTATCTAGTAAATTCCATCAACCAAACATGTATTTATTTTTTTTTGAGATAGGGACCGGTGTTGTTATTCTTTTGACCTTAGAGTCGCGCATTATATTTCTGGTGGTTTTGAGTTTCCTTTTGAGTTTTGATCCTCGCCGTTGGCGTTGTATATTATATTGCTTGTGTGGTTGTGACCGTCGATTGACGAAGAGCTAGCTCCCGCTTGGGGATGCCTTTTTATTGATTTCGTATACTATTCATGTTGTATCCCGTTTGGGAGCCAGTATTTACAAAGGAGACTCTGCCGAAATTTTCAGTAAATTTTGATGTTCTTAAAAACCGTATAATTCGGCTTATGCTATTAAAACTACTTGTTTTAAATTGGTTTTCCTTCACTCTACTTCTTTCCTTGGTTTGGATTTCTGGGTTTTCGGTTTACTTAGATTACGTACGCCTCGAGACGTTTCGTAGTTTAAGTGCCGGTCATGTTCCGTACTTTCGGGACGTGACACGAGGTCTTCGATTCTTATCGCGGGAGGGGTCGTAAGAGGCCTGCTAAGGATGGGCCGAGCAGGGTTGCTGCCCGGTGCCTCTTGGCGAGGGCTTCGATCCTTAGCACGGGAGGGGCCGTAAAAGGCCTGCTAAGGACGGGCCGAGCAGGGTTGCTGCCCGGCGCCTCTTGGTGAGGACTTAGATCCATGGCATCGTGGGGTAGTGAATTACCAGTCGGGGATAGCCCAGCAGTGTAGCTGCTCGGCTTCCTCTTTGTGGGGGCTTCGATCCCTGGTGTTGTGGGGTAGGGAACTACCAGCCAGGGATAACTGAGCAAGGGCGAGTCCGGTCGCCTCTTGGCGAGGGCTTCAATCCCTGGCGTTGTGGGGGTACGGAACTACCAGCCAGGGATAACCGAGCAAGGGAGAGCCCGGTTGCCTCTTGGTGAGGGCTTCGATCCCTGGCATTGCGGGGCAGCAAACTACCAGCCAGGGATAGCCGAGAAGGGTAGCCGCTCAGCTGCCTCTTGGTGAGAGCTTCGATCCTTAGTGTGGGAGGGGCCATAAGAGGCCTGCTAAGGATGGACCGAGTAGGATTGTTGCCTGGTCACGCAAGGATTCGTCTGACCCTCCCTACGTGTGAGCATCGGGAAGGGTAATAGTCACGGACGACATGTGTCAGGAACGTACAGGGGAAGGCATAACGTTTCGGGAAGCCGCGTCAGTTTCGCCATGTGGCGGCGTGGTATTGGAGTAGTTACTGCGATTCCCAAGATTCGTGCCGGTACGCGCGAGAATTCGGGTCCTTGAAGATTCTGTTTGAAGTTATAAATAGGGGAGGAGATGGCAGTTCCTTCGGCACCGCTTATTTTCGAGATGATTGGGTACGTGTATTTGATCGAAGAGATCATCACCCTTTGTGATGTATCCTTGTACGACCAATATCTGGCCGAGGAGGGGTACCGGGGAGTGGTGCGGCGCCTCGAGGATCAATTCCGCCGGCTTCTCCCTTGGCGGTCATCCCTTCTTCAGATGTTGATGTACGCAATCTGGAGGAGGTCCTCGGGATTGGAGAACCCCTTCACTGAGGAGCTTCTGGACGAGGCGCTCGACAAGGTGCATTCGATCTTCCTGTTCGGCCTCGTCTCGAAATCCAAGCGCGACCGATCCTTGGGTCTTATTCTAGAGTGTTTCAAGATGAGGTACATCGTGGGCCAAGGCTCAGAGGGCGGAGGGTCGGGTGCTTCTGTGGCGTCCCTGGTCTGCGTGCAGCGTCGGCAGGAGCGGGCCGCAGCTGCTAGGGCCCGGCTAACGGAAATCTACTCTGAGTATCACCAGGAGTACTTCCTTGATTCCGTTCTACCTCTGTTGTAACCTTTTCTTTTTTGTAAGGCTGAGGAGCCCATAGTACCTTTTCGAATGAATAAGATTCTTCTTTTTGCAATGTTCTAGCGTTCCCTTCTTGTTATTTAAATAGAAAGAACTTTAGAAAGGTTTACATTGTCCTTGGGAAAGAAGAAATACACACTCGTGGATACTCCCCTCACTGGTACAGCTTGAGCTTTTCAGCATTGTAAGGTCGTGGAAACTTGCGCCCGTCCGCATCTTGCAACCGGTAGGCTCCGGCTGGAAGGACCACGGAGACGAGGAAAGGACCGTCCCATCTCGGGGAGAACTTATGCAGCCTGCCTTCATCGACGAATTCGTTTCGCCTCAGGACCATGTCTCCGGTCTTGAAGAAGCGACGCTTGACTCGCGCGTTGTAGTATCGGGCGGTTTTTTTCTGATTGACGGCAGCTCTGATGTGAGCCGGTTTCGTTTCTCCAACAAGATGTCTAGATTGGTCCAAAGGGCCATGATGTTTGCTTCGTCGTCGAAATATTCGACCCGGTGACTGGGTAGCTCTATCTCCGCTGGAACCATTGCCTCGGTCCCGTAGCAGAGACTGAAAGGGGTTTCCCTGGTGGGGGTCTTCTTTGACATGCGCAGGGCCCATAGGACCCAGGGTAATTCCTCGACCCAACTGCTTTGGCGCCCTTCTAGGCGGGTCCGGAGACCTCGGAGGTCGTTTCGATTGGCGACTTCGGCTTGCCTGTTGCATTGGGGACGTGCGACCGCGACAAACTTCATGAGGATATGATACCCATCGCAGAATTGCTTCACTTTCTCATTTTCGAAGTTCGTCCCGTGGTCGGTGATGATGTACCTCGGGATGCCGAACCGGAATATCACGTTGTTCTGCAGGAACTTGATAGTCATGGTGGCATCCGGTTTCCTGATGGAGATGGCCTCGATCCATTTCGTGAAGTAATCCACCGCGACAAGAACATACTTGTGCCCTCCCGTACCGGTAGGGAACTGGCCTATCATGTCCATTCTCCACTGGGCTAACGGCCACGGGGAGGTTAGGGCGGTCAGCTCGGTAGTCGGAAGGCGAGGTATGGTTCCGTGGAGTTGGCAACTTTTGCATCTCCTGACGAGTTTCTGGGCGTCCTGGTGAATAGTTGGCCAGTAGTACCCCTGGAGCAATGCCTTCTGGATTAAGGTGTGGGCCCCTTGGTGTGCGCCGCCGAGCCCTTCATGGATTTCCTGGAGGACGTAGTCGGCTTCGTGGGGGTCGACGCACCATAGCAGGGGCTGAGTGAAGGACTTCTTGTAAAGGTTCACATTGCTCCAGACGAAGTGACGGGCTTTGGCCCGGAGATGGCGGGATGCTCCCCGATCTTCTGGGAGCATACCTTCCCATAGGAATTCCACGAGGGGCTTCCTCCAGTCTCAGTCTTCTTCCTGGGCTATGTACACATGATGTATTGCTGCCCCGTCTTCCGCGCTGGGCCGTGGCAAGATCTCGAAGAGGATAGATCACTTGTTGTTGGCCGAGTAGGATGAAGCCAGCTTACTCAGGGCGTCGGCTTGGGCATTGAGCTGTCTGGGTATTTGCTATACCTGGACCTCGTCGAAGTTCTTTCGAAGTCTTCTTACCTTGGCCAGATACTTCACCATTAGAGGTTCCCGAGCTTCAAAATGGCCGGTCACTTGGCTATCGACTAGGGCTGAGTCACTGCAGATCCGAATTGTTTTCAGCCCCAACCCGATGATCATGCGCAGTCCAGCCAGCAGGGCCTCGTATTCTGCCGCGTTATTTGAGGCCTTGAACCCGAGCTTCAGAGAATACTCCATTTCTGCCTCGTTCGGGTCTCGAATGATGAGGCCAACGCCAAAGCCTTCCTTTGGTCGAAGACCCGTCGACGTAAATAATCCACTCAGGGACTGAGTCGTGCTTCCCCTCGATCGAGGGTTGAGCCACGAGGGTCAGCATGGACTCTGGTTCCCTACTAGGGATGGTGCACTCGACGATAAAATCGACCAGGGGCTGTGCTTTGATGGCCTACCTCGGGCGGTATTTTATGTTAAATTGGGACAACTCCCACCTCCACTTCTCTAAGCGGCCCGAGGATTCGGGTGAGGCGAGGATAGCCCTCATCGGGCGCTCGGTAAGAACGAGGATGGTGTGCTCCTGGAAGTAGTGCTGTAGCTTCCTTGAGGTCACAATGAGTGCCAAAATGATCTTCTCTATGGCTGGATACCTCGTTTCCGCGTCTTTGAAGACGTGGCTCACGTAGTACACCGGCTTCTGCACTCCGTCGACCTCTCAGACGAGCACTGAGCCCGCTGCTTGGTCGGATACCACCAGATATAGTGATAGCTCGTCTCCTTCAACTGGTCGGGTGAGCAGCGGTGGCGTCGCAAGGTGCCTCTTTAATTGGTCAAAGGCGGTCTGGCACTCTTCTGACCACTCGAACCTCGGGATCTTCCTCAGTGCTTTGAAGAACGGGAGGCACTTCTCCCCTGACCTCGACATGAAACGGCTCAGAGCGCCTACCCGCCCTGTTAGTCGCATGATCTCGACGTTCGTCTTGGGCGCGGCCATGTTGAGGATAGCGTCGATTTTTTCTGTGTTAGCTTCGATTCCACGGTTGGTGACCATGAAACCAAGGAACTTTACCCCGGTGACCCCGAATGCACACTTGGCGGGGTTCAGTTTCATCTTGAACTTGCGGAGTACTTCGAAGGCCTCGCCCAGGTCCTTGGCGTGGTCGGCCGAAGAGACTGATTTGACGAGCATATCGTCGACGTAAACTTCCATGTTCCTGCCGATCTGTGTCTTGAACATGCGGTTGACCAATCGTTGGTACGTAGCTTCGGCGTTCTTGAGGCCGAAGGGCATCACCTTGTAGAAGTATACCCTTCGGTCCGTTGTGAATGCGGTAAGATCTTCGTCTGCCGGATTCATACGGATCTGATTTTAGCCGGAAAAGGCATCCATGAAACTCAATAGCTCATGGCCTGCCGAGCTATCGACGAGATGATCTATCCGAGGGAGGGGATAGTTGTCTTTGGGGTAGGCCTTGTTTAGGTTGGTGAAGTCGACACACATGCGCCACTTCCCGCTCGACTTTTTGACCAGAACTACGTTCTCCAGCCACTCCGAATAGGGTACATTCCGAATGAAGTTGGCGACAAGGAGCCGATCTACTTCGTCCTCGATAGCCTTCTACGAGGGGGACCTCTGTTAGTGGATCCACCGGGGCCCCTCGGACCACTTTTTGCTCGTCTCGAGTGTCCAGGGAACCCTTGATGTCACTTTTGCCCTCGACATCGTCGATCGGCCGCTCAGACGAAGATGTTTTGGTGAAGCAAACCTTTGCAATTTGCTAGTCTCCATAGACCCGACCTATCCCGTCCTGGTCGAGAGGGAACTTCATCGCCAGGTGGTAGGTCGATATCTAGGCCCGGAGGGAGTTCAGCGTTGGGCGGCCGAAGAGGATGTTGTAGGCCGATGTGATTCTTGCTACGATGAATTCCACAGGCACTGTTTGCGTACGGCCGGCCTCCCCGATGTTAAACTGCAGAGTGATTACCCCTTCCACCGGGATGGAGTAGTTGGTGAATCCTGAAAGGATGTGGGAGGTCAGCCTTAGGTCTGCCGGGGTGTGCCCCATGCGCAGAAAGCAGTCGTAGAAGAAAATGTCCGCCGAGCTTCCCGAGTCGACCAGTATCCTATGCACCTCGTATTGGCGAACCTGAGCCATAATCACCAGAGGGTCGTTGTGGGGGCAGGGATATGCCGTGGAGGTCCCCGTCGTAAAAAATGATCGGCTCGGTCTCCCTGGCCTTTTTTCTCGGACGGCTGTTGGCCTCCACGGCCGGCGTTGGGTGCTGGGTCCCACAGGTACTCGATGTATCCCCCGCCGATGTGACTATGATTTTTGATGGGCCCTGGTTCCTCTCGATGAGGTTCCTTAGGTCCCCTGGTGAGGTAGTCTTCGAGCTGCCGTGACGAGTCCCGTCTTCGCGACCCTGTCGAGGGAGGGGGTGTCAGTCATGCCTGGGAGCAGTTGAGCTGACCGACATCTCCTCGGGAGGGACGGGGGCACGAAGGGGCTCGGGGAGAGGCGCTCTGATGACGGACCTCGGTATTGAACTGTGGGGCTGTCACGACCCGAATATTTTGACTCATGACCGGCACTTAACCATGCTATGTCTACAGGCGTAACGCGACTAAGTAAGCCGAACCCAGAAATCAAAACCATTTAAAAATAGTGAGTGTTGAAAACATTTAGTTAAAACATTTAGAAAACCTTAAATAATTCAATAAGTTCTTTTAAAGTTACTTAATCATTTAAATAATTTTGGCAGCATTTCCTTTGTAAAAGTAGCCCCGAGACCAGGTATAAAAGAGGATATGGGTAAAAATGAGATATAATGAAACAAAACATTCCCAAACGGGAGCAATCACGCCCAACGGCGGAAACCATCATCACAAGAGTAATATACGACGCCGTAGCGAAGAATGAGCAATAAGTAAACATCACAGAATATAAACCGCATATAAAAACAGTCGGCTCCTACGAGCTCGACACCAGAATACAAAATACACAACATCGTCCTCACACAGTATCTAAGTCCAGTACATAAATTGTAGATGGAGAATACTAGATACAAAAGTAGTACAATAAAAGTAATCAGATACCACAACCCACCTAAATGCAAAACAGCTCTCGCCGCAACTGTAGTGGTATCTGTAGCCAAAAGATGCAAAAGACAGCCTGCCGTGACTATGCTGAGGGCAACCTGCAAATACTGTGGCACAACGGGATTGAATTGCCAACTCGTGAATGGAGATAACATATAAAGGTAATCACGAGCATGCACGTATTGCGCTACTCAAACAAATGCCAGCAGATGATATCGATGCGTGATAAGCAGTATGTGCAATAATCATGCAGATGCTCTGTCAGGTAAAATAACTACAGGATGAGATATATGGTAATCAATGCTGAGCATGGGATAAACAACATCTACACGGAATATCAACGTGGAAAACAATCGGTGCCCACAACTGCACCCAAATCCCAAATAACTCAGGTGCCGGCACACCCATTGGCCCTCAAATCCTGTAAATCTCTGAGAAATCACGAGTGCCCAACATCGGCACCTAAAATATCATAAAATACTCGTGTCTAGCATCGACACGCAAATCCTCATATATCGGGCTCCGTCAGTCCGGATCAGCCCACGGGCTCCGTCTGCGGTATCGGCCCTCGGCCCCGGCAGTACGGATCATCCCGCATCCATCTCTCGACTCTGGTCAGTATCCTCCGGATAACCGCCAGGTCCAACCAATCACCGCTAGGTACTCGCCACCCTGCCAGGCTCATCGTCTACTCCACGAAAAACATTTCTCGCCCCGGGGAACCATACCGGATCCACCACGAACCCGCAAACGGATCATCCATCTCCTCGAATCGGGTTTCAAGCACACGTCTCAGCACCGAGAAAACGCGTGGTGGACGCACCAAAATATCATATCACGAGGAACCGGGTTTCAAATAGTGCATCTTTTCTTAAAAATCCCATGGTCCTCAAAACCCAGAAATCACATGAAAATCCAACACCAAGAAGTAAATCCAATGCGATGTGCTATGTACATCAATCCTTGATATAGGTATAAGGGAAAACCGCTTTTAAAATTAGTTTCCGTTTTTAAAGATATCATGCGGCTCCCAATTTCCATGAAAGTCATATCGAATCATATATGAAATGAACTACAGCAATATAATCATGGCAGTTCTACAGTGAGTGTGTCATGGCAATTACTAACGGTGTGTGTGTAGCATGCAGATTAGTGCTCGTGCAACATGAACCGTTAGTAATAGTGCGGTGTTGTATCAATTCTAAGCATACATACAGCAGGGAATGCAATATGCAATGACAGTCCATGAGGTAAATGCAACATATAATAATAAGGTCCTATCAGCCCTGACGCATAACGCCATGCGGGCGATATCCCCGTAGATGTTAAATCTACTCACCGAAGTCTCGTGCTAAGTGTAGCCGACGACTTGCTTGCCCTTCTTCGCAGCGTCCGTTTCACTCGCCTGCGAACCTAGAATCACATAACATATATCACACATAAGCTCAATTTCACAAAAACATGATATTAGGGTCAACCTAGAGACCCGTGTCATAACCCAATCGCGCGTGTGCGCGATACGCTAAAACGTGTGATCACGCGCCTGAAACTACCCTGACGCGTCGCGATACGCAGAAACCCCAAACCCACACACGTATCACGCTTGTCGCGAAGGTTTAAAATACGAGAAATAGGTATTTAGTCCCATATTTTTATACAGAACTTAATTTACAAAAATATGTATATCACAAAACTCCACATAGCAGCAGACACCCATAGGACCAAACCCCAACCCAAACCCTTTATTTAAATATAATAGTCACAAAACACATCCTAAGATGTTACAATCTCTCCCCCTTAAAGAAATTCGTCCCCGAATTTCAAAATCTAACTACACGTACCTTCAAAAAGATGGGGATACTTCTTCTTCATCTCGCTTTCGGTCTCCCAAGTGACCTCCTCACGGCCCTGACCACGCCAAAGTACCTTGACTGATGGAATGTCCTTTGATCTCAATTTCTTCACTTGTCGATCCAAGATCATCACCGGCTGCTCTGCATAGGAAAGGTCGCGCTCAAGCTGGATCGTCGGATGCTGAATCGCATGCGAGGGATCATGAAGATATCTACGGAGCATCGATACGTGAAATACGGGGTGCACATCTGGAAAACTGGGCGGAAGGGCTAACCGGTACGCAACTGCACCAACACGCTCGAGGATCTCGAAGGGGCCCACATATCTGGGACTGAGCTTCCCCTTCTTCCCAAACCTCATCACACCTTTCATTGGGGAGACCCTCAAGAAAACATGACCAACAAAAAACTCAAGTCTGTGTCGCCGACGGTCCGCATAAGATCTCTGCCTACTCTAGGCTGCTTTCATCCTATCGCGAATCAACTGGATCTTCGCTGTCGTCTCCTCAAAAATCTGTGGCCCTAAGATACTGCTCTTACCGAGCTCTGTCCAACAGGCGGGCGATCTGCATCTCCTCCCATAAAGAGCCTCAAATGGTGCCATCTGAATGGTCTCCTGGTAGCTGTTATTGTAAGAGAACTCTACTAAGGGCAAATGATGATCCCAGCTACCTCCGAAATCTAATACACAAGCTTTGAGCATGTCCTCGAGAGTCTGAATAGTCCGCTCTGACTGTCCGTCGGTCTGCGGATGAAAAGCTGTGCTGAAACTCAAGCAAGTGCCCAAACCCTCCTGAAGCCTCTGCCATAGTCAACTGGTAAACTGGGTGCCTCTGTCAGACACGATACATGTTGGGACTCCATGCAGTCGTACTATCTCGTCAATGTAAATCTGGGCGTACTGAGCAAATCCGAAAGTCGTCTTCACTGGAAGGAAGTGAGCCGCTTTCGTCAAACGATCTACGATCACCCAAATGGAGTCGTACCCTCGCCTAGTCCTGGGTAGACCCACAACGAAATCCATTGAAATCTGCTCCCATTTCCACTCCGGAATGGGTAACGGTTGTAGCTCTCCCGCGGGCCTCTGGTGCTCAGCCTTGACTTGCTAACAAGTCAAGCATCTCGACACAAAATCTGCGATGTCTCTCTTCATTCCGTCCCACCAGTAAACATATCTCATATCATGATACATCTTGGTGGAACCGGGATGGACACTATATACCGATCGATGTGCCTCCTCAAGAATCTCGCGCCGCAGTCCCTCAGCATCTGGTACGCACAGTCTAGTTCCAAATCGTAGTACCCCCTGATCATTGATCACAAACTCGGAAAATCTTCCCTGTCCAATCTGTGCCATGATCTCCGAACATCGGTCATCACTGCGCTGTGCCTCATGTATGCGGTCAAGTAACTGTGGGCGTGCACGAACATGCGCGATCTGTCCTCCAATCGGCGTGAACTCGAACTGTACTCGGCTGTCGCATAATATCTGCCAATCTGCCGACGACTGCCCCTGTACTACGCTCAAACAAGATAGACTACCCCCGGGCCTCCAGCTCAAAGCATCCGCCACCACATTTGCCTTGCCCGGGTGATACAAGATCTCGCAGTTGTAATCCTTCACTAACTCCATCCATCGGCGCTGTCTAAGGTTCAGGTCTCGCTGCTGAAATATATATTTTAGACTCTTGTGATCGGTGAATATCTGGCACGACTCGCCGTATAGGTAATGTCGCCAAATCTTAAGTGCAAAGACCACTGCAGCCATCTCCAAATCATGAGTGGGGTAGTTCTGTTCATGTTTCTTCAATTGTCGTGAAGCATACGCGATCACCCTGTCATGCTGCATCAAAACGCACCCTAGCCCCACTCGAGAAGCATCACAATAGACCACAAATCCGCCTGAGCCTGAAGGTAATGATAATACCGGTGCCGTCGTCAGCCGAGTTCGTAGCTGCTGAAAACTGTGCTCGCACTTGTCACGTCCCGCAATTACGGAATATGACCGGCACTTAAACTACGAACGTCTCGAGGCGTACGTAATCTAAGTAAGCCGAAAACCCAGAAATCCAAACCAAGAAAAGTAGTAGAGTGAAGGAAAACCAATTTAAATCAAGTAGTTTTAATAGCATAAGCCGAATTATGCCTTTTTTAAAAACATTAAATATTTCCTGAAAATTTCGGCAGAGTCTCCTTTGTAAATACTGGCTCCCAAACGGGATACAGCATGAATAGTATAGGAAATCAATAAAAAGGCTTCCCCAAGCGGGAGCTAGCTCTTCGTCAATCGACGGTCACAACCACACAAGCAATATAATATACAACGCCAACGGCGAGGATCAAAATTCAAAAGAAAACTCAAAACCACAAGAAAACCACAGAAATATAACGCGCGACTCTAAGGTCAAAGGAATAACATCACTGGTCTCTATCTCAAAATAAATACATGTTTGGTTGATAGAACTTCTAGATACAACAGAGTAATAATATACAAGTTATATAATGGGGGGTACGATACAAGTAAACCCACCTACTAGCAAATCACCCGAAGGAAACTATGCCCGCAAGCCGTAATGAAACCTGTACGGCAAACCTGCAAGAAACTGGGGCACAACGGGGGTGAGTTGCCAACTCGTGAATGGAAAAACATCTACGCACAGAAATCGCATAAATAACGCAACCTAGGTCAATGTTCATAATATATCCTCAAATATATGAATAACGTGCAGCCTATAACAATGACTAGGGTAATATCTAACCCGAGTGTGATCTCATGTGCCCGTGTCAGTGCCTCAGGTAGCAATATATCATATGAATGAGGTATGAATGCATGGAACAGAATGCATGTACTGACGAAAACTGCTTTCATAAATCAGTGAGATTTCTGTATTTTAAAAGTGAGGTACCATAAATGAAATCAGCATAAAATAGTGCCCAGTATCGACACAAAACAAGTGTCCAAATATCTCGATATCTCTGTATCACAATCTCTGTACCTCAATATCTCAAAATCTCAAAATCTCAATCACAATATCTAGGGCGCCGTCATTCCAGACCGGCCCCTACCATCCATCTCAAGACCACGACGGTATCCTCCGGATATCCGACGCGTCGTGTAATATCACTGGTCGGTAGTGCTCCCCTGCCAGGCTCAACGTCAACAACACGATCCTCTTGCCCCGGGGTACCGCACCGGGCCCACCATGTACCCAAAACGGTTCCTCCACTCCTCGAATCGGGTCTCGAAATCCATCAGCAAACTCATGGTGGACGACTCATACATCATGGGAAAACCGCACTTCTTATTTTAAAAGAGAGAAAAGGTTTATTTATGTTTTTGCGGTTTTCCTCCAAATCCAGAAAATCTCATGGAAATACGAATCCAAAACCTCAATAACACGTAAAATAGTGAATATATGCATGAGAATCCATGAATGCGGTATAACAATGAATAACAGTATGCATGAAGTTGCAGGTAATAACTACAATATCTAAACTAACATATAAGACAAGTACGCTAATATCATGTCTAAACTATTAACTAACAGGCTATGTCAAGCAATAATATTTTTTAAGGTGTACGTGACATGGCAATTACCGATGAAGATGTGTGTGAGCCGGCAAGTAAGTGTACGTGGTACATACGCATCATCGGTAATGGTGCTGGTTGTCACGACCCGAGAGTACGGAACGTGACCGGCACTTAGATTACGAAGCGTCTAGAGGCGCCACGTAACCTAAGTAAGCCGAAGCCCAGAAATCTAAACCATATAAAAGAAGAAGAAGTAAAAGAAACATGAAGAAAAAAAAGTTTAAAAGTATCAGCAAATTTTCCCAAAAATTTTGGCAGAGTCTCCTCTGTAAAAACTGGCCCCCAAATGGGTACAACAAGTATAATATACATAAACAATAAAAAGCATCCCCAAACGGGTGCTAGCTCAACGCCAACTGGCGGAAACAACCACAACGAGCACAATAATATACAACGCCAAAGGGCGAGGCTCAAAACTCAAAATAAAACAAAACCACCAGATCAGAATAATATATGCGCGACTCTAAGGTCAAAATAAAAGACAGGTCTAATAAACTTATCAAGCAATACAAGTATGGTTGATGGAGCTTACTAGATACAAATGAATGAATAAAAGTACAATGGTGGTTCGGATACAAGTGAACCAACCTACCGTGCAAATCACCCTGAAAGAATAGATGTGCCACCAAGCTGCCAGGGAAACTTGTACACCGAACCTATAATAAAATTTGGCACAACGGGGGTGAGTTGCCAACTCGTGAGTAGAAAACATCTACGAAAGAAATCGAATGCACGACGCTATCCTAGGTCATAATAATACACTACTAAGTCCCAATCATCTAGTAATAGCAGGGTAATACTACGTGTAAGTGCAGATATTCCGTGCTCGTGTCAGTACCTCATATAATACTATGTCATATGAATGAAATGCATGCACCATGAATGTAAAGTAACAAATCCTGAAATCCAGATATATATGTATAAGAAATCTTTAGCTGTTATCATAGTAGAATGTGTATAAGAATCTGAAATCTCAATAATGAAATCCATGGAAATCCGTGTCAAGCATCGACACAACACATGTAATCTCAAGTCTCAATATCTCGGGCTCCGTCAGTCCGGATCGGCCCATATCATCAAATCTCACGACAACGGTCGGTATCCTCCGGATATCCGCCGCGCCAGACATCACCGGTAGGTAGCCTTCTCCTGCCAGGCTCATCGTCTACAACTCGATCTTCTTGCCCCGAGGTACCATACCGGGCCCACCATATACCCGAGACGGTTCATCCACTCCTCGAATCGGGTCTCGAAATCCAACAGAAAACATGAAATACTCATGGTGGACGACACATACATCACGAGAAAACCGCATCTTATTTTAAAAAGAGAAGAGGAGAGAGAGAGAAGTTTTTATATATTTTTGCGGTTTTCCCCAAAAATCCAGAAATCTCATAGAAATCCAAATCTCAAAATCATGAGTAACTATATGATAAGTGTCGGCATATGCCCATAATACTGCATGATAACATGAAAATATGAATGCATGGATGTCTAAGTAATAAATATCATGTCTATACTAACATCAGAGAATAATCACAATATTATATCGGTCTAGTTGTTAACTGATTCTATCCATAAAAGACAATATGATCTAAAGTGTACGTGACATAGCAATTACCGATGATGATGTGTGTGAGCCGGCAAATAAGTGTGCGTGGAATATGCGCATCATCGGTAATGGTGCTGGTGTCCTAACAGGTATGGTTTGTACTGATTATTGCAACATATGTAAGAACATGCACCATGATGATTACAGTATGAATGTAAAGACAGATGTGCATTATCCACTCCTCTGCGAAATACGAGTACAACTACCACTATGTGAGTCGAACCTAAACTAGTGTCCATCTAACATCCTAAGGAACTAAACCTAATAGACTAATCAGTAAGAAACTAGAGTCTACCTAAGGTCTGAATCAATATCTCTAATAGTCGGCGATCCCGCCTCAATAGCGTCACGTACGTAGTACGGCTTCCTCGAATCAAGAGTGCGGATCAATCATCAAATCTAAGCCTCGTACGGTAAAATCCATCGTACGGCATCCCAATATCGGGGTACGGTCAAGTATCTCCTAGGTGTCTCCTCATTCGTATAATGTCATCATCAACACATCTCATGATCAAGGTGCTAAATTATGATCGCATACATCAATCATATATCATTGCCATCATGATAAGCATCATTAGTTTATCCTCAGAAATATCATGTCATATGTATCATATTGTGATTAAGTCATACCGATATCTTATCGTCATCAAGTCACAAGCTACAGCCCAGGTACTATTTTAGCGTCCCATGTACCTCAACATCACCACCACCCTTCATAATTTATATATTCATGTTCATTATCTCTTTCTCTAATGATCCGCTAACACTTTAATACGACTGTATAGTCAAGAATCACGGCATCAAGCCCAGTCATACTGTTTCATCATACCTCAGATATCAAATCACATCAACGAATCCCATATACGTGTTGTGTATATATATACACCTATACCTAGTTTTATATATATACACACATATACGTATACGCCATGTCAAGTTTTAGTGTGTGCGTGTGTGTTTCTATCAGAAACCTACGAACCTCTCCCAAAGTATTCATCCTCAGGTATGGTTTTCCTAAATCTGTCTAGTCCCGTCTAGGGTCATTACTAGGGTCCTGCTCAGTAAGAATCTAGGGTCACATCGGGTTTCCTAATGTCAATAAGTACTATTCCTATTCTACGTTGCGGGGGTGCTAAACGCCATCCACCCGACTTCCCCCCGTAGATATGCATCTACTCACCTGGTCTATGTCTGCCGAAGACGGTGTCGCCATCCTCCTCTTCATCGCCCGCAGTCCACATGAGGGTACCTAAACGCAAACATATAAATAGTATCGTATACTGAATCACATACAAAAGTCAAAACGATGCAAGGAACCAGCATAGGTTAAAACCTATGTCCCGTTCACGCAAAAGAACCGAATATCGCTCGATATCGGCGTACAAACTCCGATGGATCGAGATAAACATTAACAAATAACTCGTAGTTTTAAAACACATTACTTATATTATAAAACATGATTAAATCCATCGAAACCCTAAAATCCATCAAACCGTCCAATTTCATAAAACCCGCAAATGCAAATTTACCGTTTTTCATCAAAACTTGACATTTAAATGAAACCAATGGTTATAAAACTCATTAAATAGCATCACTAGACTATACAAACCATTACTATATTTTTATTACACAATTTTGTATAAATTTGAAATTTCTAGTTTGCACCCTTTTACAATTTTCAACATTTTTCAAGAAAAATACCACAATTCCACCACAAAACATGATTTTGCATAAATTAATGACTTAAACCACAATTCATGATGATAATGATATAATGAAACCATAATTATATTTTTAATCTCATTTATATAGGAATTTCTAAAATATAGTTTACAAAATTAGCAATTTTTATCACAATTTATCAATTAACCATAGAAACTAGCAATCAAACTAAGTTTTTCTTTCCATTAACATGCTAATATTTCCACTAAAACTATAATCCAATGATAACAACCCAAATTAGAATTTTATATTAACCACAACCACATTTTGCAAAAACCTAGTTAACTAAATTCCTAATTTAAAACAATTTTTGAATAACAATTTGTTAAACAATAACCATGCAAGATTTCCTAATACTAAAAGTGTTAAACTAACTACTATAACCCTAATTAATTATTAAAAATCATAACTTGAATTTAGAACCCTAGCTTGCATTTTAAAAAAAAGAACATAGAATTAATTCATTAAATCTAATTAAGCTTAATATGAACATCTAATAACAATAAATCAAAAGAAAGAAAATTATACCTTCAAAATGTGAAATCCAAACAAGAATTGAGCCTCCAAAATGTATGCTTTCCATCCCCAAATTTCATATAAAAATGAGCAAGGAATAAAGAGTATGGAATAAATAGGATTTTGTGGAATTTTAATTGAATTTTTGATGTGTTTTTGATGAATTTTGAATAAAAATGAGGTGGAAAATGGGGGGGGCAGCCATGGGGGGTTTGTGGCCGGCCCTAGAGAGGTGAGGGAGAGAAAGAAGAGAGTGGGAAAAGTGTGTAGAAGTTTCAAGAGAAGAAACATCAATAAAAGTTTTTTCATGCTTTATTTAATTATTTATTTATTTCTTTACTATAGCAACTCAAGAAAGCTTTAGAAAATAGGAAAAATTTGCAAATAATTTTTGCATGATACACACTAAATTCTAATATGCCATGGTTCATTTTTACAAATTAAAACCATTCAAATTTTTAATTTACACTAATTTAGTGTAAAAATAAAGTTTATGTTAATATTTCAAATAATTAATTTAGGAAAAATATTTTTTTAAACTAAAAATTTATAAGTGGCTAAATAAACACCATTTACTAGTAATTTCATAATTAAAATAGATATTTTTAAAATTATAATGAAAAACAATCACGGTTTGGTTTTACGAAAAATACATTTTACTTTACCGAAAATCCAAAAATTCACTTAAACACTTTTATTAATTTAATTATTTATTTAATCATTTTTAAAACGTTACAATCTTCCCCCCTTTAAGAAATTCGGTCCCCGAATTTAAATTAAAACTCCCCCTCCAAATACTAAAACGTTTAGCAAAACGTTCAAATCGTCTGGGCTCCGAAATCATCAATACATAACAAAAATCAACTCCGTCAAGAATGACGCAATCATCGGCGTTATGGCGATAATAAAATTTCAAAACTCAATATGAAAACCATCATAATATACATCAATCTATAACTTATATATAGTTCGCATCCTAGTAAAATCGCCGAATCATCATAATAAAGAAGCATACAAAAACCCCTCTTGAAAATCGCCGTGCAATGCACATGTCACGGCATAAGTAGCGGACGTTTAATTTAATTTTTTTTAAAAAAAAACTATATATATATATATATATCTTTTATTTAACATACACGTCCCGCCTGATTACTAAATCAAATAATAATGATTATGAAAACATACTGCTCAAACTAAAATCAATCCCAATCACATCAATAAAATGTCATGTGCCTCCGGTGCGCACTGAAATCGAAACCAAATGCAGAAACCATGAATACCCACAAAACAAAACTAAGTGCAACAGGTGTGCACCAAAAACATCTGTCAAGTGCAACGGGTGTGCACGACTCAAAATCAGGTGCATCTAATCTGTACAAAACCCCGATTTAGTGCATCTGGTGTGCACAAAATCGCATCAAGTGCGCCAAGTTTGCGCAAGAATCCTAATCAGGTGCACATGGTGCACGAAAACATACATCGAATATCAGACTCGAATCACAGTACGAAAATGGATAAAAACTAGGTCGAAGCATATATCAAAATCATGTGTAACCCATATGCACGAAATCAAATCAAAATCACAAAAGGTATTAAAACCAAATCAAGTGTACTGGGTATGTACTAAACAACATCAATACAACCGGTATATGAAACACAACTATAATGTAATGAAGGTACACACAAGAAATACCAATCGTAAAACGAACACCTCAAAATGCCAAAATCCAGTAACAGAAAATATGAAATTCAAATCACTAAATCACAATCGTAAACACGATCGTCAATGTCCGCCTCTTTCCTCTGATGTCGGTTGCTTCGAACTCGTCTCTTTGTAGCTGTACTGACTGCGCTACCAACGAAAATCCTCATATCTAGAGTCTCCCACGTAGTCGATCCCTTCACTTGATATCCGGACTACATTAAATATTTCGATCGATCCATCAAAATCCCATAATTCCCCGAGAGCTCAACACTCAAGTACAGTTTAAAAATATCCGGTACATACCCCAGCATCGATGATCCAGCCGTAGAAGGGCAAACCCAAGCCTCACTAATGGCATCGCGGAACTGCCGTAAACCCTAAGGTTCAAGGGCGTTCTCGTGGTCATTATGTCGAGTTAGGGTTTCATTCTTCTAGAGGGTCCATCGAAATACCTGCATGTTCTTCCGAATACCTTAAACTTGGGAACATGGTTTTCTGATAATCGTTCGAACCCTTTAACTTCATCAGGACGGCATGTGAATACCCTTCATCCGCACGCTAAACAATGCTTCAATCCTCAAGAATAACCAATACTCTATTGGTTATCGCATTCGAGCCGCAGCTCTCTCTGCCCGTGGTAACAGAAACCACCATCCGACATTGACGAAGATAGATCAAAGGAACGAATGAAATACGGTGCAAACAATGTAAATTCTAGGGCTCCTCAAGCAGAGTAGCGTATCGTAAGTATGCCGCGGACCATACCCACGGTACGTTACTCTACCTAAATTGCCTACTCTATCAACCAAGGGTCACCTAGACTTATACAAGGTTAAACCTAGCGCTTTGATACCAACTTTGTCACGACCCGAGAGTACGGAACGTGACCGGCACTTAGATTATGAAGCGTCTAGAGGCGCCACGTAACTTAAGTAAGCCGAAGCCCAGAAATCTAAACCATATAAAAGAAGAAGAAGTAAAAGAAACATGAAGAAAAACAAGTTTAAATGTATCAGCAAATTTTCCCAAAAATTTTGGCAAAGTCTCCTCTGTAAAAACTGGCCCCCAAATGGGTACAACAAGTATAATATACATAAACAATAAAAAGCATCCCCAAACGGGTGCTAGCTCAACGCCAACTGGCGGAAACAACCACAACGAGCACGATAATATACAACGCCAAAGGGCGAGGCTCAAAACTCAAAATAAAACAAAACCACCAGATCAGAATAATATATGCGCGACTCTAAGATCAAAATAAAAGACTGGTCCAATAAACTTATCAAGTAATACAAGTATGGTTGATGGAGCTTACTAGATACAAATGAATGAATAAAAGTACAATGGTGGTTCGGATACAAGTGAACCAACCTACCGTGCAAATCACCCTGAAAGAATAGATGTGCCAGCAAGCTGCCAGGGAAACCTGTACACCGAACCTGTAATAAAATTTGGCACAACGGGGGTGAGTTGCCAACTCGCGAGTAGAAGACATCTACGAAAGAAATCGAATGCACGACGCTATCCTAGGTCATAATAATACACTACTAAGTCCCAATCATCTAGTAATAGCAGGGTAATACTACGTGTAAGTGCAGATACTCCGTGCTTGTGTCAGTACCTCATATAATACTATGTCATATGAATGAAATGCATGCACCATGAATGTAAAGTAACAAATCCTGAAATCCAGATATATATGTATAAGAAATCTTTAGCTGTTATCATAGTAGAATGTGTATAAGAATCTGAAATCTCAATAATGAAATCCATGGAAATCCGTGTCAAGCATCGACACAACACATGTAATCTCAAGTCTCAATATCTCGGGCTCCGTCAGTCCGGATCGGCCCATATCATCAAATCTCACGACAACGGTCGGTATCCTCCGGATATCCGCCGCGCCAGACATCACCGGTAGGTAGCCTTCCCCTGCCAGGCTCATCGTCTACAACTCGATCTTCTTGCCCCGGGGTACCATACCGGGCCCACCATGTACCCGAGACGGTTCATCCACTCCTCGAATCGGGTCTCGAAATCCAACAGAAAACATGAAATACTCATGGTGGACGACACATATATCACGAGAAAACCGCATCTTATTTTAAAAAGAGAATAGGAGAGAGAGAGAAGAGTTTATATATTTTTGCGGTTTTCCCCAAAAATCCAGAAATCTCATAGAAATCCAAATCTCAAAATCATGAGTAACTATATGATAAGTGTCGGCATATGCCCATAATACTGCATGATAACATGAAAATATGAATGCATGGATGTCTAAGTAATAAATATCATGTCTATACTAACATCAGAGAATAATCACAATATTATATCGGTCTAGTTGTTAACTGATTCTATCCATAAAAGACAATATGATCTAAAGTGTAAGTGACATAGCAATTACCGATGATGATGTGTGTGAGCCGGCAAATAAGTGTGCGTGGAATATGCGCATCATCGGTAATGGTGCTGGTGTCCTAACAGGTATGGTTTGTACTGATTATTGCAACATATGTAAGAACATGCACCATGATGATTACAGTATGAATGTAAAGACAGATGTGCATTATCCACTCCTCTGCGAAATACGAGTACAACTACCACTATGTGAGTCGAACCTAAACTAGTGTCCATCTAACATCCTAAGGAACTAAACCTAATAGACTAGTCAGTAAGAAACTAGAGTCTACCTAAGGTCTGAATCAATATCTCTAATAGTCGGCGATCCCGCCTCAATAGCGTCACGTACGTAGTACGGCTTCCTCGAATCAAGAGTGCGGATCAATCATCAAATCTAAGCCTCGTACGGTAAAATCCATCGTACGGCATCCCAATATCGGGGTACGGTCAAGTATCTCCTAGGTGTCTCCTCATTCGTATAATGTCATCATCAACACATCTCATGATCAAGGTGCTAAACTGTGATCGCATACATCAATCATATATCATTGCCATCATGATAAGCATCATTAGTTTATCCTCAGAAATATCATGTCATATGTATCATATTGTGATTAAGTCATACCGATATCTTATCGTCATCAAGTCACAAGCTACAGCCCAGGTACTATTTTAGCGTCCCATGTACCTCAACATCACCACCACCCTTCATAATTTATATATTCATGTTCATTATCTCTTTCTCTAATGATCCGCTAACACTTTAATACGACTGTATAGTCAAGAATCACGGCATCAAGCCCAGTCATACTGTTTCATCATACCTCAGATATCATATCACATCAACGAATCCCATATACGTGTTGTGTATATATATACACCTATACCTAGTTTTATATATATACACACATATACGTATACGCCATGTCAAGTTTTAGTGTGTGCGTGTGTGTTTCTATCAGAAACCTACGAACCTCTCCCAAAGTATTCATCCTCAGGTATGGTTTTCCTAAATCAGTGTAGTCCCGCCTAGGGTCATTACTAGGGTCCTGCTCAGTAAGAATCTAGGGTCACATCGGGTTTCCTAATGTCAATAAGTACTATTCCTATTCTACGTTGCGGGGGTGCTAAACGCCATCCACCCGACTTCCCCCCGTAGATATGCATCTACTCACCTGGTCTATATCTGCCGAAGATGGTGTCGCCATCCTCCTCTTCATCGCCCGCAGTCCACATGAGGGTACCTAAACCCAAACATGTAAATAGTATCGTAAACTGAATCACATACAAAAGTCAAAACGATGCAAGGAACCAGCATAGGTTAAAACCTATGCTCCGTTCACGCAAAAGAACCGAATATCGCTCGATATCGGCGTACAAACTCCGATGGATCGAGATAAACATTAACAAATAACTCGTAGTTTTAAAACACATTACTTATATTATAAAACATGATTAAATCCATCGAAACCCTAAAATCCATCAAACCGTCCAATTTCATAAAACCCGCAAATGCAAATTTACCGTTTTTCATCAAAACTTGACATTTAAATGAAACCAATGGTTATAAAACTCATTAAATAGCATCACTAGACTATACAAACCATTACTATATTTTTATTACACAATTTTGTATAAATTTGAAATTTCTAGTTTGCACCCTTTAACAATTTTCAACATTTTTCAAGCAAAATACCACAATTCCACCACAAAACATGATTTTGCATAAATTAATGACTTAAACCACAATTCATTATGATAATGATATAATGAAACCATAATTATATTTTTAATCTCATTTATATAGGAATTTCTAAAATCTAGTTTACAAAATTAGCAATTTTTATCACAATTTATCAATTAACCATAGAAACTAGCAATCAAACTAAGTTTTTCTTTCCATTAACATGCTAATATTTCCACTAAAACTATAATCCAATGATAACAACCCAAATTAGAATTTTATATTAACCACAACCACATTTTGCAAAAACCTAGTTAACTAAATTCCTAATTTAAAACAATTTTTGAATAACAATTTGTTAAACAATAACCATGAAATATTTCCTAATACTAAAAGTGTTAAACTAACTACTATAACCCTAATTAATTATTAAAAATCATAACTTGAATTTAGAACCCTAGCTTGCATTTTAGAAAAAAGAACATAGAATTAATTCATTAAATCTAATTAAGCTTAATATGAACATCTAATAACAATAAATCAAAAGAAAGAAAATTATACCTTCAAAATGTGAAATCCAAACAAGAATTGAGCCTCCAAAATGTATGCTTTCCATCTCCAAATTTCATATAAAAATGAGCAAGGAATAAAGAGTATGGAATAAATAGGATTTTGTGGAATTTTAATTGAATTTTTGATGTGTTTTTGATGAATTTTGAATAAAAATGAGGTGGAAAATGGGGGGGCGGCAGCCATGGGGGGTTTGTGGCCGGCCCTAGAGAGGTGAGGGAGAGAAAGAAGAGAGTGGGAAAAGTGTGTAGAAGTTTCAAGAGAAGAAACATCAATAAAAGTCTTTTCATGCTTTATTTATTTATTTATTTATTTATTTACTTTACAACTCAAGAAAGCTCTAGAAAATAGGAAAAATTTGCAAATAATTTTTTCATGATACACACTAAATTCTAATATGCCATGGTTCATTTTTACAAATAAAAACCATTCAAATTTGTAATTTACACTAATTTAGTGTAAAAATAAAGTTTATGTTAATATTTAAAATAATTAATTTAGGAAAAATATTTTATTAAACTAAAAATTTATAAGTGGCTAAATAAACACCATTTACTAGTAATTTCATAATTAAAATAGATATTTTTAAAATTATAATGAAAAAAAATCACGGTTTGGTTTTACGAAAAATACATTTTACTTTACCGAAAATCCAAAAATTCACTTAAACACTTTTATTCATTTAATTATTTATTTAATCATTTTTAAAACGTTACAATCTTCCCCCCTTTAATAAATTCGGTCCCCGAATTTAAATTAAAACTCCCCCTCCAAATACTAAAACGTTTAGCAAAACATTCAAATCGTCTGGGCTCCGAAATCATCAATACATAACAAAAATTAACTCCGTCAAGCATGACGCAATCATCGGAGTTATGGCGATAATAAAATTTTAAAACTCAATATGAAAACCATCATAATATACATCAATCTATAACTTATATATAGTTCGCATCCTAGTAAAATCGCCGAATCATCATAATAAAGAAGCATACAAAAACCCCTCTTGAAAATCGCCGTGCAATGCACGTGTCACGGCATAAGTAGCGGACGTTTAATTTAATTTTTAAAAAAAAAAACTATATATATATATATATATATCTTTTATTTAACATACACGTCCCGCCTGATTACTAAATCAAATAATAATGATTATGAAAACATACTGCTCAAACTAAAATCAATCCCAATCACATCAATAAAATGTCATGTGCGTCCGGTGCACACTGAAATCGAAACCAAATGCAGAAACCATGAATACCCACAAAACAAAACTAAGTGCAACAGGTGTGCACCAAAAACATCTGTCAAGTGCAACGGGCGTGCACGACTCAAAATCAGGTGCATCTAATCTGCACAAAACCCCGATTTAGTGCATCTGGTGTGCACAAAATCGCATCAAGTGCGCCAAGTATGCGCAAGAATCCTAATCAGGTGCACATGGTGCACGAAAACATACATCGAATATCAGACTCGAATCACAGTACGAAAATGGATAAAAACTAGGTCGAAGCATATATCAAAATCATGTGTAACCCATATGCACGAAATCAAATCAAAATCACAAAAGGTATTAAAACCAAATCAAGTGTACTGGGTATGTACTAAACAACATCAATACAACCGGTATATGAAACACAACTAGAATGTAATGAAGGTACACACATGAAATACCAATCGTAAAACGAACTCCTCAAAATGCCAAAATCCAGTAACAGAAAATATGAAATTCAAATCACTAAATCACAATCGTAAACACGATCGTCAATGTCCGCCTCTTTCCTCTGATGTCGGTTGCTTCGAACTCGTCTCTTTGTAGCTGTACTGACTGCGCTACCAACGAAAATCCTCATATCTAGAGTCTCCCACGTAGTCGATCCCTTCACTTGATATCCGGACTACATTAAATATTTCGATCGATCCATCAAAATCCCATAATTCCCCGAGAGCTCAACACTCAAGTACAGTTTAAAAATATCCGGTACATACCCCAGCATCGATGATCCAGCCGTAGAAGGGCAAACCCAAGCCTCACTAATGGCATCGCGGAACTGCCGTAAACCCTAAGGTTCAAGAGCGTTCTCATGGTCATTATGTCGAGTTAGGGTTTCATTCTTCTAGAGGGTCCATCGAAATACCTGCATGTTCTTCCGAATACCTTAAACTTGGGAACATGGTTTTCTGATAATCGTTCGAACCCTTTAACTTCATCCGGACGGCATGTGAATACCCTTCATCCGCACGCTAAACAATGCTTCAATCCTCAAGAATAACCAATACTCTATTGGTTATCGCATTCGAGCCGCAGCTCCCTCTGCCCGTGGTAACAGAAACCACCATCCGACATTGACGAAGATAGATCAAAGGAACGAATGAAATACGGTGCAAACAATGTAAATCCTAGGGCTCCTCAAGCAGAGTAGCGTATCGTAAGTATGCCGCGGACCATACCCACGGTACGTTACTCTACCTAAATTGCCTACTCCATCAACCAAGGGTCACCTAGACTTATACAAGGTTAAACCTAGCGCTTTGATACCAACTTTGTCATGACCCGAGAGTACGGAACGTGACCGGCACTTAGATTACGAAGCGTCTAGAGGCGCCACGTAACCTAAGTAAGCCGAAGCCCAGAAATCTAAACCATATAAAAGAAGAAGAAGTAAAAGAAACATGAAGAAAAACAAGTTTAAAAGTATCTGCAAATTTTCCCAAAATTTTTGGCAAAGTCTCCTCTGTAAAAACTGGCCCCCAAATGGGTACAACAAGTATAATATACATAAACAATAAAAAGCATCCCCAAACGGGTGCTAGCTCAACGCCAACTGGCGGAAACAACCACAACGGGCACGATAATATACAACGCCAAAGGGCGAGGCTCAAAACTCAAAATAAAACAAAACCACCAGATCAGAATAATATATGCGCGACTCTAAGGTCAAAATAAAAGACTGGTCCAATAAACTTATCAAGTAATACAAGTATGGTTGATGGAGCTTACTAGATACAAATGAATGAATAAAAGTACAATGGTGGTTCGGATACAAGTGAACCAACCTACCGTGCAAATCACCCTGAAAGAATAGATGTGCCAGCAAGCTGCCAGGGAAACCTGTACACCGAACCTATAATAAAATTTGGCATAACGGGGGTGAGTTGCCAACTCGTGAGTAGAAGACATCTACGAAAGAAATCGAATGCACGACGCTATCCTAGGTCATAATAATACACTACTAAGTCCCAATCATCTAGTAATAGCAGGGTAATACTACGTGTAAGTGCAGATACTCCGTGCTCGTGTCAGTACCTCATATAATACTATGTCATATGAATGAAATGCATGCACCATGAATGTAAAGTAACAAATCCTGAAATCCAGATATATATGTATAAGAAATCTTTAGCTGTTAACATAGTAGAAAGTGTATAAGAATCTGAAATCTCAATAATGAAATCCATGGAAATCCGTGTCAAGCATCGACACAACACATGTAATCTCAAGTCTCAATATCTCGGGCTCCGTCAGTCCGGATCGGCCCATATCATCAAATCTCACGACAACGGTCGGTATCCTCCGGATATCCGCCGCGCCAGACATCACCGGTAGGTAGCCTTCCCCTGCCAGGCTCATCGTCTACAACTCGATCTTCTTGCCCCGGGGTACCATACCGGGCCCACCATGTACCCGAGACGGTTCATCCACTCCTCGAATCGGGTCTCGAAATCCAACAGAAAACATGAAATACTCATGGTGGACGACACATATATCACGAGAAAACCACATCTTATTTTAAAAAGAGAAGAGGAGAGAGAGACAAGTTTTATATATTTTTGCGGTTTTCCCCAAAAATCCAGAAATCTCATAGAAATCCAAATCTCAAAATCATGAGTAACTATATGATAAGTGTCGGCATATGCCCATAATACTGCATGATAACCTGAAAATATGAATGCATGGATGTCTAAGTAATAAATATCATGTCTATACTAACATCAGAGAATAATCACAATATTATATCGGTCTAGTTGTTAACTGATTCTATCCATAAAAGACAATATGATCTAAAGTGTACGTGACATAGCAATTACCGATGATGATGTGTGTGAGCCGGCAAATAAGTGTGCGTGGAATATGCGCATCATCGGTAATGGTGCTGGTGTCCTAACAGGTATGGTTTGTACTGATTATTGCAACATATGTAAGAACATGCACCATGATGATTACAGTATGAATGTAAAGACAGATGTGCATTATCCACTCCTCTGCGAATACGAGTACAACTACCACTATGTGAGTCGAACCTAAACTAGTGTCCATCTAACATCCTAAGGAACTAAACCTAATAGACTAGTCAGTAAGAAACTAGAGTCTACCTATGGTCTGAATCAATATCTCTAATAGTCGGCGATCCCGCCTCAATAGCGTCACGTACGTAGTACGGCTTCCTCGAATCAAGAGTGCGGATCAATCATCAAATCTAAGCCTCGTACGGTAAAATCCATCGTACGGCATCCCAATATCGGGGTATGGTCAAGTATCTCCTAGGTGTCTCCTCATTCATATAATGTCATCATCAACACATCTCATGATCAAGGTGCTAAACTGTGATCGCATACATCAATCATATATCATTGCCATCATGATAAGCATCATTAGTTTATCCTCAGAAATATCATGTCATATGTATCATATTGTGATTAAGTCATACCGATATCTTATCGTCATCAAGTCACAAGCTACAGCCCAGGTACTATTTTAGCGTCCCATGTACCTCAACATCACCACCACCCTTCATAATTTATATATTCATGTTCATTATCTCTTTCTCTAATGATCCGCTAACACTTTAATACGACTGTATAGTCAAGAATCACGGCATCAAGCCCAGTCATACTGTTTCATCATACCTCAGATATCATATCACATCAACGAATCCCATATACGTGTTGTGTATATATATACACCTCTACCTAGTTTTATATATATACACACATATACGTATACGCCATGTCAAGTTTTAGTGTGTGCGTGTGTGTTTCTATCAGAAACCTACGAACCTCTCCCAAAGTATTCATCCTCAGGTATGGTTTTCCTAAATCAGTGTAGTCCCGCCTAGGGTCATTACTAGGGTCCTGCTCAGTAAGAATCTAGGGTCACATCGGGTTTCCTAATGTCAATAAGTACTATTCCTATTCTACGTTGCGGGGGTGCTAAACGCCATCCACCCGACTTCCCCCCGTAGATATGCATCTACTCACCTGGTCTATATCTGCCGAAGATGGTGTCGCCATCCTCCTCTTCATCGCCCGCAGTCCACATGAGGGTACCTAAACCCAAACATGTAAATAGTATCGTAAACTGAATCACATACAAAAGTCAAAACGATGCAAGGAACCAGCATAGGTTAAAACCTATGCTCCGTTCACGCAAAAGAACCGAATATCGCTCGATATCGGCGTACAAACTCCGATGGATCGAGATAAACATTAACAAATAACTCGTAGTTTTAAAACACATTACTTATATTATAAAACATGATTAAATCCATCGAAACCCTAAAATCCATCAAACCGTCCAATTTCATAAAACCCGCAAATGCAAATTTACCGTTTTTCATCAAAACTTGACATTTAAATGAAACCAATGGTTATAAAACTCATTAAATAGCATCACTAGACTATACAAACCATTACTATATTTTTATTACACAATTTTGTATAAATTTGAAATTTCTAGTTTGCACCCTTTAACAATTTTCAACATTTTTCAAGCAAAATACCACAATTCCACCACAAAACATGATTTTGCATAAATTAATGACTTAAACCACAATTCATGATGATAATGATATAATGAAACCATAATTATATTTTTAATCTCATTTATATAGGAATTTCTAAAATCTAGTTTACAAAATTAGCAATTTTTATCACAATTTATCAATTAACCATAGAAACTAGCAATCAAACTAAGTTTTTCTTTCCATTAACATGCTAATATTTCCACTAAAACTATAATCCAATGATAACAACCCAAATTAGAATTTTATATTAACCACAACCACATTTTGCAAAAACCTAGTTAACTAAATTCCTAATTTAAAACAATTTTTAAATAACAATTTGTTAAACAATAACTATGCAAGATTTCCTAATACTAAAAGTGTTAAACTAACTAATATAACCCTAATTAATTATTAAAAATCATAACTTGAATTTAGAACCCTAGCTTGCATTTTAAAAAAAAGAACATAGAATTAATTCATTAAATCTAATTAAGCTTAATATGAACATCTAATAACAATAAATCAAAAGAAAGAAAATTATACCTTCAAAATGTGAAATCCAAATAAGAATTGAGCCTCCAAAATGTATGCTTTCCATCTCCAAATTTCATATAAAAATGAGCAAGGAATAAAGAGTATGGAATAAATAGGATTTTATGGAATTTTAATTGAATTTTTGATGTGTTTTTGATGAATTTTGAATAAAAATGAGGTGGAAAATGAGGGGGGGGGGCAGCCATGGGGGGTTTGTGGCCGGCCCTAGAGAGGTGAGGGAGAGAAAGAAGAGAGTGGGAAAAGTGTGTAGAAGTTTCAAGAGAAGAAACATCAATAAAAGTCTTTTCATGCTTTATTTATTTATTTATTTATTTATTTATTTACTATAGCAACTCAAGAAAGCTCTAGAAAATAGGAAAAATTTGCAGATAATTTTTGCATGATACACATTAAATTCTAATATGCCATGGTTCATTTTTACAAATTAAAACCATTCAAATTTGTAATTTACACTAATTTAGTGTAAAAATAAAGCTTATGTTAATATTTAAAATAATTAATTTAGGAAAAATATTTTATTAAACTAAAAATTTATAAGTGGCTAAATAAACACCATTTACTAGTAATTTCATAATTAAAATAGATATTTTTAAAATTATAATGAAAAACAATCACGGTTTGGTTTTATGAAAAATACATTTTACTTTACCGAAAATCCAAAAATTCACTTAAACACTTTTATTCATTTAATTATTTATTTAATCATTTTTAAAACGTTACGCTGGTGTCCTAACAGCATGATATCAATAATGGAGTATGAAACATAATATAAGCATGCGATGCGAAGCGAACCACAAAAATGAGTGGGAGCTGAATACTAGACGCAACTATAACTAATTTGTATTAATCTAATATAAGTCCTACAAATGGTGCCTTTTGAAATAACACGAATCATGGGGTTTTGAAAATAGGGGCTACGGTGTTTTTATGAAAAGATACGTCTTTTGAAATATCCGTAGGATTCCTTGGGCTGTCTTTTAAAATACCCACGATTCGTTAGTTTTTAAATAGGTAAGAATCGAATCTAATCTAACAACTAAACTAAACTAAAGGGCTAAGCTAACAAGCTGGACTACAGGTAAGGAAACCGCCTAACATCTGAGTCGATCCATATACATACCTGTATATATATTAGTCGGTGATCCTGCCTCAATAATATCATATCCGATACCATATCTATAATCAGACATCCTAAGTCAAGAGTGTGGATCAATCATCAAGATATAGCTCGTACGTAAATCCGTCGTACGGCATCCCCAAATCTGGGTACGGGTCAATATCATATTCCTCACACTATTCCTCTGGTATTCTCTTTATCCAAGATCATAGTCTAGGGTACTGACCTATGTCTAGTACAATACTGATATCATCAATATAGACATGATTTGGCTACTGATCGACAGTCTCGTACAAACTGATATCATCAGCACATATCATCATCAAGGGGTATACATCACCCAATACAACCTAGGATCAATATTCTAGCATATCATATCTCATATCACGATCACATGTCGACCACTTTATTTATAACACTATTCACCCGTATCGTCGTCCCAAGATCCGCTATAACACCAGGACGTACCTCAAGTACGAATCCTGCCATATCACCGATATCACAATCTCAACACAAATCCATTCGACTCATCTCAATCCGTATGTGAACACATAGTCCCATACCCATGTGAACACATAACAATATATTCCCGTAAGCACAAATGAAAGAAGAAAGTATGCAAGTATGGATGGGTGTGTGCAAGTGTGGTGCGACCGCTACTCTAGGGTTTCGCGACACTATAACATCCAAGAACACCAAATATCCATATTTATCATCAATAACTCAACAAAATAAACAATATATATATGTGTGTATATGTATTCGTATACATCACCACGAACTGCGGCGGTGCTATACGCCATCCACCCGACTTCTCCCCGTAGATATAAATCTACTCACCTGGTCCTCGCTCGTCGGTGCCGACGTCGCCACACGCTTACTTGTCGTCTCGAAGTCCACATGGGTACCTACATATCATAACGCACCGTATCGCATTAAAATCCGACTCATGATCAAAACGACACACGAATCGCACATAGGTCAATACCTATGGTTCTTTCACAAATCAACTCAAAAACTCTCGACGTCGGCGTACAAACGCCAAACCATCGAGAAAAAGCCCAAACACACTCATTTACACATTCACAAACACTAATTATAATATGAAATAGGTTGCAATTCACAAAAACCTCAAACTCACTTTAAAAGCTATTTTTCCGAAAATCTAGCAAGCATAATTAACCGTTTTAGTACAAAACTCGATGTTTAAATAAATCTAGCGGCCATAATACTTATTAAATATCTTAATTAAATCATCTAAACCATTTCTATAATTTATTCCCAATAAATTTCATTAACCCCAAAAATCTAATTAGGGTATTCATGGCATTATTAACATTTTTAAGTGTAGTTTAATAGTTTAGTTCATGAAAATTCAAGCTAGATTGTAGTTTGTGCATTTTTGCTATAAAATTGTTAAAATTTAGGTATTTTGTAACTAGAATTTTGGGGTTAATGAAATTTATTGGGAATATATTATAGAAATGGTTTAGATGATTTAATTAAGATGTTTAATAAGTATTATGGCCGCTAGATTTATTTAAACATCGAGTTTTGTATTAAAACGGTTAATTATGCTTGCTAGATTTTCGGAAAAATAGCTTTTAAAGTGAGTTTGAGTTTTTGCGAATTGCAACCTATTTCATATTATAATTAGTATTTGTGAATGTGTAAATGAGTGTGTTTGGGCTTTTTCTCGATGGTTTGGCGTTTGTACGCCGACGTCGAGGGTTTTTGAGTTGATTTGTGAAAGAACCATAGGTATTGACCCATGTGCGATTCATGTGTCGTTTTGATCATAAGTCGGATTTTAATGCGATACGGTGCGTTATGATATGTAGGTACCCATGTAGACTTCGAGACGACAAGTAAGCGCATGGCGACGTCGGCACCGGAGAGCGAGGACCAGGTGAGTAGATTTATATCTACGGGGAGAAGTCGGGTGGATGGCGTATAGCACCCCCGCAGTTCATGGTGATGTATACGAATACGTATACACACACATATATATATATTGTTTATTTTGTTGAGTTATTGATGATAAATATGGATATTTGGTGTTCTTGGATGTTATAGTGTCGCGAAACCCTAGAGTAGCGGTCGCACCACACTTGCACACACCCACCCATACTTGCATACTTTCTTCTTTCATTTGTGCTTACGGGAATATATTGTTATGTGTTCACATGGGTATGGGACTATGTGTTCACATACGGATTGAGATGAGTCGATAAGATTTGTGTTGAGATTGTGATATCGGTGATATGGCAGGATTCGTACTTGAGGTACGTCCTGGTGTTATAGCGGATCTTGGGGCGACGATACGGGTGAATAGTGTTATAAATAAAGTGGTCGACATGTGATCGTGATATGAGATATGATATGCTAGGATATTGATCCTAGGTTGTATTGGGCGATGTATACCCCTTGATGATGATATGTGCTGATGATATCAGTTTGTACGAGACTGTCGATCAGTAGCCAAATCATGTCTATATTGATGATATCAGTATTGTACTAGACATAGGTCAGTATCCTAGACTATGATCTTGGATAAAGAGGATACCAGAGGAATAGTGTGAGGAATATGATATTGACCCGTACCCAGATTTGGGGATGCCGTACGACGGATTTACGTACGAGCTATATCTTGATGATTGATCCGCACTCTTGACTTAGGATGTCTGATTATAGATATGGTATCGGATATGATATTATTGAGGCGGGATCACCGACTAATATATATACAGGTATGTATATGGATCGACTCAGATGTTAGGCGGTTTCCTTACCTGTAGTCCAGCTTGTTAGCTTAGCCCTTTAGTTTAGTTTAGTTGTTAGATTAGATTCGATTCTTACCTATTTCAAAACTAACGAATCGTGGGTATTTTAAAAGACAGCCCAAGAGATCCTACGGATATTTCAAAAGACGTATCTTTTCATAAAAACACCGTAGCCCCTATTTTCAAAACCCCATGATTCGTGTTATTTCAAAAGGCACCATTTGTAGGACTTATATTAGATTAATACAGATTAGTTATAGTTGCGTCTATTATTCAGCTCCCGCTCATTTTTGTGGTTCGCTTCGCATCGCATACTTATATTATGTTTCATACTCCATTATTGAAATCATGCTGTTAGGACACCAGCACCATTACCGATGATGCGTATGTACCACGTACACTTACTTGCCGGCTCACACACATCTTCATCGGTAATTGCCATGTCACGTACACCTTAGAAAATATTATTGCTTGACATAGCCTGTTAGCTAATAGTTTAGACATGATATTAGCGTACTTGCCTTATATGTTAGTTTTGATATTGTAGTTATTACCTGCTACTTCATGCATACTGTTATTCATTGTTATGCCGCATTCATGGATTCTCATGCATATATTCACTATTTTACGTGTTATTGAGGTTTTGGATTCGGATTTCCATGAGATTTTCTGGATTTGGAGGAAAACCGCAAAAACATAAATAAACCTTTTCTCTCTTTTAAAATAAAAAGTACGGGTTTCCCATGATGTATGAGTCGTCCACCATGAGTTTGCTGATGGATTTCGAGACCCGATTCGAGGAGTGGAGGAACCGTTTCGAGTACATGGTGGGCCCGGTGCGGTACCCCGGGGCAAGAGGATCGTGTTGTTGACGTTGAGCCTGCAGGGGAGCACTACCGACCGGTGATATTACCCGACACGTCGGATATCCGGAGGATACCGTCGTGGTCTTGAGATGGATGGTAGGGGCCGGTCTGGATTGACGGCGCCCTAGATATTGTGATTGAGATATTGAGATTTTGAGATATTGAGGTACAGAGATTGTGATACAGAGATATCGCGATATTTGGACACTTGTTTTGTGTCGATGATGGGCACTGTTTTATGCTGATTTCATTTATGGCACCTCACTTTTAAAATACAGAAATCTCACTGATTTATGAAAGCAGTTTTCGTCAGTACAAGCATTCTGTTCCATGCATTCATACCTCATTCATATGATATATTGCTACTTGAGGCACTGACACGGGCATATGAGATCACACTAGGGTTAGATATTACCCTAGCCATTGTTATAGGCTGCATGTTATTCATATATTTGAGGATATATTATGATCATTGACCTAGGTTGCGTTATTTATGCGATTTCTGTGCGTAGATGTTTTTCTATTCACGAGTTGGCAACTCACCCCCGTTGTGCCCCAGTTTCTTGCAGGTTTGCCGTACAGGTTTCATTACGGCTTGCGGGCATAGTTTCCTTCGGGTGATTTGCTAGTAGGTGGGTTTACTTGTATCGTACCCCCTATTATATAACTTGTATATTATTACTCTGTTGTATCTAGAAGTTCCATCAACCAAACATGTATTTATTTTGAGATAGAGACCGGTGATATTATTCCTTCGACTTTAGAGTCGCGCGTTATATTTCTGTGGTTTTCTTGTGGTTTTGAGCTTCCTTTTGAATTTTGATCCTCGCCGTTGGCGTTGTATATTATATTGCTTGTGTGGTTGTGACCGTCGATTGACGAAGAGTTAGCTCCCGCTTGGGGAAGCCTTTTTATTGATTTCGTATACTATTCATGTTGTATCCCGTTTGGGAGCCAGTATTTACAAAGGAGACTCTGCCGAAATTTTCAGGAAATATTTAATGTTTTTAGAAAAGGCATAATTCGGTTTATGCTATTAAAACTACTTGATTTAAATTGGTTTTCCTTCACTCTACTATTTTTCTTGGTTTGGATTTCTGGGTTTTCGGCTTAGATTACGTACGCCTCGAGACGTTCGTAGTTTAAGTGCCGGTCATATTCCTTAATTGCGGGACGTGACAAAGTTGGTATCAGAGCGTTAGGTTTTACCTTCGGAGCGTAGGATGGCCTTTGGTTGATGGAATAGGTGACTAAAGTAGAGTGATGTACCATGGGTATGTTCCGCGGCATACTTACGATACACTACTCCACTTAAGGAGCCTTAGGATATACATTTCTTTGCTCAGTATCATATTCATTCCTGATCTAGCCTCATCGGTACCAGTTGCGGTTTGCTGCCATGATTACGGGCAGGGAGAGCTACAGCTAGAGTTGCGGTCAGCACGAGCTCGTCACGAACGAGGACTGACCAGGGAGAAATTCCGGCGACACACGATTGCGGAGATGTGTCTTTTTACTGTGTTTCCGCGCCACGAGCGTTTGGCGGATCGCCTTTATGAGGTTACTCGGATGTGCTGATCGACACTAGAGGATTGAGCCAATGATAGAAGGTCGCTAGTCACCCACGGATGAATGACTGAGACATGTGGTTCGTTCGCCTACCCGATGAGAGGTCATCAGATAGATTGATTCCAGCTAGAGACGACTTCACGCGGAGACGTTGGGAGTCGACAGAGGCGATCGAATGTCAGAAATCTATTATTCCAAGTTTAAAGTAGTCGGAAGGACATGCAGGCAATTCTATGGTCTCTCTAGAAGAATGAAACCCTAACTCGACTTAATTACCATGTGAAAGCCTTTGAACCTTAGGGTTTGCGGCAGTTCCGCGGCGCCATTAGTGAGGCTTGGGTTTGTGCTGGACCACCGATGCTGTGGTATGTATTCAATACTATTAAACTGTGCCCAAGATGTTGAGCTCTTGGGGGATTATGAGGTTTTGACGAATCGATCGAATGGTTCGACTTCATTTGGATGCTAGGTGGCGAGATGCATTTCTTGGGAGACTCCCGATACGAGGATAGCCATTGGAGCTCAGTCCATGCAGCCACGACGAGACAAGTCCGAAGCGGTCGACATTAGAAAAAGGTGAAGTAAGAGGTTCGTACCAGATCTAGATGAAACGACGTTCCACTCCGCCGACATCAGAGATGCGATACGTATGCCGAGGCATTGTACTTGGATATACCTTCCAGAAGGAGTCGCGTTGAGTATGCAGCCGTTCTAGAACGAGAACAGATCTAGTAAGGGACGATGACTTCCGGACAGTTCGGCAGAGACGAGATTTGGGAGAGATCTCGATAGGACCTTTCTGGAATAAATTACGAGAAGACTTGGACCCAGTAGTGGTCATGTTATGCACACCGGCAGGCCAGAGTTCAGGATCGTCGATGAGGCATGCTATGAGTGACCACGACAGCTGGCTAGAGATTCTTGAGTATGTGCTTGAGCGAGACTATTCCGCCATACTAGATTTCGATGTTTTGGGTGAATTATTCGCATGATTTGGTTTTGATGATTGAGGATTTACGATTTTCGCACAGTCGTTGCACTTGATATCGTTTTCGTGCTTTGGTTTCACATGTTTGTGATTTTACGGTTTTAGACATTTGAGTTGATTTTGTGCGTATACACGCACACGATTTGGTTCCTGCACTCTGTATAGTTTATATATGCTTGCAGTGCAGTGATACGCCTTTTGTGCACTTAGATGCACTGGACTTCGATTTCGATTGTGATACTCGATATTTGTTTTGTGAACCTTGTGCACCTGATTTGATTTTGCGCATGTTCGGCGCTTGATATTGAATTTCATGATTTCGTGCATGATGGATGCCCCTGGTTTTGGGTTTTCGCGCATGTTGAGCGCATGTCTTGAGATGCGATTTTGGTGCACACCAGATGCACTAAATCGAGATTTTTTTCGTGCATGTCAGATGCACCTGATTTTGCTGTCAGGCACACACGTTGCCTACGACAGATGCTTTGTGCACACCCGATGCACTTAGATCTTGTTTTTGTGCACTTATATGGCACGTATATGGATTTTGATTATCGTGCGCTCCAGACGCAAGTAGTATTCATACGCGTATTTTGGGATTGATTTCTTATAGAGCAGTACGTTTTTTTTATGATAATTGCGATGTGTTTTCCTACTAAGCAGGACTAGTCAGAGGACAGTACCTGAATATATTTTGCATGCATTGATAGTTATTGAAGGGATTTCCAAAAAGCGAGCTATAGCCTCAGTATTTACCTACGTGTCTGATATTACACGAAATGTTTAAAAAAGGAGACCCTTCTAAATTGTTTCCAAAACGGCGGAACATACATTTCAAACAAAGGTATATATGTATATGGTTATTTTCTTATGATAGACGTCCACCACTGTGCAGTGTTATACGCGTTGCACAGCGCCTTAAAGAGATTTGGCATGCATTTCCTTCAGATACTTACATATATAGATTCGATATTTACATGTATAGTTTCGAGTTATATCATATTGGTTTTGCTTTGGATTTGGCATTGATGTCTTCCCCATGACTCCGATGATTGCGAGATGCTTGATGGAGTTTTGATTTGAGTTATATGCTCATTTTTCATGCGCATGCGCTGCGCTACGATTTGTTTTATGTATTTACGATTTCGGAGCCCCGACTACTTGATGGTTTTGCTTAGATGTTTAGTATTTGGGGGGAGTTTTAATTTAAATTCTGGGACCGAATTTCTTTAAGGGGGGAAGATTGTAACGTTTTGAAAATCGTTTCGGTGAAATTTCGAAAAAACGGTAAAATAAGGGGGTTTTCTGTAAAAAGTCAAAATGCAAATATCTTTATTATAAAATCAAATATACATATTCTTGCTATGTAATTTCTTGTATTTGGTGTTTATTGAGCCACTGCTGAAATTTCAAATTTTCTGAAATTTTTTCCGAAATTAATTATTTTAATATTATTTTAAGCCGGTAAGAAAATACATTAAATTAGCGATAAATACAAATTTAAATGGGATAATTTTAATCTTTAAAATCATGTTAATTAAAATCTAGTTGTAATATAATTTTTTAGTATTTTATTTCAAGTTTTAATTGATTTATTTTATGGAAAACAAAAATATAGTTATTTTGAACTAAAACTTGCAAATATGGTATTGTGGGGGGTCTTTTTGCATAGAATTTTTTTGTAAAGTCTCTCACACTCACCCTCACTCCCCTTGGCCGGCCCCACACTATTGTAGCAGCCCAAGAATTTTATTTCCCTCTTTTTGACCTTAAATCATGTGAGAAATGGGTTAAAATAAGGTTTTTATATATAGTAAAGTAGGTGGGGGTATTATGGTAATTAGGAGGGGCTTTGACCTTAGAATTTCCACCCCAATTTCCTCACCTCATTCCAGCCCTTCTACTGGCCAAAATTCTGCTACAACAGCCCCCATCTTTTTCCCCCATTTTCCATCTCTTTTGCTTCAAAAATCGCCTCAAAATCCATTAAATAAATCCCAAAATCCAAATCCAACTCCTACCCATTTCTCATTAGCCAAACTTACATGGATCTAGGGAAAAAGTTGGCATTTTAGAGGCTTTGATTTCCATAATTGATCTCTTGATCATGAGGTATAATTCTAATATTTTTCTTAAATTGTTGTTAATTGCTTTAGGTTAGCTTAATTATATGTTTAAATAGGTTTTTATTTTAGTTCTAAGTGCATGATTTGAAATTCAAGAGTGGGATTTGAATTCAAATTGGGGTTTTGTGTTGTGAGTTTAGGGTTGTGTGATGTATTTGATATATTAGGTTATGCTAAATCCAATTTAAGGATTTTTATCTCCATTATTTAATCAAATTCCAAAAACCTAGTTTACAATTTATATAATTATCATAATTTAAATCAACAAATATGCAAACTAGCAACTTAAATTGGATTTAGCATAACCTAATATGTCAAATATATCACACAACCCTAAACTCACAACACAAAACCCCAATTTGAATTCAAATCCCACTCTTGAATTTCAAATCATGCACTTAGAACTAAAATAAAAACCTATTTAAACATATAATTAAGCTAACCTAAAGCAATTAACAACAATTTAAGAAAAATGTTAGAATTATACCTCATGATCAAGAGATCAATTATGGATATCAAAGCCTCTAAAATGCTAACTTGTTCCCTAGATCCATGTAAGTTTGGCTAATGAGAAATGGGTAGGAGTTGGATTTGGATTTTGGGATTTATTTGATGGATTTTGAGGCAATTTTTGAAGCAAAAGAGATGGAAAATAGGGGAAAAAGATGGGGGCTGTTGTAGCAGAATTTCGGCCAGTAGAGGGACTGGAATGAGGTGAGGAAATTGGGGTGGAAATTCTAACGTCAAAGCCCCTCCCAATTACCATAATACCCTCACCTACTTTACTATATATAAAAACCTTATTTTAACCCATTTCTCACATGATTTAAGGTCAAAAAGAGGGAAATAAAATTCTTGGGCTGCTACAATAGTGTGGGGCCGGCCAAGGGGAGTGAGGGTGAGTGTGAGAGACTTTACAAAAAAATTCAATGCAAAAAGACCCCCCACAATACCATATTTGCAAGTTTTAGTTCAAAATAACTATATTTTTGTTTTCCATAAAATAAATCAATTAAAACTTGAAATAAAATACTAAAAAATTATATTACAACTAGATTTTAATTAACATGATTTTAAAGATTAAAATTAGACCATTTAAATTTGTATTTATTGCTAATTTAATGTATTTTCTTACCGGCTTAAAATAATATTAAAATAATTAATTTCGGAAAAATTTTCAGAAAATTTGAAATTTCAGCAGTGGCTCAATAAACACCAAATACTAGCAATTATATAGCTAGAATATGTATATTTAATTTTATAATAAAGATATTTGCATTTTGACTTTTTACAGAAAACCCCCTTATTTTACCGTTTTTTCGAAATTTCACCGAAACTATTTTCAAAACGTTACAGCACTCCTCCGTCCAATCGAAAGGGACTCCCTTCCGTGTCAACCCGGTCAAAGGTGTAGCAATACTGGAGAAGTCCTGCACAAATCGCCTGTAGTAACCGGCCAACCTCAAAAAGCTGCGAATCTCCGTAACCGATGTGGGTCTGGGCCAACGCTGCACGGCCTCGATCTTCCTCGGGTCCACACATATACCGTATCGTGAAATCACATGCCCCAAGAAGTCTACGCTGTCTAGCCAGAAAGCACACTTGGAGAATTTCGCATAAAGCTGGTGCTCCCTCAAAATCTACAGTGTAATCCGCAGGTGCTGCTCATGCTCCTCACTACTCCGGGAATACACCAAGATATCATCAATGAACACTATAATGAACAGATCCAAATATGGCCAGAAAATACGGTTCATCAAGTCCATGAATGCCGTTGGCGCATTGGTGAGTCCGAACGATATCACCAAAAACTCATAATGGCCGTAGCGCGTACGGAAAGCTGTCCTGGGAATGTCCTCCTGTCGAACCCGCAGCTGATGATAGCCCGATCGTAAATTGATCCTCGAAAAGTACCCTGCCCCCTGAAGCTGGTCAAACAAATCGTCGATGCGCGTCAAAGGATACCTGTTCCGCACTGTCACCCTGTTCAGCTGGCCGTAGTCGATACACAGACGCAAACTGCCATCCTTCTTCTTGACGAACAGGACTGGAGCACCCCAAGGAGAAACACTGGGTCGAATAAGTCCCTTGTCCAGCAAATCTTGCAACTGACCCTTCAATTCTCTAAGTTCCGCCGGGGCCATCCGATAAGGCGGTATGGAAATAGGCCCTGTGCCAGGAACCAAATCAATACAGAAAGAAATGTCGCGCTCGGGCGGTAGCCCAGGAAGCTCGTCAAGGAACACATCAGGGAACTCGCTAACAACCGGAACCTGATCCAATGGAACTTGTGTAGCACTAGCATCGCAAACATAGGCGAGAAATCCCTGACATCCCTTCCTCAAAAGTCGTCCAGCGCGAAAAGAAGAAATCACACTGTGAGGGGCGGCACCACGGTCCCCCAACACAACAAAAACCGACTCGCCGGGAAAACAAAATCTAACTGTCTTCTCACGGCAGTCCACAGAAGCATAGCACGTGGCTAACCAATCCATGCCCAAAAGAACGTCGAAGTCCAACATCTCCAGAAGGATCAAGTCGACAGGCAACTCTCTCTCGCCAATACAGACGGTGCAGGACCGGAACACGTGCCTAGCAACAAACGACTCTCCTACAGGAGTGGTCACAACAAGCGGCTGATCAAGCAAACCGGACTCTCTACCCAAACTCGGCACGAAGTATGTGGATACGTACGAGTGCGTGGATCCGGGATCGAACAAAACGTGTGCATCAACTGAACATACTGGAAGGATACCTGAAACCACTGCATTAGACGCCTGTGCGTCCTGACGCGTCAAAGCAAAAACCCGCGCCTGTCCACCACCTGCGACTGACTGCCCTCTGCTTCGGTCATCTCGCCCTCTCTGAGCAACTCCTCCACGTCCACGACCTCTCTTTGTGTGAGTCTGGCGCGGAGCAACGGTAGGTACAACGGGCAACGCCCTCTGGGGTGGTGAAGGTGGTATGGTAACATGCGGTGCTGTCGCCTCCCTCCGGTGTATCTCAGGACAATCTTTAACGAGGTGAAGTAGACTGCCGCATCTAAAGCAATCCCGCGGCGACAGATGACTCTCCTGGGGATACGAACTAAACATCTGGCCTCGTCCCGAATCTCTGCTACTTCTCGTACCAGAACGATACCTGTCGCGGTGTCTGAATGACTGCCTTCGTGCGGATATACTAGTACGAACTCTCTTCGACTCTGGAACTACCGAAGTCTCAGCAAGGCGCTCCTCGACTAATAGGGCTGCGTCTAAAGCTGCTGCATAGGTCTCGTAGTGCTGCGCGCCGATCGCAAGGAATAGTGGTGTAAGCAAGCCTCGAACAAATCTCTTGACTCGCAACTCCTCGGTAGCCACTAAATACGGGGCATAAGCTGCTAGCTCTATAAACAGCACGTCATACTCTGCCACTGTCATCCCTGGCGTCTGGTGCAAGGACTCAAATCTGCGTGCTCGGGCATCCCTTACACTTTGGGGAAGGAAACGGGCTAGAAATACTGTCACGAACTCCGTCCAGGTCATAGGAGGAAGACCTGCTGCTCTGCCCTTCTCAACTGAATCACACCACTTCTGCGCAAGACCTTCCAGACGAAAGCTCGCGAACTCAACCCATCTCGCATCTGCGCATCTGAGGGAACGACATATCCGGGCCATCCTGTCGATGAAAGACTGTGGGTCCTCGGCTGTATCGGTGCCTGTGAAGACCGGAGGCTTCAGCCTCATGAACTCTGACAGCGATACTGTAATCACCTCCATGGCTGCAGGGGCAACTGGCTGTGCGGTAGGTACCATCGCGGTCTCTGGAACCGGTGGAGCTACCTCTGGTCACTATGCTCGAAGCGTCTCGACTAGTGATCCTATCATCTGGCGCATCTCCTGCATACTGGATCCCATCGTCTGGCGTATCTCCTGCACACCAGCCCCTAGTGTGGCAATCTGATCTGTCACGGTAGGAACAGCCTGCTCAGGCACAACTGGTGTACTGCCCGGATCAGTTCTCATCTCGGACGAGTCAACTCGAATCTCGGCCCTCGCGGCCGCTCTCTGCGCCCTCGTAGTCTTTGGCAGCATAATGGCTGAAAGGAAATTAGGATTCGATAAGAATACGGAAATCGAATCACAAGAATATATATATACTCAAGAAGGAATTAAATCAATAAGTCCTAAGGTCGCTTAGGCGGAGTACCGTGTCGTGAGTATGCCGCGGAACATACACACGCTACGCTACCCTGCTGCAGCTACCTACTCCATCATACCAGGGTCATCCTACACTCCGAAGGTAAAACCTACGCTCTGATACCAACTTTGTCACTACCCGAATATTTCGACTCGTGACCGGCATTTAACCACGCTACGTCTACAGGCGTAACGCGACTAAGTAAGCCGAACCCAGAAATCAAAACTATTTAAAAATAGTGAGTGTTGAAAACATTTAGTTAAAACATTTAGAAAAACTTAAATAATTCAATAAGTTCTTTTAAAGTTACTTAATCATTTAAATAATTTTGGCAGCATTTCCTTTGTAAAAGTAGCCCCGAGACCAAGTATAAAAGAGGATATGGGTAAAAATGAGATATAATGAAACAAAATATTCCCAAACAGGAGCAATCACGCCCAACGGCGGAAACCATTATCACAAGAGTAATATACGACGCCGTAGCGAAGAATGAGCAATAAGTAAACATCACAGAATATAAACCGCATATAAAAACAGTTGGCTCCCACGAGCTCGACACTAGAATACAAAATACACAACATCGTCCTCACACAGTATCTAAGTCCAGTACATAAATGGTAGATGGAGAATACTAGATACAAAAGGAGTACAATAAAAGTAATCAGATACCACAACCCACCTAAATGCAAAACAGCTCTCACCGCAACTGTAGTGGTATCTGTAGCTAAAAGATGCAAAAGACAGCCTGCCGCGACTATGCTGAGGGCAACCTGCAAATACTGTGGCACAACGGGGGTGAGTTGCCAACTCGTGAATAGAGATAACATATAAAGGTAATCACGAGCATGCACGTATTGCGCTACTCAAACAAATGCCAGCAGATGATATCGATGCGTGATAAGCAGTATGTGCAATAATCATGCAGATGCCCTGTCAGGTAAAATAACTACAGGATGAGATATATGGTAATCAATGCTGAGCATGGGATAAACAACATCTACACGAAATATCAACGTGGAAAACAATCGGTGCCCACAACTGCACCCAAATCCCAAATAACTCAGGCGCCGGCACACCCATCGGCCCTCAAATCCTGTAAATCTCTGAGAAATCACGAGTGCCCAACGTCGGCACCCAAAATATCATAAAATACTCGTGTCTAGCATCGACACGCAAATCCTCATATATCGGGCTCCGTCAGTCCGGATCAGCCCACGGGGTCCGTCTGCGGTATCGGCCCTCGGCCCCAGCAGTACGGATTATCCCGCATCCATCTCTCGACTCTGGTCAGTATCCTTTGGATAACCGCCAGGTCCAACCAATCACCTGTAGGTACTCGCCACCCTGCCAGGCTCATCGTCTACTCCACGAAAAACATTTCTCGCCCCGGGGAACCATACCGGGTCCATCACGAACCCGCAAACGGATCATCCATCTCCTCGAATCGGGTTTCAAGCACACGTCTCAGCACCGAGAAAACGCGTGGTGGACGCACCAAAATATCATATCACGAGGAACCGGGTTTTCAAATCGTGCATCTTTTCTTAAAAATCCCACGGTCCTCAAAACCCAGAAATCACATGAAAATCCAACACCAAGAAGTAAATCCAATGCGATGTGCTATGTACATCAATCCATGATATAGGTATAAGGGAAAACCGCTTTTAAAATTAGTTTCTGTTTTTAAAGATATCATGCGGCTCCCAATTTCCATGAAAGTCATATCGAATCATATATGAAATGAACTACAGCAATATAATCATGGCAGTTCTACAGTGAGTGTGTCATGGCAATTACTAACGGTGTGTGTAGCATGCAGATTAGTGCTCGTGCAAAATGAACCGTTAGTAATAGTGCGGTGTTGTATCAATTCTAAGCATACATACAGCAGGGAATGCAATATGCAATGACAGTCCATGAGGTAAATGCAACATATAATAATAAGGTCCTATCAGCCCTGACGCATAACGCCATGCGGGCGATATCCCCGTAGATGTTAAATCTACTCACCGAAGTCTCACGCTAAGTGTAGCCGACGACTTGCTTGCCCTTCTTCGCAGCGTCCGTCTTACTCGCCTGCGAACCTAGAATCACATAACATATATCACACATAAGCTCAATTTCATAAAAACATGATATTAGGGTCAACCTAGAGACCCGTGTCGTAACCCAATCGCGCGTGTGCGCGATACGCTAAAACGTGTGATCACGCGCCTGAAACTACCCTGACGCGTCGCGATATGCAGAAACCCCAAACCCACACACATATCACGGGTGTCGCGAAGGTTTAAAATACGAGAAATAGGTATTTAGTCCCAGATTTTTATACAGAACTTAATTTACAAAAATATGTATATCACAAAACTCCACATAGCAGCAGACACCCATAGGACCAAACCCCAACCTAAACCCTTTATTTAAATATAATAGTCACAAAACACATCCTAAGATGTTACAGGGGCGCCCAGCGGGTCATAGAATATGTTGGCCCGGGTGATCTGCGGCCGTGGGAGGCAGCGAGGCGGTAGTCAGCAGTGTCGACGCGAACAAAGTCTTCTCTTCCTTTGTAGGGGTCCCGGTCCCGAGGTAGGGGAGCGGCGACATGGGGAGTTTGCCCTGCCGTTTAGACACGGATGAGCACATCCACGACGGACGCGAGTCGATCTATCTGGGCGGCTAGGGCGTTGATGGTGCTCAGGGGAGGAGATTCATCCGCGCCTCTGTTGTGGGGGAGGCGGCGGCTAGCGCTTGGATCCTCGCGGTGATCGTTCGCCATTGACGGCGCCGGCTGACGTATGTCGGATCACGTCAAAATGTTACCTTTCGTAGATCTACTGTTGGCGACGACGGACGGCTGAGATTGGGTTGGAGGTTGACTCCTGAAGCGCGTGGATCTCAATAGGTCTGAGGTGGTTGAGGCCGAGCTACCTGCAAGGAAGTCCCGAGGTGGTTGCACCACCGAGGACCCTCCGACGATCAAGTTAGATCGGATATTTGAGCAGAGTAACGGCCTAGTGGGGAGAAAATGACTTACTTGAACTGTCTGAAAGAGGGGTTTATATAGCTGCAGTAATGGGCAGGCAGGCGTGAGAATCATGCCGGCCGTTACGCCTCCGGCGTCACGCCCGCGTGATAGGCGGGATCCCGCATTAATGACGAGACAGGATCGTTAATGGGGGATCGTGATGGCGTGGAACGCGGGATCGTAGGCGGCGGATGTAGGGTTCCTAGGCACTCTAATGGAGTCTCACAAGTGATCAAATATGCACAAATCAAATTTTACGGGTGCCTACAAACCCTAATACGGATCGTCAACTAGATATATAGGCGATGCGAGAAAGTAAACGGAAATATAGCTAAAGAGAAGGGGCTACAACCTTTGTAGATCCGGTCCTCCACCTCCTAGGCTCCGCGATGAAGTCCCCTCGCTGTCCAAATCGGATCTTGGGCTCTAGCGTCGGCTTCATCGGAGAATAAAGAGGGCTAGGTCATCGACGACGATGCCGAAGATGATCTACGTCGAGGCATCGCTAGATCAAGCTCCAACTTCACCAAGTCAAGAAAACTTGTGAAGGAAACACCCTATACTACTTGGCAAGAGGTAGAGGATGAAGAAATAGGATGTGGGTTCACTTTAGAATTGGATTTCTCACTTGTTTTGGCTAGTTGCCATTAAAGGTTGCAAGCTTTTTCTTTTGTTGAAGAAGAAGAAGATGAAGAAAAAGAATATGATAAGTATATCTAAATTATCAAATAAAATGATACTTATCATGATAGTAACCATAGTTAGGTGTAGATAATAAACCATGGTTAGGGTTAATGGTTAGGTTTAGGAAAAGAACAAGAATGGTCAAGATTTCAACATTTCATGAAGTTTCCACAAAACTACAAAAAAGCCACCATTCTCTTTATCTTTTCCAAAAAGAAATAAATAAATAAATCAATAGATAAATGAATAAGATAAAAGTAAACCCTAACCACTAACTTAACCATTGTTTAATTCTTTACACAAACCTAAGCTTGCATGTATCATCAAACATGATACAATCTTGTGCTCAAAAATATATCACATATACAATGTGCATTTCAAGTGAGAAAATCCATTAAAGTGAACAAATACTAGTTAATGCAAAGTAATACATAAAATATATAATTATGCATTAAATCATTAAATCAACACTTGATTCAACGATCCGGTCATGTCGCATATAACCAGCTAGTATCCAATGTATCGGCTTATCGAATCAATTCTTGATTCGATAACTAGGTCATATCGCATACAACCATTCGACACATACATCGCGAGAATGAAATACGGTATCACATACACGCATTATTCTCGGTCCCGCACATATCTCATATGCGCTCCTATTTCGTTTCGCTTGAGCTAGGAAACCTCTGTGTAGGACTTTAAAGACTCGTCAATACGCCGGCAGCAGGTGATGATCATATCAAACACCCACAAGCCGCAAGCGGTCTGCTAAACGTAACGGCCACCAGGGTATTGAGCGATCAGAAGATCGACGAGCAAGCCCGCTCACACTCCTGTGAATCCAACCAGTAACACTTACCGTACAGTCCGGTCTGTTCGTCTGATATGTCGCATATCTCGCCTAGGGGTGGTAAACGTCAGACCCCAGTAGCTCGATAAGTCATGCCGACGTGAAGTACATGACATGTGTGAAACTACTGATAACACTTAACAGTAGGTCACTGCAACCCTGGCCAGGGATTTCCTGTTATGGCCAGTCGAGCATAGCGCAACATCAACCCCCAATACCGGGAGAGACGAATCCCCTCCTATCGCTCATTGCCTCCATGTGAATCGGGAATGTACCCAAAAACCACCTGTTTGCACCACTCGGTAGAGCCGTGGTAGGGTGGAAATTAAAGCACAGTGGGAGACACACAAGACCCTATGACGAATTAGGGTCAACAGACTAAGCTGTACGAGTGTCACCAGAGAACTGCCATCTGACGTGAGGTATAATACCATCTGGGAGTTCTCGGCGAGTCGGTTCAGTGTAAGTCCACGTTGCGACCCCCGGTTCTTACGGTGAGGCGGAAACGGTATAAAAATCAAATTTTTAGCGCAAGGGGCAACATGGACTAACAAAGTCGGGATTTTTTCCTAAACTAAAACTAGCAAACATGCTAAAGAGAGTTAGCTACTCGGAAAGATGGTTATACCTAAACTTGAACTACTTCTTCTTGAAACCTTGTAGAGGTTGATGGTTCTCTTCTCGTCGCCTTCTTCCGTCGAAGATGGATCCACCTGAGGGTTCAACCTTCGGGCTCTTTCTCGAACTTTGAGTGAACTAGAATCTCCGGCTTGCTAAACCCTTGATCCTAGAGTGAGTAGAGAGTGTCTAAGGGGTGCTTTTCTTTTAAGGAGAGGGATTCTCAACACATGAGAAGGATTCTCCTTTGGCTAGAGGAAGAAGAAGATGAAGTGAGGAGAGAGAAGCTAAATGATAGAATGAGCTCTTTTTTTTTTGCAACCATAAGAAAAAGCAAAAGAATTATCAAATTAATAATAATAATGAAAATGAAAAGGTTGATGGAAAGTTTAGGAATGACCATTATCATTTCAAACATTAAATGAATTTGCTAGAATCAAAGAGCATCTTTCTTTTGTAATGATGATGGTCAAAACTTCAACCATGGTCAACAAGTCAACCATGGTCAACAAGTCAACATAAAAAACCAACCATGACACAATTTCATTTTATTAATATTATTAATTGATATAACACAAATCCATTAGGGTTTGGAAAAAGACGACTGTCAACTGTGCATACGCACCCGTTCCGAAACCCTAATGAAAGCCCTCTTCCTCTTCCTCAAATAACTGTGCATACACACCTGCATCCTTGTTCCGAGGAACATGAATACTGAGAGATAAAAAGCAACCCCAAAACATATACCAGTATCCGGCTCAAACCAGAGCCCGCTGGCAATATCCGTCCGGACTCCAAACGTGCACAAGTGCGCGGATGAGAACGAACCCTGTCGCAAAACCATGCGACCTCTACTCTATTTTGCCCAGAGGCGAATACCCTCTGTGTGGGACTCTAAAGACTCGACACTACGCTGGCAGTGGGTTTAACCACAGACCGCAAGCGGCACTAGCTGTGCGTAACGGTCCCCAGGTAGACGCCGATAAGAAGGCTGATGAGGTGAACCCCATCTGAACTCCTACTGAGTCAGAATGTGACAGTCTCCGTACAGTCCGGTCTGTTCGTCTGATACATCGCATGTCGGGCCTAGGGGGCGGTAAAACGTCAGTCCCCTAATAGCGGTACAAGTCATGTCGGAGTGAAGCCCAAAACACCCTGAGATAACACTGGAAGCCTACCAGTATATCTCGCTTGCCCTGGCCAGGGACTACTCGTGTAATGGCTCTCCTAGACACTGCGCGATGTCAACCCCCAATACCGGGAGAGACGAATCCTGTCTAACCGTCACTGCCTCCAAGTGCTTCGGGACTGCACCCAACCACCACCTGTTTGCACGACTCCTTTGAGCCGTGGTAGGGTAGTGATCAAAGTGCAGTGGGAACACACTCGAGGCGAAGTGCCAGTGTCAAGTCAGCGGACTAAGCTGTACTCATGTCACCTGGGAACTGATAACTGACGATAGGTATAATACCAACCTGTCAGTTCCCGACGAGTCCTGTCCAGTGTACTCGTAACCCAACGAGCACCCGTATACTATCTCCAGTACGACGTACTGATGGCTGTGGGATAGACCATCTCCCATACTGGGATGAGAAGCGCATACGCTAGTCTACTCCGGAGTATCGATGCCCTGTCTCGATAGTCCTGCGACTAGGGACCTGTATAAGGATGTGCTTATAGATTACCCAGCCCCCACTAGTGTGACTGCCATCACAACGCTGGTAATCAAACAAAGATCCTAAGGGCTCCACTAATGCGTATAAGTGATATACTGAAATAAACACAAGTACACATTGAAGTAGAAACAAACCAAGTAGCATACTACTATATTTAGCAAGATTGTTTATACAAGGTGAATATCCCAAGCTTCCATCAAGTAATATACAAACTAGTATGATACAGTAATGGCCTCTAGGGCATATACACTAACAATCTCCCACTTTCACTAAGGCCATGTATTGGCGTATCGAAGACCTATCATCTCGATCAGCCGCTCGAACTGAGTCTGGGGTAGGGCCTTGGTGAATGGATCTGCAGTGTTTTCTTCTGAAGCAACCCTCCGAACCTCGATCTCCTTGCGATCCACGATCTCCCTGATTAGGTGATACCGCCTCAAGATGTGCCTGGATCTCTGATGGGACCTGGGTTCCTTTGCTAAAGCTATAGCCCCGTTGTTGTCGCAATACATAGGTATTGGGTCAACAATGGACGGAACAACCTGAAGTTCTTTCAAGAACTTCCTTATCCAGACAGCTTCTTTTACGGCATCAGATGCAGCGATGTATTCCGCTTCCATCGTCGAGTCTGCAACGGTTTCCTGTTTGGAACTCTTCCAACACACCGCCCCTCCATTGAGGGTAAAGAAAAAACCCGACATGGACTTGGAATCATCCTTGTCACTCTGGAAGCTGGAGTCAGCAAAGGCCTCGATCTGGAGGTCTTTTCCGCCATACACCAAGAACATCTCCTTAGTCCTTCTCAGGTATTTGAGAATGTTCTTTACTGCTATCCAGTGTTTCTCCCGAGGGTTTGACTGATACCTGCTTACCACACTCAGTGCATAAGCTACATCCGGTCTGGTACACAACATCGCATACATTATAGAGCCTACCGCAGAAGCGTAGGGTATAACAGACATGCGATCCCTCTCCAAATCAGTCTTGGGAGACATCTCTTTAGAGAGGGTGATCCCGTGACAAGCCGGTAGGTTACCGCGCTTGGAATCTTCCATACTGAATCTTTTCAGTATAGTGTCGATGTACCTGGACTGTGAAAGTCCTAATATCCTCTTGGATCTATCACGATGGATCCGGATCCCCAGGATGTACGAAGCATCACCCAGGTCTTTCATGGAGAACCTTTGTGACAAGAACCCCTTGACAGATTATAGCATAGGAATGTCATTTCCTATTAAGAGAATGTCATCCACGTATAAAACGAGGAATACTACAGTTCTCGCTACAAATCTACTATAGATGCATGGTTCATCTGGATTTTTGATAAAGCCAAATTCCTTGACCGTCTCATCAAAACAGATGTTCCAACTCCGCGATGCCTGCTTTAGTCCATAGATGGACTTAAGCAACTTGCACACCTTTCCGCTGCTCCCACTCTGAATGAAATCCTCTGGCTGATCCATATAGACACACTCCTCTAAATTTCCATTTAGAAAAGCGGTTTTTACGTCCATCTGCCAAATCTCATAATCGTGGAAGGCAGCAATGGCAAGAAGGATCCGAATGGATTTCAGCATAGCCACTGGAGAAAAGGTTTCGTCATAGTCCAAGCCAGGTCTTTGACGGAAACCCTTTGCTACAAGTCTAGCTTTATAGGTCTCAACCTGTCCATCTACACCAATCTTCCTTTTGAAGATCCACTTGCATCCTACGGGTTTTACCTCGTATGGAGCAATGTCCAACGTCCATACTTTGTTGGTGTACATGGACTCCATTTCGGTCCGCATTGCATCCAGCCATTTTACCGAGTCAACGCTCTGAACGGCCTGCTGGAAGCTAGTAGGCTCATCATAGTCTATGATGCAATCCTCTCTATCCCCGTCTATGAGAAAACCGCAGTATCTCTCGGGCGGATGAGACTGCCTACTACTCCTGTGGAGCGGCATAGGAATGTCCTGTTCTTTTGAACTTACTGGCTCTTCCAAGTCTTCAGTAATAGCTTGTGGTTCTGGAATCTCTTCCAGTTCTATTGCGTTCCCACTTATCTGGGTTTCCAAAAACTCAGTTTCCAAGAAGCGGGCATGTTGAGAAACAAAAACTTTTTGTTCCTCAGCGGAATAGAACAGATACCCCCTGGAGTTCTTTGTGTTAGTGTATATGCCCTAGAGGCCATTACTGTATCATACTAGTTTGTATATTACTTAATGGATGCTTGGGATATTCACCTTGTATATACAATCTTGCTCAAAATAGTAGTATGCTACTTGGTTTGTTTCTACTTCAATGTGTACTTGTGTTTATTTCAGTATATACTTATACGCATTAGTGGAGCCCTTAGGATCTTTGCTTGATTACCAGCGTTGTGATGGCAGTCACACTAGTGGGGGCTGGGTAATCTATAAGCACATCCTTATTCAGGTCCCTGGTCGCAGGACTATCGAGACAGGGCATCGATACTCCGGAGTAGACCAGCGCATGCGCTTCTCATCCCAGTGTGGGAGACGGTCTGTCCCACAGCCGTCAGTACGTCGTACTTGAGATAGTATGCGGGTGCTCGTTAGGTTACGGGTACACTGGACAGGACTCGTCGGGAACTGACTAGTTGGTATTATACCTATCGTCAGTTATCAGTTCCCAGGTGACATGAGTACAGCTTAGTCCACTGACTTGACACTGTCGCTCCGCCTCGAGTGTGTTCCCACTGTACTTTGATCACTACCCTACCACGGCTCAAAGGAGTCGTGCAAACAGGTAGTGGTTGGGTGCAGTCCCGAAGCACTTGGAGGCAGGTGACGGTTAGACAGGATTCGTCTCTCCCGGTATTGGGGGTTGACATCGCGCTGTGTCTAGGAGAGCCATTACACGAGTAGTCCCTGGCCAGGGCAATCGAGATATACTGGTAGGTTTCCAGTGTTGTCTCAGGGTGTTTTGGGCTTCGCTCCGGCACGACTTGTACCGCTATTGGGGGACTGACGTTTACCGCCCCCTAGGCCCGCCATGCGATGTATCAGACGAACAGACCGGACTGTACGGAGAATGTCACACTCAGGCTCAGTAGGAGTTCAGATGGGTTTCGCCTCGTCGGTCTTCTTGTCGGCACTACCTGGGGACCGTTACGCACAGCTAGTGCCGCTTGCGGTCTGTGGTTAAACCCACTGCCAGCGTAGTGTCGAGTCTTTAGAGTCCCACACAGAAAGCTTTTCGCCTTTAGGCAAAAGAGTAGAGGTCGCATGGTATTGCGACAGGTCGCATGGTTTTGCGACAGGGTTCGGTCACATCCGTGCACTTGTGCACGTACAGTGTCCGGACAGTTTACACTAGCGGGCTTTGGTTTAAGCCAGATCCTAGTGTACCTTATGGGATTGGATTTATCCAGTTTGCATTCGTGTTCCTCGGAACGCGGATGCGGGTGTGTATGCACAGTTGACAGGGAGGCAGAGGCAGCGGATTCTCATTAGGGTTGTTGACAGTTGACCGTTGACTTTTTGACTTTATGCTCAACCCTAATGAGAATATGATATGTGATTAACTATTATATTAATTAAGTATTATGGTGATATGGTTGTTGACTTGTTGACTTTTGTTGACTTGTTGACTTTGGTGACTTGTTGACTTTTGTTGACTTGTTGACCGGTTGACTAGGCTTGACTAGTTGACCATCATGATAACCATGGTTATCATTTCATGCCAAAGACTTTTTCTTGCTTGTTCATTTGAGTAAAATGAGTGCATGACATGATAAGGTTATGGTTACTTCAACCATCACATAAGACTTTTGTTGATATGATGAGTTATCATTGCTTTGGATTATGAGAGGGTGAGAGAGAAAAGAGAGCCTCATTCTTTCTTGCTCATTCTCTCTCTTGTTCTTGAGCTCTCCTCTTGCTCTCATCCTCAACCTCTTGCTCCCTCTCTTGATCTATGGTTCTCTTGTCTCATGAGTTGAGAATCAAGAACCATAGATAAAATCCCATTCTAAATCATCTCTACTCATTCTAGTTCACTAGGTTTAGCAAACCAAGTGAACTAGTTTCTTCAAAGAACGAAGAAGGAGCTAAAGGTTGGAGCTTTCAAGTGGATCTATCTTCGGCGTACGGAGACAACGAGAAGGAGCCATCGAACCACCATCGGAGCTTGAAGAGAAGGAGTTCAAGTTTAGGTATAACCATCTTCATCCGAGTAGCTAACTCTCTTTAGCATAGTTTGCTAGTTTTAGTTTAGACAACGATCCCGACCATAGCTTAGTCCATGTTGCCTCTTGCGTTAAAATTTTGATTTTATACCGTTTCCGCCTCCCCGTAAGAACCGGGGGTCGCAACGTGGACTTACAGTGGTATCAGAGCCTAACTAAACTTAAACTAGCTTGGTAGTGAAGTGTAACGAAGTTCGGAACCGAAAAAAATCACAAAACCGGATAATCACAAAAACTGAGTTTCTGTTGAAATTTTTTCTGCTCAAAATGAAAAACTTTATACTCCTAAATTCGGCTCAGGGTTTTGTGTGAACACCCAAGAAAAACGATACAGTGATTCGCCTAAAGTGCCGCGCTTCCGCCGCGTGATCCTTCTTAGACGCCGCGGAACCGCCGCGACTTGGTGTCTTCTCTGCATCGTTTTTCGTGCAGTGTGTTTGTGTGTTGGTTTTGGGATTTTTAAAATATATTATATGTGCCCAGATTTTCCAGAAAAGAAATTTCCTTTTGGGGTCCTATAATTCCGTATTTTTTCCGAACTTCACTGCACTTTGACTATGATGGTTATATCTGTGATGCTTGCATGTATTGAACGTCGGCTAATCGCTATAAGTCGATTAGTCGGGGTTATACATGATCTGTAATGTGCTGGAATGTGTATATGAATGTGTTGGACTGTCGTGGGTGAATAGCCGGGGTGGATGTGAGATGAGCTTTTGTTTTTCTTTCATTCATTGTAAATGTAAATTGATGTAATAATTATTATTTGTTTGGCCGCACAACCGAGTCGGGGTTGTAGCCGTCATTGTATAATTCTTTTTACTGTTTTTGCTCCTAGGATAGACCCATGGAGGGGTACACAAACTACCAAGTACTTGGCGGGTAGTTTGCCGCACCCGTAGGGGTCTTGGGTGGGGTATTTGGCTATTCACCGCGACCGTGTTATCCGCTTTTCGTTTCAGGCTCAAAAGGATTGCGGATTGCTAGTATATCCAATGCATTCATCTGTGATCTGTAATGTCTATCATTGCTTACTATTTAGGCGTTGCTTATGTTTTACAGACGCGCTAGCCCAGCCCCCGCTCTGTCGTTAGTTAAATAACCTAACGGGTAATGACGGGGCCCAGTGGCGAATGCGAATGGCATAAGCGTACGTCATATTTTGGTTGTTTTCTGCAATGGTAGGGTTAAATGATGGGACGCATTAAAAGTACTAATGCAAGAATATCACGCATTAAAAGAACTAATGCAAGATAATAAACCAAGTTAAAGTCGTTGGAACACTTTCGAAAAACCACTCGGTTCTTTTCAAAATAACTTTTAAATGCGGAGCTTGAGCCACTCCTTCTAAAAGCTATCTCGTTCCATCGATTAAATCAAGTTCACTACGTTCACGGTTTCGCCAAAACCATTCGTAGCCCTCCGTCGTTTCGTATGAATATTCAATAAGTATTCAAGCTGTGTTTGTTGACCTTCGTCAAAGCATAGTGATTGGTAGCTATTGGGTATTCGTATGTAGCATAGATAGATGCGTTGGTTTGGGACATTCGCATTACCTTGTTGACCTTCGTCAAGGGTACATACGGGTGGATTCAAATTAACCTGGATAATGACGGGCAGAACTTGACATGTGACTTATGATTTGTTGACCTTCGTCAAGGTCATAAGAGCATGGGGCAAAAATCCACATCGGGAGTTTCATAAGTACTGAAACTTGCTAGATTTGCATACCATTTGGAGTGTGATGATTCTGGTAGGATTCCTTCAGTTTCGTCACGCGATGATATTTGGATCCCGATCCTACTGTGAGTATATGCTACTCCTCGGGAAATTTCTCACTTAACGATCAATGCTATAAACCTAGTAGGTGCCTAGAAAGGTGTTAGCGGGGCTACGCCCCCAGGGAAAAGAGGTTCTCTAATTAAGGAACTTCGCGAAAGCGTTGGAAAACCTCCCTCGAAGTACCGACACCGGCCTGGCTGAACGGTTAAGCAAGTATTGTACGGTGGGATTGATCCTGACTAATTCTTCCTTTATGGTTTGAGGAGGGATTCGAGAAACAGTGGGAGCCATCCTGTTTAGACAAACTAAAAACCACTCTAAACTTGCAAGAGCATCATGCTGAGTGTTTCTTCTTCTCTCTTCTAATTGCAGCGACCAATCCACATGACTGGACTTAAGTTACTCCTAGATAAAAACAAACTGACAGGGCCAAACTACAAAGATTGGCTCAGGAATGTCAAGATAGCAATCACTTATGACAAGCTGGGGTATCTTCTTACCACCAAAGCTCCCCCTGTCCCTGGTCCAACTTCCAGCGTCGCGGATAAGGAAATCCGCAAGACTTGGGAGATTGATAGCGCGAAGGCCAAGTGCCTCCTGCTTGCCTCGATGGACAACGAACATCAGAGGAGGCATGAGAATATGGACATGGAGTCCATATTGCTCCATACAAAAGAACTGTATGGAGAGCAATCACGTATCGCAAGATACGAAGCGTCGAAAAAGTTATTTTCGACAAGAATGGCCGTCGGATCATCAGTAGCCGAGCATGTGCTAAAGATGATCGGCTTCATTGAGGAGCTCGCTGACCTAGGGATCACATTGGAGAGTGAGCTATATACGGATATAGTTCTCCAGTCCCTTCCTTCCACTTACGCCCAGTTTATACTGAACTTCAACCTACAAGAAAAAGAGGTTGAACTATCAGAGCTCCTCAACATGCTGAGGAGCGCAGAGGGCACCCTACAGAAAGGTAGGGAAACATCCACTTTGTTTGTAGGAGGATCATCTTCTTCTAGGTCCAAGGCGAAAGCCAAGGGAAAGAAAAAGAAGGCCCCCGCCAAACCAAGGGGCGGTGTTGGTAAAGTGGATACGAAGGGAAAAGGCAAAGCAACAAAGATAGCGGGGAAGCTTATGGATAAGGAAGAATGCTTCTATTGTCATAAGAAAGGACACTGGAAGAATGATTGCAGGGCCTGGAAGGCCAGAACACAGGAATTGAAGCAGGTTGCAGCTTCAGCTTCAGGTGTGTATGTTATTGAAAACTGTCTTTCAATAAACTCTACTTCCTGGGTATTGGATACCGGATCAGGATCTCATATCTGTAATTCTTTGCAGGCGTTGAGAAACCATAGTGTTTTGAAGGCAGGTGACATGACCCTCAAAGTTGCGAACGGAGCTAGCATGGATGCTAAAGCCGTGGGGGACTATCACCTGGGAATGTCAGATGGACATGTTTTGGTTTTGCGTAATTGCTTTTTTGTACCCAACGCAACTTGTAATATCATTTCTGTATCTTTAGTTTCTAAAGAAGGTTATGAATTTGCGTTTGTAAGTAATGTTGTAAACATTCACCTTAATCAAGTTTTGATTGGGTCAGGTACATTGAGTAATGGTATATACGTGTTAAACCAACCACAGATTTTCAACGTCCAGAATACACACAAAAGAAAGTCTCTGGAAATGAATCAGACTTTCTTATGGCATTGTAGATTGGGTCACATCAATGAGAGAAGGTTGACTAAGTTACATACAGAAGGATATTTGAATGCGTTCGAATATCAATCGTATGCCACTTGTCAATCTTGTCTCAAAGGAAAGATGACAAAGACTCCGTTTACTGGACAAGGAGTAAGAGCGAGCGAGCTCTTAGGACTCATACACAGTGACGTGTGCGGTCCAATGTCTACACATGCCCGAAGCGGACATTCTTACTTCATTACTTTTACGGATGACTTCTCAAGGTACGGTTATGTCTTCTTAATGAAACATAAGTCCGAGGCCTTTGGAAAATTCCAGGAGTATAAGAATGAAGTAGAGAAACAGACCGGCAAAAGTATTAAGATTCTAAGATCGGATCGAGGTGGAGAATACTTAAGTGCCGAATTCCTGAATTACTTAAAAGAGAATGGTATTCTCTCTCAGCTTACTCCTCCATACACTCCGCAACATAACGGTGTATCGGAGAGACGGAACCGAACCCTATTGGATATGGTTCGGT